>JAOYRS010000002.1:577500-1860000 GCA_032432895.1 Dryadula phaetusa
TTTTTTTTTAAATTCACGCTTTATTATCGCTTAGCAGGAGCAGTAGTGATAGATAAACTAGTGATAAGACACTCTGTTGACTTATTTCCACCCAAAATTGAGACAATAGAGAGAAAATTGCGTGTTTAGTGAGAAGCGCAACGCCGCGCCTTATTCACAATTTATGTACATATAGCCGTCATAAGGGAGTGGCATAGAAAAAAAAATTAAATAGATTTAATACTCCAAATGGAAATCGAACCTAGAACCAATCGCGCTTACCCAATGCGCTGCTCAACTATTTTACATCAAAATTCTCATTTCCTACAAGAATCACGCTTATAACTTGTTCAGTATGGAACTATGTTATTAACAACCTGTCGGATACATCGTAGACATCTTCCTGCGATGCAGTCTAATATATAGGTCGTGGTACATGCAATTGACGTCCTCAGGAAGTTCTCTTGTGACTAGAAATGGGATGGCTTTTACGTATCTTGAGATATATCTTGAGATTGCCTGTCACAACATGTAATTACTTTCCGAAGTGCCTTTTATGGAGACTTAATAACTTTTCTAATATGACATTATATGTATGTACTTTTAGTTTACAGATATATTTTTGACTTCAATGTTTTTTTTTATTTATTTCTTTGTTAAGCAAACACTTTGCGATACACGTTTTTTTCTCTCTCTCTCTGCCCAGTAATATTATGTTATTTCAAAATTATGGAAGTGTAGTCATGATCGGTCTTATGGTGAATATATAAAATATTCTAAGATTTTTTAGGATTCAAATAATTTTAATCATCCAATTTGTTTAAAGATTTTTTTTAGATATGATAAAATCTAGTATGACGCACGCTTGCTTAGAAAATGTTGGTAGTCAAATACAATCTAGTGTCAAGACACTACGTTGATCGGTTTCCGTTCGTAATCGAGACATTGTGTTCCGAGACTGTGTCTTACCAAGGGGAATTCATACTAAAAGGAGAATTCATTCCGCCCAGTGGGAATTGAACGCATAACCAAATCGCCTTTACAGTAAGCCTCAGATAGATATTATTTACATATTATATAACTATATTAATATATTTAATTTTTTTTTTAATATTTTATGATATCTAAAGAACTCAACATAAGCTTCGAATTTAGTCGGTAAGGTGAGAGATCGGCATGTAAATAAATATTTACCGTGATGATAACATATTATATGTTCACCAACTTCTCGTTCGTTCAAACGTAAATTAAAGGCAAATAGGGTAGGAAATGTCGCCACACCCTCGGTCTATGGTAACGAACGGTCACACGTGTATTGAATACTGCTTATTGGAGCCGGTGTAACGTGGTGGGACAGCATCTGGCAAATCGATGATTCCGGGTTCGATTTTCGAGGCAAAAATAATATTTTTTTTATTTTTTCATACATTTCTCGAGACAAAGCGCAGCGTTAAGTACATCTACATGCAATCTCTCGATTTTTGATAATATCCAGTCAGTAGTGTCTTGATACTATGACTTTTTGAAGGTTATATCTGCCTACCCTGCTATGACTGTATACATGGTGTTTATATTTACGTTAATTTTTTTTCATTAATAACTCAAGGCGCGGTGTTAAATTCCGCCTTATATTTGGGTGAAAAAAATTTTTTTTTATTATACCTGGAATTCCATTCGCACAGTCTTTCGGTGTTGAAACCCTCTTGTGGCTATGAAACTAGGTCAGGCCAGCTCAGCCTATTCATTTAAATAAATTAAATACACGCCTCTATGGGATTATATATTATTTTATATAACTGTGGAAATGCTTGAGCCCGTACTTATAAATTATAATAATAATAATTATATATTTTTTAATTTATAAAGTGATACTGTACGCTGAAATGAACAAAAAAAATGCAGTGTTAAACTCGGCGATTTGTCTATCTAGAATAGCAAACGAGATATATTTTAATTTCATAACTAGCGCGTTTCCAAAACAAAAAAATTGGTTAGAATCATGTCTCCTTTTTTTAAATTTGAAAATACACTAGGTTTTAGACAGTGATAAGACACTCTGTTCTCCACTTTCCGTTGAATTCGAGATATTGCGAATTGAGTGGCCAAACTCAACGCCGCGCTTTATCTTATCAGAGCAAGGGAATGACAGTAATTAAATATAATCATTCCCCCGAAGGGGAATCGAACCCGCAACCGATCGCGTTTACAATCCGACGCTGTCACAGCGCCACGGCCGGCCTAAATAGTCCTATTCAACTTTATTAATAAATATATATTTAAATATTAAAAAAATATCGTCAATGATTAGTTATTTAAAAATATATTTTTATATCATATAATTGCACTTCTTCGCTTTGGTAAGACAAAACGCGGCGTTGAATTCCGCCACTCAACAGAGTACGGAGCGTAGTGTCTTGTGTTTACTCTGTTATACGGGATAAACGCGTGAAGCTAAAAAAAAGCATATTTTAGTTTATTAGTATATTTTTTTTTATAAAAGCAATCTAACAGCATTAAGGCGACTTGATTATACAATTTACATTTCAAATAAGGCAAATCTAATTTAAAGTAAAAAGATGGTCATTTTATAACTGTACGGTATAAAGAGCATTTATTTTCGTCGTATAGAAAAACATCTTAGCTTTCCAATGGAAACCGGTATCACAGAACATTAGTACGTGGGATGGTATTCAAAGTTGTTGGTATACGCAACTAGTATAATTTCAACATGTATTGAAATATTTATATATATATATATATATATATATATATATATATATATATATATATATATATATATATATATATATGTGGAGAGTGCTATGAAGATAATGATTAGGAATATTTTATCTATAAAGCGAAATATATGTTCGATTCCCACTAGGGGGAGCGATTATGTTAAAATTTTGTCTATTTGGCTATTATGGTAATACAAAATACGGCGTTGTGTTCCGCCACTCAATATACACCGAAGTCATGACATTAAGGTCTCTGCGGGATAAAGCGTGAAGCTAAAATTAAATATTGTAAATACATATCTATATTTCGTTTCTATAATGACTCTATCTCAAAATAGTATTTCTAATATTTAAAGCAGCTTTATTCCACTTCTACAATTATTTTAACAAGTGCTTAAATTTGTCCAATATACAGTTTTGTTTATGTATTTATTTATACATTATATTTAAGATCGCCATTTTTACTGTTACCCGAATTGTTGAATATGTTAATTTATATAAAATCCAAACCAAATCGAATATTCATAACGTCTATTATAAAACTGGTCGCCAACAAATATTTAATGTATTTCCTGTGTCCATTTATCGGATATCTCGGCCGTGTATTCACTTATCACACTTTTTTTTGTGTATACAGCCGCTCTAGATAGTCAGTCGTAGGGATGGGAAGGAACGCAAGGGGAGGTCGAGTGGTTGGGTAGGGGTAGTCCGGACGACGAACTCTGGTACAAAATCGATACAGCTGCCGGCACCCCGCCCAGATCTGTGCCCCGTTGCCATGGTTACCAGACGAAAGAGCAGAGAACTGTACTCGCACACACACACACACACACGACTAGCAATATTCGTGCGTATACAGTAATGTTCACACATGCACAGTGCTACCCGCACATACGCGTATACAAACACACTGTATAAGACCGTTAAGCTCGTTGTTTACCTGTGGGTTGCGGATTTACGACTTTAATATTGCTTCCCGTCCTTTTTTTTTGTCGCGTTTTCAATGTAATGTACCCATAGGAGTTACTTGAGTACTTCAATGATAAAATAATAGGTAAAATAAGGTTTAGTATTAAAATGATGGTTACCTATTATTATACTAACCACCCTGTATATAACACACAGTGCCTATTAAGTCAATACACACATAATGCTTGCAAAATACATAGACATGAAAATTTTCATTGATTTTAGTAAGCCAGTATGAGGACTCCGCTATGACCGTATATGGCGATGCTCGTGGATGGCCGCCCCCCTCCGTATCGCCCCGGCAAACCTACGCCCGAACTAACTTCACGGTTATTTTATAAATCCTTATCACCTGTTGATTGTAGTTATAAAGTTACTGATAAGGGTAAAGCTAATCGTATTTTGGAATTGTTATCAATATACGAAAAATATTTCCGTTACAACGGTTTTTATATGAAATTTTGAAAATATGTAATTAATTATTGATTGGTTATACAATTTTGGATGATTTAGGAATATCTAGTGGTAACTTGTAGCAACATTAAATTACATTTTTTTTAATTTAAAATATTTTTCTTATATCTCTATGATAAGAAATTAATAATACGATTTGAAGATGGAGAACGTAGTGTCTTGACACTGGGTTCTCTCTCACTATCCTACTAATAGTGACGGATGGACAAATAAATGTATATACATATAAAAAAATTACATATTATATTAACAGGGTTATTATATGACTCAAAATTTATAATCTATATTTTTTTAAAGATAATTCACACGAGGCAGAAAGTTTATTGCAGTATAAGTCGAAAATCAAATTTGCAACTATCATATTAAGTTCAAACTATACACTTCAACTGGACCATAAGGTCTTGTCTATTATAGGGATATGTAGTATTGATTGATGTTCCCGAGAACGCCTGTATCCCATCCCATAGTGTTGAAGTGAGCTCACCGCGCATGCCCAGCCCGGGCTAGCCTGTTGCTAGCCCGAATAGAGACAGCTTCTGACATAAAATACGAACAATGGTATCTTAAAATTATTATGGTTGGCGAATATATAGTGGTTTTTTCTTTATTAATAACTTATATTATTATATATATTTCTATATTATATATTTCTATATTATATATTTCTATATTATATATTTCTATATTATATATATTTCTATATTATTTATATAAACAGGGATGTCAGTTTATTTCTATGTTTTTGGTATTTATGTATGATTTAAATATATGAGTTGTATGACAATACTTATGTTTGCTTATTATTTTAATTTATGTGCAAAGACTGTAAACGTGATCGGTTGTAGATTCGATTCCCACTCGGGGGAATGATTATATTCGGATTATATTCATATCCTCGCTCTGGTAAAGCAAAGCGCCGCGTTGAGTTCCGTCATTCAACGCGCAATGTCTCGAATTCGGTGGTGAGCTGAGTCCGGAGTGTCTTGACATTGAAAACTTCCTACCTTGTTATGCGGGATGAAAGCGTGAAGTTACAAAAATGAACATATACCTAAATTATATAGAAAATTTAAAAAAAAATGTTTAAAAATGCCATTTAAAATGTATAAAATTTTCGAAAATATAAAAAAAATATTAAGAAAAGGTATATAATATATTTAACTAATTGCAGAATAGAACTTTCAATTTTTATGTTCTTTAAGATATTTTAATTTATAAAACAGACGATTCGCTTACAAAGTTAAGAACAAAAGCGTAATGGCGCTTATAAAAAGCTTCCCAAGAAAATAAAATAAATACAACGCAGCGGAATATTATATAAAGAAAATTGTTGAATTGCTCTAAGTTATAATAAAGTTTCTTGGTAATGGAAGAATTAATTTAGCATTTTTTTTGTTTATTTTTCAATTTAATATACGAGCTTTGCCCACGACCTCGTTCGTTTAATATTTCTATATATTTAATATATAATTGTATAAAATAAAAATAGCCCAAGTTATTCTCTATTACATCAGCTATCTGTTAGTTAAAAGTCCCATCAAAATCGTCGCAGCCATTCCAAAAATAAGCTGGCAGAAACAGACAGATGTAGATTGTTAAAACTTTTTATTTAGGTATATGTACCTTGTATACATACATATGTATTTAGCTTCACGCTTTTATCCCGCATAGCAGGGTAGGCAAAAAGTACCTAGTGTTAAGACACTCCGTACTTTAGTTTAGACCGAATTCGAGAAATTTCGTATTGAGTGGTGGAACTCAACGCCGCACTTTGTCTTTACCAGAGCGAGAAAATGAAAATAATTTAAATATAATCACACCCCTGAGTAGGGATCGAACCTACAACCGATCGCGTTTAGGGTTAGATGCTGTTCCACGGTGCCACGACCGGCCTAAATTTATATATATCAAAATTGTATTTAAATAAAAAAAAATATATACATTGTAATAATCGTTATTTTGTTTGACTTTCAATTGAGCACCAGAAAATATATATTATTTAGGGTATGTATGTATGTGTGTAGTAAGACGTTTTGTATACTAATTATACACTATATGGACAAATAGTATAGAAAAACGTAAATAACAGTAAGCTTTTCATAGATAAATACAGATATATGTTTAATAATTAACATTAATATGTAAGAAATTTTCGAAAAAAAAAAAATCGACCCACTTTTCAAGAAAGCCTGTATGTATGAAATGTTGTACAGTTACATTTTATATATATATTTTATATGGAGAAGAAATGAAGAAATATATATTTTTTAATTTATTATAAATATAATATATTAATGAAATAAATATTACAAACACTACTGTTCGTTTAACATACACCTTAGTTGTTGACAAACACGTTGCCAATTCAACACGTATTTTACGTGTCAGCAAGAGCTCTAGTTATAAGTAATTCAAACATTATATTTTTTTAAAAATCCTTTTGATAGACATCAGAACACTCTATATTACGTTTTCCGCTGATTTCGAGATATAGAATCTTGAGTGGCCACATTTTGTCTTACCAGATATGAGCGAGATGAAATTAATTTAAATATAATTACTATCCCGATTGGGAATCAAACTCACAACCGATCCCGATTACAGTCAGACGCTGACACACTGCGCCGCGACGGGCTATTATTAACAAACTATGGCGTTAAAGAAAGTCATGTGAAATTATGTCAGGCTTTTATTGAAAGTCTAATAAGCGGGTGTCGTTCGTGGGAAAGAACATTTGCAACGGAATTCGTTATAAAAGCAAGGCAATTAAGCTGCTGCGAGCGCACCCTAGTGGTGATTAATGTTTCTTAAGTTATTTTTTTATTCTTTATATTATTATATTTTATATTAGATTAATTGTTTTTAATTAATTATTTTTTAACTGATTAATTGTTTCACTTTAATGTCAAACATATATAAAATATATAGTGTAAAGATTATATATATATGTATATATATATATTTACTTAGAAAAATAAGGGTAATATTCGAAGCGATTTAACTGAAAATTGTTCGAAGGAAGCTTGTTTTTAAGATTTTATTGTAATTTTCCATATTTTGTATTAAAATGAATATGAGATTACATATATGTAAATATATGTATCTATATATATATATATTTATATATAATATATATATATATATATATATATATATATATATATGTATATATATATATATATATATATATATATATATATATATATATATATATATATATAGATACATATATATATATATATAGATATATATAGATACATATATATATATATATATATATATATATATATATATATAGATATATATATATATATCCAGATTATAATATATTACTGGTTTTCTTTCTAGAACGTCGATCACAAAGCCAAGTTCCGCTCCAAGAAGGGCCAGCTGCCATTCGTCGAGCTGAACGGTGAGGAGATAGCTGACAGCGCCTTCATTATAAAGGAGCTAACCGAGAAATACAACAAAGACCTAGATGCAGGTGAGATGCTATTCGAAAATATCAGGCGCTTTTTTTTAATTGCTAGAAATATATGCATATTTACTAAAATTGTACATACCAACAACGTTAGCGTGTGATACATTCAAGCCTGATGTTTCCTGTTCCTAGGAAATTTATAAGAATAAGCTGTCCGATTTCCCATTGACTCTTCAAGGCGATCTGCCAAAGGGCAGTTACGCGTGTTGTATTTGCAGTGTCTAGTTTTATATAGCTTATATACTATTATTTGTATTATCTATTTAGATAACCAAAAGCGTTAAGTTTCAACAAACACAGTGAAATGTATGTAAAATAGACAGTAGGCAGAGAACAGATGTTCATGTTTTAAAAGATGTTTTTTTCTAATAAGATTTTGTTCATCGTAAGTATAAGTGTTGTAACAAAAACGATTAAAGTAATTTGAAAGTTGAAAGCTTAATAACTGAAATAATGTAAAAGCCTTTTAAATCACTTCGCCTTTGAGTTTCAAAGTATCTTTTCTGTTCTTCATAATATTTCGCTCAGACTTTTATTATATATATATATATATATATATATATATATATATATATATATATATATATATATATATATATATATATATATATATATATATATATATATATATATATATATATATATATATATATATCATGCATTTGTAATATAGATATGTTTCTTTAAAGAAATGTTTAATTTGGGTAGCACCGTTAAAAACAATATTTCTTTTTGATAATTATCATTTAAATACTTTTTAATAATAATATTTTATTATAAAGCATTTTTAACATGAGAATCATATTCAAGAGAATGGAACAGAAAATGAGGAATTGAGCGCTTCAACGCTAAGTAGCTAAATGAAATATAAATATGAATATTAAAAATAAAATATGTACCCCAGATTCGTATGACCTGTTTTTAAAAACATAATCAATGATTAAATCTAGGCTGTTCTGTCAGCTGGAACGACCCGGCCCGGACTCCTAGTCTCACACGTGGGTTGCCGCGCATGTGCATACAACGCATCCCAATAAAACATAGTGCAACGTTTCGCTTTGTCTCTCACAGGCCTCACGCCGGACCAGCGTGTAGTGACTCACGCGATGGTCTCCATGATAGAGAACCATCTCTCCTGGGTGATCCTCTGGTGGCGCGCCAAGTACCCGGAGAGCGTCATCAAGGGATACCAAGTGAATCTCCAGAATGCACTCAACACACGCCTTCCCAACCCCATACTCAATTTCTGCTACAAATTCACTTCTGGACGTAAGGTAAGAATCGCTTTATTATTGAACATTTATCTGGCATTTTATTTCCGGTGGCAGTCCGCCCACGCCGGGCGACACCGCTACAGACAATAACAATATGAAAATGGCAATTCGATTCGAGCGGTCATTGATAAGTTCTGGCTGAGGGCGACTTAGATTATAAGGCGTTGGATTAAAACGTGAATGTTTTTCATTTCATTCATTATAAGTGTATTTGCCGAATTCTTTATTTGCCATTTTATGTCGTTTGTCATTTTTTTTTCGTCTTAAATTAGATTACGTGATCATTGTTTGCGGTCTGCTATATTAAACAAATTTTGTATCTGTTAATATATATCTGTTGTGAACACAAAGTAAATACGTATTGATTTTCTAGTTATGTCTATTTCATGTACCTTCTGTTATATGACATCCCAAAATGGCGCCAGTCCGCCATTTCAAATCGAATCCGCCATTTTGCGAGTTCATCGAACACCGCCTACTCTGTCTGGAATAGAAATTTTTATTATTGGTGCATCCCCCGTGCAGCGGGGGGCGGGGAGCCCCCTGCCTGCAGGTTCGACGTTCTCTATAGCGCAACTAGTGCACTACGCATCACCCCCTTTCCCACACCACTGCAGTCGCCATATTGCTGGCAGGAGTAGTTAAATATCCAGGCACCTGTTGAACTTCACCTAGTTGATGGCTAGCTGTGATAGTGGCAAGAACATTGCAGTGCTCCTAAATAAACTATTGCTATTAGGTGTTATCAGTGCACTTGTGCAATTGGATTGCAAGCAATCACCTCGAACCAAGTGAAAATTTTAGGTATTTTTCAATATTCATAGCAAATTATTTCGGGTTGTTTGTGAATTCGATTTAGATGGTTTATTGATGACGTAACTCATACACGTGATTGGTTTTAGGGCATGAAGAAAGCGAAAGCCCACGGTATCGGTGTGCACAGCCAGGAAGAGATCATCGAGTTCGGTAAAAACGATCTACGCGTGCTCTCTGACTTGCTCTCCGATAAGCCGTTCTTCTTCGGAGATGAGCCAACTCTTGTAAGTATTCTTTTGTTATATGAGTCTTTTGCGTATTTCTAGGAACGTGAGAGTACAGACACTTTGTCTTCTTTGGAAAAAGGTAAGTACTTTAGTAAGTACTTTAAGACCGGCGTAGGTGAAACACAAATTGACGCATACAATATATAGCAAGTAGCTATGTAAATAAATAAATAAATAAAACCAAATGTAAGGTGATTTTTTTTCATTCATTAAGAAATTTCTAAAAGTTCGTAGCGTAATCAGTTAATACAGGAAGTGAGCTGAGCTCCTTAGAAGTTTCATTGTTTGTTCGACTATATTCATTGATGCAACTTTGCGGCGAGCTGCGAGGGTGGCAAGGGGGAAGCGGGTCGCGGGAGGGGTAGAGTGCGATAACCGATCTCCCTTATCAGTTTAAAAATAGATCCAGGCATCCACGAGTCGGCTTTTATCAATATACACATTACTTGCTTTAAAACGGCGTTTGCAATTCTTATAAAGTTCTAATTTTGTTAGTCGTTAAGCTTCAGTTGTAGGGAAATCGATAACCGGAATCGTTTTGTTAATATTTTATTCAGTAAATCGGTATATACAAGTGTGTGACTCAATGTGAAAATCTATATTAAAATCGATTTTCCTTAATGTCACGCCAACTCATCTAACTTACGATTTAATTCAATGACACAAGCAGACCTTTACTAAATTTTGTGTAAATTATTAAAAAGCTTAGCCAGCTTTTGTCCTATTATTAATTTAAGAATTTAATCCTCTTGAAATATTAATTAAAACGCCGAAAATACAATTATTAAAAATTCGTTTATAAATCATTATATTAAAATATATAAAAATTGAGGAGTTGTGGTTTCGATTCCCACTCGGAGCCATGAATATATTTAAATTATGTTCATTTTCTCGCTCTGGTAAAGCGCGGCGTTGGGTTCCTCCACTCAAAACAAACGGAGTACACTAGGCACTTACTTACTGACGTTTAAAGCGTGATGTTTAAAAAAATGCTATAAAATGATTTAATAATATTTAAATGTTATAATTTTGCAAGTAAATTCTCAAATCCGCCATTTTTAAAAACTTGAAAATTTTGATCTATTTTAAACCGTTTAACATCGTTATTGTTTTGTCAAATTATCATAAAATATGTATAGATTAAAAAATATATATCGCTAAATGTAACAGTCATCGAATTTCGAGTGGGCGGGGCAGGTAGCCGCTAGCTCACCTCTCGCCCGGGGATTGCCTAGGTCATGACCTCTCAGGACACCTCGCCTCTCCCAACACCCTGTGAAATAAATAGAACTGCGTTGCGAACCCAGATTTATTGATTTACATCCGAACGCAGGCAGTATACAACTGTATGTCAACATCACTCATACATTTTGATTAGAATATTATAATCTATTCGTGACTTGATTTCGGTTTTAGTTAGGTTTATATTTATTTATAGAATTTATATGGCTTTTGAGATTTGCATTAAAATTAAGGATCTATTTTTAATCTTGTATAATATAGATCATTTGATTTTAATTTTAATTTTTATTTTCAATAATGTTTTTTTTTCCAAACCACCAACAGCTGGACGTGGTTGCATTCGCGAACCTCGCCCAACTCCACTTCATCGACAAAGAAGTTCAACACGCACTGCGTGATGCGCTAAACGATTCCTTCCCCAATCTCGTGGGTCTGGTATCGCGCCTCAAGGAGCGCGCCTTCCCTGACTGGGAGGAGATTTGCGCCCCTGAAGTACCACCACCACCGGCGAAGAAGGAAAAAGAAGTCAAAGAGGGAACTGGACCCAACGAGAAACAGCCGCTGCCCGATGAGCCTGAAAAGGGAAAAGTATGTTCTTTTTTTTTCTATCTCGTAGTCAAAAAACATGTCGTACAAGACTTGCTCTTACCAGAGAAAAGAAATGAAAATACTTTAATTATATTTATTTTCCAAAGTGTAAGCAAATCCAAAACCAATCACGTCTACAACCACTGTGATAACAAAATGAAACATATATTTTAATCAGAAAATTTCATCACATTAATCACATTTCAATATACAGGGTGACGAAAAAGAAAAGGAGTTAGAAAAGGAGCCGGAGGAGAAGGAAAAGGAGAAGGAGAAGGAGAAAGAGAAGGAGAAGGAGAAAGAGAAGGAGAAGTAAATTTAGAGTGGACGTCATTACCACTATCATTACTTACACAAGTTGGTACATTTAAGAGTCAGACTCGTTGCAATCTGTATATTGTAAGCGTAAATCCATTTGTCTTTCCCGTATTATCATTTGGAGACGCGAGTCCGTTATTATTATGAATTGCGATTTCATTTGAGCCGGCGACGACAAGTGTAACGTTTATAACAACTTAATGCAAAACGGACATCGAACTGGTACTGTGCGTCGCTGTCACTATCGACGTCGGGGCTCTCTGTTTAAATTCATTAGATACGCTTTATATTTGACATTGATTGGTGTTTTCCAAATTGAATTGTATTGATGTTTAACGCTTATAGTTATCGATTATATAATAATTAAATTGCTTTGTCCATTTATTTTTCGTAATTAAATAATAGAATAAATTGATTGTTAAGGTTTTACAGGAGTAGGTAAACACTTAATCGAATATTATAGGATGTATGTAATGTAAGTCCATTATCCGCATGTATCGGCGTTTGTCTCATTACCGATTGTAAGTAGCCATCTAAAGAGGACACGACTCTCGTCTATCAAGTAGGTTAACTTATTTATATACATATGTATTAACCGATTCGTTTAATGTACTAGTAATGTCAACATCTCAAGTCGGAAGGTTAACTGCGATTAGTATAATTGATACCAAATATTGGCTGACTATTGGATGAATTGGCGTAGTGGTTTTATTAAGTGCGAAAGATAACGCCGGCGTGAGTTTATACTGTTTTGAGATTCTTGTACTCTATTGGTTTTTACAAAAAAAATTAAAAAATTTACAATTTACAAATTTTTGATAAAAAAAAATAATAATAAAGAAAATCGAAACGCCTGGAAGACTGTTTTTTCATGTTATTGTGTATTCATAGTCGGTAACATTTTGATATTGTATTAATTGTTAAGGTTATTAAGCTGTATTGGATTTTGATGATTATGTCGTCCTTATATATGCATTACCGCCGTCGTCGCGCCTCCAGCGAACCCCCCGCGGATCTATTCCATTCCCTCCCTATCCACCTGTTGGACCCTCCGGGTACCCTCGACCCGCGCGAGGAAATGCCCCACGTGTTGCACTTGGAGGTCGCAGGGGGGCGGGAGGGGGGTCGCGCACAGGTCCTACACCTGCACTATCACTACGACCCGCCGCCACCCTCACCGCCCCGCCCTCACCTCCACACTCTGCACACAGTGCACCTCATCAACAACACCATCGTCACCATCCTGGTACTCCTCATTATCGTCATGGTATTCACCACCATTGTCAAGGTCGTACCGTTCTTCATCAAATTCGGAAGACATTTGTAAACCATCTGCTTCAATACGGTACAATATATACGAGTAATTATAATATATCGGTTAAGTATCGTTATATCAGAACAAAATGTTCTACAGTTCTATACTCGTAATAATCACTGAAACAGGCTTAACATGTAAAATATTATGTAGATAATGATAGAGGTCCCCGTTTCCGATCACTTCCCATTTTTTGCCTTATCAGTAAACGCGTTCTGGAGCCTGATCTGTGTGAGGAGAGGAACGTGCCGTGCTGAAAGAGTGTTTGTCATCTGGATATACACAATCCCATTTGGTGAAGGGTTGTTTTTTAGCTATTTGATTTTTGAAATTGTTTTTTGACAAATGGTGAATAGATTATGACATCGGCCAAAGTCAAAAATACTCAGTTTTTGACATTTCTACACGAACAGTCTCAGTTTTGCAAATTATTAAACTTCATTATCAAAATACATGATCTGCCAAATACGTTAGATGCAAAATGCGCCCATTTTATGGTCGTCGGTACGGTAGCTAGCCGATCGACCATCGCGTTTTGTGTTTATCACTTGTCAGCTGTGTGTGTGTTTATCACAGAAAGATCAGCTTTTTCTACTGAAAAATCACTTTCAGCTACGAGGCTTGCTTTTGGCTCTACTATGTACATAAATAAGTACTATAGCCTGATTTGATTAAATGAGCAGCCAAAAGTAATTCAACAAGGGCTATTGCATCCCAAAAACGTCACTGTTTTGAGAGATTTCTGGGTTCTTTTTCCAATTTTCAAGAAACAAACGCTTTAAAAATCACCCCTCGTTACTCGTTTATTGATAAGGTCCTTTAGTTGGAGCAGTCGTCAGACCTGTATAGCAGTTTCGGGGTGTAGAAACGTTTTCACCGACGTCCAACGTCCAGTTTGGACGCCGGCTTGAAATAACTGTCTTGATTACATAGGATCTGCAGTTCAGAGGCGGCGTTGCAAACTTTGGTCTCGGGCGACTTTTTACGTTTTTGTATCCTCGCAATGGGGTATTTGACACTGTCGGGCGTTGTCTTGCTCGTTTGCTGTAGTGTGTGATCGCACTGACGCAGTGAATGCCATCCTGGATACTGGTACTTCACCGAGAGTGACGCTACTCGACAGATTTATCAGTCACCAGTCAAATGCCCCGGATGTCCGAGACTACGATCGCGGTCCTGGTCTCACGCTTCGTCCCCGTCCCGGTAGGTGCGGTCGTTCGCTAGGTGCGACTCAGTAGTTCACACATCTAATCTTGAACCTTTATATAATTAATCTTAGTATAGTAGAATAATGTATATTTGACAGATGATCAATGATGTTCATAAAGAGTAGATATCATAATAAGTGAACTCGAGACGCCGACACGAGCGCGGTTCACTAAATGATATTAGATATAGGTGGTAGCGTAACGTAGATAGCCGCGGCCGCCCGCCTCGCCGCGGCTGTAAGCATCGCCCCGCGGTCTACTGGCGAGGGCCACGCGTATATACTAAAGTGGATAAGTTCTGGATTTTGATTTGAAGTAAACTTTTGAGTTTAAATTCTTGGGCATGGTCGACTTTCTGTCCCTCCCGACAACTGCTGACCATCACTGCCATTAGCCTCGGAGTAAGAGTTAAGATTAGGGAAGTTAGTATAGGATGTTGGTCGTCGCTCACTAGCGTACCATACAACTTAGGTGTTATATTGAGGCTAACATCACGATACCACAGCCGGAGCCTGTTTCAGTGCCGCTGGCTCACATCATCTCACACCTCTACCACCTTGAGCTCACATGTCTATCCCATCGGCACGGGTTGCCACGTCCACCATATATCATTGTATACCCATTCCTATGATAGAAAACAATAGATTATACGAGTATATAAGACATTTCACGTAACCCTACCAGCTAGCACCACCTAACATGGTTACTTAAACGCGGCAACCCAGCGTACAACGCACTGCACTCGACTCCTCGTGAGCGCGACGAGAGCTGACTTCAGGCCGTAACATAGTTCTAGATAATTAGACATAATTATTACTATTTTGACGCTATTTAAGCCGTTGATCACTAAGACACTAAGATGGGACAGTAAAGGAATCAATGTTGACGTAACCGAACCGCGCGAGCGGTCGCAACGCGTACTTGCTTTATTGTCTCACTTAATAAAATAAAATATATTCAAAATCAATTCGACTTTATCAAATGACTCAATTTGTGTTTTATGTTAGTGCTATACAAATTATTGGTAACATAATGATAGGTCCGCTGTATGTTTATAATGTAAGTAGATTTGTAGAAGACGACTTTACTGATATTATTTTAACTTTATATTTGTTTATGATTTCTTCTTACGTTGACATTATATGGCATGATGTATGGTTTTTCAATTACTGTGTCAATATATATAAATATAAGTAATATTCTTTAGATACTAATGGCTCGCCATAATAGTACCGTTTAAAATAATTATACAACTTAACTGAGCTTTCAGTGGAATCAATTCTCTTTAAGAATTTCTGTGTAACATTCTATGGACATTAAAGTATATATCTAATATTTGAATACTGTAGGTGCTATAGCGGGATAATGCCTTGTTGAATGTCGGGCAAGTCTCGTTATAACGCTAATCAGGTATTATTTTATTTATAACAGCCTATTCCATCCTATATCCTTATCCCAAAATTAATTTTCAGGTTTCTTTACAAAAATAAATATATATAAAGGCAATTAAAAACTTTAATTATTTTCTCAAAATAGAGTTATACAAACAATAAAATAATATTAAAAATACGCACACTATCAAATCGGAGGTTTATTTATTTTTTTGTTCTTTTTTTTTAATTTATCCCGTACAGTAGGGTAGACAGCAGACACTCCGTACATCGCTTTCGAGACATTGCGTGTTGCGGAACTCAACGCCGCGGCATTGTAATATGATAAATTCTGATATAATTTCACTACAATATTCAGGAGAAAGCTCAGCGATACGAGTTCAACTCTGCAATGTTAGACGTGCAGTAATTCACGAACATAGCGATGACGCCGACGACGTCGATCTCTTGGTATTGCCGCCTCACCCAGTTTAGTTTAAATTTCAGAGCATTGCAATAAATGTTGAACATTTTAACTTCTTCTCTAAGGATTATGAGAGTCATAACAATATGAATATGGTTTGATCCATACACTAGAAGTCAATGCATTTTTTCTCAGCTTACCCTTGTATAAAAATTAGGAGAAAGTTTGCCTTTATTTAGTTTTAATTATTTATTTATATAAAACATTTATAAATGCCCTAAAAATAAATAAAACAAAAGTAAATAATCGCCTCTCAAATATATGTTTTAATTAAAACAAAAAAATATCGTTTACGAAGTTAAATATAATATTAAAAGATTTCCAGTTACTTTGTATAAAGGTGTTTTTAAAACCCTGTCTATGGGCCTTATTAGGCGCTAGGGTTGACCATAAACACGCGTCTCATTATAATGGAACAGATTTTTGTTAAAAAAATAGTTTTAAGCCTTATTGGGTATTAGGAAATGTATATAAGATGTAATTAATTTGTTTTTTTAATAAAATTATAAAAAAAAAAATTATTTATATACGTATATATGAAGCAAGTACACCGCCTACCGATTTGGTTTGTCCTACACCTTAAGATCGCCCGGCAGAGACCGCTCAGCGATTAAGCCTTATCGCTACCATTTTATTTTATTATGTTTTTCTTTGTTTTTTTCTTTTTTTTTGTACAATAAAGTGTTATTATTATTATAAAATTATAAAATCTTTTTTATTTTTTTTATAATAGAATTTTAATATTAGGTATTAGATTTTTTAATCACATTATTACAGAGTATCGGCGTTATTAGGGATATGGAAATTACAGGAGGTTAAGATTTTAAGATATATTTACTGATTTACTATACTATATATTTTGTTTACCAATCTACATAAATATAATCCATAATAACTAAATTAAACAACGGAATATTAGGAATAAATTATGCAAGGGAACTTTTGCATCTAAGAATTTGTTTAAAAAATGCCTTAAAACTAAATTAAGTTTGTGGGAAATCATTAAATATATAAAAATTAAAACAATTAAAAGATTCATATAAATAATGTAATAATTAACAACGAAGTAAGCAGCGATAATAATATTAGTAAATAAAAACTAAGATTTTTAACAGTTGCAGGAAGTACGATAAGCGTTTCGTTTATCTGTCCCTTTAATGACCATAAAAAATTATACAATATTTTTTTTATGCTCTCTAGATTAAAATAAATCGATCGATCGATCGAATAATTATTTACACTAGGTGCATTGATCACAGGATTAAACAGGAATAATATATATATATATATATATATATATATATATATATATATATATATATATATATATATATATATATATATATATATATTAAATAAATGAGATCGGTCGTAGCGCAGTGTGACAGCGTCTGACTGTAAACGCGATCGGTTGTGGGTTCGAAACCCACTCGGGGGAGTGATTATATTTTAAATTATTTTCACTTTCTCGCTCTAAGACACGGTAAGACATAGTGCGGAGTTGAGTTCGACCACTCAACACGTCTTGAATTTGGTGAAAAGCGGAGTGTCTTGATACTAGGTACCTTTTGTGAGCTGCTATGCGGGATAAGATGCCTGAAGTTATATACTTACTTTGCAAGAAGTGGTATTGTTTTAGAGAACTTGTGCCAAAACTCTACAATTTTAGCTTCACGCTTTTGAATCTTGCATTAAAAAGACCGTCAGGGAGGACCTACTCCCCTTTCCGTACTAAGTGGCGGAAGTCAACGCCGCTTTTTCTATTTCTAGCGCGAAGAAACGTGAATAATCAATGTTATCGTTCACTCGAAGGAGAAGCGAACCCACAATCGCGTTTACAGTCAGATGCTGTTCCACTGCGCTATTATTGCCATTTTTACAAATCAATTAACATATTATATACCTTTTACATAACGATAAAAAAACCAAACTAATTTAAGCTTTCAAGCAAAGCGCTTATAAGAAAGCTTTTGGCAGCGCTTTTGTACTCGTGATGGAATATGAAACGGCTGGTTCCGGGGAATGGCTGTATTGATTTCGGGTCATTGACCTCGTCTCGTAATGTTATAGATAACGTTCATAGCTCGATGTAGTTCAAATTATATTATTACTTTATATGAAAGTTTATTGATTTTGCGGTTCGTGTATGATAAATGTATATTTGAATGTTATTTATTCATTATATATTAATTAATAGAGGCCGATGCAGTGGGACAGCGCCTGACTGTAATCGTGATCGGTTATGGGTTCGATCCCCACTCGGGGGAGTAAATTATATTTAAATTATTTTCACTTCCTCACTCGGGTAAAAGACAAAGTGAGTTGAGTTCCAACACTCAACACGCAATGTCTCCAATTCGGTGGAAAGCGAAGTACGGAGTTCTTTCTACCTTGCTATGCGGGATAAAAGCGTAAAGCTAAAAATAATAAAAATAGTAATAATTAATATTAATAAGTTTATAATCAGCTTATATAAAAGACCAGCGTGACGCAGTGACCGGGATCTGGTTGTTATGGCAAATGGTTGTGGATTCGATTTCCACTTGAGGAAAAATTCTATTTTACATTGATTGTTATTTTCCCTAAGACAAAGCGTGGTATTGACTTTACCACTGAACACGCAGTGTCTTGATTATAGGCGGTGTGACGTTTTTTTTAATATTTTTAAGGTAAGTTGAGTGCGCCGAGTTTATTAAAACCAGTGAGCAACTGGCTATTGCTTACGTTATTTGTCGCCTGTTCTTGCCATATCCCAGATATACTATAGGCAGAGAGCTTTCAGCGTAGTGTCATGTCACTAGGATGTCTCTGGCTATTTACATGCTTTACAGTATGAAGCGTGAAGTCGTTGAAAGTAAAACGCAGCTTTGAGTTTCAAAAAGTGTTTTGATGCAGTGTTTGGACACTACACAACACACGGTTTCTCTCCAACGACTGCCATAGAAAAAACGTGAAGCTCAAGAAAATTATAAAAAAAATCAATACGAATTTGAAATTATTTTCTAGTTATATTGAGAAGTTCTTAGAAGAGCAGGGAAATATTGTCTCAAGCAGATCAGATGACAAAATTTGGTTCAAAATAGTGTAGCTATATAAAAAATATTCTTACATTACTCCTACGTCTTTATTAAAATTTTCCTATTAGAATTTGTAAAGCAACAGTTTACTTAAATAAATTAGTTTTACAAGTACGTCTTATGTATTAACAAAAAAGGTTAATTTTTTGTAGTTTCACGTTTTTATCAGACAAAAAGTACTTAGTGTCATAACACTCCGTACTGCTTTCCGTCCGAAATCGAGACACTGCGTGTTGAGAGACAAATATCTTATCGTTTACCACGGCGGGTAAATGATTTTTTTAAATATAATCACTAAATTTGAGTGAGAATGGAACGCACACTCTAACACGTTTTTACAGGCAGACGGACATTCAGACGATGGCCTAAGAAAATAATACTAAGTTACTGTAAAACGCTGAAAACTCAATTACTACGTTTATATCTCGAGTCTAGTCTAGCAATTAGCTGTTAGGGACAAGAAATTTAATAAGACCAAGCTAGAATAATATTAAACTAAAAGCTTTATAAAATTCACAGACTTGAAATTTTTAATTAGTGGCCATTGTGGTGCAGTGGGACCGCGTGTGACTGTAAAATGATGTTTTTAGGTTCGAATTCCATTCGGGATAGTGATTATATTTAACTTCTTTCCATTTCCACGCTCTGGTAAGACATAATTCGGCGATGAGTTCCGTTTCCGTACGAAGTGTTTCGAACTCAGGTGAGAAGTGAAAGACAGAGTGTCTTGACACTAGGCTCTCCTATCTATCTTAATTTGTTGTAGAAAGCGTTAAGTTAAAGAAAATATATTCATTTATGCAAAATTTGCTACAAATTTCATTGCATTGCATACAATGGAAGCTAAATTGACGTTGGATTTTAAGCCTTTGACATCTGACAAGTCCCCAAAGAGTTGTTAACCGACACCTAAATGTTGAAAATTTTCTGTACAAAATTTGTATCGTTTTTATCTTATATACATACAAAAGTTAACTATGATATAACACTTTTACACAGTTTATGAGGTTTTCCTTTAATTATTATAAATATAGTTCTAAAAATGATAAGAATTGTAAAATTATCTCATTTGCAGGGTCAATCTGTTTTGTATCGTAGAGGATAAGTGGGAACCGGAGTTTCTATCAAATGCCGAGTAGCTTTCTGCGGTGTCAAAGGCGGGACGTGGATCCAAACAAAGCTTTAGACAATAAGTAGGTATAGGAAAATAGAATTTAGCCAAGACACTTATTTTTTTTACCGGAAATGAAATGCAGTCATTGTAAGTTAAGTGGAGCAACGTAACGCCTCTGCAAAGGCTTGTGTTTCAACAAAAGCGGGGAAACGCAGATGAAAATTTCTCATGGTAAACATTCAACGTTTTCAACATAACTTGTTAAATTCAACCAATTCTGTAGCCCGTGTGTTTTTTCCATGAGGATTCCTGCTTAATTAGGAAATTGGGAGGAGTTATGTGGGACACCAGATCCTCCACATTGACATCTAATAGGCAGGCTGCGAAAATAATTATCTTCGTTGAACTCGGCGGCAGGAGCCTGCAAGACACGTCGTTGAGTGTACTCCGACGATGCGCTAGCTTCTTCATCTACAAAATAATCATATCATGATCACAAATTAGAAGCAAAAAGCTCTTATTCAAGTGATGAAAATGGAAAACCGGATTTTAACCCAGATATTTCTTCTGGGTTTCAGTCCTTTAATAAGGAAGACTTCAGTGTAGTGTACTTTAATAGTAACATGACTATGATGATATTAAAAAGAAAATTTAAAATTTGTCTTGCCATATTTCCAGCAGCTTGGATGTAATATGAGTATCAAAGTATAATTGAAGTATACTTGAAAAGGAAAATCTTGGCCTCTTGTTCTTCTTCATATTAAGGAACTCGAAATACATATTTAAACGATCTTTGGGCAGTATTTGGCCACGTTGACTGCGTTATCTGAAGCCCTTATTGACACGTTAATTTAAAACATCCTAAAAGCTAGACGCAAAAGGCTTCTATTGGAATCATTATCAGACTCTTCAAATCTAGTTGATATAAGTGAAGAACAAGTGGAAAGGTTCCATCAGGGTATTCAATCTATGTAAGAACGTTACCAGAGTCACTGGAATGCTCGCATGATGGCGAACTATTGTTGGAGCATTACATCAGTCCTCATGAAGCAAGCTGGAGCAAGATTCCACCAAATGGGAATTCCACTCAGAACAGGTTTACAGACACTTAAATAGTCTTAATAATAAATATAAATAATTTATAAAAATATTAAAGTTTCAAAAAAAATATGTACATCACATCGCCCATCTCGGTTAAAGCCTACATTGAACTTGTTATGAGAATCGTTTTATGAAGAAGCAAAGAAGGTCAGATAATTTCAAATCTACGTTATGCTGATATCACCTTATTTTCGACCCACAAAAGAAATGTGGAAGAGTTATTATATAGAATAGAACAAGTAGGGGGTTGCGTTTGTCAACTTCGAAGTGCTAATATTAAACAGTGGAGATTAGAACAAACGGCACATCCCTTTTTCCAGATCATCCATGGATAACTTGAGGAAAATATGGAGAAATAGGAACATCACTAAAGCTAAATTCGTTTAGTCTGCGCTTTAGTGTCTTCCCATATTATTTTATGTTTGCAAAACGTGAACACATATAGAAAACGACAAAAAGGGGGATGCTTCCAAAATGTGACTCTGGAAAGTGCTATTTCAAGTGTCATGGACTGAATTTAAAACCTG
Source organism: Dryadula phaetusa (assembly GCA_032432895.1). Taxonomy (NCBI): domain Eukaryota; kingdom Metazoa; phylum Arthropoda; class Insecta; order Lepidoptera; family Nymphalidae; genus Dryadula; species Dryadula phaetusa. The sequence goes on from JAOYRS010000002.1 coordinate 599,803, forward strand.
CGAGTCCTTGATACTCGGGACTACACAACGTCTGTCATTCAATATACAAGCTGGAAATCTTGTCTTATCAGTCTTATTTCTCGCCGAGAAGATGATAATATAGAACGCTACATAGTCGAAGAAAAGGTAGGAAGAATTCACCAGACCATACGGCAAAGCTGCAGTGAGATGAACGGATCAGATGAGCGCTGACATTAATGGTTCTCTTCACAAATGTATCAGAAACAAAAATAGAGTTAAACTGTAAGACATATCACCAATCACTGACGATCATAACCATGCTGCCTAAGAGCAAAGATAAAGAAGAAGGAAGAAATTGTTTTTTTTTTAATTTAATGGTTTTGACCATTAAATAAAAAAATTGAGGCAGAGGACTGATAATCGTACAAAAATATACGTTTTTACTACGGAATATAACCGAAAAGGGGTATGGTATCAGATCTTTTATTTTGACACAGATATAAGCAATAAGAGTTTAAGCCTGTAGACTGAACGAGTATATGAAAAAAATATAAAATAAAAGAAATTTCATCGTCTGGTGTCCATAAAAACTACTATAAATTTTTGAATTTCGCCTCAACCAATATATAACCTCAACTCAATATATAACCGTCAAAAGAGACATATTTATTCTTTTTTTTCATCTTCTTCTGAACAGATCTGATAAAACAGAAATATTTTGTCAGACCTGTTCGTTTTTAAGTAAAAAAATATTACCAAAAAGGCTTTCCCTTTTAACAACAATGTTCCGACAAATGATAACTATTTTCCTGATGTTTCGAACACTTTGCTATAGTCTGTGGTCACAGGTAATAAGTATTAAAATGGCAGAAAGGGGGCACCACAATCACAATAAAGATAGTTTAATCATTTAAAATAATAATTATATTCCTATATTTTTTTTAAATCATATATTCTGAGTTCCTTGCCAGGTGCTCTCCTCTCCACTCTCCACCCGTTATAATATATATATATATATATATATATATATATATATATATATATATATATATATATATATATATATATATATAATTCACAAAATTTATAAACAGGGTCATAAAAATTCGTAAAAAGTCCCATAAGTCCGTGTATTGTAACAAAAATCCTTATAAAAATATATTATTTAAAAATATTAGATGCAATGACAGGAAAGGTTTCTGGTTTAGTGGAACCTTTGGAATAAATATAGCAATGTATGTATCGTTTTTGGTTGCAGGTTCAATTCCCATTTGACTCCGTGGGGTTCCTCTGTGCATGCTTGTAAATAAGACGATAGTATAAGATATTTTTTTGTCGCTGGGCAACGCAATTTACGCAGGTTAGAAGGACTGATACTCATGATTAATTCCGACACTACCGACTAAAACCAAGCGGATACCCTCTCCACCTAAATGAGATCCAGATTATATCTTCATTGTGCTCTGAGGCTTCCTCCAGAGCAAAAAAGTCAGTATTGGGTACTAATTAAGCTGCAGATGCTCTGGGGGAAGCCTCAGAGCACCTGCAGCCATAGTAGCTTCTATTGCAGGGAGCGTTGAAAATGTATACTTTCCTCGCTTTAGGCCCTGATATGCGACTGTGAAGCGGGTCTTCATGTGTGATGTACACGGGCTTCGGAGACTCATGTATAGTTATAAGTGGCTCGCAGAAATATGTCATTGTAGACCAGTTGTCCTTACTATACAGCATGACCCCCCACACTGGGTAGCTTAGATAGAGACTCATTACAGCTCAGCATCTAGACATGGGCTTTGTGGGACCCAAGCGGGGCATACGGCCAGAGTGTTCGCCAAATCGATTCTTATTAAAGTCGTCACACATCGGCGACATGTTTTGACGTGTCTTTCAACCCTACCCTTTACTAGCTACAAAGGTTTTTGGTGAACCCTTATATATATATATATATATATATATATATATATATATATATATATATATATTAGCTTCACGCTTTTATCCCGCATAGCAGGGTAGACAGAAAGTACCTAGTGTCAACACACTCCGTACTTCGCTTTCCACCGAATTCGAGACATTGCGTTGATTGCTGGAACTCAACGCCGCTCTTTGTCTTTACCAGAGCGAGGAAGAGAAAATAATTTAAATATAGTCACTCCCCCGAGTGGGGATCGAACCCACAACCGATCGCGTTTACAGTCAAACGCTGTCACACTGCGCCACGACCGGCCTCACAAGATATATATTTATATAATATAACTTTTAGTTGCAGTTTAAACAGAATAGAGCTTCATTCTCTAACAACTTACAAACACTCTGGTTTCTGTTACATATTTAAATTTATTATCTATTTGCTATGTGGTACCTATGTACCATTAATTTATTTATTAATATTTATATTATATTTTTTATATTTATAAATATTTATTTATCTATATAAATAAAAAAGAGTAAGCAATGGGTACAGGGGGTACACAAACAAAACACTATTAACCAGCAATTTATTTAAAATACACAAAATTACAATTCGATTCTAATATGACCAATAAATACCAAATCACTATATAAGTCACCATTTAAAACAATACTATGCCGTCGAGATGGTGTTGAATCAATAAAAACACAGCTTTAAATTCGTTTGTTAGTTCATTTTTTAAATAATTAGGCTTTATACTTCATTGTCTAACACACAATAAGCTAAGTTATATTTTAAGTTATTTTTATATTCCATATAATAACTAGTTAGACATTTGTTAGACTTTTGTCTACTTCAATTTATTTATCATATAGACGACATAGTATATATATATATATATATATATATATATATATATATATATATATATATATATATATATATATAAAATAAAATAAAATTTAAACAATATAACTGAGTCATGAAATAGTTACAATATATAATATAAAAACATTCGGTCCCAAAGAATTTACCTTCGATTGTTCCGACCATATGCGAAAAATTTAACGTGCATATGCCAGCTCTTTCTTTTCACATTGTATAGAAAGAGACAGTATCATGGATTTTTAGATGAAGCCTATCGCAATGGAGGAAAACAGGCCTTCAAATTATTATATAAACTGACAATTATAGAACATATTTGTTAGATATGGAGAAGCAAATAAAATAGGGTTTAGACACTCCGTTTTTCAATTTTCTTATAAAGATGGTATATATGTAGTAAACAAGAAACGAATATAACCATACTTTAACAGGGTAGTCAGGGACAGTTTAGTGTTAAGATACTTCGTTGAATGTTCTCTGTGTAAGTTCGTTCGACATTGCGCGGAGAACTCAAAATCTCTTTTATTCTTACTAAAACGGAGAAAATATATTTTTTTAATTGTGACTCCCCGAATGGGAATCGAAAGCTCAACCAATCGCGTTTACAGTGAGACGCCGTCCCACTGCGCCACGACAATCAAATATGCTCTATTAAGATCAGTATAAAATATATCACCTGAAGCATAATTAAAAGCGATTTTGACCTGTTCATTGTTATATATATATATATATATATATATATATATATATATATATATATATATATATATATATATATATATATTTAATATGTCAACACTCAATTCCTTAATGATTTCAGTCGATTTTTTTTACTTATTGCAAATTTATGATAATAGAGGAAAATTTTATTTTAAATATTATGAATTAAAATGAATAAACAACAAAAAAAATCACATATTTATATAAACAACATTAAAATAATAAATACATCATAAATTTTAGAATAATTAAAAAAAAATAATAATATTTTTTTTTCAGTCAAACACCACAATGAACAGGTCAGAATCACTCGCAACATTTGCATATTAATTATAAAAATTCTACATTTTCCATACAAATGTTTAATATAAAATTACAAAACCGAAGGTATCACCGTTAAATTCTAACTTAGACTTATTACTATAAGTAATTATATTATATTATATTATTATTATAATCATAATCATAATCATGTCACAATTATAATAACTATAATCATAATAACAATATTATAGCCACTGGTTATTTATTTAGTTCAAATGATGACATTTCCAGCGTATTTCAATAATTATATTTGGCATGTGGTTATTATAAGATTATTCAAAGTACAATGAAATTATATTATTATTATTAATAATTAATATTTTACTGAGATTTATATTGCACGTGCATGCTATTTACTATTTATTTATATTTATATGTACACTACCAAGCCATAACGCAGCAACTGACATAACGATAAGTTGCCATTTATTTATTATTATGCGGCAATGGTAATTGTTAAAATTATAATATTATAGATTGGTAGCGTCTATACAAACGTTCACATAAAATCTCTAACAATATATGTACATACAACTATAAAAGAATAATACATTTAGCTGCTTGTTTTAATAAATATTAATTAATTAATTAAGTTATAATAATAAAAAAACAATGTTATTAGGTGATCTTTTAAAGCGAATTACAAATTGAAAGCTGCCATACAATGTTAAGTTTAATATAATAAAAAAAAATCTATTAAAATTTTTATAATTACAAATAACATTAAAATATAATCATTATAATTATAAAACTATAATACTATTAGTAATTAAAATATTCGCACTTAAAATATAATAATGATTAAAAAAATTCGAAATTAGAGGACATTTAGTATGATATATATATATATATATATATATATATATATATATATATATATATATATAATGCCTACTATATTACTAGTAAATATGTGCTAAAAAGAGCCGTTTCCCTTCTTAATTGACAATAACTGTTTATAATTATATTGATTTTATTATAGAAAAAAAATTTGATTAAACAATATTTAAAAAAAATAGAATAATATATAATATAAAAAAAAAGTATAAGCAAACAAATTTTTTTTAGGAAAATTCTGTGAGTATTAAATATTTATTCAAAGTTGTATAATGTTATAATAGCTAAGTACATTATCGTTTCCATTAATTGACTTAAAACAGTTGCGAAAGGAGAGAAAATTAAAAGCAAGAAAAGAAAACGTCTAGAAATAAACGGTGAAGAAAAAGATAATTCGGACCGAGTGCTCAGCGCAAAGTTAAAAAAAAAAAATCTATATATGTACAAAAAAAAAAATATTATTCCATACAAATATTACAATAACTTAAACAATGGAATGTTATCCAAACTAAACTTTCATTGTAATATAAACAATGAAATATTATGAAAAAAATTATAAAATTAATACTGCAAGGATATTTAAAAGCATTTAGCATTTTATTTGTATAGAAAAACACACACACACGCAATGTACAATATACATAATAAAATATACTTGAAGTTCCGCTAAAAGCAGTTTTAAAATTGCAAATTATTCCGTAAATATAAGTTTAATAAAATATATGAACGATTTAATCATAATTAAAAAAAAATAAAAAATATTTAAATAATGACTCAAATTGATTAAAATTTTTTAAGAATGATATTTATATATATATATATATATATATATATATATATATATATATATATATATATTCATAGATTATATAATATTATATTTATGTATGTAATCGACATTTAATTCTGTTAAATTGACAAGGCCGGCTCGAATTTCGTTTTATCCGTTATATTATTGCTATGTTCATATTAGTTAGAGTCCTAAGTTCGATTCCTTGCTGTGGAAAACGAATTATATGTGTAGATATATCCACATAATACATTATAAATTGAAGAAATTTGACAAAAACTATATGATTTTTTTTTAAATTTAATGTTTAGACTAAAATTGGAAAAATGCGAAAATTACTATTTTTTCTACCACAAAAAAAATTGGATAAAATCTAAACATCCACTACAATTATTCATAGTATACAGTAAGTATAGAATAATCTAAATTAACACCTTAATTTGGGTCTATGAGAGAGTATTTAAGGAGTTGGCATCTGGAATCACTATTGGAGATCTACTTGAAGATTATTTTATTTAACATACCACTAAATATCTAATAATAATTGTTATGTCTAAAGAGATACATCTAATTTTTTTATAATATGAAAACCGTATCATTTGTGCAAAACCGCGAACAAAAAATAATTAAAAAAAAAATAGTTTATATTTTGACGTTTAAAATGTGAAAATTATAAAATGAAAAATGTGTTAAGAAATCTTAGAAGCTGTCAAATAAAATAAAAGTTATTTCACTTCATAATAACGTAAAAGTATGTATAAATTTAAAAGTTTTTTTTTTAATATATATATATATATATAGAATTTGATTTTTTAAAGTAATTAATAATTTAACCTCTCAAATTAATATATATGTACACGAGTGGAAAATAAGTGTTTTTTTTTAAAATTTCATACACATGCATACTGAGACATTAGACACGTGACTAAATTAAAAAAAAATTAAAAAAAAAACAATGACATTAAGGTATATGAAATATTAAATTGAAAATAAAACACATTTATTAGAGAGTTAATTTCATAACGTAAACTTACATATATAATAGAATATAGGAAACGATATAAGAAATTATTCTAAGAAAAAAGAAAAAATTAAGTAAACAAAAATAATAATCATATCTACTACAATTGGTGAGCCATAAAAATATACCCGTCTCCCTCACACATTACTTTAAAACTAACGTGCGAGCGAGACAGATACACAATGGTAAGAAAACAGTAATTATATTAAATAAAATCGGTATATATATTAAAAAAAAAACTATGTTTTTCTATTAAAGTCCAGGGATGTAGAGGATTCTCTCCGCAAGATCAGCTTCAATTTATCATCCTCCTCCAGGTCGTCCTCTAACGAGACCGTTCTGCTTAGTGAGCGGCCCAATATTCTCGCCCTCCACGCTTCTAATCTCACGACCTATTTAATGTGAATATATATATTACTTACAAATATAAACAATATATCGTCGGCATAACGTATGTAGCCTGCTAGCTCTATTAATATGTAAACAGGTTTTTAGTCCAAAAAAAAGGAAACTTTGAATTTCATGTTCCCATACAAACCTAATATAAAAAGTTTTTATAAAATATATTAGTAATAAACTAATTGTACTTCGACGCAGCCGGTAGAAGAAGGGCGGTTAGACGGCAACAAAGAGGAACGGATTCGAATCCCGCACAAAATCTAAAATATTTATTTTTTAAATGTTTTCTAATATAACAATCAAAAATAGTAAAATATAATCGAATTTTTATGCATTTTTCAGTTATTAAATAAATATGACGTTAGCAGGTTGACACTGTGAGCCGACGATATTTAAAATTCATCTAACAACTTCCTGTTCACTCAAATATATTGCCGTCTCTTTTTTTATTACAATAAAAGAAAAGAGACATGACAATCTAATTTACTTTATTAGTGCTATCTTTCTCTAGCCATTGTATATCTTATATATATATATATCTATAATTCCACCATCAAATTAGGCTATAATATCAAAAACTCTACTAAACTATATAATATTCACAAATGCCTCTTCTATAATTCATTTCAATAGTTTTAACAATTGTATGGAGAGACATGTATGAACAATGAACACATACAACTGTAAATACCTAAATACTTAACAAAGTACAAAGTACTGTTGACAAATAAAATACTAATAAAAAAAAGACAATTTTGTCTACAGTACTCAGTCATCATTCATCTTACTATACTCGGTGTATATAACGACGTCATTTAGTATTACATACATACAAATTTTAATCTAATATAAAAAAGTAGCTAATATAAAAATATATATAAAAATTATACCTATATATTTCAATGTCAGTATAGACTTCAACTACATCAACCTAACACCTTCTATCTAATAACCTAATAATAGGTTTTATTAGTGTTATAAAGCACGTGCAAAATTTATATGGGGTAGCAACAAACAAACAAACAAACCATTTCAACACGAAGTACATGCAAATATATATATATATATATATATATATAAATATACCAAGCAAAAATACCATCAACTACCGTCCAAATGACTGTGGTAAACTAAAAAAAAAAATTTGATAATTCTCTTTCTATTACATATGAATGTAGTGACAGAAGCAATCTGCGGAAATTAAATTAAAAAAACGGGATAAATATATAAAACAAAAGGGATTCACAGTGAAATTTATATATTATAAAAATTAATATTATTTATAAATAATTTCGTATTTTTTTTTTCAGAGTTTAACACAGCCAATAGAATTTTTTTGGACAAAAACTAACACATACTGGTCTAGCTGCATTTGTAGCCCTTTTAGACTTTACGAGATAAAAAAATAATAATTTAAAAAAAAAAATTAAACACGCGATTTAAAACAATGCGAATGCATAATATAACTAAATGTGATGACCTTTTTTTTTTAATATTATTAATTTCGTCATACAAAAATCGACATTATATAATTTATATTAAAACTTATTGAGTGTGTTCTAGTTTATATTGATCGCAAGTTCAATTCCCAGTTAGTTATAATTTTGTTTTGACGTTTGCCTATTTTGTTTACAAATGTACGCCGTTATTGCTCAAATATTCTCAGCTTTACACTTGACTCGCAAGCTAGTGTCAAGACACTTCGTTGACTGTTTCCTGTAGGAAATAGAGACATTGGGTGTTGAGTGGCGAGCTTAAATAAATTAACTTAATAACGTCAACAAAAGAAATAAAAAAAAAGACTTCTCCTATTTATAAAAACAAATCTTTACATCTGGTAAGACTAAACAGATGTGAATTAAAAAACAAAACCGAGAATCGAACCCACAATCAAAATCGTATCAACGAATCAATATCAATATAAACCCGCGCAAAGGACAAAGGTCAACACACATAACAAAAAACGTACTGATGCATAACTTCGAAAATTTCCCAACCATTTCCACGGCTCGACGTCCGGCGTTGTGATCGGTGTTGGATACTGCATAAATTATAACGATATAACGACTTATATATATATATATATATATATATATATATATATATATACATATATATATATATATATATATATATATATATATATATATATAACTCGGATGAATATGTAATTACGCAATCAACCTCTATTTTACTACTCTTTTGGTTTGAATTATTATTTCTCACTTTTATTGTATATTAAATAAAATTCAGAGTTTGGGCTACCTATTTAAAAAAAAAAAACGATTTAAACACTTGCCAATTATATCTTGCCGTTGTGAATGTTGTCCGCCATTTTGTGACAACGTTTAATATCTTTATAATGAATTATTTGAAGCCACATAGAAATCAGCAATAATTCATTTTATTTTCTTTTTGTGATATGTAAGAGAAATGGCATTATATATATCTTTTACTTCAAATAGGCTAAATAATTTATATATAATCGTTCCTCGACCAGGAATCGAACACACAAATAAATTTACAGTCAGCCACTGTATTGTTTACATAAATATATAATGAGAGTAATTGTTATATTAAAATCCTTATTAATATTACAAACCAGTCTTATATATTACCATTTTAAACCATATAAATAAAAATATATTTGAGAAGAATTATTTTAGAAACGTGTGAAATTCTCTTATTTTAATTGCACAATACATAATATTGTGCAATAAAATTAAGCTTATATTAAAAGTTAATATTAATATATGTACATATTGTGCAATATATAAACATGATTGCACAAAAATATTTATTATTTATTAGAGAAGTAATAAGCAAAGCAAATGTTAGTTGTCATGACATTTCAATACTATGTGCGATGGCGTGTTGCTTTTGACGTTTAGATGTTTTTTTTTAATTAAGCAAGTGCTGTTTGTTATACTGCTTAGTTTTGTTAATTTTATTTTCGATAATAGAAACAGATTAAAAATAATTTAATATACAATATATTGTATTAAAATATTATTAAATTACCTATTAACTATATTATCACCCATTACGTTACGTAATAAAAATTATTAATATCAAATAAAATGTCGTATGTGTGTAAAATATTATATCTATATATTATCTGTAATAAAACATTTTTATATATATAAAAAATTTTAAAACTTGATTTCAAACAATCTCTTGAAAACAAATCGTTAATACAAAAATCATGCGTAATAAATAAAAAAAAAAATTTACACATGAATGATACGTTTTCGATATTTTATAAAATTATTTTTTAATCTATATCGATTGTATTTTTACACTGTAGACATGTCATGCGTTTTTAAAAGTGTCATTTAAACTATTGGCGGGTGATTTGTTGAGACAAGATTTTTCATATTTATTGAAAATTTATATGAAAATAGAAAAAAATAACCATAAATCAAAAGTAATTCATCAATAAATATTTATTTAATATAATGGAACGTATTTTTGGAGTAAACGAGGTCTTTGGTATACAGGATGTTTACGTACATTTACATTTACATACATTTCAATTGAACTTGTATTAATATTATATATTTTAGTATTCGGAAAATCATTTTACGAAAATATTTTTTTGAACGCAGCAAGAATCGAACCCACGCCTCTTGGAAACCGTCGAAGGGCTCTCACCGCTAAGATACTTATTTAAGTTGTTAGAAAGTTGGAAAAAAACGTATAAGAATTTTGGCGCAATTGCTAGTAGAACGCATGGCTCGGCTTCCAAGAGGCGTTGGTTCGAATCCCGCTGTTTTTAAAAATAATAGGTTTTTTCTAGAAATGATTTCGAACAGTGAACAGTAAGTGTTTATAGATCTTTAAACAATGCCATGTAAAATTAATAACATAAAATTAACAAAAAAAGGCACACAACCTTCAACAAACACAAATCTTGTCCCAACAAATATTTCATACTTATGACTAACTATAAAAATTTAAACCGCAATTAAATATTTAATTGCAATTAAACAAAAAAATCAATTTACCTCAGCCTTCAGTTCGGCAACTTGCTCCTGCATTTCGCGCACTCTATCCGAGTCGTCCACATTATTACTTCTCAGTTCGCCTTCGGTAGCCATTACTTCGTTCTGAAATCAATATATTTTTGTTGGATTATTGTGTAAAATAATAATATAAATGATAAAGATACATATCATACAGAAAAAGATGTTTTTTTTAATTTCTCGTTTTTTAAACTATGTTACACATGAAACAAGAACCATATGATCGAATTATTATAAGCAAACTTATATTATATTAAAATCATATATGTATATATATATATATATATATATATATATATATATATATATATGTGTGTGTGTGTGTGTGTGTATATAATTCCCTTACTTTTAATTTATATTCAGACACCTCAGTCTCCAGCTCGGCTATCCTTTGGGCGACCTCCATGTTTCGTATGTTAGCCTGCATTGATTCATATTTAGCCTGTAATTATTTAAAAAAAAAAAGATAAAAACGGTATTTTTTTAAAAGTGAAGTGACGTTTGTGTAATAAAAAAAAATCTCTATCATTAAAAAAATCTACAAGTAAATGACTCATAATACTATAATGTAAACGAATTTCACATTCGACTCCTAAAATACATGTAAAATTATTTTTTTAATAATCAGAACGAATTGAGTGCGGCGTTGAGTTTCGCCACTAAGACATCTAGATTTTGGGACAAAAGTGGAACGAACTACTTTGACAGTTAGTTCTCTATCTATCCCTATTACTTTTCTAACTAAAACCTTCTTTAGTGCCCAATTCAATAATCAATATCTTTTATTTAGAATGGTAAGTGGAGGAGCAGAGTGTCTTGACACTAGGTTGTCTCTGACTATACTGCTATGCGGGAAGCTGCTTATTTACGTAGTATATAGAGATTATTGAGAGGGAGCTCCTCTAGTTTCATGCGAGCCTGGTACAACTCTCTTATTTATTTGATACACTTATTTAATATAAAAGCAGTCAACGGAGTGTCTTGACACTACTAGGTTCTCTCTGACTACCCTGCTATGCGGAAGGGCGCGAGAAACTTATATATGTAGTATATAGAGACTATAGAGAGGAAGCTCCTCTAGTTCCATGCAAGCCTGGTACAACTCTCTTATTTATTTGATACATTTATTTAATATATAAGCAGTCAACGGAGTGTCTTGACACTAGGTTCTCTCTGATTACCCTGCTATAACAAAAAGTTTGCAACATATTCATTCTCTCTAAAACCTACCTTACTCTCCAAATCGGCATACTTATGTTGAAACTCTCTCTGTCTAGTCTGTAGTGTCCTCTCTCTCTGTAACGCCGCGTCCAGAGAGTCGCGCAGTTGTCTCAATTCTTCGTCTTGACGTCTTAGTTGGTTAGTTGATACTTGCACTTGGGTGCGCAACTCCATCTCCTATTTTAATTGTGATTATTTTTTTAATTGTAGTTTGAGAGTGTTATTTAACGGCTGATTGACAAATTGTCAAATGCTCAGTAATATAATTAATTTAAAATTTTATGATTTTTTTTATATACACATTTAATAAAATGCGATAATAAAAATTATAAAAGACATAAAGGCCGGCCATGGGACAGTGACAAGGCGGGGAAATGATTATATTTAAATGATTTTCAATTTCTCCCTATGTTAAGACAAGACAAAGCGCAGCGTTGAGTTACGCCATTCAACTCAAAACTCTTGAATCTGGTTGAAGCCGGAGTACGGATTGTCTTGACACTAGGTGCTTCCTGTCTACCCTGCTATGCGGGATAAAATGCGTAAGGCTAAAAAAGGAAGTAATAAAACCTTAAGCCTCAACTCCTTAAGCTCAGTGGCGGCCTCCGCCTCCTTTATCCTTATGGTCATCAGCTCTTCTTCCAGCTTCTGCATATCAGTCGACCTTCCTTCCCACGCTCTCAATAGCTTCTTGGGTGTCGCCATTATATCTGACACTACGTTAGATTGGGCTGGCGGTGGCGTTTCTTGTCTATGTTCCTATTTAGTGAATAAATATTTATTATTAATATTAATATTATTCAGGCCAGTGGCACGACGTACGTAAAAGTCATGGTTCGGGGATTCGATTCCCAAATAGGGTTTTGATAAAGCGGACAACGGAGTGTCTTGACTCTAGATTCATATTCAAAAATCAAAACATTCTTTATACACTTCACATTCATTTTCAAATTGTTAGTCAACGTCAACGTAAGTATCAGTATTGTCAGTCTTAAAGGGAGCTACCACCGACTGGAAAGGAGATACCGGCGAACCAGCAAGAAAATCAACAGTTCTGTCCTAACCCTGCTTTGCGGGATAAAGCGTGAAAGTAAAATAAAATAATTATTATTATTTAATTTAATTCGAAAGTCTTTTGGGCGCAGTGGAACTGTATTTATGAACGCTACGGTTGTGAGTTCGATTCCTACTCGGGAAGAATTATTATAATTAATACTTTTTACTAAATTCATACTAAAGAAAAGTCAAATAAATAAGAGAAAACCTACATTACAATAAATGATTATAGATTTAAAATTATAAAAAAAATATTATATATATATATATATATATATATATATATAATTTAATATAAACCCACCTGCAAATGTTTCTGCCACGCCTCAGACAATTCCGCCACACGTTGTCTTAAATCTTTCAAAGACAGATTCGCTTCAGCCTCCCTCAGCTTAACTGCTATTAGCTCATCCTGTTATTTATTATTACATATATATATATATATATATATATATATATATATATATATATATATATATATAAATAAATTTAATTTTATACCAAACATTACATAATTGACAAGTCGTACAAGGTTTATTAGAAAAAATTTAACAAGTACAAGGTTTATTAGAAAAAAATTAACTTAAATGAATGAAAAAAAAACAATGATTTTTCGATTTTTTTTCTCTGCTTGTATGTATATACACTTGAACTCGCCAATTTTGATGCAGTTTTCACTATTACATTTTTGCAATCTTCCCTTATCATTTACAAACAAGAGTTGTTAACAATTTAAAGTCTTTTGTTAGTTAAAGTGTCAAGTCAATAAAAAAAAAATTTCCAGCATTCACTAATAATACATACATAATAATCTATAACTTAATTGTTTATGCTCCATATTTTTTTTTATATCTTATCAAATCTCAATCTTTTTCTTTTTCTCAATCTTTTTGTGAAACGATATCACAACAGACAGACTGAAGTGATAATTAAAACCAATCCAAGTTGAATTAATTAATATTAAAATTGTTTCATTTGAGAAAAGCTTAGATTATTAAGTAAACTATATGTAAATTAATATGACAATCTACAGAAAAGTTACATCCATATAACAAATATAATAATAATAAAATAAGTAGATAATTTTTTATAATCAGTGTCTCAGTAGGTCGTGGCGCAGTGTGACAGCGTTAACTGTAAACGCGATCAGTTGTGGGTTCGAATCCTCGCTCTGGTAAGACAAAATGCGGCGTTGAGCGAAATACGGAGTGAGAGAGAAGCGTTACAGAGTTGCGTTACGCGTTACGTAACGAAATTTTCCCCTTCGGTGACAACTTAACACATATTTACTATTTTTAAAGTGTTATTCCACACTTAGGATTAGAATAAAAAAAACGTATAAAAACTTTGAACGCAGCGAGATTCGAATCCGCGTCTCTTGTTCCCCGTCCAAGCGCTCTGACCGCTAAGCCATGCGTTCCATTACCAGCCGAGTCAAAATCTTATACGTTTTATAACAACTTATTTACTAACAAGTTATCAGTTACCTGTAAATGTGCAACATTGTTATCAACGCGTTGTTTCCTCAACATCTTGTTCTCGTTTTCGAGTTCGGCTATTCTCGCGTTCAGCTCCCTCTCAGTGGCCTGCCTCTCCGCCGCGTCTAGACGCGCCCTCACCAACTCTCTTTGTAGGCAACGAGCCAGCTCCTCGCCTTTTGTGTTATTTTCTATTCCTTCCAACGACGATTGGCGGGAATTGTTCTAAAAATTAATATAATAATTTTAGTTTGAGCTCAAATGTTCATGAAATAAAATCTACTGAACACCAGTTTTTTTACTGACCATCATTTTCTTTTAAATGATCATATATATAAAACAAAAAAAGAAATGTTAACCTCCATTTATAATATTAAAATAACATTAATTTCAATTTTTTGTCTGTCACTCCATTTGTTACGACTTACCACTGGAATGGCTAAACTGATTTTGGCGTAACTTTTATTAACAGATATTTCATGTAATAACTAAGATTTCTTTTATTTTAGAAATATAAAAAGTTTCTGAGATGTTAAATTCTACGAGGACAAAGTTGCGGATATAGTTCGCAAATTAAATATATAAATAAAATTATCTGTAATTAGTATTAAAATATATAATTAAAATTTGTATCAAAATATAGAATTAAAATATTCGTATATAATTCAACACTTCAGTTGAAGGGCAGCAAAAATTAATAAATACATTTTTTTATAAATTTTTCACTTCTACCTTCAAAAAAATATCATTAAGTTTAATAGGAGAAATTAGTTTAAATAATAGATCAGTTAGATGATCATGATTAAGAATAATTATATTAATAATAATTTATTTTTTTGGAGCTGGTTATAGATTATATTTATATTCACTTTATATTTATATATAAATAAATATATATATATATATATATATATATATATATATATATATATATATATTACAGTTTATGAAGGGGCTTTAGAGTTATCAAATTTTAGTTTTAATATTCGAACTCATGGAAATGATTAGTTTCAGACATTTAATATAATTTAATAAAATTTTATATAACAGAATTGATTTAATTTTCTTCAAAACAACACCAAAACTAAATTATACAATATAGTGATTGACATTTTCTAAAACATTTTTCCATTTATTTACCGTTTGTTCTACGGAGACAATATACCCCTGTAATTATTTTCTGACAGGAAGTTCCCAGTGTCAAGACACTCCTACCGCCTCTCTCCGCCGTATTCAACACAATGCGTGTTGATTAGCGGAACTCAACGACGCGTTTTGTCTTACTAGAGCGGAGAAACGATAATTAATTTCAAATATAATCATTCCACCGAGTGGGAATCGAATCCACAACCAATGGCTTTTACAGTCAGCCGCTGTCAGACAAATAATAACATAATATATTTTTGCTGACCTCGGCAATAGTCATCTCCAAGCTTCTAATCTCATCCTGAGCCACAGCCAGCCGCTGCTGGGCGTCCATGTTGGCTCGCCTCAGGGCCTGGACTTCCCTGGCCAGGGCGAAGGTTTCCTCTTCCCCTTCAGCCCTATCCACTTGTCCTTTTACTAGCCTCTCCGCGAGGGCTGAACTCTCTTTTTCCAGTAGCTCCACCCTCTGTTTCAGTAGGCGGTTCTCTTGACGGAGGCACTGGAGCAAAAGAAAAAGAATAAAAATATATTAATAAACTAACTAAAGAGTAAATCGTATTTGTAAATGCATTTTAACAAAACAAACGTTATGAAGGACATGACAGGAAATACCTAGTGTCAAGACACTCCGTACGTCCGCTTTCCTACGAATTCGAAACATTGCGTGTAGAGTGGCGGTGCTCAACATCGCCCTTTATCTTACCAGAGCGAGGAAGTGAATATAATTTAAATATAATCACTCCCCCGAGTGGGAATAGAACCCACAACCGTTCGCGTTTACAGCCAGACGCGGTCCCACTACGCCACGACCGTAGATAGATAATCTATATCACCAATAACACCGTTCAAAATATGTAGTCTCATTTAGAATGTTCAAAAAAATCCTTTTTATTAAACATTTGCTTTTTACAAGCATTAAAAAACAATATTAATTAAAAAAAAATATTGTAAGAAAATTAGGCATAAATTCTTAAAGAAAAAAAAAACAAGTAATTGTATGTACTTTCTTATTTAAGAACTTCAAGCTTTATAAAGCAGAGAGAAAAAAAGAGAGAGAAAACCTAGTGTCAAAAATCCTTGTTATTAGACGTGTAATTTTTTTTTAATAAATATTAAATGTCAAACATTAAAATTGTTAAATTCACAAAATCTTTCGAACTTAAAGACTTATCTATCGCCTTTAATAAAACATAATGTGAATTAAATACCTTTTTTTTTTAAATATTTTTGGCCCTTTTGCTTTTACAATAATTGTACTTTCTGTACATTTATTAATTTATTAAGTGAAATTAAACTATATTAAACGAATTAAATCGAAACGATTCGTAACAAATTATTAGTAATTAAAAGGATTTTAAACGTATTATCAAAATATACGTGTATAGAGCCTTCTATTTCTTATATCATATTTTCCTCGATATACCATTTGATATAATTTAAAATATAGAAAACGTTGCCACAAGACACTAAACAAATATATATATATATATATATATATATATATATATATATATATATATATATATATATATATATAAACTACTTACTCGCAACACAGCTATATCCCCCTGCTCCTTAGTTTTAATAACAGTATACTCCTTTTCGAGTTTCTTCATTTTCTTAGGATTCACTTTAATAGTATACGCTAGGTTCATAAAGGCGTCCTGATCGGCCTCCGCTTTAGACGGCAACTCTTTTTGCATGTACTGTTATCAAATATATACATAGATAAAATATCAAATTAATAACCAGATTAAATTTATTATCTTTATAGATAATTATATGTTTTCAAGCAATTTATAATATGTATGAATTATTTTAATATGTACAAAGGTAGATAAAAATGGGAATAAGAGCGCTTTTTGAAGGAAGTTATCTATTTATGTAAGATATTTTCAAATTATTTTATTACAATTACAACTCGAATATAATATACGTTTAATAATTATTGTACCAAAAATCTAGACATTTTCATACATATCTTAAATTTACTTAAAGTAAACAGTGTTAAGTTACGTGTTTTTATTGTACTTATTTTGTTGATACTATTGAAAAATTTATACTGATTGGTAAAATATATGTGAAAATTAAAAAAATATTATTTTTTGCTCTAAATCATCAATACATAGATTATTTCTACATTCACGCATCTCCCGCAATGTGCTAACAAAAAAACAACCTAAATCACTTCAATATATACAATATAATCAAAGAAATAAAAAAATGCAGCTTCACGCTCTATCCCGCTTAACAGGATAGTAGTGACATCCTAATGTCAAGACAATCTACTGTTTCCTTCCCGAAGCCGAGACATCACGCATGGCGAATGAATGGAGAATTCAACGCCGCACTTTGTCTTACCAGAGAATAAAATTGAAATATTATTCTATTCTAAATAAAGGAATAAATGGTTTTAAATAAAACAAAATATGAGTTTCTCTATTTATACACAGCGGGGTAGTCAGAGAGAATAGAAATAAATGCCACAAGAGCTTCATAAAAAAATATTTAAAAAAATACCTCAACCAACAATCGAACCCACAATCATTCACGTGCCAAATATATAAATTCACTAAGCATGAATAAATTTAACATATATAGTTTAAAATCATAATAGGTATAAATATTAGTATATTTATAAAGTGAATAAATAACTAAGCCGATAAACCTATTTTATTTTATTCTAAATAACTGTTTTACTGAACACAAAATTAACAATTAAAATGGCTGTCTTGAAAAAGATATCATTTTAGATTTTCTTTAACAGGAAAAAGAAACTTACCTTCAAAATACTTTCCATGTCCAAAGACAATAAATCATTTTTGCCCAAAGTGAGTAACGCGAGGGCGACCTTGAACACAATCTCGATTCCCTCCGAGAGGAAAACGTCCATAATACGACAAGCGAGCGGCAGCGAGAGTGTCGTAGTGAAGAGTGTTAGGAACCAGCTACTTGCGTATATCGACGTGCTGAAGCTCTGTGTTAAAAAAATATTATATAATTAAAGCTATAGCCAGCGATATAGTTTAAAACACTCAATTTTTCCATTCCCGTGGGAATTAACTTCATTCCTCCCTCAATCCTCTCTCCTCCCACACTCAACACTATGAGGAACACTCATGATAAATTCACCTTTCTGCACATAGTTTTGGCTCTACATTTTCGGTAAGTTCATATGTTTTTCCCTTAGAGAAATTAGTGTCACGACACTCCGTTCTTTATTATTCGCCCAAAAACAATTGTGTATTAAAGAGCGACTAAACGAAAATAATTTAAATATGATCATTCCTGTGAGTGGCAATGAACCCAAGCCCAATCGTGTTTATTAATAACAAATTAATTTTTAATAAATACATTACCAAGTATTTCCTATTACTTATAAATGCAAGAAAAATATATGTTGCCATGAACTAAAAGCCCTAAATTTTTTTTCTATCCAAACCAATCCAAGACAATATTCGATTGTTACTGATAATTCTATCAAAATGCCTATTGGTTATTACCAATCCTAACAAATTTATATATATATACATATATATATATATATATATATATATATATATATATATATATATATATATATATATATATATATATATAAAGAACTGAAAAGAATATTTTTAAAATAAACAATTTAGAAGGCAAGAACTTACCTGTGATTGAAAATGTACATGAAGATCCGGTAGTAATTCCTGAACTAAATTTTCCAATTGAAACATACATAGACCCAATTCCGCCATACTTGGCTTGAACATGTCTCTCATACGATGATGCTGCATTATTTTCAGAAGAACTGCGAAAGCCTCCTCTTCGGGCATCTATAGTATAAATATATAATAATAATTATTTTTATATACCACCCAAGTATAGACTTAAATAGAACCTAATGTTACGACAGACAGACAGGCAGACAATGCGCGTTGAATGACGGAACTCAACGCCGCGTTTTATCTTACCACAGCAATAAAGTGATAATGATTTAAATATAATATCGAATCCACAACCAATTGCATTTAATGCCAGACAAGAAAAGCTTCCCGCTTGATCCTGCCTAGCAGGGTAGTTAGAGACAACCTAGTGTCAAGATAATCATTCAATCGAGTGGGAATCGAACCCACAACCATGACGTTAACAGTCAGACGCTGTTCCACTGCGCTGCTATGGATTTATAATGAAAATTAAACTAACAACATAATTTCATATTATTTTTAAGAAAAGTCTCTTTACATTGAATTGTTTTAACATGGGATTGAGATTGGGACCATATTTAATAAGAAAATAATTTAAGTGCATATTGAATAACATATTGCTAGAAAACATTTTTTTTCAGCTTCACGCATTTTATCCCGCATAGCACGGTAGACAGAAAGCACCTAGTGTCAACACAATTCGTACTTCACTTTCTACCGAATTCGAGACATTGCGTTTTGAGTGGTAGAACTCACCGCCGCATTACATCTTTACCAGAGCGAGGAAGTGAAAATAATTTAAATATAATCACTCTCCCGAGTGGGGATCGAACTCACAACCGATCGCGTTTACACTCAGACACTGTCGAACTGCGCCACGACCGTCCTCGCTAGTAAAAATATTGTGCGCATTTTTAATAATTTATTTTATTGCATATAGTTGAGTAAATTACGCGTTACCGTAGCAACACTTATGCCACTCCATACGAGATAAGACAAACAGTATTGTAACACAGAATAAAAATTAAAGAAAAAATCAATACACAAATCAATTAAGTCTCCACACATTGTAGCAAAATAAAAAAAATAAAAATTAAAAAAATGTAATATACATTGGACATGTTAAAAATTAGATTAAATATTATAATAATTAAAAAATATATATAAAGTAAAAAAAAAAACATAATAATTTGACACAAAAATGAAAATTAGAAAAATAAATAAATAAAAAACAACATTAGTATTGTATTTAATAATTATTTTAATAGTACAATAAAAAATCACGGACTATTTAAACATTCAATGTAAACTATATTCGTTCCAAATTTCATACACCTACGTACGCATAACTTCATAAATCAGGAATTAAATGTTATTTCTTCACGTATTAACATGATATCGACTCAGGGAAGAGATTTTGTTGTATCTCAAAACATAGAATTTCACTAGAGATAAAGATTATAATGTGTATTACTTGTTGTTAGTATTGGGACTATCTAAAAGTGTTTAGTTATCTCAAAGTTTATCTCAAATTGGGTCAAAAATATACATATTTTTGATCCAATTTGAGATAAACTTTGAGATATGACATCGCATCTCAAAACATATAATTACTCGAGAGACAAAAATTGTAATTTGTATTACGTGTTGAAAGTGTTGGGACTTTATATATGTGTGTTCCGTTTATCTTAGATATGTTAAAAAATAAAAAAGTATTTTATGTATCTATTCTGATTATCATGTTAGATCTTATAATAAATAAGACATTA
Source organism: Dryadula phaetusa (assembly GCA_032432895.1). NCBI lineage: Eukaryota > Metazoa > Arthropoda > Insecta > Lepidoptera > Nymphalidae > Dryadula > Dryadula phaetusa. Next base: position 621,036 of record JAOYRS010000002.1, read on the forward strand.
AAAACACTCGAGGTATCGTCATTTATCCACTAGACGTCTTTAGAAACATGAAGGTAGATATAAAATTAAATAATTCAAATACTTATGTACATACACACACACACATACATACATACATATATATATATATATATATATATATATATATATATATATATATATATATATATACATATAAATAATTCACATATTTATGTACATACACACATATATATGATAATATCCGTTTTAGTAAAAAACTGTGTTACGGCTATTAACGCCGCACAAACGCAATTTTACAGGACTAAATAAATGTAGTGTTGCAATTTTACAGTACAAAAAGCTGTATTGTTTGTGTGTGTGTGTGTGTGTGTGAGAGAGAGAGAGAGAGAGAGAATATATGAAAGAATGTTTTCAGTCTCATCATAAATTAATCCTAATAACCAACTATTTCATTATAATATACACTTTAGTAAAGTTAAGGAATAAATTCTAAGTTTCTCATTTACATTGTTGTTCGGCGTTGGTCAAAAACAGATGTATTGTCTATTTCAGGAAACCAAACGTTCTGATACAACTCCGTAGACTCTGCCAGTTCTACGTTTTAACACAAAAACTTTGGGATCGAAAGGCGTAGAATGGGGCCCTTGATAAACAATTGTCGATAAAATATGAAAAAAAAATCGATTATTTCCCGTCGATATATGTAGACTACAGTACATGTGCGCATCTCACCTGCATCAGAAGCAGTCCCACTATGAAGCCCGACCCCTGACAGTAGCCAACCTCTCTATCGTGCAGGGAGTACGCCTTCATCACGTTGAACAGCGACTCCTGTCCAAGGCCGTCCTTCTCTTTGAAGAAATCGTGTTCAGGGTACGTGCGCGCTATGTCGCGTCGAATTACCTTTTCACATGCTGATTTAGCCTGAAAATTTGAATTTAACATAAAAATCTATAATAAATCTGTACTAATATTAATACAAGTAAACGCGTAGGTAAACTACGTTTGTGACGTTATCACGGCCAAATGGCTGAACTCATTGTGATAAAATTTCATATACACATAATTGGAGTTCTTGCGATGAACATAGGTTATATTTTACTCTATTTGTTATTTATTTTTTAGGAATTACATTATTGACGCTGGTGAAGCAGCCTGTGGTTTTAATAGTAATTAAGAAACTCTTGGAACCTGTTTCCAAGGTTAGGTCATTTTCTATTTGAGAAATGTCTCGAAACAGTGAGACAATGTCTCGATACAACACTAACAATAACAAATGGATGATCTTTCTCCACTCTGATCGAATATATTTAATTTATTTTCATTTCCCCGCTCTGGTTAAAGAGAAAACGGGGCTAAGTTCCACCACTTAACAAATAATGTCTCGATTTTAGATAAAATTTGGATGGAAATTTAAGAACAGAGTTTAACGCTATTTTCTCTGACTACCCTATAAAATAGTATAAGACTAAGAAAAGCTGTAGAAACGTCATTTTACCTTGATATACGAAGCATACAACTTTTTGTCAGGTGATGAATCAACCCCAGCTAGAAGCTGCCACACTATGCCCCTGAAGTGGTGGGGCACACCCTGTCTAACCAAATCCCTCACGAACTGATTGCGTCTGCGCCATTCCGTCTCCCAATTACTAACCTAAAAATAATTGATACAAATAATTAAATATGTAAAAATATGTTTCTGTGTGTGTGCGTGTGTGTGTGTGTGTGTTTATATGTGTGCATGCAAAGATTTTATTGTTCCTTTTTTGACTATATAAAAGAGAATATTAAAATTAATAATAATTTAAGGTAAAAATATGATTTAAATAATAACCATAGAACTATTTCAGAAAAGTCTTCCTTTAGTCTATGTTATTAATATTAAAAAACCCTACTAATGTTACGCTATCACGCAAAATCTACTGAACAGATTTGGATAAAACTTTAACGTAATATAGTTTATACCGTAATATAACATATACGCTATAATTTTTATTATTTTGTGTATTTCGTTCAAAATACAACGATAAATATGAAGTATCAAGCTAATTCTTGTTAACACATTACGCGTGTGAAGCTGCTGCTTGCTATTCAGTATATGCCAATAAAGACATAAATATATTAAAATCATTTACTAACCAATCGCCCCCATAAGCTCCAGAGGTCTTCCTCGCCGTTGCTTCCAACTCTTGCCTCGTCATAACTCGAGCTGGTGGCTGGAAGGAATGATTATTTTTGATTTCACTCGTGGTAAATAATATAATTATTAAATAGTATTATTGAAGGCATAGACACGCCGCAGACAGCATTTGACTATAAACTGGTTGAAGGTTCGATTTCCATTTGGGGTAATAAATATAGTTACATTATTCTTATTCCTCTGTTCTAGTAAGACAACGGAATTGAATTCCGCCAGTCAACGCGCAATGTCTAGAATATGTGGTGGAAAGCGGTGAACAGAGTGTCTTGACACTAGGTGCTCTCCGATTCTTCAGTTCACTCATTTTTTGGGATCAAAGTAAATTACTTAAGAAGTAGTATTCTACTACTTTGATGTCAAGTAAGATGTAAAATTAATGTATATAAAAGAAAAGTATAATTAGAAAAGTATAGTGTAATAATTATTTTTTAAATTTCTAATACGTACGGGAGGTGGATATGACTTAGTTCGATTTAAAAAAAATTAACGCTTCACTATTAAGAAAATTAAAAATATTAATTAATTGCTCGTGGGTTTGCAAATTGGAATTATGTAAACCATAACTTAGGGATTTTTACGTTAAAATAAGATTATTTATAACTTATTTACATTGTTAACATCTCTGTAGAGAGATTTTTACAATTTTCTACTACATAAAGATTATTAAGAAATAATCGTTTAACAAGAGAGATTGCTATTTTATTTTAATATTTACTATTTTTAAAGCGTTTCCACACTTAGGATTAGAAAACATTTTTAAATAGGAATAATTTAGAAAATTAAATATAATAAGTAATAAAATATTTTTCTTTCTTATATATAGTGTATAAATTGTAATCCATAGAAAAGCACATAAAACAAATCTATACAAATAAATTAAAATGGAGTGTCTTTTTGTAATATTAAAATAATCACCTTACTTAATGTATACTTAAGTCTACTCCGTACATATACGAAAAAAAAATTCTTTACAATTTTTGTTTGTTCGTCACTCTGTTTGCACCGACTAATCTGTGGAACGGCTTCACCAGTTTTGATGGGATTTTCCATTTCAAATAGCCGATAATGTATGAATAATGAATTAACACGTAATAAAATCAAAATTATTTGTAGTATTGTATAGAAGTAGTATTGAATTTTTAATATTTACTTTCTACAACCAAACCTAAACTAAACTAGACTGATTAATATAAAAAAAACTTTTTATTCATCGTCTCACACAAAAGCAACGCCTGCATTATTGACCTCTACTACTGTAGTTTTGTAGGCATTAAGTAAATTATTGAGGTGAATGTAAAGTAAGGTCGCGAGCAACGCCTCTGGGTAGATCTCGCTTTGGTACTTAGCAAATGAATATTTGAGCGAAGGTAAGATTTACATGTTTTAAGCCATAATCGTACTGTGGGGCCTCTGATTGTATAAAGAATGCCCGATTGGTAAACAGGTTCGATACACACTTGTGAGAATAATTATTTTCATTTTCTCCGCACCGGTAACACAACAAGGGCGGCGTTTAGTTCCGCTATATAATGTGCAATATATCGATTTCAGGCCGAATATGATGTTCTTAGATATAAACAATAAAGCATATATATATATATATATATATATATATATATACACACACACACACATATATATATATATATATATATATATATATATATATATATATATATATATATATATAAACGTGCCATTTCATATAAATGGGTATTTCAAATATATGGTAGTGTTTAATTTTTTCAGGTTCACGCTTTTTACCTCGCACAGCAAGGTAGAAACTAAATACCTAGTGTAAAGTTACTCTGTATTCCGCCAAATTGCCAAATTTGAGACATAGCCTGTTGAATGGCGGAATTTAACACTGTGATTTGTCTTACCAGAGCGACGAAATAAAGATAGTTTAACTATAACCATTTTCCCGAATGGGAGTCGAACTCACGACCGACCGCGTTAATACTCAAAAGCTATCCCACTACGCTACGGGTCTATATTAATTATATTCATTTAAAGTATATCTAATATGTTATTAAAAATTTTTACAAAATTTTAACTATTACCAAAGCATCTATTGGCTATGTGTTTAATATTAATATTAAAAAAAAGCTAATATATAAAACCCGATAGCTAAAATTTACAGCTATCGTAATATGCAACGAGGACAAGGTAATCTCTATAATAATTAGAAAAGGGAAAGAGTAATAGGGATGTACTTTAATGAGATTCTGTGGGATGAATTTCCTGTGAGGCTGATCGTGGCGCAATGGAACAGCGTCTGACTGTAACCGCGATCGGTCGTGGGTTCGATCCCGACTCGGCGGTGTGATTATATTTAAATTATTTTTACTACACTAGCTCTGATACGACAAAGGGCGGCGTTGAGTTCCACCAATCAACACGCAATGTCTCGAATTCGGCGGAAAGCAAAGTACGGAGTGTACACTTGTGTACACTTCGCATAGTCTAAGTTCTGTTAAAAAATACTTCCTGTGTAAACTGCTATGCGGGATAAATGTTTCTATTGCATTGTTTTATAAGTTAATTTAATTTTATTTAATAATAATCATTCACAATATTTGTGTTGCTTTATAATTTTAATTTAATAATTATATAGAAATAAGATTCAGAATTTGATCCGAACTGTTCCTGTTCCATAAAAATACCACGAAAATTATACATATTTGTCAGATTTGCTTGAAAATTAACGCCTTGTTTAAATTAAATGATAACATAACACTTTCAAAACTTGATGTTTATTTTGGATTATAATAAAATAATTATAAATATATAATTTTTTCGTTTTATTTATTTTTTTTATTTAAATTCGCAACATGCAAATATCTATCGTTTATTAAGAAACGAATGAACATTAGAATGAACAGCTACATACTTGTTAATAACGTAATTTTAAACACACATTTCAAAAAATTATTTGAAAATTTTAAAGGAAACTTTAAATTGAGTTATATGATTGTAAACGTGTTTGGTTGCGAGTTCGATACCCATTCTGGGGAATGATTATATTGATTTATTATTCATTTATCTGCGAGACAAAAAGAAGTGTTTAGTTCAACACTCAACTTGCAATGTCTCGATTTTTGTTTCTTGACACTACGTTGTCTATGACACCGCAAGCTAGACAGGATAAAGCGTTAAACTGTTTTACTAAATATTATTATTATTATTATTAAAATATTATCATATTAATACAAAAAAAGTACAGCAAAATACATAAAACTTAATTATTCGCATAAAATTAATCGCTTAGTTGCTAAGATATCGCAAATAAAAAGCCAGTGCAGGGTTTTGCATATAACAATCGCTTTTGCCATGACATAAACTAAATTTCATGTTGTATTTCATTTTCATAGATTTATTGACGAAAGAGGTAGCGAGAGAAGCTCCTATAATAGAGGCAAGGGGCCCTCTAATCCTACTCTTATGTAGCTCCAGGCACTGTTCAGAGCCTCTCTCTGATTCCATGTAATGCTAAGAAACTTCTCTATTATATAAATTATTTCTCAAAAATCAGCATATCTTACTTATATATAAAATACATTTGCTTTGAGCATTTCAATAGTTTTAACATAACAAGAAAATTATTTTAAAAGTACCATCGCAACAGCCTTACATAATGCATTGTTTAAGTTAATTGTAATTTTTTTTACATAATAAAAATATTTCTTAATAATTACAAGTCACTTCATTTATTTAAGTACCTGGTGTCAAGATACTCCGTAGAAATTGTATGTTGAATGGTGGAACTCAACCTCGCACTTTTGTCTTACCAGAGCGAAGAAATAAAAATAAATTAAATATAATCACTCCTCCGAGTGGGAATCGAACCCACAACCGATCGCGTTTACAGTCAGACGCTGTTCCACTGCGGGACGACCGGCCTCTTAGTCGTATATCAATTTGTACAAAACTATTTGAACAAACATAAAAAAAACACTACAATTATTAAAAAAATCATTATTTTAAATATACATTATACGAAGCAAAGCGTCTAAAGTGAAATCAGTACCGAGGTCGACATACTAGTTACCATTTACGGCGTAATGCCTTTTATGCCAGCGATTATAGCTAAGTAAAATGTATAAGTAACGACTAAAAAGATAACATAGAATATGTTGTAATAGAAGTTAGTTTTCACGCGGAACCCAACGCCGCGTTTCGTCTTACCAAAGTGAAGAAATGATTTTAAATAAATATAACCATTCCTCTACATGGGAATTGTACCTACGACCAATCGTGTTTATAGACATACGCTGTGCCACTGCGCCATGATGACTACAAAATTATAACCTTCTTGCATTATACGAATTCCTTTCGCATTTTACTGCAAAAAATACTTATAAGAAATCGTATATGAATAAAAAAATTAAAATAGTTTTTTTATATTATTAAAAATGTTGTAGTAAATTATCCTTTCTATTTAAGAATGTAAAAAACTAATGCAATGCCATTTTGATTCACATTTTTCACTCATTTTTTTTAGCTTCACGCATTTTATCCCGCATAGCAGGATATACAGAAAGTATCTAGTGTCTAGAAACTCCTTACATCGTTTCCCGCCGAATATGAAATGCTGCTTTTTGTCTTACCAGAACGAGGGAGTATAGTTTAAATATAATCACCCCCCCCTGAGTGGGAATCGAACCCACAACTGAGCGCCACGCCACCACCGGCCTCAGATTTTGTTTTGACTGCAAATAAGTACAATATTTACAATACTCTTATAACATTAACCTAATATTTCATGAGGCGATTAGAACAAGAAAATAATTATTTAAAAAGAAGCAGTTTCCCAATTTATCATGCATTGGAGAAAAGGGAAGTCAGAGACCACCTAGTGTCAAGACACTCTGTTGACGCTTTCCGCCCGAAATCGAGCCATTGCGTGTTGGGCGGTCATCTCCAACCATTTTAAATATAACCATTCCCCTGATTGGAAATCGAACATACAACCAATAGCGTTTACAATCAGACGCCATAAATTGTCATAAAGCGTATTTTTTTAATACAATAAATGTTATTTTCAATATTAATTTAACACTAAGAAATATCTACGTAACTAATTGCAACATGAACATTCATATGAAGCTAGATTTAATTTATTTATGGAACATCTAGTATATTTAAAACCACTTGTCGCATGCACGTTATTACACGAACGCTAACTAGCTGTCACCTGCATGGGCGTAAAACGCGTCGAAAGTTAATTGAAAAGCAAAATATAATTATAAGTATAATATAAGCTTCACACTTTTATTCCGCATAGCAGGGTAAACAGAAAGTACCTAGTGTCAAGACACTCCGTACTTCGCTTTCCACTGAATTCGATACATTGCGTGTTGAATGCTGGAACTCAACGCCGCACTTTGTCGTCACCAGAGAAAGGAAGTGAAAATAATTAAATATCATCACTCATCCGTGTGGGGATCGAACTCACAACCTATCTCGTTTACAGTCAGACGCTGTCACACTGCTCCACGACCGGCATCATACAGTATTCAAATACTTTATTATATTATTAAGATATTATAAAGGGTTAAGTCTTCAACTAATACATGGTACTAGAAGTTCCATAGATTATTTATACAATATTTTAAAAAATATATCTTAGAATTCTGCACTCTTCCTCTATCTTTATGTATATTAATACGTGAAGCAAAATCTTTGTACTCCTAAGGAGTATGAAATTTGGCACAGTTATAGTTTATATATAGATAGAAGGAGAGCAGAATGCTAATACTTGTTTTTTAAAAAAAGCATAAAAATACATTAAAATTATAATATAAATTGTACGCACACTACCATGTGTTTGACACACGCGTTTATATAAAGTGACATACACGTTGCTAAGGCAACGGATATAGTAAACTATAACTGTGCCAAATTGCATACTCCTTTGTTCGAGTAATTTTCTTAAAATCGTATAGGTAGAATACAGTTCACGTATTAATATATAGATCCTATATATAACAACGATATTTAGAATGAAATTAATAATATACCCATAAATGTATAGTAAACCGTTCGCTATTAAACGCAGCGTTGACCAAGATATTCATTAACGTAAAGCCAATACAAAACTGCTATATACATCAACGAACAGATACACATATCTATAGAGAATCAATTATCGAACGCTCAATAATTGCGTTAATAACAGATTAACGCTTTAACGCCCTTTCCCACATATCAGGGTAGTCAGATAGAGTTCTCCATTTACCACCCGAATGCAGCATATTATGATTGATAGTTGGCGGAAATCAACGCCGCACTATATCTTATCAGGTCGGAGAAATGAAAAATATTAAGCTTAATCCTCCCACAACCGATCGCTTAAATTTAGGCCACAGGATGGCTTCATCTTAATAAAATTTAAATTATTATAAAAATTTCATACAATACCTAATACATTGTGAATGAACGCCGATATATAAAATTCGACAACATTAGTATTAAACTCACTGTTCTCACACATCCCACTGTACCTCTCGAGTAACTAGATTTTAAACCTGACACGTTATCTGTTCACTATCAGTGATTACGCGAGATAAGAGATAAGGGGTTTAAGGCGAAGTAGATTCTCATCCAAAATATACACACACACACACACACACACATATATATATATATTTAAAATAACTTCATTACGGTTTCGTCTTTTTTATATATACTTACCATTTTTTCAAAACAACCAAACAATATCAAAACTCACCGGAAGCCAAAGATATTTGCGAGGTATCCGAACTCTTTCTACTATGGACGATGGTCAGCGAGGCGCTCTTGGCGTCCGCCTCGATCCTTCTGTTTTCCTCCTCCAGCTTGGCGAGCAAGGCCCGCTCGGGCGTCGGGATCGCGTCTGAGGTGGGTACTCCGCAATCTGTAGGCAGAGACTTAATTGAGACATACGTTTTGAGACATAAGCTCCGTTGGTTTGTGGATCTCGACGCTGAGTTTTGTTTTAATATATATAGAGAAATGGGTATAATATATGTTGTAACATTTCTCCTAAAATATCATTTTTGAAATAATTTACTAAGAAATTGTTATCAAAAAAAATTTACTTTTACTCATATATGGAGGGGAGTATGTAAAAATATTTTACACACACATATATATATATATATATATATATATATATATATATATATATATTACATTATTAGTTATTTGTAATTACTACCAATATTAATTTTTTGGATTTTCAGGTCGGTTTTTTGGATATGGAACTTTCCAAAACTTTGTTAAGCAGATAGAATAGTGTCTAATCACTCTACTTCCCAAGAGTATCCTTTTTATATTTTTATATTAATTTTTTGGATTTTCAGGTCGGTTTTTTGGATATTGAACTTTCCAAAACTTTGTTAAGCAGATAGAATAGTGTCTAATCACTCTACTTCCCAAGAGTATCCTTTTTATATGCCAGATGGTAATCTGTTAGTTCTCTTCTAACAAGTCCGAGAAAATATCTATAGAATATATTCCACCGATAGCATAACAAACTGCTTATAGGCTTATAAAGTTAGGCAAAATTTAATATAGTTTAGATATTTTAATAAACGTAAAAGACTAAACAAAAAAACATAATAAATAATACTATTTATAAAGTATTTATAGAAAATATACTAAAAACACATTATCTGTACGTCAAGGAAACACTTTTATGTTACAATTCTTATCAGTTTTCTGATTATATATATATATATATATATATATATATATATATATATATATACATACACACACATATATATATATATATATATATATATATATATATATATATATATATATATATATATATATATATATATATATATATATATATATATATATATATATATATCTCGACTAAAACATTTTTATATTGAATTTAAATAAAAATAAATTAATTGTTAAGTGTTAATAAATAACAAAAATTAATTCGTTATCTAGTAGTTACTAAAAATTGTAGTAAAGTTAGTCGGTGCGTTTGAAGCTGTGTTGGGTTAAACAGTGCGATGTAGGCTTGTACAGTGCATTTTTGTATGAGAATTTCTGTCCGTTGTCTTATTCATGTATGTATATGTGTGAAAAAAAAACGCAAATAAGAGAAAATTTAGCAAATGAAAAAAATCATAACAATAATTCCATTAATCCCTCATATTACGAAAAAAATACACAAATATACACAAAATCTAACATCACCTAAACCTTACCAGACGAGAACGCCTAAAAATTCTTTTACAACATTTAATCACACTAAAAGCCTGGAATCGGAGTTTTAAAAAAAAATAAAAAAAATAAATAAACACCACATAGACAGACGGAAATCCTCAAGTTTTAGTTTAGTTATAGTCAAACAAACCGTCCAGGAATGACACAGGCGATTCTGTATTACTAGCTATGGATGTAGCACTGCTGGCTGCTTCCCTGGCGTCCGCGTCAACTTTCATTTTGAGCCGGCCATAGAGCGGCCACCGGAGCACCTTTCTGTACGACAGGTGATAGCGTCGTTTTAAACTATATATTTTTTGTTGTATTCCCATATATATATATAAAAAAAAACGTTTAAAAATTTGAAAGCAGATTCGAACCCACGCCTCTTTTGAAAATTTTTATACGTTTTTTAAAAATGTTTTCCATGTATATTTTTAATGGAACGCACGAAAATAGGATTTATTTATGTATATATAAAGTATATAAGATAATTTTTGTATTTATGCATGGGTGAAGTTGTAATACATTTTCGGATTTTTTCAGTTTTATGCGATTGTTTGCTTTAAAACATATTAATTTAATTTAAATAACAATACATTAATTTATCTAAAATATAACAAAAGACCCTCGAGAGGAGTGCGAGAGGGTCTGACTGTAATCACGATTGGTTATAGGTTCGATTCACACTCGGGAGAATGATTTAATTCAACACGCAATGTCTAGACTTTGGGCGGAAAATCAGCCAACGGAGTCTTTAATTAACGTGTTATGCGAAATAAAATACCATTTCGCAATTTGTCATAAAGGTTTAAACGGAAATTTCTGGAAATTCGACATATCATCTTCACCCATTCATATTCTAATATTTAATAATACCAATATAACCTTTTCTATTAGAGAACTGATTTTGAACTAAATTCAATGTGTATATATATACACACACACACACACACATATATATATATATATATATATATATATATATATATAAACACACATGTTAACCTTTCACGAATGACCAAATATCGATATAAACCAGTGTATTCATGCTTTTATGGGAATCGTATCCATGGCTCTAGGCCACCTTATAAATGTTTTAGGCAACATGCTTTTTACGTAGTAAAATGGAATAACTGAGCTCGAACTAATATATGCGAAATAGCAAACCATGGTTAATTATTCGTCATGGGAAAATAATTCCCATATGATTTACTTAAAAAAATATAGGAAAAACATTAGATCTAGTCATACAAAATTCTAGGTACTCACTGAGAACCACGCCTTTGGGGAATAAGGTTGATTAGGTATTTTAAGGCTGCATGTATTCGAATGTTTCTTTTAACTTGTTAAAACACTATCAATTCGAGAATATTCTTGAAATAAAGTTAATTATATCCCATTATTAGCGATGGTGGAAATACCATATAATAATTTTCAACTTAATATACATATATATACATATATATATATATATATATATATATATATATATATATATATATATATATAAGATATACAAACAAAAAAATGAGTATTTCTTTCTTAATGTAATCCAAATTACACAAAACACATACATCCATGTATACAATAAAAAAAGTTTATAGAATAGAATAGAATATCGTATGACTTTAGATAAGTCGCGTAGGTGAAAGTTTCTGATACGCGCGGCGGTCGGCCGACCACTAAGCATGAAGGCCGCTGGTCCGTCACCAGTAGTGTGACTATTATTTACGAAAAAATAATTATAATATGTACGAAAATATATCTTTTTAATTTTCATTGTTATAAACAACGGAGTTAAACGCTACCAGTCAATGTATACTCCTTCTGTCTCGTCATTAACCACTTGAATTGAAATAATAAAAAGCTAATGATTATCAAATAGAGGGTATGTATACATTCTATTTGACATCCATTAACTGAGTAATTTCTTTGGGCAATATTTGAGATTGCCATCGACTGCGTCATATCCAATTACAAATATGAATAGTTACAAGGTCAATTTGCTTTGCAAACTTTTATCTAGGTTAGACGGGAAGTATCTAGTGTTAAGACACTTCGTTAAGACATTGCGTGTCGAGTGGCGGAACTCAACACCGCGATTCATCTTACTAGAGCGTGGAAAATGAAAACAATTTAAATATCATTCCCCTCGAATGGAATGGAAGCTACAACCGATCGCATTTAGTCAGACGTTGTCCCGCTGCGCCACGCCATTTGTTCTGTTGCTCGTGTTAGTAGTAGATAGTCAAATTATTTAATTGACTACAATCTTTCAGTAGAGGGAGAGACACTATAAACGAATTTATATAATCACTGAACTAAAATTATTGTTTGAACTTACTTCATGACATGTGATGAAATAAGCTGTTTATTATAATAATAAAAACATAAATCATTTTAGAAAAAACGTATAAAAATTTGAACGCAGCGGGATTCGAACCCGCGCCATTTGGACGGTATCCAAGAGAGGCGGGTTCGAATCCCGCTGCGTTCAAATTTTTATACGTTTTTTCTAAAATGTTTTCTAATCCTAAGTGTGGAATAACACTTTAAAAATAGTAAATATAAACATAAATGTTTCAATTTTTACATCGATTCTTAGCTTTTTAGAGCACACCCAGTTCACAAATCACAAAATCTAATATAAATTTAACACAAAATTTATATATTTTCAATTATATAATCAACAAACTTTTTAAATAAACATTAAAATGAAAATCAAAATATTCTTTATTCAGATAGGCTGTTTGGCATTTTTGAATGGTCAGACTGACAATACTGACACTTGTGTTGATACACAAGTGTCAGTATTGTCAGTCTTACAAGAAGCTACCACCGGAAGAGAATCGAAAGGCTGTACCGCTGAGAACAGCCGGCGAGAATATCAACATTTGCTCTTTTCAAATATAGTTTTACAATGACTTCATGATATTTAGCTTCCTGATCGAGTATCAACTGCATTTGAATACCAACGTGTACATCAGTACAATATAATACAGATAGAATAATATACATTTTTTAATAATATATATTTTAATATTGATTTTAAATTTATTATCTTGTGCCAAAATTGATATATTTAATTTTTGATCACAATAACTAGGATAGAAGACTAGATAACCAGCTAAGGTATATTTAAAAAAAGAAACAATAAAAGTCAGTCCCCAAATATTGAAAAGTATATGTAACATAGTCAGAAGCGCGCGCATTATCCAAATGATATAATAATGAAAATTCGCGTTTATAGCAAATTGTTGGTATACATTTATTCATTTAATGCGCGGTCAATTGACGTGTTTAATTAAAATATTAATGATCAAATTTCACCATTAAAAGCCTTTATGGAGTAATGAAATAACGTCTGACTGTAAACGCGGGATGCAGGTTTGATGTTGGCTAATGGAAATTTATTTTTATTGACTAACTTTGACAAATAAGACAAAGCACAGCGTTGAGAACCGTCACCCAACACGCAATGCATCGCCTTCGGAAGGAAACAGAAGAACTCTAGCCTTGACACTAGGTCACTAGTCTAGTCACTAGGACACTACTTATTTGTAATTTTCAAAAATCAACCTTCCTGTAAATAAAATGTATATAAAAACAATTAATTCAACAGCCAAACAAGTAGCAAACAAAAATAATACCGCTTGTACGCCCATACATGCATTTCGTACTTGAGATACAAAAACATATGCGCATCGAGATTCGAGAGGAACTTTTCCTCTCTATAATGCTAATTGATTTAAGTTGGTACTTAAATTGCGGGCGGGTTGAGAATAAAGTTCGAATATTTCAATCAGAAAAAAAAAATTAATACATTTGTAGGCATATCCCATATAAAAGTGTATCTAGTGTCAAGACACTCCGTTCACCGCTTCTCACTCGACTGTAGACATTACGCGATAAGTATCGGATCTCAACAAAGAGTTTTATCACTTCCGAATGGATAAATGTAAATAATTTAGATATAATAATTTATCTCGACCGGGAGTCAAACTCATAACCAAATGTGTTTAGTCAGACGCCAATTCCATTGTGCCTCGATGGCCTCGTATATATCTAATATATATCTAAAAATAGACGTCTTTCTATTCCTTTATTCAACTTTCTTTAGAGAGTGATTATATTTTCAGTTAACTCTAGTAAGGCGGAGTTACGGAGTGTCTTGACACTAGGTACTTCCTGTCTACCCTGCTGCTATGCGGGATTAAAGCGTGAAAGTAAGAAAAATAATAACGTAAATATTTTTTGATGTTTTTTCATTCCGTTTCTGTTAAGGGATCGACTGACGTCAATACCGATTGTGGGTTGGGTGTCCACCCTGGTGGGTGCGTTCGGGGCGTAGCGTTCAACTTTTATTTATTGGGCATTATTTCGTATAGTTTAACTAAAGTAGGTTATAAATATATATAATAAAATCGCTGTCTGTCCATGGATATATATATATATATATATATATATATATATATATATATATATATATATATATATGTATGTATGTATATATATCTCTGTCTAATCTACTCCAATTAAATATGAAATTCAGTTTTTTTAGTTTGTAGACAAAGTTTGCCTATTTATTTTACATTGATATTAGGATCATATTTTTTGAGGCCGGTCGTGGCACAGTGGAACAGCGTCTGACTGTAAACGCGATTCGGTTGTGGGTTCCATCTCCACTCGGGGGAGTGATTATATTTAAATTATTTTCACTTCCTCGCTCTGGTAAAAAGACAAAGAGCGGCGTTGAGTTCCACCACTCAACACGCAATGTCTCGAATTCGGTGGAAATCGAAGTACGGAGTGTCTTGACACTAGGTCCTTTCTATCTACCCTGCTATGCGGGATAAAAAGCGTGAAGCTAAAAAAACAAATTTTCATTATATACCTATTATCTGGTTTTAAATTTTTATAATACATTATCTACGTGCCGGATTTTGATATATCTGAATCTTTAGTTGATACTCATTAAGTAAAAGTGGCCTGAGTTACTTTTTATTACACAAGCCTTCTGCCAAAATTATGATTTTTTTTGGTATAGTTATATACCGTTTACACATTTATATGCATTTAGTAAAAAGTTATTATTTTAATAATAAAAACAGACACTCTGAATTTATTTAATCGTATGTGTTTAAATATATGAGGTCCATACAGGTGGACAAAACTATAATTTCTTCAGTCACAGGTAAACTAGTGTTAAGACACTCCATTGACTGCTTATATATTAAATGAGTGTATCAAATAAATAAGAGAATTGTATCTGGCTCGCATGAAAATAGAGGACCCTCTATATAGTCTCTATATCTAAGAAGCTTCACACGCCATCCCGCATAGCATACGGTAGTCAAAGAGAACCTAGTGTCAAGACACTACGTTGACTATAATTTATAAAATAAAAAAAAATAAACTAAACACCTAAAATTTGACATATAAACTAGGAAAGTGAACACGACCATTAAGAGATGACATCTCAAATGTCAAACAGTCCAAGTAAACAAAGTCGCCGGCGAGATCTTGTATTATATAAAATTACGTATATAATTATTTAAAATAAAATTACTAAGAAAAAGATAACAATCTAAAATATTCTATTATATAATTGTATAATGAATTTATTTGTTAAATAAAAATGAATATGCATTGAATACTCAGTTATGCAAGTTGTTTATATTGCAACTTGCTTATTATAAAAAAAAATTACATTATATAGAAAATTAATATACTTATTAGGAATTCATATTGTAGCATGTTGAAATTATATCTTCACGCTTTTATCCCGCATAGCAGGGTAGAGAGAAAGTACCATGTGTTAAGACACTCCGTACATCGCTTTTCATTGAATTCGAGACATTGCGCGTTGAGTGACGGCACTCAACGCCGCGTTTTTTCTTACCAGAGCGAGGAAATAAAATTTAAATATAATTAAATGTTCAAATTGTAGATTTTCATCATGCATAGCAGGGTAGACAGGAAGTAGCTAATGTTAAGACACTCCTGCACTTCCACATTTCCTTTTATAAAAATTTAAAGGTATATATTTAGATAATCCTTACAATGAAATAAATAATATATTTACGAGTAATTAAAAAAATACTAAAATAGTTACAAAAACACATCTTGAGATAAATCTCTATTATATTTTTTTATGTCAGTCATTAGACTAGCTATCAAAGTAAAAGTTTTCGTTATTTAATAAGAGTTGATCAACCAAAAGTTACGAAAAACAATTTGAAAAAAAAAAAAAAACGTAAAACGCATATAAAAAATTAAAAAAAAAACATAGACAAGTCAGACGCTCAAGTTAGAGCGAATAGCTATACTAGAAACCCAAACCAAACCAAAGAACTTTTCTTTAGAACAAGTTTAACAAAACTTGAAGTACTAAACTAAAAGATATACTTACTAAAGTTTTCTTAGCGTAACTATAGAGTACCTGGACTCTCCATTCTTTACATTCTCTCTTCTCTAATATATTTAATTAATAAATAATTTATATATATAAAATTATTATTTTTAACAGACAGACAACACACAGGCTAAAGCTTAACTTTGATATATAGATTCCTGAGGGAATTTAAAAATTCCCAAAATTTCTACAGGATTTAACATTGTAAACGTATTTAATGAAGTGCAAGGCATCAGTTTATATACATACAACACGTGAAAGCCTTAAAAATCTATACAAATAAATGGAAGTGGAGTGTATATACGGTGTATACACGGTGTATATACCAAAATAATATTTATATAATTTTCGTCTGTCTGTCTGTTTGTTTGTTTCCGCTAAACTCTGTAACGGCTAACTGGTAGATAGCTGATGTCATAAGGATCAACTTAAGCTATTATTATTTTAGAATTGTAAAATAAAGATACAGAGATGGTTAATTTCACGTAAAAAAATCGCAAGTGCATCTGTAAGTAATTAATAATGAAATAAATTATAAGAAACTTTTAAAGAAATCCAATGTTAATCATTGTAGGAACACAAAAATCGATTTGACCTGAAATAACAGCACGCTCAACTCATTATGTTCTTAGTCACACACGTACCAACACATAACTATATCTACTATATATTTGTGAATTTGAACCGCGAAGGAAAACTATTGATTTGTACAATATATGAAAGAGATGCAAATTTTTTGCATTATTTTTAACTAAGTATTATTTATATTGATAAATAATAACAATTAAATAAATACAAAAATCTTGTATATAACAATGTGTATAACAATGATTTCCAATGGATTTCGCTTACTAAAATAAAGGAATAATTCCTTTATTTTTTCGCTAAGCCAGTCTGTTATAAACGAAAATATACGAATATATATGAAAAACAGCTTCCCGCCCAGCAGGGTAGTCTGAGATAACCCAGTGACAAGACACTCCGTTGACTGCTTTACGCTCGAAATCGAAACATTGCGCGTTAAGACCAACCTTAATGATGATATTAACATTACCGATCATTTGTGAAAATTTACAGCGCGATGCTAGAACATAATTTCTAATAATAAATATATGAAACTCCTTACCATTCATGGATGTACCGCGCAGTTACCTAACGCGTTGCAGACGAGCACCGAGCAGTGTCTGCAGAGGGCCCCTTTAAAAAAGCCTACACTCAAAGGCCCCCTATGTACTATATGAAAACTAACTCCCCCTATGTACTATATGAAAAACGAAAATAAATTTTAATATAAAATACCATATTTATTGATAAATTTATTATATTTTGCGCCAATCTAAATCTGTCTCCAGCAAAATAGCATATAAAGAAACCCTATAAATGTGTATAGGTATCTCCTTTTGCTCGCTGTCAATTTATAAGTCGTCTCTTGGAAAATTGCGCTTTCTGAGGCAAGTGATTCGCAAAGTACAGACATGTCTAGACAAGCTGTTCGTTTAAGCTTTTCTATGTGAAAAAATTCTTTATATTTAAGAAAAAAATTCTTTCATTTGGCTTTTATCTAGAAGTCTTTCAAGTTAAATTTGACTCACTTCTATACTGTACTGTTTATTAGAGCCGAAATTTTGAATACTTTAGTATATTAGATGTCCCGTTGACGCGTTGCCTTGGTAACGTGTATATTAATCACTTTATAGAAACGTGTATGTATATTTATTTTATTTTAATATATCTTTGAGCATTACTTTTAGGAAATAATCTGCACTCCTTTATATAAACTATAACCGTGCCAAAATACATACTCCTACGTCCGCGTGATTTTCGAAAAAAAAAGGTATACAAAGATTTTGCTACACGTATTATTATTTAGATATGCAATTTTTAGTGCATACCAATGAGTATAAAGCCTTAAGAAGCTCACTTTGGTTATTTTTCTAGTATCTATTTTTTTTAAATCCTTCTGTAAAACGTCATAATGTTTTATTTTAATGTTTTTTTTAAATTGTAAACATTTTTGATGTTTTGTAAAGAATACTAAAAATTACTATTATAACAGTACCTCTTACATATTAATTCATTTAACATGGCTTTTAAAATTTAGAGGCAAAATTTCAAATTTAATTTTGCTCATTGTGAAATATTGTGGTACTTCCTACCTTCAAAACACACTTGAAGTATATTGTAATTTAATAAATAAAAAATCATTTAAAGCCGGTCCTGGAGTAGCGGGACGGGGTCTGACTGTAAACGGTCACACCCTGTTTCACTGCTCCACGAACACGGTTGTAGGTTCGATCCCCAGTTGGGGGAGTGATTATATTTAAATATTTTTTTAAAAAAGTAAAAGACAAAGTGTGGCATTGAGTTCCACCACTCAACACGCAATGTCTCAAATCCGGTGGAAAGCGAAATACATAGTGTCTTGACACTAGCTACTTTCTCTGTCTACCCTGCTATGTGAGATACAAGCGTGAAGCTAAAAAAAACATTCACTTAGGAAATAAAATTTAAATTTAATTAATTAAAATTTAGCAAATAAAATTTAAATTTAAAAAATTTCGATAATAAATGAAATATGAAAATATTTTTTAAATAATAAACTCATCTCCCTTTTGATATATATATTAAAATAATTACATCCGCCATTTTTTTTGCGGAGGTCTTTTGATAATAAGAACTTAACTGATTGTGTATAATTGCTTTATCGTCCAAAACTATCGGTGTATACCAAAATTCATTCCAATCAAACACTGGGAATTGAGTGAGTTTTATAGCATCCATAGCAGGGTAGACAGAAAGTCTAGCTAC
Organism: Dryadula phaetusa; assembly: GCA_032432895.1. Classification (NCBI taxonomy): domain Eukaryota; kingdom Metazoa; phylum Arthropoda; class Insecta; order Lepidoptera; family Nymphalidae; genus Dryadula; species Dryadula phaetusa. The sequence goes on from JAOYRS010000002.1 coordinate 640,658, forward strand.
TTTCTGTCTACCCTGACAACGAATGTCAGGACAACGCTTTCCGCCGAAATTCCAGACATAGCGTGTTGGGTGGCGAAACTCAACGCCGTGTTTTTGGTCTTCATCTAACCCACAATAAACCGCGAAGCTTGTGAAAAAACATAATTTATTTCTTTACTTTAACGTTCCACGTACACATATATACTTATCTCTATGCATTTGCTCTATACCAACATTTAGTACTAAAACGGAATTTGTACAACAAAGCCTGCGGCAATGTAGAGTCTCTTAAAATAATTATATCGCTGGTAAGGTTTTGCAGAGCAGTGATTATATTACTGTTGAAAAAACGTGCCCGGTTTTTATCGTTGCATTCTACATAAAATATTCGCGAGCACGTCTAGTCTCGAGGACCGGTGGCTGAAGTTAATTTTTTTCATGTGACCCAAATATTTTATTATTAGATAAATGATTTTTGTCTTTCTGTATAATACAACAACAGGGAATATGAAACATGATGCGTACAGCATGCGTTGCTAAGCAACACGTCATCTACAGCCAAACGTGTATATTAAACACATGCTTGACTATATATTAGAAATCTAAAAAAAACACTGTAATAATGAAAAGAAATACATTACTTAGTTACTCAAGAGAAAAATAGCGACACGCTTTATTCCGCATAGCGGGGTTAACTACTCCGGTAGGACGTAGTGTCGACACACTCCGTTTATCACTTTTACCTCAAAAATCTAGATATATATATAAAATTAGTATACAAAATATCTAAATCAAGTTACAAATAACTAAAATCCAGTCCAAAAAACCACATCAAAATAGAAGGCATGGCAAGGCAAGACATCTTAAGCGTGGCTCTTCATAAATGATTCAATACACTCGTGTCAAAAAGGGTTATTTTAGAGCCGTCTTGAACGAATATTCTCGAGTGGTACTGATATAATACTATTGCTTTTAAAGGGTTTCTTGTTCCTTTATTAGAACTACTTGAAGTCTATATAAGTCAGTATATATGTGGCGTCTGTATAATTAGAATAAAATAGAATTATTTATAAAAATAAAAAAAAAATAATTTACATTAAATACAATTACTTGATATTTAAAAAAAAAACAACTACAAAATTAATATTTAAAAAGTATTTCATTAATAAATTAGATAGAGCGCGGCGTTAAGTTCACCACACGGCACGCAATGTTTACATTTCGAGCTAAAAGCAGGAAGGAGTGTCTTGTCACTAAGTTGTCTCCGACTACCTGGTACGCGGGACAAAGCGTGAAGCTGGTTTTTTTAACATTATCCTATATACCTTTGGCAATGCCATATAGACTTATTATATGTAAATAAGCAGAAAATGTAATGTTAAGACATTAGGCTAACTTTCCGCCGATTTGAACCGTAAATTAGAACTTCCGGTTTCTGTTTCCGGAAAGTTTTATATATTACTACATCATACATGATAAATGAAAATGATTTTTCCATTAGACAACTAATAATATAACACGATAGATATATTCGAGATTGTATGTTTGTCATAAATGCATATTTTATATATATATATATATATCTACTATTGGTTTTTACTATATATTAATTTTGATATATAAAATTTGGTTATTGATCATTTTTCATATAGTTTTCGAATCGCTGAGCCAATTATTATATATCATAGGAAATAAAGAATAAGATTAAAAGACGTCGACCTTCATAGGTTCTTCACGTGTCAAATGTTAACGTTAATAATAAACTAATATTGTTATTTTAGTTAAGTAACTTTTAAAATACAAACAATTAGCCATAAAAACTATTACATAGGCCAAAGAAAAAAAAACAATTTTAACTCAGAGGCTATTATAAAAAGCGTGAAAACAAAAAACACACACACATCAATTATACACAAGTAAACAAAAAAAAATATTCAAGAAAACGTATCGAGTTTTGAACGTAACGGAATTCGAACACGCGCCTGATTGGAAACCGTCCAGCGCTCTAACCAATAGGCCATACGAGTACGTTCTTATTGAGCTATGTCAAAATTCTTTTACGTTTTATACGTTTTTTTTATGAAATTATTTTAAACTGATTAATCACGTATATGTTGGTATTTGAAAATATATTTGTACTCTACTCGTGAACACGGATCGGTCAAGTCAAGTTTACAAAAATGTATTTCCGAATACCAAAATATACGAGATTAACATGTTTAAAATAGTTTCATTTAAAATTTTGTTATTGTTACAACTTATCTCCTGTAGAAAGACTCATGTTTTCGTTACCCATAGATTATTACTATCAAATATATTTTAGGAAGAGAGAATGCTTTTTATAAAAAAAGTAAGTTCAAATCCCTATATATATATATATATATATATATATATATATATATATATATATATATATAAAAAAACACTACACAATTTATTTTATAATTACGAACTAAACTATTAATATGAAAAAGAGCAAATTACAAATACACACTTTCAATCAACGTGGTATGTTTCAAAGGCATTACTTACCTTTAATTACTGTAAAAGGCGATGTACACGTCACGGTTAGCGCTGGCTCGAACATTAACTAGAACAAAATATAAATAAATATTTTATTTTCCATTTATATTGTATTGTATTGAAGATGGCACGATTTATTGTACTATAAGCGTTACTGGTGTTGGGTTCAATTTTAATTAGGGGAAATCTTATTGAACGTTTAGCTTATATTTTTATTTCTTCACTGCGGTGAAACAAAGAACGGCGTTTAGTTACGCCGCTTAAAATGCAATGTCGCAAATTGGAAGGGAAGCAGTCAACGAAGTGTCTTGACACTAAGTTCTGACTATTTGGGATGAAGAGTAAATAGCTATTACCAAAATTTCGACTCAATTGTAAATATCTATTTACACTGATTTTCGTTTCCGTAGAATTTTGGTAAATTCTCTTATATTCTTATTTCACACGTCTCAAGACAGCTATATATAAAATTTCGCTTTTTACACCCACTAGCTTCGTCTATGTTTCGTTTGTCCGTTACTCAATAACAGAAGATTTACATATTGATTTTGAGATATTAAACGCCAGTGGTGGAACTAAACGCCGGGCGTTATTCAAATAAACCGAAAACAAACAAATGTCTTATGATAAATCAAAATTGTATGTAAAGTTATAGTGTAGAATTTGTTGGTAAATACAAAACATTTTTAAACATTTTTGAAAAAAACGTATAAAAATGTTTTCTAATCCTAAGTGTGGAACAACACTTTAAAAATTATAAATATTAAAATAAAAATAACAATCTCTCTTTTTAAGCAATTGTTTTTTAATAATCTTTATGTAGAAGAAATTTGTAAAAATCACTCTACAGAGATGTTAATAACATAAATAAGTTGTAACTAACGTATAAGAATTTCGAAGTAGCTGGTAGTAGAGCGCTTGGATGGACGCCCAAGAGGCACGGGTTCGATTCCCGCTGCGTTTAAATTTTTATACGTTTTTTCTAATCCTAATTAAACAAAAAATTGCAAAAAATGATCTGTGTTTTTTTAGTTTTGATGACAAAAATCCGGATACAGTGCATGAAGAACGTCTAAGATATATATGCTAAATTTCGCAGGGTTAGAGCACCCAGCTGTAAAGACCAATAAGGGCAACAGCATATAACTCCATAACAGAAAAAATAAATAAATTATAATATTTACTATTTACATTGCGTCTTTCGAAGCGGATTCAACTCTTAATTTTAAAGTATGCAGAGACAAATATTTACAAAAAAAAACAACAAACGAACAAAATAGAACAAAAATAATTATCAAAAGAACAAAAATAAAAATGTTTTTTTTTTAAATATACATTATACATTACATAAATCTAATGTCAAGATACTTTCTGTTCAAAACGGAGGCATTACCTGTTAATTTTACGAAACTCAACGCCGCGCTTCATCTTAGCAGAACAAAAAAGGAGATAATTCAAAAATACACAAACACCCATACAAAAAAGTTATTAATTTATATAAAAAAAGCTTAAATTTAGTAAAAAAATAAGGCTAGAAGCCGGCTGATTGGTAACTGTTTTAGACGAGGACACACCACGTGGGCAGCGTGACTCACTAACTGGTTTACATCTATATAATACATACTAGATCACCTTGCGGCCCAATGGTACTATGTTATCTATACAAAAAAAACAAAATTGGAGTGTCTGTTTGTAATACAATAATAATCGCTTCTTACTAAACGCATATGTATCTATACACGGTATATATATACAAATAAATTTTTTTACAATTTTTGTCTGTCTGTATGTTTGTTCCCGCTAATCCCACTGTAAAGGCTGGACAGATTTTGACGAGAATTTTACTGGCAAATAGCTTATGTAATAAAGAGTAAATTAAAAATTGGAGTACCTGTTTGTAATACTATAATAAACGCTTGCAATTTTTTCTTAGTTTCACGCTTTATCTCGGATAGTAGGATAGTTAGAGAAAACCTAGTGTCAGACCCTAGTGTCAAACACTCCGTGGGTTGATTGGTTACGATATACGTTAACACGATCTCTTTATTTATGAAAGGTAAAAGAATTTTGCAACGCCATTTTAACTCACATCTTGCCTTTCCATTTGTTTGCAAATGTGTACATGTGTCCGGATCCATACAAAAAAGTATTATACTTTCGTAACATTGGCTTATATTGACGATTTGCAGATATGTCCGATATTCTAATGTTTTTACCAGGACGACGAACAAATTGCGTCAATTAAGCCATTCTAAAACTATTTACTGTTTATATAGTGAAGTAAAAATAAACATCATTACGTTTCCTACTTTCATAAATACGTTCCAATTAGGAATTTAAGACATATTTCGTTTAGTTTCCCGCATAGCATGGTAGAAAGAAGGTACCTAGTGTCAATACACTGCGTACTTCGCTTTCCGCTGAATTCGAGACATTGCGTGTTAAGTGGTGGAACTCAACACCGCACTTTTTCTTACCACTGCGCCACGACAATATATATATATATATATATATTTATATATATATATATATATATATATATATATATATATATATATATATATATATATATATATATATATATATATTATCAATTGCTATTTTCACAACTATACATACTCGGATTTAATAAAAAAAAACAAATCAGACCAAAGTCTGAGGAAAACGTACCAAAAATAATAAGGAAAAGTTATTATACAATGTTCCTATAATAATATATTTTCTATACGTTTCCATTGCATTGCAATTAAGTGCCTATATTTAAACTGACCTTCAATACTAACACGTTATACCAAACAAAAATATATTATTTAAAACTCTTTTGTCGACCATGTTAGTCGGCCACGATCAGACGAAGGCCGCAGGGTAAACGGCTATGCCCATTACAAAACGATTTTAAAGTATTAATCTTAATTTAAAATATTTTAACTTAAAATTTAAAATTGTAAATCAAAATAATATATTTAAAATCTAAATATTTGATTTTTAAATTTCCTATACATTTGGCGTGTATTATAGTGGAACTGCGTCTGATTGTCAACACGAATTGGTTGTGAGTTTGATTCCCGTCTAGGGTTATTATTGTATTTAAATTATGATATTTCTCCACTTTGGTAAAGTAATGATGTGATTTTAGAGTTTTCATCTAATCGAGCTTCGACTTAATGAGGTTTTCCACTTCGACATGCGACTTAACGAGGTAGGCTACTTAGACATTCTACTTAACGAGGTTATAATATTTATACATACATTGAAAGAAATATTCATATATAGCAAAGAGTGAAATGTGCATCGCGGGCGAAATCTAGTTCGAGCCAATATTACTTATATCGAAAACAACACTGTTCGTCCGTTACGTTTCAAAGACAAATTGCCAAGCGTCTAGTGCATTTAAGTTGTATTTCTAAGATAGACTTAGATGGTTTTTCTCATTCATATTCTATTTTTGGTGATGTATTTTTCGTATTAACAAAATGGCATATAAAATAGATTTTAAACTCCTCCAATTGGAAATTGAACTCACTACCAATCGCTTTTACAGTCGGACGATATCGCACTACTCATCAATAATAATAATCCTTACTGTAAACGCGATCGGTTGTGGATTCAATCCCCATTCGGGGGAATGGTTATATTTAAAGTTGTATTGCATATGTTGTTAGATCCGTCACGCAACACGCAATGTCTCAAATTCAGCGGAAAGCGGAGTACCGAGTGTCTCGACACTAGGTGTGATATTCTGTATACCCTGATATACGGGATAAAAGCGTGAAGCTTAGCATTAGCTTAGCATTTGCTTTTTTTCTTTGTATGAAAATAGAGAACGGAATGATTTAATAGCGAGTTCTCTAGCAAGCTCTCTCAATAAACTGGCATGTAAAAAACTATTATAAATAAAGTATTGAAATGAATAACATATTATAACAAAAAAATGGATATAAATATATAACCTAAAAGTACTTAAAACTTAACATTATCTTATATATTTATTAATATACAAATATAATTTGAAAAATATTTGTTTTTAAGAAAATAAAAAAAATTATACTTAAGATATTTTTTTTAGCTTTACGCTATTATATCGCATAGCCAGGAAGTATCTAGTGTAAAGACACTCCGTATTTGGTTTTCCACAGAATCCGACACACTCCGTTTGAGTGGCAGAACTCAACGCCGCACTTTGTCTTACCAGAGCGGGGAAATGAAGATAATTTTAAATATAATCATTCAATCACTATGTTAGAAATATTTTTTCATTAGATTCATAATTTAGATTAAAAAAAAACTTTTATTGGAATGTCTTTTATTATAAAGAATTAAATTATTAGAAAAAAATTTTGAAAAGGCGTATAAAAATTTGAACGCAGCGGGATTCAAACCCGCGCCTCTTGAATACTGTCCAAGCGCTCTGACCTCTAAGCCATGCGTTCTACTAGCAGCTGAGTTGAAATTCTTATACGAATCCCGCTGCGTTCAAATTTTTATACGTATTTCTAAAATGTTTCCAATCCTAAGTGTGGAATTTCACTTTAAAATAGTAAAGAATAAAACGATGACATTCTTGTTACTTGAACACATTGTCAACTGATAGTTATGTACAAAAACTTCACCGTACAAACAATCTACACAAAAGAAACGAAAACCCCCTTGGAAAATCATAAACACCGTTCAAAGCTGCAATTGAATTAAAATTCCACGTCAATTTTGCAATGCAGGGGAAGCGTGGCGAGTCTCATGTCACTGTGATGAGGCATACTGAACTGATTACACGAACAAACAGGTTATCAGACACCAGCTACGTACTGACTCATAAGCTGTATATGTTAACAGAACACATCCATATGTGCATGCCTTTGTAGTTTATAAACATATTGTTTTTTGATGTTAAAATGGATATTTGAAGTCCCCATATGTATATTTAGAATATATTTAAAATTGTCAACAGGTAAATTCTTGATAACGTGCGATTAGTAGCCAACGGAGTGTCTTGACACTAGGTTCTCTCTGACTAAACTGCTATGCGGGATGGCGCGTGAAGCTATTTATGTATGTAGTATATAGACTATAGAGAGGGAGCTCCTCTAGTTACATGCGAGCCTGGTACAACTCTCTTATTTATTTGATACACTTATTTAATATATAAGCAGTTAACGGAGTATCTTGACACTAGGACGTCTCTGACTACCCTGTTATGCGGGATGGCGTGTGAAGTTGTTTTTTTTATACAAAGCTGCAAGTAGTAGTGTTTCAATTTTCTTTTAAAAAACTGAGTGGAAATGGAAACGGAAATATTTTAACATTTGATATTCTCTACGTAGAAAATAACAATATTCACGTACTTCTTGCATATTCTTGCAGCTAATGACAGAACTCAACGCCGCGCATTTTATGATCTAATACAAGCATTACGTGTTACCGGTCTATCTCGTTCACGTTTTATATCTGTATTATACACACACAAAACTCTTTTGTTACTCACCAAGTGACATAACAACCTCCCGGACGTGTATAGCCGAAATTTGGCATTTAGATTTCTTAAATTATATAAGTGATCACGGCGTTCAGCTCCGCCCTTCAACACACAATGTGTCGAATGCGATAAGCAGCGTACGTAGTGTTTTGACACTAAATACATCCTGTCATGAAACTAAAAGAGAACTCTCGCAAGTATCTTACAATTGTCTATACACTTCAAGTAAACAAAATCGCAGAGGACATCTTGTATAATAAATCTTTATATAAAAATCTATGTTCAGTATGTCAATTTCCTGCGACATAAAAAAGAATTGTATTAAAATTGACATTACGTATTGAGCAACGGAAACTAACGTAAAGTAATCCACCCAATTTGGTTAACAAAAGGTCAACACATATATATATATATATATATATATATATGTATATATATATATATATATATATATATATATGTATATATATATATATAAATAATAAATGCGTTCAATTTTACAAAAACCTAACATTTCGAAAACCACACCCTCATCTAAAGACACTCACTGATAGATTTTAATATTTTTTATTAGTTTTACGCTTGTAGACAGAAGGTACCTAACACTCCGTACGTCGCTTTCCGCCGAATTCTAAACATTATGTGTTGAGTGGCGGAACTCAACGCCGCACTTTAAACTCTAAAATAACATCTGCGTGTTTCATAACGAATTCTTGTCACATATATACAAATAAATCAAATAAATACAACAAAATCAGATAACTACGTACAAGTAAGCTGGGCTTCTTCGTTTAAATAGGATTTTTCTTAAGAGACTCTGTATTTTAAGTTATTATGTTTAATGTAATATATAATAATTCTACTTAGTACTTAATTAGTTTACTTATTTTAAATCTGCTTTACTTTCAACCTTGTGTGAAATTTTAAGTTACATCTATCTATATTTTTTACCTACACGCTTTATCTCATTTAGCGGGGTAGTAAGTAAAACTGATGTAAAGAAATTTCTTTTCCCCCTTCAATACGACCGAAATCGAGACAATGCGTCTTGCTTTGATTGTAACTTAACGCCGCATTTTGTCATTTTATAATGTTGTAACGAACACATTAGATATAGTCACAATCCGAGCAGGGATCAAATCCAATAATTTTCAGGTTATAAGTTCACAAAAATCAAACTTTCGTAATTTTTGTCTTATTTTAAATGAAATTTCGACCCTGACTCGAGGGAGTGATTATGTATAAATTATTTTCATTTTTTTGCTCTGGTAAAACAAAGTGCGGCGTTGAGTTCCACCACTCAACACGCAATGACTCGAATTCGGTGAAAAGCGAACTACGGATTGTCTTTACATTAGGTACTTTCTGTCTACCCTGCTAAGCGCAATAAAAAGCGTGATGCTACAAAAAAAAAACTATTTTAAGCGGATTAATAGTGTATATTTTGGTATTCGAAAAGACATATATGAAAACTTAACGCTTCGAACGCTTTACAGTAGTCCGTGGTCACAAGTAGACTGCCTGAACCATAATATACGCGATCGCATAACGCATATAAACGAAAATCCAGGTTTTCAAGCGAAAAATGCTATCATTTGAAAATATTTCATACAAGTGTATTTATTTACTTCAGTAATTACGCAGCAATTCAAGACAGAATGGATAATCAGCGAAAAATATCTGTGAAGTCGCTGTATAAAAAATGTGTTACAACACTAGCATGTCAAAAACATCGTAGTGTGTTTTACATTTATTCTAATTATTTATATATATATATATATATATATATATATATATATATATATATATATATATATATATATGCATTATTTTTAAGAAGTATACTGCGAAAAATCCATAAAAAAACGCAATACACGTAATGACTTATATAAATAATTAACCATTGTTATAATATAAGATTAATTAAATTATTGTAAATATTATACAGTAAAATGAGAAAAAAAAATGATAAATTAAAAAAAAAGTAGCTGCAACCCAGTTTTATACTAATACAGTTATTATTAATATTATATATATATATATATATATATATATATATATATATATATATATATATATATATAATATTGTTATAATAATTTTATTAAATTTATATATATATTTTAAATTATTTAAAGTAAATCGCAAATAAATCTTGATTTGAAAGTAACTTGATCATCAACATATTATGATCAATATGAAAAATAATTCAAAAATTTAGTTTTGTCAAAAAAAATGGTTAAAATAGATTACAATTATAAATAAATGAGAAATAAATAACAATAAGACAAAAAAGGTACAGCCCCAGTACTGTAGTACATTAAATTTTATATTAATAAAATAAACCATCGATATACAAATAAAATCGTTTTTAATGCATTATATTAATTTAAATAATTAAATATAATTTTTAATAATTTGATAAATCAGAAAGGAAACTGACACATAACGTTCATCCATACACGTCTGTATCAACGGTGAATGCAATGTTTCATATCGGCAAATCTCGATACACCTATACAGATAATATTGTTTAAAATATGAGATTAATTAAATTATTTACAGATTTTACACTATTTAATACCAAAAAAAAAATAGATATTCCATTTATAAGATTTTTAGTATGAAATATTTCTTTAAAAAACTTATTTATATCTATAAATTAAAAAAAAAATTGACCATACCAAAACCGGAAATAAAAAATTTTTAAAACGCGTATAAAACCTCCATTTGTAAATAAAAAAAAAACGTCAAAAAAGGTGAGATATTTCGTTCACCTATCCACTGTATGGAGAAAAGCCTTAATAATTACCAAGTTACCGCCACATCTCGATTAGTTATACAGATTGCAGTCAACATGAGGGCATCGACCCCGCGTGCTGTCTCACTCACACACACCCGCTAAAACTATCTCCGTCCCGTTCTGACCAATTAATTTTTCGCAGCTTTTTCTTTGATACGTATTTCCGCACGCCTGATTCTGCTATTCGTTGGCGAACACGCAACAATTTCTTACTGGTCATAATGGCATTGTGCTGCTGTACGACAACTTGTAATTGAGCGCGGCGTTAAGTTCCGCCAGACAACGCGCAACGTCTCGATATTGGGGGAACAATCGATGCGTGAATCTGTTTATTATGTTATCTACCTACGTCACGAATATGAAAAATAAATTAAGTTTTATGGTAGCAACTATGCATAAAATGTAAATAAACATAGAAATAAAGAGTAAAATGTTTCTCTTTTATTTTATTATTAATTTTATTTTATTATCCTAAAAATGTACATATATACCTAATATATGCATTTATTTTTCAAATTCGTGACGCATTTAGGAACAATAATGTATATAGCACAGTCGAAGAGAACCTAGTGTCAAGACACTCCTCACTACACAAAATTTATAATATATAAATATATATATATATATAGTTACAAATATATAATTAGAAAAATTAGTTATCGAATTTCTTGTAATAAAACAAGCAAGTAAGTCTCCAATCTAACTTACTATCAGTACCAGATAAAAAGTATTAAAAATTTAACCAACAACATGCAAAGCAAAAATTTGAAATTATTTTTTATTATATTTAAAAATATTTCTCTTTATATAAGATCAACAATGAAAGTCTTAGGGAATGTAGAGCCACTAGTCTCTATGAGTTTTATAAGCTTTAAATAGTATAAGAAAAAAAATAATATAACAAAATGTATAAACCTCTGTCTGTAGTGTTAATAAAGAAAAATTAAAAAAACACACACACACAATAAAACTGTACTTTCACACATTTATTATACTTTGAAACTGTAATAAATTCAATTATAACTTATCAGCTTAACGATTATTTACCATATATACCATACAAACTTCCTTGAATGGTCTTCATACAATGTGACATAGGCAAAGCTATTTGCAATATAATACCAACATTAAATATTTACATTTTAATATTATACAAATAAAATATTTGGTATAAAAAATAGCTTGAGAATATATTGCGTTGCCTGCAACTGGTAAATTACAATACTGCATGCTAAGGAGATAATTAACGGAGGTTACGCTGTAACTTAGAATGTATTGTAAACTTGCCGAATATGCTAAATTGTGGCGTTCACTTTTTAACATTGCTTAGGTAGTTGATATTAAATTAAAATGCTTGCTTTAAGATATTTTAAATATTTTTATATTGAATGAGTTATAATTCAACATGCAGTGTCCGAAATTGACATTGAAAATCATCATGGAAATATTAAAATGAAATATTTTTGTCAATTTATAGGTTAAGACCATGAATTATAAGAACTTTGTACAAAAGTATCATAATCTTAGTTGATAATATATTAAGTATATTTCAGATAGAAAATTAAAATGGTTAAGTTGAATAATAATTGATAGATTTTATAAATAATATTATATTTAATTAAAATAATAATTTTAAATGGATAATACTATCTGTATTAAGTTTGTTATTTATAAATATTTAAATGAAAAAAAAAACAAACAATAGTTAATTGTATTATTTATACATTGTATAATACGTAAATATTACAATATATACTATAAGCAAATAATATAATAATAGTACTTGAAATTATTTTCTTTGTTTTACAAATTATCAATTGATAGTTTATTAAATTTCAATTAGAATCCAATTAGTTTAAATGATATTTATAAAAAATATTTATTGAAATCATTTTTATTACTTAACAAGATTATTATTTTTTAAATAAAAAAAAAGTTTTGAAATAAATAAAGTAATATTACAAACTACCTTGCAATTAATAAGTTATAATTCATAAAATAAGTATAAATGATAGAAAACTACAGCGTGAACTTATATAAACTAAATATTTTTTCTGTTGTTTGTTTTGTGGAATATAACACGTTACAATAAATATAAGCGTCGGAATTTCTATTTAGTACTGTTACTTTCCCAACAAACTTCTTACTATGAGATTGCTCAGTAAAAAAAAATTAAAAGGATAATTTATATTAAATTAATACTTACATTTTGTTGCGTAGGCACACAATGGCAAGAATTATTTGTTTTTGTACAATTATAATAATATAAATATGAAAATCGGAACCGCCCAGCTGGCAGATTTGTGAACACAAGTCACAGCACAAAAAACAGTCACAGACTATACAATGTCAATTTGAAAGTGCATTTGCGTTCAGAAATATTATTTACAATTAAGCAATGTTTCATATTAAAATTATTAAAACATAATTTTAAATTATATATAATTTACTTTTTTAAGTATTTCACAATGATTTATAGAAAATAAATGAAAATAAAATTGCATACTGATTGCATTTTGTTACAAGTCTCTAAAACGACATCTAGTCAAATAATACCATTATCTTCCAATTGACAACTATTAGACATTTTTATATGGTAACTAGGGTTGCATAGATGGCGATACAAGTAGCGTAAAATAATATAAATTACAAAGATAAAATACAAAATGTTATAATACATTATAAATAAAAATAAACAGTTTTAATTATTTTGATAAGTCGATATGTTATGGATATTTTAATGGTACTTTTATTATACTCGTAAGTCTATCACATATTTATTAATAAGTAAACTGAAAAAAAATATAATTACAAAAAATAAAATAAACAACTGAAATTTTTGTCTTACAAAAAGAAGAACTTCGGGCTTAAAAAAACAATATGTATTTTTATGTTTTAACATTTAACTAAACCAGAATTAATTATTAAAGCTAGGTACGAAGTTGTCATTCCATAAATGGCGATTGGAAAATGCCAATAGCCGACAGTGTGTTGAAACGTCAAATATTTAGCAATCAAATTGGTGTATGTAAATATTATATCGAGAGTTCCAAAGTGTAGCTTCACATTTTATCCTGCATAATAGGGTAGTCAGAAACAATCTAGTGTCAAGACATTCCGTTAAAAGCTTTTCGCTTGAAATCTTGACATTGTATGTTGCGTGGTGAATACAACGCCGTGCTTTGTTTTTACCAGAGCGAAAATATTATTGTAATTTTTAAATATAATCATTCTTCCGAGCGGAAATCGAACTTTACAGTCAGACGCTGTCCCATTGCGCTACAATGTTAATAGTACTGCCAGCTGAGAAAATTGACGATGAGTGAGTTTTATAAAGCTATAATCGAGAACCTTTTTAAAAAATTAAACATAAAAAAATCTATATACTAAAACAACAATTACAATATGTAGGGATGTTAAAAAATACAGAATAAAAAATGGATGGCCTTTACGTTCACGTTTAGAGAATTCAAAGTGCCTAGATTACAGTGTTGTGTTCCCTAAGGGAGTCCGGGATTTATAATTAGTTGCCTTTATTATGAATATTTAAGTATTATATAAATACAGATTGAAATAATGAATTTGAAATTTAAAAAAATAAATTTGGCGTATTATTTAATGAATTCAGTTATTTATATTTATGTATGAGGAGAGAAAGAGAGTGAAATTAACATGGTTGTAAGTGGCTTTTTAATGTTGCAAGCTCTAAGTTAAAATGGCGAAAATCAAAGAACTTATAATTATATTTTGCTTTTCAAAATATTTCAAATTAAAATAATATTATACCTGTAAATCTTAAAAGGTTAATTCGGTCACAATTCAAATCACACTAAGGTTACACTCGTAGTGACGAAATAAAAAAAAATATAGCGTACAAACATTTGCGCGATTTTTACACATTTTAAATGAAACAGGTAGACTACAACTACCTTGGAAACGGCGGATTTTCAAAAAACATTTTAGGTATCAAAATATTTACAACTAATCTGTTTAAAATAAATTCATTTAAAATTAAGTATTATATTTTAGGCTTTGTGCCTTAAAATCGCTCCGTTATCCGTTATATTTAAAAAAATAAAGTGCTTTACATGGCGGAGCACAACTCTCAGTTTGATCGGTACTGATAAACCCATTAAATTAAAATACATAGTTGAGTTTCCTGTTTAAGCAGCTAACGGAGTGTTTTGACACTAGGTTTTTGTGACTATTCTATGTGGGATGAAGCTGTTTAAAATCGTCTCTCTTTGTAAAGGTTTTGGTGAGCTTTAATTTTTTTTGTAATCAGACCCTTGATATTTTTTATTTGTATAGCTTCACGTTTTTATGCCCCATAGCAGGGTAGACAGAATATATCCAGTGTCAAGACACTCCGTATTCCGCTTTCCGTCGAAATCGTGACATTGTGTGTTGAATGGTTTAGTTCAACGCCGCGCTTTATCTTACCTGAGCGAGGGAATGACAATCATTTCAAAAATAATCACTTCCCCGAGTGAGAATCGAACCCATAACCCATCCGTTTACAGTCAGACGATATTCCGCTGCGTCACGATCGATATAAAAAGAAAAATTTAAAATACTTTCAGAACGCGAGTGGGGTTCGAAGTAGTAAAAACGATCGTCCAGGTTGAATTCTGACATAATTATGAATACACTCTATGAGCGATAAACTTTGAGGCCGGTCGTGGCGCAGTGGGACAGCGTCTGACTGTAACGCGATCGGTTGTGGGTTCGATCCCCACTCGGGGGAGTGATTATATTTAAATTATTTTCACTTCTTCGCTCTGGTAAGACAAAGTGCGGCGTTGAGTTCCACCACTCAACACGCAATGTCTCGAATTCGGTGGAAGGCGAAGTACGGAGTGTCTTGACACTAGGTACTTTCTGCCTACCCTACTACGCGTGATAAGCGTGAAGCTAAAACTTTAGTTATTTTAATATAATTGATTATATGGTACAAATTCTTAACAATGTTTTTTTTATATTGAAATACGAAACATGAGCGTATACTTTAATTATTTTATCAATTGAAGTAGTATTTTATCAATTGAAGTAGTGAAGTAAAATATAGCAGCGTCTAGCTCCGCCACTGTACACGTATAATCATGAATTCGGACGGGAACTACTGTCCATACCACTTAATGATATAAAACTTTTTAAATGGAACTATTGTAAACAGAATAATCGCTTATATTTTGGTATTCGAAAATACATTTTTGGTATCTTGACGTTTTAAACATTTTACGGTGGATCTAATACTAAAATAGGCGCGATTAATCCATTTAAAATATGTAAAAATCGCGTAAATATTATTGTAAAACTTTTTCCAAATAACAAGATATCACCAGAGAAATTGAACCCGATACTACCGCGTTTCAATTGAAATTTTAATTCAATGCTTTCCAACCCCACCGCGTTAAGGGATGAACAGGTCAATATAAGATAAGTGCCATTAATTTTGTCAAATCGACTACAACTTCACCCCAAAACCGACCGATAGCCCGCAAGTCGGCAACTTAATTACACAGCAATAGTTGGTTTATGAGCGTGTAAATTAATTAA
Organism: Dryadula phaetusa; assembly: GCA_032432895.1. NCBI lineage: Eukaryota > Metazoa > Arthropoda > Insecta > Lepidoptera > Nymphalidae > Dryadula > Dryadula phaetusa. The sequence goes on from JAOYRS010000002.1 coordinate 656,992, forward strand.
GCTTTATCTTCATCAAGACGGCCAGAGTTGTATACTTGTGATTATTTCGACTTACCTTATAAATGAAACAACGGATTGCTCGCTGCTTCACCGGCGAGAAATGCTATTAGCAAAACTATATATTTATATATTTTCAATATATAAATATATTTATATATTTTCCATATATAAATATATTTATATATTTTCAATATATAAATATATTGTTTTGATTAAATTACTTGAATCGTTGACAGTTGTCATTACTGACATTGACGTTACATTCAATAGATGACATTATCTATAATAACATTAAATACATATTTAAGGCGAATGTTAATTGGCATTAATGAACTCATGATGGCATAGGTATCTGTGATATAGGTGTCAATGATGTAGATGCCTGTTATATATATATATATATATATATATATATATATATATATATATATATATATATGTAAATAAATATATATTAAATAAATATTTCAGATTGTAGACTAATTCTTAAATTCTAATGATGCTGACAGACAATTTGTTGTCGCCATATTAGCAAAACACTGACCCATATGTCACAGGCACTTATGTCATTGACACCTATATGACAGATACTTATGCCATCATGAGTTCATTAATACCGATTTACACTATCAGTAAAGTCACAGTTTGGGTCAATTCTATATATATATATATATATATATATATATATATATATATATATATATATATATATATAAGCTAGCGGATAACAAAATCGTCAATCGTCAAAAACATTTAGTTTCACGAAATGAACTTATCCTTACTGTCAATACACTCCTTTTTGCATTTGCCGCCCGAAATCGAGATATTGTCTGTTGAGTGGGAAACTTAACATAGCGGTACTTTTTATACCTTTTGCAAAAAAATAACATCAATAATAAAATATGTAAAAACCATTTTTATTTTTCCAGACTGGCAAAATAAAGCGCAGCGGTGGGTTCAATAGCTCAAATGTCTGTCTACAAATGTCAGATCTTTGCGAGAATAAAATAGCAAACTCAGAATAGTTTACAATGTAATTTGAACTAAAGGAATAATATATATATATATATATATATATATATATATATATATATATATATATATACATATATATAGCGTCTGGCTGTAAACGCGCTTGTAGGTGTTCCCATTCAGGCGAATGATTTATATTTAAATATTTTTTCATTTCCCCGCTCAGATAAGGCAAAGCGCGGTGTTCAGTTCCGCCACTCAACGTGTAATTTCTCGTATTTCATCGAAAGCGGACTCCGTAGTGTCTTGACGCTAGGTGCTTCCTGTCCTGCTATGCGGGATAAACCGTGGAATAAATAATAATATAGATATAGAATTTTGTTTTACTAGTATGAATAGTATTGTTAATAATATATAATAGAAGATTTCTACTAACCTTTATTTTGTTTTAAAAGCAGCTTCATGCTTTATCCCGCATAGCAGAGTAGTCAGAGAGAACCTAGTGTCAAGACACTCCGTGGACTGCTGATGTATTAAATAAGTGTATCGAATAAATAAGAGAGTTGTACCAGGCTCGCATGAATCTAGAGGAGCTCCCTCTCTATAGTCTCAATATACTACATATATAAGCAGCTTTACACATGCTATACCGCATAGCCTAGGGTAATCATAGAGAACATAGTGTCAAGACGCTCCGCTGACTACTTATATATTAAATAAGTGTATCAAATAAATAAGAGAGTTGTACTAGCTCCCTCTCTATAGTCTCTATATTCTACATATATAAGCAGTTTCACGTGCCATCCCGCATAGCAGGGTAGTCAGAGAGAATCTAAGTTAAAAAAGTTTTTTCCTCCGACTATGCATCGAACCCACAACCAATCGCGTTATAGTCGAATGCTGAGCGACGCGCCACAATAGTATCGAATTGTTTTTAATATATTACGTGACAGTTAAACTTTCGACGCCTCTTTATGAAAATTAGGGTGAGTGAGAAAAATTTAAACAATTCCAATTATTATAAAGTGTATATATTTTTATAATAATATATTAAAAATATAATAAATAATACACACACAAATACACATATGACATACACTTTAGTTAAAATGTCATACAGGCTAAGGCTACACTTACCCGTACATTTATAATTATACGAACAACACCTTTTATCTAATATTTTTTTTAGCTTCGCACACTTACACCGCATAGCAGGATAGATAGGAAGTACCTAGTGTCAAGACATTCCGTTCTCCGCTTTCCTCCGTATTTGACACACTGCGTGATAAGTGGCGGAACTCATCGCCGCACTTGGTGTTACCAGAGCGAGGGGAATCGAATCCACAACCGTACGCGTTTACACTCAGGCGCCGTCCCATTGCGTAATGAATGGCCTTAATAATAAATATATTTTTATTTATTTGAACTAGAGTTTATAGCAATAACTATTTTTAAAAGTTTATAATGGCTTAACATTTTTAACTACCCGTTTAGTTGTAAAAGAAGAAAGCCGGAGCGAGCTCGATCTGACCGTAACGAGCGCTTATTCCACCTTGCGATATTATTATATTAATCTAAGCTAAGCTAAGCACTTGTTGTGTTTTTAAACTATTGGTATTTATTTTTATCTTCACGCTTTTATCCCGCATAGCAAGGTAGATAGAAAGTACGTAGTGTCCAGACACTCCGTACTTCGCCTTCCGCTGAATTCGAGACATTGCGTGTTGAGTGGTGGAACTCAGCGCCATGCTTTGTCTTACCAGACCGAGGAAGTGAAAATAATTTAAATATAATCATTCTCCGGGATTCAAACCCACAACCAATCACGTTTAAAGTTTGAATTTCATATTTTTCGAAACATATTCATTAAAAAGCTTATAAAAATTGTATATATATGCTGTCTATCAGTGTAATCTTGGAGCTTCCCATCTTATACTTCATAGGAATCGGATACAATCTAGTGTCAAGACACTCCGTTGACAGCTATCCTATCAAATTCAATTCCAGCTCTTTATCTCACCAGAGCGGAGAAATGATAATAAATAGACAATCTTGCATTGTTATTTAAATATATGTATTCTTTCTCTTAATTGAGAATTGGCACAGTATATTCGGGTTTCGATACAGTAGGCGTTATGTTTTAATTGATTAAATCCGCTGTGATATATGGAATGGATCCTGATGATATATGGAATGATTATATTTCAATTATTTTCATTTCCTCGCTCTGATAAGAATAAAACGCGACGTTGAGTTCCACAACACGCCATGTCTCGAATCCAATGGAGAGCTGAATACGGAGTGTCTTGACACTAGGTACTTCCTGTCTAACCTGCTATGCGGGAGTCTAAGCTAGACTCCCATATGCTCGAGTTACTCCTTTATATTATGTAAGCTATATACGCCTTTATCCCGTATAGCAGGGATGACGATGCGTCTCAAGATATATATATATATATATATATATATATATGTATACACTCCGTACTACTCTATCTAAGGAATGTGAGACATTGTGTGTTGCGCTTTTCCTTTAATATATATATACATATATATATATATATATATATATATATATATATATATATATATATATATATATATATATATATATATAACTTTAGTAATAACTTCTACAACTTCACCACAATGGTCTCGATATTAATATTAAATATTTATGTAAATATTTTTTTTAGCTTTACACTTCTTATCCTGCATAGCAGGATAGGATATACAGAAAATACCTAATATCAAGACACTCCATACTTCGCTTTACATTGAATTCGAGACATTGCGCGTTAAGTGGTGGAGCTCAACGCCGTACCTTGTCTTACTAGAGCAAGACAGTGAAAATAATTTCAAATATAATCACTCCCCCGAGTGAGGATCGAACCCACAACCGGTGGCGTTTACAGCCAGATTTTATAGAACACTCAAACAAAAATAACACAACAATCAAAGAAACACCTTACAAAAAGCTTAAATTATTAATGAACAATTTATATTCACTGTAATACAGTAGCCGTTGAATAATAGAGCGTGATTCATAACAAAAATGTTGTACGTCCAACATCGAAGCTCAGCTAAGGCCAGGTCATCAGGTTTCCCCACAGTCGACTGGGCATGGTTTATCAGCAAGCGTTAAATTTTGATTTATATTCACTCGGCGATTCCGCTTGCCCGAGTTGCCAACAGCGCAATTACTATGTGTTTTTCTACAAACACCAATTTGCGCTTTCAAAATTTCAAATGGAACCGACTGCGGCATTTTGTGTGTGAAACGGTGTTGGGTTACGCATTCAAGTTATCCTTAAGCTTTTTCTGTCAAGTTAAAAGTATACTGAAAAACGTATTATTATTAAAGTAGTCAAAGAGAGCCTTGTGGTGACGTAGTGGGACAGCGTCTGGTTGTAAGCGCGATAGGTTATAAGTTTTTATCCCATTCGATGGAATGATTATATTATCTAAGACAAAGCGTGGCGTTGTGTTACACACGAAATATTTCGACTTTGAGCGGAAATGACTCAACGGAGTGTCTTGACACTAGGTTAAAAATATATAAAAAATATATATATTTATACGAAAGTAACACCAATAATGTTATAACAATTTAAATGCGTAATGTGTTTTCAAGGCAGCGCGGAATGCATCAAGATGCGCTTTAAGGAAATTCTTAGAATAATCCGTGTTATAATACATCGTGCTGTCTAAAATGCTAGTATTTCTTTATATTTAGACATAAGTTAGTGATAAATCACTATACACACACAGTTTCTTTTTGTATATAAATATTTAATTATTATATGTACGTAAGCAGCTTCACGATTTATCCCGCACACTAGGGTAGTCGGAGGCAACCCAGTGCCTAGTGTCAAGACACTCCATTGACTGCTTCCTCTCTATTAAATGTCGGAACTCAACACTGCATTTTTTTTTCCAGTGTGGAGAAATAATGTACTATATTTCTCTTTTATATATATATGTAATTATTTCTATAATTCTACCATTAAAAACCGAGCCCTCAACCAAAACAGTTTACACAAGAAAAGTCGCGGAAGGGCGGAACACAAAGTGATCCCTTAAATTTAATTATAGTCGAGTTCATATTTAACATTCATTAAGGATATTTTCAGCGAGTAAATTGATTTAATAAAAGGCACTGAAGAGAAGCCTAATTTGGTAATTGTATACGAAAACGTTATAGAGGAGTGGCGCTGAATCCTTTTAACCGATGGTATGGGGGCACAAATCCGACCGAATAAATAAATTTTATTTTGGCAGAGTGGAACAGCATCTTTAATGTAAATTTATTTGAATTATTTTAATTTCTTTGCCTTAGTAAGAGAATACGCGGCTTTGAATTCCGCCGTTCGATACACAATGTCTTTAAGTTGGGTGGACAGTGGTAAACGGAGTGTCTTGACACTACTATCCCACTGATTAGACTGCCATACGGAACACAGGAACATATAGGCTACAATTTATAAAGATTTTTTTTTTATTTTTAGCTTCCTGCTTTTATCGCTCATAGCAAGATAGACAGAAAGTATCTACTGTCAAGACACTCCGTACTCTGCTTTCATTGCGTGTTGAGTGGCGGAACTTAACACCGTGCTTTGTCTTACCAGAGCGAGGAAATGAAAATAATTTAAGCATTATCATAATTACCCCAAGTGAGAATCGAACCCATAACCGATCGCTATTACATTCAGACGAAAGGTCGCTCAAGAATTTATTTAATTTATCTATAAAATATGTAAAGTACGTAATTTAATTCCAATAAAACAACAAAGAATATATTGAATTTGACACCCTTATGAACAAATTGAGACACGATTTGTAGAAAGTATATTACCTTTACATTTCAAAGATTTCTATTCAAGAATCCTACAAGGAGCGAGCGACATCGAACAAAACGAGGCAGCAGAGGAGACTATTGTTTTCTCAGAACTTATTTTTATTAACTTATTTTCTTAACAATATTATACAGATTCATCGCGTCACATCTCAAAGGCACTTCTTGCATTAGAAAGCTGGAATATAATATTTTCTCTAGTTTCCAAATGGATAATAGCAATTTCAGTGACTTTACATAAAGCCAAGTTAATTTCAGTGTTAAGCGAATATATTTTGGAACTAAGCGAATTTTCGCTTGCTTTTGAAAATATCTTATTCTTCGTGAATAAAGTGAAACAAAGCGATGCTCCTTTATGTTCCACTATGAAAGACACATTGTCTACTTGACTGTACTTAACTGTAAAGCAATATATTACCTCAGCTTACCTTTCTATATCGATGTGAAAGATTCTAGTAGAATAGAAGAAGTTATAAAATAGTTAAATAAATATTTCACTGAGCCCGCCGTCTGACCTTAAACTGGGGCAATAATCATATTTAAGAAAGTAAGACAAAGCGTAGCGTTGAGTTCCGCAATTTTCAACACAATCTCTTATATCTGGGAAGGGATCGAGGGGGGGGGGTGTATTTTGATACATTGAGTAGTTTTCTTATATAGTGTACGGGGTGAAGCGTAAAGCTCTTAAAACATATTCCATCGCCCATTGTACTAAGACAAGTGAGACGAGGGCCACTTTAACTTCCAATAATATAATAGAATATACATTTTCTAGTGCTCCTGACTCATAATATGTATATATCGATTGGAATATTAATCGGATTGCAAAGACTGAGCTTGTTATTGAAACAGCGGCGTCGTAGCGTAGTGGAATTATGTATGGGAAAGAACGACTTTGCCAAGAATTAGGAAAATTGATATTTAAAACGTTCTGTTAGACGAAGTGCGGCGTTGAACTCCGCCAATATACACATGATGTGAAACCACCGATATGATAAAAGTCGTCTATTTAAAGCATATATGATATTTTTTACATTATTATAACAAATTAGTTTTAAAAGAAAGACGTCAAAGATTATTTACCCTTTACCCCCTTTACCCTTTCGTCTTGTCCGTCTAAGTAAGATATTATTTTATTTTCAAGCCAATCAGACAGAAAAAAGATTTTTTTTAGCTTCACGCTTTTATCCCGCATAGTAGGGTAGACAGAAAGTACCTAGTATAAAGACACTCCATATTTGGCTTTCCGCCGATTTCGAGATAGTGTTGAATGACGGAACTCAACGCCGCGCTTTGTAAGATAGCATTTTTTCATATTATTTAATTAATTTATAGATATAGGTGTAACTATATAGAGATCATAGTGACATAGTGGTGGAGCGTTCCACTGTAAACGCAATTAGTTTTAAGTCCAATTAAAAAAAGAAAACATTTCTCTTCTTTGAACTTTGGTAATGCAAAGCAAAGGTGTTGAGTTAGTCACTCTGCAATGTCTTGATTTCGGGTGTAACAGTCAATAGAGTGTCTAGACACTACGTTGACTTCTACTAATCGGCGATGTGTGTACCAATTCTGAATTTCTATAATCATTAATAACATTTAAACATCTTCCCATACACATTTTAAAAAAAAACAACATTTTCATATTTTTAAAAATTAAATACGATATATTTTATTTTATTTATTTTATATTAAATACAGTTAGGAAATGGAGCTGCGCGCTAAAATGTTTGTCCGAAAATACTGAAATAAAAGTAGACTTCATTCTTAAAACATACATTTGCTACCTGTAGTGCTATAAAATGCTGCATTTTAAGAGATTCGTATTTCACCTTGTTATATACGCATATAGTATATGTTAGAGTAAACTTGAAAGTACGGTAAATTCAAAAATGTCTAGAATCTAAAATTTGTTTTGACCTTATTGTAAAATGTCTGAAATGGAAATTTTAAAGAACTTAATCGTACTTACTAACTTAATTGATAAAAAAAATTATTTTCATTATAAATATATTGAAATTTTGTACTCTGACGACTCTACGCTTTATCTTTAATTTTTTCCTCATTCTTACCAATGGGAATCGAACCCATTACCCCATTATTCACAATCAGATATCATCTCTATACCGACTTCCATTACATGTAAACAGATTTTAAAATGACATATTCAACTAAATTTTCAATCACCAATTCGCATGGAAGGTAACGTTCAAAGCGAGTTTTATATCTGAGAAAATGTTCTATCAAATACACATTGATTGTGGAATCCACAAAGAATTCGCTGAAGTATGTCCACTGCATTACAACGGTATACCAGGTGGGTTGGAATTCCTAGGGGTTTTAGCGTCTATTTCTATTTCATTAAGCCCATTTAAGTGAAACCTAATGACGAAAACGTATTTTAGATCAAAGATGAAAATTCTTATTTAAAATATGTTTATAATTAACTGATTCATGTGCAATCAAGTGGTAATTGTATATACAAGAGCCAATATATGTGTATATATATATATATATATATATATATATATATATATATATATATAACAACACGCAATGTTTCGAATTCGGTGGAAAGCGAAGTACGGAGTGTTTTGACACTAGGTTTCTGTCTACCCTGCTATGCAGGATAAAAGCGTGAAGGAGAAAAAAAAGATAATTTTGCTTTATTCTCTTCTTTAAATTTCTTTTGAAAGAATCAATTTGGTATAAATTATGAGGCCGGTGGTAGCGCAGCGGGATAGCGTCTAACTGTAAACACGATCGGTTGCGAGTTCGTTTCCCATACGGTGGAACTAGTATAAATTATTTCATTTCCTCGCTCTGGTAAGACAAAACGCGGCGTTGAATTCCATCACTCAACACGCAACGTCTCGAATACGGCAGAAAGCGGATTACGGAGTGTGTTGACACTACTTACTTCCTATCTATTCTGCTGTGGGGCATAAAAGTGTAAAGCTTAAAGAAAATAATAATCAGTTTAAAATTAAAATTCACTCCCATTATGGTTGATCATCAGAAAACTGATTTAAACCTGTCCCCATAAGATTTAACGCTTGCTTGCTTTAATTATTGATCCCTGTGACCTTTACAGTGGCGTGGCTTCTAAAGCTCCTTTGAACTGAGCTTTTACTATTCAATCTTAAAAGGAGTCGCTAGCATATACAGATGCCCAGTACCATGGTGTATGACACTAATTTATTTAGATTATTCATAGATTATTATAACCGGTCGTGGCGCAGTCTGACTCTAAACGCGATTGATCGTGGATTCGATCCCCACTCGAGGGTGTGATTATATTTAAATTATTTTCTCTTCCTCGTTCTGGTAAAAGAAAAAGTGCGGCGTTGAGTTCCACCACTCAACACGCAATGTCTCGAATTCGGTGGAAAACCAAGTCTTGACACTAGGTCCTTTCTGTTTATCCTGCTATGCGGGATAAAAGCGTGAAGCTAAAAAAAAGAAAAAAAAATATACTACCTATTTCATATTAAAGCCATTTTCGTACGTTGGTACAGTGTCTGACTGTAAACGCGATTGGTTGTTGGAACATTTTTTTTCTATTACTCTCCTAATCGCGTTGTCGACCTCGCCAGCCAATATGCAACTTTGCGATTTTCAGTGGAGAGCTGTTAACGAGTGTCTTGACACTAGCTTATTTCTGACTACATTGCTATGCGGGATGAATCGTGAAGCTGCACTTTTATACGGTTTATGTTTGAAGACGTCGTCCGCAACTTTGTTTGTGTTTATTATAAAATATATAATAAAATTTTTATACGTTTTTTCAAAAATTCTCTTCTATCTATTATTATGCCTAATAATTTTAAGTAAAAAAAAAAATAATATACAGATTTTATCTTAGATTAAGGTTTGTTATAGTCGCACTAAGTGTTTCGCAGTGTGAATAGTGATAAAATATTTCAGTTAGTGATAAAACACTTCAGTTATTGTCAAAATTAGTGTTAAAACACTGTATTCTTTTATTGTTTTACGTACACAAATGAAATGTTAATTGAATTCCCAGCTCAACTTTGATCCAATTCCTTCTACAGTGTACATTTTTCGTCGAAATATTTTCGTCGGAAGTGCATTTGACGAATACCAATTTGAATGCAAATTAGGAATTGACATTCGTTCCGTCACTCGTTAGCGCCTTCCTTTTTAATTAGCGATATCTTTGAGGGTGTATCATTGTTCGCTTTCAAAATTTTCATGTGGCTTTTGTCGTTACGAAGCCTTTGTGCGTTTCCGTTTAAATTTCCGTTGAGTTATGAACTTGTTTAAAATTGAATGTTTTTGGGAAAGTATTCGTTGTTGCTATATTATGAAATTTAAAATAATTATTAGTTAGTTAGTTTGTATAATTGTCAGTAATGTCAGTCCCTATAGAAAAGTACTATCGATTCGGAAGGCACATCTACTGAAATGAAATGTTTAAATTTGATTAATTTGAATATAAATTTGGTAATGTTTTTAATATAAAATTTGGTCCGCTTTTATCCCATATAGCAGAGTAGACAGAAAGTACCTAGTGTCAAGACACACCGTACTTCGTTTTCCGCTGAATTTGAGACGTTGCGTGTTGAGTGATGGAACTCAACGCCGCATTTTGCCTTACCAGAGCGAGGAAGTTAATAAATATAATAACTCCTGCGAGTGGTAATCGAACCCAGAACCGATCACGTTTACAGTCAGATGCTGTCACACTGCACCACGACCGGCCTCTTATAATAAATATCATTGTCAATGTCATACTTGACTTGAATTTAATTTTCTTGTTGATTTCAATAAATATGTAACTTCTTTATACAAATATTATACTTTAAGCAACAGAACACAGTATAAAGACAACTCAATAAATAGAGTTATGTAAAAATATCCTTTTATTATACCCTCGCAAGTTCCTTTGTCCCGGCGCGACACGCGATTGAGCCAGATGCAAAATAGCCCCTGTTCCGTCATCTTCGCCTCCATGCCCTTAATTACCGTACTCGTTGGAGTCGCTCACTGTCTAAACCACTCGGTAGTTTTTTTGTTAGACTTTAGAATTGTGGATTTTGAAATATTACGTTACTATACTGGTTAGACCCGTGACTTTGTTTGCTCGGAATTCTAAAATATAAGTGGCCTTGCTTACTCCTTATTAAATTAGCTAATTGTAATTAAAAGTATCGTTAAAACCCAAATTAGCTAGATTAGTCGAAACAAACATACAGACAGACAAAGAAAATTTGTAAAAATGTTATACATGCACATGCCGTTAGTGAAATGCAGTTTTATAATTGAAAACAGACGAAGATGATGGTTAAATTTTAAGATGAATTTAGTAGTATGCATTTTCATACTTGAGGCTAGTCGGGGGAATGATTATATTTAAATTATTCTAATTTCCTTCCTCTGGTAAGACAAAATGCGGCGTTGAGTTTCGCCACTCAACACGCATTATCTTGAATTCGACGGAAAGTGGAGTACAGAGCGTCTTGACACTAGGTACTTCCTTTGCTTTGCGGGATAAAAACGTGAAAATATAAAAAAAGAATTAAAAAAATTAAATAAAATAGCGTTATCACATAAAAAGGCCGAGACGGGTCGTGGCGCAGTGTGACAGCGTCTGACTGTAAAGGCGACCGGTTGTGGGTTCAATCCCCATTCAGGGGAGTGATTATATTTAAATTATTTTTACTTCCTCGCTCTAGTAAAGACAAAGTGCGGCGTTGAGTTCTACCATTCAACACGCAATGTCTCGACTTCGGTGGAAAGCGATATACGGAGTGTCTTGACACTAGTTACTTTCTGTCTACCCTGCTATGCGAGATAAAAGCGTGAAGCTAAAAAAAATAAAAAAAAGTACATAAGAACATAACATTAGCTAGCAAAGTTTCCACTTTTACATTAGATTCCCCGTGAGGGGATGGGGTAGAATACAATTCCCCTCGGCTGCTGGGTAGCGTCCCGTACGAGGCGGGTGTCCCAGTTATTTGGTGGTAGGAGGTTAATCCTCCGACTGGCTCACGACCACTACCACGAACGATCCGCAAAATATCTGATGATGTGTTCCGGTTCGATGTCATATAAAGCCAGCTCTGTCTATTCCCACCCATCATATTCCCCATCTCCTTTCTCGTCTATCCCAAGGCTGGTATCGCAGCTACAACTCTAATGTTGTAGATGTCCATGGGCGCAGTTGACCACGTACCATCAGGTGGCTTTTCTGCTTGTTTACCTCCCATTTCAATATAAAAAAAATAGTATAAGTATACTCGATACTAATAACGGCATCATTAAGTATAGTGTCGTCAAATATTTATATAATAATTTTAAATATTTATTTATATAAATATTTTTGAAGAAACGTATAAAATTTGAACGCAGAGAAATTTAAACTTGCGCCTCTTGGATACCGCCCAAGCGGTCTGTCCGCTAAGCCATGCGTTCCTTAAATTAAAAAGACCGATATATCTCGCTGGGGTCAAATTTTTATACGTTTTTTTTTTTCAAAAAATATTTTCTAATCCTAAGTGTGGAATAACACTTTAAAAATAGTAAATATATATTTTTTCTTTATTTTGTAACCGAAATGTAAAGTATATATTTGTAAATATTAACATAATGTACTTGATTTTTCTGATAATAATAGTTTCATTTTACGTTTTGTTCCTCACAACAGGGTATTCAGATAGTTTCACGTTTTCTTCGCAGTGTCAGCGGGGTAGTTAAAAACAATATAGTGTCAAGACACTACGTTGATTGCTTTAGACCCAAAATCAAGACATTGCATGTTGTGTATCGAATTTAATACGGTGCTTTATCTTACCAGAAGAGAAACGTGCAAAAAACTTTAACATAATCTAAGTGAGAATCGAACCAATTAATCGCGTTTACAGTGATTTACTATCCTACTGCGCTATGATGCATTCAAACAATGATTTTTTAGCTTAACGCTTCTATCTTGCACAGCAGGATTGACAGAAAGTAACTAGTGTCAAGACACTCCGTACTTCGCTTTCCACCGAATTAGAGACATTGCGTGTTGAGTGGTGGTACTGAACGCCGCATTTTGTTTTTTTATCAGAGCGAGGAATTGAAAATAATTTAAATATAATCACTCACCCGAGTGGGGATCGAATCCACAACCGATCGCGTTTACAGTCAGACGCTGTCCCACTGCGCCACGATGCCTTCAGACAATAAAATCAATTTCAAATAACAAAAAAGTTGACTTTAATTTGACTTTTTCTATAACTCTAACTAGTATGAGAATAAAATTTTATTATTTATTTAATTGTTTAAATATAATAATAACTAGAACAAATGTGTTCTTAATATTTTTGAAATGTAATTCATACAGCCTTCGCCGCGTGTCAAAAACACATCCAGCAACAACACAATGACCTTCACCTTAAAACATACCAGATATACACATCATTTTCTATTGATATAATACGAAGAACATAAAAGATTACTTACAAATTATATTTTAAAAATATATTAATATATAAATTAATATTTGTTTTGGTTGAAACATGGTATCAGAAATTTACTCTAAAAATCTTATAATATCAAATACACAACTCAAAAACAATATAAAAATCACAATATTTTTGATTCAAATAGGTTTGTTTACAAGCACTTTGGAATCGTCGATCAACACAAGTGTCAGTATTGTCAGTCCTAAAGGAAGCTACCACTGACTCGGACGGCAATACCACCGAGAAACTCACTGAAGGCCCTAATTTTTTTTTTATATTTCTATCAAACTGCTATAATTTCCCGGAGCTGCTAAGAATTCATAATGACCGTTCCTCGCAGAATAAGTACAATTAATTTATATTCAAAAGAATGAACAAAGCGTTTGCTTAGACTACAATATAAATAATAATAATAATAATAAAAAAAGAAAGTAACCGGAACGAGAAACGAGGATTACGACGTGGAAATTAAAGAAAAAGAGTAAATCTCAAAATTGTAAAGTGTTTCGTACCGAGTCTTCAAGTTGTTTTTAGTGTATTTTAAGAAGGTATTAGAACGCATGGTTTAGCGGTCCTAGCGCTTGGACGGTTTCCAAGAAGCGCGGGTTCGTATCCCGTTGTGCTCTAATTTTCAAATTTTTTTTAAAAAATGTTTTCTAATCCTAATGTGGAATAACATTTTGAAAATAGTAAAAGATTGTCAATTTATTATTCGCTTGAATATATAATTTAGTTCATGTACTTTCTACCAGTGGGTAGTAGGTTCCTATTTAATTTAATATTTACGAGTATTGGTGAATCGTAGACTACGCGTAACCATAGTAACGCCTATATCATTTTAAATAAATGTTTATATTAAACAAGACAAAGTAGAACCTGCAATATTTTTTTAATTTAAGCAATTTAAATCAGTATATGATACAGATGCACTCGCGACTTTAAAGGTTTATTAACAAAGATAGATTAATTTAATCAATTTTTTTTTCTGTCATTGAGTTACATGCTGTTAACCTAATGGTCTTTACAGCGACACTGGGAGGGGGAGGGAAGAGGGTACTCTAGCCCTGCGAAGTATTAGCAAGCACTGACGTGTCTGCTTGAGAGGAAGCCGACGACCGCAATGGCGCCCCCTGCGGGGCTCGAACCTTGGCTTGCGGTGGGCGAGAGGGCGGGGGATTTTTCCCTACTCTAAAAAACAAGCCAGCCGCGGCGTGAAGTCGTGACTGGGGGAATTTTTAACTATTCTAAGGGAGCCTATTACAGTCCCTAACTGTTGGACCCGGCCGCGTCAATGCGCGGACGGGCCGTGACATATGCTGGACTTCGCCGTCGTTTCCGACAACGGCGGTGTTTATGTGTTGTGTTTGTGGAGTGTTTCCTACCTAACATTTTCCCGTTTGCTGCCGTGATGGGGTCGTCGGGGTCTAATAAGACGCTACGCGGGCGTCTAAGTTTAGGATGCGCGGACGGGGTGTAATCGCACGCCCGTACGACGAGGGGATTTGTGTGAGTATCTGCGCGCTCGTAATAGCGCTTGGCTAGGCCGTTGCAGAACTCTTTTATCCAGCCCAGCCCAGGTTGCAACCTCGGAGTCGACCTTCGCTAGGTGGTCCGGGTCGCAAGGCTGATCGCTGGGGGAACATTGAGCCTCTAAACTGTCGGCTAAACATTCCGCTTTTTCAGTGTCATCGGCGGCAATAGAATTGTCGGGCCTAATGAGAGGTGGCATAGTCGCGAGACCGTCCGACCTGAAGGCTCGCGACAGCGCCCAGAAAGCCTGGTGCGAAGGCGCGAGTCCCTCTAGTCTCTTGTCCCACGACTCGCCGCGGAGCATGTCGAACGCGTGTCGAACGCTCCTCCTCAACCTGTTTAGTTCCCTACGGTTGTCGTCTGTCGGGTATGTGTCGTGTCGTCTGGCTGCGGCGTTTTTACGCCTTATTAATCTCCTGAGCTTTTCTGAGATTTCAAATCGTCCTTCCGGTACGTTTGTAATCTCTTTAGAGCAGCTGAGGATCGTGTCGTGTATATATTCTGAGAATTGATTAGCCGCGTCTATTGCTAAATCAACCGAGTCAGTGATGCCTGGAATTAGCTCCTTAAGAGGAGAATTATTGGCTCGAAGAAGTTTTGCGAACTTCTTCCAGTCTGTAATTGTTTTGGTCGGAGGGCCTGAGGGGCGCTCCGTACCTAGTTTAATTAGCACCGGTCTATGATCCGAATCTAGTTCCGGCTGCGATTCGATAGAGTGTTGCCAGAGGGCGACATTCTTAAGGATCGCAATATCTAACACCTCCGGCGTGCCTGAGGGGCCAAAGCGGGAGGGGGTGGGGGGGCCGATGACGGCCGCATTGTACTTGACAGCTATTTCGTCGAGAGCCTTACCTCTTTTGGTGGTTTTCGACGAATTCCAGCTGATGTGTTTACAATTTAGGTCCCCAGTCAGAAGGACTGAGTCACCCATATCTAAGAGCGACTTGATGTCGCTTTCTAATATTGATTTGTTCGGCGAGAGATACACCGAGGCTATGACTATTGGCTGATGGCCTGTCATATAAATTTGGCACACTGACGCTTCGATGTTAGCAAGCGACGGAGGGTCTAGCGGTATACAGTGTAAATTCTTATTGTAATAAATCATAGTGCCACCTCTTGCGGTGGCCCTATCATTCCTTACAATCCTATAGTTCGCAATGCCAGGAGAGCGAACGCTAGGTTTAAGAAAAGACTCCTGTATACAGAAGAAATCTAATTGTCTTGAGTGGACGTACTCACTCATAAGTTCTTTCTGGCCTTTGACACCGTTTGCGTTGAATGTCGCGATTTTTAGGGCTAATGGTTTAACGCGCGCGAGACGCGAATCAGCGGGCCGAGGGGTAAATTTATTATTGACCGCCATCTAATTATTAAGTTAAAGTATTTATTTAGCCTGGAAGCCTACGATGGCTTCCAGAAGAGTGGCGTGCTCGCATACCGCTTGTAGGCGAGCCATGTTGTTACCGTTCGTGTTGCGGAGCTTAGCCGCGAACACGCCGAGTTCGTTAAAATTGAGCGCGCCGGCAAAGTCCATTACGAGCGAGAGGTCGCTCGCGGGACTACCCTGAGGGGGTTGCGGGCGCGGGGAGGGCCGCGGGGCCGTCGGTGCGCGAGTCGCAGCCGGCACCGCAACACGTGCCGCTGCTGGAGGTGGCGTGGGCTTGAACCACGCGTTCACCTTAGGAGGTGGAGCCGGTGTGAATACCTCCGGAGCTGAAGGCTCCTTCGGTTGCTCCGTCTGGCGAGAGGGGAAGGTCCTCTTGCGGTACCCTCCTTTACCGGTGCGCCTGCGCGGGGCGCGGACGCAGCCGCGATAGTTCGCGGGGTGACCCTGCGTCTCGCAGAGGACGCAGCTAGGAGGAATTTCCGGGTCGGGAACTTTTCGCGGGCATTCCGCGGTGGCGTGGTCGTCCAGGCACTTAACGCAACGCGGACGCGCGTGGCAGTGCTTGGCCGAGTGCCCGTAGTTCTGGCAGCGATGACACTGCCCTATTAAGCCCTTATACCGGGGGCGTTCAACGCGGATCCCCGTCAGGTTGCAGATGGTTCGGAGGTTGAAGACCTCCTTACCTTCGTTTGTGCGGTCTAATACGACTAAAATAGAGTCATATTTTGCTTTTGTGCGCATATTGTACATCCTATGTACTTCGCGCACTGGCAGCCGCGACTTAAGGTCGCTCTCTATATATTCCGCGTCTAGTTCGCGGGGGACGCCTTTGATGACTACGCGGAGAGTTTTCTCCTACTCTAGCGCGTATGTGTGAAAGCCGATATTGGTGCCCCGCATGCGGCGGGTTAGGGCGCGGTGGCCCGCGGCCGACGGGACCTGGACTTTAATGCCTATCGACGTCAGCCTCGCGGAGCTCTACGCTACTTTGTTTGATAGTATGTAGACCGGCGGCGGTAATTTTGGGCGAGGCGGTTGAGAATTGCCGGTCGCTGCGCCTGAAGGGCGAGGACCGGGCGCAGAGGGCGCAAGGGGTGCGGCACGCGGGGCCGACGCGGGACGAGGACCCGTTGCGGTGTGCGTGGACACCGGAACGAGCGGGGGAAGCGGCTTGGTAGACGCGGGGGCGGGTGAAGCCCGCACGGCCGACGTTTGCGCGTCGGGTTTTCGCGCTTTTGAAGGCGCGACTGCCTGAGGGGCCTTCTTCGCCTTCCTCTTCGTGGATTTTGAGACTACGGTCTCAAACTCTTGAGAGGACGTGTCCGACTCGGCGCCAGATACGTCCATTTCGGACCCGGAACTACTCAAGTCCCGCTCGGGGGACGTCGCACGCGTCCTAACTGTGCATCGGGGCACTTCGGCGGCGCTCGGGCCGGCGTCGGGAGAGCGCGGGCTCTCATTCGCGGATGCGAAGTTTCTATGGCCGTCATACACTTCGGCGTGGAAGGTACGAAGGTACCTTAGGAGGTCGTCTCTGGAGAGACCCTCCATGTTGGCGGCGGCGACGACGGTTAAATGTCTCCCCTCACCTTTCGGCGGGGGAGGGTGTGTGGCACTAGATACACTATAGACTTCCGTTTGGTGAACGGGGATGTGTAAGGACAACTGTGTAACTTACTCCCAGAAACGCCAACCACAGCTCGACGCCGCGCAGTACAGCACATGGGGCACGGCACGGCACGGTCCTCACACAGGCGACACTCTGGAACGGTCACTGACGCACAACGATACGAAAAGCAGCGCTCGGACGCACAATCGAGAAGGGGGATGCCCCAATGTTGTCACACGACCGTCGCCGGTCGGTGCCAAATCGGAACTGTGAATCATTTTTTTTAACTTCACGCTTTAATCTCGTATAGCAGATTAGACAGAAAGTACCTACACTAGGTACTTTCTTATTTAGTGTCAAGTTACTCCGTACTCCGCTTTCTGCCAAATTCGAGACATTGCGTGTTGAGTGGGGGAATTCACATGTATGTAGTATAGTATATTATAGTATTTATTTATCACAAGGTTTTATACATAAATATAACATTTTATAACGATAATAACTGCATTACTTAGAAACTGAGGCGCAGTTATATATTTTAAAAGACTCTAGATACTGCCGACCACTGACTGTTGTAAAGGTTTGCTTTATCCCGCAAAGCAGGGGTTGTAGTCAGGTATAGTATAGTGTCAAGACACTCTGATTGCTATCTTCTCTCTATTAAAGTCCTCTTGCTTACCAGAGCGGACATAAGATAATGTATAAATAGTATTATTCCCCCAAACGGGAATAGAATCCAGGACTAATCGCTTTTACGGTCAGACGATGCACACGCGCCACAAAACAAAACACACTATCCTCAAATTACCATCTGAATTCCATTACGTATTGAAAGATGAATTCAACGCCACAGGGAATCAAACCCACGACCTTGGCTTAAAACATCTACCCTGTTACGAATGTAAATAGCAAATCACTTAAATAACTATAGCTTTAAACGTTATTTGCACCACCCAAATACGAAATTTTCTTGAAATCTTTCCTTCAAGTAGTCTCGAGATTTCAACTCTATTGTGTTGTGTGAATTACTTTACTAGACGTTGTTTTACTTCCATTGTTTAAAAGGCTTCAGTAAAGTAAGTTTTAATTATTGTTGAGCTGTAAAAGTTTAAAATTTTCAACCCTGTTCCGGATAAGTGTATTAAAGGGATTATTTTTACGGCTTCACGCTTTATCCCGCATAACAGGGTAGTCAGAGGCCAACCAGTGTCAAGTCACTACTTTACGTTGACTGCTTTACGCCGGAAATTGAGATATTGCGTTTTAAGAAGAAGCAGAGCGGAAATAAATTAAAATAAATTTTATATATATTCATTCTTCCGAGAGAAATTTTGTATATATAAAAAAATAATCACAAAATCCCCACCGATTTTGGTGTTAAAGTAATTTTTTAATAATTTAAAAAATCGATTAAATTACTAATAAGTATTATGGAAAAATTGTAATCAATTCTGATTGTTCGTTCTTTTAGATCTACATTTCGCTTACAATTTTGCATAGACAGTATAAAACATTTCGCTTACCATTTTGGTTCCGATTTAGAGTGGTGAAACTCAACGCCGCGCCTTATCTCACCGCCTTGGATAGAAATAAATCAAATATAATAATTACCTGGGATGGGAATCGCACTCAAAACCACCAAATCGACAGACACGCCGTCCTACTGCACCCTTAAGGCGTAATTCTAGTGAAATATTTATTTTACATTCGTATGTTCGAACGAGCTGTTGAAATTTCGTTTCCAATATCATTTTTTTCGTCTAAACAATATTTTCGAGCGCTTTTTGCGGCGGACAATGACTGACATTTCTGTGCACCAAAAGCTTTTGAAACTGGCCTGCCACTTGTATCATGGTTTCCTTGCGCCGATTTTAAATTTTATTTCCAACTTCATATATGTAGAAAATTAAAATATTATTTAAAGTGATCGATATTGTTGCGTTTGAATAATATTTTCGTATGATGATCAAACTAAGCTTCTAAACGCCTTTGCTTTATTTGGTAAATGTATGTTTGTATGTTTGTCCACGAATTCCTCTTAAACTAAAATTCACATCGACATGATTCCTTTTAAAAAACATTTTTGAAAAAACGCTCTGACCGCTAAGCCATGCGTTCGGACGGTATCCAAGAGGCGCGGGTTCGAATCCCGCTGCGTTCAAATTTTTATACGTTTTTTCAAAAATGTTTTCTAATCCTAAATGTAGAATAACACTTTAAAAATAGTAAATATGATTCTTTTTATTTTAAGTTAGGTATACTTCAATTTACGTACCATTATAAGTTTTACTAAAATCGGTATAGTAATTACAGATATGTAGGTTAAATTCTCTTAAGAAAATATATATAGGTATAGTTGTTATGAAGTCGGTTTAATTTTTTCTAAATAAGATTATTTCAAATCGAGCCCGGTCGTGGAGTAGTGTGAAAGCCTCTGACTATTAACGCGATCGGTCGTGGGTTCGATTCCCATTCGAAGGAGTGATTAAATTTAAAATTATTTTCACTTCATCGCTTTGGTAAGACAAAATGCGACGTTGAGTTCCACCACTCAGCACATAATATCTTGAATTCAATAAAAAGCGAAGTACGGAGTGTCTTGACACTAGGTACTTTCTGTCTACCCTGCTATGTGGGATAAAAACGTGAAGCAATAAATAAATAAATATTAAAGCGGTGTAGTTTTCATAATATATTTCTTCACTTCTAACTTCGGTCTAAGAGCTCGTGGCTTTGAAACTAGCGAGGGGGAAATTAACATTTCCTAAATTGCCTTAAACGCCTCATCAGTTGAGAAATTTGCATAAATAGTACAGGTGGAAGCATTTACGCTCATGTTATATTGTGTTTTGTCAAGTTTTTTAAAAGTTTCTCGCCTTATCCCCCATACAAAAAGGGTATTTTGAGAAAACCTAGTGTTAAAACACTCCGTTTTCCGCTTTCTGCTGTAATTTAAGACATTGCGTGTTGAGTGGCGTAACTTAATGCTGCATTTGATGTTAACAGTCTTCTAAGGATTTCTATTCAATAATCAATCATATTCACAGCTATCGTTTTCATATGTACTGCAATTGTTTTTTCGTATTTTTTTAGTTTCATGCTTTTATCCCGCATATTATGTTAGATAGAAAATATCTAGTGTCAGGACACTCCGTACTTCGCTTTACACCGAATTCAAGGCATTGCGTGTCAAATGTTGGAACTTAACGCTGCATTTTCTCTAACCAGAGCGAGGAAGTGAAAATTTTATATTATTTCCACATAGCAATATTTAGAACAATTAAACTTTAATAACACAAATCTCGGCGTTAAACTCCGCTAATTAAAGTTGAAACTGTAACGAAAATTGTACAACACCCAAATATATTTAATAACACACGACACGTATATATCAAACATTCAATTATAATAATACGAATATGATGCCAAATAGAAACGCTCCCAAGATTGAATTACACGCTTATTGAGATCTGTTATATGTTAATTGGTTGATTATACTGGTATAAAATGATAACGGTGTAGTTGCTTGACATTTATTTGCATTCATAATATGGCCGGTAATTTGGGGCCGGTCGTGGCGCAGTGGGACAGCGTCTGACTGTAATCTCGATCGGTTGTGGGTTCGATCCCCACTCGGGTGAGTGATTATATTTAAAGTGTTTTCACTTCCTCGCTCTGGTAAGGCAAAGTGCGGCGATAAGTTGCACCACTCAATCAGTGTTTCGAATTCGGTGGGAAGCGAAGTACGGAGTGTTTTGACACTAAGTACTTTCTGTCTACCTTTCTATGCGGGATAAAAAGCGTGAAGCTGAAAAAAATAATAAAAAATCATGGGGTTTTGGGTTTTATATGATAAATGGGAATTAATGCTGGCATAAGTTACGCGATCTGTACTAATTTTATATAGAGGTAAAGTTGGCTGGAGGTGCAATATGAAAATTGCCTTACTTGTTCTCTATGTTACACAACTCAATATATAAGTGGACAAATTATAAGCTTAAGCGGTTTTTGTTTTACTTGTAGGCCGGTCGTGGCTTCGATTCCCACCCAAAGGACTGATTATGTTTGAATTATTTTCACTTCCTCGCTCTGGTAAGACAAAGTGTTGCGTTAAGTTCCACTACTCAACACGCATATCTCTAATTCGTCAGAAAGCGAAGTACGGAGTGTCTTGACACTAGATACTTTCAATCTACCCTGCCATGGGGGATAAAAAGAAATCGCGTTTACAGTCAGACGCTGTCACACTGTGCCTCAAGTATGAAGTGATAGATAATATTACCCTTATATTTGGTACACGATACATTCGTGATGTATTAAGCCGCTTAGTAATAGAACTCTAGTATATTATTGTTATGTTGGCGACATTTGTTGTTTTTGTTGGCTAAGTTGGCATTCTCGTGTCATACAGCTTTAGGTATAATGAATTATTAAAAAAAATAATAGACTTACATTTAAATTAAAATATATATATTTAGGAAATACGTATTAATTTAATGGTTAAGTGTAATATATAATGAATTTCATTTAAAATTTATTTATTTCATTTGATTGATCATATAACAGTGTTTATTTCCACTCAACACTCATTGTCTGTAAAATCGATTGACAGTAGAGGCTCCTTTCTAACTATAAATTTAAAATGGAATTGTATGATGATTATAAAGACAATAATTGTTTTTATTTTTGTTTTTAGCTTCATGCTTTTGTTCCGCTTAGCAAGATTGACAGAAAGAGTCAAGTATCGAGACACATCGTCTTCTGTTTTCCTCCGAATTCAAGATATTCCATGTAGAGTGGCAGAGCTCAACGCCGCGCTTTATCTTACCAGAGCGAGGAAATGGAAATAATTTAAATACCGAATAGAACCCAAAACCGATCTCGTTTACATTCAGACACTGTCCCACTGCGCCACCGATGTAGAGAAGATAAGAAAATAGATAAGGAATTATAAAACATACCTTTATTTTATTATTTTCATTACCAATCAATCTGCCACCTAAAGCTATATACTTACCTATGTCATAATTATTTTTTTAACGTGAAACTCCTGTCGCAATAAATGTCAATTCTGTAATATTTATTTTTTTGCAGGGTAGTTAGAGAGAACCTAGTGTCAAGACATTTCATTGTTCAACTCCGTACGAATTTGGGATACTGGTTTTGAGTGGCGCAACTCAACGCTACGCTATGTCTTACTAGAAAACGGAATTAGCTGTAATTTAAATATAATAATTACTTTGTGTGGGAATCAAACTCAATACCACTGTGGTTACAGATCCTGATAATTAGATTTGACTTTGCGTTGAGAAGAATTTTGATAAATATCCAAATAAACTAAAGCCTTTCCTTTATCAGAATCAGGCAATATATTTCCTGTATGTTGATATGCCTTCTCATATAGTTAGTATAGTACTGTCATTATGGTAACTATCGCTTACCGTAATTGGATAGATGACAATTTCCTATGAATTAATTATTTTTATATTGAAATCTATATTGTATTTTAAATTCATTCATTATTTATACACATATTTATAGCTTCACGCTTTTATCCCGCATAGCAGGGTAGTCAGGAAGTACCTAGTGTCAAAACACTTCGTACTTCGCTTTCCACCGAATTCGAGAGTGGGTGTTGAGAGTCGGAACTCAACGCCGCGCTTTGTCTTACCAGCCAGCGAGGAAATGAAAAAAATTTAATTATAATTGTTACTCCAGGTGTGATTCAAATCCATAACCAAATAAATATATATATATCAACAATTTCAATCATTTAGTTAATTACGTTTGCATTTGACACAAACTAACATTTCTGGCAATGCGACAGCGAGCGGTTAGATTGCTATTACATTAACGATGATACGCCTGTTATAACAATATACGATTCTGTTTTGTATTTAGAAATTGATGTATATTATGTATAATATGTAATAATCATAATATATAAAAAGTAATATTTGTGTTGTTGTTTATGGCAACATTTTCGTTGTTAATTTAAAAAAAAAACTTATCACCATATATCTCTAGAAAACCTAGTGATAAATCACTACGTTTTCACTAACTCCATCACTAATTACACTGTCATTAAGTTATTAACAAATTTTCCACTTTACAATATCTCCAGATACGTCAATGTACCAGTTTGATTTATTTCAACATTTTGTTGTTAATTTAAAAAAAAAACACATTTACACTAAAATATTTGGTGATAAATCACTACGTTGCGTTATGTAACTAACTTCATCACTTACCATCTCTCATCAATTTGCAAGAAGTGATATATCACTACGTAAATATATTGAAAGCCTTACACATCGAATGCAAATTTCCCATCTCACAGTATCTTTTGTTATAAAACAACGTATGAGCTTACACAATAGCGACCTGTGACACGTTTTACAAAAAGTAAAGCGAGGATACCAGCGTTAAACTAATCCAGGTCGTGTTGTTTTGAAAATCTGTCTAGATTGAGATATTGTTGAAAACAAGATGGTGCCTTTCAATAATCCCTTCGCCCTCAACGCTTTGCGTTCATGGGATAAATTCTGAAATACTTCACGTCACGGTACTAGTACTGTGGCATTTACTGTATGGGAAATGTTTCTTTATTTATATTTTCATATGGATTTATCTGTATAGAAAATATATAAAATTGGTGTCTGTTTGTAATGTTTAAATAACCGTTTTTACAGTATATACCAAAATAATATTTCTTACAATTTGTCTGTTTGTTTGTTTCGGTTATTCTCTGGATCGGCTGGTCCGATTTTGATGGGGTTTTTATTGGCAGATACTATAGATGATGTATTATAAGTAACTTAGGATATATATCCAAAGGTGATAAATTAAGTAGTTTATATTAATAATGTACTGCGATACATAGACGTATCTTTTTTCTTTATAATTTTTTTCTCAATATTTTTAATAATTCTATACTAAAATCTAAATCGATACCCATATTTTTTGTTCTGTTTTTTTTTTATCTGAAAATTTGTAAAGCAAACTTTTGTTTACCGTTCAATTATTAATACAAGTTTGTATTTAACTTGCCGTACTAGTATATGGTTCGGGTTTCGATTTATTAGAATTTTTTTTTCAGCTTCACGCTTTTATCCCGCATAGCAGGGTAGACAAAAAGTACTTAATGTCAGCACACTCCGTACGTCACTTTCCACCGAATTCGAGACATGCGTGTTGAGTGGTGGAACTCAACGCCGCTCTTTGTCTTTACCAGAGCGAGGAATTGAAAATATAATCACTACCCCGAGTTGGGATAAAACACACAACAAATCGCGAAACATATTCAACATATCCTCAGAAGATTTTCAATATATTTTTTATATATAATCATATGGTAAATATATATAATATATTAATTATATTCTGTTTAATGATAGGAAGAAGGAAGTCAATGGAATTACCGCTATGGTAGAGGCATTCTCTAACGAGAGCGGGCAAATACCTTCATTATAATATAAATTTTCCGAGCTGTTATTATTATATACATATATTATTAACACGTTCATTACTAACGCGGTGAGTGCTGACCGATACCATACTTTCCCTTAGAGCCAAGCAAAAATCAATTATATCCAAATTTGAAGAATTTGTTTTTTAAAAAAAAAATTAATGTTAAATATCAAAAGGAAAAAGAAAAGGAATTTTTTTCACTAATTATGAATATATTAAACTTCAGTCAACACTGACTGACTGACTGACATGACTGAAAGAAAAATTTAATTGTCGACCATCAGTGGTATGGGGAGATTCAATTTTTTTCTTTTGGACTTGAAACGTGATATATATATATATATATATATATATATATATATATATATATATATATATAAATATATATATATATATATATATATATATATATATATATATATATAAATATATATATATATATATATATATATATATATATATATATATATATATATATATATAAATATATATATATATATATATATCAGCCCATACTATTTAGTGCTGTACAATAATAGAGCGGTCATTGACATAATTACTTTTGTCTGTTCTTCCTAAAATAGTAGTTGTTTTATCGATTTTCGCTTAAAATTGATAAAAGCTTTGGCTTTGAAACTAGCGAAGGGGAAATTAACATTTCCTAAATTGCCTTAAACGCCTCATCAGTTGAGAAATTTGCATAAATAGTACAGGTGGAAGCATTTACGCTCATGTTATATTGTTTTGTCAAGGTTTTTAAAAGTTTCTCGCCTTATCCCCCATACAAAAAGGGTATTTTAAGAAAACCTAGTGTTAAAACACTCCGTTTTCCGCTTTCCGCTGTAATTTAAGACATTGCGTGTTGAGTGGCATAACTTAATGCTGCATTTGATGTTAACAGTCTTCTAAGGATTTCTATTCAATAATCAATCATATTCACAGCTATCGTTTTCATATGTACTGCAATTGTTTTTTCGTATTTTTTTAGTTTCATGCTTTTATCCCGCATATTATGTTAGATAGAAAATATCTAGTGTCAGGACACTCCGTACTTCGCTTTACACCGAATTCAAGGCATTGCGTGTCAAATGTTGGAACTTAACGCTGCATTTTCTCTAACCAGAGCGAGGAAGTGAAAATTTTATACTATTTCCACATAGCAATATTTAGAACAATTAAATTTTAATAACACAAATCTCGGCGTTAAACTCCGCTAATTAAAGTTGAAACTGTAACGAAAATTGTACAACACCCAAATATATTTAATAACACACGACACGTATATATCAAACATTCAATTATAATAATACGAATATGATGCCAAATAGAAACGTTCCCAAGATTGAATTACACGCTTATTGAGATCTGTTATATGTTAATTGGTTGATTATACTGGTATAAAATGATAACGGTGTAGTTGCTTGACATTTATTTGCATTCATAATATGGCCGGTAATTTGGGGCCGGTCGTGGCGCAGTGGGACAGCGTCTGACTGTAATCTCGATCGGTTGTGGGTTCGATCCCCACTCGGGTGAGTGATTATATTTAAAGTGTTTTCACTTCCTCGCTCTGGTAAGGCAAAGTGCGGCGATAAGTTGCACCACTCAATCAGTGTTTTGGAATTCGGTGGGAAGCGAAGTACGGAGTGTTTTGACACTAAGTACTTTCTGTCTACCTTTCTATGCGGGATAAAAAGCGTGAAGCTGAAAAAAATAATAAAAAACCATGGGGTTTTGGGTTTTATATGATAAATGGGAATTAATGCTGGCATAAGTTACGCGATCTGTACTAATTTTATATAGAGGTAAAGTTGGCTGGAGGTGCAATATGAAAATTGCCTTACTTGTTCTCTATGTTACACAACTCAATATATAAGTGGACAAATTATAAGCTTAAGCGGTTTTTGTTTTACTTGTAGGCCGGTCGTGGCTTCGATTCCCACCCAAAGGACTGATTATGTTTGAATTATTTTCACTTCCTCGCTCTGGTAACACAAAGTGCTGCGTTAAGTTCCACCACTCAACACGCAATGTCTCTAATTCGTCAGAAAGCGAAGTACAGAGTGTCTTGACACTAGATACTTTATCTACCCTGCCATGGGGGATAAAAAGAAATCGCGTTTACAGTCAGACGCTGTCACACTGTGCCTCAAGTATGAAGTGATATTTTTTTTTTTTTCTGTCTTTGAGTTAAATGCTGTTGACCTTAATGGTCTTTACAGCGACACCGGGAGGGGGAGGGAAGAGGGTACTCTAGCCCTGCGAAGTATTAGCAAGCACTGACGTGTCTGCTTGAGAGGAAGCCGACGACCGCAAGGGCGCCCCCTGCGGGGCTCGAACCTCGGCTTGCGGTCGGCGAGCGGGCGGGGGATTTTTCCCTACTCTAAAAACACAAGCCAGCCGCGGCGTGAAGTCGCGACTGGGGGAATTTTTTTTTTAACTATTCTAAGGGAGCCTATTACAGTCCCTAACCGTTGGACCCGGCCGCGCCAACGCGCGGACGGGCCGTGACGTAAACTGGACTTCGCCGACGTTTCCGACGACGGCGGTGTTTGTGTGTAGTGTTGGTGGAGTGTTTCCTACCTAACATTTTTCCATTAGCTGCCGTGATGGGGTCATCGGGGTCTAATAAGACGCTACGCGGGCGTCTAAGTTTAGGATGCGCGGACGGGGCGTAATCGCACGCCCGTACGACGAGGGGATTCGCGTGAGTGTCTGCGCGCTCGTAATAGCGCTTGGCTAGGCCGTTGCAGAACTCTTTTATCGATTCCAGTTCGAAATCCTTATGTAAGTCTATGTTACGAACGTACCAGGGGGAACCCGATGCGATTCGTAGAAATCGGTTTTGAACCACTTGAAGTGGTTTAAGCTCGGTGTGCGCGAACGCCACACAAGCGTACGTGAGGACGGGCCTAATGCAGGTTTTATACAATGTCAGCTTATTTCTAAGTGACATTTTACTGCGTTTACAAATTAAGGGGTGCAATCTATTGAGAATGAAGCGGGCTTTATTACACACTCGACTAATGTGTTTTCTGAAGGAGAGTTGGGAGTCTAGAGTGACTCCGAGGTACTTAAAATGTTTTTGCCACGGAATTGGCTTGTTAATTAGGTATACGGTAGAGACCGTTTCATGTTTAAGTCGAGGGAAGAGTACCGCGGCACTCTTTTCGGGATTGACCTCGATCCTCCATTTGCGGTACCAAGCGCCTAGGGCGTCGGCGGCCGCCTGGAGTCTCTCGGCAATGACGAAAGAGTGGCGGGAAGTGGTGTATAGGGCGGTGTCGTCGGCGTACATAGCCAGATGGACATTGTCGACTCGCGGTATGTCGCTGGTGTACAGCGCATACAGAATAGGAGAGAGCGTGGAGCCCTGAGGGACTCCGGCGCGAATTAGGCGGGGAGTGGAGAGTGTACCTTCCACTTTAAAACGGAAATATCTGTTTGAGAGATAGTCCTTGAGGACGCGAATTAAATGATCCGGGAGGCAGGCATTGTGCAGCTTGTAAATCAAGCCGCTATGCCAAACTTTGTCGAACGCTTTCGCGATATCGAGAAAAATGGCCGCAGTGGAGCTGCGGGCACGGTATCTAACATTATATCTGGCTATGTGTTCTACTAGCCGATGCACTTGGTGTACGGCGGAGTGGCCCTTGCGGAACCCGAATTGCTCGTCTAAGAGCAGACGTTTCGTCTCTACCGCTTCGGAGAGTCTAATGAGAATTATTCTCTCGTAAATTTTACCTAGGCAGCTCAGCAGGCTGATAGGCCTGTAGCTGCTGGGGAGATTCCTCGGCTTGTTCGGCTTCGGAATACCTATGACTATTGCCTCCTTCCATTGATCTGGGAAGGTACAAGATTTGAGGAGGCAATTAAAAATGAGTACTAGTAAGGACACGAACTGGGCCGGTAACGTTTTTAACATCCTGTTATTAAGACCGTCGGGCCCCGGGGCCTTCCTGTCTTTCAGGTTCTTAATGATATTTTGAACCTCACCGGCGGAGGTTGGGCGAAGCGGTTCACCTGAGGGAGGTAGAGAAGCCCAGGTTGCAACCTCGGAGTCCACCTTCGCTAGGTGGTCCGGGTCGCAAGGCTGATCGCTGGGGGAACATTGAGCCTCTAAACTGTCGGCTAAACATTCCGCTTTTTCAGTGTCATCGGCGGCGATAGAATTGTCGGGCCTAATGAGAGGTGGCATAGTCACGAGACCGTCCGACCTGAAGGCTCGCGACAGCGCCCAGAAAGCCTGGTGCGAAGGCGCGAGTCCCTCTAGTCTCTTGTCCCACGACTCGCCGCGGAGCATGTCGAACGCGTGTCGAACGCTCCTCCTCAACCTGTTCAGTTCCCTACGGTTGTCGTCTGTCGGGTATGTGTCGTGTCGTCTGGCTGCGGCGTTTTTACGCCTTATTAACCTCCTGAGCTTTTCTGAGATTTCAAATCGTCCTTGCGGTACGTTTGTAATCTCTTTAGAGCAGCTGAGGATCGTATCGTGTATGTAATCTGAGAATTGATTAGCCGCGTCTATTGCTAAATCAACCGAGTCAGTGATGCCTGGAATTAGCTCCTTAAGTGGAGAATTGTTGGCTCGAAGAAGCTTTGCGAACTTCTTCCAGTCAGTAATTGTTTTGGTCGGAGGGCCTGAGGGGCGCTCCGTACCTAGTTTAATTAACACCGGTCTATGATCAGAATCTAGTTCCGGCTGCGATTCGATAGAGTGTTGCCAGAGGGCGACATTCTTAAGGATCGCAATATCTAACACCTCCGGCGTGCCTGAGGGGCCAAAGCGGGAGGGGGTGGGGGGGCCGATGACGGCCGCATTATATTTGACAGCTATTTCGTCGAGAGCCTTACCTCTTTTCGTGGTTTTCGACGAATTCCAGCTGATGTGTTTACAATTTAGGTCCCCAGTCAGAAGGACTGAGTCACCCATGTCTAAGAGCGACTTGATGTCGCTTTCTATTATTGGTTTGTTCGGCGATAGATACACCGAGGCTATGATTATTGGCTGATGGCCTGTCATATGAATTTGGCACACTGACGCTTCGATGTTAGCAAGCGACGGAGGGTCTAGCGGTATACAATGTAGTTTCTTGTTGTAATAAATCATAGTGCCACCTTTTGCGGTGGCCCTATCATTCCTTACAACCCTATAGTTCGCAATGCCAGGAGAGCGAACGCTAGGTTTGAGAAAGGACTCTTGTATACAGAAGAAATCTAACTGTCTTGAGTGGACGTACTCACTCATAAGCTCTTTCTGGCCTTTGACACCGTTTGCGTTGAATGTCGCGATTTTTAGGGCTAATGGTTTTACGCGCGCGAGACGCGAATCAGCGGGCCGAGGGGTAAAACTATTATTGACCGCCATCTAATTATTTAATTTTAGAAATTTATTTAGCCTGGAAGCCTACGATGGCTTCCAGAAGAGTGGCGTGCTCGCATACCGCTTGTAGGCGAGCCATATTATTCCCGTTCGTGTTGCGCAGCTTAGCCGCGAACACGCCGAGTTCGGTGAAATTTAGCGCGCCGGCAAAGTCCATTACGAGCGAGAGGTCGCTCGCGGGACTACCCTGAGGGGGTTGCGGGCGCGGGGAGGGCCGCGGGGCCGTCGGTGCGCGAGTCGCAGCCGGCACCGCAACACGTGCCGCTGCTGGAGGTGGCGTGGGCTTGAACCACGCGTTCACCTTTGGAGGTGGAGCCGGTGTAAATACCTCCGGAGCTGAGGGCTCCTTCGGTTGCTCCAACTGGCGAGAGGGGAAGGTCCTCTTTCGGTACCCTCCTTTACCAGTGCGCCTGCGCGGGGCGCGGACGCAGCCGCGATAGTTCGCGGGGTGACCCTGCGTCTCGCAGAGGACGCAGCTGGGAGGAATTTCCGGGTCGGGAATTTTCCGCGGGCATTCCGCGGTGGCGTGGTCGTCCAGGCACTTTACGCAGCGCGGACGCGCGTGGCAGTGCTTGGCCGAGTGCCCGTAGTTTTGGCAGCGGTGACACTGCCCTATTAAGCCTTTATACCGGGGGGGTTCCACGCGGATCCCCGTCAGGTTGCAAATGGACCGGAGGTTGAAGACCTCCTTGCCCTCATTTGTTCTATCCAACACTACGAGTATGCTGTCATACTTTACTTTTGTGCGCATGTTGTACATGCGGTGAACTTCGCGTACCGGAAGCCGCGACTTAAGGTCGTTCTCTATGTACTCGGCGTCCAATTCGCGGGGGACGCCTTTTATGACGACGCGGAGGGTTTTCTCCTCCTCTAGGGCGTAGGTGTGGAAACCCACGTTTGTTTCTCGCATGCGGCGGGTTAAGGCGCGGTGGTCCGCGGCCGACGGGACCTGGACTTTGATCCCTATTGACGTCAGCCTCGCGGAGCTGTACGCCACTTTATTAGACAGCATCCACGCGGATACTTCGTTCCACCGTCCTTTCTCTTGAATATAGACCGGCGGCGGTAGTTTAGGGCGAGGCGGTTGTTGATTACCGGTCGCTGCGCCTGAAGGGCGAGGACCGGGCGCAGAGGGCGCAAGGGGAGCGGCACGCGGGGCCGGCGCGGGGCGAGGGCCCGTTGCGGTGTGCGCGGACACCGGAGCGGTCGGGGGAAGCGGCTTGGTAGACGCGGGGGCGGGTGAAGCCCGCACGGCCGACGTTTGCGCGTCGGGTTTACGCGCTTTCGAAGGCGCGACGGCCTGAGGGGCCTTTTTCGCCTTCCTCTTTGCTGACTTTGAGACTACGGTCTCAAAATCCTGGGAGGACGTGTCCGACTCGGCGCCTGACACGTCCATTTCAGACGCGGAACTAGAGTCCCGCTCGGGGGACGACGCACGCGTCCTAATAGTGCCTCGGGGCACTTCGGCGGCGCTCGGGCCGGCGTCGGGAGAGCGCGGGCTCTCCTTCGCGAAAGCGAAGTTTCGGAGGCCATCGTAGGCCTCGACGTGAAAGGTACGTAGGTACCTTATGAGGTCCTCCTTCGAGAGGCCCTCCATTTTGGCGGCGGCGACGAGATTAGTTGTCTCCCCTCACCTTTCGGCGGGGGAGGGTGTGTGGCACTAAAAACACTGAGTATGCCCGTTTGGTGAACGGGGGTGTGTAAGGACAACTGTGAACACTTACTCCAAGAACCGCCAACCACAGCTAGACGACGCGCAGTACGGCACACGGGGCACGGCACGGCGCGGTCCTCACAGCGGCGACACTCTGGAACTCTGAACACTGACGCACAACGACACGAAAAGCAGCGCTCGGACGCACAATCGAGAAGGGGGATGCCCCAATATTGTCACACGACCGTCGCCGGTCGGTGCCAAATCGGAACTGTGTGAAGTGATAGATAATATTACCCTTATATTTGGTACACGATACATTCGTGATGTATTAAGCCGCTTAGTAATAGAACTCTAGTATATTATTGTTATGTTGGCGACATTTGTTGTTTTTGTTGGCTAAGTTGGCATTCTCGTGTCATACAGCCTTAGGTATAATATATTATTAAAAAAAAATAGACTTACATTTAAATTAAAATATATATATTTAGGAAATACGTATTAATTTAATGGTTAAGTGTAATATATAATGAATTTCATTTAAAATTTATTTATTTCATTTGATTGATCATATAACAGTGTTTATTTCCACTCAACACTCATTGTCTGTAAAATCGATTGACAGTAGAGGCTCCTTTCTAACTATAAACTTAAAATGGAATTGTATGATGATTATAAAGACAATAATTGTTTTTATTTTTGTTTTTAGCTTCACGCTTTTGTTCCGCTTAGCAAGATTGACAGAAAGTGTCAAGTGTCGAGACACATCGTCTTCTGTTTTCCTCCGAATTCAAGATATTCTATGTAGAGTGGCAGAGCTCAACGCCGCGCTTTATCTTACCAGAGCGAGGAAATGGAAATAATTTAAATACCGAATAGAACCCAAAACCGATCGCGTTTACATTCAGACACTGTCCCACTGCGCCACCGATGTAGAGAAGATAAGAAAATAGATAAGGAATTATAAAACATACCTTTATTTTATTATTTTCATTATCAATCAATCTGCCACCTAAAGCTATATACTTACCTATGTCATAATTATTTTTTAACGTGAAACTCCTGTCGCAATAAATGTCAATTCTGTAATATTTATTTTTTTGCAGGGTAGTTAGAGAGAACCTAGTGTCAAGACATTTCATTGTTCACCTCCGTACGAATTTAGGATACTGGTTTTGAGTGGCGCAACTCAACGCTACGCTATGTCTTACTAGAAAACGGAATTAGCTGTAATTTAAATATAATAATTACTTTCTGTGGGAATCAAACTCAATACCACTGTGGTTACAGATCCTGATAATTAGATTTGACTTTGCGTTGAGAAGAATTTTGATAAATATCCAAATAAACTAAAGCCTTTCCTTTATCAGAATCAGGCAATATATTTCCTGTATGTTGATATGCCTTCTCATAGAGTTAGTATAGTACTGTCATTATGGTAACTATCGCTTACCGTAATTGGATAGATGACAATTTCCTATGAATTAATTATTTTTAGATTGAAATCTATATTGTATTTTAAATTCATTCATTATTTATATACATATTTATAGCTTCACGCTTTTATCCCGCATAGCAGGGTAGTCAGGAAGTATCTATTGTCAAAATACTTCGTACTTAGCTTTCCACCGAATTCGAGAGTGCATAGTGAGAGTCGGAACTCAACGCCGCGCTTTGTCTTACCAGCCAGCGAGGAAATGAAAAAAATTTAAATATAATCGTTACTCCAGGTGTGATTCAAATCCATAACCAAATAAATATATATATATCAACAATTTCAATCATTTAGTTAATTACGTTTGCATTTGACACAAACTAACATTTCTGGCAATGCGACAGCGAGCGGTTAGATTGCTATTACATTAACGATAATACGCCTGTTATAACAATATACGTTTCTGTTTTGTATTTAGAAATTGATGTATATTATGTATAATATGTAATAATCATAATATATAAAAAGTAATATTTGTGTTGTTGTTTATGGCAACATTTTCGTTGTTAATTTAAAAAAAAAACTTATCACTATATATCTCTAGAAAACCTAGTGATAAATCACTACGTTTTCACTAACTCCATCACTAATTACACTGTCATTGAGTTATTAACAAATTTTCCACTTTACAATATCTCCAGATACGTCAATGTACCAGTTTGATTTATTTCAACATTTTGTTGTTAATTTAAAAAAAAAACACATTTACACTAAAATATTTGGTGATAAATCACTACGTTGCGTTATGTAACTAACTTCATCACTTACCATCTCTCATCAATTTGCAAGAAGTGATATATCACTACGTAAATATATTGAAAGCCTTACACATCGAATGCAAATTTCCCATCTCACAGTATCTTTTGTTATAAAACAACGTATGAGCTTACACAATAGCGACCTGCGACACGTTTTACAAAAAGTAAAGCGAGCATACCAGCGTTAAACTAAACCAGGTCGTGTTGTTTTGAAAATCTGTCTAGATTGAGATATTGTTGAAAACAAGATGGTGCCTTTCAATAATCCCTTCGCCCTCAACGCTTTGCGTTCATGGGATAAATTCTGAAATACTTCACGTCACGGTACTAGTACTGTGGCATTTACTGTATGGGAAATGTTTCTTTATTTATATTTTCATATGGATTTATCTGTGGTGTATTTTTAATCTGTTATTTGTACAAATATATAAAATTGGTGTCTGTTTGTAATGTTTAAATAACCGTTTTTACAGTATATACCAAAATAATATTTCCTACAATTTGTCTGTTTGTTTGTGTCGGTTATTCTCTGGATCGGCTAGTCCGATTTTGATGGGGTTTTGATTGGCAGATACCTGATGTATTATAAGTAACTTAGGATATATATCGAGAAGTGATAAATTAAGTAGTTTATATTAATAATGTACCGTGGTACATAGACGTATCTTTTTTCTTTATTATTTTTTTCTCAATATTTTTAATAACTCTATACTAAAATCTAAATCTTTATATATTTATTTACATTATTTGTTCTGTTTTTTTATCTGAAAATTTGTAAAGCAAACTTTTGTTTACCGTTCAATTATTAATACAAGTTTGTATTTAACTTGCCGTACTAGTATATGGTTCGGGTTTCGATTTATTAGAATTTTTTTTTCAGCTTCACGCTTCACGTTTATCCCGCGTAGCAGGGTAGACAGAAAGTACTTAGTGTCAGCACACTCCGTACGTCACTTTCCACCGAATTCGAGACATTGCGTGTTGAGTGGTGGAACTCAACGCCGCTCTTTGTCTTTACCAGAGCGAGGAAGTGAAAATATAATCACTACCCCGAGTTGGGATAAAACACACAACAAAT
Source organism: Dryadula phaetusa (assembly GCA_032432895.1). Lineage (NCBI taxonomy): Eukaryota > Metazoa > Arthropoda > Insecta > Lepidoptera > Nymphalidae > Dryadula > Dryadula phaetusa. Next base: position 692,655 of record JAOYRS010000002.1, read on the forward strand.
CGCGTTTACACTCAGACGCTGTCACACTGCGCCACGATCGGCCTCAATTTTTTTTTGAACTTTTTAATTCTGATAATATAAATATATATTATCAGAACTAAATATAATTTTATATAATGAGTATCCAAAATGGCCGCCGCAACGCAAAGGCCATTCAACATAAAAAAAAAAACATATTCAACATATCCTCAGAAGATTTTCAATATATTTTTTATATATAATCATATGGTAAATATATATAATATATTAATTATATTCTGTTTAATGATAGGAAGAAGTAAGTCAATGGAATTACCGCTATGGTAGAGGCATTCTCTAACGAGAGCGGGCAAATACCTTCATTATAATATAAATATTCCGAGCTGTTATTATTATATACATATATTATTAACACGTTAATTGCTAACGCGGTGAGTGCTGACCGATACCATACTTTCCCTTAGAGCCAAGCAAAAATCAATTATATCCAAATTTGAAGAATTTGTTTTTTAAAAAAAAATTAATGTTAAATATGAAAAGGAAAAAGAAAAGGAATTTTTTTTCACTAATAATGAATATATTAAACTTCAGTCAACACTGACTGAATGACTGACATGACTGAACGAAAAATTTAATTGTCGACCATCAGTGCTATGGGGAGATTCAATTTTTTTCTTTTGGACTTGAAACGTGATATATATATATATATATATATATATATATATATATATATATATATATATATATATATGTATATATATATATATATATATATAAATCAGCCCTTTCTATTTAGTACTGTACAATAATAGAGCGGTCATTGACATAATTACTTTTGTCTGTTCTTCCTAAAATAGTAGTTGTTTTAACGATTTTCGCTTAAAATTGATAAAAGCTTTAATAGTTTATTATTTCAGTTGATATTTCATGGAAATCTCTTTTCATTATATATTTCTGAATGTGTAATATTATTGTTTTCCTATTTAGTATGTACCTGAGTACACACTGTAGAGTTGGTATAGTATAATATTTATTTCTTTAAAAAGAAATAAAATTTTGAATATTCTACTTAGATTATAAATACAAAATATATAAAGGCGAAATTTATTGTGAATGTATATATGTATGGATTGTTGTTACTTTTTTACAAATGAACTACTAAACGGATTTCGGTGAAACTTTACAGTATTATAGGTACACTAAAGCAAACCAAAGCCCTCTGAGGTCAGCACTCGTCAAATTCGGCGGAAAGCGGAGTACCTGGATACTAGGTACATTCTGTTTATCTTGCTATGCGGGATAAAAGCGTGAAGCTGTAAAATAAAAATAATAGAAAAAAAACACTACGTATATATATATATATATATATATATATATATATATATATATATATATATATATATATATATATATATATATATATATATATATATATATATATATATATATATATATCGTTAACACTTAATAAAAACAGGTCCCAGAGAGCATCATTCTAAGAGAAAATAATCCAAAGTACCACGTATGTACAGTCTTTGTGTATTTTTGGAAACACACCGCATTGTGTACACACCCTAGCACCAGTATCGGATTTCAGTAAATTAATTAACTACATATAATCATAATAAGCTTGTAATTACAAGTGTTTCGTTCATCACAGTGTTTGATAAATCTATACGTTGAATATATTCAGTATTTATTGATAATTTCCTCAAAGAATGACAGTGACAGTGTTTTCAACAATTTTGAAATTTCAATATCTTTAAATGTCACTATATAATGAAAATATATAGATTTACAAAACACGAGGCCGGTCGTGGCGCAGTGTGACAGCGTCTGACTGTAAACGCGACCGGTTGTGAGTTCGATCCCCACTCGGGGGAGTGATTATATTCAAATTATTTTCACTTCCTCGTTTGGAAAAGAAAAAGAGCGGCGTTGATTTCCACCACTCAACACGCAATGTTTCGACTTTGGTGGAAAGTGAAGTACGGAGTGTTTTGAAACTAGGTAGTTTCTGTCTACTCTGTTATGCGGAACAAAAGCGTGAAGCTAAAAAAAAACGAGGCAATGAGACTTGCCACGCAACAATGTCTTAAATTAAGACGAAAAGCGGCGAACACAGGGTCTTGACACTAAATTGTCTCAGATTAGTTTGATATGCTTCATATAACAGTTTTTTTCCAGGCTAGAATAAAATTCCCCTCCGCTGCTAAGTAGCGACACGTAAGAGGCGGGTATCCCAGTCATTTGGTGATAGGAAGTTAATCCTCCCACTGGCTCGCGACCACTATCATGACAAAAATGATCCACCATTACCTCATGGTGTGTTCCGGTTCGATGTCATGTAAACGTTACCTTTTCCCACTCATTCTTTCACTCTGAGCGTAGTAGTTCCCAAAATTCTAGCTGCCGAGGCCAATACACTATTTTCTTTCATTTCCCTTCCAAGACCGGCGACGCATCCACAACTCTAATGTTTTATATATACATGAGCAAAGGTGACCACAGTGGCCCTTTTGCTCCTTTGCCCTTTTTTTATTATAATAAGTACTAATTTCTAAATATGATACAAATTGAGTTATTCCCTTTGAGGACTTAGAAATAAATCCTTATCTTTGTTTAATATTCCAAACGGATTTAAATCAATGCGCCAGACGAGACCGTGCCATAAACATTATTCAGTGGATCTTTGTGGCAAATTATGCTAAATAGTAAAGCTTTCAGAATTCGTCTGTTTCATCAAAGGAAGTATTTTTTATATAATTTTTTGATATTATATATATTTTTTTTAATTTTATTTTAGTTCAACTATTCTGTTATTATATAATGTAAAGAATTTTTGTGTACAGATTTGCGTGAATTAAACATTATTACACAGTATATCCCACAAAGCAGGATAGTCAGAGAAAATCTAGTGTCAAAATATTCCGTTGACAGTTTTTCTAGTGGTAAACTGGACCCCGCACTCTATGTTATCCAAAGCGGAGAAATAATAATATTTTTTTTTAATTTGCCACGACTGGGAATTAAACTAACAACGCGCTTACAGTTAAAATCAATACCACTGCGCCACGATGATCTGCCACGATTTATATCAAGCGATACAATTTAACTAATTATATTAAAACAAAAATTTGACTAGCTTCATCTGTATCTATTTCATAAATATCTTATCAATATAAGCAGCTTTACGCTTTATCCCGCGTAACTGGATAGTAAGAGACAACCTAGTGTCAAAACATTCCGTTGACGGTTTTCTACTTAAAATTGAGACATTAATATAAAAAAAATATATATTTCATTTTTAATGAAACTATTCTAAACGAATTAATCACGTATATTTTGGTATTCGGACCACCTATCTGTACCACTAGTCTACCTGTGACCACGGACTACTGCGAAATGTTTCAGGTTTCCAAAAATATATTTTGGAATACCAAAATATACGCGATTAATCCATTTAAAATAGTTTCATTTAAAATCGTGTACATATTGCGAAAAACAAAGATCTTAAAATCTCCTGTATTAATTTTGCAATTCCATTTAATTCAAAATTTGCATATGCGTCCGGATCGATCACAATACAATATTTTTAACGTGTCAATTTCAATCCCCGTAAAATATAAGCGGATATCAATATGGAAAACATATAATCCGCACCTAACGCTTTCTGCTTTCAAATTTCATGCAATTCTACCCTACTGTTTTTGCTTAATAGAGTTACGAATAACAAAAAGTTTTTACAAGTTAATATATTCTGGATGTATTCATTAATATTTTTTTCCTGGTATCGAAGCGTTATGGTACAGTGGACGACGTATGTTTGTAAACGCGATTGTTTGGGGGTTCAATTCGATTCGATTATACTCCATAATATTTAAAATGGTAATAAGATTTTTGCAATTTTTAAACATTTTAAAATAAACTATATTAAACTTCTGTAAAATGTTTGAAACGTCAGCTCTTCAAAAATATATTTTTAAATACCAAAATACACAATTAATCCATTTAAAATTTTATAATAATAATAATAATAATAATAATAATAATAATAATAATAATAATAGTATTTATTTATCGCATGTTTTTTACATGAATATAACACTTCATAACGATAATAACTGCATTAGTTAGATACTGAAGTGCAGTTATTGACGCTCGCCTCACAAGCGCCTTAACGTAAGTGTAACAAACATTAAGCATGTAACAATTATCAAAGCAAATTTGAAAAAAAAAACAATAAAATAAATAATACTTAAAACGTAATTTATACGTATACGTAATATGGGGAATTAAGTGAAAGTTAGTGTGTGTGTATGCGTGTGTGTGTATGTATGTATGTGTGTGTGTATATATGTGTGTATGTGTGTGTATATGTTTATGTGTGCGTGTGTGTATCGAAAGGAGGTCTCTGTCTGGTCATAACGTAAAGTTAATAACCAATCTGTTAATTTCATTTTACATTGATGAGAAGTTAATGAAAATAGATAAATTTAAAACATTTAAACTGTATTTTCATTCTTCACTCTAGTAATAGACATCGCGTTGAGTTTTTCACTTAACACGTAATGTCTCGATTTCGAGATCAAAACAGTCAACAAAGTGTCTTGACATTATGTTGACTGACTACCCAGCAATGTAGGATAGAGCGTGAAGCATAGAGCAAGAATTTCCCTTATTATAAATCAATAAACGCAGACAGACGTCCAATCTCTTTTTATATAGTTATCTCAGTATATCTATGAAATTAATAACAGGGCTATAGATATATATATACAAAATGATGGCTAGACGAGCGACATGGAATACAGTATCTTATTAGTGTGCCCGATGAAGCGTTAAATGATTAAAACTTTTCATTCCTCTAGACAGATGGCAAGATGGCAGGATTAAAACTTATTTTATCTTGAACGTTGTAAAATCGAGATAAAATATATAACTCCATGCTCTTCAAGCTGATTTGATGTATTTCCGGTCTGCGGAACTCAACGCTACGAATTTATTTACATAAAGTACCTAGTGTTAAAACACTCCGTACTTCGCTTACCATCGAATTCGAGACATTGCGTGTTGATTGGTGGAACTCAACGCCGCACTTTGTCTTACCAGAGCGAGGAAGTGAAAATAATTTAAATATGATCAGATCGTTACAGTCAGACGATGTCCCACTGCGCCACGACCGGCCTCTAAATATTTGTATATTCCTTGTTATCATTTTGAAATAAATATATAAAAAATCCTAAGTATTTTCGAATGATATTTTACAGAAAAAATCAATCCGCCATTTTGTAGCGGTGGTCTTTTTATATTAATTGCATTGTTATAAGCAAGATTAAAAAAAGAAACGTAAATAAAATTCTAAAACTTTTTTAAATATTTATCTAATTATTGTTAATATAACTTAAAAAGATATAAAAAAAAATCAGTATTATTTTTTAGCTTCACGCTTTTATCCCGCATAACAGGGTAGATAGAAAGTACCTAGTGCCACATTGCACTTCGCTTTCTAGCAATTCGAGATATTGCGTGTTGAGTGATGGAACTCAACGTCGCACTTTGTCTTACCAAGTCTTCTTTTTAGCTTCAAAACAAGTTTTATCACGCTTTACCCTGTATAGCAGGGTAGCCAAAGAAAACCTAGTGTCAAGACTCCGTTGACATGAAAGATAAAATATCTAACTCAAAAATGACATTCTCAAATAGAAAACCTAATGATTATAAAGGAAACACATTTCGCCATATTTTCAAGCCTAAAATGCAACTATTATCAAGCTTTTCAGTCACATCTCCCGCTACAACCAAAAGTAGCTTTGTAAGAAAGATTTTCTACTATTTAGGCTTGCTCTAAGATACCTAGATAAAAGTGCACATTTTTGTTGAAATAGTAATTTCTTTTTCAAAGATACATTAGGTACAAATTTGACACACTTTAAATGTATATATTTTTTAACTTCACGCTTTTATCCCGCATAACAGGTTAGACAGACAGTACCTAGTGTCAAGACACCGTACTTCGCTTTCCACCGAATTCGAGACATGGCGTGTTGAGTGGTGGAAGTCAAAACCGCCCTTTATTATTTACCAAAACGAGGAAGTGAAAATAATTTAAATATAATCACTCCTCCGAGTGGGAATCGACTAACGACCGATAGCGTTAACAGTCAGACGCTGTCCCACTGCGCTACGACCGGCTTTATAATCATCTCTCCGACTGGAAATCGAATCCACAATCGCGATACAGGGTGTCACAACCGACGTCACAACAATGGGGAAAAAAGCTTATAAATACATACTTATATTACTAAAATATGTAAGAGCGTATACAGCAATAGCTAACCTAAAAATATATATTTGAAAAAATGGAAAAATATTAATTTCAACAGGTTTTTAAAATAACATCGCACCTCTAACTATAGACCCAACTAAATTCAATCTGTAATAGGATTTCATGTGACTTGTAGTCGCATATCCAATTTGGCTTAGGTCCTTTGATGAGAGCGAGGGCAGCGTAGGGCAGTCGATAGTCTGTGTTTATTGATGTATTGTCATGATGGTACAGGGTGTTCATTTTTGTATAAGTTTTATTTTACGTCGTTTTGAATAAGTGTTAGGGTTCGCTGTTTTTTTTATATATATTTCAATTGAAATATTAAGTGTATTTTTTATATATAATTATATTTTCGTAAGTATAGTTATAATTAATATTAGCTAAAATAACGACAGCAGGGTAGACAGAAAGTACCTAGTGTTAAGACACTCCGTACTTCTATTTCTACCGTATTCGTGATATTGCGTGTTGCGTGGTGGAACTCAATGCTGCACTTTGTTTTACCACAGCGAGGAAGGGAAAAAATATTCAAATATAATCACTTCCCGGAGTGGAGATTGAACCCACAACCGGTGCGTTTATAGTCAGACTCTCTCACACTGTACCACTACCGGCCTTTGTTTAAGAAAAAACAAAATCTGTCACAAGTTACGGTCTTCACGAGCTTCTTTTCAAACTAATTAATTTGAAAATTCGATATATATATATATATATATATATATATATATATATATATATATATATATATATTTGCGCTAATATCCCCCATTTTATATCTTGGTTGGACTCTGGCTGTTCTGTAAGAGAGCTTGAAGCAATAAGACCGCCTTTACATACATTTTGTATTGATATTTTGTTATTTGTATGTCCTTTCTTTTGGTTTTTGCAATAAAATTTATTCTATTCGACTCTGTTGTATGTACCACGTATACCACGTATACTGAGGGAGACGGTTAAAGACCAAAACGGCATTAACAAGGGTAAAGGTAATTATCATGCAAACTGTATGCATACAGGAGGCTGAGAGATCAATTTTAGGGGGATGGACTGTTACGTAATGGAATATATATCAATTAGGGGGATAACAACAACATTTACGTCTACAACCATTTGTGTGTATGCACGCAATGCATTTTTACTCTTAACAACATGGTTGAGAACTCCGATTTTGAGCGTTACTTTGTATACGGGAGGCCATCGACAGACCATGCTTTTAACGGCACAGTGGCAAACAACATTAGCGAGCGTGTACTTGATAAATTGCAACTGTAATATTATTGCAAATATGTATCGGAGAATACAATTTTCGGAATAAGTCACGTGAATAACGAATCGCCGAGAGCAATCGTGGACTTCTGCCCTGTTGGGCGTTCAAGCACTGTGAACTGTATTAGGGAGTTAATATGATTGACTGTTATGAAATTTCTAGAGATTTCCACTGTGTCCAGTTATTGTGAGAGTAATGTAGAGGTTTTACAATCTATTTTATTAAATTGTTTATGATAGATGCTATATAGTACAGTATAGAGTTGCGTTGCGATGTGCATGCCTAGCTGGGCGGAACGTAAAATGACTTTGAAACGTAAAAAGACATTTCGTTTTTAGTTGCTCTATGAAATTTGATTTATATATATATATATATATATATATATATATATATATATATATATATTAATGAGATAACGATAGTTAAATAATTTAATGCTGTAGTCAAAAAAAAACTTCAAAAGAATTCATATTGTGCCATTCAGAACAAAATTCAAGGACACAATCACCAGGTCGTATGTTCGATTCCCGGCTCATTTAAAATATATGTACAAATTCATAAGTATTGTACCAGTATTTAACTGTGATTTGTTTAGCTCATGTCTTTTTCATTTTAATTTATAAAAGAATTAATCACACTGGTTTCATTTTTGCATTCATGATCAGCTATTATCCTCTCCCTATCACAGATTCAAGGCCGTCAAGTTAAATTGAAGAGGGGGCTTCTATATATGAATTATAAAATATACAATTGCAAATAAATCCATTTAATAAATAAACAAGTTTTAAAAAGATTTCAGACTATAATATCTATATAATGTAACCAGTTGATCGTTAAAGCGAGGATCTCTACACATGTAGAGATTAATACATATTAATTCTATATATATACACAAGAAATACAAAAAGCATTCCACAAAAGATATATTTATATAGAATTAGGTGGAAATCGAGGTACGGAGTGTCTAGACACTAGGTACTTTCAGTCTACCCTGCTATGCGGGATGAAAAGTGTGAAGCTAAAAAAAAACCAAAAGGAATAAAAAAAACAAATTAGTACATAGAGAACAAAGCCGGTCTTATTAACGGTAGCAATCTTTGTCAGACCTTCGACGAAAGGAGTTTGATCTTAACAGATACAGGAAATTGCATATAAAGATAACTAAAGTATTAAAAAGTTCACACAGAAACAGTAATAATTTAATATACTCCCAGTTTAATTTTTTTTTTCATACAAAAATCAATGTGTATAATTTTTAACAGTTTTAAGATAACAAACCCAAATTTAAATGTAAATCGCCTAACAAAACAATGGTAAAGCGCGAATTCCATACGAATATGCTGCCTCGGGAGCATCCAGCCCATGTTAGGTCTCGATTAGATTATAAAACGAAAAATCCCATAGTCTATGCCTACCAGTTTCCCCTCTTCAATTATAAGGGGTGGGTGGTCTGTTAATGTAATGTAAAAAAGGGTTAAAATATAATCAGCGGACTAAATAAAGTTTTTGCAATTCCGCGAGTAATGCAAGTAAGTAAGTATTGTTTTCTTGTTTTTTTAGCTTCACGCTTTTATCCCGCATAGCAGGGTAGACAGAAAGTACCTAGTGTTAAGACACTCCGTACTTCGCTTTCCACCGAATTTGAGACATTGCGTGTTGAGTGGCGGTATTTAACACCGCTCTTTGTCTTACTAGAGCGAGAAAGTGAAAACAATTTAATTATAATTACTTCCCCGAGTGGGGATCGAACCCACAACCGATCACGTTTACAGTCAGACGCTGTCCCACTGCGCCACGACCGGCCTCAATTTTAATATTATTAATATATAATAGCTTCAATAATTAGTATATATACATAAAGCATTTTCTCATACATTTTACAATAAATATATTCTTAGAGAACAACCGTTTCAGTTTGTAAAGGCAAATAATTTTCACATCAAGAATAAGATTTAACAAGACGTCCGTCACTCACTTACACTCTTTAGTTCCCGATGTTTATCATGAAATATTAGAATAATATATATATATATATATATATATATATATATATATATATATATATATATATATATATATATATATATATATGTATATGTATATATATATATGTATATGTATATTGCCGATCGTGGCGCAGTGTGTCAGAGTCTGACTGTAAACACGATCGTTTGTGGGTTCGATTTCCACTGGGACGTGATTATATTTAAATTATTTCCACTTGCTCGGTCTGGTAAGACAAAGTACGGCGTTGAGTTCCGTCACTCAACACGCAATGGTAATGTACTTTCTGTGTACCCTACTATGTGTAGTGTAGTAAGTTTCTAATAAAACATGAAGGTTCTCTGAATTATTTTCGGATAGTTATGGATTCGATTCCCACTATGAATGATGATTATACTTCTAAATTTTTTATATCTCAAGTACAATAACATAAAGCACGGCGTTTAGTTACGCCATTTATTATTTTTGTTTCAAGCGGACACAGAAAACGGATTTTCTTAGTAATGCTAACAATATATTTACAATACTTATTGTAAAGCAAAGCTGAGCTGAGGCCGGTCGTGGCGCAGTGGGACAGCGTTTGGCTTTAAACGCGATCGGTTGTGGGTTCGATCCCCACTCAGGGGAGTGATTATATTTAAATTATTTTCACCTCCTCGCTCTGGTAAAAGACAAAGTGCGGCGTTGAGTTCCACCACTCAACACGCAATGTCTCGAATTCGGTAAGCAAAGTACAGAGTGTCTTGACACTAGGTACTTTCTATCTATCCTGCTATGCGGGATAAAAGCGTGAAGCTAAAAAAAACAAAAAAGAAATATATTAGAGCTCAGTTAAACATAATTTATATTATATTAAGTTTAAAATGTTAGTTGCTTTAATGAAATGTTTGAATAATATAACATGAGAGCATCTGTATGATGGGTGCATCAGTTTTATGGCGGCTTTAACTTTTACTACATTCTCTCCTGGACTAAATACGTGAATTTTCATAATTTTCAGGTAAAAAACAAGTTTTTGTTATAAATGTAAATATTTTTTCAATATTTCATAGTTCCAGTTAATATAGATGTTTAAAAATATTTATATTTAACATACCAAGTAAGGTGAATTTGTTAAAAGTTTCCCACTACCTAAAATATTTTTCAGTCTTAAGTGTGGAGTTTAATTCATTTGTTAATTAAATAGATAAATCACTAATAAAAATATTATTCGGCGTTGAGTTCCACCACTCAACACGCTTTATATATATATATATATATATATATATATATATATATATATATATATATAAGCAGATCGTAGATGACGATGAAGATATATTCCCAATAATCCGTATTAAGTCTAGCGTTCAATTAGTGAACATTTCGAGACATGTATCAAAGGCTGTATAAGTTTCATATTGGAATATACGTACACCTCAAAAGCACCATGTAAATCTAAATTAATTAAAGCACCTTGAAATACTTGTTTGTATAGCATAACTCCAGATAAACAAGTATTCCAACAATATTCGTTGTATATAATCAATAACACCGTAGTCACCGAACAGTGCACTGTATAATTACTGTGCATTGTAGAGCATAGACGAAATATTTTGTTTCGGACTGCATGGTATCGGATATGTACCTGACAGATTTAATTATAGAGAACCCTCTATAAACCTCTCCCTTTGAGGAGTACCGTTTGAACGACCCTTATATAACATGTCCATATAGTCAGAATTAATCTCTAAATAATATCATCAAAGTACTATAGTAGTCCCCCCCCCCACTATAGAACATAGGTATTATGTAAACAGAGCGCACCGAAAATATGTCTGCACCAATTTGTCTGGATCGCGGTACCTAGGGTGTTGCTAGGTTTCAGTTGGGGACGAAGGGAAAGGGAGGGGGGGCGAACAAGGGTGGTGAATACGCAGCTTGCAGACAGTATAAAAGGGCGATTTGTATTAATACGTCCCACTCTACCGTCGACTACCACTAAGACCAGCCGCTGGGGCCGCGGCAGCGTTCAGATTCACCTGGACTATAGCTGCCACGGCCCTTCAGCAATGGAAGATCGACCACACCTATCATCTCACAAGCAGTGTATACACTGCGAGACGCTCATAGACGCCGGGCGAAACGATAATAACAGCCGAGATTTGAAATCCATATAAAGCATACTGAAAATGGTCAATCAATCAACAAAATTCTGCACTCAAACAAAGAAGAACATTGGACTAGAGAACAAAGAAAAAAATAACAATCGAGCTCTACCAAAATAAAATAACCAAGATAAAAGAAAAAAAACCAAGTAACGACGCATTAAATACGAAACAGAAAAGCAGCTCATCCCAAATCAACCATCAAGGACGAACACCATCAAAAACGGCTCACCAATACTATTTAATCTGGACTTCAGAAAACCCCAGACAAAATCTCCTTTGAAATATGAAGAACGAGGTAAAATCAACCACCGCCGCTTCCCACACCGCGTATTCGAACAGGCACTCCACCCTTAGTTAGCTCGGCGCCCAGCGAATACTCACCGCTCACCTTCACCAGTGTCAGTGATACTAAAACTAAATATAACAGCTAAACGACCTGACTAATGGCGAAATATTTCAATTTTTTTTATAATATTATATAATTTCTGCTCTACATGGAAGTTCCCTACTTTCATAATGATTTTGACATTGTAAAATTTACCACTTTGAATTAATTATTATCTCTTCTGATATATAATTGGAAATAAGATGATTTTACCATTGTGTACTTAGATGTAAGGCTAATTTAAGATTCTTAGCTTTTAGAGTTACAGTATTGCATATGACAATCTAGATTAAGTTTTTCACTACCTAATGGACACCTTATTTGAACGTATACTACCCGATATATTATACATGCCTATACGAACATAATTGGACTTACTAATCGCATTTAACCGCATTTAATCGCATTTAATCATTAGTTTAAGATTTCATCCACCACAGCTAAGACTTTGCTTATAGATATATATTAAAATGAAAGGCTAGATATATAAAATTTATTTAAAATTGCAAAAAAATCATATTTCAAAACAGTTTGTATTTTCTAGTCTTGTTTTGGCCTGTAGTTGCTACATAGAACCAGTTGGCTCAACGTCTCTCTTTGAAATATATACCACACAAAACACACTGGTACACCCAAAATTTCATATCCGGTTACCAAAGTACGTCTTCATGATTCTTACTTATATTCAATAAACATATGTAGCGCAGAAGTAGATTTTTTTTTAATTTTTACCTTTTCCTTTTTCCCTTCAAATTTCCTAATAAATTATTTTAATTACTAAAACTTAAAAATAGAAAATTAGTTTAAATTAATAAAGTTTTAAATAAATTAAACATATCGTTAGCAGAAAATAATAATAATTTATAAAAAATATATTTTCTAAGAATAATATTTTAAATTTATATTAAAATTAAATTAATTTTAAAATTTTTGTTTCAATATATCGACAATATTGGATTATTAATTTTTATTTATATTCAATTATATACATATAAATTAATCATATATATATATATATATATATATATATATATATATATATATATATACAAACAGAATAGGTCTTATCTTCTAAATTTAATATAACATTACCTAATCTTAAAGTAACAAGGGTTTCTTATTAAAAGTCCTAGAATAAATTAGTACAGACTCTATCAAATATCTGAATAATGAATTACAATAAGAAATTTTAAAATAAAATAATTCCTTAGAGGTCATTGTAGTGTAATGGAACAAGATCAGGCTGTAGGCCGGTCGTGGCAAAGTGGGACAGCGTGCGACTGTAAATCGATCGATTGTGGATTCGATCCCCACTCGGGGGAGTTATGTTTAAATTATTTTCACTTTCTCGCTCTGGTTAAGACAAAGTGCGGCGTTGTGTTCCACCAAATAAACTCGCAATGTCTCCAATTCGGTGGAAAGCGAAGTACGGAGTGTCTTGACGCTAGGTAAATAAAAATCAGACTGTTAAATTCTTATTCGAGGGAATGGTTATATTAAAATATCTGAATTTCTTTGTTACGGAAAGAAAAAGTGGGTGGAGTTAGTTCCTAAGTAATGTCTCGATTTCCGGCGGAAAGCGGTCAACGTAGTGTTTTGACACTAACTGTCTATGACTTCTCTGTTATACGGGATAGTGCGTGAAGTTGAAATTAAAAGAAAAATAATTACCTCAATTGAACTTCGAACCGGCACCCATAGTTCATTCTGTCAATTTTCATCTAAACTTTGACGATAAATAGAACGTTCTATTAGAGATCATTAAAAGTTTTAAATCATTTTACAAGTAAAGTTTTGTTCTATATTTAAAGGAACTGAACTATTTTTCATAGAGAACCTACTGACAAGACATTTCGCTCGCTGTTTTAGCTAATTCTAGACATTGCGTGCTATATAGTGGATCTCAACGCTACGTTTTGTCAGAGTTTTCACCAGAGTAAATGAAAAATAATTTAATATATATATATATATATATATATATATATATATATATATATATATATATATATATATATATTAACTAACATATTCCTAAAATACGTTAATTTTAGGAATATGTTAGTTAATATTAAAAAATTATATTCACATCGTCGCTGCGGTAGACAAAACGCGGCGTTGAGTTCCCCTTTCACTACGCAATGTCTCGATATCGGTCGGAAAGTAATAAACGGAGTGTCTTGACACTGACTTGTCTCTGACTATGGCTGCAAAAGGAAATAGAAACAATCCTAAATGAAGTACGGCGTTAAGTTACACCACCTCGTAATGTTGGGAGCTGATTAAAATATAAGTATTATTGTTGGTCGCAGCACAGTGGACAATGTCTGACTGTAACTGGGTTCGATTCCCACTCAGAAAATCGTTATATTTAATAATTATTTTCATTTCTCCATTCTCGTGAGCAAAACGCGACGTTAAGTTCGCTACTCAACTTGTAACGTCTCAATTTCAGGCTGATATAAGCGTGAAGTTACGTAGTATAATAGCACTAAATGTGTAAATGTCTGTTTTTCAATCATAAAATCTAAAACTACTTTGCATGTAACGAAATATAGAGTAATGCAGTTATAGAGATTAAAATAAAGTGGGAATTTACTTTACTTCACGCGTAGTAGAGTAGTACCTAGTGTCAGCACGCTTCATTGAAGTCGATACATTGCGTGTTGAGAAATGGCTAAATAAATTTTAAACATAAATTATCTCACAACTGCAAATCATATTTGCAACGATCACACCAGTTTATTTATCAGAATATAGAAACCTATTGAGAAAAAAAACCTTGACAAAACAAAACATGAAGCGTTTTAAATCCCCTCGAATTATTTTATACAGCAACTCCTATATACAGTATATAGTATTAATAATAAGTCGACAACAAAGCGACCCTAGGTCATTTGATCAACAGGGTCCAGGCCTTTCCCTCATCCATGGTATCAACTGAATAATAATACAAGCAATGGACGAATGCCCATAGAAATTCTTAATCTCTATTTAAATTATGGCTAACACGTGTAACTATATCAAAAAAGCTATAATTTATATACATTATATATAATACGAATTGTAATGTGAATCCTTTGAGTGGTCCAAGGCCTTACAGGCCCGGTCAAATAAAGGGATCTTTTGTTCATTGCCTATTGGCAGCCTATTTAAAAATTGATTAAATATAATTTTGTGGTATATTGTATTCTTGGTATTGTTATGATAATCTTGGTTTATTATTGTTTTTTTTAAAAAAAAACGGAATAACTAAGATTTTTAATATAAGTAAGTAAATATATATACGTTTTGAACACTGTATTAGTGTAGTACGTCAAATTAGTTTTATTAAAAAAATTGGCTTGACGTTCCCTTCTCGCTCGTTAGTAAGAGACAACATAGTGTCAAGACACTTCATTCTCTTCTCAGAAAATGTAAATATAACGTATTGAGTGGCGAACTCAACACTGCGCTTTGTCTTACCGAATAATTTCTTATATATAATCTCTCAAGGGAATTGAAGCCGGAACGTCTGACGACGTCGCTTTGCTCCACAAATATCCTAAATGGACATATCTTGAAAACCAATAACTATATATTAATAAAAATAGTAATAATAATATTTTTTATTCCTTAGTATTTTTAATCCATTCACAATGAACAAGCTGCTCAGTAATTTATATAGGTTATAAAAATCACCCTTCGCTGAGGGTCCCAGGTTTAATTCCCATTGCAAGTCCAAGGTCAATATCACCCTTCAGTATTTTATGTAGTATATCAGTAACAAGCTGTACGCACCCTAAATGTATCTAGATTTTTAATAATACTAACACAGTTTCGGTCTATATAGGCACAGTGCTATGACGTCTCTTTGTAAACGTTGTTGGGGGTTCGATTCTGCATTATTATTTTTTTTCATTTTAATTTTACATAAAGACATACACACGGGGAAGCTTTTTTAATATATTTTTTTATATATTTTCTCTTACAATTTTTTTTAGTATGGTTTTGATTGACTAGATATAATTGTAGTACCTAAAATGTGTATTTATAAATTAATAGGAAATGGAAAAATTATAAGGCCAGTAGTGGCGCAGGGGGACAGCGTCTCTGAATCTAAACGAAATCGGTAAGCCAGAAGTGAGGCGTTGAGTTGCGTTGAGTTGAGACTCGACACTCAATGTCTGGAATTCGGCGGAAAGCGAAGTATGAAGTGTCTTAACACTACGTACTTTCTAGGTACGCAGAGTGTCAAGACACTCTGTACCTGGCTTTCTGTTGAATTCGAAACATTGAATTTTAAGAGGCGGAACTCAACGCCGAGGTGAGAAATCGTTCAAAAAATGTATTTTCACTTCACAAAGTAATAGTAATAGCATTCAAGAACTAAATAACATGTTATAAAAACCGCAATCAATAGAACATCTGTCTCGCCGTATGCCGTTTTAAATTGTTGTAATTGCCATTTCAACGAAAATGTAAAAGATATGAATGAATAAAAACACATATTGCATAGAATATATATATATATATTTATCTTACCAGAGCGGATAAAAGACGTGAATAAAATCATTTGCTCAAATGGGCATCGAATCCACAACCAACCGGGTGTTTATGTAATTTATTGATTTTAGGCGAAAATCAGTCGATAGAGTGTCTTGACATAAGGTTGTCTCTGACTACCCTACTATGCGGAGAGTGCTTATATATGTAGTATATGGAGACTATAGAGAAGAAGCTCCTCTGGTTTCATGCGAGCCTGGTGCAACTCTCTTATTTATTTGATACACTTGTTTAATATAAAAGCAGTCAACGGAGTGTCTTGATACTAGGTTATCTCTGACTACCCTGCTATGTGGGACAAAGCGTGAAACGTGAAGCTGTATGTCTTAAGAGATACTAAGATATTATACATTACAATTTTACGTTAGAGACGTTTAGTTGACGAGACGAGACGACGAGACGTTTAGTTTAACACAAAAATAATTAAGTCTTTATAACTTTTTTTTTAGCTTCACGCTTTTATCCCGCATAGCAGGGTAGGCAGAAAGTGCCTAGTGTCAAGACACTCCGTACTTCGATTTCCACCGAATTTGAGACATTGCGTGTTGAGTGGTAGAAATCAACGCCACACTTTTTCTTACTAAAGCGAAGAAGTGAAAATAATTAAATATAATCACTTCCTCGAGTGAAAATCGCACCCACAACCGATCACGTTACAGTCAGACGCTGTACCACTGCGCCACAACCGGCCTCTTTATAATTAGTTAGAAATTTTATCAAGATTTCATTAAAACATAGGAACAAAATCAACTGTGCAGACACTCTGTTCATCATTTTCCACCTAATTTTTTTAATAATGTGCTGATTGGCGGAACTCAACGCCGTGTTTGGTCTTACCAAAGACAAAAAATGTTTCCTATCAATAACAGTTTTATATACAAACTTTGCTATGTAAAGTAAAAACATTAAAATCGATACTTTTTTCAATTGGAACAATTAAAAGATGTAAGACAAGTACATTAAAAAATTCTTTCCATTCAATTTCTACAACTATTGGAGAGCTAATTGCATTTTTATTTCACTCGCGAATGTAATATTAATGTAGAAATAAATACTTTATTAAATTTATATTGAATTCAAAAATTTTATTTGCTTAGGATGGTCGTAGTACAGTGGGACAGCCTTTGACTGTTGTAGCCGGTTGTGGGTTCGATTACGACTCGGAAGAATGAATATAGGTAGATAGAAAGTACCATAGTGTCAAGACAATATGCGTGGTGAGCAGTGGAACTCAACGCCGCACTTTTTTCGGCTGACTAGCCTCTTTTTATGTATATATATATATATATATATATATATATATATATATATATATATATATATATATATACATGTATATATAATTCCTGGCTAGAAAAGTGAGAAGAAGCTTTTGACGGTAGAATATTATAGAAAAATAAAAAAGAGTGTAAATGCGATTGATTCTGGGTTTGATTCCTTCTTGGCCTTGAAAATGAAAATCTAGGTTTCTGTTATACTCAAAACGTATTTATTTTAATATTTTTTTTACAAATCAGCATCAAAGTATACATTTAGTCATAAGTATTATTTCAACTGGGATTCGAACCGTTTACCATCATATACAATCAAAAGATTCACTGCTATTTTTCTATGAAATTATATACATATAATATATTAAGCCACCAACTAAGGCGTGCTATTATTTCAGAGCACATTCGTTTACTGACATTTTGTTCATTTGAAAAATTTCAATACTTTTGAGATAAAAATATCCTGGCATTTTGATATCAAATAAAATATCTTATATAGTATTTTTATTATAGTGCAGTCAGAGACAGCCTAGTGTCTAGACACTCTGTTCTCCGCGTCCTGTACGCAATTGAGACATTGTGCCTTGAATGGCGGAGCGTCCTGTACGTAATCATTGTGCCTTGAATGGCGGAGCTTAAAGCTACGCACTGTCTTAGGTTATTTTTGATTAGCTTGCAATGTGAAGCTCCTTTTATGTTAATTAATATGTTATTATGTTTTTCCATTTTAATTTTTTTATATGAGACGGAATTCAACGCCGCAGCTTATCTCATAAAGTCCATTTCTAACGGCGTTCCAATACTGCCAACATATCAACATCAATACATTTTAATTTTTCTAAACTTTCATAATAATCATTTAGAAAAGCACAGTTCTTGTTTGGACTTCATTTTATGGGACTTTCGAAGTGCTATGGCGTCAATATTCTAGTGGATATTTCACACTATCTTTATTGCCTTCATGGAAATTATACAATACGGAATTTGTATGCTCCAAATGTATTTTACAACATGCAATGAACGAATTAATGGTTTTTGTTTGGTTATAATTTAGGTAATTTTCTTTAGAGGTATAAGGATATCTAACTTATATATATATATATATATATATATATATATATATATATATATATATATATCGGAATTCTGCACCGCATTTTGTCTTATCAGATCTGATAAGACAAAATGCGGTGCAGAATTCCGCCATTCAATAACTTAATGTATCGATTTCTGGCTAGCAGCAGTCGACGTAGTGTGTTGACACCATATTGTCTTTGACTATCCTTGCTATGGGGAACATTAGGATGTATATGTTATTTTAGTTTAACGCTTTGATATCTCAAATTCAGATGGGATAGTGGTATACGTAGTGTCTTGACACTACGTTGTGTTTCACTACTCTGCTACTAGGAAGAAGCGTGGAACTTAACTTAATCTTTCTATAATTATAGCAATTTTCATTCAACGTTCTTCTTCCTATAGTAACGATATATAACGATTAATAACCGGAAGTGACAAGTAATTTACACATCAATTATATTAAGTGATTATAATATAATTACTGGTTTGTGGTTATATGTATGTACTACGTATTAAAACCTTATTTCTATACATTATATACATAAATTACAGTCAATAATTTCAGCCCTACATATTTTTTATCCCTATAATAGTAAGGTTTTTTTAACCTTATGCTTTTCATCCCACACAGCAGGGTAGACAGATAGTACCTATCAAGACAATCGGTACTGGGCTTTTCACCAAATTCGAGACATTGCGTGTTGAGCAGTGGAACTCAACTCAACGCCGCCCTCAAGACCGACCTCCTTTTTATATATATATATATATATATATATATATATATATATATATATATGTATATATATATTAAAGAAAACCCTTTCATTTTGTTTACAAAGTATTGGCCAATGTGTATTTAATACCAGCCCTAAGCATTTCAGGATATCGATTGTACCTCGTGAATTCGAGTTACTAGGAAAGTCCATTTGGACCACCAGAAAAATCCCTGTTCTATGGCCACCTAACCTAAAAACCTATTTTCTGATATACAAGCAATAAGCATAATTGCAACTTACGATTTCTTGTTTTTCAATAAATTGCCTTTGAGCGGTCCATTTGATACCATTTAGTAACGAAGAAGAAATCTAATTAATTTGCTTTTAAAATTTGCCTATCTGCTTCTGTTTATACAAGATGGTTATGGCTATGGCTAAGTGGTTATGCGATTGCTTGTGGGTTCAATTTCCGTTCGCATCAATTAATATATTTAAATTGTTTTTTTTTTGAAGCCGGTTCTGGAGCAGACGAATAGCGTCTGACGTGATCGGTTCTGGATTCAATTCCCTCTAGGGGGAGTGGTTATGATTAAATTCTTTTTAATCCCTCGCTCTAGTAAGACGAAGTGCAGCGTTGAGTTCCACCACTCAAAACGCAATGTCCCGAATTCGGTGGAAAGCGTTACCTAGACGCTAGGTACTTTCTGTCTACCCTGCCTTGAGGGATAAAAGCGTGAAGTTAAAATTAAATATACTTTTTTCATATAAAAAATATATTACACTACAGATTAGATTTTTATCTTTGAATTCCTTATTGTTATATATTTCTGATGTTAATAGAATTCACATCAGTATAAGGTAGGTCGTACTAAAGTTTATATTTAGGTGAGTTTTTCCAATAATTAAATTATCTCAATTGTACAGGGATCATTTATATAAATTATTATTCATATTAAACATATAGAATGTTTTTGTTTCTACGCTTTGGTAAAATAACACGCAGGGTTGAGATCCGTAAGTCAATACACAATGCCTTGATCCCAAGTCCTTTCTGCTTTCTTTATAACGTGAAATAAAATGTGAGTTTAAAAAAAATAAAGATTTTTTTTTTATAAATTTAATTTCTAGAAAACACGGGGTTTTGCTTAAACAGATTTTTGTTAGATACAGGTGTTATAAACAGCTTTACGCATTTTCCTGCGCGTCATGGTAGTCAAAGAGAACTTAGTGTCAAGACATTCCGCTGACTGCTTCCCACCAGAAATTAAGACATTGCGTGTTAAGTGGTGAACTGAACGCCGCGCTTTGTCCTGCCAAAGTGGAAAAATAAAAATAAACTTTAAAATAGCCCCGAATAGGAATCGAACCCACAACATATGATAAATTAGGTCTAACATATGATAAATTAAGTATTACTTAATGAATCCTTTAGTATCTATAATGATGAGATCTTTGTAATCAAAGAAAGCTTGCTGTTTCTCACTAATGCTTAGGAATAAGGCGTTGGTGAACGGAAGGGTCCACCTTCCTTTTCCCTTTCAAGTAGCCTTTTCGCACACTTGATCCGTAATTGAGCGTTTTCTGAAACTTTGTGTGTGATTTGAGGGTAGAGTACTATAATATATGAAGTCAACATTTTTTTAGTTAATATTAGAAATGTGTACAATTGCTCCATTGTTTTATTATTCTTATTTTTTTTAGCTACACGCTCTTATCCCGCATAGCAGGGAAGACAGAAAGTACCCAGTGTCAACACACTCCGCACTTCGCTTTCCACCGAATTCAAGACATTGCGTGTTGAGTGGTGGAACTCAACGCCCCTCTTTGTTTTACCAGAGCGAGGAAGTGAAAATAATTTAAATATAATCACTCCCCCAAGTGGGGATCGAACCCACAACCGATCGCGTTAACAGTCAGACGCTGTCACACTGCGCCACGACCGGCTTCCATTATTATTATTTTAAATTTTGCGAATTTATTTTATTAAAAACCACGAAAGTCAATCTATATAAATAAATTTAGTCTGTTTATAATATTAAAATAAATGCCTTTTATCAAACGCACGGTACGTATATTAAAAAAAAAAATTTTTGCCTACCTGTCTGTTTGTTCCGGTTAATATCTGGAATGGCTATATCGATTTTGATAGAGATTTCACTGGTAAATAGATAATTATACAATAAAGATGGTAAATTATATTCGGACTAAGTCACGGGCACAGCTTGTCACAATATATAAAAAGTAATTAATAAATTGGTTATAATAAAATTAACAGATAAATTTTAAATCAAAAATGGCTAACAGTTTGTGTTCGTAAAATTTATTTCTATATGTTTGCTTTTACATTAGAAACAGTCGAGTCATTATTATCTTCGGCCTTTCAAAACTTTGCAATTTAATATAAAAACATCTATCTATCTTTAATTTAGTAAAAGTTAAATTGTATTATGTTTCATTATATTTAAATAGAACGCGGCGTTGAGTTCCGCTAATAAACTCTCAGTCAAAATAAAAAACGGGAAAACCAAATCTTTTGAAACCATATTTTCTTCGTCTATCTATTATTTTGAAATTTTTATATATTTAAGCTAAATATGTACAATTAAAAAAATCAATCCATCTGTTTGTAATATTAAAATAATAGTTTTTTCCTAAATTGTTCAATTTTTGTAAGTCTGTTCTGGCTAAGCTCTGGAACTTCTTGACCGGTTTTGATAAAACTTTCACGAGTAGATAGATAGCTAATATAAAGGGAAAGTAACAGTAAATTAGCCTCTTTTTTACTTTAGAAACATATCGTCTGATAAATACAAAGCACAGCCAATATAAATTTATTTCCTATTACCTTAATATGTATACTAAAAAACTTTAGTATAAAGACAAAGAGCAGCGTTGAGTTCCACCACTCAACACGCAATGTCTCGAATTCGGTGGAAAGTGAAACACGGAGTGTCTTGACACTAAGTACTTTCTACCCTAACCTACTATGCGGGATAAAAGCGTGAAGCTAAAAACAAAAAAAAAGCTTTAAAATAACCGCTTGGAGTTCCAGAAAAACATGCTATTCCTGGAAATGTTCAAATAATAATTAGCGAAGTGATGCCGTTGCATAGTTTATTTCCCATATTGTTATAGACCGAGCTTTTATTTTCGACTTGCCAACGACTGAGCCAATGTAGATGCTTTTAAGAAATTATTTTACTGGGAGCTTTCTATTGTCTAAATTGGTGGTAGGATATACCTAACGTTTTTAGTATACGAAGTGGATGTCTTCTATTGGAAATTTAGAAGAAATATATTTATTTTATATAAATTTATTGTATTTCACCATTGTTTTCCAAACATATGTAGTTTTTAAGGTTATTTATATGTAAAAGAATTTGTTTTTTATTTGTGTATTATATTAATATATAATTTACCAAATATATATATATATATATATATATATATATATATATATATATATATATATATATATATATATATATATATATTCCTTTCTTTTTTTTTTTTAATTTTTTTTTACTGCTCGCGACTTTGTCCACATGGTATTGCCGGATCTTTATATAATAATTCTAAAGTAAAACTAAGTCTAGCCTGAGTTGCTCCTTATTACATTAGCTAACTGCCAGTGAAAGTCGCGTCAAAATCGGTCCAGCAGTTCCAGATATTAACATTATTGATAAGCTATTATTTGAACATTACAAACAGACGTTCCTATTTCAACTGTTGGGTTTCTTGCCAGATCTTCTCAGCACAACTACCTTCCAGGCCAGTGTTAGCTTCCTTTAGGGCTGACAATACCGACACTTGTGTTGATTGACAATTTGAAAGTGTTTGTAATAGAGAACACTTTGATATAGTTTCAAAAAAGATATTTAATTTTTTTTAAAAGATATTAAAAACTTACGAATATCTCCTCTCATTAAAATTAGCTTCTGGCTTTGTCTAAATAAATGGAAAACCAAATAATTTAAACACAAGCACTTCCGGAGCGGGAATCGAACCCGGAACCGTGCAACTGTAAAGGGACGCCATTTCCTTTGTTATATAAATAAAACTACCGCTTATTAACAATTTTAATAGAATTGTTCAGGAAATAACCTCGTCGGGGAAAATTTTCAATATTCAAGTTCTATACGAGAAAACGGAGTAGACTTCGATAATAACATTGGATCCACGGGGAAGCTTATTAATTAATTAGTTGGCTTTAATATAGTTTACTTGCTAATACATTTTATTATTGACTTTTATTTATAGTTACAAGATTTTTCTCTATAAAATATATTTATGAGGCTGGTCGTGACGCAGTGGGGCAGTTTTGACTGTAAACGCGATCGGTTATGGGTTCGATTCTCATTCTGGGGAGTGATCACGTTTAAATTACTTGCACTTCTTCTCTGTAGTAAGATAAAGTGCCGCGTTCCATTACTCACTACGCAATGTCTAGAATTCGGTGGTGAACGAAGTATGGAGTGTCTTGACACTAGGTACTTTCTGTCTACCCTGCTATGTGGGATAAAACGTGTAGCTAAAAAAAATAATTACATTTTTATAATGTTTAATGGTTAAATGTATGGAAAGTAACTTGAATTTGATTTACAAACATAGATTCCATGTTAAATAGAGTCAACCACGGCGTTGACTCTATTTAACATGGAACATTTTTGACTTCACGTGGAATACAGTCCACAGAGTCTAGTGTCTTGACGGTGTATTGAAATTAAAATTGAAAGAAACATTCTGTCTAATGTCTAGATTATCTCCTGAATTCGGATTTGACTGAAATACAAATTTCAATAACAGTGGGACAGTGTAATTGTAAACGCGATCGGTTGTGGGTTCGATTCCCACACGGGGGAGTTATATTTAAATTATTTTCACTTCCTCGCTCTGGTAAGACAAAGCGCGACGTTCAGTTCCGCCACTTAACACGCAATGTCTCGATTTCTGTGGAAAGTGAAGTACGGAGTGTGCTGACACTAGGTACTTTCTGTCTACCCCGCTATAAGCCCTGCGGGATAAAAGCGTGAAGCTAAAAAAAAAGAAAAAATAAATAAATTTACAATTATATAAATATATAATATTTTTGCAAACACGTGAAGAACATTGGTTGGCGAAACGTTCATAGAAGTATTTGGATTTGATTCTAAAAATGATATTCGAAAACAGCCTCTATCTACTACTGCTTGTATTTTAATAAACAATGACTTTACACTTGGTTCGTGTGTTTCTCTATGAAACTATTTTAAACGTATTGATCGCGTATATTTTTGTATTGGAATACAAAATTATATATAAATACAGTTTTGGTCACAAGCGGCCCACGGACTATTGTAAAGTGTTAGAAACGGCAAGATACCAAAAATGTATATCGGATACCAAAATATACGCGATAAATCCGCTTAAAATAGTTTAATTTTAAATATGTGAAAATCGCGAAAATATGAAAAGTATCTTATAATTAGCTTTATATATATATATATATATATATATATATATATATATATATATATATATATATATATATATATGTATATATATATAACATATATTTTTTTAAATTTTGTTTGTCTTTTTGTTTTCTTTCTAAAACGACTAGACTAATTATGATGGGATTTTCTTATTATAAGGTACAACTCAGGCTGCAATTATTTCAGATGTATAAAATAAAGAGACGTTAAACTCGTATCAATATATATGACTACTTAGAACTAACAATTGGTTTGACGTTTTAATATGTTTTCAACTTGTTTACGTCGTTTGCATATAATTGCCTTACTGATTACTTTTTTTTACATCTATAGATATCAAAGCCTGAGTATGGATTTATCCTGCCCAGATCTAGTCGCCATGTAAAAAATACTTTAAATCAAAAATATACAAACAAAACGGTCTCGATCACTCTAATATATTTTTATGTAAATAATATTATATTAAAGACGTTTTTTTAAATATTTTTATATAGTTTAGATGGAAGAGATAAATGTAAATACTGTATCAGTATTGTATTTCCCCCTTTTTATCTTTTTTTTTCAGTGTATATAAACGGTCATTTTATTCTACACTGGTCAATTACACTGGCCAATATCTATGAATTGTTGAACCCAATACCAGAGCTAGCGTTCAAAAGTGCGTCTTTGCGCGTATCAAAGACGCACTTTACAAGTGCATGTTGTATTGCACATACAATTTCTTTTTTTTAGCTTCACGCTTTTATCCCGCATAGCAGGGTAAGCAGAAAGTACCTAGTGTCAAGACCCTCCGTTCTCCGCTTTCCGCCAATTTCGAGACATTGCGTGTTGATCACTGGAGCTCGACGCCTCGCTTTGTATCACCATAGCGAGAAAATGTAAATAATTTAAATATAATTACCCCCCCCCCCTGAGTGAGAATCGAACCTACAACCGATTGCGTTTACAGTCAGACGCTATCACTGCGCCACGACCAGCCCTCATACAATAATATTTCTAATACACTAATGCAAAGTCCATCATCATATGAAATAAAATGAACGTATAAGGATATTCTATACGGACCACCTTTAGATTTATTTTAATGTAATTATAGAATTCTTTGTATCTTTACTACGAAATAGGTACAGAATAGGTTATTACGTTATACTGGAATGAGTAAGTTACTCGTTGCTATAGCAACGTTTATGTCATTATTGTTTCATTAAGTTAATAACCATAATGGAATATCGCAAAAGGTATTGATATAGTAAACGGAACTCAACGCCGCATTTTATATTAGCAGAGCTAAGACAAGAAAATAAATTTTACTTTACATTACCCCGAGTGTGTATCGAACCCGTAACCAATCGCGTCTACAATCAGTCGATCACTTCACCACGCTGTTTCAGATTTCCTATATAATATTGAATTAAATAACACAAAAGCAAGTTGGAGTATATATTTTTATTTAATCAAAAGTTAGCTAGCTGAGAGTATCTGGTTTAACGTTACGCCTTAGGCGAGGCGCTGTGGAGGTCACGTTACCTGACATAAAGATGAAAGAGAAGAAATTAAAGTTTAAATATTATTTCAACTATATTTTTAGTTAGAAAATTTTAGCATTTTGAAGTATGTATATATAAAATTGGTGTGTCTGTTTGTTATGTTAAAATAACTGTCTTCTTCTAAATATATATGTATGTATACACGATATATATATATTTTTTTTCTTTTTAAAATTTTATCTGTTTGTCTCTTTCTTTGTTCTATACCTATAGTAGGAAAGCTGGACTGATTTTGACTGGCAAATAGTTTGATATTCAGAATTATGAAATAAAACGTAAATTCCACGTGGATGGCATTGCGGGTTTAGCCAATATATATATATATATATATATATATATATATATATATATTTATATATATATATATATATATATATGTAGGCATAGACCACCTAGTATCAAATCACTTCGTTGACTGCTTTCCGCTCAAAAAAAGACATTGTATGTAAAAAAATAAAAATGAATTTTAAATTACTATAATTATTTCTCCAATTGGGATTTACATTTTACCAAAAAATTTCATCAAAGGATCAGAATAAAAAAAGAAAGAAAATTGTTAATCAATTCGTTTGTTTTTTGTTATTATAATTATTATTTACTTTATATGTGATAAGTTGATTTGGAGAGCTCCGATACGAACACCTCAGAATTAAACATAAGAAAACAGTAAAAGTATTCTAAAATGTTCTTAGTTATTAAAAATATTTACTATTTTTAAATATTGTTCCATACTAAAGATAAAAAAAAATTAACTCAACAATTTCAAATATAATCATTTCCTCGCGAGGGAATCGAAATCACAATCAGTCGCATTTACAGTCAGACGCTGTTCCACTGCGCCACGACCGGCCTCAATATATCTAACAACAATAATAATATGGTAGAGTATGAAAAATAAAACCAAAATTGGTGAACTCAACTTTTACTAACACAAACAGACAGATATATAAGTATTTTTTATTAGATATCAAATACAGGCGGTGATTTCCGTCGTAACAGCAGTGGAAGCTTAAATAAACAATGATTATTGAGCTTGTAGGGTCTGAGCGAGTATGAAACACGAAAGCAGGTTATGGCACCAGTATATTGCTATATTTAGTGTTTTCGTTCAATTTTCTCCTTTTTAGTGATTAAAAATGAATAATATTTGTTTTAAATATATCGGAATTTAAAATCAAGACTTGCTAGGTCTTTTTTAGATCTGGAAGTATTAAAATGAATATCTGAAAATGATACAAATTGTTCTAACAATCCTCAAATAAGGCCAAGTCAAGACAGATAAAATCAGCTTAACTCCTTTTCCCGCACATCATATAGGTGCAACCTGGTCTCAAAATACAATGTTCTTTATTTTTCTTCCAAAAGTAATACGTTGTGTGTTGTATGGCGTAATTCAAAACCGCAGTTTGTTTTACAATAGAGAAAAAATAAAATAATTTCAAATTCGTTGCTCTTTAATATCATGTCATGTCATGAACTAATGTTCTTTGAATATTTCAAATAAGACGAAGACATTCTATTGATAAAAATTTAAACATATAAAATAATATATAGACATTATAGGGTGAGTGAGCAAGATATAACTAGATGAATTAGCACACACACAGACACACACACCCACATATAAATACATACATATATATATATATATATATATATATATATATATATATATATATATATATATATATATATATATATATATATATATATTACATAAGTTTCCGTGATACAGTTTCATTAACATTTGTGTTAGCGATCGTGTCGTGATTCGTTCTAATAAATGGATCCTATACAAAATTGTGTGAACATTCGCGTTTAAATACTAACTCCATACTATTACTAGTAGTATAGGCAAGTAATATAAATGGTAACATAATGCGGCGTTGAGTTCCGCCACTTAACGCGCAATGGTTCGAATTTGGTTGGGAAGTGGCGACACTAGTATTTTCTTTTCTGACTGTAAACGCCATCGGTTTTGGATTCGATTCCCACTTGGGGAAATGATTATATTTAAAATTTTCATTCCCTCGCTCTGGTAAGACAGTGCGCGGCGTTCTGCTACTCGACACGCAATGTCTCGAATTTGGCGGAAAGCGGAGTACGAAGTGTCTTGACACTAAGTATTTCCTGTCTAGCCTGCTATACGAGATAAAAGCGTGAAGCTAAGAAAAAAATACATATATGTATATAATTATAATATAAATATATAGAATTCTCAAGTATATAATGTATACCTTTTAGTTTAACGTACATATATCCTAAAACTGCCATAGTTGGCGGTTATATTCTAAAGCGTAGAAATTAAAACAGTATATAAACTTTCATAAATTGGAATCTAATATCAAACAAACGACAAACGCTTAAGAAATAAATAATTATTAATTATATTATTATACTGTATACATCATATTTACTTGTATATATATCTTATATATATTTATATAAAATTATATTTAAATACAGTAAGTTTCGACTTCGCTATATATAGTCCTTTTAAACGTGATACAGTAGAAATTTAAATATCTCGAAATGGAAAACAAAAAGCGCCTGCGGGTGTAGAGTTAAATTTTATAGTTGAAGTAGTAAAAAGTCCTGGGAACTAAGGATGGACGTGTCTATAAAGAGAGCTTTGGGCTATGTCTAGTTATTTCTTGCTCACTCACCCTATAATGTCTATATATTATTTTAAATGTTATAATTTTTATCCGCAGAATGTCTTTGGTTTATTTGAAATATTTATAGAACATTGATTCATGACATGACATGATATTAAAGAGCAACGAATTTGAAATTATTTTATTTTTTCTCTATTGTAAAACAAACTGCGGTGTTGAATTACGCCATACAACACTCAACGTATTACTTTTGTAAGAAAAATAAAGAACATTGTATTTAGAGACCAGGTTGCACCTATATGATGTGCGGGAAAAGGAGTTAAGCTGATTTTATGTCTTGAATTGGCCTTATTTGGGGATTTTTAGAACAATTTGTATCATTTTCAGATATTCATTTTAATACTTCCAGATCTTGAAAAAGGCCTAGCAAGTCTTGGTTTTAAATATCGATATATTTAAAACAAATATTATTCATTTTTAATCACTAAAAAGGAGAAAATTGAACGAAAACACTAAATATAGCAATATACTGGTGCCATAACCTGCTTTCGTGTTTCATACTCGCTCAGACCCTACAAGCTCAATAATCATTGTTTATTTAAGCTTCCACTGCTGTTACGACGGAAATCACCGCCTGTATTTGATATCTAATAAAAAATACTTATGTATCTGTCTGTTTGTGTTAGTAAAAGTTGAGTTCACCAATTTTGGTTCTATTTTTCATACTGTACCATATTATTATTGTTGTTAGATATATTGAGGCCGGTCGTGGCGCAGTGGAACAGCGTCTGACTGTAAATGCGACTGGTTGTGGTTTCGATTCCCACGCGAGGAAATGATTATATTTGAAATTGTTGGGTTAAATTTTTTTCTAATCCTTAGTAAGGAAGAATATTTAAAAACAGTAAATATTTTTAATAATTAAGAACATTTTAGAATACTTTTACGGTTTTCTTATGATTAATTCTGAGGTGTTCGTATCGGAGCTCTCCAGATCAACTTATCATATATAAAGTAAATAATAATTAAAATAACAAAAAACAAACCAATCTATTAACAATTTTCTTTTTTCATTCTGGATCTTTGATTTTGGTGAAATCATGAAAAGAATTGTTATAAAAGGGGAAAAATAAAATAATAAAAAGCCTTTAGTTTCTGGGCAACGGTTTGGACCGGCTGTAGACGTTGTAATTGGATACGTTGTTACTGTCGAGGACTTAGATTGGTTGAAATATAGTTATTTACAACTTCACGTTGCATGCAAAGTACTACAGTCGAACAAAGTTGAAAGTTTATACATACTATATATATATATATATATATATATATATATATATATATATATATATATATATATATATATATATATATATGTATATATGCACATATAATTTTCTTCTTATATTACCTAACTGTTTCTATATAGAATTTAGTTTGAAGTCACTTTCATATCTAACCAAAGCTAAACAGGGCAAAGGTGTTCAATACACGAACTTTACAACCCAACTTTGTTTGAAATGAGGGCAACTGTGTTCGAAGCAATGGAATAAATTTTATACATACATACTCGTCGATTATGTACATACATACATAGGCTCAGTATTTGTCTTCCTAAGTTTGTATAAGATAAATTTTGTTTTTTTTTGGCTCTTGTAAAGAGAACTTAGTGTCGCTTTCTGCTTTTCTGCTTATTTTGGATTCAATACACTGTGTGTTAACTAGTGGAATTTAGCACCGCGATATTTCTTTGTAGCTGCTTTGTATATATATATATATATATATATATATATATATATATATATATATAACACTTCTGTTCCCCAGCGAAACACTTCTCAGCAAACATTTCACTTTTTTCAAAGGAAAACTAAATATAATTTACTTTCAACGGAAAGAGGCTGTATCACGTCGATCGGAAATTGAGAAGCTCTCCAATTACCTAAGTTTCAAGCATCGAGATAAACGAAGTAAATATATAAACTAAACTTATGTTAAAACTAAACGAATATCAAGGAAATCTTATTTACTTGTCTATCTATACTCATATATATGTGTATAATAGTTTACGTACACAGAACCTAGTTCTCTGCTAAATGTATAATGAAATATTGCTAAATGAACGGTGGAACTAAACGCTGCGCCTATATATGTCCCCATAGATCGATTATATAGTGTATTGTTATACACACATCAGTTTTATACATAATATTTAATAATAATAATTCTTGGAACGGAAAATTGTAAATAGATTGCTATTTTTGTTATTCTAATTATTGTTTTCTTTATAAACGACAAGTTGTTCTAACAACCTTCGATATGAAGACTTCAGAATTGGATATCAGAAAACTGAGAAATTTATGTTTTATTTCATATCTAAATATGAAAATATGCTTAGAAAATATCTTTTTAAAAAACGTGATTTGAACGCACGTCCCTTATACTTGAACTTGGTTTATTGTCGAATATTTTTCATTCGACAGGTAGAATATAGATCAAAATTTATGTGGGCTAATAAAATTCTTCTTACTATGTTATGTTTCCGCATGGTTTTTACACCTTCCTTGAACTTCTACAAATACTTCAAATAATTCAATCAGCCTAGCAGTTCTCGAGTTTTAGTTACATGTTTTTTTATATATGTAGAGATATTTAACCTAGTCGCTCTGGTAAGACAAATCGCGGCGTTAAGTTCCACCACTCAATACGCAATGTCTCGAATTTGGTGGAAAGCGAAGTACGGAGTGTCTTGAGAGCAGAAAAAAAGGAAATATAATATTACTATTTTTTAACAACTTTCTATAGTAATTTTGCATTTCAATTATACATTTAATAACTAACGAGTTAAAATATTTTATATATTTAATTTTATTTTTAAATGACTTCCTAAGACTAAGGATTGTTAGTACAACTGCATTTTTTTATGTACGTAAAAATTTTAACTGGACTGCACCGATTTTGATAATCCTTTTTTTATTTGATAGTTCATACTTGTGGTGTATTCCCATTTAAATATAATTAGGTTCGGACCAGTTGATTTTGAGTTATTAATAGAACACAGGCTACAATTTTTTTAATTTTTTTTTCCTACAAATAACTAAAAGTGAGGAAATAAACAGGATTTTACCAATAAACGTAAAAAGGAAATAAAACAATTATCAAAATATTGCTTTATATTAATTTAAAAATTGTTAATATTGTGGAAGTTGGATGAGTTTATAACTGTATGTATTTTTTTAACTTCTCGCTTTTATCCCACATAGCAGGATAGACAGGAAGTACCTAGTGTCAAGACAGTTCGAGACATTGCGTGTTGAATGACGTAACTCAACGCCGCGATTTGTCTTACGAGCGAAAAAATGAAAATAATTTACATATAATTATTTCATATATATCAAATTCCTCCAATTGGGGACTAAACCCACAACCGATAGTGTTTACAGTCACACTCAGTTCCACTGTGCTCGTGGTACATACACAAGTTAATAACCATAATATAATACATCTTTATTGTATTTACATATGTTGGAGGATTCCTGACTGACATCCAGTAAATCGTGAAGCGTCACACAATTTCTGCAAAGATCGGTTATGTCAGTCATTTAAAAACACACTAATATAAGTGTTGTAAGTTAGATGTCAGTCGCTATGACGGAAATCGGTCAGGCTAGATGTAATAGGACCCTGCGTTGTCTATATTCTATTTTTACTTTAAATCACTGAAAGACATATAAGTAGATATATAGCTCAAGTTATTCTTTGTTACATCTTTATGGTTATTTTTTATTACAACAAGGACGGTAGAGACTACTCTAGTCAGAGGCTCTAGCGATCAAGATTATCGTTTTCCATGAAGGTTTATTTTTTTTAATTTCTAAGCAAAATAAATATTACAAGCCATCAAGTATACTATGACTGACTGTAAAAGAGATTGATTGTGGGTTCGAATCCCACTCAGGGAAATGTTTATATTAAAAAAAATATCTTAATGTCTCCACTCTGGTAAGACAAAGTGCGGCGCTCAGTTCGCCACTCAACACGTCACGTCGCGATTTTAAAACAGAAAACAGTTTAAACGTAAAGCTGCGTTTTTAAATAAACATTCTAAACGTCTCTACTTTGAGAAATTTTAAAAAAATGCATTTTTGATTCACTAATAAAAAAAATATTTTTTAACGTTCTTCTCTATTGAATTCCAAATCTTTACATGTATCTGAAGATTATATCAGAAAGTCGACATGAAATTGAAATGGACTGCCGTTCTAATAATAAGCCCATGGGAAAGCTCACTGTATTAGTATGGATTACTGTGACCAATCATACGGTCCACCATAGAGCTGAAAGCTCGCAAAGCTCTAATAAAAGTATACACTATTGCTATTATATCATAGTCAGATTAGGTTTGAATTGAATTTAAAAGCTATTGTGATTTTTAATAACGCTAATAATTTGCAATTATATACTTTTATTCAATACAAAAAGTTCTTCTCGGGTCTGAGGCATTAATTTTATAGAATAGTTGGATAAATTATTTAACGTTAAAAAAATTTAACATGTAATTTAAAAATTTGAATAAAATTATTTGATTTTGACTTTGAACGTCAAAAAATCAACCACAGGTCTTGGCAAAGTTAATGCTTCCAGAACTACAAAGAACTCACGCAAGAAACCAGATTTTTCCCTCTTATTGAAATCTAGGATGAATTGAAAACTAATGTTTTGGATAGTTCCCTGTTGTGTCCCAATTTAATTAAAAACGCCATCTATTCTTGTCTACGACTTCTCTATCAATATGGGTTAGAGATTTTGACTGGCGGAACTCAACACCGATAATCATTGTATCTAAATAATAATCCCATCCCAATAAACATATAAAATAAACAAAAAAAAGTTTTAAAACTAAATTTTCAAAAAAAAGCTTCAAATAAATATATATGACCATCAACTTTCTCCCCAATCAACTACAAGCGAAGCCTCGTTAGTTATTATAACTTTAGTTTGAAATCGTTTATCTAGTAGTAAAACTAATGGTCTGGGTTAAATATTAATCAACCTTTATTATTCCATACAAAATTAAATGTAGCTTTTTAGATGTTTTCAAAGCTTTGAGCTTTTAAAACTAAAGGTTAGATGTATACATGATATGCAATGGTTTGAATAATTTTGAATATTTTGTTGTCTCGAATATAAAGGTAGTAAGAGAGTACCTAGTGTCAAAATATAGCTTTTAACAGTTTTTGCCTGATTAAAGATATTACTTGTTAAAGTGTGTAGGTTAACGCCACGCTTTGTCCAAGAAGAGAGGAGAAATGACAATACACAGAGCCGATAACCGATCGTTAAGCAAGTGACAAGTGCTCTATCATTTTAGACTTGGAAAATGAAAATGTTTTCATAATACACACACACACACACACACACACACACACACATACACACACACATACTATCAAAAGGATTGAAGGTAATTTCGAAAACACATAACTCGAGCTAAATTTATATATAAAATTGACATTTTGTTATGGTACTCGTACCAAGTCGCGTGTCTTTATGGGAAGTAAGTGGGAGTGTCAAATACATAAAAGGACCGATGACAGCTATTGTAATGGTTTACAAATGTAAGTTTTTATTTAAAAAAAAACTTTTTTATCAATACCATCTTTAACTTTTAATTAAACTAATTAAACAGATAGACTCTATCTATTTTCTGAAAAATGTATTTTTCAATATTAAAATATATGCGATTAATCCGTGTAAAATAATTTCATTTAAAATGTTTAAAAATTGTGAACATCAAAAATCTTATTAATATCTATATTTATTTTATTCTATATTCTTTAAAATTCATATTAAAATATAATAATAAATTATATATTTTTTTAAATTAACTATGAAATTTAATTATTTATTATTTATATAATGTAATACCGTTTTAATAAATTTATTCACAAAGCAACATGTCACATCCGACGGAATACTTATATCGACATTTTTGGCATAAATACGCATTAAATACACAAATTTATATATATTTATATAAAAATATAATATAATAACAAATATTTCACATTTTTTACTTAGAATTAAATAATACTTTTGATAAATTTCTTTTTTTATATAATATATCATATAGAAAATATATTTTAATTGTATTATACATATAGATATATAAATATTTATAAAATATAAATATATTTAAATTATATTTTACAATAATACATCATAGTTTAATTTTAAACTTAAACTATTACGTACGGATGTACGCCCGACGGGAAAGTTAAAGTAACTTTTTAAACGCTTTTCATAATTAGAATTTTAAAAACGCCCAATAAGAAATATAATAAATATAATAAAAATAATAAAATAATATTGTATTTTAATATATTATTTTAATAAATTAAGAAAATTGACTTTTGTAGTTATTCAATATTAATAATACATAAAATACAACAATATCTTGCCTTTATTATACTTTTGTATATAAATTAATATTAAGACAATAAATTATTTTAACACTAAATTTATAGCGCCGACGGAACCGAGCGCTTTACCAAATTTAAATATTTTACCTACTTCCCTATTGATTTATAAGAAAATTATAATATTCATATAAATTATAATAGTTTTATAAAATATATATCTGTATTTATTTAATATAAATATATATTTTATAGATATATTAATTATAAATATTCTTATTAGAATTTAATATATTATAAACATGTTATAATATTTTAAATGACATAATTTCGTAAATGAACGTAAAGCAGCGTCCGTATATAAAATATTTAGTTAAATATAACTTTACTTACTCTCGAGTGGGTGCTTGAAAATTTTTCGAATCAGAGCTCTAAGTTTTTTCAAGTGAGCTAACTGTTTGAAATTCATCTCGTGTTTGAAGTTAAAGAAAAAAATATTCTCATAAACGATATGTATGTGGAAATGCTTAGATGAATTTTTATGAAAAATTATTGTAAGTAGATCGTTTACATCACAAGCGCTTGTTTTATAGTTATTTAGAACGGATTGTAAACGTTACTTACAATCTACGGGGTTGAGTTACGCTGCATAAACACTTTATACCACCAAAATGTCATAAAGTGGAGAACCATGTCTTAAGTAGGCCAATGCCTAATTATTTTCCAATATTAAAAATATATTATTTGTTATAATAATTGGTTTTATAATTTATGAATTTTCTTGGTCTTTCTATTATTGTTTTCGTCTAGTGCTGGAGACAGGTTAGTCACAGACTTTTATTAAAAAGCAAATTACTTCTGTCTTTCTGTTAAGTGCAACTTAATCATACTTTGAGAAATATGAAGTAGATATTTTAAGTATTTCACAAGAAATATATTAATTTGAATATTATATTAATATCGAATAAAATAATTATAATATTTAAATATATATAAATCGAAAGATATAATAAGAGATATAAATTGTAGATATTAATTTAATTTTGCAAAAAAATTTATATTATTATAAGGCCTAAATTCTCAGCCACTCTTTTATCAATCAAATTTTGCAAAACACTAAAAGGGCTGTAACAGACAAGCCAAACTTAAAAGTCGAACACATACAGACTAATAACTTTTCATATCTATACAGTATCACGTATAACAGAAATATTGAATCGCAAGAACGAGAGGTACGAGATGACACTACCATTTGAATACCACTCCAAAACCAGTATAGTAGGGTTCAAAATGTGTCATAGTGGCGAACTGCATGTTCAATTAGACCCCTTCGCCCCTATGCAGGCCGCCCTTCGGTTTTCGCCCTTACCCCCACCCTGACGCCTTAGGGGTACCCTTTAAAAGCGAGGGTTCGACCCTAGTTGAAGCGTCCGTCCGACAGCCAGTAGCCGCAGTTTCGGTTGTGCCGTCCGCGCGACAACACCTATCCCGCGTTGCAATGTTTCTTAAAGTTTACGATATATATTTTGAATGATTTAGTGCGAGATGCGTTTCTTAACCGCTAAAAGGTAAGTAGTTGGTTTTTTTTTATATATATATTTTTGGGTGATTTCATTTAATACAATTGTCATGGCGATTTTAAATATTTTTCTTGACATATTATGAAAATGCGAAGTTTCTGTTACATTGTTTACGCGTTGCTGCTGTGCGTCATTATAAAGGGTCGTTTGAAAGATTTTTTTTTGTATCTTTTTAATATGTGTTTTATATATATATTATTTTTCTTTCTTTTTTAATATATTTTTTTGGTAAAAATTTAAATTCAGTGATTTCTGATAATCTAATTTGAACAAATTGTTTATTTTTTTCTACAATAGGTTATTTTAATTTATTATTATTTCATAAAAAATATATATAACAAAAAACTACTGAGACGACAAAAGTGATAATAAAGCGCTTACAAAGATATAAGATTTTAATGTTTTGGCAATTTTGTAATTAAAGGTCTACCTTTTCGCGAAAAGGAAATTTATTTATTCATAAAAATTATTTTCGAATCAACACATAAATATATATTTTTATTTAATAATATTTTTAATGATACATTCATAAACGAAATAGTTCTGATTTTTTACTCCAAATTAATTTATTTAAAAAAAATATCTTTTATAGTATTTAAAGATAATTATATATATAAAATATAAATAATAAAATAATTTTATATGCAATTATAAAAAAAACAAGAAACCCGAAATAACTTTAAATTGAACTGTACACTTATTACTTTGACCTTTTGCCATCTAACTTTAAGGAAAACTTAATTTTGGTACTCAGATAAACAGGGTGTTTCGACAACACGCTGTGAATATCAAAGAGAACAATACAAATAAATACAATATATATATATACATATATATATATATTTGTTAAACACCATGTATGTAGATGTATCTGTTTTCGATATTAAATGAGTAACGAAATTATAAAACTAAATGTCTTGCGCGTATAAAACGCTATTGTAGCGCAGTAATAAAATGTTTGACAAACACGGTGGGTGTGAGTTCTTTTTTTTGGGGATTTTTTAATGTATTACTTTATAAATTATACTCTAATTGTATATTTATAGTTCGAAAAGAATATCCAAAAATATATATTTTCCTCCATTGTGGCTTATTGGTTTAATTATTTATTTTTATTTCAAATTGTGATGGTAATAGATTCAAATCTCACTGTATATACATAGAAATATGTATAAAAATATAAATTTTTAAAAAGTGTTATAGTCGGTAGGATGAGATTTATGAGCGCGTTGCCTGTAAGTAAAAAAAAAGCAACTTCGAGCTTTTTCTGCAAAGTAAAATAGGCTAAAAGAATCTCTCGCTTAGCGGGGGGATGTATAATAATATTAGTAAGGGTTGAACCTGCAATAACCGCTATTACAGACAAACACCGGTCTACTACTGCACTACTATACCCTGTAATAATCAAACTGATTTTACGCTTATTGGTATATATTGAGCTTAATTTTGATGTACCTTATAAAAAAGATATATATTTCTTTTGGGTTTTTTGTAAATAAACACCGGAACGTCAAAATAATAAATATCCTGACAATTGTATTAAAAAATGTTTTTTTTTTCGTTTTTTTTTATTTAACAGGTTATAATAGAAAAATTTTAAAGGATTTTTGTGGATATCCCAATAAGATATACAAAAATTACATAGAAATTATATTCAAAAATCGAAATCTAGAGACAAGTTCAACAATTTTTAACTAAAGTTCCCTGAAAAGCTTAATAGCTTATATAATTTTAACTGCAAAAGTAGTTTTAGTAAGTACTGAACTAAAAACGGGTTCGAATCCCACACGATTAAAATTTCTACCATATGTACATAGTCTTCTAACTCATAGGGGTAATAAGCGTCTTTTAATGGGATTTCATATAATGGGTAAAGGTTTAAATATAAAACATTGCTTTGTACAAGATAAGAAAATGCCTTGATTCATTGATTATTTCGACTAAAAGAGGGTTGAGATTTCGATATAACATATCATATATATATTTGGACATGTCCATCGTATCGAGGTTCGACTTAACGAGGTTATTTATATAAATATATTAGCATATCAACCATAAAATAATAAATTGAATTCACAAAAAACTGAGAGAATAATGAAAAGTAAATATATACGGAATGTTTAAAGCAATGTTTATCTATCATTAAAACAGGTATAAAATTCACAAGGAGATTGATATCGTTCGATTGTTACTTTTGGTGAAAGAATAGGTAATTTTTGTGTTTGTTATATCGATCAATATAAACCTGTTATAAATATAATATAATAATATAAGCCTCTATTAGAAAAAAAATAATTTATATAATATCTGTTTCAATGAGAAAACATTTTTGAAATTTGACCGTCCGATCCAGTCAAGTCGGTCCAAGAGGCGCGGGTTCGAGTCCCGCTGCATTCAAAATTTTTATCAATTTTATGTAAAAATGTTTTCTAATCCTAGATGTGGGTTAAAACTTTAAAAATTGGAAAATATCTCTTCTATTATTGTTGTTAAAAGACATTTATAGTCTAGCTAGATAAATAGCGGTGTTTAACTCCACTATTAGAGTAGAGCTTGTCGACATTAAATACGTTGTACATTACATGCGAAAGGTGCGGGAAGATATAAAATATAATAATACCAATAAAGACCGTCATGGCTCAGTGGAACGAGGTCAGACTGTAAACACGACGGTTATGGGTTGGCTGACCCAAGGGAAAGGTTATATTTAAATTATTTTATTTCCCCTCTTGAATAAGTGCTTATTTTATTGAAACTTTTTGGTAAATTCTTGCGGTATTCGAACGGACTCTCTTCACACTGAGTTCTATCTTGTGTACCCTACTACGCGATAAAAGGGTGTAGATGATTTTAATTTATAATATCGTATCTAGCTAGCTTTTGTTGATAATGCCATTATAATAAAATTAAAAAAAAATGTTTGCGGTTTTTTTTAATTTATTTTATTTCTTATTAAGAAATAAATACAATAAAAATAACTCTAGCAATAATCAAAAATAAACAAAAAAAAAACCAACAATTTTAAAATATTTCACTTCAGGTGGGATTTATATTGCTACAAAAATATATAGTTCTGAAACGACAAAAATATACATGCGATATTTTATTTAAAGTTGTTTGAATTCCATCTACGTGTTTCTGTACGTGTTTATATATATATATATATATATATATATATAATATAATGGATAATAATTTCGATAACAAAGGGTATATTTAAATATATATAGATTTCATACAATAGCTGGCGTTCGCCTTGAAGCAATACCCACGCAAAATGGACTATTAGTTTTTTTCTATACGCTCAGATTTTACTGTTACACACATAAGGGATGAAAATAGAAAAAAAAATACTTAGGACTTTAGAAAAACAGAACATATTTTAAGCTTATTTTAAATATTAAAAAGAAAATATTGTTATAATATATAGAATAAAGCCGTAGAGATTCAAAGAATTGAATAAATAATAATAATCGAATCATACAATTTCCACAATTATTCATTTTAAATGAAACTATGAGGCCGGTCGTGGCGCAGTGTCTAACTGTAAACTCGATCGGTTGTGGGTTCGATATCACTCGGGGGAGTGATTATATTTAAATTATTTTCACTTCCTCGCTCTGGTAAAGACAAAGTGCGGTGTTGAGTTCCACCACTCAACGCGCAATGTCTCAACTTCAGTGGAAAGCAAAGTACGGAGTGTCTTGACACTAGGTTAGGTAGTTGTCTTCTTTAGTATTTGAAAATATACTTTAGAAATGGGCATAGATATACAAAAATACCTTATAAAAGACAAAATACCTTACATTTAGAATAAATTAAATATTTATTAGTCAAAATAATATCATTTACATTGGTTAAATAGTTTCATTTAAAATATTTAAAATAAATTTATATAGCAATTCCTTAATGGTCATAATAATTTCATTTACATATGTTAAATAGTTACATTTAATTCATATAATGTTTATGGAATTATAAAATAGAGAACAGAGAGTGAAAAAGATAA
Source organism: Dryadula phaetusa (assembly GCA_032432895.1). Taxonomy (NCBI): domain Eukaryota; kingdom Metazoa; phylum Arthropoda; class Insecta; order Lepidoptera; family Nymphalidae; genus Dryadula; species Dryadula phaetusa. The sequence continues at coordinate 734,024 of JAOYRS010000002.1, forward strand.
AAATATAATAATCAATAGTAGAAATGTTCGTGAGTCGCGTTCTGAATATTTTAAAATTCTTAAAAGCAATCTTAAGTTGCTTCTATTTTAGAATAACTCGCCCAAGGTCGTTTCAATTTTGAATACACTTGTAAACTATTGTATGTATAAAATTGTAATAGACGCCATATGACTAAAACTTACTCCAGTCTTCTAAAACAGAGCGCGGTGTTAAATACCGTAATTTACGTATAGTGACTAGAAACACGGTAGTTTGGACGATTTCTAAGAGATACGACTTCATATCCCGCTTTAAAATTAATTTCGGGTAGACAGAAAGTACCTAGTGTCACTTGACTTGTCATTTGTCATTTGAGTTACTTAACTCAGACACTCTACCCTGATGTGTCATTGGCGAAGTGATTTGTGTTCTACTGGCATGCTCGAAACGCCATAAGCTAAGAACCAACCAACCAACCAACCACTCTACCCTGCTATATGAATCAAAGAAAAAGACCAATTGTTGGACGGTATCCAAAATGTGCGGGTTCGAATCCCGCTGCGTTCAAAGTTTTATACGTTTTTCCAAAAATGTTTTCTAATCCTAAGCGTGGAATAACACTTTGAAAATAGTAAATATTAACATTTTTTTGATATATGAAAATTCTTGAACAGTTTAATATTATATTATATGAATATTTAGTATTATTTTACTCTAATAACATAATAAATTATATAAAATTTATGCTAAAAAACTACCAAAAGACCAATGGCTCAGTAGTTAGTTATAAAATTGATATTCTAAGTTCAAATTTCATTTAAAAATGTTTATGAGTGTTAAAAAAAATAGTTTGAGATGCGTTACCCGTCATTCAAAATTTCCTACATTAATATGCAATTTAATGTCACAAAATTATCTGACAAATATCTAATGATATTAATACTTTGAATTATAATCCAGAAAGCGGAGAACGGATAGACTTGATATTATCTTCTCCTTTATAATTGGGAAAAAATTTAAAGCGATGGGAATAAAATGTCCATAGCTACCTTCAATATGCTTCAATACCAAAAAGCTTTGTTTAGGAATTTAGTTCACGCCATCCGTAATAATATTATGCGGGGACAGCATGCAAATCAACTGGCCTAGCTGTTAAATGCCGAGAAATACTGACTTAGAATCCCACTACGTACGTTGAAATTGTAAATGCCTACATTTGGTGTATTTATATATATATATATATATATATATATATATATATATATGAAAAAATGCAAAGAGTGCGGGGTCAAGACATTCCATTGTCCACTTTTCGTCCGAATTTCAGAATATATATATATAGTGGAACAGCCTCTCACTGTTATTGCAATAGGTTGTGTGTTTGATTACCACTTACACTTCCATTCGTTGCAATTATTATATTTGAATGAATTCTATTTCTTTGATCTGGTGAAATGGTGCGGCGTTGAGTTCCGCCACTTAACACATCGTGTCTGAAATTCGGACGAAAAGTGGACAATGGAAATAATAAATATAAATTATTTAAAAATATTGACCTTATAAATTTTAAAACATGTCCTTTATATCAGATAATTGAAATTAAACTCTTAAATTATCTCATTTCTAAATAAAAGGCGAAAGTGACTTTCTGCGGTATTTATCATTTCCTGCGTCCTGTACTACGTAATATACCGCAAAGTACAAACGCGGCGTCCCTTCTACGGAAAGGAAGTAGCGGAGTAAAATCTAAAAATGTCAGAATTAAACAGAACAATAACTAGATTATTTTAAACGTGTATATTAAATAGAGTTAATTTTTTTTTAACTTTACATTAGTTTTTTTTATATAGAAGGGTAGTCAGAGAGTCTAGTGTCAAGACACTCTATTTTCCGCTTGCAAGTCATACCAGAGCGTCTTGTCAAACTAAAACTGGCCTTGTTAAAAATAAATAAACAAAGGCTAAAAATAAAATTTAAAATTAACGTATAGAAAAAAAATAGTACCCTAACTAATTTGACAAAATAGAGCGCGGCGTTAAGTTCCGCTCAACACGGCATATCTCAATTTCGGGAGAAAAAGAAAGAACAAGATTAGTAATAAGCGAAAATGTTACTACTAAATAAACATTAATTTTCATAAATGCAAAATTTCTTAATGTTAATGAATAAATATTAGTTTTTATGACAGTTCCTTTTGATAATTATAACTACGACTGTATTTACTTTCACAAAACCCTAAGAATAGCCTAATTAACTGAGACGTAACATAGAACTACATAGTGTCAATTTTTTATACATCATATTATTTATGGGAACGGAGTGTCTTGACATTAAGTTTTCTCTGACCATTGTGTTATAATTCTTATAATACTTTCTAATAATTAATTTATAATATAAAAAAGAAATATAAAGATTTTCATACAATTATTATATACTAGCAAATTTGTTTTGAAAAAATCTTATTTTTGTACTATGTATTAAAGGAAGGTTGATATAGCGAAAACAACATTTAAATCGTTTAAACCATTCCAGAGATTAGTAGTGCACAAACGCACATACAAACAGAAAACAAATTAAAAATCTAGCTATTACTATTATATTTGAAACAAACCATTATCAATTTAAAACTTACGTTTAATTGTCATTAAGTCGACTTAACGTTATTTCCCATGCTAATTGATGACTGTGAGTGTGGCTGAAAGTTTTCCTTGAAATACGTAGTTTAATATTACAAATGTTTGTTGTTATGTTTCAAATAAAAGGAAGTCCGCAATAATAAAAGTTTTATCTGTCTAACTTAATGTCTTGCAAAGAAAATGAATTATTTAAGAAAGATTTAGGTGTACGTTTTTATGAAGTAAACAATATTTGAATGCGGGTTCAATTTCCATTCGTTGCAATTATTATATTTGGATGAATTCTATTTCTTTGATCTGGTGAAATTGAGCGGCGTTGAGTTCCGCCACTTACCGCATCGTGTCTGGAATTCGGACGAAAAATGGACAATGGAATTTCTTGACTCCGCACTCTTTGCATTTTTTTCATAGTTTGGACAATGTAGGTTTTTCTGATTAATTAATAATTTTATTATATTATATATAAATATATATATATAAATATATATATATATATATATATATATATATATATATATATATATATATATATATATAAATCAAAAATATCAAATATCGTCGCAAATATAAATCAATTTGCCAGTTATTAGGGGCTGCGGTAGACCGTTTCCAAAGCGCTGCCTAATCGATCACAGTTGAAATGTACGAATATACTATGGACAATAATATAATTTTGTTTTTCTTGTGTTGATTGCGTAACTTTACGCCGTGTTCTGGTATATATATATATATATATATATATATATATATGAAAAATATAAAACCACATTATAATATAGGAAAAAACAATTTAAATTTGCTTTTTAGATTATAAATGTATTCCCTTCTCCAACCAGTGTTTACTTTTAGCATGAAACGGTCGGCTTGCTTAAAGATTAAATTAATTTGACACAATGAATTTTATTTAATGTATTAAAACACTGGTTTCAAAGAATAGTTACACTCGCACTCGAAAAAACCATGTAAAAAATATATTTTACTATATTTATAGTGTTACTTAGTACTAGAATAATATTTTTGAGGAAACGTATAAAAATTTGAACGCATCGGCTTCGAACCCGCACCTCTTGGAGACCGTCCAAGCGCTTTTTGTTTAAAAAAGTTTTGTTAAAAAATATATTCATAAATTAATATTAATTCATAGAACATTTGTAAAGTTAACGAAATGCTTAAACGATGTTACTTTTAGTATGGAGAAATTATTAAATAGATATATAATTGTGTATATTGTATTCTTTTTTAGGACAATAGAATTTATAATATATATATATATATATATATATATATATATATATATATATATATATATATATATATATATATATCGATATAAATTTTGTATTTGTTAGCATTAGATTATAAATATCTAGATCTTTTTATAGTTTAAATAAAAGTATCTAAAGTTACTACTAGTTCTTATTACATCAGCTATCTGCCAGTGAAACTCCCATCAAAATCGATCCAGCCGTTTTATAGATTATTCAGAACAAACACACAGACAGACGAAAATTGTAAAAAAAAAATATTATTTTGGTATTAGCTCAACTGAGCAAATTTAAACACGTTAATCGATACCCTATCAAGTATATCGAATTGTAATTCCTATATTGCGTATTAATTTGGCAATATATCGACAATGGTTATATTACAACCACAATAAGACATATCTGGTTGTATTAGCAACAATAGTAAAATAAATCTAGACACCGGAACTTAACGCCGCGGATTCATTAAACGAGAATGTACCACGCTGTACCACGTTGGAGTTAAACCTTGTATTTAATTGCAGAAATATATATTTTATTTGTCTTGGTAAAGTTGAACTGAGTCGGTTAATACTTATCCGTTCTTCGTGTTTAATTCGGTTGTTTGAATACAGTGTATTTCATATTTGCGTCAACGAAAACGTGTTGTAAGCAATATTTTTATGGATTTTAAATATTATAATTCTAAATGATTTTGTTTGTAAAAGAGGTTTTTTTTAGATAGATAGGAAGTATTTAGTGTTAATACACTCCATACTCCGCCTTTCGCTGAATTCGAGACATTGCTTGTTGAGTGGAGGAACTGAACGCCGCGTTTTGTCTTCGAGAAAATGAGGATAATTTAAATAAAATCTTTGCCCCGAGTGGGGATCAAACCTACAACCGAACGACATAATACAATCGACCTTAAAAAAAGAGTGTTAAGTTATTTTTTTATATTTTGTAATCAAAATCGGAGTCAATTAAAATCAAAAATATAAAAAAAACGTAGTCAAAGAAATAAATAAATTAAAATTAATAAATAATTCTAAAATTAAATTATTATTTTCAAGACATTAATAAAAAGAAGAATATTGTTAAAAAAGCATTTTTCAAATCAGACAAATAGTAACTAACGAAAAAAAGTCCTTTAAAATTGACGTAACCTAACACCGCGTTATGTCAACGTTTTGTTGAACCAACTAAAACTCCTCGACTAGATTTATGAACGGTATCCTTCATTTAAACTACTGTAAAATAATTTGCATGCATTTACTAGATTGACGAATACATACATATATTATAGTCTAAAACACTTTGCCACAATTACTTATTTTGCATTTCCGGTTGCATATGAAATGGAAAGAAAATACACCCGAGATACACATCTAGTGGCTTATTTTAGCATATTCATTTAAAATATATTTAAAGTATGAAAATAAATATTTAATCTATTTTACATTCACACTCTTAATCCCGCATTAGCACTGTAGACAGAAAATAGTTAGTGTCAAGACACTCTGTACTCCGTTGTACTTGAGTGGTGGAACTCAACGCCGCACCTACCAGAGCGGGGAAATGAAAACAATTTAGATGTTATCATTCCCCGAGTGGGAATCGAACCCACAACCGATCGTGTTTTCAATTAGATACTGTAAATAATATAATATAAGGTATATTTGACTATGCAAAAATTATTATCATAATTAGTTTAATTAATTAAAAGCTTGCAGTGAAAAGTTCGTCTTCCATTATACAATATCCCTAAGAAGGAAACGGCAAGAAGAGAATGGAATACAAATAGTATTATACTAACAACTCTCTGTAATAACTGTCTTAAACGTATAAACCGATTTTGATAAAATTTTTGTACAAAAACTTAGGCCATTGTGGCGAAATAGCACAACGGTGGACGGTAGTAAAGCGCGGCGTTGAGTTCCGCCATTTGACACGCAATATCTCGTATTATGGGTAACAAGTGGCGAACCAAGTGTCTTAACACTAGATAATTTAAGCTGAGAATTTCCTTTTCTGTAAGCACCATTTTTAAATTCATACAAATATTTACAAGAGAACGCGCTAAAAGAAATATCTTATTACACGATCAACTCGACAATTATGAGGTGTTTAATATAAAAAATATATAAGGCTGTATTTTAAAATGAAGTTATTATATTTTGTTTGTAGCTGTTTAAAGCTATTTTATGATTACTTACTTCGTTATGGCGGAGTGGGAGTCTGGGTGGGTGTATCTGATAGTTGTAAGTTCAATTCGTACGTAGATATTTTTTGTGTTTGTTTTTTGCGAAGTACATAGTGTCTTAGCACTAGGTACTTTCTGTCTACCCAGATATGCGATGAAGGATGATATAAACGTGAAGAAAAGCGTAGGTAGATAAAAAAATAATTATTATAAATTTTAATTGTTTGTCCCATTTCACGCCATAGCGAGCCAAAATGATATTAGTTGTGTCAAGTTTAATTTGCTGACTTTAATAACGCGGCGTTAAGTTCCGCTAGTTCACGTAAACGTTTAGATTTCAGCTGAAAATTTTACCTCAGTCTTTTTTGACCTTAGTAGACTCTAATTTGACTGCAGTAGAACTAGCTTCTCTCAGCTTATATTTTTTTAAAAGTATTATTCCATACTTAGGATTAGAAAACATTTTTGAGTAAAACGTATAAAAATTTGAACGCAGCGGAAGTCGAACTCGTGCCTCTTGGAAACCGTCCAAGTGCTCTGACCGCTAAGCCATGGGTTAGCACGCCACTCGAGGGATTACAAAACATTTTTAAAAAACGTTTAAATTTTTATACGTTTTTTTTAAATGTTTTCTAAATCAAAGTGTGGAATAAAACTTTAAAATTAATAAATATTAATATAAAATAGCAATCTCTCTTGTTAAACGATTATTTCTTAATAATCTTTAAGTAGTAGAAATAAAAATCTTTGTACAGAGATGCTAACAACATAAATAAGTTATAACAAAAATGTATAAGAATTTCGATGCAGGTAGTATAACGCATGACACACGCGGTCAGAGCCCTTGGACGGTATCCAAGAGACGCGGGTTTGAATCCCGCTGCGTTCAAATTTTTATACATTTTTTCAAATAACTTTATTAATGGATATATTGCCTATTATTTAATATTCATCCACAATGCATTCTACTTTAGATAGAGTTTTAAAAATTTATTTACATCACCTATAGTCGTCAATTTTAAAACGGGTCAACTAATAAAATACATGGTCGTTTATATTTTTCGTGAAACAGTTCACGTATATACGGAACAATTGACGATATGCTTTCTTTGAATTTATATATATATATATATATATATATATATATATATATATATATATATATATATATATATATATATATATATATGACAGAGATTTGAGATTAGAAGCTTGGAAAGGAAAGTATGTAGAAGAAATTATTTTTTGTATGGAAAACCTCAGTGTCTATAGATATTAGTGGCATGTTTACTTATAAACGAGGGTCGTGGGTTCGATATCTGTGTATCTAAATTATAATATATGTCCGGTTGACGAGTTGACAATGCGTTGCCTTAGCAACGTGTATGTCACTTTATATAAACGTGTGTGTTAAACACATGGTAGTGTGTGTTAAATGTATTTTATTACGTTAACACATTTTAATGCCATATTTTAAAAAAAATATTAGCATTATGCACTGCACATAAGATAACTAAAAAATAAAAAATAGAAATTTTAAATTTTATATGGGCTATAATTTATAAAGATCTTATTGGAAATTTGGCAATTTCAAATCTACCTGTACAAATTGAACTGATAACCATTGTTTAGTGTAAACATATATCCGCTATACCATAACGGTGTGAACTAAGGTGATAAGTATTATATATTCACAGCCGAACGGTTGTCAAATTTACTTTCATGACGTCGTGAATAGCTCGTTACACTTCCCAAAGCGTCAACTTTGACTTGGTACACTCAATAAATGCTCACTGATTAAACATTATGTATTTTGAATGTTTATATTATGAAAATGTACGTTTGTTCGTCTCTTTATTTAGTATGAGAAAAGGTTTTTGTAACGAATCAAGTGTTCAGTAGAAATATTAAATACGTTTATTTGCTGACATCCCATATTGATTACTGTTGAAATTGCATAAAAAAAATTCAAAGCAGGAAGAATTTTTGAATATATATATATATGTATTTTTTTTAAAACTAAATGTTTTCTAGATATATGTAAGAAAAAATAATTTGGATGTCGAAGTATAGGTGTATCGGTACATATGACCCCTTTGTATAAAAAATATACCAAAATATATATTAAAATAGTCAATATAAAGAAACGATAAGAAAGAAATTATTTTACATCATAATCAAATAAATTTATATTAAATACACTTACAAGTGTTTGTAACACACTTTTATATAAAGTGACATATAGTGTATCAGAGTGTATTAAATTTATTTCAAAATTATCAATACTGCTTCTAAAAGAGGCCGGTCGTGACGCAGTGGGACAGCGTCTGATTGTAAACGTGATGCGAGTTCCATTCTCACTCGGGGGAATGATTATATTCAAATTATTTTCACTTCCACGCTCCGGTAAGAGAAATTGCAACGTTAAGTTTCACCACACAACACGCAATGTCTCGAATTCGGTAGAAAGTGAAGTACAGAGTGTCTTGACACCAGGTACTTTCTTCTACCCTGCTGTTAGCTATATAAATCAAAATGTCTATAGCAATTTTAAAATATGCTAAATTATAACTTGGGTGAACTTGCTTAGATTACATGGTTTAATTGTATGGCGTGGGTTACGAACATAATTTCGCTACCTTTATTATGACACAATTAAATATTTTACAACAAGAACTATAACGGTGCACACGAAATACTTTGCGTGTTAATATGTCCAATAATACAAACATAGGAAGTTATTTGTTTATATATATATATATATATATATATATATATATATATATATATATATATACTCCACTTTCCGATTTCCGATGTACCGATTCGTGATATTGCGTGATGAGTGGTGGAACTCAACGCCGCGCTATGTCTTCCTAGAGTTAGGAAATGGAGACACTTCAAATATAACATTATATAGTAAATTTGTGTGTAAGTAAACGTGTGACAGCGTCTGACTGTAACCGTAGTCGGTTTTGGGTTCGATTCCCACTCTAGGGAATGATTATTTATTATATTTATGTATATGTTTTTTATTTACTATATTTTACTATATTTTTGCTATTATTTCGTCATGTATTGTAAAAAAAGATGTTAATTAAAGCTAGAAGGGGACAACTGAATGAGGTGTTAAGTTACGTCGTTGCAAGCATCGAGACGTATGTATCTTTCATCCATTCATTTAGTACTGTAAAAAAACTCCTACTATCTGTAAGTAAAAGTCAAAAACATTTTTTTTATTAGAAAAAAGCTGATATAAGCTTATATAAGAAAACAAGCCTATTATTGAACAGTAAGGGTTTATTTTATTAGCTCTAGAGTATTTGAGACACACAAGAAAATCAAACTATTCGCGTGCCGATAATAAAATCAATTTCCCTCAACTACAGGATATGAGGTTATCTGAATAAATAAATATAGGAGACAAATAGTATATTTTTGACTTTATGTATATATATATATATATATATATATATATATATATATATACATATATATACGCGCCACTAGGAAACAGCCAAACTCTCTACCCATTAGGCTATATTTCTCGTGTACATTTTCACGTAGCTTGATTAGAATGTATGGCTTAGTTGGTCTGATGTCTAGGTAGTTTCCAAGAATAACGAGTTCGAATTCAGTCAAATTTTCAATGAGACAGCGTCTGACTGTAAACACAGTCGGTTGTGGGTTCGATTCCCACTAGGGGTGATTAAATTTCAATTATTTTACGTCTTTGCTCTACGCCACTCACCGCGTAATGTCTTAAATTTGGCACAAAGCAAAGTACGGAGTGTCTTAACAATACGGATAAAAGCGTGAAGCTGTAAAAAAATGCTAAAAATGGGAGTGTTCCTTTTCAATTTATATTGTATATAATATATTTCCATCCAGCCAGAATTATAGAATCACCCGAATGACCAAAACCTCCATAGAATAGACAAGTCCTGAGAGACGTCAACGAGATTTTTTTTATTTATAAACAATAAAACAGCCGATCTAAGCAACTCGAACGTGACGAGAAAGTAAAGCACGAGCACGAGCTACCACTACGACGACTAAATTAAATATTCAAATTGAAGTAGGATTGATGTAAGTCAGAGAATAACAAATTTGTGAAAAGCTTTTAACAATATGGATTTTTAGTTAATTTTGTTTAATATATATATATATATATATATATATATATATATATATATATATATATATATATATATATGTATATGTGTAATCTTTTCTCATTTCCCTTCATATTGAAATAGCGTAATACAATATTTTTTTAGGCACAACTCATATAATATAAACGAACTATACCCGCTACTTCGTCCGCATCGAATTAAACAACGATTTTAAATGAAACTATTTAACCGGATTAATCGTGTATATTTGGTATTCGAAAATACATTTTTGGACACCTGACGTTTCGAACACTTTACAGTAGTCCGTGGTCACAGGTAGACCTGACCTAAGTAAAATGTATAAAAATCGCGAAAATCAAAGATCTTATTATGTTAAATAACGATGTTTATTACACTACTATAAAAATAAGAATATAGACAGTCAGACAAAAATAAAACTATATTACAAACCGTCACTTCAATACTAATAATTGTTTTGTATACAAACGAGTCTTAAAATCTAAGGCTAAAACTTTATAATACAAAAATATAATATGGTAACTGAACATTGTCTTCTTCTTCTAAATTAAAAATCAGAAAAAAGATAAAAATAGAAATATTTTTTCATATAAACTTGTTGGGAATCGAATCCACTATCTGATATACATTTAAATATAAAAAAAGAACTACTGAGCGACTTAAAAATCAAAATTTCAATTAAATCTCTAAAGAATTTCCGGAGATTTGAGGTTTTTGCCCATGTAGGCACTATGTACCTATACACACATTGCCATATCTGTTCATTTATAAATTATTTATTCAAAAAAATTTATAAATTATTTATTCAAAGACACTTAGGTTTGGTTACACCCCAAAACGTCTAGCTTCACGCTTTTTATCCTTCATAGCAGGGTAGACAGAAAGTTCCTAGTGTTAAGACACTCCAAACTTCACTTCCACTGAATGCGAGACATTGCGTGTTGAGTGGTGGAACTCAACGCCGCATTTTTATATGTAAATAATTTTAAATACAATTAACGTAAACTTAAGCACAATTTTTTCTAGCTTCACGATTTTCATCCCTCATAGCAGGGTAGACAGAAAGCACCTAATGTCAAGACACTCCGTACTTCACTTCCACCGAATGCGAGACATGCGTGTTGAGTGGTGGCACTCAACGCCGCACTTTGTTATGTAAATAATTTTTAAATATAATCACACTCAAGTGGGGTTCTAGCCACAACGAGTCGAGTCGCGCCACTACCGGCTATTTTAGCGATGTTTAATATAGCGAAGTACACTGTAAGCTGATCACATCTTTTGATAGGGATTTGCTATCATATTTGGTGGGGCTGTTTCTGTTCCATCGGCAATTTGGTCAATAATACCGACTAATGGATATATGTATGTTATTCTTGTACGCGAAACCGCTGAACAAATTTGGATGAAACTCTATAGCAATATAGATTAAATTTAAAAATATTATCTTTATATATACAAAATTAGTTTACTTTTAATTGACATACTATGCGGGATACCGCTAGGAGCGTTTTTCAGTTATTAATTATTTTATGTTTCCAATACTTTTTTATATTGATATTTAATATCATTTTATACATTTTAACCCGTTTAGATCTATTTTAGATATTGGTATAGGCTAGAATTAACTAACAGGGCTCGAGACAATTTGATTGGCGTTACTATTTATATACTTATATAAATGTATAGGAATTTTCTTTAATTTTTTTTATTACGTGTCTAGATATTATTCTCTATCCAGTTTCTTGTATTCAATTCTTTTTTCGGGATAAATGATCTCTGACTATCCTGCTTTACGGGATAAAGGATGGAGAAGCTTCTTTTCAAAAACAAAAAAAAATAATGAACATATTTCATGAATTTTAGTAATAAACCAAAATCATAATTGAATCTATTAATTTGTTTTTTAGCTTCACGCTTTTATCCCGCATGGCAGGGTACACAGAAATTACGTAGTGTCAAGACACTCCGTACGTCGCTTTCCACCGAATTCGAGACATTGCGTGTTGAGTGGTGGAACTCAACGCCGCACTTTTGTCTTTTACTAGACCGAAAAAGTGAAAATAATTTAAATATAATCACTTCTTCGAGTAGGGATCGAACCTAGAACCAATCGCGTTTACAGTCAGGCGCTGTGATACTGTGCCACGGCCTCTATTAATTATAATACAATTTATGGAAAAATATTTTAATGATTACTTCGGATAAAGATTGGGGAATATATTTTTCTCTTCTGTCTGTTGTAAAGACACATAAGCTATACATGAAAACAATAATAAGATATAAGTATGTATGAAAGTCGATCGTATATTTATTGATTTTTTACTCGTACGTTGAGTTCGGTTGATTTATAACAATATGAAATATTTTGAAAAATAGACTATTTATTTATCAATTTTAATTCATAATGTATTATTGTTTACATATATATATATATATATATATATAGAGCTGAGGAGTATGAAATTTGGCACAGTTATAGTTTATATAGAAAAGACGTGCAAAATACTATTATTTAAAAAAAACTCAAACAAACACACTACTATGTGTTTGACATACACGTTTGTGTGTCCCGTTGATGCAGTGACGTACACGTTGCTACGGCAACCCGTTGTCAACGCGTCAACGGGCCGTATAGTAATTATAAAACACTCAAGATGATGCGCGAACTTTTTAGCCATATTGTCATGTATTTCAACTGTAATATTATTATATATAAAATTTTATATTTTCTCGAACTTGTCCCGCTTTGTCCCGCATCGCAGGGTAGATAGGGACAACCTAGTGTCAAGACACTCCGTTCCCCTTCAAGGACATGCTTTTATTTAACGTGCCGTGTTTAATGCCAGGGATAAAATATGGAACAAAATATTATAACTGATTACAACAAAAAATACAACAAATACAAGAAATACATTATAAATAATTACAACGAATATTTCTTGTAATTCAAAATGGCAGCCACAACAAAATGGCACCTATAATCTATCCAATATGAACATCAAATGAAAGCCTGTTTTTAATTTTACGTTGTTTTAATTTCAAAATGCTTTATCTTTGACAATCAAAAAAGAACATTGTACTATATAAAAATTGAATTAATATATATATATATATATATATATATATATATATATATATATATATATATATAAATAGAAACAACATATGTATGTATCTTTTTAGTATCTAAATAATATGTTTTTTAACAATAATAATTTAATATGTCCATCCTCGAACCCATAATAAAACAGATAAGTTTTGTTTACGTCACTACTTAACATGTAATCGCGTGGAAATAGGTTAGGGAAAAGCTTAAAGCTATTCATTATACATATGACAAAGTTCGTACTAAGCTTTTTGATTTATTCAATATATTTTATTATTATTGTTTTGAATGTCGGTGTTTATAGTCGTTAATGTATTCAGCGGTCAGTGCAGGTTCAAATACTTGTTTTAAATATTAGATTTTAATCAAAATAACTTATAAATTCTCTATATATATCCTACAAATGTTTACTGAGTTACTTTTGTACTGACATAATGAAAAACTAGAGTTAAAAATTATAAAAAAATAAAAAAAATATATGTGTGAAGAGATTGTTTATTATAAATTATCTGAGTCTTAATTACACCTTATTATATCAGCTATCTGCTAATGAAAGTATCGTCTGAATTTTCCAAACATTATCCGGAACAAACAGACCAACAAAAATTGCATCAAATATATATATAGGGTGTCCCAAAATTAACGCAAGATTTGAATTAAATAGAAAATGCCATTTTTAGTCTTTTAATATTTATTAAAAGACTAAAAATGGCATTTTCTATTTAATTCAAATCTTGTGTTAATTTTGGGACACCTTTATATATATATATATATATATATATATATATATATATATATACATATACATATATACATATATATGTACCACGTATACATATTGTAAAATAAGCCAAATTTTAATATTTCAAACAGACACTCCGATTTTTATCTATTTGTATGGTTATATGAAAGTGGTTTTCTACGTATTTCCTTTTTTGAACATTTAAACATATATTTCTAAATAAAATCTCAGAGTCGTTTAGCGAAATTAGCTAAACATATAATTAAAAAACATATTAATATATTTATTTATTTTTAGTATATATATATAAGTCGTTTCAAAGTTCTTTAAACTGAAGTAAATTACGTGAAATCAAATTTTGCATTTTTCAAGCACGCCCGTAAAAGACTTCGTCTATGGTTGGAGGTAAAACGCTTGGTTTCATTAAAAATAAAAGGTAACACTTAGATACGAAATTCTCGCTTCGGGCTAACTAAAATACTGTGGAGTGAGTTAATTATTAACAGAAGTTTCAAATTTCAGGTTATTTGAAGAAAAAAATTGTACACCAATTTGTTTTTTGTTTCTTGGGTTTATTCTCTAGAAGAACGAGTATAGAGTGTTAAGACACTCTGTTGTTTACTTTCTGCTGTTTTCAAGGATTTTGTGTTTTGAATGGTCGTAACTAAGCGCCGAATTTTGTTTAAGTCAAAGAAGACGAGTCATTTATTAAAAAAAATATTTTTTCTAGAGTATAGTTAAAGAAAAGGAACGAGAATTAAGTGCTATGACACTCTGTTGTTTACTTTCTGCTGTTTTATAGGATTTTGTGTTTTGAATGGCCGTAACTAAGCGCCGAATTTTGTTTAAGTCAAAGAAGACGAATTATTTATTAAAAAAATGTTTTTTGTAGAGTACAGCCTAAAAAAATAAAAAGTAATTAATAGTATTTTATTAGATTAACTTGTTCTTTCTATCTTTGGTTTTCAATTTCTATTCGTTTAGAAAATTGTGAATAGTATAGCATGAAAAGCATTCCTTCAGAATTCGTTTTAGCAATATAGGAATATAATTTTTTAAATATTTTTTTCCAATTTTTTATATTTTTTGCTGTGCTTTAGGTCTTTTTTTAAATATTTTTTTCCAATTTTTTATATTTTTTAATAAATTGACAAGATAATCAGTTAAAGCTCCGAGAAAAGCTTAAATGTAAGCTTTTTTATATATTAAATTTTTTTTAGACGTTAAAAGAATCACAAGTTCTAAAACTTTGACTGAAAAAAAATCTATTAATAAAACTAATATGATAGAAGAGTAATTTTTTAAAACAATATTAATTTCTACTTGTCCATACTAAAATCGATTTTTCATGAATTAGCTAATGCATTACTTTTTTTATATAATATTATATTTTTCATACAATTGCAATGATTTCTCTACAAAGGCGTGGTCTGTTAAAGTCGCGATGATGATAACCCGCCGGGACAGATTGTATCACCCTTTTACACACATACATACTGTGTTGATACATAGAAAGAGCTGGCTGAGTGACCAGGACTGCGTTTTAGTAGAGTTTTTACAAAAAAAATAGAAAAAATATGAAAAAATTGAGAAATTCTTCAATGAAAGCAATGTATTGAAGCTACTTCATGATAACCGATTAACTGTACTTGAAAATCCTAGAAGTATATTGTATTAAAGACATACATTAATATATATTAATATCACATTTGTTTTATTTAGAATTCGTTCTGAACAAAATTTTGTTCAATAATATATCTACAGCTTTAACTGATTTTCTATCTATTTATTTTCATAATAAACATATATTTGCTTTACTATTTTTATATCTTTTTTTATTTTTAGCCCAAAAGCTTTGCAGAGCTTTACAATCAAGCTTTTCTAACATAGCCAGTGTTCAATCATATTGGAATAAGCTTTTGAATATTAAATTTCAAAACGAAGAATCAATTATAATATTCTTGTTATTATTTTAACTATTATAAAAAAATTATACTCAACATAAGTTATTTTGTAAAACAACTCTACAATTAATTCCTTATTGTCATTAAGAAAATTTGTTTGTGTTACTTTTTTCGTCTGTAATATATAATAGTTTATTTTAATTGCAATTAAGTTTAAATAAAGATTACGTAAATAGTGCAAAATTTCAGTAATTTAATGGAATAATTGAATATATATATATATATATATATATATATATATATATATATATATATATATATATATATATATATATATATATATATATTGCGAAGGGTGGTTACTGTAATGAAGGTTTGAGTCAAGCTAAGACAAGTTGACGAGAAACGCCCTCTGAGTGACTGTTTGCTACAAAATGTAATATTCTTAAAATAATTTAAATTGCAACTAAATCATTTCAAAGTACTTAAGTACATGATGTTTGCTTTTTTAATATTTTTCTATTCATTTAGTTATCAGAAATTTCAGTCAACAGTTTTTATTATATATAAATATAAAAATATATGCAGTGTTTATATTTGGTTCTCTATTTTAATTAAAAATAATAACAAAATATCACGTGTCGAGTATAAATTTTCATTAAAATATTCATTAAAATTTCTCTAAAATGTGGAATCATAAAAGAAGTATGATATAAGAGTCATTTTTAAATTCATATTTCGAATTGCCTATAGTAAAAGTTTTTCATGAATTAGCTTATGCATGACTTTTTTATATACTATACTATACTATATTATATTTTTCATACAATTGCAATGATTGCTCTACAAAGGCGTGGTCTGTTTACGTCGCGATGATGATAACCCGCCGGGACAGATTGTATCACCCTTTTACACACATACATACTGTGTTGATACATAGAAAGAGCTGGCTGAGTGACCAGGACTGCGTTTTAGTAGATCCCTTTAAAAAAAATGAAAAACATATGAAGAAACTGATGAGTTCTTCACAGAACGCAATGCGTTGCAGTTAATTCATGAAACAACTTTATATATATATATCATATTTTTTTAATTAATCTGAGAAAAGGCTTCTTTTATTACAAGAAATATTCTATAATTGATTCTTAATATCGACTTCCTTTCATGTTCTAAGCTTTCAAAAGCTTATACTGAGTAATAAATTGCAATTGCGAATTGACTTATGCTTCTATGAAAAGCTGAGCACTGTTTTTTTTTTTTTTTATTATTATAACATGTTTATATATAATTTAATTATGTTTTTTCAAAAAAAATTAAAAAAAATTGGATCATGTTAATGTGAAAACTTTTTTTATATATTTACAATATTTTGGTCACGGAAATATTTTTTTGAGAGATAAAAGCTTTTAAAAGCCTTTTAAGAAGAAACCACATAAAATTTTATATTAGCTGATATATAGATATATTAATCGTTGTTACCCTTAAATTATATTCAAAAGCTTGTATTCATAGAGCTTTTTTTCTATTTCAATTTTTTAAAAAAAAATTCTAGAACTTCTTAGTATTTACAAACCCTGAAATTATTACAAGATTATTATAATGAAACATTACAATTTCGTCCACTGTTCTTAATACGGGTGCAGATAAAAAGTTAGGAAGAACGAACCAAAAATCGCTTCAGTAATCCGACCCGTCAGTCCCGACACGCTGACTGATAAAAAGATCCACGTACAGATTTATCGGTCCTAGGCCACTTTATCACATTTGAAATATTCATTTTGGATATAAAATATCAAATAAATTTTATTTTGTACGTGGAAAATTTTCTTTATAAAGCCCAGTAAAGTTATGTCATCGTAAAGATACTATTCGCTTAGTTTCTAACTGACCATGTTATGGTTCAACGTTTTCGTACTACGTTCCGGTTATATGAAACGCGGCGTTTAACTCCGTCATTCAAAATTATAGATCGTTGCTAAAAGAGTGTCGTAACACCTAATTCTCTCTGTTTGCTCTACAAAAAAAGGACCTTTCTAAGAGATGCTGTTACAGTCTACTATTTCAGAGCTTTTCATGAGATGTCCTATACACAAGTGTTGGTTTACGTGAAAGCTTAAAGAAACCTGTATGAATAGTGATGGGAAAACGCCTTTTTCAGTGTTGGCATTCTGTAAAAAAAATGTTTTTTTTTTTCATTTTAGTGAAGCATTTTGAAATTTCATTTAAACAGACAACTGTTTGTTTCATGAAATGAGATATAAGTAAGTTTTCATATTATTATGTAACTATAAACGTTTTAAAATTCCGCCTTTAATAGAGAGGTCTACACTTAATATGCTTTTTCATTTGCGTTTCCACTGTAACGTGCTCATTTCCCCTTTTATGGCGCTTAATTTTTAAAATTTTCTGTTTTTAATACCGTATATTTTGTATTCACGCGAATTTTCGCGAATTTTATTTAAGTCTGGTGTGAAACGGCAAAAATATGTTTATATATATCATTTATCCGGCTTTAGACAGCGTATAAAAATTAAATATGAAAAGCTTGGAATCTGTAGGAGCTTTCTAGTATTCATCATTTTGTTGTTGTTTGTTTATTTTAAGCGTATTATTTTAAATCATACACAATACAATTTTCAGAGTACTTATCGTATGTAAACGTCGAAGTGCAGCTTCTTACAAGTTTTCAAGCGTTTTTTCAAAGAAATGTTGAAAGTTTCAGTAACACTTTATAGAATTTAATTTAAATTTTAAATCAAATATATTATTCTACGTAATTTTTTATATATTTATTTTTTTATATATTTATTTAAAAAAATAAGACAATTAAAACAGTAGTATGTCTGTCATTTAGTGACAGGACATTTCTTTTAAAAGAAATCCAATGTCATATTTTATATAATTAGACTAAACAAAGGTGAAATAGGTATATATTTGTAAATTAGTATATACGGAAAATTAAAATAAATGTTTTCTATAAGTAATATTTAATAAACTTGCTCAGAGAAACCCATTAGTGTAGTAACGTGTAAACGATATCTTTTTGGTTCCGAATTTACTGAAATAAAGGAACGGTGAGGCTAAATCGTTATTACGCAATAACCTTGTTGTATTCAGCTAATAGTATGTTTAATATAATACTTTTCGGCTTTTTGCTAGTTTGTAAATATGTAACAGATGTGTATAAAAAATATACAATATACAAGCCGTGCCCGCGACGTCGTCCGCGTGGAATTAAATTCC
Source organism: Dryadula phaetusa (assembly GCA_032432895.1). NCBI lineage: Eukaryota > Metazoa > Arthropoda > Insecta > Lepidoptera > Nymphalidae > Dryadula > Dryadula phaetusa. The sequence continues at coordinate 753,239 of JAOYRS010000002.1, forward strand.
TGAATATTTAATATATAATTCTAAAACAAACGTAGCCTAAATTATTCCTTGTTACGTCGATTATATTTCTGTGAAAGTTCTGCCAAAATCAGTCTAGCCGGTCTAGAGATTAACCGGAACAAACAGACAGACCAACACAAGTTACAAAATATTTTATTTTAGTATACTCGATTAAAATGTAAAAAAACGATTATAAATAATTACAAATTTTATTTGAAATAAAAACTTAATAAACAAAATTCTGTAACTTACACTTATATACTTACCAACTTTTGACTGACCAAACCTACTGTTTTTGAATGACTGACCATATTGTTAACCAAGATCGGATAGAAACCAAAAATCTAAAAAAAAATAACATTCATAATATTATTGTACAGTGAAGAGGCTGAAAATCGCTTTGTAATACTAAGTGGTTTGTCTAAAGCTCTCGTGTAACGAAATGGGGAAAACCTTTTGTGAACTGATAATCGTCCCCACTTGAGCTTCGTTTGACATTCGGTTTTTATATATGTATGTGTGAATATATAATTACGTGCTTTTGAACTCTTGGCATATATTTTTCAACTTTACGTTGGTTGTATATATATATATATATATATATATATATATATATATATATATATATATATATATATATATATATATATATATATTTGTGTAAAACATCTGAATTTAAAATCCTTTTCACGTTTCAGAAATGAAACTTATATTTTCGTAACTATCGAAACAGAAGTTTTGTTCGTAAATTTATCCATTCTTCTATCTTGGGAATGAGTTCTAGCGAGTTAAGGCAGCCGTGTAACAAATTTCAAATTATTCCACTGCAGTAATCTAAATCTAAAATACATTATTATTATTATTATTATTATTATTATAGTTATATTGATACGTAAAGAATTAGCTTTAAGCCCCTTCACATGAGAAATGTGTAAAAAAATAACCGTATATATACAAACTTGGACCCGAAACTTGCGTTTAAATCGGAGAATCGGAATCGTTTTCAAGATTAACGTGCACAAACAGACATACAAACATACAAAAATATAAAAATCATTGGTTTGAAGCAGGAAAAATCAGCCCTCAACAGTTGTTTTTCTCATGTGTCGTCCATATACATACAGCGATCAGTTATCTTTTTATTTTATTATATATATATATATATATATATATATATATATATATATATATATATATATATATCTATATATTATTCTTGCAATCCTATTACTAGCAATTCCTAAGGAGATTGTATTGTTTTCTTCATTATTAAAAAAATATTATAGTTGAAAAGAAATTATATTAAAAACAATTGTATTACGTTATGAAATTTTGAAAATATATATTTTATTCATAATTGTTCTTGTAAGCCTTCTTGTTTATAAATTTAATAAAGAATATATACATATATAATTCATAAAGCTCTTTCGTTAAGCAGTGACTGACAGGGAACTCACAGATGAAACTAGACGTGGTAAATTTAAATTTGACATAAAGAAAATTTCCGGAAATTCCACTAGATTTGGAAATTATGGATATTTCCATTATACTATCGTAACAATAGAAATAGAATACAAAATTAAATTTATCTTTATTATTCAATTCTATGTAGTTAATGTTTTAATTTCAATTACAATCTAAAAGAGATTATCTTAATAAATACTCATTACAAGTCACTTTATAATTTTAGTATCGCAGTAATTTGGTTATAAGGTTATATTGGAAAAGCCATTCGCTTCTTTATGAGAAAATTAACGCAATAATAGACGTTAAGGGTCCGTTTTAACGTAATTTGTGATTATGAGTTTGAATTAGAATATATATAAAAATAATATGAATATATATTAAAATATATTTATTATATATATTTATATACATATATATGGAATATATATGGAATGTTGGATTTCCATATTCATATTATTTTGAACCGTTTTAACTATTTTTATTCTTAATTATTACATAACCTAGCGCGGTGTTTAGTTCCGCCGATAAATAAAAAAATGTAGAAAATTTTTGAACATACAAAATTTTGCTAACACTTTCACCTATCTATACATTGGCCAGAAATATTACAAAAGCCTTTACATAGGCGTGTGGCGACCGACGTCAATTAATTGTTGGTTGACCCGTCACCTGCAGTCTTTGCACCTTCGTTATAGACACTACTGTGCTTTGGGATTTTGTGTTATTAACAAAACAATTCGTATATCGTATCTATGATACAATAAATCCTAATACTATAATAAATTTTACGTTAAATATTTTCATATGTTTACTTATTGTCATATTTCACAGTTTCGGCGGTTTGTGTAAACAATTTTTTGATAATATGACATAAAAAATACATCGACGATGGAACGGTATTATATAAGGTAAGGCATGTCATAATCTAATATATATATATATATATATATATATATATATATATATATATATATATATATTTATATATATATATATATATATATATATATATATATATATATATTTATATATATATTAAAAAAATCATTGAAATATAATTATTGCAAATTATTTTGTTATAAATTAATATCGAATACAATCTAGAGTCTAGTGCTGACGACTAGACCTGAATTCAGTGTAAGTGTTAAATTATATTGGCTTTCAAACCAGAGATGAAGGATTTGGTTAAAATTTTATTATATACTTTCAATTTCTGTTTATTCAAGGATTACCTTGAAAATCGGTTTCAGGATTCAAGCTTGCTATAATACTCGTGTATGGGAAAAACCTATGGAAGGTATTTATCTCTTCATTTTTTTAATAGTTTATTTAAAAAAATAATTAAATCACGTATTTTATTTATTACAGATAAATAAAAGAAGAAAGACATCAGTATTCAATGTAGTTACTGGCAAAAAAGTGTTATTATACAAAAATCATATAAAATTAACTATTTGTTTTTAATTTTTCACTTTTTTAATTTCATAATGTCAATTGAAAGTATATATATATATATATATATATATATATATATATATATATATATATATATATATATATATATAGAAACATGTCTATGTATATGTTTATGTGTGTTTGTTTGTTTACATATGTATTTATATATTTATATCTATTTACTCTGTACGCCCTCCCCTTTTCATTCATTCTCTCCTCTACCCAAAGGTTACCTGGAAGAGATCGCTCGTTTAGCGATAAGGTCGCCTATTGTACTATTTATATATATAATAAAGAGTATTTTCCTTTACTTACTTTTACTTTATATATATATATATATATATATATATATATATATATATATATATATATATATATATATATATATATATATATATATATGCAGTATTCCCTTAATATCCCATTCACCTTAGCTTCTTAAGAACGGAGTGTCCAAACACTAAGTACTTTTATATAAACACAAACATATAAGACATTAGCTATACAAGACAATCCTGGTAAATAAATGGAGGCCCCATTGAAAAACTATGAGCACAAAGAAAGTAACATAAATGTGTTTCTTTTACGTCCCACCAAATATACTTTTATTTATCTGAAAGGGACTATAAATCAGGCAGTGATGTTCGACGATTTTGTATTTTTTTTCCTTATATTAGATGTGAATTAGTGTAATTTGTACTGAGTTTAGTTTCGTTGTTGGTGTTGCGTGACCTTGAATATGTTATTTTGTGGAAATTATAAATGGAAATTGTGAAAATTGAATGGGGTAGTTGTGGAAATTAAAAAATTAGCAATGTTTGGATATACATTACGGTCGTGGGTTCAATTACTATTTTGATTGAGTATCAATTTTTTTTTGCTTATTATTTTCTTAACACACTACCTATAAAATATATGGCAAGTAGATAAATCCAAGTCTTAGATTTAGACTCTATTATTAAATACTGATTTACTATATTAAGCAAAAAATGCATTCGTTCTTAAATGTAATAGTTCTATAACCGATATAGTTGTGTTCGATGTTTATTAGAAAAGGTCAATGAGCCCATTTTTGTATCATTCTAACCCTTTTAGTCCATCTTCTATAATATATGGTATGGAGGTATGTAGATATGTTTTAATGCTTATATTTAATTAGGGGCTTGTCTTACTGTATTGCAAAGATATGCAAGAATTCAGTATTAACTTTCCTATAAATTATTTGTTTTGTCAAAGAGAATTTAAAAATGTCATCAAACACAGTTTGAACGTGCCTACACGTACGGCAAAATATTTTTGACAAACTTTTCCATCTAAACCCTCGTCCATTTCGCGAATATATATAAAAATAATTTCTGCTAAATAATTTCCATGCAGAAATCAAATTTCAGACTAAATTAAGACACTGGCAATTTGAGACTAAGTCAAGGCTAAATTCTAGACTAAATTCGAAGATTTGTTTAACCTGACACGTATATATTTAACTTAGATAACTTAGTTCTCTAAGCCACGTATATATAGCTAACTTAGGTTATTTTAAAATTAGCAACTGTTAATAGGCATTTTAATAGTAATTTTACTCGTATAAGCTATTTTGCTGTAAAGTTCAAACTATTGTATGTTTAGGACCAGTGGAGTAATAAAATAAATATTTAACATTATTATATGAGCTTAGAGCTGATTACCATTCACTATACGGCTAGTTACCTACATAAGTACAATTTTTCGTTTTTGTAATTATAATATTGACTCAAGCGTAAATTGAACCTCGTAACACTGTGTATAGATAAAGCTTGTTAAATTCCATTTTACACGTAATCTTCTTATTTATATACTTTAATTTATATACCATAGTTTGTAATCAACCTTCATTGTACAAAAAGACGGAGTGTTTCAATAATAATTTCTCTACATATATAATATAAAAAAAAGAAAGAGAAAAACGTCTAAAATTCCAAAATATACTAATATATAAAAAAAAAAAGTTATGTATGAACGTTATATTGTACGTGAAAAATTATCGAATTAGCGGATAAGCTTAATGTTGGCTTTACTTGAAATCTCGCGTTTAATCTTCCTTCCATGAACAAAATCCCTTGCCATTTCCTTATAATGGCCCTATTATTACTCTTCGACATGCGTCCATCACGATTAGGTCCGTTCAGACCGTGGTGTGCTTAACGTACTAAAACATATTCGTATAAGTTAGCTTTCAGTTAAGAATTTTTCATAGTATATAACAAAAATTAAAAAAAAATCAAAATATATTTATAAAAATTAACGTCTGAACTCACTTTGGATTTAATATTAATATAATGTACTGTATTCTACTCTACAAGCTCTACCATTTGATATCCATATTGCATGTATTGTACAAAAATATGAAATCCGCCATTTTGTCGTGGAGGCCATTTTGAGAAAATCGCAATGGATTATATATAATTGCATCGTCATCCGAACTAAAGGTGTATTCTTAATTTCAGCTCAATTGGACACTAGGAATTGGATAGAATTGAGTTTCCCAGATTTGACCCAATCTAGGAAACTAACACGGCAAGTTAAATAAAACCATTTAAAAATAAGAACAACAAATTTGTAAATACTTTAAGGAATTAACGTTCACAAATGAAAGCGCAAATCGTTGGTAATTTTAGAGACACTTTCAGAAATTATTTATCCCGAGCGATCGCAGCGCGGCCCTGTTCCGCTATTAAATTTTAATTATTCTTCATTTATTACAGCTTAAGGGATATTTTTTTTTTGTATCAAAATCGCCATTTTTTACGCAAGAAGTGAAAAATATTGGATGATTGAGTAAGATTTTCTGTGTCGTTGAAGTATATAGCAATTAAACTTGTATTTTACGTAATAATCTGAGTTTCCGCTTCCGGCCTCTTGTATCTGGTAGAGCTTTAGAAATGATTTTTTATTACATTCACTGAGATCATATGATTTTGGTAACAATTTTTCATTAATGATTCGTTACTTTAATTCACAAATATTGCCTGTCAATTACCACTTTGAATTTTCTAAAAATATTATTTTTTTAATATAAGGTCCATGTTACGTTACAATGTCTAAATAATATATAAGCATCGTGCCTAAACGCTACAACATGTCTTGTTTTTATTGCATCGAACGGAGCTAAACGCCACTCTTTGTCTAGCCTGAACATTAAAAAAAATAATAAAATATGTTCAGTTTATACGAATTAACTAACAAATCTACTGAAATGCATCGTTTGCTTAATTTTCGTTGGATTCATGACAACCGATTTCAATGACTAGCATTAGCATTGGTGATATAATGGAGATTTAATCAACCATTATCTTCCACTATTTGCTACTCTGAAACGTTTTAATTGAACCTGTTCAGGTTTTCAATTAAGGTGTACTTCGGGGATTGTTTTTGTGCCAATATCGTTTCTATACTTTTAATAGATCAATTATATTGGGGTCAAAAACTATTTTGCTATAAAGACTTTAAAAATCAATTTTAATATAAAGATATCAAATGGAATATATATGTAATATATTCATGAAATATTTGTATTGAAAATTATTTTTATAAAATATCTAGAAGGTGGTTTTGTAGATATTGCGTGTTGAATGACGTGTAACCAGAGAAAATATTTGTGCATATATTTACATTCTCGTAAACGGGAAACGAACTCACTACTATCACCACTGAATACTTAACAACTGAGTTATGAAAACGTCATTTTTGTTATCTCCCCGGTTATATTCATTTATGTCGCATCTGTTTAAGTTTAATTATCTTAGGATCTATCTAATTTAAGTTTTACAAAAGTTGTTTTCCACGAAGATTAAGCGCGGACTGAAACTGCGGGCGACTGTTACTTTAGCTTAAAAATCTTAATCTACTATATAACTCTTAAAGTTATTTTTTATGACGGCCTTTGGATGGACTCGAAAGAAATAAAACTGAAATATACGAAATAGTTGAAATAATTATAGTTTTTTTAATTGCTACAATATTTTTTGAATTAATGTTGCTTTTTTAATATTTCATTGAGTTCTGATATTTTTAACTAAAATAAAAATGTTGATTTATGCTCTAAAATTTCTATTACCCATCCATAAACTCCGAATGTAAGCTAAAACTTTTTTAAAAAAAAACACAATATTTTATTTCATAACAAAAGCTAGGTGTAACATTTAGACAGCCTATAAATCATACAGATCCAAAACGCCCGTAGCAAACTCCACCGTGTTATTTAATTTGAAGGTCCTTTGTAATTGAAATCATGCCCATTGAGACTTCACAAACAAACCCAACGAAATAAAGCCCTTTGTTTGAATCGCGGCCACTCATGAGAAAAAATACAGATAAGAAACTTGATCTTTACTTAAAGAGGCATGTATAAGTAGTATATACTAGTTGTTGTCAGCAACTTCAGTTCTATAATAGTATGGCATTTTAAATTAAACTATTTTAAACAAATTAATCGCGTATTAATCCCACGGAGTAATCGCCCAATCACTACATTAGGTTTCATAAACCTCATATCCTCGTTAGGGAAAATAGATATATTCTTAGGATGATCCGCGAGGCTATTGAAATTCAAAAACATCCAAATTTCAATAGAGAAGATGGTTGGAAGCTCTCTACCACCTGGGACACATTTGTAAAAAATTGAGTCTCAAATCCACCACACCAAAGACAGGATACAGTCAGCTCATTGTGCAAGAATTCAGGGCAGTACGCGAGGCAATAAAAAAACAGATGGCGGTAGATTGATTTAATTAATTTTTGTATAAACTGTCAAAATGCCACCTCAGTCTACCTGTGACCACGGACTACTGTAACGTGTTAGAAACGTCAGGTTTTCAAAAAGGTATTTTCGAATGCCAAAATATACGCGATTAATCCTTTTAAAATAGTTTCATTTAAAATGTGTAAAAATCGCGAAAATCAATGATCTAATCAATATTATGGCAGTATACAGTATTATGTCGAGTGTAATGACACTTGAAATAATATTGTCAGAAAACAGAACTAAAATTTTATCATTTACTTGAGAATATTTTCAGTATGTGTTATTATAAATATATAATGGATAAGGATGTATCTTTGATTCACTAAAAAAACTTGCTAAACTTCTTTTCTGTATATTTATATTGTATAAGAATATTTATATTGTATAATATTTTATTATTTCTGTAGGCTCACCAGGCTGAACTTTTCTGTAAAGGTATCAATTTCTTATATTTATAGTTGGAATAAATATTAACTTTACTTTAAGATTGAATTTAATTACATCCAAGATTATTATAAGGCCGGTTGTAGCGCAGTGGACAGCGTCTCTCAGTGGATCACGTTTATAGTCATAAACGCGATTGGTTGTTTGTTCGATTCCAATCGGAGGAGTGATTATATTAAAATTATTTTCACCAATTATTCTTTTCGCTCTGGTAAGGCAAACACTCAACACGCAATGACTCGAATTCAGTGGAAAACGAAGTACGGAGTGTCTTGACACTAGGTACTTTCTGTCTCTATATAATAAAAAAATATATGTTCTTTTATAGTAAAATTACCTACATGAAATTCAAAGTTAACTTCTCGAGGCTATTGACCTCCGATTTTTATCTTAGGGTATTGTAGTGTCGATGTAATAACTACACACCATTGAGCAATGATTTTTTATCTTCATCTCTCGTTTATTTGCGAGTTACGTTAATTCTAGTCGAGATACTGTTTGCTACATTTCCATTTTGCAGACATCCTCATTGGTTATCTTAATTTAGTTAGCTTTTTCTAGTATTTCAGGGATATGAAAGAAAGAAAAAAAAGAGAATAACTAGACTATATATATATATATATATATATATATATATATATATATATATATATATATATATTTACTTATGTTAGTCATTCCTGCAAGGCTAATAAGTAATAATAGGGCAATATTATTTTATCATTGAAGACGTATATGTATGCAAAAGAAGGTGAAATTAACGTACTACAATTTCTTCATGTACAGGAGGGTTATAAAAGCTTATTAATATACCTTTTTCCGGTTAGAAATCGAACCTTGTACCATTTCGTGAAGTATCAATTTCTTAGCAACATCAACGATTTAGCTAAAGGAACGGAAGCTTGAAACTCATAACTTCAAAGTGATAAAACTCGAAAGTGACTAAAAAGACTTAAAAAGCTTTTTAACGATATCCAACATGCTAAGGCTAGGAATAGCTTAACGATATCATTTTTCATATTTTCAATATTAAGAAAATATATTAAAAACGTAGTTGCTTGTTGATTTTTTTTAAATTACATATTTATATAATTTTTTACTATATTTTTAATTCATTGGATCTATGTGACTATACATACATTTGTGAGAACTTCTTTGAAAAAATCTAAGTAAATAAAACGTGGCGTTCAGTTCCTCTCAAGACAATGTCTTGAATTCAACATGTAGCACTTGAAAAGTGTACAACTAAGTATTTATATTTAGCTAAGTATTTATATATTTTTATATTTTTTGTAATAGAGTCCAGTTTCAAGGACACTGGACTCTATTAGAAAAAAATATGAAATTAAAACAACTATATTCAGATCTAGATAGCTGTTATACATTCCAAAGAAATATATAAATATAAAAAAAAGCAAATAGCTACAAAATATAAATTTCCACGCCATTTCAAACGCTCGTCGTTGTTATGTGCTATGACAATCGTCAAAGGAATATCCGACAAATGCAGAAATGGCATTGTTACGGCCTGAATACTAATTGTGCAAAATTTATAATGCTAACGTGATAGATTTGTAAAAGATTTTTTACCATAAATTACTATATTAATAATAACACAATACCTTATTATACAAACCATGATATAATTTTTTTTTGAATAATTTATTGGTACGTCATTCTGTTTCTTTTTTTTATATATATTTAGTACTAAGTGTCTGAATTATTTTTTTTGCGAGGTAATTCTATAACAAATAACCAAGGCTGGTCGTGGTGCAGTTTGATTATAAACGCGATCGATAGTGAGTTCGATCCTTATTCGGGATATACTAAAATTACTTTCATTTCCTCGCTCTGGTAAGAGTTCCGCCAATCAACACACAATGACTTGAATTCGGCGGAAAACGAACTATGGAGTGTCTGGTCTAGTTACTTCCTGTCTAACCTTCCATGCGCGATAAAACTCACGCTTTAAAATTGAAAAAAATAAATAAATGATGATGAATCCGGATAATGATGTCTCGGGACGGGTTCTGCGGGACCCCGTAGTCGCAGACCCGTAGGCTGTCGTATACCCATACATACCCATAAAACATCACTGTGTTCCTAACTATCTCTATGTGCGGGTTATATCTAAAAAATATACTTAAAAATATTGTATTTAATTTTTTTTATTATTTCTACCGTAAAATAAAAATGTTATGGATGAGAGTTTATAGCTTTCAAGTTTGTTTCATTATAAATATATTCTAAATTAAATAAATTGGACGCTATATAGAGATGCTTTTTCAAACGAAAAGTAGAGTCCACACTTCATTCCCTCATCATGTTTCCTATCATCAGTTATGTATTTATTTTTCACAATATTTTAGTTAAGGCTAAATTTTGATTTATTTCATCTCTACATCATAACTGTTTCACTAATTAAAAGTAATATATAAATTAAATCACAAGTCATATTAAAAATAAAATTAATAAATCGCCCAATATAAAATAATATTTAAACCTAACCTAGAAACCAAACAACTAAAACACGATGAGTTTAATCTTTTTTTATAACTACCCGACATTGGAAATTCACTCTTACTGTAAGAGCATTAGTACTACTGTTCAGTTCAAATGTATGTAGAGCCATTGACTAAAGGGCTATTGTATAATACGTAAGGGATATATAGACAGCTGTGTAGGTTGCAAGTAGGGTCGGATCGGACCCCAAACGGTCACCATAATATAATGGTGAAGAGATTTGCCATCCATTTAAAGGTACTTTGATTGAAATTTTGTTTTGAAAACGTTTTCATTCGAAATATTATTTTAATATCTATATTTTGTTATTTTAATTAAAAATAATCAAAAATCAATTTGTTTTTTTTTTATTTGAACATTATACATCAAAATTAAATTTAATTTTTGTGTTTTTACTCGTTTTTCGGACTTTATGGACAGCAACGAAAATAAAATAAACTTATAATATGTTTTCTCTATTCTATATTTTCTTTTAATTTAGTAACATAACAATAATGTCACGCCACGTATATTCCAATGTAAAAAATGCATTTTCATACAAAAACTATTTTACATTTTTAAATTATATAACGAAATTATAAAGCTAAGAATGTAAAAATGTACTGTAGGCGGTGAGAGCGATAAAATTTGCAAGTTTGTAGTTGCAAGCCAAATTTTTGCTTTTAACCTATTTATAAAATGAGTATAGTTCATTAAATCAAATTACTAAAGAAATGTCGAGTGCGATGTGTATTTTTAATTTGGTAGAGTTATTATTTGTAATTATTCAAGACATGATATTTGTATGTGTTTTTTAATACACCAATTTATTGTATCTCAGTAAGTGAATATCTAATAGGTATGTTTTATAAGTAGATAAGAAAGAAGTCGGAGAGAGAGAGGTCTTAGACATTTCACAAAATTACGATATACATACCTATTATATTTCTTAACAATTTCTTATATAAAAAATCAAGAAAACAACAATAAAAACAAAGGAATTAGAATAAATGCCAATGAACATATTGTTCGAAGACATACCGCCGTACAATAATAGATGTTGATTTACAATCAATTTTGGATAGGGATTAAGGCTTTTTCCAGAAGTGCCCGCTCGTAGTATATTTGTACTAGAATTGTAAATGTAGTTGAAATGTATGTTCAAACAATTTATAATTTACAAGACATTACAGATAGAAATTGGTGGTTTAATCACGTCAATCGCATCGCATGTCGATTTATACGGTGTTCAGTTCCGCAAAATGCCATATAAAATGAACAAACCAAAAACAAGTTATCAACTGCGAAATTGCGTATGATGCGCAAAAATAAAAGGTAATCGCTTTACAACTATCAAATATTCAAAATCTCCGTCAAAAAAATCCGCTTCAAATGAAGATGGAACGATGAAATTATATTTTCGAGTAGATCTCAAATTGATTGACGATATCGAATGCCGGTGGTAATCTAGCTACGACATATTGGGTACAGAGCGAATTATTCGATTATACGAGTGTCCGTCAAAATCGTTTCGACCGTGAATGAAAAACTATCGGTTAAAGACATGTGGGTCAATTTTATTGGAATTCATATCGATTTTCATGTGTAAGTGACGTTTATATCTTGATTCATTCATATTGTGTCGTTCGTAATGATGATGGTCGTGGCGCAGTGGGACAGCGTTTGATTGTAACGCGATCGGTTGTGGGTACAATCCAATCAATGTTTATTGTTTCAGGTTGAATTTTCATACTAGCCTGTTTATTTGTATTAAAAAAAAATAGCTATCTTTTTAAATGCACATTAGTTTTAAACCTTACCTTTATATAATTTTCAGAATCGCGAAATACTAAATATTTAATCTAGATCTTAGTTCTGGTTTTTAAAAAAAAAGATTATTTTTTCAAAGATAGACGAGATAACTGATATTTAAATTAAAATCTAGAGAATGATAGGGTAGAGTGGGTAGAGTTGAGCCAATTGAAATTCAATTTCAAAGTTAAAAATGACGTGTACATAAGATTTTACAAGCTGAAAAAGTCTATTAAAAATTTAAAAGGAATGAAAAATAAAAATGTTCGATAGAAACCGGCTTGTTTTGATGTGACCGTTTCGGTGGAAAATGTCGCTACGAAAGCTCTACCACTCGATTAAAACGCGGTCTAAATTTTCTTTTCATTATGAAGTTGTGAACTAATTTTTCTAATGTCAATTTTGTAGAAATTCGCTAAATTTTCATATTTTTTTTATTATTTGATATATATATATATTTTTTGATTTTTAATTTATAATTAACATTTGTATATATAAATTTCTAAAGGATTAAACGTATAACTCATTCAACTTTTGAATGTTACCATTTATTTTAAATACAGTGTGTGGTCAAAGTTCAACAACCAAACACAATCTACTTTGGAAGAACATATAAAAAATGCTAAATATAATGATGCATCACTACGTTTCTCTGTCTAATCTATTATAACAACGAAGTGAGATTTTTAAATAAAAAAATGGAATAAATACAAAGTTGAGAATAAAACGCTTAATATATTATCAATGAAGTAATAAATCACTCAATTAAAACTCAATTTCACAATTTTTAACTTAAAGCTTTATAAAAAGGCGACCTTTTGCAAATCGCAAACATAACCCAAAGTAACCAGGCCGTGTCTTTAGGGAGTCTTGGGAAAATCAATTTGTACAAGACCATGTAAAATAAAGGGAACGAAGACAAGCTACTACAAATACGTTCAGAGATAAATAGTTGTGATAGAGCTTTCTCAATTCGACCCAACGTTTTTTATATTACACTCATTATCCCTAAGCAGTGGGAGATATATTTTGAATGGTTTCTTTTTATTATATGTTATAATATTATTCATAAGGCATTTGTGACACGTTTGGTGGTAATGATAGAAAGTTTTATACTTTTTTTGGGGAAAAGTTTAAATTATTTCCGTTTCCGAAGTTTTTTTTTCTTTCAACAGAGTTAGCAAAGCTTTTTTGAATAGAGTGTAAGACACTCTATATTACTACTAACCCACTAATTTTTCTATTTATATTTTAGGTTAGTTTAAAAAGGTATGAAATTCTTATCTATAATATAAGAGTATGTCGTACAAATAAGAATATTTAAACTTGTTGTTCAATAGTACAATTATCGATTCGACATAAACTTGACCCGATACGAGCTTTCTTAAGAAAGCTCCATTAAGTGACATAATGTATAGCCGCTAGTGCCACCTTTCCTTTTTAGGTCAGTAATTCGTTCCCATCACTATATAATGTAATGTCGTTGCACAGTTGGGACTCGGCTGATTGAACGTAGTAGTTCCAGGTTCATTTTTGCAACTAATGAAAATTTGTATTTGAAATATTTTGTTTATTACAGTATTTAATTCTGAAAACTTGTTATTTGGTCGTGCAGATATTTTAAAAACTCTACGTACTTTATTTTTTTGTGTACAGTTTTATTAAAAATACTATGACTATAATGGTTCCATAATGTCTAAAGAAAGAATATAGATACATTTTTCGTTTGTTCTTTCCTTGCTATGTTGAAATTTAATCACGAAAGTTAAAATATGTTTTAATATAAAAAATCTGCAAGTGGTATGTCATAGCAATGATCCACTCTATGTAGAGTGAGACACGTTTGAACGTCACAAAGGCACTAGGTAAGAAATATTAAAATACTTTTGCAAATAATTCGAGGAAAGCAATAAACTTAATGAAACAACGTTCCTTTCAGATAAATTCTAGCTTCATCCTTTTCCCGTTTTCGATAGAATATAACAACTAGAGAAAAATAAAGTTAAATTTTCTTACAGAATCTCATAAAATTGCTCACTTTTGCCGTACAATTAAAACTAATGGCTGTTTCAACACTGTTTAAAACGTTTCCTTCGACTTATCTGGTAAATAATTATAATTGTGTCCCTTTCTTTTTATAATGTAGAGAGCGAGATAGTGTTATACGCATTTGTCATGTAAATTAACAGGAACTTATCATACAGTGGTCGAACGGAGCGAGCAAAAGGAAACTTAAAATTTATCACGTTCTTACGTACAATGTATGCTAATATGGAGTCGTAGACCTTTTATTAGTAGAGGAACTCGATTTTATGTGTCAGTACAATTGTTAGGAGAAACGTAAAAGCTTTTCGGCATTCGTTCTTTTTGAATGTCATCAAGTTTTATGATATACTTTTGACCGTTTGACCTTGAGCAAAGTGAAATTTCATAATTGGTTAGTTTTTTTTTGCATTTATTATGCCAGCTTTTGTTTATTGGAAGTGTTTCACTATCTTGAGAGCTTTGGGTTCAAATTGTATAGGGATAAATTATTAGCACAAAAGATTAGTCAATTAGCACAATCTTATACCCAGTAATGAACTGCTATATATTATAAGAAAAAAAGGAATTGATTTATACAAAATTTTTGGAAACATTAAGAAAAGCCCGCACACAAAAATCTTGAATGACTCAAAGCTTTATATTTTCAACCTGGAAAAACACGATTGTCCTACTTATTATTCTCGCTACATTTTACTAGCTAAAGTCACGACAGCACGTCTTCTTCGTTGTCACGTAACTACAGATCCAGCCATTGTTTATTTTATATACAACAGAATCTGTCCAAGCCACTTTCACCTTATGTTTTAATACACGAACACTCACTTTTATCTGCACTAAAATTGTTTTTGATTTTCATAGTTGTTTGCCCTATCGGTTTGAAAGTCACCGCCGCGTCTGATAGAGGAAGTAGCTATATTCCCTAGGTTAAGTTATCGTTCATTGATAACAATCTCTATATAGATATGTCGAAATGAGCGATAAGCTCAGCTTAGTATAAATGTAAAGCAGTTTTAATAACCCTGAAATACCGAATATATCTTTGATTAAATGCATTTTAATAAATAATTTATATGCCCTTGACCAAAATACATTTTAAACATTTTTCTCTTTACTAAGAAGACTGCCTAAGTAAATCTTGACAACAACGTGGGTAATTATGGGTCTAAAATACTATAATACCATTTTTCATCTAGTTATGAGACATTCCTTGTGTAATGACACAACTTAACGCCGTATTTTGTCTTAAAAAGAAAGAAAATGTAAAATATTGAAATATAATTAATAATATTGCTACCAAGAATTGAACCTACAATCGCCGAGTGCCACGTCGAATAGACCAAATGTACTAAAATAGCCCCTAATTCATTCTAAAAATTTCGCTAATTAGCAATAATTGAGTAATTGAGTTTAAATTACAGCTTCAGAATGTCTTTAGTCTTCGAGACTCCTCGCTGAGTGTACATTTGATCTATTATAATAATATTTCATTTGCAAATTTCGGTAACGAAATGATTTATATTTCCCGTAAAGATATTATAATTTTATATTTATTTCAGCTTTCTAACTGTTAAATGGAAAACTTTAATTTTATATTCAAGTATATATATATATATATATATATATATATATATATATATTAATATATATATTAAATTTTGGGAAAATGAGGTAAGAAAAACTAGATATATTTTATTAACAAACATTGCTCTGTTTGTGATTTGAGTGATCATAACATATATATTCAGAAATTTATTTTAACTAAAAGCTTTGAATTTTCCGCCCAACACGCAACATTTACTAAATACTAATAAATAGCATAAGAAAAGGCAGTTTTTGTCAAAATTCGCTTTTTATCTCAACGCATCTTGTCATACCAGAGAAAAGTAACGTCAACAAATTACAAATAATTATTGCTTCGAATAAAGAAACACTTAGCAGTTCAACGCACATTGTCAAACTAATAATACACATTAATATTCAAGACACGAGCCGTTCAATCCATCAACCAAATAACTATATGAGATGAGACGATAAGTCCAACTAAATTCCAATTCGTACACATTTGTCACACGTAACTACGTTCTTACCTTTAAGTATGTGGAAAAGACTTTATTTGGCGCGTGACTGGCTAATTACATATACGGTCCACTGAAGTTGTCGGCCAAGTTATTGTCAACTAAAGTCGGTTTAGGATTGCGTCGAGTTGCGAAATGCTGAATGTCGGCCAATTTCAGTTGCCACGTTTACATTTTCTGTTTAGTTCATTTATACAACGTTTATATAGCTCCCTTTGAATGTAAATAAAACATTGTATGAAGCAGCGGGATTCAAACCTGCGCCTTTTGGACACTATTTGAATACTTTAAAAATAATAAAATATAATAAGGTTAAGCGATTTATGATTTTAATAAAAATTGACAGTATTAATCTACTCGGTGTTTCACATTCTTTGGTGAGACAAAATGCAGCGTTTAGTTACGAAACACTATGTCTCAACTTTAAGCTTGCGGAGTAGAGAATGGCTTGACATAAAAAAATCTTAGAATTATAAAAAAAAGTTGGTAAATTTTATCGATTTTATTTTATCATTAATATGTATATTGTGTTCGCTTTTTATCTTGTATAACAGGGTAGACAGAAAGTACGTAGAGTCAAGACACTCCGTACTTCGCTTTCCACCGAATTTGAGACAATGCGTGTTGAGTGGTGGAACTCAACGCCGCACTTTGTCTTACCAGAGCGGGGAAGTGAAAAAAAATTTAAATACAATTACTACCTCGAATGGGAATCAAACGTTGTCCCACCGCGCCACGACCAATCGGTCATTTTAGTGTTGTTTATATTTAGATGGATATGTATATAGCTCACAGATCTATCATTGTCTGTCGGTCAATTTCAACAAAGTCTAAAGGGTTGCTCTAGACTTCCAATACACTGTACAAGATCACAAGTCAAAGATGAACAGTGATTTAAGTCAATAATTCGTTCGAGCGTTCTCAATTTTGTATTTGATTAGATTTCTATTGAAATCGTGAACAGTTTAATTTCTTGTAAGTAACAAATTTTTATTTGATTATATGTTTTAGAAAGATGTTTTGGGTTGTTAGAGAAGTATATATATATATATATAAAACCCTGAAAACAATAAAAATTTGAACCTGTTACTATACTTTAAAATTTTAAACAATATTTCCACAACGCCACGAGGTCGTAAAAACAACGCAAAGTAGTTTTCGCGTTAAGATACAAAGTGGCATTACATACGTGTATGCAATGCTTTTAATCGCCGAACTAGTCCTTGTTGGCTTACGAAATGCTGTTGAATCAGAATTGTACTGGCATTCTCTCTAGCAAATTAGAACTAAGGATGTATGTATGTGGATATGTATGTATGTGGGTATGTATGTATGTATATATGTATGTATATATGTATGTATATGTATATATATGTATGTGTGTGTGTGTAAGCAATAACTAAAATTTAGCAAAATATTCCATCTTCATTGTTAATATTGGGGAATGAAAATATTAGAAAGATTATAACTTGTATTTCGCAATTTTAAAATCAAATTCAATTCTTCTATTTTTGTTCTTAGCTTTCATCCCGCGTAGCAGGGTAGATAGAAAGTACCTAGTGTCAAGACAATCCGTACTCCGCCTTCAGCTGAATTCGTGACATTGCGTATTGAATGGTGGAACTCAGCGCCGCACTTTATCTCACCAGAGCGAGGAAGTGAAAATAATTTAAATAGAATTGAGGGAGTCCCTGAGTGGAGATCGAACCCGTAACCGATCGCACTTACGATATCAAACTGCGCTACGACCGGCCTTTATTTCAAAATTTAAAAAAAATATCCCATTTTTGATTGGTTCTCGATTTTTTTTTTGTTTTAAGTCAAAGAAAAAATTATAAATATGCCAATAATTTTATAAAAATATATAATATCTGAATAAGGCATTAAATATAAATACTTTATTGAAGCCTTATATATTTAATAAAGTGAATTGTATTAAAAGTGACTTTAAAATTTGAAGCTTTCGTTGACTGTGGATCATTGTAAAGGGAATCGGTCGTGGGTTCGATTTCCACTGGGGTGATAGTTGTATTTAAAATTTAAGGTAATATAAACCGCAGCGTTGAGTTACGCACTCAACACATGACATTAGGTTGACATTAGGTTGTCTTTGATTATCCCAATATGACTATTTAGGCTTTTAGTGAATTAGTTTATAATTATGATTCAAATAATAAAATCAACAAATACGATAAAAAATGGTTGCAATTTTAAATGTGTAAAAACAGCGATAGCCATACATTTTAATATAAAAAGGTCAGTCATGTCAGTCATGTCAGTAGCGGAAATCTATATGAACCAAATCGGACCGTAAAACGGTTATAAAGAGTGTATGAAGAGATTTAAAAGGACTTCCTTTTATCAACTTACGACCTATCAAATTACAGTTATATGGCCGACTTAAGGGCTAGCTCATTGTAATTCGGGAAACGGCTATATATATAGGCTTTCTATAGTGCATTGTCCAATGCATTATTCATATATCGATCTATGTAATAAATATTCATAATATAATCGTGACGCCATATTGTACTGTTATAGAATTTCACTAATTTACGTCCCCTGTCCAATCATTGGCTCGGGTGAGACAAAGCGCGGCGTTGAGTTCCGCCACTCATCACGTAATGCCTGGAGTTCGATGGGAAGCGGAGTACGGAGTGTCTTGACACTAGATATTTTGTAGATCTAGATATTTTCTACCCTCCTATGAGGGAAAGCCGTTGTTTCCGTTTTGAACCCATTTTAATGTCTATCATAAAAATGTTCAAATTTTTTTTATTAATTTGTAGAAATCATTAATATTTTATTGTTACAGTGAGAGTAAATAATATTATTGCTTAACAGCATTTTTGATTTTTTTTTAATTGAAAAAGACATTTTTTAATCTTCTGCAAATAAAAACGTATATTGTGAGTATATACGTTTTTATTTGCATTGTAAGTCGACATGAGGGCCAAAGGAATAATCAGACCAAGAAAATATCAGACGCAATGTATTTATTATTTTTTACATTTTCACGCTCTGGTAAGATAAAGCGTAGCGTTGAGTTCCGCATAATGTTTCAAATTTGTATATAGAGTGGAGAACGGAGTGCCTTGAAATCAGATTTCTGCCTTAATGTAGTCACTTACTTCTTTTCCAAATTTATTTTCTTAACTAAAATAAATATAAAATATATACATCTATAAAATGATACATAATAAACAATTCTTAATATATAAATCTTATACATGGTGAACAAAAATGTAATTTGTCTGCAATAGGAAGGTACCAGCGGAAGGGATCGTTACCGTTGTCACTTAGGCAAGCTTATTTATTTCATATAAAAACAAACTTTACACTAGAAACTCTATTTAATGATCTAATTATATTATGTTATTAATAAAAAAATATTATTTTGATCAGCATTTCATTAACGTCAAGGTTAAATTATATCTACGAGAGAAGACAAAGTACCGCAAAGTGTTCGAAACGTCGGGTTTCCTACAATGTTTTTTTTTGCTTCACGCTTTTATCCCGCATAGCAGAGTAGGCAGAAAGTACCTAGTGTCAAGACACTCCGTACTTCGCTTTCGCTTGCGTGTTGGGTGGTGGAACTCAACGCCGCTCTTTGTCTTTACCAGAGCGAGGAAGTGAGAATAATTTAAATATAATCACTCCCCCGAGTGGGGCTCGAACCCACAACCGATCGCGTTTACAGTCAGACGCTGTCCTGTGTCAAGATTATCCGCTGATTGCTTTCACCGCGCTTTGGCTTACTAGAGCGTGGAAATGTATGTTCATTTTATATATAATCACGTTTTCAAGTGAGAATCGAACTCAAAACCAATCGCGTTTACTTTCAAATCCAATGTACTACAATGGACTAAAATATAAACAATTATATTAATAATATATAAACAATTAGCATTAGAGGGAATTCTTTAATAACGTGAACCTAGAATGTAACTATAATATTTTGAGTACTCAGTGAAGTTTATTTCCGTTTATTTAAACGCAAAGCCTTTTCTAGATGAGGGTGCGACAAAGGGGCTTGGAGTGAGTCCATGATCTCCGACGGTAGTTTGAACGTTAAATTATTATTACGCCTTTATACATATCGTGTGTTTTGTTAGACATGTTCTGACTAGACTAAGACTCAGTTTATAGTCTAGCTGGTCGTAAGATAGACTGAAAATATATCTAGATTTTAGACTTTAAATAAGATATTTTTAGATATGCTCTGTTCAAGATCATGTGGCAGTCGCAGTGTGACAGCGTCTGACTGTAAACGCGACCGGTTGTGGGTTCGATACCCACTCGAGGGAGTGTTTATATTTAAAATTATTTTCACTTTCTCGCTCTAATAAGATAAGGTGCGGCGTTGAAATCCACTACTCAATACGCAATGTCTCAAATTCGGTGGAAAGTGGAGTACGGACTGTCTTGACACTAGACGGTTTCTGTCTGTACTGGCATGCCATAAAAAAGTTTTAGTTTTTTTTTCATAATTTTATTTATTTCATTTATTTCTCATTGTTTCTGACTGTTTTCAAAGAAAATTGCAATTGTTTGCCGTATGGCAAATTGTTCATACTAATATACTACGATTGTCAACTTAACATAATATTTTGAAGATCAGTTTTCAACTGTCACTTTCAAAGGAAATATATGGTATTATTATACTTTTCCTACACTACATAAATATCGCACGATCGTTTCGTTTCGATCTTTAATATATAGAACGATTCATAAACATGTTTTAGGCTGGAAAATATCCAAAGTACGTATTGTTATCCCTTATTCATAGAATAACTACATAAATATCTAGCTTTCCAATGAAAATTTTAGGCATTTATGAAAAAATACGAAATATATCTGGCCCCAGCAACTCGGCTGGGGGACGCGAGCGAATTCCTCAATTTTACACTTTTTACATACAGCGGACGACCGCCGCGGCAATTAGACCCCGCAATCAAGGGGAATTGTTTCGATCAGTTGTGTGACGCGGAAAGAATGACACAGGCTTATGCCAAACGATTATATAGAAATATTTATATTTGACTGGCTGTAAACGTGATAGGTTGTGATTATATTTAAAATTATTTTGCACTTCCTCGCTCTGGTAAGACAAAATGCGGCGTTGAGTTCCACCAGTTAATACGCAGTGCCTCGAATTCGTTGGAAAGCAATGTACGGGGTGTCATGACACTAGGTACTTCGTTTCTACCCTGCTATGTAGGATAAAAGCGTGAATCTAAACAAAACGTTGGTTTAACTTATAGTTGGAAATATTATACCATCCATATATTGTTTTTTACATTTTAATATTAACAAAGTCTTTTGCTATTTTATATTTTTATATAATCTAGTGTCAAGATAACTCACGCTTCACTATCGAGACATTACGTTTTGAATAGCGGAACTCAACACCACATATTGTCTTATTATCAAAGAAAAAACGTGGCCGATGGCGCAGTGGGACTGCGTCTGACTGTGAACGCGATTGATTGTAGATTTGATCCCACTTGGGGGAGTTATTATATTTACAATTATTTTCACTTCCTCGCTTTGGTAAGACAAAGTGCGGCGTCGAGTTCCACTACACAACACGCTATGTCTCGAATCCAGCGGAAAGCGGAGTACGGAGTGTCTTGACACTAGATAATTCCAACCATTGCCACTTTGATTCATGTACAATGTTCATTTTAAAATTAGCCTATTAATGATAACATAAATAGTACTATTGAAACATCTCTTTAGATCTTCTTAAGTCTGTATAAAACAATTGAGATCCGTTTTAAACCAACTCATTATGCCGCCTTAATTGGATTGTAAAATGTAATAGGATATTCAGTGTAAAGCTATTGAAATTTTATATTTAAACTTACCTCTAATAGATGAGATATTTTAATAATTCTAAATCGGTGTTCTTGGTACTTGAAACTAATTATTAGTATACCGTTTTTATATTTTTTTGGTTAGTTTGTATGTTAATATATGTAATTATAATATTATATATATATATATATATATATATATATATATATATATAAAATAAGAGATGGGAACAAGACGAATAAGTAGTAAAACGTATAATAATTTCGATGTAATCGAATGTAGAACGTATCGCGTAGTAATTAGAGTACTTTAACTAATGCGAATAGGCCTGGATTCAAATCCCGAGACTTTCAAAATTTATATACGTTTAATGTAATTTTTTATACGTTTCTATTAAAAATCTATTATGTCTCCCTTCTTTTGTATACAATTTATTACACCACAGACTGGGTCTGTACCTTTTTTTCCATATTGTTATTTATCTTCTATTTACATATAAATATAATCGGTTTAAGCGAATTTAAAAAAAATCCATCTTAATTCTTAATTCTATGAGGTACCCAAAAAAAAAAAAAATTCCTATTCTATAAACAAATATGACATGAATACTCCAGTTTAATTACAAATGTTATCTTTTGCCCCTCTCTCCCCTTCCTGTAGCCCGATCTAGAACAAACTAGTTCCCGCTCAGTAAACTAGTACGTAATGCTCGGTACGACAAAGTTTTGCCGTGTTTATTGAACACACCTGTATACAATAAACACAGAGTTGGTTATTATTTAAATAACAATATGGTTTTTGTTTATGTTTATATATATTTTAGGTCGAAAACAACCTAGTGTTCAAAATCGAGACATTGCACGTTGTGTGGCGAACTCAACCTCACCTCGATATGTTGACAAAAAAAGAGACAAGCTTTTGTATATATAAATATAATATTACTATTATCATACGATTGTAAACGCCTCAGTTGTGGGTTCGATCTCCAGTCGGGGGAGTGATTATACTCTCTTTATCACTCTTTTTATCCCGCGATTAGAGAAGTATATAGTGTCAAGACACACCGTATTTCACTTTCCAATTCGTGATAATGCGTGTTGAGTGGTGGAACTCAACGCCGTACTATACTACTTAGTATGAGAAAATAATTTAAACAAATAATCACTTTCCCGATAGGAATCGAATCCACAACCGATCGCGTTTACAGTCAGACTGCCCACTGCGCCACGACCGGCCTCATTCATTCATTCTTTAATATTAAATTGAATAATTTACAATCGAAAATCAATGTAAGTAACAAAATTCACGTGTTTCAAACAATTTTATAAGAAACAGAGTTCAAAACCCTTCGCTTGATTCCAAATCACCGATCCGTAAATCCGTCGACCCTTGTAATGACATCGTGTATTGAAAAATTCATATTACCTTTATATTTCAATGTTTGTTTTTTTTTTATAAAAGTGCTTTCGATATACCATTTTCGCTATTTAGTTCAGATGGTTTCGTGATTTATAATGATATATATATATATATATATATATATATATATATATATATATATATATATATATATATATATATATATATATTAACTTAAAAATTATTTCAGTTTTTGTTCCAAAACAGAAAAAACCGGAATGACATATCACCGAGTTCTATTAACGTGGAAATCAAAATTTAAAGCAGTTTGCTATGAATTTTGACATTTTAATTTCCTTTTTCTTATAGCTTCACGCTCTTATTCTGTATGGCCGGGTAGACAGGAAGTATTATGTGTCTAGACACTCTGCTTCCTTTCAATTTCAAATTCAAAACATAGCGTGTTAAGCGACGGAACACAACGCCGTGGTATGTTTTACTAGAGCGTGGAAATCAAAATAATTGAAATATAACCATCACATCATATAGGAATCAAACACATAAGCGATCGCGTTTACAGCCAGACGCTGTCCCACTGCGCCACAACCGGAATCCTGAAATTTGATTTTTTCGTCATCTTAAACAAACAGAATCTCAATAGAAATATATGTATGTATGTATTTCAACATTTTACAAGCAATTTACCATTTGCTAAATAATGAAGTGAATTTAATCTTAGAATATGAAGAAAAACCGAGCAAAATTTGTATTTAACCGACGCAAGCTGACATCCTAAATGATTGCCGAACTTTTTATTAGAGTTTGGGCATCATTCCCGCTAACCAACCGCATTTTTTACGCCCCATAAAAAATGTTCTTCATTTATATCTTATATTGATGTACATAAAGACAAAAAGATTGTATATATATATATATATATATATATATATATATATATATATATATATACACATATATATTTAGCTTCATGCTTCATCCCTGGCGGGGCAGTCAGAGAGTACGGAGCGCCAAACGCTACGGTCCCTGCATACCTCTTTCGCCTCGTCCTCAGTCATTATCCTCTTCATGCATGCCCTTCGGGGGGTCCTCATACTTTTTACGTGACCTTCCTCCAGTATTTTCGATACTGTGTTTTCGAAGTTCAACCGATGTTTCCCCTGATCTCTCGTACCCCTCACCTTGATATATATATATATATATATATATATATATATATATATATATATATATATATATATATAATCGCTAGCCGTGATGCAGTGTGGATAAATGTATAATTATTTGGATTTCTTCGCTCTAGTAAGACAAAGCGCGGTGTTGAGTTGCGCCATGAGTACGGAGTGTCTCAACACTGTGTATACCCGATATATAGCCCGTTATAATTTGTTACTTAATATGAATTCTGTACCACATTTTTAATGACGAGATCAGTACATATAGCTCAATAGATTAAAGCGCAAGAATTTTAACATTCCTCACACAGGTCACCGGTTCAAAATTTGATTGTTCATATATTTTTTTATATTCATTTTGTATGTAATCAAAATGGTATTCATGTCCATTTTCATCCATTTCAAAGAATTTCATTTTTACATATGAATTTTATTATAATTGCCACAATGGCGAGTGTAATTGATGGCGGAATGCCACGATAACTAAGAGATTTTATTAAGTAGCGTGTTCAAAACGTATCCTGCATGATTTATGAATGTAATCTATCAAATAATTCTCATTTTAAGTCGCATTAAACTATGTTCTAATTAAATTTCTGGAAAAAATACAAAAAAATGCGTTTTTTTATATATAAAATGTCCATATTTAAGCTTTTTCTTTTTCCGAATACAATCAAGAAATTCTGTTTTTCTGATAAAATTCAACGCCACCCATTCGCCGTAATAATTTTTCTGAGAGGGAATCGAATCTGCAACCAACCGAATTTAACAGACAGACGTCGTTAAATAGTGCAGTATTTTTTTTGCTTCACGCTTTTATCCCACATTGCATGGTAGACAGAAAATACCTAGTGTCAAGACACTCCGTACTTCGCTTTCCACCGAATTCGAGACATTGTATGTTGAGTGGTGGAACTCAACGCTGCACTTTGTCTTTACCAGAGCGAGGAAGTGAAAATAATTTACATATAATATAATTTAATAATTTATATATAGTTTTTTTTTAACATTATAAAACACTAGGCGCTTGAAATTTGATAATGTAATTCGAATACTAACTACGCAAATCATTATAACAATTTTATACTTTAAAATAAATGTAATAGATTCCTTTAAGCCATAATTTCTATGGAGATCGATTCAATAAATCTTCCCAACATTATTGGTTTATTTTGTAATAGCGATTTAATACGGTAGCAAATCCGACTTAGCATTAACTTGAAATATCTGTAAGCCTTCATTTTTTTTTAGTAAAATATTTATGTATGTACATATGGAATGGGTCAGTGTCTGGTTGTAAACGTGGTCGGTTGTGGGTTCGATACGTTTTCGAGGGTTGGTTTTATTAAAACTATTATCCCTTTATTGCTCTAGTAAGACAAAGTGCGGCGTTGAGTTCCGCTACTCAACACGCAATGTTTCAAATTGAACACAAAACAAATGATGAACGTCTTGATACTAGATACTTTTTATCTAACCTGCTATGCGGGATAAAAGAAATATGCAAAATTACTTAATAGTGGGTCAGTGTCTGACTGTAAACGCGGTCGGTGTGTGTTTGTAAGACAAAGTGCGGCGTGGAGTTCCGCCACTCAACACGCAATGTTTCGAATTGAATGGAAAACAAATGCCGAACGTCTTGACACTTTGTGCCTGCTATGGGGGATAAAAGAAATAAGCAAAATTGCTTTTACTTTAATATATACTAGCTACAATTTCATCATTTCAAAATTAAAGTAACCCTATACCTTATTATGGTCTGCCATAGGAAACCCCATAAAAATCGGTCCAGTTATTCCAGAGATTAACCGGTACGAACAGACAAACAAAAAATGTAACAATAAATATTTTGGTATATGTAACAGACACTCCAATTTTATATATCTCCTAATAATTTACTGTATTCTTACCTTAGAGCCATTATATTTGATACCCATATTGGATAAATTATATAAAAAAAAATATTTGGCCATTTTGTTACTAACACGACAAGTTAAATATTATATAGACCTTAAAAACCTTATTATTTATATCTACTATAGTAAGCGATTATTTAAACAAATTAATTTCCCGTTAAGTTAAGTAAGACTAGGCGCGGCGTTTAGTTACACACAACACGCAATGCCTGTGTGCCTTATCAACGGATACCGGAGAGTTTTGACATTGGGCGTGATATATATGTCTTGTATAACAAGAAATCTGCAAAAGAAATATATTTTAAAAATCCCCATCGACTTCCGCAGTAGATGGATGGATTGTAAGGAAAAAAGCGTTGATAACCTTTCCGCGTCGGATTAAGTGAAGCTGTATATTTTCAGCAATCACTGATAACTGCGCGCGTAACAGGAAATAAGGAATTCGGAATTCATCATGTTGTTGAATAGAGCATTGTGTGCTTAAAGGGTAACAATGAGTATTAATTAAATATTTATATATATATATATATATATATATATATATATATATATATATATATATATATAAAATAAGATAAGAAATATATTCAATTATAATGTATATACAAACCATAACATAGACATACGCACACATATAAATATAAATGTATGTATATATATATATATATATATATATATATATATAAAATTACATAGATACTTAATATTTATTTTGTATTGCCAGATGGTATCGTTTTATATATAGTTTAAAAATATAAGACGGATCAATTAATGTCTTAAACGGAACTTAACACCGGATTAATTAATATCTTAAACGGTTAAATATTGGACGATACGCGTAAAGAGTAGGTTCATATAATAATGAAAATCAAATTTTGTATTCTTTCATGTATTTTTGGAAAAAATAATATTTTTTTTATGATTACGCTTTTATCCCGCATAGCAGGGTAGACAGAAAGTCCTTAGTGTCAAGACACTCTGTACTTCGCGTTCCATTGAATTGGAGACTGCTTGTATAGTGGTGGAACTCAACGCCATTGTCTTTACCAGAGCGAATAAAGTGAAAATAATTGAAACATAATCACTCCCCCTAGTGGGGATCGAACCCACAACCGGTCGCATTTACTATCACAGGCTGTCCCACTACGCCACAACCGGCCTCACTTATTATTTATAACTTTATATTTAGAAGTAAATATATATATAAAAATAATGAAATTATATTAAAAATATAACCAGTTCTACGAACGGCACGTTAATCTGGTGGACCCGCCGTCAAAAATCTTTTGTTATCAGCCAGTTATTTCCCACTGAGTTTGGATCTCAGACAAAGCGAGTGGCATATTTCAACGCTTCTAATCTCATTTTAGTTCGCGGGCGTTTACGCAAGTTTTCCTTTTTTTTCTACGTTAATCCCGCTTGATATATCGCGTTCGGACCTACAGTTAGCAGCGATTACACCGTAATGGCTGTTCATACTTAATAGGGTAATTTGTTTAGTGAAATTTAAACGTTAAAGAGCAACCCCCAGCGTTTTTGGACGATATTTTTCACCCTTTCCCAATTTTTTAATTCTTTGATAAGAGAAAAAGAACGGGAGATGGAGATTTTTTTAAATACTGTGTCATTGTCTTGTTTTCTCTTCACTTGTATATTTAGATAATAACAAATTAGAAAAACTGATTCACACTTATGGTATGAAAATACTACATATTCATCAGATATGATTAGACTAAAATGTACCTATATATACTTACTTGACATATTCAACAATTTAGAAAACATTTTAGAAAAAACGTATAAAAATTTGAACGCAGCGGGATTCGAACCCGCGCCTCTTGGATACCGTCCAAGCGCTCTGACCGCTAAGCCATGCGTTCTACTACCAGCTGCGTCGAAATTCTTATACGTTTTTGTTACAACTTATTTATGTTGTTAGCATCTCTGTAGAGAGATTTTTACAAATTTCTACTACTTAAAGATTATTAAGAAATAATCGTTAACAAGAGAGATTGCTATTTTATTTCAATATTTACTATTTTTTAAAGTGTTATTCCACACTTAGGATTAGAAAAAATTTTTTATACGTTTTTTCTAAAATGTTTTCTAATCCTTAGTGTGGAATAACACTTTAAAAAATAGTAAATATATTCAACAATTCCAAAAAGTCAGTCAATATAAAAACGTCAGTACTGTCAGTCCTACAATAAGCCAACGCCAGTCCTTCAGGACTACTAGAAATTATTCACTTGATACAAACGCAAAATATGCAACACCCATACACATTATGTTAAACATATGTACATAATGAATATTTTAAGCGTTTAAATTTGATATATAATTTAGTAGTTTCAATATACGTTCGTGTATTAAACACAATAATTACATTTGGAATGTAAATTTACTTTATATTTTATATAATGTTATACACGCTGTGTGTCAATTGATATTCAACATGTAAGTTGGTATTGTAACTTTGTTTGCTATTTCTACCAGCGATTTCCTTAGTTAGACGTATAAATCCAATATCTCAGTCGCCTTTGAAATTTCCGGAAATCATCGCTTGGTGCATCATCCGCACTTCCTAAAAGAATACAATCCATACAATACATACATAAAATTTGAAAAGTATAATAATATTGTGAAAATGACTTTTCTCTAAGCGTTTCTTAAAAAGTTTCTAATCTTCTTTCTTGTGAAAAAGGCTTTTTCTTTCAGTGTTCTGTTAATTTTTTAAAGTGTTCTAAGTCTAAATTTTTTATAAGTTTTTTTTTAATTTTATGTGTGGAATAACACTTTAAAAATAGTAAAATATTGAAATAAATAGCATTTTGACAAACGATTATTTATTAATAATCTTTGGGTAGCAGAAATTTGTACAGATCTCTCTACAGATATGTTAACCACGTAAATAAGTTCTAACAATACGTATAAGACGCAGCTGGTAGTAGACCGCATGGCTTAGCGGTCAGAGCGCTTGGACGGTTTCCAAGAGACGCGGGTTCGAATCTCACTGTGTTCAAATTTTTATAAGAATTTTAAAAATATTTTTCAATAAAATAGTAGTGACTAATTGATCTAAATAGTTAATTATGAAAATTATATACAAAACCATTTATAATGCGCAAATATTATGAACTAATTATTACAAAACAATTTAGAATGGTATTCCTTTATGTGTAGTACATATTAGATAGAATACCGCCCATAAATCACTGATTAACGAAATTATTGATTCAAATAGATGAATTTAGTTTGAAATGCCATTATACTTGTGATGTATATTTCAAATAATATTAAATTTTGTGCTATGGAATAAATCCGATTTCTCGTAGACCATACAAACGTGTAGCCCACTTCGCTCCAGTGGTTTGAAAATATATATGTAGGAATTTATTTTATTTCATATGGGTAACGATTTTATATCGTTATTGATAAAGAAATGAGTTTAAGTACATTTACACTTGTGGAGCCATGGAAAACCAATTGTAAGTCGTTGGTTATTGGTTCGAGTTTCAATTAGACGAATAATTATTTTTAGATTGTTTTAAATTAAGGTGGTGGGTTAGATCTCCACTCGGGGGAGTGATTATATTTAAATTAATAAAAGACAAAGTGCGGCGTTGAGTTCCGCCACTCAATACGCTATGTCTCGAATTCGGTAGAAAGCGAAGTACGGTGTGTCTTGACACTAGGTACTTTCTGTCTACCCCTGCTATACGTGAAGCTAAAAAAAAATTAAAAAAAAGAAATAATTTCATGATTCGTACCCTAAGGAGTAAGGAAGGGTGCTTAATCTTAAGTGATATTACTCGAACCCACGAACACCATAATTACAGTCAAACGCTGTATCACTACGTTACATAGTTATTTTCTTTAGTATTTAAAAATATCTACATATAAAAAATCGGAATGTGGAGAACGGAGATGTATGACACTACGGTCTTCACATATTCCTTCCTAATTTTCAACGTATAAATTTCAACACATAAATTTTACCTCGAACCTAGGACCTCTCGATTAACAATTAAAAACGTCATCCAATGTTTTATATAAACATTAGAAATAACATTTAAATTAATGTATTTTTTATATAAAAGCGAATCCATTTACTGATATGAGAATAACAAACACGTTAAAAAGTACAAATATGACTTTAATAGAACATTCATATAAAAGCGCTTCGTATAATTATTTCATATATAAATTTGAAATAGCATTTAGCGCGCTTAGAACATTAAATTGTATAAATATTTATTATCTCATTACCATTTAAATATAACTGTACAATATTTTTTGGCCAAATACTTATATTTTGGATTAATAGTAACTAAATAAACTTATTTTATAATAATACATATTAATTTCTCTCACTACCCTTTTACTGTTGCGAACATCAAAAGTGGAATGAGCTACTTAAATATTTATATCTCCTTCGCTTGTATTAAAGTCTCAGGATATTAGACTAAATGTCTCATGTTATAACTTTGATATTGTTGAGCTTGATGTATATGAAATTAGTATTGAATTATAATTGAATCCAATTTACGTATAAAATGTTTTGAAATCACCCAATTCAAAATTCTGTATTGTATTTCAAAAATTTACTAGATGAATTTAGTCTAAGCTACTTACTTTTGTTGCAGGAGCAATCTGACGCTGTTATTATGGATGCTCGGCCTGGTGATGAAGTGCAATGGCGCGGAGATCACCTGCCCCAGCGAGTGCACCTGCCGTCACACATTCGACCAAGAAGCGGAGAGCTCGCTTCGTGTGGAATGCACTCGGGGTGACATGCGCTCCATACCAGTGGACTTCCTCGACCACAAAGCAGATGTTATGGTCATCGCTGCCCCACCAGACCGCCCTAACTACCTGACCATCGGACCCATTTTCACTCAGCCCGTACCATTTGTCAACCTGAAAGAATTACATATAGTCCGATCCAATGTTCCATCCATCGGACAGTATTCATTTTGGGGTTTACAAAATTTAAGGGTCGTTAACCTCACTCACAACAACTTAACAAGTATTGGCGCTGACAACTTTCGTGGCCTAATTAATTTGACTGAGTTGAATCTTGGGTTCAACAACATTGAGCAGATGCCAAGTGAGACGTTCCGCCATTTGACCGCGTTGAGGACTTTGAGCCTGGCGCACAATCAAATTTCCGTCTTAGTACCCCGACTTTTCCGGATGCTAGCAAAATTATCGTTCTTGGATTTGAGCTACAATCCTTTGGCTGATTTGAATCCTGAAGTCTTTAAGGACATTCAACATTTACGTATATTTAAATGCAGGCGTTGTTTACTGAGGCGCGTCAACACGCAAATATATCATTTGGTACCACATTTGGACGAACTAGATTTGGGTGAAAATCAATTCAAATATTTAACATCAGATGAGTTTATTAGCTTGAAGAAATTAAAAAAGTTAAAATTGGACGGTAACCAGCTATCAGTGATTGTAGACAACATGTTCGGTAGGAACAGGGAATTACGAGTGCTTTCGTTGGCACGCAATCGTCTCGCCCTCCTGGCGCCGGCCGCCCTCACTAATTTGACAATGCTCATACATTTAGACATCAGCCATAATAAAATGGACAGATTTCATTTGCAAACATTTGCACCAGTTGTCGATTCCCTAAAGACGATCAATTTCAGCGGCAACAATTTGCCGTTAAATGAAATAGCAATCGTTTTGCAGATATTACCAGAAGTGCACGGTGTAGGATTAGCCAACTTGTCTATACATGAATTACCACCAAATTTTTTCACTTACAATGAACATCTTGTGGCTTTAGACATTTCGTGGAACAAGATGACAGTGTTCCCGTACAAGTTGCTCACGAAGACGAAATTTCTCCAACGACTGGATATATCTAGAAACAAACTCCATACACTGAACGAGGAAGATCTTCAGAGACTGGAGGCGATTGCACACGTTGATTTGTCAAAAAATCATTGGCGATGCGATCAATGTTCAGCAGGTACGATGTTAGTTTATATGACGACTACAGTTTTGAATGCAACGATACGTAACCTAAGGTGTCATTCGCCTTTGAGATTGCACGGTGTCACATTCGGAGAGCTTATATATGATCATTTGGATGCCTGTTCATCAACACACGAGGCACAAATGAGTGTGATCGCTGGGTTGATGTTATTATGCGTTGCAATTTTAGCAGTCGTTACTACTGTACTGTGTTGTTCAAGACGTCGTGCAGCCCATTACTATACCAACGAGGAGAAGCGGAGGGAGCACGAGCACGAACATCCTGAAGAGTTGCTTGGGAGGACAGAGTTAGGGAGCGTAGCAACAATCCATGCACCCTACTTGGTGAAGGGCAGCTAACATCGAGCCCCGACACCCCCGGTGTCGAGGCGATCACGCTTCATGCTCTCTAACGACCCAGCTGCGACAACCAATCTCGACTCAACCCCGCTACGCTATCTGTCAACGAATTTGCTGCACGTGTCTAAGGAAATCATATGATATGAAGACGATTTGGTGTAAGACCAATGAACTTTTCCATATTAATATATAATATAATATAAAATAATATAATATATACTTACTTATCTTATCTTATATTAGAGTTATTCATTTATTTTGATTAGATATAATAAAAAACATATTTTTCTATGAATAGTTTTTATAGTATGATGTTTTGTCACCTGAACAAGAGTACAGGAGTAATAGAGTGTAAATTTAGATAGATAGACTTCAACAATTACGAATTTCCGTAGATTGGCTTAAGAGTGTACATACTTAGATAGTAAGTAATATATAATTTCTCATATACGATTAGGTCCTTCTATAAAATAATTAATATATCTGAAACAATCTGGTAAATATTATTTTTTACGTAACATTTTCTCGTGGCAATTGGTTAAAATACGTGATTATTTATTGGGATTACAATAAAATTCAAAATCTGGTAATATTTTTTATGTGCTCAAATTCATAGTAAAACTTTGAAAATATTAAAAAAATATATATTTGTATTTTTATTCATATAAAACAGTGCAAAAGCATGGTATATATAAAATAACAGTCAGAAAATGCTGTATATTTTGTAAATATAAAGATAGATATTTAAATTCATCTCACTGCACTATCTATTTACAATAAAAAATTGTAAATAACTTATATAAATGCCAAAAATATATTGAAAAAAATATATTTACCTATAAATTCTTTTATATTATTTTAATATATAAAGTTGAAATAGTATAAGATTTAACTAATCTAATAGATAAATTAATTAATTTTATTTATTTTTATTTTCCAGTCCGTACGAGATCTCTTTATATATCTTATTATTATAAAATTTTAAGTTGTATCATCGTTGCAATAGTGTCCGCTTTGACTTATTATTTCTCTGAATGATTATGGAAAACTCACCTGGGTTAGCATGATACCGTCTCCTGGTCTATAAGGTGAGTAAATGTGTTAAGCCTAAACAACTGTTTCTTACACAATTTTATTTATCATAATCATTGCATGCAATTCATATATAATACCATAAGGCAACGTGTACGAAGGCATACGTGCTAAATTTTCACTTTACATATCACTTCGAGATATTGATTGACGTCTTATAAAAAAAATATGCTAATAAATCTTTATATAACAATGATTTTTCTTTAATGAACATGTTTATTCTGTGTTTAAACATTGATTTATCTAAATCTAAATCAGTTTATGTTTGTTAAACTTCTCACAAGAACTATGCAGTTCTGATTTCATTGACTTTTTATACTTTCTTTTTTTTTATAATATACAGCGTGTTTTTTAATTGAAGAAAAAAAATTTTAAAACAATTCTTTATCAACTCATATTTTTAATTTAATTCAATATTGTGTTTATTTTTGGTATTTTATAATTATTCTATACGCAGTGTCGGCAATCAACATGTATGTTTTATTTGTAGAATAGTTGATATAGTAAAAGGAAGATACACAAAGTCTGAATACATTAACAGATTGTTATATGGAATGACGTCGGAATGGTCTAAAATCTAGAATGTAATTATTTAGAGCTGGTTAGTTATAATTATATAATCATATTGTTTAAATATATATTCTATTATAGATGAATTTATATTGATACTTTTTAGACACCGGCAAGGGTCTTTCAGTGCAATTTGCTTATCAAATTTGTATTTTTTGTTACATTATATATATAAGAAGAAGGTCCAAATCTTTGAAATTCGCTTTTCTTTAAGTAAATAAATCTGTGTGTAGCTTAGCACTAGGTTGTGTCAACCACGTCTCGGTAATGGACAAAACCTCTATTTAAACGATTTTTAAAAATTACTTATCTGATGCCGGCCGGTCGTGGTGCAGTGGGACATCGTCTGACGGTTGTGGGTTCGAATCCCAATCAAGGGAGTAATTAAATTTAAATTATTTTCACTTCCTCGCTCAGTTTAGAAAAGGTGCGTTGTTGAGTTCCGCCACTCAAAACTCAATGTCTCGAATTCGGCGGAAAGCGTATCTTGACACTAGGTGCTTTCTGTCTAACCTGCTTTGCGGGATAAAAGCGTGAAGCAAACAAAATACCTGGTCGAGCTTCAGTAGTTTAAACAACACCATGACGTCTACGCGAGTAAATTAAATTATATTATTCTACTTAATTTTATGCTACTTATTATTTTAAAAAAATATTTTCAAATTAATTTATATGCAAAAATTTATTTCAAATTAAATAAATTAAACTTTTATTTGTCAGGTCTTAGTTGTTGATTTTAATTTAAAATGCGATGTTTATATAGTAGAAGTAGTGAACATACACCGCGTGCCTTTCCGTGATTAATTGCGGACACTGCTTAAAGTATGCTATTATAATATACCAAAACCATTTTTTTATAAATTTTACATTATATATATTTATTTTAATTATTTATTTTATTATTTAAAAATAGTTTTCATTTAATTGAAGTCCATAATAGCCTATTTCATAAAATTCTTTATTTCATAATATTTCATTGGGCATGTTGTTGGAGTATGTGAAACAATTAACGTCTTATATATGTATGCGTAACACATACATATAAATAAAGCATTATATGAGTATGATTGTGTGAGTAAATATGTTTAATTAAACTATTATTCTTTTGAGGTTCAGTTATTTCCCATTAATTGAAATACATGTCAGTACAATTATTTCATTGTATTTTTTAATTTATATTTCTCATTTATTTTTTCATATTCTAATATTCTATTCATTCATAGAAAATAAAAAAAACAAGAGAAAGAGAGAGAGAGTGAACTGATAAACATAAATAATATATTTAATTTAAAATTGTAACAAATGCACTAACCCAACAATCACTCGCAGCACCAATAATCTATAGTACCAAGAACATGGCCCAGATGCAGTATATAACATCTCTCACCAACTGACAACAAAAGAACAAGATTAGGTCTTTTAACAGTCTTCTCAATTTCTTCTTCTACTTTAAAAATAACGCAACAAAAGATAACGCAATATCTCGAAGTAATATTTTCTAATACACTAATATAATTAGTTATTTTCTAATGTATTAATATAATTAGTTATACACACAACATGAAAGTATAATTTCATATATTTATTGTGTAATGCTATTGTAGGTGTATGAGACAATTGACAATAGATGTCTTCTCAATCTTGTTTAGATTGAGTTATTTTTGACCAAACTTTTCGTAACGCGTTAAAACGTATGTAATGTTTTGACATTACGCGTAAGGTCATATTCGTAGTCGTTTAAGGCGTATTTCTAAATCATTCATAATCAACTATTTATTCTTATAATTAAGAAAATATCTGACATTTGAATGATATTTAATAATTTTATTACAATAATACTGAAATTCCGTTTTAAATT
This sequence comes from Dryadula phaetusa, assembly GCA_032432895.1. Lineage (NCBI taxonomy): Eukaryota > Metazoa > Arthropoda > Insecta > Lepidoptera > Nymphalidae > Dryadula > Dryadula phaetusa. The sequence continues at coordinate 789,982 of JAOYRS010000002.1, forward strand.
TGATTTAGCAAAAATTGAACAAGATTTCAACTCTTGCCACTTTCAAATTTTTATATGGATGCAAGTATTGAACACACCCATACAGAAGTGAGAAATGAATTAAATGCGTTAGCCAAGTATATTTTTCTATATATACTTTAACACGTGTCAAGTACAGAATCTCACAATAGCTGTAGTCGATAATAAACTAATTAAGTTTTTATAAAGGTTTTTTTCGATTTAATGATCATTTTTCCATATACTCATCATTTTTTCCATATACTGATCATTTTATTCATTTAATGATAATTTATTTCTCTAAGTTAGTTGTTAAGATAATTAATTGAATATTGAAGTTTTGTGCTCATTAAGCTTCAAAGTGACCTTTAAGTATATTCTATTTCTAAGTTAATACACTTAGATATTATTTAATTTAAGTTAAAAGAAGCTATAATTGTTTTTAATGATTAACGGGACGTATGCAAAGATAAAATGATATAAATATATTATAATTATTTTGACTTTTAATATATTTGAATTGATTTATCAAAAATGATTGTAAAAATTACTTTCTAGGATTTCCAATGATTTATTATCATTATCAAATGATATATGAGTGAAACCGCGGTACTGGTGCTTTATTAGGTATATGTAACTTGTATTTACATATGATTTAAATTACCTTAAATCATTGCCTGCTCTTAATTATAGTTTCTTATTATCTAAGTTTAAATTTTCATATAAATTTATGGTCATATCCGCATATTTATATCTATTATTATAGTATTATAAATATTATTAGTCTCTATGAATAAAAGCTTTTACAACTGAAATAGGTTTCCCCAACGAATGAATTTAGTTTATCGTACATTATTATAAAGACCCTATAATTAAGTTTTCCATATCTTAGTACATTTTAAGTAATACTTCATATATTTTTTTAATTTTCTAAGTATTTTATTCCCGTGTGGTGTCCGGGATGAGAATAGCACCAACGCCATCATCTAGCGTGTCGTAGGAGGCGACTAAAGATGAGGTCCAGTAATATTTCAACATTTAACATAAGTTCAATTATCATTTGTTCACTTTCAATTGTTTAAATCATTATTTCATTTAAATGATCATTTCTTTAAATACATTTATTATCAAGATTTATTTGTTTACAGTTTTGAATTGTTTTTATTTTTAACTTTCACAGACTCATTTAGTAATTTTTGGATAAATTCTTAACAAAGAACATAGGTTATTTTCAATACCACTAATTGCTATATGTTTTCCTTTTGATATATTTTTTTACTTAATTTTTTTTTGGCCCATTAAATTTGTAATATGAACTATAACATTTTATTAAGGTAAAAAATTTTATTGAAATCTCACTTCAATTTTTACTTGTCAGTTACATCAATTTCTTACTAAGTATAATTTTTACGTAAACTATTTTGAATTTATATATAACATTTGTAATCGTTTCTCTTCTTTTGTCATATTACTGGACTAAATAAAATAATTATTAGGTAATTTTGTATGTGTTTTCCTTTCATATAATAAGTGAGCCACAAGGGATAATAATAATATGAGTTTTTCTGTACAGTACACATACACACACACATATATAAACTAATATATATATATATATATATATATATATATATATATATATATATATTAGTGCATTAGAAATAAAGTCATTATGATACAGCGAAATTAATATTTCTTTTACAAATAGCGTTTTAGGGAACATGCGATAGTGTGATTAATTTCTTTACTTACTATTTCCTTGTGAGTCTTAATTAGATTTAGTTTAATTTAATTATATCATACATAATTCACTTAGAATTAATATTTTTTATTATAATTTCAGCTTTTTAATATATATTTTTAAAATATTTTTTTTTGACTTACGTTTTTACTTGGTTTCATTTGTTTTTGTGTGGTTTCGGTTTTCGCTTATTTTGTATTTTTTTTTTACTTTAGTAACTTCATAAGTTTATGAATATTATTTTTAAATTGTTTTCCTTACACTTTCTTATTTATTTTAATACTTTTTTTGGGTTTGCTTTTATCTAGTTTTTTTTAACACATTTATCATTTATCAAGGTCACACATCGATTCAATTTAAATATCACTCATAAAACTCGGTTTTTTCTTTGTTTTGAACCTTCTATTATTATTTTACTTCAATATTTAACAATTGTCATATTACTGGACATATTGATTCTATGTATTCTTTGCATTCTGATTAAAACATCTTATTTACGGTTTTGTTGTTTTTGCTTATTTGTTATAGGTTTTGCTTTGCGTTTTATATAAGTATTTTAATAATTTATATTACGGCTACAGCGCTTTCTATACAATATAGACATATATATAGATAACACAACCACCAATGACTTGAAAAAATTATAAATAAGACTAAAATAAAAAAAAAAACAATACATTAATACATAAATAATAAAATACAAAAACAATGTACCTAGTTATAGTTAGAACCGAACGCGCATCAGCGTGTTCGGTTTCGCTGTAAGGGATGCAACACCAATTTGAGTAGCTGTACATAAACCATATAATATAAATAGTAATAAAATATTAAAAAAATATATATATTATAAATATGAAAGATGCGAGTTTTGATTGGAAACCTACAATACAGTAAGGTTTTAGACAAAATTTCGGTCGTCATATTGTAATATCTCTTCAATATCCATACATTTTGAGAAAAAATGATGTGAAAGGAATAAAAATTTCAAAACACACAATTGGCAAATTTTTAATTTCAAAATTATTAAAAATCGACCCAAAAAACATTGATAAAGTACCACCCTCCCAACACAACCCAACATACACGAACAAACAAAGGCATAGCGTTGTCCAAAAACCAAATGAAACTTCATTTAATTTCCATTTCCTGTATAAATTTCATTTATTGTTCATTTAATTTGAATAAATGAAAGTTTTTTCTCAATTTGGGTGATATAATTAGCTGTAATACTTTTGTATAATACACTTTTCATGTAGTCATAAGTGGAATCATGGCATACACGTGTCTTAAACAAAATAAAACATTTATTTACTATATGTGAAACGGTTTATTGTACATAATTGCTGAACGCCGTATTGAGCCAAGGAACATCTAAATGGTGTTCAATTATCTTATAATTTATCGAAATTAAATGAACTTTTCTTTGCCTTACATTTTTATACTAGATGACGGCTTTTTATGGAACATTTGGGCGTTTTTTTTTCAATTATTATGATTATAGTAGTTAATTCATAATATTATATAATATAATTCATAATATTATATTATAGGAATTGTATGTCTATGGAGATACAATTTGTCCACTTCATGCTTACTTCATATTTTTACTCTCTTTGCTCTCTGCTCTTAATAAAATTATATTTTTAACTTTCCTATTTAATATAATTTATTTTTTTAACTTTCCTATTTCATATAATTTATTTTTTTCTAACAGAAATAACTTTTGGCAACGAAATATTTTAACCAGGTCAAGTTTATTTCAAATTATTTTATATTATATTGTTTATTTTAAATAATCTAAAATATATAAAAGAAATATCAGATACGATTATGGCGATTCTACTTATTGCTTAGACATAAGCTTTTATAATTTTTTCTAATTTCTATATGCTAGATTTATAATAGATTTTAATTGCGTGCGAATACTTACCCTCTGTCACATCAGGTACCTTCCTCATATTTTGAGTTAATCATAACTTCCCATCATTATTCGACTGCGTGATAGTCTTGCATATCCAATCCCTTATATTATCTATATAATTATAATAATATTAATATTCTATACATATAAGGCCACAGCAAAAAGCTGCGAGGTGGAATTAACGCGCAAAAGCGCCATAGTAGGTTAGTAAGAACTATATATTATTAGTTCTTACATCGAAATTCCTTGAAGTGTGCTGTTAGCATGTTTTTTTATCAGTATTACCAGATTTTACCAGCTATTGCTAATTATATCAGATACTAACAATATATACCAGCGATAACGTGAAATTACCAGTAAAACTAAATACTACAAATTTATGACATTATTAACAGATATTACCGGGTATTGTGAACTATTACCAGCTATTGTCACTAAATTATCTAAATAGGCTGGTTATAACGGTAAATTGTGTGAATAATCGGGGTTAGAACTAAGAATATAAGTGTGTATTTAAGACTAAGCATATAATCGTTGTATAAGAATAATGATTTATTTATCAAAAAGTGAATTGAAAATTCGCAATATTATTTTACATTTCGGGCTGCACCTTAAATAAGTACATAATTGTAAAAAAAAAATAAAATTTAAAAAATTAAAATTTATTCTATTTCGTCCGTTGTATAAATCAATGTAAATTTATATTTATTTACAATTTAATTGACATCATTCTTCCTATAAGAGTTTTATTAATATTACAATTAAAGGCTTATAAGTTGAAAGGTTTTATATTATAAATATACTGAAATCCTTCCTGAAATTACAAAAAAAAAAAAAAAAATTGTAAACACCAAAATTTTGGTATTAAGGCCACATATATGTGTTAGATTATGTATATTGATGTAATCGTGCTATGAATATGTAAACATATAAAGATGGTGAAACGTTTTGACTGCAAAATTTTTATTGGTATGTTGGCAAAGTAAACTAAGGATCGACTGATATGACAATTAGTTTATAATATTAGTGGATATACATACATACATACATACATACATACATATATAAATCGGTGTTTGTAGTGACTGTATTGTAGTTTGTAAGGTGATTGCGTGATTTGTGGTTAGTATATTACTGTCTCACGGTATTAATTTGCATTTACAATTACTTAAATGAATACATGATTATAGTTTTAACAGTATTCTCATGAGTTGTGTTCGCGTCAATAAATTTGCTCAAACTTCGAATTTGTTTATGATGGTTTTTTGTGTGCTTTTATTTGTTTTTTTTTTTTAATTTGGCTTAGTTTATTTAATTTAATTTAACTATAGATCTGCAAGTATGAATTAAAACGTATATATACTAGAAAAAAAACATCAATAAGTAAAAATGAACATAAACAATCTATATTAAAACATTTTTTTGATTATATTTATTATAAATGTTGAACAAAGTTATAATAAATAAATACGTAAGAAAACAGAGAACGGAGTGTCTTACCCACTACCTAACTCTATCATTATAACAAATTCTAGCATATATACGAATTAATATAGTTTCATGAATTCTCAGTGTATCCTAATGTAGTTTAAATTTCGCCCTTGCAATGTGATAAACGAATCCGTCTTCAGTGGATCCAAGTTAACATGTTGATATTTATTCCTATTAATTATTTTCTATCATAATACAATTTGCGAACCTTTAAGCTGCTAACAACGTAATAACATACAAACATACACACATATAGAAAGACCAATCCAAGAGTACATCAAACAGAACATTATTTCCAATCAATGGTTTATAGTTACTGACATTTCGGACGTCAGCCATGTCAGTTTACATTCATACAGGGGTGTAGTTTACCTCATATATTGTAGCTTACTCGCCAAAATATATGTCAATAAATATGTTATTTATTCGTGAAACAGGCGTCTGGTTGTTCACGATGGTCGTGTGTTCGATTTCAGCTTGAGGCAATGCTTATAGGTTCCAAGTTTAACAATTAAAAACCCAAAATGGCGTAAAAGTGACGATTTTTTTTAAACATTGCGTTCTTGTAATAATATAATATATTTTTTTTAATTTAAAAGTAAACAGAGAATTTAGAAGAAATGAAACTGTTTTAGCTCGACCCAGTTGTCTATTGGTACAAACATAATAAACCAACGTTCTATACCAAGGCTACGTGCGAGCGATCACGATGGACGTAATGTTCTCACCAGTTTCCCTTACTTTCCTATAGGTTTTCTGTTATATGCCAAATTTTGTTTTGTATTTTAATTTATTTATAATTTTCAATAAAAAAATGAAATTGCAAAACCTCACACATTATTAAAGCGTGTATCAAAATAACACAAAACGCTCAATTCCATATATTTTAATTCTAAATATATTTTTATTAAATTACAAAAACAATCATATATTATGGAACATTTGATCTCAAATTAATCAAAATTTTGACATTTTTGACTTGACAATATATATTATTTAAAGAAAAAAAATATGTCGAAGAAAAAAGCGGAAAGCAGTCAACGGAATGTTTTGACACTAGGTTGTCTTTACCTTATGTGCTATACGGGATAAAACGTGAAGCTATTACTTAGTCATTAATCCAGTCAAAATTGTATGAAATAATCTAGAAATATGGTCACGCTCTGTCTAAATAAAATATATGCGTGTAACGCAAGAAAAATTGTTATCATTTTAGTTTACATGTTTTTATATCCACATGTTAACTTTTTCACGATTCTATATAGTTAGGTATTATTTATCTAAAAGATTTGTATTAATTCTATTTTGATTTTATTATGATATTGTCAACTACGTTAAGTAATTTTCGCTGATCGATGATTCTGATGCAACTTTTAATGATTCATAAAAACAAATCAATTATTATGAAAAAACCGTCTATATATTTAATTATAATTGATTTTAAAACATTAATTTAATATTTACATTGTATTATTTAAATTAAATACATCGATTTTAATTTAATTTATTAAATTAATGTTGATTTAATTAATTATTTGTTTAAGCAATTGATTTATAATATATATTCGTACTTTCGTAGTTGACTATTCCCTTATGTAAGCCCACATTTACATGTATTTTGTACTGTTCTATCGAAAATTTATATGTAAACACTAACTATGCTTTGATCCCCTATCGCTTTTAGTACACGAGGCTTGGGAGTATTAAGCATTACGTTAATGATTTTAATGAATAATTATTTTTATTTTATAATAATATTTATCAAATAAAAATCAATTTAAATTGCAACATTTTTCAATTACTTAATTATGCAATATTTTGTTTGATCAAACAAAACCAAGCTTAAACAATACTGAGAAATTATAATTTTGTTTTTCCAAGATTTTAAATTTCTCATAAATTAGTTTTCAATTGTAATAAATTTTTTCAATGAAGTTTTTTCTGAATAAATTCAATAAAAAAATAGTACTTTTGAAATATGCATTTACTAATTTCTGCTTATTAGCTTGACAATTGTCTTTACCTGTATATTTTCCATCAAACATCACTATAAAAATGTATGGTATAATCTAGTTCATATTTATTTTTAAGTAACATTTTCGTACTTTTCGTATTTAAAATCGATTGTAACATTATCCAGTTACTAAGCAATATTTTGTTTGAAATTATAAAATACAGCTTAAACAATATTGGAAAATTATTGTTTTGTTTTTCCAAGATTTGATATTTCAAATAAATTAATTTTCAATTGTAATAAATATATTTATATACATAAAGTTCTTAATGAATAAATTCAATAAAAATAAAAATTTTACAGCATTGTTGCTTAGTAACATTATTTCATATTTATTATTAAGTGACCATTTCTTGTACTGATTTTCTATAGAATAAGTTAACTTTTGTTTATTTTTAATTGGTATATTTTGTAATCTCATTCTCGTGTACGAATCCTTAACACTGTTTGGATGTGATCCTATAATAAAGATGCTGTTTCGGTATATTGGTGTATGTTATTTAAAAACCTATTATAGTAGTTAAAAGCAACCTTCTAGTAATAAAAAACGCGGCGTTAAGTTCCGCAATTTGCTAAAATTGGTTCTGAGTAATTTGATAATAGGCTCTCCTAAATTATTCTCTTTTGTGGTATTAGGTGTATAATTAAAAAAATGTAAGCAAAACACAATATTTTTATTATCTAGTTTTGATTCATAAAATAAAATGTAATAAATTGACATAAATGACCCGCAAGATTAATATTTAATATTTTTTTAGCTTCACGCTTTTATCCCGCATTGCAGGGTGGGTACACAGAAAGTACCTAATGTTAACACACTCCGTACTTCGCTTTCCACTACACGCTTACCACAATCGAGACATTGCGTGTTGAATATTGGAACTCAACGCCGCACTTTGTGTTACCAGAGCGAGGAAGATAAAATAGTTTAAATATAATCACTCCCCCGAGTAGGGATCGAAGCCACAGCCAATCGCGTTTACAGTCAGCATACGTATTGTTTTGTATTTTAATTTTGACAAGAAAATAAAGCATTAATAATATTTTTTATTATTAAGTATCTAGTGTCAAGACACTCCGTACTCCACTGTTCGCCGAATTCAGACCGAATTGAGTGGTGGAACTCAACGCCACAGTATACCTAATTTTTATCACAATGTTAAAAATACATTCCTTAATTAAAATATACAATAACATTGTACATAAAATTATTCGATTTTGTATTATTCATTTACCAACATCTAGTCGATAGTTTTACTCGAATAGAGACCGATTTCAGACTTTACTACGCCTCAAGCGTTGTTGGAGTAAGTCGACTAACAGTTGTAGTGCCTGTTGATTTATATTCGAGTTAGGTTGATAACTATATTAACTATAGGCCTTGTTAACACATTAAATATAGAAAATCCGCAAGAAATCCGCAGAAAAGTCCGCAGAATATGAGACATTGCGTGTTGTGTGGCCCAACTCAACCCTCCAAAGTGGAGGGTTTTACCAGAACGATTTTACCAGAACGAGGTAGTGAAAATAATATAAATATAATAACTCCCCCTAGTGGGATTCGAACCCACAACTCACCGCGTTTACAGTCAGACTTTGTCACACTGCGCCACCACTGGCCTCAAATTGTATTACATATACTTTAAAATAAATATTGGTTTTCTATACTTGTTCTCTATATAAACTATTACAGTGCCTGTAGTATAATTTTCGTAAAAAAAGAATCCTCAATTTATTCATAATATTAATATATTAAGTTCAAATGAATTAATAATAAAAAAATATCGCTGATAAATATGTTTGTTCTGTAAATTTTTACTTCAGTGAACTGGTAAATAATTTAACGTTCAAAATATAAAGCGTGTAACTTATTATTTTGAATATAAAAACTTGACTTTGACTTTAAAAGAAGAAGATAAAGGTTCTAGTATAATTTTATATGGAGGGAGTGTAGAATTATTGCTTGAACCTGAAAATGCGAAATACTAAAAGTCTCTTATAAAAATTCACCAATATTTTTATAAGTTATCAAATATATATTTTGCTCGAAGCAAAGAAAATCAATGCTACTTTGGAAAGAAGTATGCAGGGACGACGGCGCTTAACTCTGTTCTCATTGACATTCCCGCTAGTGATAAAGTATGGATCTAAATAATACAAACAAATTAAAATTTACGATATTTGTTGAAATTTTCTTTTCGTAATATACTAAAGACTACGGTTTTATGTATTTAAATTAAAAGCTAGATAAGGCTATTGTGGCACATTGGGATAGCGGCTGTCTATAAAAACGATGGTTATAAGTTCGATTTCTACTTGGGGCAGTGATTATATTCAAATCATTGTCATTTTTAAATCTGGTAAGACAAAACGCGGCGTTGTGTTCCGCCAACCTCATCCATTCACAAGCGACCAAATCGACCTGATGGTTTTATATTGTGAACAGATGTTCACAATATAAAAATCAAATATTACACTTATACACTAATAAATAAAATTAGAATATCCGTTTGAATTATTAAAATAATCAACTTATACTGAACATATATATAAAAAATCTCAATTTTAGTCTGTCTGCATGTTTCAAGCTAATCTCTGGAAATGCTAAACCAATTTTGATGGGATTTTCACTTCATTATGAGTAATTTAGGAGAATCAATCATTCAATATTAGAGTTATAAAATAAAGGATAAATTCCACGTGTACAAAGTCGCAAGCACAATTTGTATGTAATAGAAATATAGCATGAAAATCTTACATTTTTTATAATATAATATATAAAAAAACAAAACCAGGAGACGATGAAATCGTAAATCGATGCGTGCCAACGTTTGTAATGTCTATATTACCATAAAGAGCGGGTTATAGTCCTTTAAATAATGCTATAAACTAAATAGAATATATGCGTACGCTTAAGAAATACTTTGCTAAGGTTATATTGGAAGGTGTTAAAAGGAATTTTTGTGTTTGTCGACGAATATATTGATCATATTTTTGTGTTTTAATGCGGCGTTAAGTTACGCTAATCGTGTGTTGTCTCGATTACAGGCGGAAAGTGGACAGAGTGTTTTGACACTAGATTCCCTTTGACTATCCCGTTATGTAGTTATAAGTGTGAAGCTGTAAAAGAAAATTGATATCGATTGTTTAATCCAAATAATGCATTATTATTTGCGTTTTATTTCATTTTATCTCATTTAGCAGGATAGATAGGAGGTATGTATATAGTGTCAAGACAGTCCGTACTCTGCTTTCCGGCGGAGCTCAACGCCGCATATTGTCGTACCAGAGCGAAAAAATTAAAAATAAATAAATATAATCATTCCCCCGAGTGTGGATGTGGATTTTATTTAAAAAAGCCTATTATTTATATACAAATAAATAAAATTAATATATCTGTTTGTAATATTAAAATAAACCGCATTTTACTTAATATATTGAGAGTGAGACAGCTTCTAACTGTAACACGATGGGTTCTGGGTTCAATTCCCACTCAAGATATGAAATTGAGTATGTTTAAATTATTTTAATATCCTCGCCTTTACACAAAATGTGTCGAATTTGAGTAGAGTGTCTTGACACTAGGTTCTCCCTGGCTATTATTAAATTACAAAAAAATGTATATAAACTTGGTATGTATACCAAAATTACATTTCCTACGATTTATCTGTCTGTCTATTTGGTCCGGCTAATCTCAGAAACTAATGGACCAATTTTGACGGGATTTTTACTAGTTAAGTAATAAGAAGTTTATTTTATAATTTGTTAGTACGATGATTTGGGGTAACTACGGAGTTGTGTTCCGCCGTTACTGCGGAGATTGAAGTGTTTAGATGCGTGAAGCTGAGAGTCATTAAGCTAAATATATATTTCGATGTTCTTCATATATAAACGAGGAACTAAAGTTTGTTTGCTCCACTATCAGTCTAGTGTTATTGATGGATGACGTTGCGTAATAGCTCTCAATCATGACATCCCGCCATACTAGAAAAGTTTACGTACTTTCTATATATATATATATATATATATATATATATATATATATATATATATATATATATATATATATATATATATATATATATATATATGAAATAAAGTACAATTTCCAATAATTTTTAATTTGTTCGCGTCGTTTGCGTCAATATTATTCCCTTAATTATTTTACGTATCATATGTAACGGAATTCCAGCCGCAGCCCGCTGAGACCACCTGACAGACGAAATTTGATATTTTCAATATATATATATGAAATAAAGTAATAACAAATTTATATGACACAGGTACCTATATTTAAAAAAAAACAACGATCATCCGTGTTATCCCGCATAGCAGGATAGTCGGAGAACTCAATATCAAGATATTCGGTGCGCTCCATCGCACAGCGTTTCGTGACGTCGTCGCCAGTGAGACAGCTAACGTGATTGGTTGTAGTTTCGATTCCCACTTGGAGGAATGATTATATTTAAAATTATTTTCATTTCCTCGCTCTGGTAGTCTTACCATATCTATATGGCACATACTTATGCCTATAGGGCGGCGTTAAGTTCCGCTGCTCAACACTCAATGCCTAGAATTTTGGCAGAAATCGGAGTACGGAGTGTCTCGACACTAGGTACTTTCTGTCTACTCTCTATGCGAGGTTCTGAACCATCGTAAGTAATCAAATTACATTGTATTAACAAGTAAATAATAAATACGATTTGTACGTAAGTATGTATTTAATAGATTCACGCTTCATCCCGTATAGCAGGATAATCCGAGACAGCCAAACGTCAAGATTGATTGCACGCTTTTCGTTCGAAAGCAAAAAATTAAGTATAGCGTGGCGAACGCAACGCCGTCTTTTGTCTTATCAGAGCGGAGAAATAAAATTTGAATTAAAATTACCCCAAGTGGGAAACGAACCCACTATCGTATTTACAGTCAGACGTGGTCCCACGTTGGGTGGTTGTTTGTATTAATTATTATTGTAAAAGCGAAATGAGGTGATACTTAATTATATTTTGTTTTTATTTTATAAATGTATAGCTGTTTTATATGTTGTATAATTTTTTTATTATTTTTTTTTATACGTTCACGCTTTTTATCCAATATAGCAGGATAGACAGAAAGTACCTAGTGTCAAGACACTCCATACTTCGCTTTCCACCGAATTCGATACATTGCGTTTTGAGTTGTGGAACTTAACACCACATTTTCTGACCAGAGCGAGGAAATGAAAATAGTTTTAAATATAATAACTCCGCCGAGTGGGGATTGAACTCACAATCGGTGGTGTTTACAGTCAGACGCTGTCCCACTGCGCCACTACCGGCCCTTTATCTCAATATGTATGATATATATATATTTAACACCCACGCTTTGTAAAATGACGAATATTCTAACCTTAAGGTTGTATGGAACAGATCGCTGTTTAGCGACAGCGTTGCTTTTGGGGGTTTTTGTAATTGTTATTGTTTTATTTGCTTTCGTTTTATTATCAATTGTATCATACAAATAAAGTATAAAAATAAATAAATGATATAAATCACATACTAAATGGCGTAATTTAACACCGCGTTTAGTTTTACCGAGCGGATAAATTAAAGTAATTTATATATGATTAATTCCGTGAGCGTGACAAAAAAAACAGATTCACTCTTTATCCCACATAACAGAGTAGTTAGAGACAACTTTGTGTCAAGACACTCCGTTCACTGCTCTCTGCCCAAAATCGAGACAATTGTGACGCTCTTTGTCTTATCAGAGAGGAAAAATGAAAATATTTTTTAATATAATGATTCCTCTGAGTAGGAATCGAATCCATAACTAAACAGGTCCGTGAGGTCCAGGTCAGTCAATAATTAGACGGTGTCCCTGACGTCATGATGATCTGATGACTTGAAAATTGTATCACGTGTTAAGTACAGTACCCACTCTGCCAAATGATTAAGTGCATAAATATATATGTACATATATCAACAAAATCTTTATTTTTTTTGTTATATTGCTATTATATGCACATACACATATATATATATATATATATATATATATATATATATATATATATATATATATATATATATATATATCTCTATATATATATATATATATATATATATATATATAAGTATCACCTCATTCCGCTTTTATAAAGCAATTTTAAAATTTCAACGTAAATTAAAAATGCGCATGACTTTCATCCATATTTATCTGTATTATTATATTTACATATATACATATTTACATTGTATGTAGATTATAATGTAGCGCGAGTTCGCCAATCAACACGCAATGTCTTGATATCTGGCGGAAAGCAGACAGCGGAGTGTCTTGACACTAGGTTGTCTCTGATTACCTTTCTATGCGGAATACAGGATACGGGATAACGGGTACAGGATACGGGATAATAGAATATCAGATAATTTCTCAATGCAATGTAATAATTACAATTAATAAATTATATAAAATTATCTTTATACGTAATCATATAGAGATAATCATGATTTATGTGTTATATATTTTTGCAGGAAAACCTGCATGACGCAGCGGGACAGTTGTTTGTTTGTAAAAGGTTTTGGATTCGATTACACCTTATATAATGATATTAATAAAATTATTTTCAAACTCTAAGATAAAGAAATAATTTTATTCAAGATAAGAAATTACATTTTTTTAACCGGCGTGAGGCTCTTTTTTCTCATTTCTCTTTTTTATTAGACAAGTTACAGTGTTTAGTTACGCTACTCAACAGGTGTATATCGATGTTAGGATAGAGGAAAATTAATATTTGTTATGACAATCAAATTTTTAAATTTTAATAAAATTTTGAATTTAATAATAATAATAAAATTAAAAATGACTATTTTTTACATTGTTCTGTTTTTTTTCTGGAAATTGAACTTGAAAGTTCAAATAAATGACGATTAAGTAAATATTGAAAAAAATGTGAGGCCGGTCGTGGCGCAGTGTGATAGCATCTGATTGTAAACGCGATCGGTTGTGGATTCGATCCCCAATCGGGGGAGTGATTATATTTAAATTATTTTCACTTCCTCGCTCTGGTAAAGACAAGGAGCGGCGTTGAGTTCCACCACTCAACATGCAATGTCTCAAATTCGGTGGAAAACGAAGTACGGAGTGTGTTGACACTAGGTACTTCCCGTCTATCCTGCTTGCGGGATAAAAGCGTGAAGCTAAAAAAAAACAAAAATAAAATGTTAATTAATACAAAGCGTAAACATTGTTTAAACACTTTTAACAATACAATATACAAAGAACACAAACCAAACAATATCTCACGCTAAACGCATACAAAACGAAATACTACGGGGAAAAATATCTAATTACAGAACAGGAACTAGGAAACATTTCTAGCCTAAGTGTGTAACAACACTTTGATAATAGTATATATATATATATATATATATATATATATATATATATATATATATATATATATATATATATATATATATCTATATATATATATATATAGGAAAGTTCAGTCTTGTTTACCATTTAATCATGAACAAGTTCACGTTACCTCAACGTTTGGAAATTGTCCAAATTTTCTATCAAAATTCGAGAAGTATTGTCTCTACTCAAAGAGCATTTCGTGCTAAATATGGTCATCATGGTGCACCGTCTGAACTCGCTATACGTCGCATAATCCAAAAACTGGAAAGTGAATATTCTTTGCACGATAGTAGACCACCAACACGACAACGGGCAGGCCGTAGGAAAGTAAATATTGCCGCCGTATCAGCCAGTGTCGAAGAAAATCAAAATGTTTCCGTTCCACGACGTGCACAAGAATTGGGCTTATCCAGAATGACAACCTGGCGAATTTTACGTATGGATCTTGGCCTACATCCATACAAGATTGTGTTGGCACAAGAACTCAAGCCAGCAGACCATCGATTACGTCGTGAATTTGCTGATTGGGCGCTTGAAATGATGGAAACGGACACTGAATTTCATAGGAAAATCATCTTTTCAGATGAGGCTCACTTTTGGCTCAATGGTTATGTAAACAAACAGAATTGTCGTTACTGGAGTGAGTCAAATCCAAGAGTGGTTTATGAAACACCATTACATCCTGAAAAATTGACTGTTTGGTGCGGATTATGGTACGGTGGGATCATTGGCCCGTACTTTTTCAAAAACGACAAAGGCCGTACTGTTACTGTCAATGGCGACCGTTATCGTGATATGTTGAACGATTTTTTTTTCCTGAAGTGTATAAAAACGATGCGGACGACATTTATTTTCAACAAGATGGTGCAACATGCCACACTGCGACCGTCACAATGGATTTATTGCGTGATAAGTTTGGTGAGTCGGTTATTTCTCGCAACGGTCCTCACAATTGGCCACTAAGATCATGCGATTTAACACCCTTGGACTATTTTTTGTGGGGATATATTAAATCTCAAGTGCATGCTAATAAACCAGCTACGATTCAAGACCTTGAACGCAACATTTGAGCGACTATAGCGGCCATACCAGCCGAAATGCTGCACCGAGTCATCGAAAATTGGACCGATCGTATTCACTAGTGCAAAAAAAGTCGTGGCGGTCATTTGAACAATATTTTGTTTAAATCATAAATAACATAAAATTTTCATATCAAATAAAGCCATTTAGCACGAAATTCGAATATATATTACATGTTTTATTTCAAAACATATCGTTCTTATTGGGAAACCCTTTTTATACATATATATATATATTAATATAAAGCAATCTCCCAAAAACAAATGTACTTACAAAAAAATATAGTTTACTTATACCCTTGGAGACATCGAGGCCTATATTTTTAATGCCTCAGCAAATATCTCAGGACGTTGCCTAGCCGACCTCTACAAACACAGTTACTCTGTTGGAAGTTGGTGGGGTTTAATAAATATGTAATATCACGATGACAATGCGCTTAGCACTCTCGCGTATAAACAAATGTATTTACGAGTAGATCAAAAGCCAGCTCTATGTTACATTGTATGAAAATGGAAATAATTCTATTCTGTAAGTTGATATTTTTGATGATTTTTAAAATCTATTTTTCCCGTAGTATTTCGTTTTGTATGCGTTTAGCGTGAGATATTGTTTGGTTTGTGTTCTTTATATATTGTATTGTTAGAAGTGTTTAAATAATGTTTAGGCTTTGTATTAATTAACATTTTATTTTTGTTTTTTTTTTAGCTTCACGCGTTTATCCCGCAAGCAGGATAGATGGAAAGTATCTAGTGTCAACACACTCCGTACTTCGCTTTTCACCGAATTCGAGACGTTGCGTGTAGAGTGATGGAACTCAACACCGCCCTTTGTCTTTACCAGAGCGAGGAGGTGAAAATAATTTAAATATAATCACTCCCCCGATTGGGGATCGAATCCAAAACCGATCGCGTTTACAGTCAGATGCTGTCACACTGCGCCACGACCGGCCTCACATTTTTTTCAATATTTACTTAATTGTCATTTATTTGAACATTCAAGTTCAACTCGCAGAAAAATACAGAACAATGTAAAAAATAGTCATTTTTAATTTTTTTTTTATTATTAAATTCAGAATTGATTAAAATTTAAAAATTTGATTGTCGTAATAAATATAAATTTTCCGCTATCCTAACATCGATATACACCTGTTGAGTGGCGTAACTAAACACTGTAACTTGTCTAATAAAGAAGAGAAATGAGAAAAGAGAGCCTCGCACAGGTAAAAAAATGTAATTTTTTATCTTGAATAAAATTATTTCTTTATCTTAAAGTTTGAAAATAATTTTATTAATTTTATTATATAGGGTGTGATCGAATCCAAAACCTTTTACAAACAAGCAACTGTCCCACTGCGTCATGCAGGTTTTCCTGCAAAAATATATAACACATAAATCATGATTATCTCTATATGATAACGTATCAAGATAATTTTATATAATTTATTAATTGTAATTATTACATTGCATTGAGAAATTATCTGATATTATATTAAGCCGTATCCCGTCCCCGTTCATAATATATATATATATATATATATATATATATATATATATATATATATACACATATATATATATATATATATATATATATATATATATATATATATATATATATATATATATATATTTCTCAAATATTTTTAAACTTACTAACATCGATCACAGTAAAATTCTTGCTACTGCGTCAATATAGGGTCTTATGTCAATTTCAAGACAAAGTGTATAGTAAAATAACATCCTCAAGATATGTCTCACGAGTGAGTGAACAAGGATCTTTATTGGAAATATAATATTTTTCAAGTAAAATCTATTTAAGTGTATACATTTTTAAAAGTTTATTATTTCAATGTGACATTTCTCCCATACTAGATGCCGTGTTGACATTCAAAATGCATGTGTGTGAGTAACGTGTATGTCACTTTAAACAAAAGTGTATGTCATGTTTGTAGTGGTGTGTGTATTTATATATCTATATGTTAAATTATATGAACGGAAGAGTATGAAATTTGGCACTGTTAATTTTTAAGTGTTTACTTTCTACTCTCCTCGATATAAATTTTAACTGTACCAAATTGCATTTCACGCACAGCAGAGTAGACGCAGGTCAGGATAAGCCAGAGTCAGCCTAATGTTATCTTTTACCAACTTTTAGAAGAATAAGGAGATGAGGGAAAGGATAAGTCGGAATAGGGGAAGTAGTACGCTTTTATTCCGCATAGCAGGGTAGACAGAAAATACCCAGTGTCAAGAAAATCCGTACTTCACTTTCCACCGGATTCGAGACATTGTGTGTTGAGTGACGGAAATCAACGCCGCACTTTGTCTTTACCAGGGCGACGAAGTGAAAATAATTTAAATATAATCACTCCCCCTAGTGTGGATTAAACCCACAACCAACCACGTTTCTAGCCATATAGTGTCCAACTAAACATAATGTTAAAACTTATCAGAATGGGGAAACAGATATAATCAACAATTTCAAATATTTTTCCGGTCGAAAATCGAACTCACAACTCTCAGACACTGCCCCAATGAGCCACGATGGCTTTATATTTACAGTATATTAATATAAAAGTATGGATTATACATTTCCATTATTATAAAGCTTTGGTTTAAAAGCTTCGTAAAAGGTTCGTCCAATACAATTTGTACATGCGTGATACAATTCAATTAATGTACGTATTAGATGTTTTTTAGCCAAGAGCTTTATAGTAGTTTGTATGTAACTGAATGGGAGCTTTAACTGCGCGATTTATTTTATAGTAGTAGGGTAGTCGGAGAAAAATTTTTTTCTAAACTCTGTTTTCTCGTGATTGTTAACTAAATCTTAATTATAAAAAAAATATTTAAAAAAATATTTTTAAAAAAATAAATTTTTGTCTCCTCTCCAAGGTGAGAAACAAAGCGATATAGGAGTAAAAGTAGGTAATTTGACAGTTAGTTGCCTCTTGTACACAGATGATGCAGTGCTTATACAAGTAATGGTCTTAACCTAAATGCGAGTAAAACTAAAGTTCTAGTATTTTAAAGAGATGAAAAAAGAACGTAGTGTAAGATTTGTGTAGATAGAAAGATATTAGAATAAGTGAATGAGATGGTACACCTGGGAAGTATGTTAAGTAGAGATGGTAGATACGAAATGGATGTGGAAAGGTGTATTGTTGCCGGTAACAGGGTTAACGGTGCTCTTGCTGCATTGATGCGACGGCAAAACGTCAGCGTACCTGCTCGTCTTGCCGTTCACAATGCAGTACTGATACCGACGTTATTCTACGGCAGCGAAACGTGAGTGAGTCAGAAGACGAATGAAGAAAAAAAAGATGAATGCAGTAGAGATGAAATCTCTTCGTCGAATATGCGGAGTCAGTTTAGCTGACCGTATATGCGGCGAGGAGATACGCAGAATGACAGGTGTAAGCGCGAATGTCATAGAGAAAATGAAGAAGAGCGTACTCAAGTGGTTTGGGAACATGGAAAGAATGAGTAATGAAAGAATGGTAAGAACTTAAGTATATGATGCAAAGGTGAGTGGTATGTGACGAGGAGGGTTTCGTTTGGCCTCCGGAAACACAGTATCAAAGATTCTGGAGGAAGGTCAAGTGAAAAGCATGAGGATCACCCGAAAGGCATGCATAAAGAGGCTAATGGTTGTGGACGAGGTGAAAGAGGTATGCAGGGACCGTAGCATTTGGTGCTCCATCCTTTCTGACTTCCCACAAGGGATAAAGTGTAAAGCTGAAAACAAATTAAAATAAGCAACCTATCTCAACTTGTCTAAATAGAAAAAAAGCATACTCATTTGTTTTAATATGAGGAAAAATTTTTATTGGTGTCTTCTGGAACTGGATTTGCAGCTGGTTATGTGGTATATGGTAATTAGAAGTACATATATCGACACTACTCAATAAAACTTCAAGTTTCTTCAGTAGTTGGAGCCACGAGAACTGCCTAATCTTTCGTTGTATATATTTTTTTAGAAAAAGTAGGCAAACAAGCAAAAGGGCCACCTGAAGGTAAGTGGTCAACTTTGTCCATTATCATCTACTAAATTATAGTTAAAGATGCATTGCCAGCTTTTAGAATACTAAGGAGATGAGGGAGAGGATAAGTAGGAATAGGGGAAGTAGTACGCTTTTATTCCGCATAAAAGGGTAGACAGAAAATACCCAGTGTCAAGAAAATTCGTACTTCGCTTTCCACCGAATTTGAGACATTGAGTGTTGAGTGGTGGAACTCCACGCCGCACTTTGTCTTTACCAGAGCGAGGAAGTGAAAAGAATTTAAATCGATCACGTTTACAGTCAGACGCTATTACACCGCGCCACGGCCAGCCGACATGACATTGTCCCGGAACACATCATCAGATATTTGATTGATCGTTTTTGTCATGATAGCGGTCGCGAGCCAATCGGAGGATTAACCTTTTACAAAATTACTGGGATACCAGCCTCTTACGCGACGCTACCTAGCAAAGGAGGAGAATTGTATTTTACCCTGTCCTCCACAGGGAAAAATATCTACTGCAGGAGTGTTTTGACACGACGCTTTGTTGAATCACGCAATTCAACATGAATATCTAAATTAAAAAAAACACCTTCACGCTTTATCACGCAATTAGTTATTAGAGTAGTCAGAGACAATTTAATGTCGTAATCGAGACATTGTGTTTTGAGTGTCGAACTAAACTCCGTACTATGTATTCCCAGAGTATGAATTATAATCATTTCTTCGAGTGGGTTGGAACCCACAATTAATCACGTTTCTAGTCATAGAGTGTCCCACTGGGGCAGAATGGCCACGAATATCTAGATTTTGAACAGAGCGTCTTGACAGTTTTCTTAACTGTGCTTTTATGGAATAAATGCTTTTTGTTAACACAATAATCCTTTACTTCAGTATGAAACAATAATCCAGCGTAGTTGGATGTATCGACAGATTATTTCTAAGCCCCGCTTATGCTTGTCTTGTATATTGCATACATGCAACTCAATCTCAGGTGCTTGTTCGTTCATTGATTATATAGCAGTCAATTTATAAAAAACAAAAAATATATTTCAAAAAATCAATATCACAGATAAAATTGTGTTGACCACGTATTAAAACAGATAAATAAACAATAAAAAAATATTAATTAATAATTTTTAAAAAAAAAGTTTTTTTTATAATATATTGTATTCTACTAATTAAGCTCTATCATTTGATATCCATATACCATAGGTAGAGGAAAAGTTTATAATCCACCATTTTGTTTCAGCGGCCATTTTAGATTTAAAAAACTGATTATTTGCAATGTCATTGTCATCAGGACTAAAGTTGTAATCCAAATTACAGCTCAATCGTACACTGGGAAGTGGGTCAAATTGATTTTCCAAGATTTCACTCACACTAACTAACTAAGCAGGAAAAACAATCAAATATTTTTTTTAAATAAAAACTTATATTTATAAAATATTATTAAATATTTTTTTAAATAAAATATAATTATATTAAAATAATAATATTAATATTAAATAATAATAATAAATACAATAGTTTTAAATTATATAAAATATTATTTTTTTTTTAATAAAAACTTTTTTTTTATGCGAAATCCCTCGGGATAAAAAATTGGAGGCAGCAAACCCAAAACAAATCGGTTTGGAAATATATACTGTATCAGACTAAGGCAAGAGTGTATGCTGATGAATAACGATAGATATAATGTCTTGTGTCATAGTGTGTATATTTTATTAATTTAATATATTTCTAATAAATTTACATATATATTAAAAAACATTTTAAATGAAACTATTTTAACCGGATTAATCGCGTATACTTTGGTATTTGAAAATACATTTTGGACACCTGACGTTTCGAACCTTCAGTCTACCTGTGACCACGGACTACTGTAAAGTGTTCGAAACGTCAGGTGTCCAAAATGTTTTTTCGAATACCAAAATATACGCGATTAATCCGGTTAAAATAGTTTCATTTAAAATGTATAAAAATCGCGAAAATCAAAGATCTTATTATATTAAAAAAACAATTTATATATTTTTTCCATATAAAATGTTAATTTCATACTAATCCCTTCACATAATTTAATTAAAACAGAGTAAAAAGCTTTTCATCCACATTTATATACTAGTTTCGTTATTTTGAAGTTTTCATATATACTATTTCTGGTCTTTCTGGAGTAGATTAGGGTTGGAAGGGTTGCGGTCAACGGAGTGTCTAGACACTAGGTTGTCCCTGTTTATCCCGGCAATGAATAAAGCGTGACACTATTTTTTTTATCATTTCCTACTAACTCTATATATTATGAAGAAAAATCAATAACCTTATTATCTCGACGCCTGCAGAAAATATTTTATAGATATTCGTTCTGAATACTTATTTGAATAGACAGTGACTGCAAAATATAACAATCGCTGCTGGGGCAACTCTAAGATGCTCTCTGACATTGAGATGCGATAACGACATTACCACAGATAGTAAATCTTATAATATTGTTGTCTACTTATTAGTAGAATACAGTAGAATTCTGTAATTGCGAAAAATTGTGAGGGTAGATAGATAATTTTTATTATTTCATGAAAAATTACTGAACGATTTTGGATGGAATTTTACAGTAAATTTGAGAATAACACATTACGTATAAAATTTTAGTATTTTATTTGTCTAAAATTGAGACACTGAACGCTGTTTGGCAAAACTCAACGCCACGTTTTGTCTTAAAAGAGTAAAGAAAACACTAATGAGATTGAGGCCGGTTTTGTAGCAGTGTCTGATTGTAAACGTGATTGGTTGTGGGTTCGATTCTAATTTGAGGTAATGATTATATTTAAATTATTTTAATTTTCTAGTGAACAAAGCGTGAAGTTGAAAGAAAACATAATAAAGCAAATAAAATATATTCATTCCTCCGAGTGGAGGTATAATCTACAACTGTTCTTGTTCGCAGACACCGTCCAACTGCACTTCCACTATTATATTTTTTATCTAAAAAATCTAAGGAACATTGTATTAAATTAAAAACTTTTACAGCAAATATGAATAAAAAGGCGGAAGTCGGTCGTGGCGCAGTGGGACAACGTCTGGGTCTAACGCGATCCGTTATGGGTTCGATCGCCACTCAGGGCAATGATAATATTTAAAATATGTTCACTTCCCTACTCTGGTAAGACAAAGTGCGGCGTTGAATTCCACCATTCAACACGCAATGCCTCGAATTCGGTGGAAAGCGAAGTACGGAGTGTTTGCACATGAGGTACTTTCTATCCACCCTGCTATGCGGAATTAAAGGCGTGAAGCTAAAAAAAAATAAAAACTACTTTTAATATAAAAAAGCTAATCCACCTAATTTACAAAAAAAAAATATATATCACACTAACTGTCAAACTGTCAAAGTCTTTTAAATATATTAGTATTGGACTAAATAATGTTTAAATATATACGTTTAGTTACATTTCCAACGAGATTAGTTAAAAGTAGAACGTGCAGTTACTGTCCCGACGATCCTCCGAAAGGTCAGTCTATTTAGAACAAAATGCGGTGTAAAATTGATATTTTGCATATGGAGTGGCGGATCTTAACGCCGAGTTTTGTCTTCACTTATTTGAAGCGAGAAACTAAAATTATTCTAAATATATTAATCTAACCAATAATATCCTACTGTGTTACAACTAACTTAATTTTATATTTTATTTTAAATTTAAGAATATATAATATGAGGCTGGTCGTGGCGCAGTGGAACAGCGCCTGACTGTAAACGCGATTGGTTGTGGATTCGATCCCCACTCGGGGGAGTGATTATATTAAAATTATTTTCACTTTTTCGCTCTGGTGTAAGACAAAGTGCGGTGTTGATTTCCACCACTTAACACGCAATGTCTGGAATTCGGTGGAAAGCGAAGTACGGAGTGTCTTAACACTAGGTACTTTATGTTTACCCTGCTATGCGGGATAAAAACGTAAAGCTAAACGTAAAGAAATACCCATAAAACTACAAGATGACAGCATGGGACTCAGAGAGGACCCAGCACCTCTTTCGTCTCTTCCACAGTCATTAACATCTTCATACACGCTCTTCGAGGAGTCCTCAAGCTTCTTACATGACCTTCCTCTAATATCGTTGATACAAAAAAAAACGTATTAAGCGTTATTTAAAACTATAAATTGACATAGTTTGGTAAATAATAATATTAAGGGTGGGTCTTACTTGAAACGCGATCAGTGGTGGATTCTATTAACACTCGGGGAAGTGATTATATTTAAATTATTTTCACTTCCTCGCTCTGGTAATTAATAGTGTGGCGTTGAGTTCCGCCACTCAACACTCAATGTCTCAAATTCAGCGGAAAGCAAAGTACAGAGTATTGACACTATGTACTTTCTTTCTACTGTGCTATATGGAATAAAAGCGTGAAGCTATTTAATTAAATTAATTAATATTAAAATATATTTGTTTAAATTAAATATCTACTAGATTAGTTCAAATTGGAACGTAAACTACCTGTTTTTTCCAGATCCCCCCCAATCTGAGTGTTGCTGGCCTTGCCCACCTTGCCCCCAGTATCCGCCATTTTATTGTTGTCCCCGAACAAAGTACGATGTTAATTTCATATATATAAACGACAAACCACCTACCACGTCGTTCAAAGATTTCGTTGATAGAACCTCTCAAACGCTATTTTGGACTGAAATATTACGAGGTTAGCTTACCTAATTGTATTAGGTGCTATTTATATGTTATTTAACGAGCTGGATTTGAACCCGTGCCTCTTGGAAAATGTTCAAGTGCTCTAGGCTACCACTCTAAACTATAAGTTCAGGGTCTTCTTGTATCTAGATAAAAAAGCTTTTCGACTACCAATAATAATATTTTTAGCATCTGGAGGATTTCTTTATTGATTTAGTTGATATATAAAATTAGAATTTTGGTCTCATATTTATTTAAATCTTATAAAATTATTTAAATAACAAAATATATATCTTTAAAAATAATCTATAGAGGAGAGATATAAATTAAATAACACAAGTTAATATTGCTTCAAACGAATTGTAGTTCCCTACTTTCTTTTTCCTTAAAAGACCAAGGGACCTCTCCCTCATCTAAGCAAGTACCAAATATAAATGGCTGAACTGCGTAACTCAACGCCGTGCCGTATTACCATCATAATTTAAACATCATTATAATATAACAATACTGTCGAGTTGGAATCAAACTTGTCCCACTAAATTGAAATTAGAATATATTACATTTTCTTCCTTTGCAGGATTTGCCGTAACTCTAGCCCACGTCTTCAAAGAGCCAGCAACCATCAACTATCCTTTCGAAAAGGGTCCCATATCGCCTAGGTTTAGAGGGGAACATGCTCTGAGACGATATCCGTCTGGAGAAGAAAGGTGTATAGCTTGCAAGCTTTGTGAAGCTTTTTGTCCAGCCCAAGCTATTACCATTGAAGCAGAAGAACGTGCCGATGGATCAAGAAGAGCTGTGAGATACGACATAGATCTAACCAAATGTATATTTTGCGGATACTGTCAAGAGGCATGTCCGGTGGACGCCATAGTGGAAGGTCCAAATTTTGAATATTCAACGGAAACCCGTGAAGAACTGCTTTATAATAAAGAGAAGCTGTTGAGCAATGGCGATCGTTGGGAGCCTGAGATTGTTAGTAATATCAGAGATAATCATCTATATCGGTAGTATAATAGTTGAGATATATTAGATTTTTATCATCGCCTAATTGAAGATATATCATATATTGGCTTTATATACTGAATGTAACACTTTATATATAAATATATATGATAAATTATACTGTAAAAAATATTTTATTTGTAATTATAATTTTAATATTTTATAATATTTAACTGTAGACTTATTTATTTTACTTTATATTATCGTTATTCATGAGAAAAACTTATAAGACACTCCGTTCCGTATTTTCAATATTATATAATTAATAAGATGTATGATACCTATAATAAGATCTTTGATTTTCATAATTTTCATTCATTTTAAATGAGACTATTTTAAACGGATTAATCGCGTATATTTTGGAATTCGTAAATACATTTCTGAAAGCCTGACGTTTCGAACACTTTATAGTATTCCGTGGTCACAAGTAGAATTTTATTAAGATCTGATTAAGGCCTACTTTCTCTGGTGGGAGGTAGAAAGGTGGTCTATCCGTGACCACGGAATACTGTAAAGTGTTCGAAACACCAGGATTTCAGAAATGTATTATCGAATACCTAAAGATTCGCGATTAAAATGTAAAAAGATATACATACATACTTGAATGTTCACAATTATGTTATATAAGTTAATGAAATGTTATGTGTTTATCAAATATAGTAACATATTAAAGTATATATTTTCCACTTCTCACTGATTTTTTCTAAGAAAATAGTGTCAACACACTCCATTTTCCGTTTCCCATCAGGAGTAGAAACTGTGTGTATTTTGTGGCAAAACTTAACACCATGCCTATTGTAACAGAACGACGATATAATAATAAAATTTAATATATCACTCCCCAACTGGGAATCGAATCCGCAATAATTCTTGATGTCTTCCCGACCAAAATTATCATAAATATGTGAAAAAAAAATGTATATTTTTTCAAACATTTTTCAACAATTCAAACAAAGTGTTTTGTATAATGGAGCAAATTTTATATGTTTAGTAATTAAAGTTGAAATTTTAG
Organism: Dryadula phaetusa; assembly: GCA_032432895.1. NCBI lineage: Eukaryota > Metazoa > Arthropoda > Insecta > Lepidoptera > Nymphalidae > Dryadula > Dryadula phaetusa. The sequence goes on from JAOYRS010000002.1 coordinate 816,329, forward strand.
TTAATCACTTCGTTAAAGCCTTGATGGTGTTTCAAATAGGAGGGAAGCTATTATATGGCGGAATTCAATTTCAGTCAATTGTTACCCCTTCAAACAAAATTCTATTATGCTGCATGTATATTGTATTATTTGTGTGAACCATTGAGGCTTAGTGGATAAATTTGTGTTGTTTTCACGATAGTCGCGGGTTTGAGTCTCAAATTGGAGTTAGTATATTAAAGTGCGTAATAAAAGGTCGTCATGGTAGAGTGGGAAAGCTTTTAAGTGTGAATACGAATGATTTTTAAATATATTCCCACTGGGAAAATTATTATATTTATTGGATTTCATTTCTCCGCTCTGGTGAGATGAAACGCTGTTTTGAGTACTGCCACGAGGAATCCGTGACGAACGAACGAAGATCAGAATTGTACATTTTATTTAGTTTCTCTTCTTTATATTTAATTCAAAGTACTTAAATGTTAACATCATTTCTTGGTTTGCGTTTCTAGCACACATTTCTATTGGTTTGACACTAGGTACTTCCGGTCTATAGCGGTAGACAGGAAGTACCTAGTGTCAAGACAATCCGTACTCCGCTCTCTGCCGAATTGGAGACATTTGACGTTTGAGTAGTGGAACTCAACGCCGCGCTTTGTCTTACCAGTGTGAAGAAATGATAATTATTAAAATTATAATAAGTGGAAATCTAATCCACCATAACACCATTTTTTTGAATAAATAATATTTTATTGCACTTTCAAAACTGAATTTGTGTAGACGGTAAGCTTTTGTGAGCTTGGAGAATTCTTACAAATGACAGCTTTCGGAAAATCGTTCAACTTGTTCCGGTATCCCGTACATACGTTTTCATACACGGTAAGATATATTTGTTCTAGAATTTTTTACTTGCAATGAAAGGTTTTATGTTATAAGGAAAGTAAAGGATAATTTATATTTTCAACTTTTTCTTTGTTCTTGTGTTGATTTCCAATCAATCAACGCTCTTCCTAGTGTACTATGGCACAATACATATCCATATCTGTCTGGTTAAACGAAGAATACAGTGTGCGGTGTCGAGTTGCGAAACTCAATTGTATAAAGTGAAAAATAAAGACAACATATTAAAAAAAAATCTCTGACTGACTGTGTGACTGTAAATGCGATCGGTTGTGGGTTCGATCACCACTCGAGGGAGTGATCATATTTAAAATTATTTTCATTTCCTCGCTCTGATAAGACAAAGCGCGGCGTTGAGTTCCACCAATCAACACGCAATGTCTCGAATTCGATGGAATGCGAAGTACAAAGTGTTTAGGCACCAAAGTGTCTTACCAGAGCGATAAAGTGAAAATAAGTCAAATGCTATCTCACTATGGCGTTTTGCTTAAAACAATTTATGCATATTGGTGTCCTTGTAATACTCCAACTCTCCTCGATATGAACCCAAATCCTCTTGGGAAACGTCAAAAGTTACTTTACCTAACTAAACTGAGTGTATAATTACTATACGTAATATTTCACAAGGAAAGCCAATTAGAATGGAAACTATACCGTATACTGTTATTATATTATTAATACTAGTTTACAAAAGATTTATTTCAATTATATGAAAACTGGAAAAGTTTTGGTATAAATGAAAAAAGCGGTGATCGTTTTTAACTCTCTACCTCCTTAGCTTTGTGTAGAGACACTCCGTTCTACACTTTTCATCTAGATTCGAAGTGTTAATTGATTGGCGGAACTTAACACCGTGGTTTACAAACTATAAAATATCTTCAAGTGATAAATGTTAAGGTAGTCGGAGCGAACTTCACGGGCAGCGGATGGTTGCGCGTTGGATATTATATATATATATATATATATATATATATATATATATATATATATATATATATATATATATATATTAAAACATATGATAATTAGTTGTTTATTTCAACCATATAAATAGTTAGCAGTGAGTAGCTCTCCCAAGTCTTTTATTTAACTTGCCTTTACATATCACGTCATGAAAATATAAACGCTTTTGTGAAGTTAGAACAATATTTTTAGAGGTTTCAAAACACATCTGATTAAAATAAAACCAAACAAGATTTTTAATTAAAAACAACAAGTATTTCGTATATTTGGTGAATTGCTTTTGTTAAGATACATATCTTATGTGGATGGTTATTTTTTCGTTGAGCAAATGTTGTATAATTCATAATTAAAAGAGTTTGAATTTGTCTCTACTGTTTTTTTTGCAAAATTAACGTATGCCTGTGACAGACAGTATCTGAATGTAAATACGATTGATTTTGGGTTCGATTCCCGAAATTAATCGGGGGAATGATTATATTTTAAATTTACTCTCATTTCTCCGTTTTTGATTGGAAAAGAATACGGCGTTGAGTTCGGACGGAAAGAAGTCAATGGAGTATCTCAGTTAAACAGACTACAGACTACTGTAACATATTCGAAACCAAATTTATTGTTGCCTGACTTCAATTTGTATATAATAATTAATAACTTTAGTTAAAGCACACATCTTTTCTTACTAGAATCTGTATATAAAACTTTACTAAAATAATTTTAGCGATTTTCAGTGGTTGACCGTCATGATGTAACATTCAGACAGGTACCTTCATATTTGTATGGATAGTCTATTTGCATATATATATATATATATATATATATATATATATATATATATATATATATATTTATATATATATATATATAAGATAATCTTGACCACTGGTTTGTAAATAGCTTAATAAATAATTAGATATATGATTTTCATATACCAAACTAATCTAGAAACATTTTTTATTTAAACTAAGGGGCGCTTTCTAACCTTTTTTGGTGGTAGGACGTTAGTCCCCCCGACTGGTTTGCAACCACTACCATGACAAAAATGATACGTTAAATATCTGATGATGTGTTCCAGTTCGATGTTCCGTAAGCCAGCTTTCCCCATTCCCATCCATGGTTTCCCTCATCTCCTTATACTTCCGTCCCAAGGCCGGCAACGTATCTACAACTCCCATATTGTAGATGTCGATTGGCGAAGGTTACCATTTACCATCAGGTGGCCCGTCTCGCTCGCTTGCCTTGCTTTTTTCTATAAAAAAAAACTAGGGTAAATATTTTTCGTGATTTTAAATGTGGGCTGATAAATCATTAATAACAAAAATATTAGCTTGTGATTATAATGTAGCTTCGAGGCCAGTCGTGACGTTTTATTTATTTGTATATAAACAATATGCCTTTTTAAAATAACATATTCATATTATTTATATCTCAGGCCGCTAGTAACGTAGTGGTACAGCGTCTAACTGTAAACGCGGTTGTGGGTTCGATCCTCACTCAGGGGAGTGAATATATTTAAATTATTTTCACTTCCTCGCTCTGGTAAAGACAAAGTGCGGCGTTGAGTTTCACCATTCAACACGCAATGTCTTGTCTTCGATGGAAAGTGAAGTACGGAGTGTCTTGACACTAGTTACTTTCTGTGTACCCTGCTATACGAGATAAAAGCGTGAAGCTAAAATGAAAAAAAAATCAGCTTTTGTCCTCTGTTTTTTTTTTGTATATACATATTACGTTTGTATATACATATTACGTATTATCAAGAAAGAAATTAATTACCCCATGGAACAAATTCCAGTTGAGAAAATTATGCAAATGTATAATCTATACAAATAAAAAAAATGGAGGATTGTAATATTAAAATACCCGTCAGTGTTAAATAAATGTTAAACGATAAATGAATGAAATATTATTTATTTATAAGCTACTAACGGTATATAGAAAAATAACGTTTATTACAATTTTGATCTGTCTGTAGCAACATACGGAGGGTCTTAACACTAGGTACTTTCTGCCTACCCTGCTATAAAAGCGTGAAGCTTTAAAACATCTGTTTTGATAACTAACCGTATCTATAGTTACTATTCTATGTGGCGCATTGGTACAGTGTCTGGCTGTAACTGTAAAGTTTCCCCGAAAACTACTCCTGTAAAATAATCCATGTTCAAAGGATACTATACGGAACTTAACGCTGCGATTTTCATTACCATATAGTAGAAGTGACAACATTTTAAACAAAATTCCAAGGTAAATAATTAGTTAATCTTTCTTTCATTCGCGAAGCTTGTTTAAAGTTTGTAAGTCACTTCTCCAGACGGTATTCTTAAATAGGGTTGAATAACAATAAGTGAGATTAGAAAGTTAATTTATTATTCTGAGAGGTAATTAAGTGAACAGGAGCACGATAGTTAAAGTAAACGATTAAAGATATTATATACTGTTTATTGTTTCAATTATATCGACGCCATTAGAGACCACTAAATCTTGTCCAGGTTGACTTCAATAGTTAAAATAATAATAAATAAAAAAAAATATTAAAAGAAATTAACTGTTAACACCACTATGGTGCAATGGAACGGCGTTTGATTCTAAATGTGATCGGTCGTAGATTCGATACACACTTAAGGGTATATTTCTTTTGCTTCACGCTTTTATCCTGTATACTAGGGTAGACAGAAAGTACCTAGTGCTAAGACACTCCTTAATTCAGTTTTCACCGAATTTTTGAGATATTGCGTGTTGAGCGGTGGAACTCAACGCCGCACTTTATTTTACCGGAGCGAGAAAGAGAAAATAATTTATATATAATATATCAGAAGCTCCAACTAATCGCGTTTACACTCAGATCGGCCTAATTTAATTATCTCGTAAGAAAAAGCATTGTGGTTAAGCATCGAAACATAACGTATTAAGTAGCGTTAAGTTACGCTACTTAATACGTTATGTTTCGATTTCTGGTATAGAGTGGGAGATGCCCTACTCCCATAGAATGGAAGTCAATTAGAACGTAGTGTCTTTTTGTGGGATGCGTGGAGCTATATAAATTTAGCCTTCCAAAAGACTGGGTTTCTTTAAGCATTTATTGAGTTTTTTTTTATTCTCTGAGAAAAAAGAAGTTTTCGGTTTTCAGCTTTACACATTTTGCTTAGTGGCACATGTTTGATTAATTTTTGATTTGTCACTAAGTCGTTTGACACTAGGTACTTCCTGTCTACTCTGTTATATGGAACAAAAGCATGATTCTACGTCCTTAACACAAAAAGTGACGTTGAGTTACGTAACGCAACACCCTACGTGTGAAAAACCTAGTGTTTTAACCCTATGTGTTCTCTGTTCACCCTAATATGCGGAATGTTGAACAGAGTCAAAAAAAAACAAAATATATTTATTATAATTTGAATCCCAAACCAACGTGTGAATATTCAGACTTATCTAAACTGCTTTGTGATTTTGTCCAATTAAATATTGAGAAAAGGTAGTTTACCTGAGGAAGCTTGAATATTTGTTAGGGTCAGTGGTTCTCCTACCAACACTCATTAAGTCTAGATTGAAAATCAGCGCCCATTGTACTAATTTCTTTTTAGCTTCACGCTTTATCCCTTTCGGGGTAGGGCAATAGGGCGCCAAACGCTACGGTCCCTGTATATTTTAGATATTTAAAGTATAAAGCATTTTAGTTTAGCAATGAGGCCGGTCGTGACGCAGTGTGACAGAGTCTGACTGTAAACACGATCGGTTGTGGGTTCGATCCCCACTCGGGGAAGTGATTATATTTAAATTATGTTCACTTCCTCGCTCTAGTAAAGACAAAGAGCAGCGTTGGGTTCCACCACTCAACACGCAATAACTCGAATTCGGTGGAAAGTGAAGTACGGAGTGTGTTGACACTAGATACTATCTGTCTACCCTGCTATGCGGAATAAAAGCGTGAAGCTAAAAAAAAGTTTGTTAATATTAAGTCAACTCCTATATATATAATTCATATATTTCATACAAAATATATAATTCACAAGTATATAATCTCGTTCGGGATTTTAATTACAATTTAATACTTACTATACATTGATGATATAGTATTATTATACCTTGAATATTTAGCGTGAAAGCGAAAGACCTAGGTGTTACTTCATCCTATTAACCATTAGAATCCGGTAAGGAATTATAGAAAAGCAAATATCTACATTAAATAATCTTTTTTCTCTTCTCGTTTTTTTACCTTCACGCTTTTATTCCATATATCGGGGTAGACGAAGAAGTAACTAGTGTCAAGACACTCCGTACTCCACTTAAACAAATAATCTTACCTCTCTCAATTTTAGGATCACTGTTAGCAGAATATAAGGCGACTGCTGAATTGTCTCTATACAAATCACCAACTTTTGCTTCACATCGTAGTATCGGCGCCCCCCTTTCATAGTGAGCTGGCCACAGTTGTATCTGAACGTATAGTTCTGAACGGAACAGGCCTTCGGGTGCTGGGTGTGCCTGGTACATTCCTGGTGTCACCAGAGTGTATAAAAGAAAGCTCTTCATACATGCCCTTCGGGGGGATCCTCAAGTTTTATACGTGACCTCCAGTATCTTAACTACTAAAACGCATAGTACTAATATTTAAGTGTATTCGAGTTAACATATCCTAATAACAATCAGAGTAGCGCTATTATGTATAAAATTATTATCGTTTTTTAAGTCTGGTATATATTTTATTAATTTACTGATATAAATTTTTATCAGAGTAGCGACAGGTAGGCCTCGAAATATGTAAATTTTCTTATTGATTCTGGGAAATTCTGATAAATATTTGCTGCCTTTCACTATTATATTTACTATGGCTGAAGTGAATATATAATATTGTTGAGGCCATCGTGACGCAAACTGAGTGTCTAGATTCAAGGTTAGTTGCGGGTTTCACGTCATACAAAATCCAGTGTTGAGATCCGCCACTCGGCACGCAAAGTGTTGATATAATCCGAAACGTAGAGAAGAGAATCTAAATATACAAGTTTCTCTCTTACTTTGTGTTGAGGGAAAAATCGTCAATCTGAAATAAAAATATATAAAGACGTTTCTTTACAGCATTAACAGAGCGTAGCTACACGCTTTCGTGTGAACATACAAATGTCAGTTGGGTTTATTTTCCCCTTTAATTATTTGCTTGAACCTTAAGAGTTTCTCATTTATTTCCACAGAGCGAGCGGCGCTATGGATTACAGGACGGGCTCATTCTTATTTATATATATATATATATATATATATATATATATATATATATATATATATATATAATATATATATATACTAGCTTCACGCTTTTATCCCGGATAGCAGGGTAGGCAGAAAGTACTTAGTGTCAAGACACTCCGTACTTCGCTTTCCACCGAATTGGAGACATTGCGTGTTGGGTGGTGGAACTCAACGCCGCTCTTTGTATTTACCAGAGCGAAGAAGTGAAAATAATTTTAATATACTCTCCCGAGTGGGGATCGAACCCATAACCGATCGCGTTTACAGTCATCTATTTCTATTATTAACTCTCTTTCCTTCGATTTTCACGGCTTAGTTGTCAATATTAATTTATTAAATTAAATTCATCTCTATTCACAAATCTTTTATTCTGGCCAGTAGATTCAAATCTGCAAATGAATAGCACATGGAGCAAGTCCATTGGCCTTTCCATAAATCCTAAAAAGTCACAAGTCTGTATCCTGGGCAGTTCAAGACAACTATCCAAACCAAATATCCTTTCCTCGCTTCAATAATGTTGGACTATTGTAGGAGTGTAGTAACACTGTTAAAAATCTAGGTATCAAGATGGATAGAACTCTCTCCTGGGCACCACACGTCTCAGAACTGAGCCGCAAGATTTACAGTACTTTAGGTAGGCTGAAAAGGTGGAAGAATCTTTTACCAATCAGTACAAAGATTTCTTTGGCTCACACACTTCTCCTGCCTATATTAGACTATGCTGATACTTGCTACCTGGATTTATCACTTCAATTGCTTAATACCCTAGAACGTCTACAAAACCTCATTATTAAGTTCATTTTTGGACTGAAGATATTTGATCATGTCAGTCAGCATCGTGATAGGCTGCGATGGCTTTCTGTGACTGACCGCCGCAACCTTCACATTGTCACTCTCCTGTACTCTATTCTTTTCAATCCCAATACCCCATCCTATCTTAAATAACGATTTTCCTTCCTAGGCACCAATTCCTGTCTCCCGCTTAATATTCGCTCAAGAAGCGGAAAAATCCTAGAGATACCATTGTGCCTTAGTCACCGTTACAGTAGATCTTTTACTGTACAAGCAGTGAAGTTGTGGAATGCTTTACCAAATAATATCAAGCAGTCCAATACTATAAATATTTTTAAAAATAAGGTCAAGAATTTCTATCTTAGAATGTAGTGCATTTAGTATTGATATGTGTATATATGTGTGTATGTATATGTGTATGAATGTATGTATGTATATATGTATGTATGAATATATGGATATATGTATGTAAATACTTATATTTATGTGTACATTTATTTTTATAAAATCTGTACTCTATGTATCTATTATGTGTTATGTATGATATATGTATGTATATGTGTATGTGTGTATGTATTTGTATGTATATGTATGTGCTTGTATATATATAAGCAGAATTTATTTAGTTTAAGATCTTTAATATATATATTTTTTGATCCTTGCTCCTTATGATAAATCCTTATAATTTGGTTGCCTGGAAATGATCACTCTCAGTCATAAGGCCGCCTTTGTGCATTTTATTGTTCTATAATTAAATATATATATATATATATATATATAATAAAATATATATAATAAAATAGGAGCATAGCATATACGATGATAATACAGTATCTTCACAAAGAATACAATAGTTTTTTTAACCAGGATGAACGGGATAAATAAACGGGATTTTTTTGAAACATACCTTTTATCCCGTATAGCACAATAGCCAGATACAAATTAGTGTCTTGACACTAGTTTGAGTGTCTTGACACTCAGTTGAATGCTCTCCGTCTGATATCTAGTCATTGTGTAGTCAGTAGCGTACTCAACGCCACTCTTTGTCTTACCACAAGAGATAGAGATATATAAAAGTAAATTTTACACCTAATCATTCCTCCGCGTGGGAATCGAACCCATAATCAACAACGTTTACAGACGAACGTTGTCCCATTACAATATTTGCCATAAGATTGAATACAACTAAATATATTTTAAAGAAATTTGGTGCCACTAAACTTATATATCCTAATTTCCTCTCTAGTTTTATAGCTTCACGCTTTTTATTCCGCATAGCAGGTTAGACATAAAGTACCTAGTGTTAAGACACTCCGTATTTCGCTTTCCACCAAATTCGAGACATTGCGTGTTGAGTGGTGGGATTTAACGCCGCACTCTGTCTTACCAGAGCGAGGAAGTGAAAGTAATTTTAAATATAATCGCTCCCCGGAGCCGGAATCGAACCCACACCCGGTCGTGTTTACAGTCAGACGCTGTCACACTGCACCACGACCGGCTATTTTATTTACAGTTCAATAACTTATTAGAAATTTTATTTAACTTCCTAAATGAAACCATTTCAAACAGATTAATCGCGTATATTTTGGTATTCGAAAATATCTTTTTGGAAACCTCCTTAGGTTTGCGAAAATATATGTTCGAATACCAAAATATACGCGATTAATCCGTTTAAAATAGTTTCATTTAAAATGTGCAAAAATCGCGAAAATCAATGAATTTAATAAATTTTCCATCTTAATGCTAGATATAAGCAATACTTGATACAAAAATCGAACGGAAAACAATTGTACTTAGACACGATTCTACTGTACCAAAACAGAACAAGTATACATATTTTGGTTGCTTTCAAATGAAACTCGATTATGGGTAACGAATAAATAAATAAGATTATTTTGTCAAGTCATTTGAAATCAATTGAACTCAATGTATTGGAGCTGTCGTCTAAAATTCTTGCTTTTATTTAAGGAAGTGGGTTAAACGCGTGTCATACATATGTATGTGTGTATGTATTTATACATACCTTATAAGGAAATCGAGGCGTACATTAATACGTGTATGGAGATGGAAGATTCTATCACCGGCTTATTTGATTTGAAATGTAATTTGCGTGTAATAGATTTATGTTTGTTTACAGTTTATGTTGGCAAGCCTGCAAGCTGTATGGCAATCCACTCAGTTCTAGTTAGTTAGTTAGTTAGTTAAAAACTTTATTACACATATATATATATATATATATATATATATATATATATATATATATATATATATATATATATATATATATATATATATATATATATATATATATATATATATATATATATATATATATATATATATGTGTAATAAAGTTTTTAACTAACTAACTAACTAACTAGAACTGAGTGGATTGCCATACAGCTTGCAGGCTTGCCAACATAAACTGTAAACAAACATAAATCTATTACACGCAAATTACATTTCAAATCAAATAAGCCGGTGATAGAATCTTCCATCTCCATACACGTATTAATGTACGCCTCGATTTCCTTATAAGGTATGTATAAATACATACACACATACATATGTATGACACGCGTTTAACCCACTTCCTTAAATAAAAGCAAGAATTTTAGACGACAGCTCCAATAATTTGATTTCAATTGATTTCAAATGACTTGACAAAATAATCTTATTTATTTATTCGTTACCCATAATCGAGTTTCATTTGAAAGCAACCAAAATATGTATACTTGTTCTGTTTTGGTACAGTAGAATCGTGTCTAAGTACAATTGTTTTCCGTTCGATTTTTGTATCAAGTATTGCTTATATCTAGCATTAAGATGGAAAATTTATTAAATTCATTGATTTTCGCGATTTTTGCACATTTTAAATGAAACTATTTTAAACGGATTAATCGCGTATATTTTGGTATTCGAACATATATTTTCGCAAACCTAAGGAGGTTTCCAAAAAGATATTTTCGAATACCAAAATATACGCGATTAATCTGTTTGAAATGGTTTCATTTAGGAAGTTAAATAAAATTTCTAATAAGTTATTGAACTGTAAATAAAATAGCCGGTCGTGGTGCAGTGTGACAGCGTCTGACTGTAAACACGACCGGGTGTGGGTTCGATTCCGGCTCCGGGGAGCGATTATATTTAAAATTACTTTCACTTCCTCGCTCTGGTAAGACAGAGTGCGGCGTTAAATCCCACCACTCAACACGCAATGTCTCGAATTTGGTGGAAAGCGAAATACGGAGTGTCTTAACACTAGGTACTTTATGTCTAACCTGCTATGCGGAATAAAAAGCGTGAAGCTATAAAACTAGAGAGGAAATTAGGATATATAAGTTTAGTGGCACCAAATTTCTTTAAAATATATTTAGTTGTATTCAATCTTATGGCAAATATTGTAATGGGACAACGTTCGTCTGTAAACGTTGTTGATTATGGGTTCGATTCCCACGCGGAGGAATGATTAGGTGTAAAATTTACTTTTATATATCTCTATCTCTTGTGGTAAGACAAAGAGTGGCGTTGAGTACGCTACTGACTACACAATGACTAGATATCAGACGGAGAGCATTCAACTGAGTGTCAAGACACTCAAACTAGTGTCAAGACACTAATTTGTATCTGGCTATTGTGCTATACGGGATAAAAGGTATGTTTCAAAAAAATCCCGTTTATTTATCCCGTTCATCCTGGTTAAAAAAACTATTGTATTCTTTGTGAAGATACTGTATTATCATCGTATATGCTATGCTCCTATTTTAGTTATTATTAAATATTAAGATTATCCTAGTTTCATGGATATTATGTAAATTGTAGAAATAATTATTATGTTATCATTCTCCCAAGTGGGAATCGAACCTACAACGTGATCACCTTTACAATCAGATACCTTGGTAAAACAAAAACGCGGCGTTGAGGATGGTGGATACCATTCAACACGCAATGTCTCGAATTCGACGGAAAGTTAAGTAAGCGGAGAGTCTTGACACTAGATACTCTCTGTCTACACTGCTAGGCGAGATAAAATCGTGAAGCCAAAAAAATGTTGTTATATACAGAATATTTTATATTTATCCACTCTGGTCAAGCTAACCGCGGCGTTGAGCACCGCCATACATCTAAAACGTGCGAAAAAGGTGACAACAGAATGTATTAAGTTATCCCTGCATAATATCATGTGTAGTGTCGTATAAAAAATTTATTGACTTCCTAAAGTTAAAATTAAACTAAAATTATACAAAGTTTTGAAGAAATTGTAACTTCGATGCATCTAGCTCGGCCTTACCCCATATTTACTAAGCTATGGAGCTCTATTTGTGTAAGCAAAAACTTTGAAAAGTTTTAAATAAAATTGCCATACAGTATGTACTTACTATATTATATGATATTTGTGTTTCAACAAAAATAAGGCAAAAGTTATATTAGTCTCCTTATATGAAAACAAAAGAAATCGTTTCTTAGAAATAATTAGTTTTCAAATATATATTTCTTTATATTTAGGCAAAGGTCTCCGCTTTCCGCTCTCCGTTCACAAAGAAGTAATTGTGTAGACTGGTGGTACAAATCGATGATTTATGGATAACTGTCCCCTGTATTACGCTTTATCCTGCAAAGCAGTATAGTCAGAGAAAACCTAGTGTCAAAACACTCTGTTTTATATTTCTTGGTGAATTCAAGACATGGTATGTTAAGTGGATTTTTTGAGTTTGAAATCAAAATACAAACATTTTCCCAATAATACTTTAATACTATAATAATAAGTTATTTCATATGTTGAATTTCTCTCCGGCTCTTCTCAGCAGAACTGCCTTCCAAGCCGGTGGCAGCTTCCTGTAAGACTGACAATACTGACACTTGTGTTAATTGACTTGTTGATGCAAAAATGCTTGTAAACTGACTATTTGAATAAAGAACATTTTGATTTTGATTATGGCACAGTGACTGTAAGCATGGCTGTTTATGGGTTCGATTCCCACGTAAAGCAAAGATAATATTTTATTTATTTTAATTTTCTCCACTATATCGTGAAATCTCATGTAAAATGGGCACAGAATATCTTAATACTGTATCTATTAAACTATTTTACACGCATTATTCACGTATATTTTTGGTAGACAAGTCCTACCTACGGACTGATTTTGAATATATACTATTAAAATTATTTGAAACGTCATATTTTTGAGAGTGAGATGTATAGTAAGAAAAAAAAATAAAGCTATTATTTTAGTTATTTATATAAATAAATAATTTTTTATTTCAAATCGCCTTAAATTAATTTACTCGTGAACTTCTACGTTTTACGGTACTCCGTTCGCAAATAATTTCGTAAAAGCCGTTAATAAAATGTGAATGTTTAAAATTTTAATTTAACTTTAACACCGATTTTGTTTTAAAATGTTATGAAGAATATATTTCTCAACTGTCCCACTAAATTCTACTGTGAATTTTTATTAAAACTGTATATTATAGTCATTTTTTTGCCAAGTTTTGCTTAAATTTTCATGTTAATTCTTGCATTTAAGTATGTATATATATATATATATATATATATATATATATATATATATATATATATATATATATATATATGATACCTATCTTCAAGTCATATACATAGCTAAAAGAAGCGCTATCTTTTTTGTCCTATTTCAATTTCAGATTACAATTCTAAATTCATTTACGTATCAAATTCAATTTTTTGAACTTCTATTTTATTATCATACACAACCAACTTCATTTTTAGATGGTTTTGGCTCTTTGAGAGAATGACCGATGAAAGAATGGTAAGAAAGATTTATTAAGCCAAGATGAGTGGTACGAGAGGACGGGAGAGACCTCGGTTGACCTTCGAAAACACAGTATCGAAGATACTCGAGGAAGGTCACATAAAAAGCATGAGGACTCCCCGAAGTGCATGTATGAAGAGGCTTATGAGTGTGGACGAGGCGAAAGAGATTTGCAGGGACCATAGCGTTTGACGCTTCGAACTCTCTGACTACCCCACCAGTGATGAAGCGTGAAGCTAAATATATATATATATATATATATATATATATATATATATATATATATATATATATATGATACCTATCTTCAAGTCATATACATAGCTAAAAGAAGCGCTATCTTTTTTGTCCTATTTCAATTTCAGATTACAATTCTAAATTCATTTACGTATCAAATTCAATTTTTTGAACTTCTATTTTATTATCATACACAACCAACTTCATTTTTAGATGGTTTTGGCTCTTTGAGAGAATGACCGATGAAAGAATGGTAAGAAAGATTTATTAAGCCAAGATGAGTGGTACGAGAGGACGGGAGAGACCTCGGTTGACCTTCGAAAACACAGTATCGAAGATACTCGAGGAAGGTCACATAAAAAGCATGAGGACTCCCCGAAGTGCATGTATGAAGAGGCTTATGAGTGTGGACGAGGCGAAAGAGATTTGCAGGGACCATAGCGTTTGACGCTTCGAACTCTCTGACTACCCCACCAGTGATGAAGCGTGAAGCTAAATATATATATATATATATATATATATATATATATATATATATATATATATATATATAATATCTTGAATATATTACGTTATCCCGCGTGGCAGGGTAGACAGAAAGTACCTCGAAGTACGCAGTGTCAAGACACTCCGTACTTCGCTTTCCACCGAATTCGAGACATTCCATGTTGAGTGGTGGAACTCAACGCCGCACTTTGTCTTACCAGAGCGAAGAAATGAAAATAATTTGAATATATATATATATATATATATATATATATATATATATATATATATATATATATATATATATATCATTTTTAAATTTAATGTGTTTATTTATCAAATTTTTAAAATGATGACTTTAGAAACGAACAAATTTTACAAGATCTTTAACAATTTAAGTAACAAAATATAACGGCGTTCGTTTGATCAAGCTATATTACATTATAATCTATTCAGAGATAAAATAGAGACAAGACACTCCGTTCACTTTCCATCCAAATTCAAGATATTGTATGTCCCGGAGCTCAACGCCACATTTTTCGATACCAAAGCAAAGAAATAAATATAATTTAAATATAATAATTTCATTGACATTAAGACTGTACCATTGCGCCACGTTCGCCTAAACCAATTTAGTATATATTATACAATTGTTTACTATAAACAGAAATCGAACCCACGCCCACCTTACAATGACTATTCACTCTCTTCCCATTCATTCTTTTATAATGTCCGTTCATTAATTTAATATCCATTTTCATATAAAATTAAACTCAGTAAATTGTAGCCTTTTATTTAATTCGAATAATAGTTTCATATTTCTTTGTTACAACTTGTTAACTGAGTTTCAACGGTTTAAATGCAGAATTTGTTTAATTTACTTAATTTTATGCGACCAGGATTACATTTTTGCCTTTTATGGTGTGAATTTTTTTTATAACTACACGCTTTTATCCCGCATAGCAGGGTAAATAGAAAGTACCTAGTGTCAAGACACTCCGTACTTCGCTTTCCACCGAATTTGAGATATTGCGTGTTAAGTAGAGCCCAACGCCGCGTTTTGTCTTTTAACAGAGCGATAAAGTGAAAATAATTTAAATATAATCACTCCCCCGAGTGGAGATCGAACCCACAACCGATCACGTTTACAGTCAGACGCTGTTCCATTGCGCCATGACCGGGCTCATGTAAAATTTTGTGTTACATTTAATATTAAAATAACATTATAGAGTATACTGTGGCCGCAGAATACTGTAAAATTGTTTCAACTAATTAGTGTTAAGCCAGTGGTAGCGAATGTCACCGCCTGTATCGGGGGTTACTGGTTCAATTCCCAATGTTTTTGATTTTAATTTTATACCTTTTGAAGACCTGTGAAGTTAAAAAAATCTTCAGTTTTCGATCAAATATAATCTTTTATTTGCAGTTTAACGCTTTTTTCTAAGTAATAGAGTAGGAAAGAATTTTTCTTTCAGAAATGTAAATAAATTTTATAATATAATGATTTTCCCTGATCCTCGTGTAGCGGGTTGTATAGGTTCGATTCTCATTCGGGGAAATGATTATATTAAAAAAAAATCTCGGCTCAGCTAAGATAAAGCGCGACGTTGAGTTTAATTGCGGGCGAAAAAATTACCGCGTGTCTCAGCACTTCTCACAGGAGGTTTCTGACTTACACGCATAGCAATGCGGGATAAAGCGTGAAGCTCCTTTATTTCTCCCCAATAGGAATCCGATTTCTAGCTTACTTCACAAGCTATTAACTAATTTATATAATAATTTAACTAGCAAAGCTCTATCAAGCTACCTGTGGTTAGCGGGACTAATCAAATTATTCTGGCCTTTGGTTACGTGCAGTCTATCCTTAATATTATATAGATAACTACATATATAAGATTTAAGATATAAGATAAACAAGAGAATTTATTTTTTTTTCAAAAATTAGCAAAAGTAAATATATATATATATATATATATATATATATATATATATATATATATATATATATATATATATATCTTAGTTCTAAGTATCCAACTATAATAATATGCAAAAGAGAGATAAATAAGGCAAAGCAGACCCAGTCTCTAGCGCAATACACCTTATTTTAAAAAAATATATAAAATAAACCTAATAATCTAGATAATCTAATTAAACGAATATGCCTTAAGTATAAAAAAGTAGACCTTAAAAAAAGTCACTTGAAATAGAGAATTTTGATGCTAATTATAAACAAGGTTAGTAGTGGATTCAATAGAAGAAATAATTATTTTTGAATTTTCACTTCCACTCTCTTATAAGACGATGCGGCGTTTATATCCACAATACAATACCAAATGTCTTGAATTCAGATGGAAAACGGAGAACGGAGTAGCGATAGGATCTCTCTGGCTACCGGGCTGTAGGAAAATTGTCAGAAAATATAATAATATATAATCGTTTATTATTATGAAGTAAATGACAGATGAAAATAAACATCTTTGAATTTTCGCTTCCACTCTTGTAAGACGATGCGGCGTTTATATCCGCAATACAATACCAAATGTCTTGAATTTAGATGGAAAATGGAGAACGGAGTATCGATAGGATCTTTCTAGCTAACGGGCTGTAGGAAAATTGTCAGAAAATATAATAATATATAATTGTTTATTATTATGAAGTAAATGACAGATGAAAATAAATATCTTTCAATTTTCGTTTTCACTCTTGTAAGACGACGCGGCGTTTATATCCGCAATGCAATACCAAATGTCTTGAATTCAGATGGAAAACGGAAAACGGAGTATCGACAGGATCTTTCTAGCTAACGGGCTGTAGGAAAATTGTAAGAAAATATAATAATATATAATTGTTTATTATTATGAAGTAAATGACAGATAAAAATAAATATCTTTCAATTATCGTTTTCACTCTTGTAAGACGACGCGGCGTTTATATCCGCAATGCAATACCAAATGTCTTGAATTCAGATGGAAAACGGAAAACGGAGTATCGACAGGATCTTTCTAGCTAACGGGCTGTAGGAAAATTGTAAGAAAATATAATAATATATAATTGTTTATTATTATGAAGTAAATGACAGATGAAAATAAATATCTTTCAATTTTCGTTTTCACTCTTGTAAGACGACGCGGCGTTTATATCCGCAATGCAATACCAAATGTCTTGAATTCAGATGGAAAACGGAGAACGGAGTATCGACAGGATCTTTCTAGCTAACGGGCTGTAGGAAAATTGTAAGAAAATATAATAATATATAATCGTTTATTATTATGAAGTAAATAACACTTATTTGAAGATATACACTTATACATTGACACATGTGTACATATACAATACTTTTTTGTATTCCTCCTAATTATTAAACTATGTTTTATTTAAATCTACATAAAAACTATCTATTACGCATAGAGATAGAGAAGACAGTCAGAGAGAACCTAGTGTCAAGACACTCTGTTGACTAATTTAAAAAATCGAGACTGCGTATTGTGTGGTGAACTTACCGCTGCAATTTGCACTACCAGAGCGGAGAAATGCAAATTATTGCTAAATAATTTCCCTCAATAGGACTCTAACCCACAACTAATCGCGTTAACAGTCAGACGCTGTACCACTGCGACGTTATGGCCTTTGGCTAGTATAGTCTACATTTATATACTCAAAAAGACTCGTAGAAAAATGAACAATAAAGTAGAAACAGGTTTAATTATTTCTTATAAAAAACTTGAATGGAATGAATATCTATTTTAGTATGGAAAGCAGTTTTAATATGATTATATATTTTTTTAATAACATTATATTTTTTTTAATAGGAAATCAGGCAGGTAGAAGATTATGAAAGACATTTAGTTCTAGAATATATAGAGAATGAGTGCAGAATGCTTATATTTAAAAAAGCGATATATATATATATATATATATATATATATATATATATATATATATATATATATATATATATATATATATATATATATATATACATAAATTATAATCTTATTTAGCTTCACGCTTTTATCCCGCATAGAACGTTAATCAGAAAGTACCTAGTGTCAAGACACTCCGTACTTCGAGAAAAATGCGTGGTGAGGAGCGGAACTCAACGCCACACTTTATCTTACCAGATGGAGGAAGTTTAAATAATTTAAATATAATCCCTCTAAAAATGTAAACACTAGATTGTGTTTGAAAAATAAATATTTTTAACGAAGGGCCTAAATTATAGAAACAATACATTTTATATTGAAAGTTTTATTTATATGTAAAATAACATTACTTCCCTGCACACCCTCTTCGCGCTCTGCAACTCACAGAACACACATGTACCACTACGTGGCTAGTTGTAATTCCTTTATATATTCATTCAATATTCTGCTTATTTATCATACTTACGAAGCGTTAATATGCAGTTATCACGATATATTGTATTGATTTCTAAAGACTTTGATAGATAAAATGCTTTTGTAGACCAGAGATGGCCCGCGAGCCGTACTTTAATATCTAATGTCTTCTTTATACTGTGATACTGTGTTTAATTGCAAGAGCTTGTATATAATACGCGGAGTTATGTTCCGCATATCAAAAGAATATCTTTGAAATAGGTGAAAAGTGGAGAACGGTATTTTAACACTAATTTCTCTAGCCTTAATTATTATATACAAAAAATACTTCACTTTGTTAGTTTTAATTCATAATTTCTTTATAAAACTCATCTTTCAGGCCATCGTGGCGCAGTAGAACAGTGTCTGACTGTAAATGGGATTGGTTCTGGGTTTGATTCCCATTAGAGGGACGATTATTTTATTTTTAATATAAGTTTAATTTATAGTAATATGAAGTGCGACATTGAGTTTACTTCTCAGTAAGCAGTCTTCAGTTTAGAAATCAGTTAATGGAATATTTTGACACTAGATTATTTCTGTCTTTTTCATATACGAGACATCTCTTTGTTTTGAAAGAGAAACTTGAGGTTATCGCGGTGCAAAGGTATAGTGTCTGATTTTAAACACTATTGGTAGTGGGTTCGATTTCCAATCGGAATAATTATATATATTTAAAACTTAATTGCGTTGATACGCCACTCAATTGTTTTATCAGTGTATATTATACAGATATTGATGTGTGGAATTAAATGCAGTTGATACTCGATCAGGAAGCTGATTATTGTCATGAAGTCATTGTAAAACTATATTTGAAAAGAGCAAATGTTGAGTTTCTCGCCGGCTGTTCTCAGCGGTACAGCCTTCCGATTCGCTTCCGGTGGTAGCTTCTTGTAAGACTGACAATACTGACACTTGTGTTGATTGACCATTCGAAAGTGTTTGTCTGAATAAAACATATTTTGATTTTGAATGCTAGGCTGTTATCTGAATAAAACATATTTTGATTTTGAATGCTAGGCTTAAAACACAATTACAATTGAAAAAAAACCATTACGTGTCCCGCGCCCCTGAAGAAATGTTATTTACATTGGTTTCCCGAATCAACAAAATCCCCTTTTTGTTCCTGAGTTTATTTTACAAATAGCTAAGCTTTCATACAAAAAATATCAGTACTTTCCTGTTTGTATTGGAGTAATTAAAATAAATAAATATCTAAATATAACCTAATATATGTTTAAAACCCTTGTTTTTGGTATAACAGATAATTTTTATACATAACGATGAATAGAAAATTACTACATATGTTCATTCTCACAATGTTCACGTTAAAGACGATTTGGGCATTCCCCGTAAAAAAGGGTATAACCTAGAATGTTTAAGAAAGCAGTTATAATTCTTAGGGTAGTCAGAGATATCCTAGTTTAAAGACACTCCGCCGACTGCCTTCCGCCCAGAATTGACATTGCGTATTTATTGACGAACTCTATCAGGAATTGTTCCATTGCGCCGTCTAAAAGATAAAAACATAAATTTAATGAAAACGTAAATTAAGAATTGTTACTCAAAAATAAATATATTTTAAATAAATGTATTTGAACGGGTGTCTTAATCTAACCTAATCTTATTTAGTTTTACCTTCTTTGAAATTAAATTAAATTAAATTAAATAAGGATTTGTACATTTTTATTAAAACTTATCAATAATATGTTTAATAATAAAATTGAATATACGTCCACGCCCAGTGCTGGGCAAAGGCCGCCCCCAAGGTTTTCCATGACAATTGCTCCCGCGCTTCCGCTTCCAGCCACAACCTGCGCTTTTTTCTTTATTAATCAAAAAAATATTGCACTACAGATTGAGTCTGTATGTTTTTTTCCTTATTGTAATTTGCTCATTTACATGCCACTTTAACTAGATACTCTGTTCACCTGGTAGGGCGACCAGTCAACTGAGCGTCATTCGGAGATTTCGATAAGCTTACCACCCCAACGATCATTGATTATCCTTTCTGCCCACTGCTATTTAAGCAATTCTTAAAAGAAGTAAATATACAAAAAATAACAATTATAATTTTATATTGCAAAAAAATCGAATAGCCCACTTTCCTTCTGGACGGCTCAATTAAAGCCGTTTGTGGAATATGTACCGAGCTCCACCTGCAATTATTGTTTCCACGATATTATTTCGCATCGAATTGTGGATGAAAATTTCAATTATTTATTATTATACCCACCGTTATGATGCAGCTTAATGATAACGTGATAATTACTGCAAGAAAATGCTTTAAATGTATGTAAATCGGTGTAGGTAGGTAGAGAACAGTGTAGAGACACATCTTTTTACATTTTCCGTTTGATTTCAAGACATTGCATGGTGAATGGTGGAACTCAACGCCGCGCTTTATCTTGCTAGATCAGAGAAAAAAATCTTTTAAATATATTAATTACCCCGCTCTGTTAAGGCGAAGACTGAAATTTGGGCGGAAAAATAACAACGAAAGGTCCTGATACTACTTTCTCTCTGCCTACTTTGTTATGCAGTAAAAGGAAACTCTATATCCATTTTACTCTACTTTTTTTTATTTAACAGAATATGTATCTTAAAGAATATGTATTTTATGAAAATTTTCCAAACACGATCACCAGTTTCCATGCATTTTTATCAGGAGACGTTGCAAAGGCGAGTAATCTCTGAAATTCATACATTATAATACTCCTTTTGAAGTGTTTTAGCATATAAAGCCTTATTTCATACTATTTTATAAAACAATCACTCGTAAAAGTTGATTGAAAATATATTGTGGCAAAATATTGGGTACATTAATATTAACAATGCAATGCTAGGTCTTATCAGAGTGTAGAGATCGTTGTCGCCATTGGGAATCGAACCCACAACCAATCACGTTTACATATAGATTATCGTATACGCCCCGATGGTTTATAGGGTTATCAGGGTCATGATATGAAAATATTGCGAAAATACTGACAACGGATCTAGACACGGCCAAATTTCAAAAAACCGCCATTAAGTAGGCCTACATAAAGCTGTAAGATTTCTTTGTACAAATTGATCGATATATACAATTTTTAATGGTTAATATTTACTATTTTTAAAGTGTTATTCCACACTTAGGATTAGAAAACAATTTTGACGTAAAACGTATAAAAATTTTGAACGCAGCGGGATTTGAACCCGCGCCTCTTGGATACCGTCCAAGCGCTCTGATCGCTAAGCCATGTGTTCTACTAAAATAAGCCATGCGTTCTCTAATATACAAGTTAGTTTATCTAATAAAAACGCCTTAAAAACGAGGATAGTCTGTTCATACATAAAAAATGTGTGTATGTGAGTGTGCGTGTGCGTATGTATGCGATTGTTGTAATTGAAAAAAAAATTTTGGAAACCAATTTTAAATAGAATGTACCAGGTTTCGAGCCCGCTTCTCCCGAAAACCGTTCTGACCACTAAGCTATCGCCGGTGCTAACACCAGATGTGGGTTCAAATCCCTCTGCGTTCAATGTTTATATATATATTTTCTAAAATATATTTTTCATATATAGTGAAATAAAGTGTGTTTATAATATAAATGCCGTTGTTAATTAGCTAACACGTTTCACGTACCCACAGAGCGACGTCGAAATTTCTAAACTTAACAACTTTTGTTGATAACCATAATGTGTAAATAAATTAACGCGATGTTAACTCTACACTCAACTCTACTTAGTGTTTCTAGCTAACGGAAATGTTTGGTTTATTTTGCTTTCCTATATTATTTTTCGTCCTTTTTTTAAGAATTTCAATAGTAATATCCTTATGATAAATACAGAAGCAAAGGTGAGGAGTACGAGAGATCGGAGGAGACCTTGGTTGAATTTAGAAGACACAGTATCGATGGTACTGGAGGAAGGTCAAAAAGTATGTCGACCACGGAAGGAATGTATGACGTGATTAATGACTGTGGGCGAGGTGAAAGATGCATTTAGTGCTCCATTCTTTCTTATAATTTAGCTACGGATCAAGTGAAACGTGAAGCTAAAAAAACATATGATGTATATATATGCCAGTGTAGAGTTGAATATTAAGCGAATTTCGGTCGATAAAATCTCGTTTAAGACAATTTGTTTGTTTATTTCTACCCAATGCGTGAATTTAAGATATAAGGCATTGTGCTTTGAGTAACGGAACTTAACACTGTGATTTATCGCAACAGATTGGAAAAATTAAATTTGTTTTTTAACTTCTGATTAGATATGATGTCGTCTAACTGCGCCCTTATGGAGATAATTTAGAAATACTGAATGCTACCCTTTTTCAAAAATCGTCCTTTTTTCAATAACTTAAAAGAGTTTATTCTACAAGCGTTGTGTACTTTCAACGGTGTTGATTAAAATAAGTAATTTTAATCTAACATTTAAAATCCATAATTTGTCGCCGTTCGTGCCGCTGTGGGACAGCATCTGACTGTAAACACGTTGTGTTGTGAGTTCGAAGTCCATTCGGAGGAGTTATTATATTTAAATTATTTTCACTTTCTCGCTCTGGTAAAGATATAGTGCGGCGTTGAGTTCCACTCAACACGCGATGTCTCGAATTCGATGGAAAGCGATGTACTTTCTGTCTACCCTGCTATACGAGATAAAAGTGTAAAGCTAAATAAAGAACATAAAAAATCCATCCTTTATCTTGTATAGCAGGCTAGTCAGAATCAATCTAATGCCACTCCTTTCACTGCTTTTTGCACAAAATCGAAAAATAGCGTATTGAGTGACGAAACTCAACGCCGCGCTATGTCTTGCCAAAGCGAATAAATGAAAAAAAAAACCGATCCTAGTGGGAATCAAACCTACAACCAATCACGTTTACAGTGATACATACTGTTGCACTACTATGGTGTGTTATAATAACTTAAAGTAAAGATTTCATGTGTTAAAGGTAAAGAGAATATTTGATTTTACGTTACTACAATATAATCCTCATACAATACAATACAATGATCTGGTACAAATTGGGATGTCAAATTCTTATCCATGAATCTTAAGGCCTATAGATTTTTCCTAATATTCCTCTGTCACTATTATGCATTATGCATCTGACTATAGACGGTGATTATGGGTTCGATATCCTAAATAATTTTTTGTTCTTTTTTTTTTACCTTCACGATTTTATCCCGTATAGCATGGTAGACAGAAAGTACCTAATGTCAAGACACTCCGTACTTCGCTTTCCACCGAATTCGAGACATTGCATGTTGAGAGCGAGGAAGTGAAAATAATTTAAATATAATCACTCCCCCGAGTGGGGATCGAACCCACAACCGATCGCGCTTACAGTCAGATGCTGTCACAAAAAATTATTATAATTATATTTTTTACACTCAATTAACAGCTCTACTCAGAATAGGCAAGAATAATAGTAAAGTATATTTTTAACGCAGAATTAAAATTTACTTTACTTATTTTTTGGAGTACGGTGTTGAGTTCCGCCACTCAACAAAAGCTTAGCTGATAAACACTGGATTTTAGGAATATTGTTATTTAAACGTATATTTTTGCTTCTTTCGATCAAAATTTACCTTGGTTACGTAGATAAAACTTGAAATCGGATAGAACTTAAAATCTTGTTCGCATAAAAGCGAAGGCTTACCATTACAATACACGCTGTTGTTCACTTTAACGAAATGCAAACTTCTATACTTCTATTTTTCTTGAATGCTTGGAAGAATTTTGTTTTGTAATATATATAGAAAATATCTAGAAAATATTTATCTATATCTAGAAAATATTTAAAATTTATTTTTATTTCTCCCCTCTGAACGCGCGGTGTTGACATTGTGGTGTTGTTGACTCCACTCAACAATGTGAAAACGTTCAACGGAGTGTCTTGACACTAGATTGTCTCTAATAAGCTTGAAGTGCAAGATAAGGCATGAAACTGCTTTTTTTACTTGGGAAGTTGTATTAACAGTAATTAAATATTTTGAATTCTTTCTTATTTCTTTTATAAGGTAGCCAGAAAGAAAATAAAGGTAAAACACCGCGTTCTACAGTTTTTATAAAATATTATCTTATGCAATAAGTTTGTGAGCTTGGGAGACAAAGCGCGGTGTTGAGTTGCGCTTGGTATTACCAGAGCGAATTAAAAGTAATATACATACAATCACTCCATCGAGTGCAAATCGAACCCACAGTCGTTTACAATCAGACGCTGTCCCACTGCGCCACGACTGACCAAAGTTCATATTAATTTCATACTAGCACCGCCTATGAAGTTATACATCCATCGATGTAGGTGTATGCAACTAGGAACGACTTGTCCTAATTAAAAACGTCTTGTAAAATCCGCACTCTTGCATGTTCTTGAGTTGCCCTTATGCGACGCCTTTTGCCAGTCTTCACCTACTTTACCTTACGAAGCTTATATTTAAAAAAAAGGCTAAATTTTTAAATTAATGTACGTATATGCCTTTATCCTTCACGTTTTTATCCCGCATAGCAGGATAGACAGGAAGTAACTAGTGTCAAGACACTCCGTACTATCTGCCGAATTCGAGATATTGCGTGTTGAGTGGCAGAACTCCATGTCGCGCTTTGTGTTACCAGATCCAAGAAATGTAAATGTTTTAATTATAATCATTCCCCAGATTAAGGATCAAACCCATAACCATAAGCTTAAAGTCAGACGCTGTCATACAGCGCCACGATCGGCCGCCTCTTTTTTCGGTATAACAGGGTAGCTAAAGGGGAGTTTTAAAGCACTCATTCCTCTACTTTCTCTTTAAATATTTGAATTAAGGACATTGCGCGTTGAGTGGCGCGGTAAAACGTCGCGTTTTGCCCTACCAGAGCAATTACAAATTATTACCCCGAGTGAGAATTGAATTCACGACCTTTCTTGTTTATAGATATACGATTATAAGAATATTTAAGTAATAAATAAGTTTAAAAAGTTAATATATTTTATATTTTTAATGGTATACTGTGTTCTACTATAAAAGCATATTCATTTGATAATAAAAATCATGAGTTATAAAGAAATATATAATTCAACTTGTTTTTCTCGCGTTATTATTAGAACTATATATAAACATAGTCATCGAACTAGAGTTGCTTTCAAATTATAGCTAACCAAAAATAATTAAAATTCTGCTGCAAATTAATGCGAATTAAAAGCTAATCATCATCTATGAGTACGACAGACAGATATTTACAAAATAGATTTATTAGTTCCACACTGTATTATGAGCGTAGAGATTTTTCACTGAGAACATCAGGAAAAGTCGGCTTAATTTGAATTATCGATTTCTCCTCAATAGCTCAATAGCAATTCAGATCTCTTAATGCATTTACGAACTAACTAGATAAAACCGTCTTCTATAAAACATATCAAAGGTATTTTGTTGTGTGAATAAAATTAGAAATTACGATACATTTATACGTGTGTATTGTAATTGTTTGCAATTCGCGTAATTCTTTGTTTATGGATTGTTAAGTTGAAATTAAAAAAATGAAGATTATAATGTATACGAAACGGATGTGGAAAGGCGTATTGCTGCCGGTAACAGGGTTAACGGTGCTCTTGCTGCATTGATGCGACGGCAAAACCTCAGCGTACCTGCACGTGTTGCCGTTCACAATGCAGTACTGATACCGACGTTGTTATACGGCAGTGAAACGTGGGTGTGCCAAAAGAAGATAGATAGAGAGATGATTGTAGTAGAGATGAGATCTCTCCGCCAGATATGCGGAAACAGTTTAGCTGGCAGTATATGCAGCGAGAAGATACGCAGAATAGCAGGTGTATGCGTGAATGTTATAGTGAGAATGAAGTAGAACGGTTCAGGTGGTTTGGGCAGAGAGAGGGCAGAGAGGATGAGTGATGAGGAAAGAATTTCACTCTACACTACATATGTGGTATATGGGTTTCCCAAAATTGATTATTACAAGCTTTTATTTAGCCAGAATTTAGTGTGTTGAGCATTTTCCTGTATCTGATTGAGATCAAATTTGAAACATATCTTTGGTTCTGATAACAATGTATTAATGCAAAATGGCCGCCGCAACAAAATGGCGGTTGACATATTATTGGAATGTATATTTGTAATCTTAATAATCACTCAATATATATATATATATATATATATATATATATATATATATGTATATATATACGATGCATACAACAAAACAATTTTTTTTTACTTTTATCTGTCTGTCTGTATGTTCTGCCTATTCTCTGTAACGACTGGAACGATTTTGACGGGACTTTCACTGACAGATACCTCGTGTATTAAAGAGTAATTTGGACTAAATTTATTTTAGAAATATAAAATAAAGTCGAGGTGGTCAAACGCCATGCGAACGATGTCGCGGGCACAGCCTGTATAGTCTAATATTATAACATTGTTATAGAGCACGTCATATCACACGCCAGCTCCTGTTGAAGAACTTTTAATATATTTACTATTTTTAAAGTGTTATTCCACACTTAGGATTAGAAAACATTTTTGATAAAACGTATAAAAATTTGAACGCAGCGGGATTCGAACACGCGCCTCTTGGACGGTGTCCTTTTAATGTACTTATTAGCCCACTGCTTTAAATGCATGTATATGTTATTCCTTCTAAAATTGGAAATGAAATTTTCGTATCTGTTCTCACAAATAATATTCAGGCTGGAGAATATGAGGTTTGGTAAAGTTAATATTCAAAAGCAGAAGTGCAATGACCTAATTGATAATATCGCTTATAAAGCTTTAGAAATGTAGGAATTTATTCAAAGAATTATCACCATGTGTTAATTTTTTTTCAGTGTCACGCTTTATCCCGCATATAAAGCGCTGTCAGAGACAACCTAGAACATTTATATATAAAACTTAATAATTATATATATTTTTGAACTTCACGCTTTTATCCCACATAGCAGGGTAGGTAGAAAGTACCTGATGTCAAGACACTCCGTACATCACTTTTCATCGATTTCGAGACATTTTATGTTGAGTGGTGAGACTGAACGCCGCACTTTTTCTTACCATACGTGAAAATAATTTAAATATTATTACTCCCCGAGTGGGGATCGAGCCCACAACTAACCGTGACACTCAGAGGCTGTCCAGATATATATATATATATATATATATATATATAAGTTATAGAGCAAGTTTATCACTTACAGCTTTGACATGTATACCTCAAAGAGTAACTTAGTTCCAAGGAACAGTGTTAAACTTGTCTAGACAGTGGTTTTCATGTCACTGTTGCCAAGCATTTCAGTAGACCAGTTAGCGCCAGTCACGTTCATATTCTTATATTATATTAATATGATATATAATTGTTAACAGGAATATTGTTTATAAAGCAGACAACGGAGTGTCTTAAGATAACTTGATAAAATCAAAATTCCTTATTTATATCAACGTTTCGTCAATTTATGTTTACAATTTTTATTTAAATGAGAAAGCCTTTGACATTTATTTGTTTTATTTAACGTATAATATAACTGTTATAAAACAGTGAATTTCTATATATATATATATATATATATATATATATAATTATTAAGTAAATAAACGTGAAATATACTATGAGCGCTAAAGTCTTGACCGATTTGACGTTTTTTTTATTTTTTTTATATTGTCACTATTTGCGGATTAATCATATATAAATCCACATTATATATTTATGGAATCTGTATTTTTGGAATCTGCTTAATCTATTCTTGGAATCATCTTATGCCCCGCGAATACCAGCCAAATTGTACTAAATTCTGATCACTTTGTCGTGTGCGAAAGCCGGACAGCGTCTCACTGTAAACAGGATAGGTTGTGGACTCGAATCCCACTCAGGGGGAATGGTTACATGTATTTTTTTTTTATCGCTTGCTCCAGAAAGATGTAGCGCAGCATCATCTAGGTATCCTGTCTGCCAACCTGTTTGATTAATTTCATGTTGGTATTTTTTTCTAGGGGGAAGTATTTTTTTTTAGCTTTACGCTTTTATCTCGCATAGCAGGATAGGCAGAAAGTCTAGTGTCAAGACACTCTGTACTTCGCTATTATTATTGAAAACATTTAATATATACCTAATATATTTTATTTAATATAAATTTTAAATATACCAAACTTCACATTCCTTTACATAGATATTAATATTATGATAACCAACCAGTATGTATAAGTATTAGTTAATCTTGTATCAAATAATTACTATCGTAGCAAAATTGCTGCTTTATTATCTGTAAATATCACTAAGATGACTTAAAAGACAAGATCAGAGAGTGACCTGTCACTTAAACATATTTGACGAAGTTTCCAATATGGAGTTACTTCGTACACATTAAAACAGTATTTTCCCCCATGCTTGTTTACAGCATCCGGCTACACGGGATCGTTTGATCAAATATTTAATATATTTCAGAAACTAATTAACTCTCGGAAATAACTATGTCTAGACTTGTCTCCAGCACTGCTTTATATTGATATTAAATATAAATTAATATTAAAACTGCAGGACTCTGTACCTCCACGTCAAGGAATTCCGGAGATAATAAAAAATACCAAGTCATATTATATGAAGACAGAACTAATTTGTTATTAATATTTTTTGGATGATAATTCTCTTACGCGGTCGATGGGTAGTGGATTTTAGTCTAGAAATCGTCACGTAACGATTTTGTTACGTTGTGTTGTATTTAGCGTGTGTATATGTGTGGGTGTGTGCGTGTTATAAGTCTACTACAAACAAAGATGAAACTTTGTTACTTATTATTTAGATAACAAGTGTATTGGAGTCGTAAACACTTAACCATGTCAATTCTAAATGAAAATTATCACAAACACAGATTAATAATATATAAATAATAATAATGAAAATATTATTTTTGTTTACTATTTATATTATATTATAGGGAGAGAATAGTGAAATCATGTGCGCAGAGTTCAAAGGAGTGTGGACAACGTAAATGTCAGAGTGCAATTCAAATATCGAAAACCAATGCTCAACTCCAACAACAATTCCAGCAGAATGAGTAAATAAAAACAAGTATATTTATTATAAATATCTTCATATAATGTATAATTTATTATTTTGCATATATTTTTTAAGAATTATTTTTAGAATTTTTTCTTATGGATTTTTTTTCCTTCTGAATCCACGAAAAGAGTATAAAAATAAGAATACATAAATACATAGGCAGATTACATTTTATCCAGACTTAAAGGAAATACCTAAGGGACTTAGTTCATATCGAGTCCACTGTACAATCTTTATAGTTTTTAGTGAAGCTAAAAGCTTTCCCCCGAAATGAATAATATTTCTATCTTTCTAGCCATTCAATTTTCCGCCTTTCCAATTTTCCGCCTTTGAACATTTCAGGAGACATGCTGTATTAAGGAGCTTAACTAAACGCTGCGCTTCGTTCAATCTTTTATCCTCACAATGAAATCGAACACACAACCATCTCACATATATTACCACTACGCCACAATGGCCTCTATTATTTTGATTTACACACAAAATTAAGCTAACTTTCTGAACAGAAGTTACAATTATTCAAGTCCATTGGATTATTAGAGCTTAGAACTATATCTTATTAGAAATATATTATTCGCTAAAGATAGTTGAGGCCGGTCGTGGCGCAGTGGGACAGCGTCTGACTGTAACGCGATCGATTGTGGGTTCGATTCCCACTCGGGGGAGTGATTATATTTAAATTATTTTCCCTTCCTCGCTCTGGTAAGACAAAGTGCGGCGTTGAGTTCCACCATTTAACACACAATGTCTCGGATTCGGTGGAAAGCGAAGTGCGGAGTGTCTTGACACTAGGTATTTTCTGTCTACCCTGCTACGCGGGATAAAAGCGTGTAGCTAAAAAAAATTCTTACCAGTCTCTTGTCAGTTAGTGACAATTTTCTCTATTTTAATGACTCATAAATATTTGCTTCCATTTTTCTTACATTTTTGAATAATAATTGAATAAAAATATTAATTAATAAAATACCCTTTTAAAAATAAGATTTTTTCATACATATTATATTCTTATAGCTCTATCATTTGATACTTTACTTCAATATTTGTGGATTGGGCAAAAATATAATCCGCCATTTTGTTGCGGCGGCCATTTTAGATTAACAACAACATCGATTAAATATGTCGAATTGAGGTTGCAAGATTTCACACTAACTAACTAACTAACTCGGCAAGTTAAATAAAAGCCTGTAAATAGCTATTACATGCTTTACACGTTATGTAAGAGTGGCGAAGTGTCCATATATATATATATATATATATATATATATATATATATATATATATACGACGTTCATAGGCTTACCTCTGTATATGTTAATAAAAAAAATATATTTATCTTAAAAAAATTACAAAAAATAATTTTAAGTCAGACAAGAAATCTCCGAAGTAAAAAGTGAATGATTTATGAAAGGTTAAATATATTTTTCAAAGCTTTTGGTGTTAAGTTACCGCGTCGGCATAGCTTTATGAAAATTTAGAAGTTTTTGCTTTATATTATTAAGCTATACAATACTGATATTTTTAATGGAATTATTATTTTTTAATATATAAGTTATTTTGAATTCAAGCCCAGTACGCTTATATAGGCGGGTAGTATCAAAGGAAACCCTTTATCAAGGTCACACTGCATTGTCTTCAATAATATACCATGAAATCAAAATCAAATTATATTAAAATTAAACACGCAGTGGGACAGTGTCTGACTGTAAAGGCGATCGATTGTGGGTGATTATATATAAATTATTTTCATTTTCTCGTTCTGGTAAAGATAAAGTGCGGCGTTGAGTTCCACCAAATCGCAATGTGTCGAATTCAGTAAAAACCGAAGTACGGAGTGTCTTGAATAATAAACGGGCGTGGAGCAGTAAGACAGCGTCTGACTGCAAATCCGATATCCACGAGTCAAAACGCATCTTAAATTACGACAGAAAGCGGAGTATGGAGTATCTTGACACTAAGTATTTCTTGTCTAAAGCGTGAAGCAAAAAAAAATGCAGATAAGAAAAATAAAATAATATATATGTTTGAAAATTTTATATTTTATAAACAAAAATATTTAAAGTGCAACTCTACACAATAATAATGAAATCAGGCGGAAGTAGAGGAAAACGTAAAACAGTCTAACACTACGTCCTTTCTATCTACCAACTTATGATATATAATTACTAAAATGATATCATTATAATTGATAAATACAAAAATACCCGAGCAAGGTACAAAGAACGGCGACTGACTGTAACACCATTGGTTGTAAGTTAGACATTTCTAAAAGAAAAAAATACATTTAAGAGCCTTTTTCTTCGGTAAAATATATACAGCGTTGAGTTCCGTTACTTCACATACAAGTTCTCCGTTTCATGTCTATGAGAATTGGGTGTATTGTCTTTTTTGGCTATTCTACTTCAAGAGCGTGTAGCTGCCAATGAAACAATTCAAATATTCTTACAATTTGTCCATATTGCTTAGATTTCTTAAGGAACTATTTTTTTAGTTTCACCCTAGTGTCAAGACACTCTTTACTTCACTTTCCACCGAATTCGAGACATTGCACGTTAAGTGGTGGAACTTAACGTTGCACTTTGTCTAACCAGAGCGAGGTAGCGATAATAATTTAAATTAACCATTCCCCCGAGTGGGAATCGAACCCACAGCCGATCGCTTTTACAGTCAGACGCTATCCCACTGCGCGACAACCGGCTCTCAAAGAACTATCAAGTTTCTATTCAGTGTCAGTGACTAAGTACACTCGAGTAGACACTCGTAATTTGCGTAATACTTCCTTGGAAACGATCCAAATTAGCGTGAAAATTATTACAAATTTTGACAATTTGCATGAAAAGCAAATTGATAGTTTTATATAATTGCTTTGATTTCGTTTGCATAAATAAATACAATAAAAATCTATTTCCTTTAAAAAATATATAGAAATTTTCATTATATAAATAAAATTTAATTCTTTATTATTAAATTCACACTTTTATCCCGCATAGCAGGGTGGACAGAAATTAGCTTGTGTCAAAACACTCCGCTCGCTTTCCGCCAAATTCGAGACATTTTTTGTTGAATAGTGGAATTCAACGTCGCATTATGTCCAGAGCGAAAAAATGAAAATAATTAAAATATAATCACTCATCCGAGCGGGAATCGAACCCAAAACCGATCGCGTTTACAGTCAGACGCTGTCACACTGCGCCACGACCGTCCTCATATTATCGTATCTAATAACGTAAATAGCCTATCAATAAATATTGGCAGTATATTCAAATCGGTGCACTGAAAATTCTACTTTAAATAAGCGGCTTAAGACTCCACGAAATGAAAATTGAAAAGATTTTTCTTGTAGTTTTTATAAACGGGAACGTTTATTTAGTGATAATTTGATGGCAATGTAACGTTTTTGTTACGCGCCATCTTTATTTTTTTGTCACGTTTCTCCGTTACGCGCCATTTGTATTTTGCTTAAATCTTATCTTGTTTGGAGGCCGGTTGTGGCGCAGTGTGACAGAGTCTGACTGTAAATACGATCGGTTGTGGGTTCGATTTGGAGTTCGAGTTCGAGGGAGTGATTATATTTATATTGTTTACACTTCCTCGCACTGGTGCGGCGTTAAGTTCCGCCACTCAATGTACAATTTCTCTAAATAAGATAAGATTCACGCTTTTACCCCAGCATAGCCGGGTATACAGAAAGTACCTAGTGTCAAGACACTCCGTTCTGCACTTTCTGCTGAATTTCGTGTTGAGTGGCGGATCTCAACGCTGCACTTTGTCTCACCGGAGCGATGAAGTGGAAATTAATTTAAATATAATCACTCTCCCGAGTGGGAATCTAACCCATAACCGTACAGTCAGACACTGTCCCACTGCGCCATTGCCCGGCATGTCCTCATTTCTATTTATTGATACTATTTTTTCTATATTAGAACTAAACTACTACCTAATATATATTGTTTTCTTTGCTGAAGTAACGCAGTTTTCAATTATATTTAATTTTATAAACATTTAGCTTTACCCTTTATCCCGCATAATAGGGTAGGCAGAGAGAATCTAGTGTCAGAAGTATTCGTTTTCCATATCTCCATGCAAATTCTATACCGGTAGTGGTGAGAGATTTTCTTATTAGAGCGAAAATGTGTGAATTATTCTAATATAATCACATACACTCTAAATAATCACTCTTTTATTGAAGAAACCACTAGTCAACACGTAATTTCTCTAATTCATAAATCGGAGTACGGAATATCTTGACACTAGGTGCTTTCTATCCTGCTATGCGGGATAAAAGAGGGAAGCGAAAATAAAAAAAAATATGACAGCAAATGTTAAAGTAAATACTATGTTTAATACGTAAATAGTATTCAATTTTGCCTAAAAGGAACCCGAGATGGAATTTACTTACGTCCATTATTCTAATGTAAAATGTCTAAAAGCATATTAATATTGTATTGTTAATATATATAGATATACTTTGTTTGTCTTAGCATATGTTTAACCTGTAGCGATTTAGGCGGAGAGGATCTGAGATTCTAGACGTTTGCCTTTCAATTTCTATTTATCTAGTCTCTGTAACTTAACGCCGCTTTTTTTTATTATTAAAACGTAAAGGTTAAAATCTGGTATAGTTATAAGTTATGTGTGGTATATATATATATATATATATATATATATATATATATATATATATATATATTTAGACAAATTTTACTTTTGTTAATAAAAAAGTACATTTTCATACAAAATTTTAAAAGTTATTTAATGAGGCCCGTCGTGAGCAGTGTGACAGCGTCTAACTCTAAACGTGATCGGTTGTGGGTTCGATCCCTACTCAGGATAGTGATTATATTAAATGATTTTCACTTCCTCGCTCCGGTAATGATAAATAGCGGCGTTGACTTCCACCATTAAACACGCAATGTCTGGATTTCGGTGGAAAGCTAAGTACGGAGTGTCTTAACACTAGGTACTTTTTGTCTATCCTGCTATGCGGGATAAAAGCGTGACGCTAAAAAAATAGATATTTAATAAAACAGTATAATGAACCTGTTAAATGTATCCTAAATGGCTCTGCAACAGCCTGAGTAGATAACAAGTTCGATTTCCACTGTACAAAGTTTCGCCTAACGTCCGTTTTAGTTTAAATGACCACTTAAACTATCAAAGTTTTGTCGTATTTATATATGTATGTATAATATATATAGGTGACTACTGAAACTTTGGAATTGCCAAATTATTCGTTCGACGTGTTAATATGATTTTGTTACTAAATATGCTAAATTTGAGATACTATATTACCATGATTTTTTTATTAGTTTTATTGATTTGAGTTTTCGTGTTAGTTAGTTTGTGTAAAATCTTGCAAGCTTCATTTCATACATATATAGATATTCTTTATTGCACACAACATTAAAAAAACAAATTATTAATAAAATTCCCTGTTTGGGGACAAGGTAGAGACGTCCATCCCAGTATCCCAGTAATTTGGTGGTAGGAAGTTAATCCTGAGACTGGCTCGCTACCACTACCATAAACGATCCACCAAATATCTGATGATGTCTTCCTGTTCGATGTCATGTAAACCAGACTCCGTACCCATCCTTTCCCTCAGAGTGTGGGGTTTCAGACAGTTCTAGCTGCCGAAACCACTACACTGTCTCCATTACTTCCCTTCCAAGGCCAGCAACGCATCTCTGTGATCAACAGGTTTAACACCGGCAGCGATCACCGACTCGTACGAGGCACTCTGAATATATGCTTCAAAGTCGAACGAAAACGCCTGCTGAAATCTACTCTCTGTCCTACGCCACCCCAAGTAGACCGTGTGTCCAAGCAGTTCCAATTGGAACTGCAAAATCGATTCGACTCGCTGGAAACCACTGATGATGTGGACGAGATAACCGACAGCGTGGTGAAGACAGTGTGTAAACTGGGCCGTAAGCATTTTCCGCCGACGAGTACCACTAAGCAGTCCAAACTTGCTCCCGAAACCCTGGATCTGATGAGGCAGAGACGGGAAATGCCATTCGCTCAAGCAGCTTCTCCAAATCAACGGGCTCTCTCTAGGTGGATAAGGAAACTCACGCGCCGGGACCTCCGTTGCTCAAACACGAGAACTATTACAATCCTCATTGAGAAAAATAGGGGGTCCAAAGTTTTCCAAAGACCGCTAGGGAGAAGCCACCTTGCAAAGCTTAAGACAGCGGATGGCACAATAGTCACGTCAAGACCCCAGATCCAGAATGAGGTTGAGAAGTTCTATGGGCTGCTCTACTCATCGCGCACACACAAGCCTATAGCTCATTACACTGAAGATCCACGTGCACCACTGACGCACCATTACTCGGAAGACATCCCGGACGTTGACGTAAGCGAGATTAGTGCGGCTCTTAAATAACTCCGGAATGGGAAGGCCCCGGGTGATGATGGCATTACCACTGAGCTCCTAAAGGCTAGTGGACTACCGGTCCAAAAGGCCTTAGCAGAACTCTTTAATGCCGTCATCCGCCAAGGCATGACGCCAGAAGCGTGGTCCGGGGGAAAGGTCGTCTTGTTCTTCAAGAAAGGTGATAAAACCCTCCTAAAGAACTACAGGCCGATTACACTCCTGAGCCACATTTACAAGTTGTTTTCAAGAGTCGTCACGAATCGTCTCGCCATCAAGCTCGACGAATACCAACCTCCGGAGCAAGCCGGGTTTCGAAAAGGCCATATAGCACCATAGACCACATACATATTGTTCGGCAGATTATACAGAAGACCGAGGAGTATAATCAGCCGCTTTGTATGGCATTTGTGGACTATGAGAAAGCGTTCGACGCCATCGAAACCTGGGCTGTTTTGGAGTCCCTGCAGAGATGTCAAATCGACTGGCGATATATCGAGGTGATTAGATGTCTCTACAGCGCTGCGACGATGACCGTCCAAATCCAAGATCAGCGGACAAGACCTATTCGGCTCCATCGTGGGGTGCGACAGGGGGACGTGATATCCCCGAAACTGTTCACCAACGCGATGGAGGACGTCTTTAAAACCCTGGATTGGATTGGACGAGGCGTCAACGTCAATGGAAAGTATATCTCTCATCTGCGTTTTGCCGACGATATAGTCATCTTTGCAGAGACACTGGAAGAGCTAAATCAAATGCTGAACGACCTAAATGGGTCCTCCCGACGTGTTGGTCTTGGTATGAACTTGGACAAAACAAAAGTTATGTTCAACAGAAACGTCATGCCGAGACCAGTGCGGGCCGAAGGCGTTCTTCTTGAAGTTGTACAGGACTACACCTACCTAGGCCAGACAATACAACTTGGCCGACACAACTTCGAGAAGGAAGCGGATAGGAGGATTCAGTTGGGTTGGGCGGCATTTGGCAAGCTTCGTCGAGTCCTTACATCAACAATTCCGAAAAGCCTAAAGACGAAGGTTTTTGAGCAATGTGTCCTACCTGTAATGACATACGCTGCCGAGACGTGGACACTGACAGTAAGGCTGGTCCACAGATTTAAAGTCGCTCAGCGAGCTATGGAGCGATCTATGCTCGGGGTCTCTCTCAAGGATAAAATCAGGAATGAGGTTATCAGCGAGAGAACTAAAGTAACCGACGTAGCTCGCAAAATCAGTAAGCTGAAGTGGCAATGGGCCGGTCACGTCTGTCGCAGGACCGATGGCCGTTGGAGCAGACGAGTCCTGGAGTGGACACCGCGTCTTGGCAAACGTAGTGTAGGACGCCCTCTGGCCCGCTGGACTGACGACATACGCAAGGTTGCCGGAGCAGGCTGGATGAGGGTTGTGGAGGACCAGGATGTTTGACGCAAACTTGGGGAGGCCTATGTCCATCAGTGGACTGCAATTGGCTGACGATAACGATAACGAACTCTCCCAAGTGGGAAACTAACCCATAACCGTACAATCAGACACTGTCCCACTGCGCCATTGCCCGGCATGTCCTCATTTCTATTTATTGATACTATTTTTTCTCTATTAGAACTAAACTACTACCTAATATATATTGTTTTCTTTGCTGAAATAACTGAATAAATAGTATTCAATTTTTCCTAAAAGGAACCCGAGATGGAATTTACTTACGTCCATTGTTACTTGAAATACATTGAAAATGTCTAAAAGCATATTAATATTGTATTGTTAATATATATATATATAGATATACTTTGTTTGTCTTAGCATATGTTTAACCTGTAGCGATGTAGGCGGAGGATCTGAGATTCTAGACGTTTGCCTTTCAATTTATGTTTAACTAGTCTCCGTAACTTAACGCCGCGTTTTGTCATTATTAATACGGAAAAGATAAATTTTCGATATTTTTTTAGGAATAATTTACACTTGAAATATATAATCTAGTATATTTTAAAGTTATGTCTGGTATATATATATATATATATATATATATATATATATATATATACGATGCTATGACAACGTACATACTTTGCTTAATCTTTGGTTTAATGTTAGTGTATCGTGAAAAATTTACAATAAACGGGAATAGAACTCACAACAATCGCGTCCCATTAAGCAATTCAGGCCTTATCAGTCAGTCAGTCAGTGCATACTGACGTTTCATATATTTTTAATTAGACAAATTTTACTTTTGTTAATATAAAAGTACATTTTCATATAAAATTTTAAAAGCTATTTAATGAGGCCGGTCGTGGCGCATTGTGACAGCGCTAACTCTAAGCGCGATCGGTTGTGGGTTCGATCCCTACTCGGGATAGTGATTATATTAAATTATTTTCATTTCCTCGCCCTGCTAAAGGTACGGCGTTGACTTCCACGATTAAACACGCAATGTCTGGAATTCGGTGGAAAGCTAAGTACGGAGTGTCTTGACACTAGGTACTTTTTGTCTATCCTGCTATGCGGGATAATAGCGTGACGCTAAAAAAAAGATATTTAATAAAACAGTATAATAAATGTGTTAAGTGTATATTAGTGCAACAGTAGTATGACTGTGCAACAGCCTGAGTAGATAACAAGTTCGATTTCCACTGTACAAAGTTTCGCCTAACGTCCGTTTTAGTTTAAATGACCACTTAAACTATCAAAGTTTTGTCGTATTTATGTATGTATAATATATATAGGTGACTACTGAAACTTTGGAATTGCTAAATTATTCGTTCGACGTGTTAATATGATTTTGTTACTAAATGTGCTAAATTTGAGATACTATATTACCATGATTTTTTTATTAGTTTTATTGATTTGAGTTTTCGTGTTAGTTAGTTTGTATAAAATCTTGCAAGCTTCATTTCATACATATATAGATATTCTTTATTACACACTACATTAAAAAAACAAATTATTAATAAATTTCCCTGTTTGGGGACAGAGACGTCCATCCCAGTATCCCAGTAATTTGGTGGTAGGAAGTTAATCCTGAGACTGGCTCGCTACCACTACCATAAACGATCCACCAAATATCTGATGATGTCTTCCTGTTCGATGTCATGTAAACCAGACTCCGTACCCATCCTTTCCCTCAGAGTGTGGGGTTTCAGACAGTTCTAGCTGCCGAAACCACTACACTGTCTCCATTACTTCCCTTCC
This sequence comes from Dryadula phaetusa, assembly GCA_032432895.1. Taxonomy (NCBI): domain Eukaryota; kingdom Metazoa; phylum Arthropoda; class Insecta; order Lepidoptera; family Nymphalidae; genus Dryadula; species Dryadula phaetusa. Next base: position 855,684 of record JAOYRS010000002.1, read on the forward strand.
AAGGCCAGCAACGCATCAACAACTCTAATGTTGTGGAGGTGGTGCTTCTGCTCTTTTGCCTTCTTTTTCTATAAAAAAATAATAGATCACTAAAAACTATTGAGACCGGTCGTAGCTCAGTGACATAGCGTCTGACTGTAAACAGGTTCGTTTTCCATTTGAGGAGTACTTTAAATTCATTTCACTTCCTCGCTCTGGTAAGACAAAGTGCGCCATTGAGTTCCACATATCTATATATATATATATATATATATCTATATATATATATATATATATATATATATATATATATATATATATATATAGATATGTGGAACTCAATACACTATTTATTCAAAATGGCCACTGCAGCAGAATGTCGTATTATATTTTATTCTACAATCTATCTAAAATGGATAATTAATCAAATCAATTAGCTACAAAGGCTTGTTTTTGTAAATATATTTTATTATTTACTTAGTTTTTTTATCCTTTAAATAGCATGGGCAGCAGCGTGACCCTGTCTAACATAAACACCTACTGCGGTCACCAACCCGCCTGCCAAGCGTGGTGACAATGGCAAGATCCCCTATGGAGACAGCGCCAAAACTACGGCCCTCAGTGCCCGGCAGCCCCGCTATTCCCGGCCAAGGCAGCGGTCGTGGTCACGGCGGGGCAGAGGGTGCTAAGAATCCCCGGAGTAAAGGCTGCCGAAAACAACATATGTATTTGGCAACGTACAACGGACGTACGATTCGGCTGGACCATCACCTCACAGAACTGGAAGTAGAGTTAAGTCAAATAAAGTGGAGTATTCTGGGGTTATCGGAAGTCCGAAGAGAGGGAGAGGATACAATAACCCTTGACTCTGGTCACTTGCTCTACTTCCGGGAAGGTGATAGGGCCTCCCAAGGTGGTGTCGGTTTTCTGGTCCACAGAGCTCTTGTTGGCAACGTTGTGGAAGTTAGTAGTGTGTCGACCCGGGTAGCGTACCTCGTAATCAAGCTTACCGACAGGTACTCTCTGAAGGTAGTGCAGGTATATGCGCCGACCTCGACACACTCCGATGAAGAGGTTGAAGCCATGTATGAGGACATTACTAAAGCCATACATGGTACGACCTCATGCTTCTACAACGTGGTCATGGGAGACTTCAACGCTAAAGTGGGAGTACAGGAATGCGACGAATCGAAGATTGGACCACATGGGTTGGGGTGCAGAAATCACAGGGGGCAAATGCGGCAATGGCGGACAGAAAGTATATATTCAAAGATGTCTCTGTGATCAACAGGTTTAACACCGGCAGCGATCACCGACTCGTACGAGGCACTCTGAATATATGCTTCAAAGTCGAACGAAAACGCCTGCTGAAATCTACTCTCTGTCCTACGCCACCCCAAGTAGACCGTGTGTCCAAGCAGTTCCAATTGGAACTGCAAAATCGATTCGACTCGCTGGAAACCACTGATGATGTGGACGAGATAACCGACAGCGTGGTGAAGACAGTGTGTAAACTGGGCCGTAAGCATTTTCCGCCGACGAGTACCACTAAGCAGTCCAAACTTGCTCCCGAAACCCTGGATCTGATGAGGCAGAGACGGGAAATGCCATTCGCTCAAGCAGCTTCTCCAAATCAACGGGCTCTCTCTAGGTGGATAAGGAAACTCACGCGCCGGGACCTCCGTTGCTCAAACACGAGAACTATTACAATCCTCATTGAGAAAAATAGGGGGTCCAAAGTTTTCCAAAGACCGCTAGGGAGAAGCCACCTTGCAAAGCTTAAGACAGCGGATGGCACAATAGTCACGTCAAGACCCCAGATCCAGAATGAGGTTGAGAAGTTCTATGGGCTGCTCTACTCATCGCGCACACACAAGCCTATAGCTCATTACACTGAAGATCCACGTGCACCACTGACGCACCATTACTCGGAAGACATCCCGGACGTTGACGTAAGCGAGATTAGTGCGGCTCTTAAACAGCTCAGGAATGGGAAGGCCCCGGGTGATGATGGCATTACCACAGAGCTCCTAAAGGCTAGTGGACTACCGGTCCAAAAGGCCTTAGCAGAACTCTTTAATGCCGTCATCCGCCAAGGCATGACGCCAGAAGCGTGGTCCGGGGGAAAGGTCGTCTTGTTCTTCAAGAAGGGTGATAAAACCCTCCTAAAGAACTACAGGCCGATTACACTCCTGAGCCACATTTACAAGTTGTTTTCAAGAGTCGTCACGAATCGTCTCGCCATCAAGCTCGACGAATACCAACCTCCGGAGCAAGCCGGGTTTCGAAAAGGCCATATAGCACCATAGACCACATACATATTGTTCGGCAGATTATACAGAAGACCGAGGAGTATAATCAGCCGCTTTGTATGGCATTTGTGGACTATGAGAAAGCGTTCGACGCCATCGAAACCTGGGCTGTTTTGGAGTCCCTGCAGAGATGTCAAATCGACTGGCGATATATCGAGGTGATTAGATGTCTCTACAGCGCTGCGACGATGACCGTCCAAATCCAAGATCAGCGGACAAGACCTATTCGGCTCCATCGTGGGGTGCGACAGGGGGACGTGATATCCCCGAAACTGTTCACCAACGCGATGGAGGACGTCTTTAAAACCCTGGATTGGATTGGACGAGGCGTCAACGTCAATGGAAAGTTTATCTCTCATCTGCGTTTTGCCGACGATATAGTCATCTTTGCAGAGACACTGGAAGAGCTAAATCATATGCTGAACGACCTAAATGGGTCCTCCCGACGTGTTGGTCTTGGTATGAACTTGGACAAAACAAAAGTTATGTTCAACAGAAACGTCATGGCGAGACCAGTGCGGGCCGAAGGCGTTCTTCTTGAAGTTGTACAGGACTACACCTACCTAGGCCAGACAATACAACTTGGCCGACACAACTACGAGAAGGAAGCGGATAGGAGGATTCAGTTGGGTTGGGCGGCATTTGGCAAGCTTCGTCGAGTCCTTACATCAACAATTCCGAAAAGCCTAAAGACGAAGGTTTTTGAGCAATGTGTCCTACCTGTAATGACATACGCTGCCGAGACGTGGACACTGACAGTAAGGCTGGTCCACAGATTTAAAGTCGCTCAGCGAGCTATGGAGCGATCTATGCTCGGGGTCTCTCTCAAGGATAAAATCAGGAATGAGGTTATCAGCGAGAGAACTAAAGTAACCGACGTAGCTCGCAAAATCAGTAAGTGTAAGAAGTGGCAATGGGCCGGTCACGTCTGTCGCAGGACCGATGGCCGTTGGAGCAGACGAGTCCTGGAGTGGACACCGCGTCTTGGCAAACGTAGTGTAGGACGCCCTCTGGCCCGCTGGACTGACGACATACGCAAGGTTGCCGGAGCAGGCTGGATGAGGGTTGTGGAGGACCAGGATGTTTGACGCAAACTTGGGGAGGCCTATGTCCATCAGTGGACTGCAATTGGCTGACGATAACGATAACGAACTCTCCCAAGTGGGAATCTAACCCATAACCGTACAATCAGACACTGTCCCACTGCGCCATTGCCCGGCATGTCCTCATTTCTATTTATTGATACTATTTTTTCTCTATTAGAACTAAACTACTACCTAATATATATTGTTTTCTTTGCTGAAATAACTGAATAAATAGTATTCAATTTTTCCTAAAAGGAACCCGAGATGGAATTTACTTACGTCCATTGTTACTTGAAATACATTGAAAATGTCTAAAAGCATATTAATATTGTATTGTTAATATATATATATATAGATATACTTTGTTTGTCTTAGCATATGTTTAACCTGTAGCGATGTAGGCGGAGAGGATCTGAGATTCTAGACGTTTGCCTTTCAATTTATGTTTAACTAGTCTCCGTAACTTAACGCCGCGTTTTGTCATTATTAATACGGAAAAGATAAATTTTCGATATTTTTTTAGGAATAATTTACACTTGAAATATATAATCTAGTATAGTTGAAAGTTATGTCTGGTATATATATATATATATATATATATATATATATATATACGATGCTATGACAACGTACATACTTTGCTTAATCTTTGGTTTAATGTTAGTGTATCGTGAAAAATTTACAATAAACGGGAATAGAACTCACAACAATCGCGTCCCATTAAGCAATTCAGGCCTTATCAGTCAGTCAGTCAGTGCATACTGACGTTTCATATATTTTTAATTAGACAAATTTTACTTTTGTTAATAAAAAAGTACATTTTCATATAAAATTTTAAAAGCTATTTAATGAGGCCGGTCGTGGCGCATTGTGACAGCGCTAACTCTAAGCGCGATCGGTTGTGGGTTCGAACCCTACTCGGGATAGTGATTATATTAAATTATTTTCACTTCCTCGCTCTGGTAAAGGTACGGCGTTGACTTCCACGATTAAACACGCAATGTCTGGAATTCGGTGGAAAGCTAAGTACGGAGTGTCTTGACACTAGGTACTTTTTGTCTATCCTGCTATGCGGGATAATAGCGTGACGCTAAAAAAAAGATATTTAATAAAACATTATAATAAACCTGTTAAGTGTGTCTTAAATGGCTGTGCAACAGTCTGAGTAGATAACAAGTTCGATTTCCACTGTACAAAGTTTCGCCTAACGTCCGTTTTAGTTTAAATGACCACTTAAACTATCAAAGTTTTGTTGTATTTATGTATGTATAATATATATAGGTGACTACTGAAACTTTGGAATTGCTAAATTATTCGTTCGACGTGTTAATATGATTTTGTTACTAAATGTGCTAAATTTGAGATACTATATTACCATGATTTTTTTATTAGTTTTATTGATTTGAGTTTTCGTGTTAGTTAGTTTGTATAAAATCTTGCAAGCTTCATTTCATACATATATAGATATTCTTTATTACACACTACATTAAAAAAACAAATTATTAATAAATTTCCCTGTTTGGGGACAAGGTAGAGACGTCCATCCCAGTATCCCAGTAATTTGGTGGTAGGAAGTTAATCCTGAGACTGGCTCGCTACCACTACCATAAACGATCCACCAAATATCTGATGATGTCTTCCTGTTCGATGTCATGTAAACCAGACTCCGTACCCATCCTTTCCCTCAGAGTGTGGGGTTTCAGACAGTTCTAGCTGCCGAAACCACTACACTGTCTCCATTACTTCCCTTCCAAGGCCAGCAACGCATCAACAACTCTAATGTTGTGGAGGTGGTGCTTCTGCTCTTTTGCCTTCTTTTTCTATAAAAAAAATAATAGATCACTAAAAACTATTGAGACCGGTCGTAGCGCAGTGACACAGTGTCTGACTGTAAACGGGTTTGTTTTCCACTTGAGGAGTAATTTAAATTCATTTCACTTCCTCGCTCTGGTAAGACAAAGTGCGCATTGAGTTCCACATATCTATATATATATATATATATATATATATATATATATATATAGATATATATATATATATATATATATATATATATATATATATATATATATATATATATATATATATATATATATATATATATATATATATATATATATATATTCAAAAATCTAAAATGGATAATAAATCAAATCAATTAGCTACAAAGGCTTGTTTTTGTAAATATATTTCACTATTTACTTAGTTTTATTATCCTTTAAATATCCGTGAATCGAATCCGCGCCTCTAAGTATTCGAAGTCCTCTAACCAATACAGTCTTTTTTTTATCTTCACGCTTTTATCCCGCATAGCAGGGTAAGCAGAAAGGACCTAGTGGCAAGACTTCGTTTTCCACTGAATTCGAGACATAGCGTTTTGAGTGGTGATACTCAACGCTGCACATTGTCTTTTCCCAGAGCGAGGAAGTGAAATTAATTTAAATATAATCACTCCCCCGAGTGGGGATCGAACCCACAATCGATTGCGTTCACATTCAGACGCTGTCCCACTGCGCCCCGACCGGCCTCACCACTAAAGTTAAAATATCAAAAACTTGTTCTACATTTTTTTTAAATATCTATCTTATCCTAACTATGAATGATGCTTAAAAATTAATAAAGCTATAATAAGAGATTTTTTAACACTCACCTTAATTTAAAAGCGGTGTTAAGCTCCGCCACTCATTTAAAAGTCGATAACGGAGTGTCTTAAAACTTAATTCCCTCTGACTAGCCTACTAAGGTTGTAAAAAGCTCAAAACTGAAAAATAATCCAATAAAGGGAAAAAAACATCATGTTTCAAAGTTCGCAATAAATATATCTCTAAAACGGTGAAGAGTTTTTTTTCAATTCAAACACTGCTCTAGAATATTTCATATAAAAAAATATAATAATTATATTAAAATAAGATAAATTCTTTCTTCCTACCTTCAATTTAAGTAATTCACGTGTACTTTTCTCAGAACTTTCCGAATGACCGCCATTGTAATCGGATAGACTACAAAGAGACTGGCCGATAGTTTCCCCAATATACGATATACACAATGCAATATACTTTGTTTGTTTGTGTATAGATTAATGTTCTTCTTCAGATTTATCTTAAATGTATTTTTTAGTTTATATATAAATCGATTTATTCACTGGATACTTAATTCAGAGTTACTATCAATACAGTGTTAAACTCCGCCCCTCGTTGTTTTAAAGTTTTAATCTATAGAAATGTACCTGCGCCCGTTAATACAATTTCCAGTTTAATTTAATGGATCATATATATTTAAATTAGTAACATTTAATCACTTTGGTAAAACAAAGTGCGGCGTTGACTTCCGCCACTCGAAACGCAATGTCTCGAATTCGGGCAGAAAGAGAAAAACGGAGTGTTTTCATACTAGGTTCTCTTTGATAACATATAAGAACGAGAAGCTGCCAAGATATTTTCTCAGTTTCCTCTGTTATAATTACTCTATGCTCGCAAAGTGCAAGCATCTCACAAAAGTGTGCCACCCTGTTATAGAAAAAAATACGATCTTATTTAATGGTTCTGTACTAAAGTATCTATAGGTAGTTATTTTTACATAACACAGCTATTTAAATTAAAAGCATTATTCACGCGTATAACAGACGTTGCCTTGGCAACGAAAAGGATTGGAGCTTCCGCCTGAGTTTATGGACAGAATGCTGAGACGTTTCCCTAGAGGTTTGAATCTTGTTACCCGTTTTTTGTTCTAAATAATAATACGTTAAAAAATAGAAAATTTATAATAAACACAATATTCGAGAAACATTTTCAATGACAATTATCAAAAACTCATAATGGTGAAGTTTAATTAAATTTAGCGAAGTATTTGTATGGCGGAGTGTTGTATCGTTTTGAATCTTCCCCGTTTGAGTCAACGTTGCTTATGCAATTAACAGAAATAATTAATATTTATATCACTGGGGATATATCAGTATCCAGTTTGTGTTAAAATTAAATTAGAAATATTATTTAGCGAATAATTTAAGTTTTCATATATATATGTGAATATCACAGTAAGAATGAAGAAGAATGTGCTTAGGTGGTTAGGGCATGTGGAAAGAATGAGCGATGAAAGAATGGTAAGAAAGATTTATGAAGCCAAGGTGAGGGGTACGAGAGGTCGGGGGAGAACTCGGTTGACCGTCGAAAACACAGTATCGAAGATACTGGAGGAAGGTCACGTAAAAAGTATGAGGAAGGGCATGCATGAAGAGGATAATGACTGTGGACGAGGCGAAACAGGTATGCAGGGACCGTAGCGTTTGGCGCTCCGTACTCTCTGACTGCCCCGCCAGGGATGAAGCAATATATATATATATATATATATATATATATATATATATATATATATATATATATATATATATATATATATATATATATATATATATATATATATATATATAGATTCACATTGCGTACATCACTCCGTACTACGATTTCCGACAGATGTCCCAAACATTACGTGTTGAGTGGCGGAACTCAACGCCTCTCTATGTTTACCAGAGCGGTTACTCTGCTTGCCAAATTTGAGACTACGTGTTGACTGGCGGAACTCAACGCCGCGCTTTTTGTATATTATTGCACGTTATTTCTTGGACATGTTTGCAGTATATTTTATTTATCCCGTCAAAATAATAAATATAAAGTTCCAAGTTCACTATTTATTAGTTATCGATTTCAATGATAAAATAATTTCTATATAAATAAATAGAAAACTTTATGTGTCAACAGTCATAATGTTTATTTACACACTATGGTGTATATGGTGTTCAAGACACTATGTAGAACACTTCTCGTGTATTCTAGATATGTCTAGAATACACGAGAAGTGTTCAGCATAGTGTCTTGCAACTACCTGTCTGAGCAGAGTCATTGCAGTGAAGTTTCAAGCTTGATGCGATACATAGCAGGGGTGCTATGTATCGCACCGCATTCGCATGTAGGGTAAAGCGTCACTTTTGATTTTAGCTACAGAAAGTACCTAGTGTCAAGACACTCCGTACTTCGCTTTCCACCGAATTCAAGACATTGCATGTTGAGTGATGGAACTGAACGCTACACTTTGTATCACCAGAGCGAGGAAGTGAAAGTATTTTTAAATATAATCACTCTCCCAAGTGGGGATCAAACCCACAACTGACCGCGTTTACAGTCAGACGCTGTCCCACTGCACCACGACCGGCGAATTATTAATAATTTAATAATAAAAATTGTTAAATTGCAAAATTAAATATATCAAGGTATAAGCTTTAATTTAAAAATTAAATAATAAACCAAATATTTTTAAAATTTTTGAATTTTTTTTAAATATAAAACTTAAACCAATATTTAATTTTTTATAAAAAAAATAAATAATTAGAAATAATGATAAAATTGTCAAGCTACAAATAAATAAATACAAATAAAATAGAACATTAAAAAATACCTTAATTAATATTAATAACCTAACCTATTGTTAAAATACTAATTTTTTTAGCATCACGCTTTTATCCCGCATAGCAGGGTAGACAGAAAGTACCTAGTGTCAAAACACTCTACCGAATTAAAGACAATGCGTGTTGAGTGGCGGAACTCAATGACGCATTTAGTCTTTACCAGAACGAGGAAGTGAAAATATTTTTTAAATATAATCCCCGAGTGGGGATCAAACCCACAACCGATCGCGTTTACAGTCAGACGCTGTCCCATTGCGCCACGACCGGTCTCAACTCATTTCCCCATACTCTAATTCGATAGGAAACATTAACATAGATACGCCAAAAGTAGCACAGGGTCCACCGGTAATACAAAAATTAATCTATAAAGGCTTAAAATAAATTTCATCATTAACCGAAGTGCACTTCCATCGCCAGACGAGCTTTTATATTCAAATCGGATTTTATAAAAAAAAAACAAATGCCTTCCACTGTCTGCCTCTATAAGTGGATTTTGTAGGCTGTACCAAAACTATGTTTATATACAAACTAAATCCTCCATCCTGACTTTGTTTACAGAAATATTTTTTTTTTCAAATAAACTTGCATTTTTCCTTATTGGCACAGTGGAAAAACGTGTGACTGAAAACGCGATTGGTTGTAGGTTCGATCTCACTTAAACGATAACAAATCAGTTACTCAAGACGTAACGTCTAGATTTAGAGCAGAAATATAGAATAGAATGTCTTCACATTTAGTCTTCTAACTAGCTTGCTAGCTTGTTATATATATTCCTATATATATATTTTTTTTTTATTATATATATTTCTGAATTCCTGGTAGTATTGTCAGGGGCTCTATATACTAGCTTGCTATAGTAAAAGTCAAATATTTTTATTCAAAATAAGAAGCTACATGCTCCATTTTTTGAATATCAAATAATTTACCACCAGCTCAAATGCTGAAGTAAATGCCTCAGATCTGAGAGGAACCGGTGCAAGAAACTCATCAGGACTATCTCTTTTTTTTAATGCCAAAAATTTACACTATACAGACACTAAGAACCCTAGTTAGAAGTTTAATACTTATAATTATAAAACTATTTTGTTTACATAAGTAATATAATTAAAGTTTAATTTAAAGCTTGTGTCTTAAAAGCACAGTTTTTCAGGATTAATTTGGTTTTACTTCCTGCCCCTTCTAAGACAATAACATGAGAAAATTTACCGCTGAATAATAAATTGATAAAAGAAACCTTATTTTTTTAAGAGCAAATAACGTTTCTCAAAATGGTTAAAAATCAAAGAAAATAGTTGCAAATTTTATGTCCGCCAATTTTATAAATTAAACCTCTCAGTGTTTAATTGAGCTGAAATTCCATACACTATTTATTCTGAGAACAATCCAATCATTTATATTTAGTATTGCTCCCAAATCAAAATGGCCGCCACCACAAAATGGCGGACCACATGTGACATACTTATACATACAATCTATCCACCATGAGTATTAAATAAAAGCACACGAACTTTAAACAATTATTATTATTATTATATAAATATAATAATGTTATTTTTTTATTTTTTTTTTAATATGAAATGAAATACTACTAAATAAAATATAAGTAAATATAATAAATAGAAATAGATATATCTATGGTACTGAGTACGACCGATACGGATTTCGCATCTATAGGGTTTAACACAATCATATTAAAAGCGCATGAGAGGAAATGGAACTTTCCCATTATTCTTAATTGATGAAAAAAAACACAATAAAATGGCTTCACGATTATTATTTTTAAGGTACTTACAAAAATTAAGCTGATATATATATATATATATATATATATATATATATATATATATATATATATATATATATATATATATAATTATTTTATGATTCATCCTGCTTAATAGGGTAGTCAGAGAGAATGTAGAGTGTCAAGACACTTTGTCGACTATTTTGCTCCCAAAATTGAGACACTGAGTATTGATTGGAGCTCTACGTCGCGCTTTGCCATACCAATTAAAGTGTTATTAGTCAGACATTTTCAAACTGCGCCAACAAAGCCTCTTCGATGGATTATATTTTTTTGATTGGGATAATCTGAGCACAGCGTTGAGTTACGCCATCCAGTAAGCAATTTGTTAAAAGAACACTTGGTGACTTAAAATCGGATTCTCTTCATCTAATGGTATATTATATCTAAATATGTTTTTTTTTCTCGGGAAGTATTTAAAAATAGAGCCTTAAGGTTAAATAACAACATAATATAATCAAGGTGTCTTTTTCGTTAAATTGAGTTATTTCTTGATACAGTATTAAGTTGTTAATTCAGGCAAAGTAGATAAGAAAGTTTTGGTCTGCTTAAAAACTTTTGCTAATGCAATATGCAGGTGATGCAACTTTTAATTAATATGTGTCATCACAAATTACGGCGTTGAGTTACGTGATTTACATAATTTTAATAAAGTGCGGCGTTGATTTACGCAACTTAACATATATTATTATAAGTAAACATATATAGAATCGAATAAAAAATTAAGACAGAGTATCTTAACACTACTTCTTCACTGATTCTTAGAATTCATAGAAATATCATAATGCCTGTCTGTGATTTATTTAATAAATCAAATTGATTTATCAGATTTGATTTTATGATATGAAAAAAACAGACTTTGAATCTCGAGCAAAAACTGAAATAATTATTTATTACAAAATTACTTTTTATGATATATATCCCGCATAGCAGAGTAGTCAGAGATAACCTAGTGTCAAGACATACTGTTAATTGCTTTACACCAGAAATCAAGACATTGTACGTTAAGTGGTGAACTCAACGCCGCACTTTGTCGTACCCGAGAAATGAAAATATAATTTAAAAAAAAATAATTTCTCATAATGAGAATCGAACCGAATACGTAGTCCCACTACGCCGCGATAGCCTTTAAATTTATTAAAATATATTATTTTGTTAAGAAAATATATATTTATTATTCATTTAATATTCTAAATAGGCCCACTATAGTAAATTCTATTTAAAGTAATTGTATACTTTGTAGAAAATTTTTAAGATTTTTGTAAATTTTGTGAATTTTAAATGTAAATAATACATCTAATTCGAATAAATTCTAAGTTAAAATTAATATAATTTATAATTTAATACAATAAATAGAACAGAGGAACAGCGTTTGACTGTAAACACGATTGATTGTTTTCGTCCATGAATTGGAACCCCGAACCATGTAACTTGTGATATTTTACTCAGATACTGGTCCATTTGCTAGAAGCATCTTGTACAGGAAGTAGCTAATACTTAAATGTTTCCTCCCTTAGTTTGAAAGCCGCTTACTCACATTCTATTAAGATTATAATATTAAACGTATACGCTTAAAGACTTTGATGTAGCGCACTTCGAGGAAATTACCATAACAGTTGGTTAGTTGCTAAGAATATTTGGCCAGTAGCTGAGGGTAGTGGGTTCACGCTTTTTATCCCGCATAGTAAGGTAAATAGGGAGTACTTAGTGTCAAGACTACCAACTCAGCTTTCCGTCGTATTCGGGACATTTCGTGTTGAGTAGCGGAACTTAACGCCACGTTCTGTCTTACAAGAGCAAGGAAATGAGAATAATTTAATTATAATCATTCCCTCGAGAGGGAATCGAATCCACAAAGTGGGTTCCGTGTCCAAAATAAAATAATATTAACGTTTTTTCGTATAGCTTGGTAGTCAGAGACAATCAAACATGACACTCATTTTCTACCCGAAATTGAAATTTGTCGGATGACGGAACTCAACGCCGGACTTTGTCTTGTGGGGGTTATGATAAAAATGTTATTTATTTCCCCATTATAGCAAGACAAAGCACGGGGTTGAGTTCCGTCATCCGACAAATTTCAATTTCGGGTGGATAAACAAGTGTCTTGTTACCAGATTGTTTCTGTCTTAGTTTCGTATAAACATGTAAAATAGAAATGACATCCAGAAATTTATTTGATTGGATGATGGTTTTTTCATCTTCCCGCTTTTTATCCCGCATAGCAAGGTAAACAGAAAGCACCTAGTGTCGAGACACTCCGTACTTCGTTTTCCACCAAATCCGAGACATTGCGTGTTGAGTGATTGCACTCAACTCTACACTTTAACGCTACACCAGATTGAGGAAGTGAAAATAATTTAAATACAATACAATTACACCCCCGAGTGGAGATCGAACCCACAACCACGCACAGCCACACGCTATCCCACTGCGACATGACCAACCACATTGGATGAAATTGTGATTTAAAATTTACAAAAATTAAATAAATCCAAAAAAAAATCTACAAAAATACTATACACAATTACTATTTACTTCAAATGGTCGATGATAGCGCGATAGTAATGCTTGAAATGGGCACAAATGTTACTCAAAGGATTTGAGGGCCATTCGATGCGGTTTGCATAACGTCACTCCAATAATCAACATTTATGGTCAGAGACGTACAATTTAGTAGACGTGCCTTATAATCCTGGCGAAATACGAGAATTGGGCTTCCAATATGTTTTCAGGATAATTTCATTTAGATAGCAGAGTGAAATTTAGTGTCAAAACACTCCTTATATATTAAATAAGTGTATCAAATAAATGAGAGAGTTGTACCAGGCTCGCATGAAACTAGAGGACTCTCTCTCTATACTCTATATTTACTACATATATAAGCAACTTCACGTGATATCCTGCGTAGCAGGGTAGTCAGAGAGTACATAGTGTCCAGACACTCCGTTCACTGTTTATATATTAAATACATGTATGAAGTAATAAGAGAGTTGTACCAGGCTCGCATGAAACTAGAGGAGCTCCCTCTCTATAATCTCTATATACTGTAGTATACAGAGATTATAGAGAGGGAGCTCCTCTAGTTTCATAAAAGCAGCTTTACACTTAATCCCACGTAGCAGATTCAAGTCCCGCTTCGTTTATTTGTTATTTGTTTAATAAAAATGTTTTTTGTCACACTAAAAATTTAAATAACACTTTTTAAATAATTAAAATTATTTCGTAATAAATTATAGTCTATACATATAAGTTGTATTTCTATATAGAATTTTATTATTCGTTTGTAATAATATATATATATATATATATATATATATATATATATATGTATATATATATATATATATATACTCATTTTCGTCTCTCTCCATGCTTCGTTGACAAAGCATTTGGTCTGTTTTGCAAGTTTGTGGCCAAGTTTGGCACTCATAGATAAGGCACGGCAGAATGGAACTTTTGGATTTTGAAAAATCTCCTTCAGTGATCAGTTTTCATTCTATACTCTCCTCTCTATATCTTTAGGTATTTGATCATTGATTGGTATAACCTGTCCTATGTATATGTATTTATCTTCTTACCGTATCTGGTAATCGTTGTTATTTATAGTGGGTTACTTAAGTTTTTTAATATTTATTAATAAACCTGCTTTCTTGCTTTCCTATATGAGTTGTTAGAGCAATGTTGTTGGGTTTTCTGCAAATAAGATAAAGTCGGCAGCAAATCTAAGACAATGATGTAATTCTCAATCTATCCTTTTATAGTTGTCTCATTATATTTTCTGGTACTGCTGAAAATAATTTTGGACATAGCAGGTGTCCTTGCCTAACCCCTGTTTTAATTTAGAACTCTTCTCCAACTCTTTGAATCTGTATTTTTACCATTGAGTTGTTGTAAATATGTTTTATAATTCGTATATGTTTGTCTTCAATATTTTAATTTTTTAACGTGGCCTTTCGTGAACCTATCATGGTTTAAGGAGTCAAAAGCTTTGCTTAAATCTACAAACAAGATCTAATATAGCTTTAAGTATTCATTACATTTTTCCATTAATTATTTAACAACGTGAATGTGGTCTACAGTTGAAAAGTCATATCTAAACCCAACATGCTCTTTAGGCTGACTTTCATAGGATCCATTCTAATCAAAATATTCATTCTAGCTGAATTTTCGAAAAAAATTTACATACATTCGACATTAAACTAAAATATCTGTAATTGTTGATATTATATTTCTTATAAAGTATTTGCTCTGTTGATATTATTACATCATTAAATAATTCTGTCACAATTTAGAGTATAGAATCAGTAGTACTTTTGAGAAGCCTATTAGATATCTCGTTATCACCCGGTGCCTTTCCTCCTTTTTGGCTTTGTATAGCTTTTCTTACCGCTTACAATGTATGGAATAGTGCTTGTAGCTTGGCTTATATTTATTATTTTTCTTCATCTTGGTTTAGTATATTAGAACATTGTAGAGTGTAGGTTTTTGTGAAATTTAGTAGCTATTTTTAATATATCTCTTATGTTAGTTAGTCAGTTCTTGTCTTATTTATCTTTAACTTCAAACTTATCTTTAACTTCAAGACCCATGGTAAATCTTCTCTTATATTTTTCATCGCTTTATTGACACCCCCTGTTTTTTTTATTTTTTTCCTAATAAATATTAATATGATTTCTCTTCTTCCTACTGCTTAGAGTTTTGAAGTATCATATATATTTTTCCTATTTTTTTAACCTTTTCGTTCATTTTACTCCTTTTTCGCGATAAGTTTCCTAACTTTTAGTCCAATTTAACCTCGATTAAATTTTTCCGATTTATTAAGTTTTAGCAGTGTTTTTTTCCAAATAATTATATTTCTCTTGCAATTTTGAAATCATATTTATGTTGCACAAGGATAGCTCCAGATCATGAAGAGGTTTCTTCTTCGTTTTAATATTTTTTTGCTATTCTAATGTTTTTATTATGTTTTAGTGCACTAAACATTCTGTGGTTTGTATAAAAACAAATTTATTTATTTTATGAACATCACGATATATATATATATATATATATATATATATATATATATATATATATATATATATATATATATATATATATATATATATATATACTATATGCTCATACACCTGTAATCTGAATACACGTGTTAACACGATTCAAAACCACTGAAGGCACAATCAAATGGTAAGGCTATTACATATTGGTTAAGGCTAAATACAGTAGAGGCTTGTATAGCTGGATTAATTCTTGAGATTAGGCATTCGGATAGTTGAAAATCCCGATAATGGAATGTGTGTAGGAAAGCTTTTTTAAAAAAAAATGCATTATACATAAGATAGTTATTATAAACAACAAAAAAAAAACAACAGAACATTATAATAAAAAAAATGATTTATTTATTAATTTTACAAAATTTTTCTTATAGAAAAACAGAATAATAAGACAGGAAGACATGATATTACAAATGCTCAAAAAAGGGACAATATTCAATGTTTAAATTATCCGTTTAATAGTCCGGATAGTCGCGTATCCGTAAAACTAAAGTCCGGATAATCGAGTTTCTTGTATTACCTTCATTCAAGATTGAACGGATAATGCTTGTCGGAAGCAGAAGCTATCTGTGTACGCTCTTACATGTCGCATTGTGGTCGTACTGTTACTTGGCTTAGGACGATATAATTTATAAGTTTGTTTTGGATCTGGCTTGAAACATTTGGTAAATCTGGGTTTTATTATTTTTTTAATATATTTTGTTAAAATATTCGAAATATATCGAAATATAAAAATAATTATAACAAAAAAACAATCGTCATTTTTGTTATAATTATTTTGTTGAGTTTAACTCGGTAAAATATTTATATGTACATAATTATAAGCAGCTTCACGGTTTATTTTACATAGCAGATCAGTCAGAGGCAACGTAATGTCAAGGCATTACGTTGATGGTTTTCCAAACGAAATTGAGACATTGCTGAGTGGCGATCAACGCCACGCTTTGTCTTACCAGGTATATAATTAATAATATACACAAATTAAAATTAGAGGCCAAAGTGACTTCCAAAATTTGTTTTAATAAGGAACAAATCACAAAAATTTCCACAATCTCTATGATTTATATCTCAAATCTCTAAAACATATTTCAAATTCATGATTCATTTGTAAATGTAACTAACCACAAACCAAGCACACGTGGGAACGGCAAGGACTGCATGTTCTGGACAGGTTCTAGCACACACCTTGGACCTTTTGAGTTTATGAAATGCATGGCAGTGACATTTTTAATTGAAAAGTCACTGGAGTTTGTTTATAACCATTTAGAAAATTCACTATTTGCGCTCGCTGTTGACAAAAATGATGGGAATTTTTGACATTCGGTTATTTGCCGTGGGTATATGATTTTTTGTTTTATTCAGATATTCCAATGTTTAAAATCGGAATTCATCGAGATTTTAACAATTCCTAAAATAGATATGTAGTGACGATGACGTAAGATACATTACGGCGTTGAGTTGCACGGATAATTTATATAAAAATGGGTGGAACTGGGAGGCCGGTTATGGTGCTGTGTTACAGTGTCTGACTGTAAACGCTATCCTTTGTGGGTTCTATTTCCACTCAGGGGAATGATTATATTTAAATTATTTTCTTTTGATTGCTCTGTTTCGAATTGCCATGGAAAGTGGAGTACGGAGTGTCTTGACACTGAGTATTTCCTGTCTACCCTGCTATGAAGTTGAAAAAAAAAGAAATATTTTTTAACGTAAAAAGCGTTGACTCTACCAACGCAAACATGAGACACGTAAAAATTTTACATTTAATATATTTATTGACTTCCCAGCCCTCCCCTAATTCAGCAATTCCGTTTGTCACATCAAACGACGAAATTTTAAGTACAACAGGCCCAGTGTATTGGAAAAGCGAACATGAATATAAAAAAAAATATACCAATTTCTTTTTTTAAATCTACGCTTCATAAAATTTACACTTGAAGGAGTCTAGAGAGATTTATTGGATGGGGGTTAAAATGAAATTTGTAATATATAGATACTTACTTATCTGGTAGATGATAATGTAAGACATGGATATTGTTATGAGCTGTGTTATACCTGGCTGTGCTCGTGGTTGCGGATTCGATACCCGCTCAGAAAATTATTATGTTTATATATAAATTGCTTTAAAATTTACTTCCGGGAACCTTTTCGCAATGATATCATAGTTTCAGGATAGTCCGATGTCTGCTTTCTGCCTAAATTCGAGGCATTTTGCGTTGAGAGGTGGATTTAACGCCGCCCTTTGTCTTACCAGAGCGGAGAAATCATTGTTAAATTTGCGAAGAAATCAAAAATAAATTTATATACTACTTGTAATTTATTAAATTACTTAAATGTAGCAGCTTCACGAAATATTCAAAACAGCAGAGTAGATTTAGACAACCTAGTGTCAAGACACTCCCTTCACCGCGTTCCCTAATCCCAGACATTGCATGTTAAGTCGCGGAACTCAACGCCACATTTTGCTTTGTTAGAGTAGAGAAAAAAAAACCGACCACAGCCGATCGTATTTACAGTTAGATGCTATCAAAGACGCTTGAAAATAATATTCAAAACGTACAAACATACACTTGGATATATTGTTCCAATTGTAACTATAGTAATATTTATATATTAGTCAGTTTTCTATATAAAGCCAAGCATAGCAAGAAGAGATATTCGTATTTAGTGAGGAATACCTTTATATACGAGTTAAAGAGATTAGTACTATATGAAATGTGCCTTTGAACATTTCCATTGGAATTTCTGTGTACTAAATAGTTTGTATAACAATTTAAGTTATCGCATTTGGTTTGCAGTAGGTTGTATGTTCGATTCCCATTTAGGTAAAGATAATACTTAAAATTTATTTTCATTTACTGATCTGATAAGACAAAGGCCGGCGTTCGTATTCGACACTCAGCGTGTCTCTAACGCAGTGTCTTGACACTAGGTTGGGATAAAGTCGTAATTTTTTTTTAGTTTCACGCTTTTATCCCGTATAGCAGGGTAGACAGGATGTACCTAGTGCCAAGACACTCCGTACTTCGCTTTTCACCGAATTCGATACATTGCGTATTGAGTGGTGGAACTCAACGCCGCACTTTGTCTTTTACCGAGGAAGTGAAAATAATTTAATAATTTGAACTCATCTAGTGGGGATCGAAGTATGCTGTTTCCTTCAAACATATATTGAGATTGATATGTCATAATTAAATATTAGAATTTAATTTACTTTGATATACTAAAATTAGTTGTTTGGTTGATTTTATTAAATTATTGAAGGCAATTATCTCTACTAGATGTTTGAGGAATTCGATATTCACTTTGGGTTTAGTCAAAAAATATATTTTTCTCATTTTAAATGAGACTTTTAAAAGCATTAATAGATTAATAGATTCACCGAATTCGGGCTTTCTGTGACCGCGGGCCAGTGTAAAGTGTTCGGAACGTCGAATTTCCTGAAATGTATTTCCAAATACCAAAATATACGCTAACCGCTTTACCGGATCAATATCCGGTTAAAATAATGACATTTTAAATGTGCACAACATCTTCATAATTAAATATGTATTTTTTTAGCTTAAAGCTTTCATTCTACACATCTGGGTAGATAGGAAGTACGTAGTATCAAGACACTCTGTACTCTGCTTTCCGCTGAATTCGAGACAATGCTTGTTGAGTAGCGGAACTCAACGCCGCACTTTGAATATTATATTATAAGTTCAGCATATCTATTCAAAACTATATCTAATTAGTAGTGCTGTTCTCCGCTTGACATCTTGACATTGCGTGTTGAATGGCAAGCTCAACGCCGCGCTTTGTCTCACTAGGTGGATACATAAAATATTGTCATAAAAAAATATTTGTCATGCAAATATAAAAATTGTGATTAAAAATGTGATTTTTGACGTAAATTCAAACTAATATCTATAACTACATACTAGATCTTTCCATTTAGATTTATTTAGTATAGACACCCAACCTTCTTTTACCCAGCCAGATCAAGGTTTTTGTTTAAATAACAAAAATAAGGAAATTGGACTGTAAGCCTGATTAGTTTTTTAAATACAATTTCTGGTTAGTGAAACGATGATAATTAAATTATTTCGATTTCTCTGCTCTGGTAATACAAAGTGCGTCCACCACATAAACATGTAAAGTTATATATATATATATATATATATATATATATATATATATATATGTATATATATATATATATATGTATATATATATATATATATATATATATATATATATATATATATATATATATATACATATGTCTATATCCGGCGTGTCCAAACAACAGCTACTAAAGAACCACTCTAAAACCCATAAATATAGACACTAAAACCTGAAAATCTGAAGTAAATGTTTTTCTTTCCCCCATTTTAAAGTTCCTTGTAAATTTTGGCACACACACCGGTTCCGCGAATGGATAGCCTGTGGTCCATATTATTTAGACGCCGCGGCCATGCCAACTACGCCATATTTGCTTTTTTCTTTTACAAACCAAATGTATTTTTATTATAAAAGACTTTTTCATACACCTGATGTAGAATATTGAGTTAATAACTAAGATAAGCATAACGGAGTAAGGTTTGTAAAAGAAAATTATTACTATTGAACGTGTCTAACGCAATCGGTTGTCGGTTCGAATCCCACTCGTGGGAGTGATTAAATTTAAATTATTTTCTTACTTCCTCGCTCTGGTAAGACAAGGTTCGGCGTTGAGTGCCACCACTAGACACGCAATGTCTCGAATTCAGCGGAAAGCGAAGTACGGAATACTTTGACACTAAGTACTTTCTGTTTACCCTGCTATGCGGGATAAAAGCGTGAAGGTAAAGTACTCGTTAGTGACTATCATATTCATTATATCACAATTTTACATGGCTCCCAACGAATTCGAGACATTGCGAGTTAAGTGGCGGAACTTAACACCGCGCTTTGTCTTACCAAAGCGAAAAAAAATATTAGATACATCCCCTGAGTGGAAATCGAAAGCATAACCAATCGCATTTACAGTCAGACGTTGCCCCATTACACCAATCGGCCAAATTACTTCCATTTCTCTGCGCTCGTACAACACACAGCATTTAATTACGTTATTAACAGGCAATATAGTTAAAAATAAAAAAAAACGTATATATTAGGACGTCCCGACAATAGGTTTTCTCTGTTTAAGCTTTTCAACGTGTTAAAGCCTGTAACTGACACAAAATAAATAAATAAACGATATAATAGTACAATTCCGGTAAAGGAGCTTGAGTATAACGTGATACCTAGTTTGAAATGCGCTTAACAACGTTTCAGCCGCTCCGAGCTTTCATTACGTATGGAGTTTTAAATGCTTTAATTCGTACTCCATGACGTCATTGTGGCTTAGCGGTGCAGTGTGCTTATATGTGAAGGTACTAAGTTCGATTTTCGTGTAGAGCTGTTTTTTTTTATATAAATTTTCCCATTTGAAAAAGTTTTTACTGTATCTTTCTATTAATGTTCTTTTTTAGTCAGTCATTTTCAATTGTTCCTCGTCAGTCAATGGAGTGTCTTGGCACTAGGTGGTGTCTAAGCTGGTTATATATGTATATAGAAAATATAGAGAGGGAGCTCCTGTAGTTTCATGCGAGACTGGTACATCTCTCTTATTTATTTGATACACTTATTTAATATATAAGCAGTTAACGGAGTGTCTTGACACTAGGTTCTCTTTGACTACCCTGCTATGCGGGATGGCGCGTGGAGCTGCTTATATATGTACTATATAGAGACTATAGAGAGGGAGCTCCTCTAGTTACATGCGAGCCTGGTACAACTCGAATATTTATTTGATACACTTATTTAATATATAAGCAGTCAACGGAGTGTCTTGACACTAGGTTCGCTCTGCCTACCTTTTTATATGAAAAAAAATTAAAAAAGCATTTCAGCATTCTAGTTTCATTTACTATTATTTACATTTCAAATATTACCTTATATGCTTAGCTTAGAAAATTATTACAACTTAAATTACCTTTTATCTTTCAGAAAAGGGTAAAAAACGTACATTTTGTCTTAGGAAAAATGTATTTTAACAGGGTTTAAAGGCTTATACCGATATGTCTTACATTGTATAGATGTTAGCGCCACCTAGTATCAAAGTAATAGTGTACGTTTTTTGGGAGTTATAGGGAAAATTAATTTAATGTTCATTTTATAATAGTTTTTTCTTAATATATAACAATAAATGAATATATAAACAATAAATAATAAATATTTATTTATTTCAACTCAGACTTGAGACTTTATGTCTCAAATTTGAAGTAAATCGGGGTACGGAGTGTCTTGACATTAGGTGCTTCCTGTCTATCCTGCTATGCGGGATAAATGTATGGAGAAAAATGCATTTATTAAGATAGGAAAAGAATATTTGCCCTATACGTCCATAGGGCCTCGTGGCGTAGTCGGTAGCGCGTTTGCCATAATAGCAAAAAGGTCCCAGGTTCGAGTCCTGGCGGGGTCAGTGTTACTGATAACGTTTTTGTTTTTTTTTAGCTTATTTGACATATTTATTGTTTGTTTAATGTTTTATATTATTATATTTATGTAAAAGACGTATACATTTCGCCTTGTTCGCATCGTTTTTTAATATTCTACTTTTGTCCTAACAAGTGAGTTATTTAGTTTCAGGCTAACTATAATTATAGTGAGAGAGAAGAAAGAATATGAAGAAGAAATAAATATTTCAAAGTGTTCTATGTTTTTCTGTTAATTCTATTTATAAATTCACATAGACCGGGCGCATTAACTTTGGCACTAGGTGGCGCTAATGCTAGTAACATAAAAGTTTCACGCTTTATCCCGTACGGCAGAGTAGTCGGAGATAACCTAGTGTCAAGACACTGCGTTGCCTGATTATTTGTTAAATAAGTGAATTAAATACATAGAATAGTTGTGCCAGGCTCGCGTGAAATTAAAGGAGCTCCCTCTATATAGTCTCTATATACAACATATATAGGGAGCTTCACGCGCCATCCCGCATAACAAGGTAGTCAAAGACAGCCCAGTGTCAAGACACTCCTTTAACTGTTTTCCTCATGAAATCCATAGATTGTATATTTAATCGTAAAATCAGCACCGCCTTTTGCCTTACCAGAGTCGAGAAATGCCAATAGTTTTCAAATATAAAATCTCTACAAATGGAAATCGAACCCATAACCAACCGTGTATAAAGTCAGACTCTATCCGTGATCTGTATCACAACCTCTTCAAATACTCTAACTGCTTTGAAAATCTTCTGAACAGTATTTTCAGTAATATTGAAGCCGGTCGTAGCGCAGTGGGACAGCGTCTGATTGTCAACGCGATCGGTTATTAGTTCGATTCTCTCTCGAGGGAATAATTATACATTAGGTATTTTCATTTAGTCTCTCTGGTAAGACAAAACGCAGCGTTGAGTGCCGCCACTCAACACAGAGTATGGAAATGGAGTGTCGTAACAGGGTAGACAGGAAGTACCTAGGTACTTCCTGTCTACCCTGTTATGCGGGATAAAAGCGTGAAGCTAATATTATAACAATCGTGTTTCAATAAGATTAGCTAAGCAATATTCCACCTTACAAGACGTCCTTTGTGGCTTTTTGGTGTCTACGACGAATTCTTAACCTTTGCCAGTTCTTTACCCTTAAAATGTATTATTAACTAAGAATATTTCACGGCGTTACTTGTTTTTTAATAAGCTATATAGCAAATATATAGAAGTAACTCTGAATGTGTGTTGAGGGAACGTTTAATTATCTAAAATATTTTATTTTTATTTTAATTAGATCATAATTAAAAGATTATTTTCGTCTCTCTTTGAAAAACAAAGCGTGGCGTTGAGTTCCGCAATGTTAATCTGGCGGACGTTTTTTACAGTATTTTTCCGATTTCAGGATAGACAAAAATTAGTGTTGAGATACTTATCGTCTAAATTTAATATATTTAGTGGTGACTCAATATCTAATAAATTTAGACATTAGAAAGCGAAAAACGCTTAAGCCTGGAAAAAATAATACAAGCGAAATGAATAAAAGCTTGAATATTTTAGTTATAGTTTTGAATATTTTATAGCTTTTAATTATAATTTTTATTGTATAGTTATCTGTATGGTTAACACGTGACGCAATAACTTTGTATCCATTTTTATGAAAATAACGCAATTTGAAAAGTATGAAATTTGGCACAGTTATAGTTTATATAGAGAAGGAGTACAGAATGATAATATTCTTTAAAAATAATGTATAATAATATTTTAAATTAATAAAATAAATATAATACACACAACCATATGTTTGACATACACGTTTATATAAAGTAACACACACGTTGCTAAGGCAACGCGTTATCAATGCATCAACGAGATATCTAATACAAATGACACTTTCTACTAAATGCATATATGTATAATATACCAAATTAGGTTTTTTTCTTCAATTTTTGTCCGTTTGTTCCTGTCAGTCACTGGAAAAGGTGGACCGATTTTGCCAGAACTTTCACTGATAGAAAACCAATGTAATGAAGAGTAACTTAGGTTATTTTTGTTTTGAAATTATAAAATAAAAATCCATATATGTCAAATTCCACGCATATATTATTATCTTTAAAATATAGTGACGAAATGATACATGGTGTAGGTTCGAATTCTAATAGCAAAATAATAACATTTTTTCTACTATGAATTTACGCTCTACTATTGAGGCGTTAAGTTACGCCATTTAACATATCTCTTTTTTGTATATAAAATATTAAAAATTCCAAAAATAATTTAGTATGAACTATGTTTAAGAAAATTGCAGCGTTTTATTACGAATAGGAATTACGAATAATATCTATGTACTTTAAAAATGTGAAAAAAGAAAGTAGTATAGAAAAAGATTTTTAATACTTCAGCTCGGCTGAAGGCAAAGTATATTGTCATAGAGAAACTCTCTCAGGGTCAACCGAGACTTCCTGCAGAGATATTTATATCGTCGTCGTCGTCAGCCAATCGCAGTTCACTGCTGGACATAGGCCTCCCCAAGTTTGCGCCAAACATCCCGGTCCTCCGCAACCCTCATCCAGCCCTTGCGTATGTCGTCAGTCCAGCGGGCCAGAGGGCATCCTACACTACGTTTCCCAAGACGCGGTCTCCACTCCAGGACTCGTCTGCTCCAACGGCCATCGGTCCTGCGACAGACGTGACCGGCCCATTGCCACTTCAGATATTTATATAGTGATATGCTTTCTCTTTTGAGATCTCATTGTGTTTATTTGATATATAAATATCAATATACAATAATGTATATTCTTAAGACAGTAATAACGACTAAAGTAAGACACAATCTAATTATTTATAACGGAAAATATCTTTCTTGGCTTCACGCTTTTATCCCAAATAGCAGGCTAGACAGATAGTGTTGAGATCTCAACGCCGCGCTTTCTCTTACCAGAGCGAGAATATGGAAATAATTTAAATATATTCACTCCCCCGAGTGGAAAGTGAACCTACAGTCGATTAGGTATACAGTCAGACGCTTTTCCACTGTGCCACGAGCGATCTCTTTATTATGCAAAATATTTTTTTTTAGCTTCACACTGTTATCCCAAATAGCAGGATAGACAGTGTCTAGTGTCACGATCCTCCGTACTCCACTTTCCGCCAAATTTGAGACAGTGAGTGTTGATAGATCGGATCGGATCTCAACGCCGCGCTTTCTCTTACCAGAGCGAGAATATGGAATTGATTTAAATATAATCATCCCCCCGAGTGGAAAGTGAACTCAGTCAGACGCTTTTCCACTGCGCCACGAGCGAGCCTCTTTATTTATTATCTTTTTCTCTTTATTTTTAAAGATATTTAGACACGTGTAAAAGGTTGAAACTTAGACATTCCTAGAATTCTAGATTTTCTAGTGTTCATTCCTAGAGTTCCTAGAGCCTGTTCAAGTATAAAACGATTTCTATATAATGTTTTCTCCTCAGAGCGTAAATAATTTGTTGCATAAAAACGTCATTGTGATTGAATTGTTTCAGAGTCCTAAATGACGCTGCGAGAAGGTGTTCGATTGGAAACGATTGGTTGTGCGTTCGGTTCCCAATCGAGGGAATGATAATATTTCGGAAATTTGAATTTAATTTCTTCGCTCAGTTAAGAAAAGCGTGACGTTATGTTCGTCACAGAGTGCAATGTTTCGACATCAAGCGGAAGGCAGTTAACGGAGTGCCTTGACACTAGGTTGTTTTTGACCAGAGCACTTCAAAGAAATTATTTTTATTAACTCAAACTTATATTTTTCTTCTTTAAAATTAAACAATATTAAATGTTTAATAAATAAAATACGTTATGAAAAAAAAACGCAAAACAGATGTGACGAGATAAGACTGACCTCGCCAGGATTTGAACCTGGAACCTCTTGCTTATAATAGCAAACGCGCCACCAATTGCGCCACGAGGCCTTATGACTTAGTATGGCAAATATTTAATTCCTATTTTAATATGAATTTCTTTAATGAAATAATAATAAAGTTAACGTTATGTGAATTCTTCATATAATTATACACAAAATGCGCATTGTAGCTTTGACTTAAGTGGCGTTAACTTCAGTTAAGGGTTATTAATTTAATCAAATCACATATATATACCAAGCGTTTATCCCGCATAGCAGGACTGACAAGACTCCCCCGAGTGAGAATCGAACCCACAACCGATCATGTTTACAGTCCGAATCTGCCACGCAGTGCCACGTCCCGCTACACACACACACGCACGCTCAACACGCAACGTCTCGAATTCTATGGAAAGTGAACTGTGGAGTGTCTTGACACTGAGTACTTTCTGTCCTGTCTATGCGGGATAAAAGCGTGAAGCAAGTAAAAAAAAAGAAAAAACAATAACAGTTAACACTGTACTAACCAATCGTCGAACTGCACACGCCCGTCACACACTCAGCTGCTCCCCGTATCCGAACACGGGTCACGTCCGCCAAATTCATATTTCCCAATGAATGTAAGCAAGTTTAAGAACATCTGGTACGCATTCATGAAAAAATAAATATATGAAACTCCAATTTCTTCTTGGTCTCAATATTTTTAATCAAAGTTTTTTTATATGGCAGCGTTATATAAATGTTCTTTTTGTTATTAGTGCTGTCGTATTTTATTATTAACGTGATCGGTTGTGGGTTCGATTCCAGTCGGGAAAATGATAATTTAAAAATATATATTTTTTAAATTTTGCTTTGGTAAGATATATAGCGGTGTCAAGTTCTTTATAATGCTTGGACTTTGGATGGAAAACAGTCAACGGAGTTTCTTGACACTATCTTGTCTTTGACTGCCATGTTATGAAAAATATAAAGTTGCTAAATATGTATTTTCAATTATTAATATTATAAATACACCTTTGAAGATATTTCGCCGGAAATTGAAACATTGCATGTCAAACGCTTTATTAAGGCTAACCAATAGAAATTAACAGTCAGACGGTGTTCTACTGCGCTATGTTGGGCTGGCTTAATAGTATTAAATAAAACGAATTAAAACGGATTAATCGCGTATATTTTGGTATTCGAAAATACATTTTTGGAACCCTGACGTTTCTACAGTATACGCTGTATCCGCAGAGGACTATAAAGTATTTGAAAAGTCAAGCGTCCAATACTGTAAATTT
Organism: Dryadula phaetusa; assembly: GCA_032432895.1. Classification (NCBI taxonomy): domain Eukaryota; kingdom Metazoa; phylum Arthropoda; class Insecta; order Lepidoptera; family Nymphalidae; genus Dryadula; species Dryadula phaetusa. The sequence goes on from JAOYRS010000002.1 coordinate 883,035, forward strand.
GAAATACCAAAATATACCCGATTAATCCGTTTAAAATACTTTTCATAAGATCTTTTTAATAACATTAGCGTCGATACATAAAAAATATATAAAAATCACGCTTCTGTACCTCAACCACTGAAAGACAATGCAAAACAGAAAGTGCTCGTATCAGACATCTGAAATTCAGTTTACTTACAGTATCGGTATCGCTATGAAAGAGGATTTTCTGATATTTCTACTGGGAAAACAAATATGCAATTTTATACAAAAAAAGCAAGCTATTACAGTACATTTAAGAATACAATATGACTGAATATAGAAATATATTTATTTATAACATTTTTTAGCTTCACGCTTTTATCCCACATAGCAGGGTAGAAAGTACCTAGTGTCAAGACTGTCCGTACTGCATTTTCAGTGGAATAGGAGACATTGTGTGTTGAGTGGCGGAACTGAACGTCGCGTTTTGTGTGACCAGAGCGAGAAACTGAAAATAACTTAAATTTAATCACTTTTCACGAATGGGAGTCCAACCCACATCGAATCGCGTTTATAGTCAGACATTGTCCCACTGCGCCATGACTAGCTTTCAAAATCTTTAATATTCAGTACCAGTTATAAATAAATAATGTTAGTCGTGGCGCAGTGGGACAACGTCTGACTATAAACGCGATTCGATGCGGGTTCGATTCCCATTTGAGGAAGTGATTGTATTAAAATTATTTTCACTTCCTCGTTCTAGTACAACAAAGTGCGGCGTTGGGTTCCACCTCTCAATACGCAATGTCTTGAATTCGGTAAAAAGCGAAGTACGGAGTGTGTTAACCCTAAATACTTTGTGTCTAACCTGCTATGCAGGATAAAGGTGTAGCTAAAAAAACATAAGAAAGCATGATTACTTAAAAATAGACCTTAGACTTTACTTTTATACACTTCAATATAACACTAAAATTTAATGTATATATAAATAAGTACATATGGCTTAAATGTATTCAGCACTTAGACGTTACCGACAGTCACAGGTTCAATTTCTGTTGCATATAATCTTAGTAAAGAGGCTGGTTGTGGCGCAGTGGGAAAGTGTCTGACTGTAAAAGCCATCGGTTGTGGATTCGATCTCTGCTCGGAGGAGTGATTATATTTAAATTATTTTCAATTCCTCAATCTGGTAAAGACAAAGAGCGGCGTTGACTTCATCCACTCACCACGCAATGTCTCGAATTCGGTGAAAAGCGAAGTACTGGGTGCGTTGACACTAGGTACTCTCTGTCTACCCTACTATGCGGGGTAAACGTGTGAAGCTACAAAAAAAATCTTGGTAAAAGTTTTAATCAATTTCAAAAAAAGGAGGTAATCAGTTTGATATGTGTGTAAGCGATGGAACTGAATAATATTTAAGGATGATGATCCTTTGCTTAATTTGTGAAGTGTATGTTTGTACGTTTGTCCATGAATTTCTCCAAAACTTAACATTCACATTCAGATGTTTTTTTTAAATTTAATTTACATTTTCTTCAACTTAGGGAACAATCTAAGTTTCATTGAAATCGGTTTAGTTATTTCATAAATGAAAATAAAGGTAGGTAGTAGTTGTACGGTAGTTTAATTTTTATATAAATTATATTATTATTTCTTTACATACTTATTTACGCCGCTAAAAGCCCAAGTTATTCAGCGAAAATGAAAAATATTAAACGGAAACGACTATTTTTGCCCATAAATTTGGAAATGTACCCATTAACATAATTTTATGTGATTCAGTTAGGATACTTCAACAGTTTGGCAAGGCAAGGGAGATGCTTATAAACACATTAAATTCGGCACTCCATTGGACCGCTCATAACAACATGTATTACAAAACAATTTGGATTGTTTTTTTTTTTTATGGAAATACAAAGAAATTCTGTATATAAATATATAACAAAAATATTTTCTAATCCTAAGTGTGGAATAATACTTTAAATATTATAAAATATTAAAATAAACAGCATTGCCCAAAAATTATTTCTTAATAATCTTTGGGTAGCAGAAATTTGTTCAAATCTCCCTACAAAGATACTAACAAAGTAAAGAAGTTGGACGCACCTGGTACTGGCGCTTGGACGGTTTCCTTGAGGCGTGGATTCAAATCTAGCTGCGTTCAAGTTTTTTAACAAAAAATAATAAAATTTCATGATTATCATGATTTAGCTTTAGCTTTAATTATTGTCAATATTCCCCGTATATAGTACACATTTAAGACGGAGAAATTAAATTATTTATATATGTATATAGATAACAAAATAGCTATAAAATAGTGATTTATCACTACTCACCCGTCGCTTCGGTAAAGTACAACGTCGACGTGCTGATAGAAAAGGCTACCTAAGCTCCTTTTCAATTCGCGCCTCAAGGGAAATAAGTTCGCACGATCTTAGGAAATTATCCAACATCTAGCTATAGGCGATGAGTGTTCGAATAACAATACACTTGGGGACCAGTTACGTGCAAAACACCCTGGTAGGCTTATAAAAGATGATATGAAATGAATATCTTTTATGGTATATATATATATATATATATATATATATATATATATATATATATATATATATATATATATAAATATATATGTATATATTTACATTGACTAGCGTTGAGTTACGCCATTTTGATATTGCATCTCGAATTCGGAGAATAGAAAACGTCGTACAGAGTGTCTTGACACTAGTTAGCTTTTAGTGACCTGCTCTAACAAATTAATGGAGGAATTTCGCAAGTTTATTTTATAAATCGTTATGGTAAAAAATAATTTATAAATATATTTTATAAATCGATTAAATTTAAAATGTTATTTGTCACTTTAAACATACACACACATATATATATATATATATATATATATATATATATATATATATATATATAAATATATATATATATATATATATATATATATATATATATAAATATATATATATATATATATATATATATATATATATATATATATATATATATACATGGTGTTGTGTTGTGTCAGTTACACGCAATGTCTAAACGCAAATTTCACTATCTAACTTAGTATAAGAAAAAAAACATTCTGACCACATTCATTTATAATATTAAACAAAAATGACCAAATATTGTAAAAACACTTTTAAATATATGAGCACAAAAAAAACATATTTTGTTTGCGAAACCCAAATTTAATTTCATACAATACCGTTAATTGGATATTGATTTTTTTATACATTGTAACAAAAATTTAGCTGATTAATTTGTTTGTGAGTTACAAGAACAAAAAATGCTATATTTGATCGAAAAGTGTATATTTTAAAATTATTTGACTCTTTGAACTTGACGCTGTTCTTAGCATAGCAGGATATACAGACAAACATTGCTTGGTATCAAAAACTATGAACACTCAACCTATAGCCAAAATATTGAATTTAGAATAGCGTAACTCAACGCTGCGCTTTGTCTCAATAATTTCTCCAAATGGGAATCGATTTTGCTTCTGGGAACTTTCTGTTTTCAGCTTCACGCTTTTACATTCTCAAGGAAAGGTTAAGAGTTGCTAACAATGTAAATCATGAAAACGTATAAGAATTTTGACGAAACCGGTAGTAGAACGCATGGTTTAGTGGTTGGCGTGCTTTGACGGCTTCCAAGAGCCACGGGTTCGGATTTCGCTTTGTTCAAATTTTTAGACGTTTTAAAAAAAATGTTTTTAAGATTACATAAGTATATCTTCAAATGACAATCGAACCCACGACCGTCCTCATCTGGGTCTGTTCCGTCACTGCTATAATAAATACAAGAAATATCAATTTAACATTTACTAAGAAAATATTTTCTTTTTTAGCTTCACGCTTGTATCCCGCATAGCAGGGTAGACAGAAAGTACCTAGTGTCAAGACACTCTGTACTTCGATTTCCACCGAAATCGAGACATTGCGTGTTGGGTGGTGGACAAAAAAGAAAATATTTATATAGTGAAATAACACTAACATAAAAAAGTAGTTTCTTAAGAGCAAAAACTTTGGTGAAAGACGTCATTAAGTAATAGCCCCCGCTTTCTAATCTCGACTGAAATTTTTCCTCTAAATATTACTTTCAGGATGCGAGGTTTCATGATTTTCGTATTAACTGAAGGGCAATTAATTAGCTTGGAAATTAAATTATTAGGTTATATTACTTTCTCAGTGTCTACCTTGACGCAGTGGGACAGCGTCTGTAAACGCGATTGGTTGTGGGTTCGATTTCCGCTCAGATAAAAAATATATTATTGTTAATGTCAATAGCAAAAATAGAAAACAAAATCCTGCTAGATATTATACGTTGGCCATTTCTTATTTAATTTTGAGCTCGGTCGATTTGAGATTGTAGATGCGATTCCCATTCGGGGGAGTGATTATATATATTTTTTTTTAATTATAAATAAAACAAAGTGCTGCGTTTAGTTCCACCACTCAACACGCAATGTCTCGAATTCGGTGGAAAGCGATATACAGAGTGTCTTGACACTAGGTGCTTTCCTGCTATGGCGGGACAAACGCGTGAGGCTAATATAAGATTAAAAATATTGTTTATTCCTGAAATACCTGAAATTCCTGAAATTCCCTTCTCCACTTCTCATGTATTTTAAACGTAATATTCCCTGTTAATTTCAATGAAAATAAATAAATTATTAATCAAAATAATACTTGTGAAAGACTAAAAAACATTTCACAGTATTATATTTCCATCCGGTCCTATTAATAAGCTTAATTTCGTAGAGTGCTTTTAACCTCACGCGGTCGCTAATGAATTGAGTGCGTATAAATAATATCGGCTCAAAATAAATGACATGGAATGGATTTTAAAATTTAATATATTGTTAAAAGGTTTATTTAAAAGTTGTTATCAGTTTATATTTAAAACATAATTATAATGGTCACAGTGGTCAAGTACTGAGCTCTACTTTCGACTATCCGTTTCTAATAGTTGCCAGCTTTGTAGATATATCGTCCAGCACCGCAATATAACCCACCTGTATATATGTATATATGTATGTATGTATGTATGTAGCTTAACGCTTTTATCAGACAGACAGAAAGTAGGGTAGACAGAAAGTACCTAGTGTCAAGACACTCCGTACGTCGCTTTCCACCGAATTCGAGACATTGCGTGTTGAGTGGTGGAACTCAACGCCGCCCTTTGTCTTTTACCGGAACGAGGAAGTGAAAATAATTAAAACATAATCACTCCTCCGAGTGGGAATCGAATCCACAACCGATCGCGCTTACACTTCGCGCGTAGTAAGTGTAATATTTTAATTTTTTTAATTTTTTTTTTGAAACTGCTATAAATATATATATATATATATATATATATATATATATATATATATATATATATATATATACACATCTTTTCCCATTCCAACAAGCAAACATTTGCGTTTTAATATTGCCTAATTTATCGGCTGTTAACTCTATGTATTTAAGCTGGGAATATGTCACCCCGCTTCAATGTCTTAGCTAAGCGTTTCCAGCGTTAAACGGATAGTATGCTTGTTTGATGTGTTGAATTATATTGAATTATTCATGTTTGACTTATATTAAGAACCATTATGGTGCAATAGAAATTCTAACTCGATAGTGGTTGTAAGATCAATTCTCACTGAAAAAAAACTAGGGTCACGTTTCACGTTAATTAGATAATCAATTTCAAGCTTATAGCTAAAATGTTAACTATATAAAATATTACTTATAAAATTATTTAGTTCTGTATTAATAAGACAAAACGCGGCGTTTAATTTTACCAATTATGGCACAATGTCTTAAATTGGGACAGAAAGTGGACAGCGAGGTGTCTTGACATAGGAGTTTCAAGCTTTATCCAATAAAAAATAGAGCGTTAAAATAGTAACAAAATATTTTACATTTAGTCACCTAGTTATGTATATCAAAGGACTTTAGGGTTCCCTACTCAAAGGTTTGCAAAGTCTATTAGGAAGCCATCTGTCCGTATGTGAACGGTAATCCAATACTGGAAATAGATTAAGCGTGCGACCAACGATACTATACAGCATGGAAGTAATGCTTTTGAATGATACATTTTTTTGTCAGTCAGGTTAGTTAACACCATAGTATATATATATATATATATATATATATATATATATATATATAAATATATATATATATATATATATATATATATATATATATATATATTTATATATATTTCGACAAATTTATTACGCAATAAAGGACACATTTTCATAACATGCTGTATAATAAAAAAATAATTTCAGATTCATCTTTCATTCGATTGTAGGGTAGGTAAAGAAAATTTTGTGTCAATATGGTAAGATCTCCGTTTTCCACTCAAATATGGAACATTGCTTATTGAATAGAGAAATGAATGATAATGATACATTTAAAGATATTTTTTTATCACTTGCCAATGGCAATTTTCTACAAGGCCATATTAAATATAGCAGGGATTAGAAAAATATATAAACAAAATAAAAAAAAATTAACAAACAATAAAGGAACGGCAAGGCCGTCTCGCCATTTTGCTTGCACAAAGCATCTCAAATATTAATACAACTCTACATAGAGCCGCAACATTTAATTTAGTGGCTTCGACTTGCTACAGATGGGTCATTAATGACACAGACAGACGCTATATGAGAAAAGTTTTGCAAAATGAAAATTTATATTCTACAATTAAGCCTAAACAAGCCTGAAAAGAGACGTTTCAGGAAAAAGTTAGAGGTTAATGGCGACGGGGGCTAGTAAAATGTATAAATGTTAAATAAATTACTGCATTTTGAAAAATTATTCATAGAAAGTATCAGTTAACACAATACAGTATTTTTTTAGCTTTTTCATCTTTATCGTTTTTTTTATAACGGGATAGTCAGAGGTAGTGTTGGTATGCCTTTTAATGTCCAAATTCTCAATCGTTCTCTACTTTCTACCAGAATATGGCACAGTACATGTTGTGTGGTGGAACTTAACACCGTCGTTTGTAATATAAGAGAGACGATATGAAGACAATTTGTCCCACTAATAATGTGTCCCACTGGTATATAATTTTTTTATTTGATTAATTACGATTTGAGTGGATTCTTTTTCACTCTTCTAGTATTACATATATCAAAATTTCAAATTTATTTTTTTTTAATATGTAAAGTACATAAAACATTAATTATAAAATTATTTAGTTCTATATTAATCGGTAATAATTCATTAATTAAGACTGAGAAAGTAACAAATAAAATTATTATAAGAGTATATATATTAGAGCTGACCTATATCGTAATATTCGAATAAATAATTCATAACCTAGGTTTCTAAGAAAAACGTTAACTCAGTTCCATAAACGTTATATTTTTAATCTTATTTTTATTGCGCATAACACATGGTGTATGCAATTTAATCTATGAATTCATTCGCCCATATAAATTGTACTCCAACACTAAAATACACTATAAACTGTACTCAGCTGTTATTAAGCAAAATTTCCCATGTCATTATATTTTTATATTCTACAATAATATGATTAATTTAAAAATATAGAAAATATATTAAAATGATCATAGAAAAATCTTTAGGAATTCGGCAATCATCCAAAGAACCAACTCTGATAAAGAGACGAGAATAGATAATACATACTAACTCGAGCAATTTTTCATTTTTGTATTACTTCATACTTACTAATCCAACTGGTAATTTTGCGTACAACTACGTTACCATGGCAACCACATTTTTCCGCAATAAATTCATTATGTACTTCCCAAAAGAGTTTTCTCTACACATCGTTATAAATATCAATATTACACAAACCGGGAATCGAAGACAAAATCATCGTAGAAACAGACATTTTCCACTAACTGTGTGTAATTATATATGTGTTTATAAACACATAAACACCTTACGCCATATCTCATTAACTCATCGCACTTATGACAAAGTGGGGGACATTAATCACAAACGTCACTTAATATTTGCTTCCCAACCCATATCAAAGTCACGTCATTATCGACATCTGGTGTATGTCTGGCGTTCTTTTACTATGTCATCTTATAGTAATCTTATATTTGGGCTATTGATTTGTTTTTGTTGTCTGTGGAAATTGTCAGTTCGAATGGAAAGTAGAGAACGGAGTGTCAAGTCACTTGGTTATCTTTTTTTATCTGCTTATATTGTAAATGAGAATATATATATATATATATAAGGTACTAATTGGGTATATATAAATTTAATTATATACATACCAACACGCTGTATAACGTAAATGATTGTTTAAGTGTTTTTCAGTAAGCTTTGTAATTATAGATCTTTTAATAAGTTCAAAATTATATAAACAGATTGTTTTTTATTCCACACAATGTTTTATCTTATCAGCGCTAAAATACAAATAATTAAAAATTTTAATTTTTTATATTATTTAAATTTAAATTATTACACTGAGTGGGAATCGAACCCACTAGGCAAATTGGCCTTACTTATGATATTTGGCACACTCGACATTCTAAATTTATCTAGAAAAATTATATTTATCAAACAAAACCTGATCAAATCACTAGTCAAGCTTAAATATATTCTGAAGACAAATCGCTTCCAATTTACATTAATTAGAAGTATTTGTATTTCCAATTCAATTAACAGCTGTGCGTTAATGGTTTCACGCTTTTATCGCGCAAAGCAGAGTAGACAGGAAGTACCTAGTGTCAAGACACTTCGTATTCCCCTTCCCACTGGTGGAACTCAACACCGCGTCCTGTCTTGCCAGAGTGAGGAAGTGAGGTTAATTTGTATATAATCATTCCCGCTATCTCACTGTAATTGTCAATATTATGTCAATTAATGTAATAATTTATTTTCATTTTACTTACGTGTTTATATTGATAGAAATCTCCATTGTCCATTTTTCTACATCACTGAATATATATAAGTATTGTATTTATTTTATACAATGTGTTTATTTATTCGTACATTTATAACATATTTTTTTTAATTTTTATAAATTTTTTTTTTTACAAAAATGTTAATCTAATGAGTTTATTATATAAGCGTTATCGTGGTTGAGGCAAGACAGGCGTTTGATTGTACACACTAAGGTTATCGTTTTAATAACCATCAGGTAAAGTGTTTATTATTAAAAAAAATATATTCTAAATAATACAAAAGACAGGCGTGTTTAGTCATTCTAGCTCAGAAAAGAAAAATAAACCTGAAACTGTACTATGTACAAAATCTTTTTAAATATATTAGGTACCAATTGGGTACTCAGAGATAACCCACCCAGAGTGTCATAACACTCCGTTTTTTACTTGATCTGTCTATACTAAAATCGCCCATATAAATTATACTATGTTGGTATTAAACGATAAATTCCCATTTGAAAGCTTAACGGTTACTTAATAACACATTTGCTGGGACGCCAGAACACCCTGTGTAGTTTAATTTACAATACACTGCCATGCCAGCAGTCTATGGAGCAGATAGCGGCCAAGTCAACGCAGAGAAAGGACTTAGAGTAATCTTGGTACGGAAATCCGTTTTGCTATTCACATAGAATTGAGTCTAGACTCAGGCTTCTATTGTAACTAAGTTTAAGATCATAATGTTAAATCTGTAGGTTAGAGGAGCTCGTATTAGCTTAAGTTATACAGTTTTCAGTTAATTTTCAGTTTAACACCGCGTTTTGTTTGGAGAAATAAAGTATTGTTTTTTTCCTCTATATTTAATATATTTTAAATACAAAACTTACTCAAGTAGACTTGAGTTAACTTGAGTAAACAGCTTCACGTGGCCAACAAGTACTAGTGGGTAGTCAGAGACAGCCTAATGTCAAGATCCTCCGTTGTCTGCTTTTCTTCCGAAAATGGGGTCGTGTTGCATTTAACACGCAATGTCTCAATGATTTCAACGCCGTGTATTGTCATATCAGATTTCAAAAAATAAATAAATATGACTCCAGTTCCACTAAATGAGAACCGAATCGACTATTAATCGTCAAACGATGTTCCACTGCACCTAGATGGCATCTTAAAAATTTCATACATAAAATTGGATGACTAAAGGTATTTACGTCATTTAATTACGTCGTTTAAGCCGTTACCTTAGTTGAAGGTTCGAATTCGAATAAAATTCACACAGCTAACTACCGTTCAATATGAAATATCTAGATTTCAGACCAAATTAAATGTCTTAAAACTACGTTTTCTTCCTTCCTTCCCGTCAGATTTGACAAAGTATACATATACTTTCCTATTTTCTTAAAAACCATAATATACAATGTTTTGGATTTCCGCCAAATCCAAAACATTGTATATTATCGAAACTCAGAGCGATAATATGAAAATATTTTAAATATAATCATTTCCTCGAGTGGGAACCGAACCTACAACCGATCGCGTTTTCAGTCAAACACTGTCTCACCGAGGCATGACCGGCCTCAACAAAAAAAACCCCCATAAAAATCAATTTAAAACACGATTTCATTAAATTAATACAATAGCAGAAAATAAATCGCCCAAATGTGTAACACCCAAGTAACGTATGTCAGATCCATTGAAACTTCATTCCATGAGGAATGTTAATTATACATGACCATTTATTACTTTGACTTGAATGGGCCTTCATTCGATATTGAAAAATTGAAACGCCCCGAAATAAATATTGAATACTATAAGCTAGCTAATGACTCTTTATGCATGTACATATATATTTGATCATCATGTTTTATGAGGTTGATTGTAAACGCAACTGGTTGTGAATTCGATTCTCGTTCGGAGTAAAATATTTAATTTTAATCGAAAAACATTTATAGAAAACGTATTAAAAATTTTACGCAGTAAGATTCGAACCCGCGTCTCTTGGAAACCGTCTAAGCGCTCTGACCACTAAGCTACTCTACTACCGGCTGCGTCTCAAACTCTTATACGTCTTTTTACAACTCATTTACGTTTTTGAAAAATGTTTTCTTTGTTGTTTAAATGTTTCCTTAGTGTAAAATGACACTAAAAATATTAAATTATTTCAATTATTTTCGTGTGAAATCAAAAGCGATTAACGAAGTTTTATTTCAACCAGTCTTCGCTTCCATAGTTGCACACTGAAAATGACACCCTGGTCCAAACAGTGAAAGGGAAATCCGATCTCCTGGGTGCTCTCTTCGCCTCGAGCTCTACTTTGGATGACAGAGGAATTACGCCGCTGACCATACGCCGCGGTGCCAGAGCTCGATGGCCGACATTAAGTTCAGTCAAAAAGCTGTTTGGCAAACTCTATTTACTTGCATTTCTATCTTATGTGCTCCTGAGTTATCACTGGTGCTAACGCGTTTATTTCGACACTCTTATTCACTCAGCGTAGTCCCTGATTCATGGAAGAGCGCCCTAATCCACCCGATCCCAAAAAAAAGCGATGATTCGTATCCGACAAACTACATGCCTAACGCTATAACCTCCCTTCTCTCCAAAGTAATGGAGAGCATAACAAACAGCCATCCTGGTGTATCTGGAAGTTCCACGGTTGCTCAGTATGGCTTCCGCCATGGTCGGTAAACCAGTGATCTTTTAGTGTACTTAACCTCTTTCTGGCAGTTAGTCTGGACATGGCGAAGGCCTTCGATCGAGTGTGGCACGAGGAACTCTTTGCCAAATTTCCATCGCATGGGTTAGGAATTATGCAATTGGGTCGCCAGCTTCCTCACCGGGCGTAGCATAAAGGTCGCTATCGACGGTTTTTGCTCTTAATTAATGTCCGTGAACAATGGCGTCCCCTAAGGTTGTGTGCTGTCCCCAACACTGTTCCTTCTGTATATTAATGATTTGTTAGAGAATCCTAGCAGTCATTCTTATGCAGACGACAGCACAGCGGACGCCGTCTAGGCCGGCCATGTAGGTCTTTCTCGGGAAAACGTTGGCAAGTGCCTAAAAAAACTAGTCGTTCGTCAAAGCATCTCTTGAGAATGTCTCTGTCTGGGTTGAAAGGAACCTGTTTCAGTTCAACCCCCTGATGACACAAGTTTGCGCGTTAAAGCCGCGCCCGATATCAGTATGTTGGGCCTTTCAAGTGACTGCCAGTATCGTGATCATCTGGAAAGCAAGGCCAAGTTAGGCCCGAAATATCTTGGTGTCATCGGCAGAACGAGACCCTTTTGCCCCTTTGGGCCCAGTTTCTTCCTCATATGGAATACTGTTCTCATCTCTGGGCTGGTGCACCCGAGTAACAGCTTAAACCATTTGATCGCATACAACGGAGAGCCATTCGGTTCGTTGGGGACCGAATAATCTGTGATAGGCTTGATACTTTGGCGCTGCGTAGAGACGTTTCATTGTTATGCGTTCTCTATCGCACGACGAGTGTTCTGTAGAAATGTTTGACCTGATTCCTGCCGCTGAATTTTCCAACTGCACAGTACTTACAGACTAAAATACCATCTCTACCATCCGGATACATAACATTCTAATACGTGCGGTTTTGTAGAAATTTCCTTCCAAGTGCCAGACTAATGTGTTCCACATTACTACCTGCGGCAGTGTTCTCAGGTCGTTACGACATAAATACCTTCAAAAAGCGCGCTTAAAGGCCGGCAATGCTTTTGTAGCTCCTCGGGGCCGTGGGCGGTGCTGATCATTTAGCATCACGTGACTCGCACGCTCGTTTGCCTTGCCTGACCTAAAAAAAAATGTTATGCCTCTAAGTTATTTATGGGATAAAGCGTAAAGCTGATACGTAAAGGTTAAATTAAATTTTTTTGTTAAAATGCCATATCAAAAGATATGAGCTCTAGCTTCACACTTAGCAGGGTAGACAGGAATTATATAGTGATAATGCACTCTGTACTCCACTTTCCACTCAATTTGAGACATTGCATGTTAAGTGACGGAACTCAGCGCCGCGCTTTGCCTATCAGAAGTCATTTTCAGTTTTTTCCAATAAACTTATAAATCAGTTTGTTTTATTTGGAAATGTTGAATAAAAATCTTTTTATTTTAACTATATACTCTAACATTCATCAAGAATTACTGCATATTTTTAATGGAAACGTACTATTTTTTTTTCATACATTATAAGTTTATCACGGACAGAGTACAGACAAATAGCTGGGAAGACTTCGTTATTTTAGCTTCACACTTTATCTCGTATAGCAAGGTAGTTAGAGCAAATGTCATGTTGAGAATCTCCAATCGGTGCTTCCGTTCTATTTAAATAGCGGAACTGAACGCCGTGCATTATCTTATGAGAATCCACAAACGCTCTCATGTAAAGATATATTAAAAGTTAGCTAGGAATAGATTATCGTCTTTCTATAAATGCTTAACACTAAAGCATTAAGCTTCACCACAAAATGTGCAATACCAAATGGACTTCCATTGTTACAGGCAATCTACTTGTATGCACGTATATGTAAAGGCATAATATGGCCAGCGTCTTATCCATATTGAGTTATATCCTCTCCATTGTGTGTTCGATCCTCACTAGGGGGAGTGATTATATTCAAATTATTTTCACTTCCACGCTCTGGTAAGACAAAGTGCGGCTTTGAATTCTACCACTAAACATGCAATGTCTCGAATTCAGAGAGTACGGAGTGTCTTGACACTAGGTACTTTCTGTCTACCAGGATTTCTGCTATGCGGAATAAAAGCGTGGAGCAAAAAAAAATTATCTCCATCATAATACCATAGATTTCACTCGATATCTCGACTCTTCGATTCGGTCATTTGTAAAGAGGGTGTGGGTTTGAATTCAGTTTAGGTAATAGGTTATACTTTAAATTAATCTTTATGCGACGATCGACGATCTTAATGTATTAATCTATGCGGGATAAAGCGTGAATCTATTTTTACGAGCCTTTTTTTAACGTGCCGTTTTAGTTGGTTAGTTAATTAGTGTACGTGAAGTATTTGAAGCATATTGAAATTATATATATACAATGCTGTTATCCCAAAATGGCCGCCGCAACAAAATGGCGGATTATAAAATTGTGCACAGCTAACTTAATATGAGTACTAAATGTAAGGGCTTGATTTTTAGAATACTATACTCTATAAAAAAGTTTGTTGTTTTTTAATGTGAAAAAATAAACCTCACAATCAGGGAGGATCTAATGTCAATACACCATATTTAAGAATTTCGTTTTAACTGGTGGAGCTCAACACCATGTTTTGTTCTAAGAAAATAAAAATCAACCCCCAAATGTTATTTGAACCCACAATTACAAAGAACCATATTACAAAGACATAAACTCCAATAACGTGGAAAAGCCATAACGTACGAGTAAAACGGGCAGTTTAAGATTATAAATCGCTATTAAAATGTTGTAATATTCGACGCCCGTATGCAAATCAGGTCATACGTTGAACGTGATTGATAGGAAACGTCAATCAGGCACGATTGAGTAGTTGCAACGATCAATGGACCATTTGTTATACTGAAGATTACCTAAACTAAGTTAAGATTAGCATACTAAATGCTTCACGTTGGTACTGCAGAGGAAACTAACGTCAAGACAATATATTATCCACTTTGAGTGGCGGAACTTAACGCCGTGTTTTGACATTATATAAACTTTCTTATAAATAACAATGCCCTAATAGGCTGATCTTTTTTTAGCTTCACGCAGAGTGTACCTAGTGTCAAAACACTCCGTGCTCCACTTTCCACTGGATTCGAGTCATTGTGAATAATTTGAATTTAATAATTCCCCCGAGTGAAAATCGAACCCTTACCCAGGTGCATTTACAGTAAGACGATGTCCCACTGTGCCATAACCGTCGTCTGGTATTTTATATGTATATGTATATTTTCCTTTGACTGAGCATCGAACTTACAACCTACGTTTAAATTCACATCACAACTGCTACCACAGAGGTGACATCATTCATTAATTATATATTACAGGACAGGTTCTAAAATGTTAGTTCCTCAGGGAAATACTTGTTTTAGTTTACAAATATCCATGCGGTCAAACAAAACCGCTTATCGTTGTAAGGAAAAGCTTGCGGTTAGATTTGCAATGAGATTTTACGTCGAAATCCGTTTCAGAACTTATTTTGAGCGTAAAATATTATTTACGTCGGTGCTTTGGTATGAAGTAGTTTTTTTTTTATTTATTTTTTGCAATTTTCACGTTTTGTCTCGCAAAACAAGATAGTGAAGGAGAACCTAGTGACGCTACGGTTTATGCCCAAATTCAAGACATTGTGTGTTGTGTGGCGAAACTCAACGCTGCACTACGTCTTACTAGAGCGAGTACATTATGTTAAATTTTATTTATTACTTGAATATAATTGTTTTAGGTGCCATAGAAATACGGTTGTAATATATGTCACTATACACGGTATACTGGGAGCAGATTCACGGGGTACCCATACACGTCGTCGACTGATTTCCGCCTGAATATATATATATATATATATATATATATATACGGGACCCTTCGTGCGTGAGTCCAACTCACATCTGACCGATTTTGTCTTTTTAATACTGACTGACTGACCTTACATCAATATATTTGGGTAAACCATAGCTACTTAGTGTTTAAATCAATATCAGTATAAATTCAAGTTATTTTAACAAGTGAAATATATTGAAATAATAATAAAAACGTCAGTATTCCACAGTGAACGAGTATAAAGAGCCTCGTGTGGATTTTATGTTGACTTTGAACAGGGAAAGCCAAATCATAGTTAAAAAGGAGGGTAGGCGTACTATAATAATATTAATATTCAAATGATTTCCTTTTACTAATATATAGGACTTATATCTAAATAAATTACGCTAACAATATTATGAACTGTATATACTATATCGTATTCATTGAAAGTATTACCGTGTGGTTTCCATGACACCTATTAGTGGCGACTTACTTTTGTGTGGTGTTCATTAAAAATGTTTCATTCAAACACAGTTTGTAGTACGCTTTTTATATTTTTAATCTCTTCTAAAGTAGGGCATCGTAAATGCTTAATTATGTAAAGACTAGATGCCGCTCGCGGCTTTGTCCGCGTGGCGTGTTTATGAAAATTTATATATATATATATATATATATATATATATATATATATATATATATATATATATATTTAAAATGGAGCGCCCCACGCTACGGTCTACATACACACCCTTCGGGGTGTCCTCATACTTTATAAGTTACCTTCCTCCAGTATCATCGGTACTGTGTTTTCGAAGGTGTGTGTTTGCTTCATATATCTTTGTGAAATAAATGAAAAAGATAGCTTAATAAAATGTAGCAAACATACATATACGTATATGTATATATATATATATATATATATATATATATATATATATATATATATATATATATATATATATATATATATACATATATATAAAATCAATATATTTCTTAAAATATTTTTATTATGTTTTGTAAACTATAAGCAGGGTAGACAGAAAGTACCTAGTGTCAAGACACTCCGTACTTTGCTTTCCATCAAAATCGAGACATTGCGTATTGAATATCCACTCAACGCCGCACTTTGCCTTTTTGTACCAGGGCGGGGAGTATGAAAATAATTTAAATGTTATCACTCCCCCTAGCGGGGATTGATCTCACAACCGATTGCGTTTACAGTCAAACGCTATCCCACTACGCCACGACCGACCGTAATTGATTGTTGGTTCAAATCCCACTCGGAGGAATAATTATATTTCAAATTTATATCAATTTCTCCGCTTTGCTAAGATAAAGCGCAGCGTTGAGTTCCACTACTCAATATGAACTATTTCAATTTCAGGTGGAAAGCAGTCAACAGAGTGTTTTAACACTAGAATGTCTATGACTGTGTAAAACACAAATGCCTCACTCCTTGGTGTAAAAAATTTGACATATATAGTTTTTATTTGGGGACAAAATGCAAAATATCAATAATAAGTTAAAAATATATTTTTTTTTTAGCTTCACGCTTTTATCCTGCATGCAGCAAAGAACGGTTCTTCGCTTTCCGCCGAATTCGAGACATCGTGTGTTCAGTGGCGGAACTCAACGCCGCCCATTGTCTTACCAGAGCGGGAAAGTGAAGATTATTTAAATATAATCACTCCACCGAATGGGAATCGAACTCATAACCGATCACGTTTACAGTCATATAAAAAAAAAACAAAAATTTTACACCACCACCACATGTGTAGCGTACACTTTTGTATTAATAGACATATACGCGTCGCTATGGAAACGCGTACAACAGGACAGTTATTTAATTCGCCTAATTCTTTTTGGATCACAATAAAGAATAATAAATACAGGAATAATGAGGATACTTATAATAATTTCAAGTAAATTCCTTTCATAAATAATGTCCCTCCTTCGATATACCTTGGAAAATATAATTGAGAAAATGCCTTATTACGGACAAAAAAAGCTCTTATAAATCCCCTTTGAACGGAAGTCAGATATGATTTGATATGTTTAGATATTCAGATGTACATACATGATTGTGTGTGCTTCCGTCCGTATGTTTATATTGAAATATGGTTATGATAATTAATTTCTAATTTTTTTCAAAAAAAAATTGAAATTTTGGCTTTGAATATTAAAAATATCGAATTTGTTATGTAAAAAAAAAATTAGCCTACTATTTGTTTAATATTAAAATTATCAATTGTTTAAGATTACTTTTTTTTAACTTGACGCTTTTATCCCGCGTAGCAAGGTAGACAGAAAGTACCTAGTGTCAAGACACTCCGCACTTTGCTTTCCACTGAAATCAAGATATTCAAGCATGTTAAGTGGAGGAACTTAACACCGCAGTTTGTCTTACCAGAGCGAGGATGTGACACCAATTTAAATAAAACCACTCCTCGGCGTGGGAATCTACCTACAACCGGAAACCTACAACCGATCCGAACACACACACAACCGAACGTTTACGGTCAGACGCTGGCACACTGCGCCACGACCGGCCTCAAATTTCCATTTTTAATAAAATATATTGTTCACGTACATTTCGTCTAGAAATTTTAAAATTATTCATAAATATTTAGTATAGATAATGCGGCGTTAAGTTGAGTTGTTGAGTTCCATCATATCAACATGCAATGTCTCGAATTCGGTGGAAATAAAGGTACGTAGTGTCTGGACACTACCCTGCTATGCGAGATAAAAGAAGCTCTCGTAGTCTTAGCAACGTGTATGTCACTTTTTACAAAAGTGTATCGCAAACGTATAATAGTGTGTGTGTAGTATTTATTTTGTTAATATATTGTCATCTTTTATCAGCTACGAGCTGTTAGGAAGTACCTAGTGTCAAGGAGTTCGAGACATTGCGTATTGAATGGGGCGATCATCGCCTCCCTTTGTCTTACCAGAGCGTGATAATCAAAAAAATTGGAATATAATTATTCCTCCAAGTGGAATCGAACCCACATCCGAACGCGTGTACACTCAGACGCTGTCCCACTACGTCACAACTAGCCTTTATTGTATTTCCAATGAACAATTATGAAAACACATAGACTTTTTGTGTTTTTTCTCCATATAAATTACTAGATTCGGCCGTATGGTGTATTGTTAAAAGTTACATTCGTACTTTATAGTTATATTATTAAAAAAAAAATTCTACCCAACGCCGCGCGTCTGTCTATTACTTAACGTAAAAGACATATTTAATCTATATTAAATATTTAAAGTATAAGAAATAAGAATACTGTTTTGGTCATAGTGGCTTCCACATAAAAGAAAGTTCTAACGTTTAGTTAGAACTATTTAAGACAAATAATCCTACACTCCATGATGTTTGTGTGTAAAGCGAAGTCTTGAAACAAGTTACCTTCTAATTTCCCTGTTACGTATGATAAAAGTGTGAAGCTAAAAAAGTGGGGCATATCGTCACCCGTAGTGGCTTACTTGGACAGTATTTTACTGATAAAACCACATGGGAATAATTATTGTGTTTAAACATAAGTGTATGTCAAACACATGGTAGTGTGCGTAAATTTGTTATATATATATATATATATATATATATATATATATATATATATATATTTTAACGCTTTGTTAAAAAATACATTCTTACTACCCAGATAAGCGTTTGCCAAATTTTATTCCCTATTTTTCAATTTAAAATATGACAAAATTTTCATTCAAATATATATTAATACAAGAATATACAATCCATATATAATATTTATAATTTATATTTATAAAATATAATTATATATAATATGTAATATCTTGAGGCCGGTCGTGGTGCAGTGTGACAGCGTCTGACTGTAAACGCGATCGGTTGTGGGTTCGATCCCCACTCGGGGTAGTGATTATTTTTAAATTATTTTCACTTCCTCGCTCTGGTAAAGACAAAGAGCGACGTTGAGTTCCACCACTCAACACGCAATGTCCCGAATTTCGTGGAAAGCGAAATACGGAGTGTCTTGACACTAGGTACTTTCTGTCTACCCTGCTATGCGGGAAAAAAGCGTAAACCAAATAAAAAAAAGGAAATATAATATTTTAAATGAATATTGTATGCATTTTTGACCATTAACTCTTGGTCTTTGTTTCTTTTGATATCTATGCAGTATAAACAAAGTATGATATAAACTCGATTGGTTGCGAATTCCTTTTCTATTTATGGGAACGATCATATTTAAAAAATAAGTTGATTTACGCCGCTCTGAACCTAAAAAACGGCGTTAATTTCCACCATCCACACGCGAAATCGCGATTTCAGAAAGACAAGAGTGAAATGTCTTTAGCTTTGACGACCTCAATAATAGCAGGTTCAAATCCCGTATCGCTTAAATATTTTTTTTATATATATTTCTAAGAATTTCTCTTTTTTTTACTCTTAAAATACATATTAAAAACAGACCACGCCAAAAACAAATGTATATTACCCTTACCTTGGAAACCGGTACATTTTATCGAAACATTATGAACGAACAGATCAACAGTGGAATAAGATGGAGCAAAAAAAATTTTTATTGCCACTTACTACGTTTTCAGTTTTCCAATACATTTATCCTGTTACCCTCAACATTATATCGAACGCTAGAATAAACTCGATTGCTTCTGATTATATGAAGAATGTTTTGACATTGTCTAGCTGGCTAGTGTTAAAACTTTTCACAGATTATATGGCGGAGCTTAACATCGCACTACAGGATACATGATTTTTTTAACTTCACGCTTAAATCTTGCATAGCAGAGTAGACAGAAAGTACATACGGCCATACTTCGCTTACCATCGAATTCTAGACATTGTGTGGTAAGCGGTGGAACTCAACGCCGTACTTTGCCTTATCAGAGCGAGAAAGTGAAAAAAATTAAAATATAAACACTCCTGTGAGTGGAAATTGAATCTATAACCAATCGCGTAAGGCCACGTACAGTTGGGCGTGGTCCCACTGGACCACGACTGGCTTACATTATAATAGTTTTACCATAATCATTTCTTAAAGCGATTATCCAAACCATAATTTTCATGTTTAGTCAGACGCTGCTCCACTACGCCTCGATGCTCTAAGAAGTCCTTAATGGTATGTTTCAGGGTCTTTCCTCTACTTCGGTCTCTACAAAATTATTATATATAAGTTACATAATTTCCCCCATTTGGTAACACAAAACGCAGCGGTAAGCTCCACCACTCAACATGCATTGCCTAGATTTCGGGTGAGAACGGAATCGAAAATAGAACAGAGTGTCTTGACAACAGATTATAATAATAAATAATTATTATTTTTAGTTTGAAAACAAATTCTTGAATTTTCATAACTATTGAATATATTCAACGAAATTACCAAGTTTGTGGCAATCGGCAATAGTTTGAGATTAATAATTGAATTAATCTGACAGTTAAGTGGCATCCCGAACTAGCCGTAACCAAGGACTACAGCAAAGGGCTTTAATATAATGCCAATATGTATTACACTGTAAAGAAATATATATTTATGTATATATAGAAGAATTTGCACTAAGCCGGACTTGAACCCGCGCCTATTGAAAACAGTTATTTTCTAGCCATTAAGCCATGTTTTCTTATCGAGTTATGTCGAAATTCTTATATGCTTGTTGCAACTTTTCTTTCTTGGACGGTTTTCATCAGACGCAGGTTCAAGTCCTGGTGCGTTCAAATTGCTATATACATTTCTTAATATAATATTTACTTTACTTAAATTAGATAATTATATTAGATTAGGCTTAAAAGAATCTTAGGTGTGTCTTTAAATCTGAAAATTCCAATTAATTGGGTGAAAAATGAAGAACAGGGAGCTTCAGTTTAGTTAATTGAGCCTTGAAAGCCCTCGTGATGCTGTGGACTTCTGGATGTAAACACGATTGGTCATGAATTCGATTCCTACTAGAGTTTTAGCTTCATGCTTTTATTCTGCATAGCAGGGTAGACAGAAAGTGTCCTAGTGTCAAGACACTCCGTACTTCGCTTTCCACCGAAGTCGAGACATTGCGTGTTGAGTGGTGGAGCTCAACGCCGCACTTTGTCTTTAACATAGCGAGGAAGTGAAAATAATTGAAATATAATCACTCCCCCGAATGGGGATCGAACCCACAACCGATCGCGTTTACAGTCAGACGCTGTCACACTGCGCCACGACGGGCCTCCACTTTCTTCGGTAGTATAGTGGTGAGTATCCTCGCCTGTCCTATTAGAGGTAAAGATTATATTTTAATTATTTTTATTTTTCCACCTCGATAAGACAAAGCGCGGCGTTAAGTTCTGCCTATTAACTGTCAACATTTATAATTAATGTTTTAACACTATTTTCAGGTAAAAATACTAACGTTAAAGCTATTTTCTTCCATGTACAATATATTTCACTCCATTTTGTACTGTACGAAGTAAAATTTTAAAAGTATTTTTGTTACAAAAGAATGCCAGCGAGACTTTGTTACTCAGCCTATACGTCTGTCCACCTGTCAATCTGTCTAACATATCGTTACTCGATGCTTGTCGCTTTTGAATAGACCAAAAATTGAAATTTATAGACTTTCAAAATATATATATATGCTTGGTATATTAGGTAAAATAAATTGAAGATTTTTTACAGCCTTTTGAATGGCGGAATTAAACGCCTTGTGTTACCAAATATATAAATATAAATACAATTTTATAATTTCTATACCCTTTAGTTCTAATTACTTTGTTGGCATCGATTACAATACGTTATTTCTTATTTATTTTTACCATAAAATCTCTTTGGTAACACAAGGCGTTTAAAATATAATATATATATATATATATATATATATATATATACATACATGAATTTTTAAACGTCCCATATTTACAAATTAATAATTTCTATTAAAGGTATCACCTTTGAAATCAGACGGGAAGGGAACAATGAAATGATTTTTGATTATTCTCTCTCCATCCTGCTATAAGGAATAAAGCTTAAAGCTGCTTAGAATTTTTTAAAATATATTTTTATGTTAGTCATAATTTTTTTTTAATATTTTTTTTGTGTTATTTACAATTCCTTTTTAATTTAATTTTTTATTAAGTATTTTTTTGTGTTAAATACAATTTTTTTATTTATTTATAATAAGCAAAAAATAAATTATGAATAAATTTACATAAATCAATATCCATTCAAATAAATCTAAACAGGCGTCATACAATGACGGTCATACATACATTTCTGTATATATATAGATGTTATTACTATTCCCTTAGCCCCTATGCTCGAACCTGATTGCACTTTGTATTCCATAATACACCTTGTATTCTGGTCGAAACACACCTATTTACATATAAACAAGATTAATCTTTCAGTTTGTTTTATCTAAAAGAAAATAAAGTCAATGTTGAAATAATGAAATAATTATAATTCTAGTTGTAATGATATTAGGTAATCTCGTATAGCAGGGTAGCCAAAACTACCTACTCCAAGACCAAGACACTCCGCTGAGTGCTTTCCACTGGAAATCTTGACATTGCATGCTGAGTGGCGGAACTCAACCGCGTTCTGTTATATTATATGTTTTGTAAATCGGCTATAGCTATGAAAATACTGTATTGTTGTAGAAATTGGATCAATATCAATTGATTCTAATAAGTTTACAAGATTACCTTATATTGATAGAAGACGAAGCTAATAAGTGCATTTATTTATTTTTTTAAATACTATCCAATTATTGTATATCAAGGAAACGTTTATATTAAATTTTTTTATTTATATATAATTAACGTAACACACACGAAGAAAAAAATCACTCAAGTTATTTTCATTTATTCTCAGTCATCTCTGATAAGACAAAGCGCGTCGTTAAGTTCCGCCACTCAACACATAAAATATCGATTTCAAGCACAAACAAGAAAAAGCTCTCTGATTACCCTGGTATACGGGAAAAGGAGAGAAGCTGGAAAACCATATTTTGGATTAAAACAATGAAAATATACATGGTACCTGGAACTGAATTCATACATATTTTAAACTTTATCTCTACATACAAATACGTATTTACTCTAGTTTTTTGCGAACACCACAAAAGCTTGAAACTTACCAGTTAAAGTACAGATATCGCCCCAACCGGAAATGGGTCGGGAAATAATAAAAAAGTAGACAAATGTCCTGGTTGTATAATACTTTACTTTGTTCAGATATATTTGGTTTTTGTATAGATTGCTTTTTCTATGCACTTTATTGTTGATACTTGAAAGTTTATTATTATTATTTATTTAAATATTAAAATTACTTATAAGTAATCATATTCGATTAATATTTTAATTATTTCCCACTTTCCCCGCTCTGGTCAGACAAAACATAGAATTCCACCACTCACCACGAAATTAGAGAACAGCTCTAAGCCTATCCTGATATACGGGATTAAGTGTAAAGCAAATAATACACAATATATATATATATATATATATATATATATATATATATATATATATATATATATATATATATATATATATATATATTACTTTCTCGCTCTGGTAAAGACAAAGTATGGCGTTGAGTTCCACCACTCAACACGCAACATCTCGAATTCGGTGGAAAGCGAAGTACGGAGTGTCTTGACAGTAGGTACTTTTTGCCTACCCTGCTATGCGGGATAAAAGCGTGATGCTAAAAAAACTAACATTTCCGCATATTTTCATAGTGTCATACGTTTTGTTTATTTTGTACACAAAATTTAATATTCTACCAACACCCGTGAGCCGTTTTAATTAATTCATTTACAAACTATAACGAGTTCGTGTATTAAATATTAGTGTGAAATTTAATCTTTTTGTAACATAATTACAGTTTTAAGCTACTCTTTATAAAAAAACTTAACTACGTTTTAATATTACAATAAAACGAACACTTATATAAAGGAAAAAAATATTTTATATATTGTTAACTTAGCAAGGTTGACGCCATTTCATACCAAAGTAAATTCAAACTACAAACAATACTACATTTATGTTAAAACAAATTGAACTGTCTATAATATTTATTTGAATAGTTTAATGTCTCTATTAGATTACAAAAAGCAGCTTTATGCCGTATTGCTGGGCTTAAGACAATCCAGTGTCAAGACACTAGGTTGTCTTAATTACGTGCATAAGGAATTTGAAGATTGTGCGTGGAGTAGCAAAATTAACACCATGCTTTGTCTTACCTAAGACAGAAAAGAGAGGAATGAAAATAAATGAGAATTGAACCCACAACCGATCACGTTTACAGCCAGACCTTGTCCCTACTGCGCCTTGTTGACTACTTCTAGTCTTCTAATGACGTAGATTATAATGAACGATATTGGCTTTTGCATTTTCTTCTGCATAAATATTTTAAATATTTTTAATTTCATATTCCGTCCGACTGATTTTTATAAAACGGGTCCGAAGATTTCCCTCTACTTGTTAATATTATTAAGGGAAGAAAAATCACGATTTTAAATTTTCACGCGCCATCCTGCATAGCAGGGTAGTCAGAGACAACATAGTGTCAAGACACTCCGTTGACTGCTTATATATAAAACAAGTGTATCAAATAAATAAGAGAATTGCATCAGGCTCGCATGAAACTAGAGCAGTTCCTTCTCTATAATCTCTATATACTACACATATAAGCAGCTTCACGCGCCATCCCGCATAGCAGGGTAGTCATAGAGAACGTAGTGTCAAGACACTCCGTTGACTGCTTATATATTAAATAAGTGTATCAAATAAATAAGAGGCCGGTCGTGGCACAGTGGTACAGCGTCTGACTGTAAACACTACTGATTATGGGTTCACTCAGAGAAGTGATTATATTTAAATTATTCTCACTTCCACGCTCTGGTAAGACAAAGTGACGATCATTTAAGACGCAATGTCTCGAATTTGGTGGGAAGCGAAGTACAGAGTGTCTTGACACTAGGGACTTTCTGTCTACTCTGCTATGCGGGATAAGAAGCGTGAAGCTAAAAACAAACAAAAAACAAAATAAATAGGAGCGTAGTACCAGGCTCGCATAAAACTCGAGGAGCCCTTTCCATAGTTTCTAAACTCTACATATACAAGCAGCCTCACACTAGTGTCAAGACACTCCGTTCTCTACTCTCTGATCGAATTCAATATATGATTTTTTAATTTACTTTAAAAAAAATTAATATATCACGCTAACAAACATATATATGTACATTGGAACTTCACTTCAAGTTTTGCTCTAGAGTGCTTTTAGAGATTTTACTGTTAATTTGGAAGAGATCCAGACAAGTTTTAAGTTATCGCGTTCCGTAGCAAACGTTTATCATTAATACTGCCGTTTAGTAGTTGCTAATTTCCACGCTCTTGGTGGTATTGGAAGGGTTTAAAAAGGCTAATCGGTTATATTCCTTCTGTAAACACAATTTTAGAGTACGTTTGTAATGGTTGGAATTCTATTTTTTTTTTAATGTTAAGTATGACTGAAAATAAGGTGCGGCGTTGAGTTACACTCAACTCGCATTGGATCGAATTTATGTTGTGGATAACAGGGTACCATGGTACGTTAGTTAGTTGTACGTCCGAATACCACTTTGCGAGATTATTGTTAATAGCTACCATTTAAAGTCAAGAATTACAATTACATTTCTGTGAATTATAAATTAACAAGGTCTATTTTAAAATTAAATTCTTACATTAAAATATATATTTAAAAAAAAGTATAAACAAATAGATTTCCACTTTAATTCATAGTAATTGATTTTTTTTATGTATATGTTTGTCTTTGGTGTGGTTTCTAAGGAGTTAAATGTTTACCAGTTTACCATGTAAAAAAAATAGCTTCACGTTTTATCCCGTATAGCAGGATAGGCAGGGAGAACCTATTGTCAAGACACTCCATTCTCCGTTTTCCAACCGAATTCAAGACTTGCATGTTGAGTGGCGGAACTCGACGCCGCAATTTGTTTTACCAGAGCGGGGAAATGAGAATAATTTTATAATCAGTAGCTTTCTCATTGCGCCACGATGGCTTGCAAAGTATTTTTTACTATAAGCGTTACTTAATTCTGTTTTTTTATGCTGTTTAAAATTGCATAATCAAAGTACTTTAATTATTAAATTCATATCATGACTATATTTTATGGTCCTCAGGTATGTGAGAATTTTTTCAAAAGGCCTTATATAGATTTCACTGTGTTATCGTTTACAAACATAATTTACCAAAGATTTACATAATGTTGGTAAAAATTGTCAACCAAATTATATAAAAGTAACTAAAAATTAAAAAATAATAAGTAAAAAATTGAAAAAAATCATCTATTGGATTCAAAATTTCATTGTTTAGAACTCTATTTACATTTAGAGTAGAAATTACATCCCAATCTTGCATACATAACAACTTCGTCCTGGAACGGCGGTCCTGGGTAAAAAATGCAATCAAAAGTTAAAATTATATCGATAGACCAGATGTATTGGTTAGGACTACATTAATTTAGACACTAAAAGTAGAAAATATATGCTGTAATTATAATATAATAAGCAATGTACTGTGCTCATTTTATTATTAGTCAGAGAGAACGTAGTGACAAATCACTCTGAAGAAGGTATACAAACATCTTCCATGTTTGTATACCTTCTTTTTTATGGAAAACGCAAGAGAAACTAGCGAGGTCACTTGATGGTAATTGGTATTCACCACCGCTCACAACCCCGTGCAACACCAGGGGAGCTACAGGTGCATTACTGGGTCTTTAAGGTGAGAGTAATCGAGCTTTTAGGAAGGAAATTAGGGATAGATAGGGATACTATTTCAATCTGTCTATCCCTGTAATACATATATGCGGTAGAGAATGCATAAAAACTACTACTAAAAGAACGAGAAAACAGAATTTATAGTTTCCAAAGTATCAATCCTTTCAAAAATTATTAGGTTTAAGCTTATATTCGAGTACACCAGCCCAGAGATCAGAAAAGTACTTCGAAGAGGCCTCTTACCTAGCTCCCCTGGTGTTGTCCGGGGTCGTGGGTGGATCCGAGAAAGACCTACACGGCTGGTATAAATAGTGTCTACTATGCTTTCGCATAACAATGAATGCTAGCATCTGCTAATATATGATATATATACAGAAGAAACCGTGTTGGGAATAGCAGCTCCTGGGCTGAAATTAGGAAATTAGTGAAGCACACTAGAAGAAAAGATTGAGCGCCCATGGCGGAAGCCATACAGACGGTCGCTTAGCAACTGTTGGTTCTCTAGAAATAACAAAACTTAACTGCTGATAGTACTCTCCATTACTTTGGAGGTCAGGGAAATGATAGCGATAGGCCTGTAGTAAGTCGGACCGGAATTTAACCGGATCGCCACGATGGCGGATGGTCGGATGGTCTTTTTTCGGAATCGGGTATTAGGGTGTTCTTCAATGAGTTTGGTACTACGCCGACACAGTAGAGTATGAAAATAGACGCGTTACTACCGTTGTCAACTCAGGAGCAAATACATGAAATACTAAAGGGGAAATGCCGAACCACTCGACTTGTGAGTGTCCAAGGAATATAAAGCCTTCAACAGTGCCCGGACCTGAGGTGTTCCGAATGGACAGCTCTCAAGCTTCTCACCAATTTTTGCAATATGCTCCGACTTTGCACTGGCAGTTCTCCTCTTAACGTACGTTTCCTTTTTAAGAATCCACCTTCGGATCCTTAGTGACCAGTGCCTCAATTCAAGTTTGATGCGCTTTCCAATGGCAGCTTGCTTCCAAGACGTACCAAACCAGGACTTGTGGCCGATTGGCACTACAGAGCAGGGAACTAAATAAGCGATAGCAGCGGCACAGGCACTATGATCATCAGAAAAAAAACAAATTGGTCCCCAGGGGTAAGATGAGGAAATTTCTCTTATCGTTGTGGATTTTCTGAAGCTAACGCATTTATTAGCACAGTTTAGGAACTCTTCGCAATAATATTCATTATAATTTTACATAATGAAGACATCATGGCACAATGCGATTACATCTGACTTTGAAAATTCTCTCTTGTTGTTCCTTCTTCAAAGTATATACATACATGATAAATTTCAGCTTGCCGTTCAGTGATTTCAACTGTGTTGTCTTCCAGTTAGTCTGTGAATCGAGAGGCTTATAAAAGTTTAAAAAGCGTACAAATACAATGTTTATTTCATACGAAGAGATTGAAGATGGGAAAAGGGAAACTAGCGTGCAGAGATCGCAGCGTTTAGCTCCGTCCTACAAATTAATTCGTATTCCCATAATAGTTTTAAAAAATCTCTTAAAAAGCAATAAAATTAGATCCAAAAATATTAAATTTTGTCATATTTCAAAGTGGAATTGAAAAATAAATAACGTGAAACTATTATAGATTTCAGTGTAGAGTCGGCTAAGTTTTTATTTAGAACTTTCATTTGCTCTTAGTCAATGGAAATTTTATTTTTAAATGATTGGTATTGAACGACCAGGGCATTGTAGTGTGTTGACAGCAGTGTTGTGGATTCGAATATCGATTAGATAAATTATATTCATTCCGCCCCTTTGGTGTGACAAGCTGCGGCGTTCTTCTCCGCCATTTAACACGCAATATTTTATAAACAATGATTGCTATCTTTGATATTGTATAGCAGAAAATTATACTCTAACTAAATACAATAAAAGAGGTTTCTATTATAACTATATACGCTTGTCCACGTAAAGTGGACAAAATAAATAGTTTTTCAATTTTTTTATGTTTATAAAATTTCTTTTATTTAAATGAATTATGGCCTATTAATTATTATATAATTTCAATTTAAAAAAGTCTAACTGGTATAAGCATGTTGTGTTTCGCTCAAAACAGTCATTCGTTACTGATTTAATCTAATTTCTAATAAATAATCTAATAAAATTTTAATATATAATAACTAATATGGGTTATGTGTTACAAGACTTATCTATATTTTACTCGAGTCATTTAAAAAATGACCAAATACTTCAACTTAGAACGAATTTACTGATTAAGTTAAAAACTCAACTGTAGAGAATAGTAGCAGTAAAATGTTAACATAAATATTAAACGTAAAGCAACTAATATTTACACTGTCTGGACAGGACGTTCATAAATACTTTATTCTAAAGCATTTTGTATTTCTTCCTCATAGTAAGACAAAGCGCGGCGTTGAGTTCCGTCATTTCGTCCGTTATCCATTAACTTGATATAGACGTTGATAAGCTAAAATGTGACTGCTTTCTAAGCTTTTTGTATGTTTAAGAGTTATTTTTTAGCTTCACGTTTTATCCCGCATAGCTGGAAAGACAGGAAGTAGTGTCACGACACTCCGCTTTATAATACCAGAACGAGGAAATACTAAAATAATTTTAAAATCATTCCCTTGAGTGGGAATCGAACCCACAATCGATCGTGTTAACAGTCAGACGCCGTCCCACTGCGCCACGACCGGCCTCAACAGATTCAATGTTTACTTATCTCTCAAAAAGTACATAGTATATTTTAAACTATAAAAAGAGTCTCCATATGTAGATTTATGTAGGTGTTAATCTATTTAGAAAAGGTAAATAGAAATATTAATAAATTAATAATGTGCATATGTGTGTGTTTGTGTGTGTGTGTGTGTGTGAACGCAATTGGTTGTGGGTTCGATCCCCACTCGAGGGAGTGATTATATTTTAATTATTATTACTTTCTCGCTCTGGTAAGACAAAGTGCGGCGTTCATTCTGTGAAAAGTGAAATACGAAGTGTCTTGACACTAGGTACTTTCTGTCTACTCTGCTATGCGAGATAAAAAGCGTGAATCTAAAATAAATTTATTATAATGATGAAATGTAGGAAAAGTTATTCAAATTTAAAATCGATTATAAAAAATATAATTTTGTATGAAACCAATATATTTTCAAAAATCACATAACACGAAAAGACACATGCAACTGTACAAAACAAAAACGCAACAAACCAAGCTGTAACGTTGAAAAGGCAAATATTTTCTATTTCCACATTCAAATTAACTTTTGAATATTTTATAATTCATCCAACAAGTATACAAAACCGAGCGGCCAATTTTATTGAGCACCAAATGTAAATTGAATTGTACTTGCGTATTGAACATGCACGAATATGTGCATGTTTAATAGTTTTTTTTTATTCATGGCACGTTTTTCGGTGTTCCACTAGCAGTTATTGTTTTTGTTATATCAACCCTGTATTTCTATATGGGTACTGTTTAATCAGGTTCTATTGAGGTATATTCAATTACAGATTGCATGCTAAATACAAGCGAAATTGTAATATTGTTTACATGTCAATGAATCAACATGTATGTACATGTTTTCACATTTTCGTAGGCAATTAAGGGTGTATTGTGCGTGTGGCTTTTGAATTAATTTATTCAGTTTTCAATTGTTCAAATTTTACTGCTTATTATGATCTGCTTTACGTATAGATGTCAATTATACTTTAATTGATATTAAATCGAGCACTAGCATTTTATATGTTTTAAAATTTAGGTTATTGTAGTTTAAAGGCGTAATTTTTTTGTATATTAATTTCTATACAGATGTCTTGGTTATAAAGGAATGATATATATGTATTAATACGTCCACTTTTTACGTAACGGACTTTTAGACTAATCAGTGCAAAGTTCGGCATAGATGAAATTAATATGACGAAAAAGTATAGAAAATAAATAAATAAATATATTTTTTTAATTTTTTATCTTCACGCTTTTATTCCGCATCGCAGTAGACAGGAAGTACATAGTGTCAAGACACTTCGCACTCCGCTTTCCGCCAAATTCAAAACATGACGTCGAACGGCGACTGAATGCAGAGTGGAACTCAACGCCGCGCTTTTTCTTACCATAGCGACCAATTGAAAATAATTTAAATATACTCACTTCCCTGACTGGGAATCAAACCCATAACCAATTGCGTTTACAGCTCGACCCTATCGTCACAAAATTATTAGCAAATATCAATTATATAAAAATGTATACATCATATTTAATACTTTAAAATAATAAAATTAATACGTTTTATGCGACACTCTATGTTGACGTAACCATTTCATAAAAGTGACGTACATCTGTACTAGGGCTGTACAATGCATATAAACAAGACCTCTAGAAATATTAATATTAATCTGTGAACATTACAATCAAAATGTGTTAAGCAAAAATATTTGAAAAAAGGTGAATGTCTATCTGTAACGCAAATATTCCTTGAATACTTATATTCTAATTTCCTTTCCTTGAATATTTTTTATCAGAGTATAGATAAAAATAAAGATTTCACACTCTATCCTGCATCAGTGGCGTATTGGTATAGCATATGACTGTAAAAGCAATCGGTTGTGGGTTCAGTCCCCACTCGGGGTATTGATTATGTTTAAATTATTTTCACTTCCTCGCTATAGTAAGACAAAGTGCGGAGTTGAATTCCACCTCTCAATACACAATGTCTTGAATTCGGTGGAAGGCGAAATGCGAAACAAAAGCGCGAAGATAAAAAACAATGAAGTCAGAGATTTCCTAGAGTCAAGACACTCTGTTGATCGCCCCATATCGGAACATTGAGTATTGATTAGCACTCAACGACGTGATTTTTGTTACTTGAATTTTATTTAAATAATTATTCCTCCGAGTGGGAATCGAACCGACAACCCCTGCTCCCATTGCTTTCTGCATGAAAACAATATCGATAAGCGTTTCCTTTTACTACTTTATATATATACATACCAACAATGAAAATGTCTGAACGTAAATACAATTGGTAGTGGGTTCGATGTCAACTGGCGAGAATTATTATATTAAAACACTGGCGAGAATTAATATATTTTACATTTCCCGGTGTTAGTAAGCGCCTAGAATTACGCAGGCAACATTTCAATTTTGAGCAAAAACTGGCAAACGTAGTGTCTTGACACTACTAGGTACTCTCTGACTACCCTGATATGCGGGATGGCACGTGACGCTGCTTATTTATATAGTATATAGAAAATATAGAGAGGGAGCTCCTGTAGTTTCATGCGAGACTGGTACATCTCTCTTATTTATTTGATACACTTATTTAATATATAAGCAGTCAACGGAGTGTCTTGACACTAGGTTCTCTTTGACTACCCTGTTATACGGGATGGCGCGTGGAGCTGCTTATATATGTAGTATGTAGAGACTATAGAGTGGGAGCTCCTCTAGTTTCATGCGAGCCTGGCACAACTCTCTTATTTATTTGATACACTTGTTTAATATATAAACAGTCAACGGAGTGTCTTGATACTAGGTTCTCTCTGACTACCCTGCTAAGCGGGATGGCGCGTGAAGCCGCCTTTTATATACATACTTTTATGCAAACTTTTTTCACGGATAATAAGGAGCTTTAAAATCTTCTCAACTGTTATTAGGCTAATGTTATTCAAGAATCCTCTGAATTTAATGAAACAACAGCCGTCCAAGTCGTCGAAAAAGTTTAATTTAATGTTTGGAGAGCTCTTTGCAAAAAAAGGAAGTTGTAATATATATATACATTTTTAAAGAAAACTTGAGTAATTCTATTCTATTCTATTCTGTTCTTTATACTTATTTATGTTAGAAATAATTTGTAGATGTTTTTATTTGTCGATACAGTTTGTGTCAGTTCTGAGTGTGTCTCACGATGTGGGAAGTTGGTTGAACTCCGATAAGTTGTTAGGTTGATATTTTTTTATTTTAAGTTTATTAGTCTGGAGAATCTATTTTTCTGGAAGCTAAGACACTCTGTACTCCATTTTCCGGTGAATTCGAAGCCTTGTATGTTCAGTGGCGGAACTCAGCGCCGCGCTTTGTTTAGACCAGTTTATCAAAGCGAGAAAATACAAATAATTTAAATATAATTACCCCGGGGGGAAATCAAACCTACAACCAGTTGCAGTTACGCTCAGACTCTGTCTCACTGCGTCACTACAGGTTACACAGAAATTTTAATATTGATTTTTCGTCAAAAAATATTTTTTTAAATAAATATTTTTCCTAATGGGAAATGAACCCATAGCTATAGCTAACCGTCAAAAAGTCTACCACTGCACTTTAAGGCGGGATGTCAACATAATGTAAATCAAGTGACATAAACTTTTAAATACGTATGCGTTATGAAATCCTCTGAGCGACATTCTTCGCGTAGTCTTTTCGTCTAAAATTTGTAACAAAGTAAAATTGTTTACACTTTAAGTGTCTTTTGAGGAATTCTAACGTTATACGTTTAACAGCTTCACACTTTATCACGATAAACAGGATATTCAGAGAGAACCTAGTGTCAAGACACTCCGTTGACTGCTTGTTGAAAGACTCGTATGAAACACCTTCTTTATAGTTAGTTTAGAGTAGAGAGAACTTAGTGTCAAGATTCTCTCCGTTCTCTACCGTCTCCGTTCTCTACTTTTCACCTAAAATTCTTGATATTATATATTATGTTAAGTAGCGAGACTTAAAATCTCCCTATATCTGTCCAACCAGATGAATTAAAGAATCTTAAAAAGTCATTTCTTCGAATGAAAATCTGAGAAATGAGCGTTAAGTTCTATTTGACTACCTGCTATATATATATATATATATATATATATATATATATATATATATATATATATATATGGAATGCTACTAAAAGGTTACAAATATAATAAATAAATAAAGGGTTTCCAAGACAAACGCACAAACTTACATAAATATCCACAAAAAGACTATTTAAAACATTTAATAACTTCGTTCTTTTGGTATTATCTCAACAGTATTTGTTTTCATATATGATCTATACAAACAGCGAACAATGAATTTTGTATAAAATCTATATGAGAATATAATAACATACAAGTTGTAAATAAAGTAACAAAACTAAAATAAATGGAACAAAGTCTAGTCCGTTTTCTAACTCCATTGTTGTTTTCATAGAATCCCTTTAGATGCCAAATAAGGGATTTTTCAAGCGTCGAGAGTATTTCTAGAGAAAACTTACTTAGGTGGCATCAAAGGAAAACGGAAATACACAATTGTATAGAGATTTTGCTGCATATTTTTGTGTTTTGAATCATGAATATGTTTATATATATATATATATATATATATATATATATATATATATATATATATATATATATATATATATATATATATATAAGATAACAAAATCATGTTTATTAAACTCTCTGACTCGAACACTATCAAAATATGTTTAATTTTCCTCTCTCAGGAATTGAACACAAGGCCATAAATAATCAAATCCAAGTTTTTGTTCTTAATTATCATTTAAATTTTTTTTTTGATATTTTTTTAGCTTCTCGCTTCCATTCTGCATAGCAGGTAAGGCAGAGGGTGTATCTATTGTCTAGACACTCCGTACTCAACTTTCCACTAAATTCGAGACATTGCGTGTTTAGTGACGGAACTTAACGCTACGGTTTGTCTTGAGCTAGGGAATGAAAAATTATTTAAATATAATCATTCTCCCCAGCAGGAACTGAACCCACAATTGATCGCGTTTACAGTCAGACGTTGTCCCACTGTGCTTCACCCGGCCTCAATAAATATTTGTATAGATATAAAACAAAACAAAACAAACCTCAAGTGAACGTTACAAACAGATCGTAAGTGCTTATGTTAAGGATCGACATATTTCTCGTAATATTGTATGAAAACCATCTCAAGTGGTAAAGGGTCAACGACGGCTTTGTAAACATTAGAATGTAATTTAAGCCTTATTGACAGTACTAAGACGCTCTGTTAATTTCTAGATATTATGTGATATATGGCGGAACATAACGCCGTGGTTTGTATCAATAGAGCTCAATAAAAATAATTTAAATATATTAATTCATTCATATGTCACTGACTATGTAAAGAACTTTTAACCCTTGAAAGTAAAATTTAAAATTCAAACTCACAATACCTTTTCAAATATTGTTTTTTGCAGTTTTTTTTAAAGTTACTTGTTAGTTTTGAGCTTAAGGCTTTTTATCTCGTATAGCGGATTAGACCTAGTGTGAAGACACTCCACACAACACTTTACGCATAGTTCAAGACATTGCGTGTCGGACCTCAACGCCGCGTTTCATCTTACCAGAAAGGGGAAATGGATTAATTTAAAATATTGTCATTCCTTCGAATTGGATCGAACCCACAAGCGATCGCGTTTACAGTCAAACGCTGGCCCACTGCGCCATGACTGACCTAAATAATTATGTTTTTTCTTTTTGACTGCTTTAAGCATTTTCACCTAAATCTAACTATACAAGTGGAATTATACACGTTTAAAGCTTATTAAACTTCAAACGATTGGAGCTGATGTCCTGTATGACAGGGTTGACATAGAGAGTTGATCAAATGTACGCAGCGTAACTTAACGCCACGCTTTGTCTTATCTGAGCGCAAAAATGAAAATTATTCTAATATAATTTTCATTTTACGGTCAAACTATGGTCTAAAATAACTTTAAAAAAATCATTAATTAAACGAGTATTGTGTTTAACTTAATGAAAATAAGGGAAAATGCGATTTTAATTATTAGTTTATTGATACCTCATGATGGGGGAATTACATTTAAATAACGTTAACCGCACCGGTTGATAAGCACGGCGTTGATTTCCGCAAATCAATTTATATTTAATATACAACTTAAAATACGTACACGGAATCTAACATCTCTATCTTATTAAGGCGGTTATATGAAAACTATTTGAACATTCCTCAGAGTTAGATTTGAATCCACAACTCAGAAATTTCAAATAACAATTGTTTAAAAAATATTTTTAACAAGTCTCATTGTACTTTGTCAGTGTCACAGAAATTTTTAGCTCAACCTCGGATATAATTGCAAAGTAGAGAAGAAAAAAATACTAGAGATTTATTCAGGTTCATTAAGTTTTGCTGAAACACATGAAATTTTGTGATTTTTTTTTTGAAATTGTAACGAAACGCGGCGTTGACTTCCGCCACTCAAAAAAATATATTTTAGTTTTCTTTACAATTTCACATTTTTTTCTGCGATAATCATAGAATATATAGTGCCAACATATTTCGTTCTCCGCTTTCGACCAGAAACCTTAACATTGTGTATTGTATAGCGGAATTTAACGCCGTTTTGTTTACCAGAGAGAGAAATCACTATTATCTTATACTATTTTTATTTCTATACAAGATCCTTAGATATAACCTACTTTAAGTTGAAACTTTAGTTTATATTAAAAGTTCGATTTATAAGTCAGCTTTCTAAAGCTCTTTGTTGTTGCAATATTGCCATATTTATTCATACCGTAAAAAATTATTTTTATTCCATACAAAATAGAATTAAAGAAATTTTTTTTTATATTTTAATAACTTCATCCTGAACGCTTCACGCTTTATCCCGCATTACATTGTAGTTAAAGACAAGTTGAGGGCAAGATACTCCGTTGAGTGCGTCCGCTTCGGCCGATAATAGAGTATTCCGCATTGAATGGTGAACTCTACGTTGCGCTTCCTATAGTGGAGAAATATAAATCAATTTTAAATATAATCATTCCCCCGACTGGGAATTGAACCTACAATGAATCACGTTTACAGTCAGACACTTTACCATAAGATACGACGGCCTTAATATTTTAATAAGCGACTTAATGTCAAGATACTCTGTACTACTTTCTATCGGAATTCGAGACATTGTGTGTTGTGTTACGGAACTCAGCACTGCGTCTTGTCTTGATGGAGCGAAGGAACTAAAAAATGAACATTATCATTTCCTTAGTGGAGTGAGTGGAGTAATTACCGAATTACCGTGTTTATCCCGCATAGCAGGGTATACAGAAAGTACCTAGTGTCAAGACACTTCGTACTTCACTTACTGCCGAATTCAACTCTGCACTTTGTTTCACCACAGCAAACAAGTGAAAGTAATCAAATATAATCACTGCCCCGAGTGGGAATCGAACCCATAACTGATCGCGTTGCAGGAAAATGCTGTTCCGCCTTCAGAGAAATAGGATATAAATATAATTCATAATAAACATATGTTATATATAATGAAGGCTTTGGATTTACGGGTAGCTCACGGCGACGGATTATCTGAAAGGATTTCAGTGTCTTAGACGGCATTAGTGGGATTAAGTATTAAAAGGTAGTCCTTCCTTGCCTTAAACAAATATTTTTTTTATATTCATTGGAAATAGTCATGAAAAATAGTAGTTTTAAAACGTGATAACACGTCTTGGGAATTAAATACTCGCACCAGTCTATCTCAAAGATATATATATATATATATATATATATATATATATATATATATATATATATATATATATATATATATATATATATATTATTGATTTATTATTTTTTGCTTTACGCTTTAAGCCCACGTATCAGGGTAGATAGAAAGTACCTTATCAATACACTGCGTACATCGCTTTCCACCGAATTTGAGACATTGCGTGTTGCGTATTGGAACTCAACGCCGTACTTTGACTTACCAGAGCGAGGAAGTCAAAAATTATTTATAAATATAATCCCTCCGAGTGGGGATCGAGCCCACAACCGATCGCGTGTACAGTCAGACACTGTCACACTGCGCCACGATTGACTTTAGAATCCTAACTATTATTATTGTTAATTTAATTTACAGTAAGTTCAAATTTAGTTGAAGATTGATTAATAGCAAAGACGACAAGTTATTGCCAGTGCTAATCTAATCTCTACTAAGCGTTAATGACGGATTGCTCTAGATAATTTAATATGGCATTGTTTGTACACTGAATATTAATATTGTATACGTTTGCTGCTTAATTATATATCAAATAAGTGGATATATATATATATATATATATATATATATATATATATATGAATGACGGTCCCCTCCGAAGAAATGATTAAATTTATTATATTTACACCTTAGTAACCACAAAGAAAGAAAGAGAGAGAGTACAGTATTATGTTTCGGAAAGTAATTTCTAATTTCGGTGGAAAATCAAAAATATATTGCAATTTCAGGCTATCTCTGACAACCCTACTGTGTGGGAAGCAAAAGGCAAGCGTGAAGCTGTAAAAAAACTGAAATCAACCATATCACGAGATATCACACACAAAATCCTTCACCATGTGACAATTTGATAACAATTTTTAAAAATTACATTTAAATTTTGTCCGTATGTCCGTTATGTTTTTTTTTCAACGCTTCCCACTAACGAGCAGCGTGTCCAAACCACCTGTCTAATTACATTTCCACCGCTTTTTACTTCGTGGCGTTTAATATAACGACAATTGTAGCGTTTCTTTTATTTATTTTTCGGTTTTAATTGTCAGTTACACCGTACTTTTTATGCCGTGCTATGATTAAGATATATACTATACTAAACAATTAATATAGTATATAAAATATATTAATTCATCAACTAGTCACCCATTTTTAATATTTGATTACAGTGCTTGTAAATTAGTTGTTAATAAAACGCGGTGTTTAACTCCGTTTTAGTTTATTTATACTTACAGAGCTAGAAAAGAACGAAAGATGAAGTAACGATAGAAACAGAAGTCGAAGACAAAAAAAATATTGTAAAAACCACAAGCTTACATTAGACAGCTTGAAGCTCTCCCATATTATATTTGTACTGCACATGCAAATATTATATAATGTTTACTGAAAACTGAAGCCGGACTGTAATATGACATCAAAACTGACCATAACATGTCCCATGGATGTATTTTCAGATCACTCATGCGATTTTCAAAGCCAGTTACGTTTAGCCCGCTTAAAAAGGGTAGAGTACACAAGGGTTGTCACATCAAAGATGGTCTCATTCCAAGTATTTAATAAAATGTATGATTAAAAAACGGATTGTATAAATAACAAACATGCAGATACTATATATATGCAGATACTATAGTGTTAGCTCTAGATATGAGGTATTTTTTTAACGCAAATAAGCTTTTTAATATTTTACTATTTTTAAAGTGTTATTCCACACTTAGGATTAGAAAACATATTTGAAAAAACGTATAAAAATTTGAACGCAGCGGGATTCGAACCCGCGCCTCTTGGATACCGTCCAAGCGCTCTGACCGCTAAGCCATGCGTTCAATGGCTTTTTTCAAAAATGTTTTCTAAGCTTTTTAATTTTATAATTTGCTTAGCCAGAGATAAAACGCAGCGTTGTGTTCCGTTAATATCAATTAACAAAATACAATCATCAATTAACGTAAATCAATTAAAATATATTAACTCTACATACGAATTTGATCGGGCATAAAGGCCGGTAGTAGCGTAGTGGGACAGTGTCTAACTGTAAACGCAGTCGGTTATGGGTTTGATGCCCACTCTCTCTCTCTCTCGTACTCTCTGCTCGCTGTAGTAAGGCAAATTACGGAGTTGAGTTCCTCCACTCAAGATGCAATGTTTTGAATTTGATAGAAAGCGAAATACAGAGTGTCTTAACACTGAGTACTTTCTGTCTATCCTGCTTTGCGGGATAAAAGCGTGAAGCTAAAAAAAATTTAGTCAACAGTAATCTAGTGTACAGTCAGACATCTGAAATCTAATTAAATTTTTGATATATATATCATGTTATTAAATAAAAACAATCAAAAAAGCCTTTGTGGCTCAGTGGAACAGGGTCTGACTGTAAACGAAGTTAGTTGTAGTTTCGATTCCTACTCCAGGAAAAAAATATATTTAAAAATAATTATCATATCTCCACTCTGATGAGAAATAGAACGGCATTGAGTTAACTCGATAAGCAATCTCGATTTCTGATGGAATGCACTTACCGTAAAGTCTTGATAGTAGACTGATTCTGCCCACCCGGTCATGAGAGATAAAGTGAGAACACCTTGGATTATATAGTAGAGTGGAAAATTATAAATCACCCTGTATATCATTTTGTTTACTAAACGTATACTGCGCTAAGCTCTTTAAAAGCTTTTCGAATTTCCGCTTTATAGAGATAGCGTGTGTACTTTACTGATTGTATGTTAGGTGAGATAAGATTACATGAAAAAAAAAATATATTAAACTATTTTAAATGGATTAATCGCGTATATTTTGATATTTTGGTGGACTTTATAAACACTTTGCAGTAGTTCGTGGTCACACCTAAGGGTAGACTGAGACATCTACTGTCAGCTGATACAAAAATAATTATATCAATCTACCGCCATGTGTTTCTTAATCGCCTCTCGTACTGCACCGGATTCTATATAATTTTCATTTATCACAAACAAATAGAACGTAGCTAATGTTCTTTAATTTCTTTATGTTTTATGATTCATGCATCTGTACATTATATGTAACTGAACATAGAGGCAATCGTGTGACAGCGTCTGACTGTAAACGCGACCGGTTGTGGGTTCCATCCCCACTCGGGGGAGTGATTATATTTAAATTATTTTCAATTCCTTGCTCTGGTAAAGACACAGAGCAACGTTGAGTTCCACCACTCAACACGCAATGTCTTGACTGCAGTGGAAAGCGAAGTACGGAGTGTCTTGACACTAGGTACTTTCTGTCTACCCTGCTATGCGGGATAAAAAGCGTGAAACGAAAACTAAAAAACTAAAAAACATAGAGTTATGTGATATTTCTCTCGATTTTGCTAGATGGCACAATTCCCGATATAAAATTTTAATTCGTACTCATGGCGTTTATTTTCACTTACACCAACCGTTCCTTGTTGGCTGTCTTCGTACTGGAACGTATTATATTGCCGATATAAACTTCCCTCTAAGTGGATTTTCAATCTACTACCACTGAGACGTCTCTACAGAGCCATAAAGACTTTATTTTCTATTTTCTGCCAATTATTTAGTAGGTCGTCCAGGCTTAAATAGAAAAACATTTGCTATATGCTCAAGGGATATTCACGTCGTAGAGAAGTTGTTAGTATGAAAATATATTTGATACCGTTGTAACTCAGTTGTAAAGCCCGATTGTATAACCGATAGTAGATAGATAAAGTCGACAAAACACAATTAAAGAAATGGTTAGTGAAAATTTGAAATGAAAATATTTTATACGGATTAATCGCGTATTCGAAAATACATTCGAAAAAACATTTACGTATCAAGACACTCCGTACTCCGCTTTCTGCTGAATTCAAGATATTGCTTGTTGAGTAGCGGAACTCAACGCCGCACTTTGTCTTACTAGAGCAAGGAAATAAAAATAATTTAAATATAACCCACGAATGAAAATTTATGGAAGCCTTTAATTAACTAAGTACTTGGAAAAAAATTAAGAGACAACACTCTACCTTTCATAACTGAAAATCCAGAACCAAACAAAACAATACCAATAATATATCAACAAAAAAGCATTCACCAGGTAAAATAAAAATGCCATCTCGAAAATGATTTACACGAAGAACACAGTAAGAGACAGGCTCACCGTACCTCACTTATAAGTGTAACGCGCTAAGATAAATGTCAGCGGCGTGTCCCTGACGCCGGGTTGTGAGAATAAATAAAAACGCAGACATCTTAAGTCGCGAATGTATTTCGAAATGGTTGGCTGTGATAAAGACACGATTGTGTGTATACATGTTATCGTTGTTTCGTAACACTCTGTATAGGTGTGTATATATCATGTTTTCTTACGTTTTTGAACACCCTGTGAAACGCGGATATTGTTTTGCATGTTTTAACTGTTAATGTTGATTAATTGACAGAAAGGCTGGTGCCTAAACTCTACTTCACTTTGGGTCAAATTTGACATAGAGTCTTATTGGGTCGAAGAAAGAATAATAAATTAAACATAGGTTTCCCAGTTTTAGAATTGAATCCGCAACCATAACGCCTATAATCTGCTATCCTTTTCTTAGAGCTTCACGCTTTTATCCCACGTAGCAGGGTAGACAGAAAGTATCTAGTGTCAAGACAATCCGTACTACGTTTTCTACCGAATTCGAGACATTGCATTGAGTGATGGGACTAAATGCCGCATTTTGTCTTACCAGAGCGAGGAAGTGAAAATACATCTAACCCACAACCGATCGCACTTACAGTCTGATGCCCTCTATGTATGTCCTCTGTGATAGTTTTTGAAGCTTTAGGTTTTCTAAAACGTATTTTCATATACCAAAAAATACGCGAATAATCCATTTAAAATATATTATTTTTAAATGTGTCAAAATCGCGAAAATCAAAGATATTATAATAATAAGCAATTTCTCGAATTTGACGGAAAGCTGAGTACGGAGTGTCTTGACACTAGGTACTTCCTGTCTACCTAAAAAAAATGAAAATACTATAATTTATATATATATATATATATATATATATATATATATATATATATATATATATATATATATATATATATATGGATCATCAATATTCATAGAATTCTTGCCTTATACAGGCATACCAGTCAAAAATTAATATTTGAGATAGACTGACTAGTGTATTAATGAAATTCACTTTGAAACCCATCGCGTAGTTTAAAAAATCTAAACGCACATACAGCAGGTTACTAGGTTTTATATATGTAGTATGAAATTAAGCTTAAATAATTTAATTTTCCTTCGTAATTTTAGGTTTTTTCTTTCTTTTTTTAACTTCATTATTTAGTTGAGTGGTGGAACTCAACGCCGTATTTTGTCTTACCAGAGCGAGGAAGTGAAAGTAATTTTAAATATACCCACTCCCCCTAGTGCGCGTTTACAGTCGGACGCTGTCACACTGCGCCACGTCCGGTCTAAATCAGGTAGGTTGTTAATTGTTAAAAATTAGTTTTATTAAAATTAATTATTTATGATTACTATTTAAAAGTTACCATACATGTTTTTTTTTATTTCCCATTTTAAGTTTATTTAATAAAAAAATAATTTTAAATATATATTTAAACTCAACACGAAATGACTGAACAGTCTTAAATATTTTTTTATACAGTTTAACTCATACATTCATATATAGTATTAATAAAACATAATTTTTATTCAACTTTAATAATACATATAGATAATAATCGATAAAATATAAAATTTTAAATTGATTATATTAATCCAATTAAATAATAAGAGGCGCAGGGAATGTGTGTTTACATGTACTGTAAACGAGATGGTTGTCGGTTCGATTTCCACTCAATTATATATAATTTAATTATATATAAATTATTTTCAATTACCCGCCGTGGTAAAATAAAACGCGCGTTCCACTACCCAAAACGTATTGAATTCAAGTGGAAAGCGGAGAGTAAGGCACTCCGCCTTACCACTAAGTTCCCTGCCACCCATGCGGAATAAAACATGAAAAAAAGTACATATGAATATTTTTTATTGTTTTTTTTCTGTAAACTAAATTACTTATTATACTAAACTATTATGAGTAATTTGACAGTGTCGATTTTTTTATCGTATATTTCTTCCTGCGTCTAAGCTCTAAGTCTAATTTATTATCAATCAAAAGAACAATATTCGGAAATTACCAGTATATTAAATAATTCTTATATTTTTATTTTAGCTTCACGCTTTTATCCCGCATAGCAGGGTAAGAAAGTACCTAGTGTCAAGACACTCCGTACTTCATTTTTCACCGAATTCGAGACACTGCGTGTTGAGTGGTGGAACTCAACGCCGCTATTTATCTTTTTACCAGAGCCA
Organism: Dryadula phaetusa; assembly: GCA_032432895.1. NCBI lineage: Eukaryota > Metazoa > Arthropoda > Insecta > Lepidoptera > Nymphalidae > Dryadula > Dryadula phaetusa. Next base: position 926,991 of record JAOYRS010000002.1, read on the forward strand.
GTAGATGAAAATAATTCAAATATAATCACTCCTCCGAGTGGGGATCGAACCCACAACCAATTGTGTTTACAGTCAGACGCTGTGCCACTGCGCCACGACCGGCCTCTCTTTTCACGGACAATTTTTATATTTCAATTGTTTTATTCGAAAACTAGATCAAATATTACGATAAAAGCTATCCCATATGCATCTTCACACACTAAACTTTTCTTATACCAAAATTATTAAATAATTAATTCTAGTAATAAGTAGTAAGTTATATTGTTTTTCTATTTTTGAAGTGGGTTCACTCAACACGCAATGTCTCCACTTTGGTGGAAAGCGAAGTACGGAGTGTCTTGACACTAGGTACTTCCTGTCCACCCTGCTATGCGTGATAAAACCGTGAAGCTTGAAAAACAATAGGTTAGCAAGTAAATTGAAAGACTTATTATTAATTTAATAAATCAATAAAATTATAATATTAGTATTATAGTAACATTTCAAAGCAGTTCGTTAATGTATAAAGGACATTTCTTATTTGGGTATAAAACAAACACAACGGAATAAAAACACGAACATATATATATATATATATATATATATATATATATATATGAAAAATATTTACATTTAAGAGAAATATTTTGCAAAACTCCTTCCGAGTCACGTTGTGTACGAAATATAAATGAATCAACACCTACCGAATGGATTATCGTAAATGACTTTTCGTTTCCCATTTTAATATATAAATAAAACGTATTTTTGTTATATCTGATTTTTATAAATAAAAAGAATTTTTATTTATATAAAGCAGATAAAATTATTATTATAGTAGTATTTACTAACAACTACTAGAAACTCCATTTTTTCGAGCTTCACGCTTTTATCCCGTATTGTAGGGTATACAGAAAGCACTTAGTGTCAAGACACTCCGTACATCGCTTTTGGCTGAATTCGAGACATTGCGTGTTGAGATTTACCAGACTAATATATATATATATATATATATATATATATATATATATTTAAATTTTTATAATATTTAAACTATGAAGATCGCTGTTTAGTTAATGGATTCGTGCTCTTCTAGCACGCTCGGGGTGCCATATATAAAGAATTGAGCTGAATATTATTAGTTACTAAATTATTTTAAACCTACACTGAGGTGGAGATAGAACTCGCGACCTTTGTATTTACAGTCAAATTTTTAACGCCACTAAGGTCTCATAGAGCATTGATAGCTAACTTACATGATACAAAAACTTTTTTGTAGTAAATTAGACAAATTTATTAAATTCGGAAAAATTACAATTAGCACGGCGTTAAGTTCCGCCACTCTACACGCAATACCATGATTTAGAAGAAAAATATATTAGAATTATAATCAATTAATCATATCAAAATATAGTTTATAAGAAAAAAAAAATAATATAGCCCTAAATGTGAATACAGAAAATATCTAGACTAGAATACTTCAACCACAAAGAACCTTTTATCAGCAGATTCGTTTTCTTTATAACCATTCAGTTAGTTCCTTCACATATATCTGCCGCAATGTGCATTAGATAACTGCCATAATATAATGCATTTGATTTTAAGTATTAAAATTTATATCATATTTTTAGCTCCACGCTTTTATCCCGCATAACAGGGTAGACAGAAAGTACCTAGTGTCAAGACACTCCGTACTTCGCTTTCCGCCGAATTCGAGACATTGGGTGTTGAGTGGTGAACTCAACGCTGCAGTGGGAGAGCGTATGAGTGTAACGCGATCGGTTGTATATTTAAATTATTATATATATATATATATATATATATATATATATATATATATATATATATATATATATATATATATATATATATATATATATATATATATATATATTAAAATTATTTTCACTTCCTCGCTCTGGTAAGACAAATTGCGGCGTTGAGTTTCACGACATTACTTAACACATATTGTCTCGAATTCGGTGGAAAGGGAATTACGGAGTGTCTTAACACTAGGTCTGTCTACCCTGCTATGCGGGATGAAAGCGTGAAGCTAAAAAAATACACAAAAAAAATACGAAAATATATATATTATATATAAATATATATATTATATAACTATAGAAAATTAAATAAAATTGGTATGTCTGTTTGTTAATATTAAAATAACTACTTTTGACTTAATACATATATTTTTATGTGTACACGGCACATACCAGAACATATATATCTGAGACTGGATCGATTTTGATAAGACTTTCAGATAGCTAATATAATAAGGAATAACTTAGAATACTTTTAATTGTTGTAGATATATAGTGATCAAGAATTTTCATGCAGACGAAGTCACGGGCATAACTTGTTTACCAATATCAATACAAATCAAATATAATTTGGGTAATCTAATTGTAACATATGGATTAATTGATTGCCTTGTACCCTATCGGTTATTGTTCTCCTACTCTATATTTCTATCATCCCCAATAAATTACTTGAACGATCAATCAATCGACCCATATAAATTTTAGATTTTAATTATTATTTATTAATAGGAAATTAGGTAAGGATGGTGTTTGTTTTAGAAATTGAGCTATTTTAAGCGATATATTAGAAGCCGTTGTAACTCTATGGCACAGTCGCTGTATATGTGATTAGTTATGAATTCAATTCCTGGTCTTATGTGCGGTATTGAGTTCGCCACGCAATGTCTTGATTTCGGGCGGGAAAGAGTCAACGGAGTGTCTTGACACTAAGCTGTCCCTAACTGGTATGTGGGTAAAGATTTTTTTTGTCACATTTCACGTTCCACCACTACACGCAACGTCTCGAATTCGGTGGAAAGCGAAGTATGGAGTGTCTTAACACTAGGTACTTTTTGTCTACCCTGCTATGCGGGATAAAATGCGTGAAGCTAAAAAAAAATGTTTTTTTTTATTGTGACGTCAATTCAATTTAGCGTATTCTAAGCGATACGGTTTAAACGAAGAAGTCTTAAACAATCCAAGTTTATATCGTTTTGGTTTTATGTCCATTTCTTTCATGCCGGTTTTATGGGGCATCTACCTTGAGTTATGGGTCTTTTTTATAAAGATTTTTCATTGAATTCTACGTTTATCTATAACCATTATATAGATTTTATTTGAAATTACCTACCGATATATATTTATATATATATATATATATATATATATATATATATATATATATATATATATATATATATATATATATATATATATATATATATATATTTAAGATAAAACTACTTCAAAATCTGTTTGTTCGAGTTTTGATGTTTATTTATTTCATTTTATTTTACACTCTCCAATTATACATATATTCTCTTGAATTTTATTTGTATTATTTAATACAGTAAAGGGCTATATATATTGTTAGTTTTGGAAGTACGTTATATGTCAGTCACTAACAGTTATAACTTAGTCAATCAGTCAGTCACTGTGAGTATAAGAAGAGTTTTACTTAGAAGATTTTGACCAAGTGGCGGATCTTAACACCGCGCTAAAATAATAAGTTTTTTACACATATTATAAGTAACACTATAAAAAAAATAAACATTCTTTTTTTTATTTCAGAAACATTAATTTAACATATAATTTTATTTCGAAACAGAACGGAAATTCATTTGAGGATTGGTTTGAAATTTACTTGTAAAATTTACAGTTATTAACTAAATACATCGAGGCCATTGTGGTGAATTAAGACAGCGTCTGACTGTAAACGCAATCGGTTGTGGGTTCGATTCCCACTCGGAGAAATAATTATATTTAAACTATTTTCATGTCCTCCCTCTTGTAAGACAAAGCGCGGAGTTGAGTTTACCACTCAACATGCAATGTCTCCAATACGAAAGGAAACCATTTTTTTCTTTTTAATATTGAATTATATTATTTAAATACTTTTTTTTATTATATCTGCGTATATAATTGTTAATAATATATAATATTCTTATCTTTATTTATTCTAAATAGCATATTGCAATATAACTCCAGTAACAAATTAACCTTACCTTAATAATATTTAGATTAATTTTAATCTAAAAGAAAATTTATATATTTTAATTTCCCCTTTGTTAAGATCCCTATAGCAATGTATTGATTTTGGACAGAAAATATATAACGGAGTGCCGTGACACTAAGTTCTCTGAGCAATTGGTATCATAAAAACCGTAAGTGTTTTTATAATAACTTATTGATGTGAGGCGTGAAACAAAAATTTTAGAAATAAAAGAAAAGTATTTTAAATGAAATTAATCTAAACGGATTAATGGTGTATATTTTGGTATTTGCAATTAGATTTTTTTTGTCAGAACTAGGTTAATCTACCTGTTAGCACGGTTTACTGTAAAGTGTTCGAAGCGTCTGGTTTACCAAATTACCAAAATATACGCAATTAATCCGTTTAAATTAATTTCATTTAAAATGTGTAAAATTCGGGAAAATTATCAATCAATCAATCGATTTTAATATATTTTAAATATGTTATTTACAGTGTTTTTATGCGATATGTGCAACGAATTCATTATTTTAGTGCGGCGTTTAGTTCCGCCTCTTAACACGCAATGTCTCGATAATACGAAGCACAGTAAATTGTATATAAAAGTTTTAAATTCACTTTATTGTGCAAGTACCATAAATATATTATATTAATATAATTAAATTCCACTTCTATTATAACAATATTAAACTGTTTTCACCCCTTTTCATATTTCAACATGAAACTTTTAACTTAATTTTCACGACTTCCGAATTTTGCCAAATATTCCACATCCATGCACATGTTCATACGTGTTTGTATTATTATTTTCTTTACAATTTCACGCTTTATCCCGCACAGGGTAGTCAGAGACAACCTAGTGTCAAGACACTCCACTGAATTCGAGGCGTTGCGAGTTGAGTGGTGAAATCAATGCCACGTTATGTCTTAGTAGAACGGAGAAATGGAAATATCATTTTGATTTCGAAAGGGATTCGAACCGACAACCGTCACTTTTAAAATCCAACACAATTCCAATACGCCACTGAGGATTTGAATATATTAAATACTTTGCAGCTTCACGCTTTATCCTGAATAACAAGGTATCTAGGGAGAACCTGGTGTCAAGACACTCCGTTCCTTGTTCACCCATATTGGATATATTGCGTGTTAGTTGACGGAACTCAACGCCACTCTTTACTGATGCGCGTAAACTAATACTAAGACAGTACCTAATGAAAATTCTAATGATTTGTTTTTTTTAGGATAGGTAAGGCAAACGAGCGTGGTCACGTGATGGTAAGTGAATACCGCCGCCCACGGCCCCGTGTATCACCAGAGGAGTTGCCGGCCTATAAGATGGGAACAAGCGCGCTTTTTGAAGGTCTGTATTCCACACTAGAAGATAGGTCGGAACTTAACTCCGCGCTTTGAGATAAGAGTGAAAAAAATAATATAGTTTTAATATTATAACTTTCGAGTAAGGATACCTACAAACAATCATCTATTGTGTATGACGTCCCTATACGGTATAAAGGTCTTTATATACTTATATAAAAAGCTTTATATCATATTTTAGGATTCCGTACCTACTTGTTAAGAAAAAAACTCTTATAAGATTGAGGCTGGTCACGGTGGGTCGATTGTGGGTTCAATTCCCACTCAGGGGAATGAGTATATTTCAATTATTTTCATTTACCCGCTCTGATAAGGCAAAGTGCGGCGTTGAGTTCCGCTACTAATCACGTATTTTCTTGAATTCAGAGCGAAGTACGGAGGGTATTAACACTTACGGTCTACCCTGCTATGCTATTAAAAGAAAGATTACTTTCTTGTCTGTCCATCCATTAACTTTTATCTCAGGAACTCTTGAAGATATCGAGTTGGAATTTAAATTATGTACTCAAGTATATGTTTTCTTAATTTCTTGAGAAAATAATATTTCTACATTAACTTAATAATATGATACGGTCATCATTATAAAGAAAAAGATATTATAAAGGATATCAAAATTAATGTGATAAGTACTTCCTGTTGAACTTAAATTATGAATTTAGATCGTTTCCTGTATATATATATATATATATATATATATATATATATATATATATATATATATATATATATATATATATATATATATATATATATATATATATATATATATATATATATATATATATATATATATATATATATATATATATATATATATATATATATATATATATATATATATATATATATATATATATATATATATATATATATATATATATATTATATATATATATATATATATATATATATATATATATATATATATATATATATATATATATATATATATATTATATATATATATATATATATATATATATATATATATATAATTCTAACTTCACGCTTTATCCCTTGCGGGGTAGTCAGAGAGTATGGAGCTCCAAACGCTACGGTCCCTGCATACCTCTTTCGCCTCGTCCACAGTCATTATCCTCTTCATACATGCTCTTCGGGGAGTCCCCATGCTTTTTACGTGACCTGCCTCCAGTATCTTCTTTTGTGTTTCTTGTTGAAAAGATGACCATAGCATCTTATTAAGTTAATGCAGAAATATTTTTTATAATTATTAGAATAGGAAAAAAAATTAAAAACTTGTTTAGTTTTGTAGATACATTCTAAAATATATTAGTGTTAAAGCCAGTATGGCCGGTCATAGCGCAGTGGGACAGGGTTTAACTGTGTACGCGATCAGTTGCGGATTCGATTCCCACTCGAGGGAGTGATTATATTTAAATTATTTTCACTTCTTCGCTCTGGTAAGGCAAAGTGGGGTGTTGAGTCCAACCACTTAACGCGCAATGTCTAGAATGCGGTGGAAAGCGAAATATGGAGTGTCTTGACACTAGGTATTTCTTGTCTACCCTCCTGTGCAGGATAAAAGCGTGAAACTAAAAAAAAGCTAGTATATTAATCGACATCAACAATACCGCTTATAACGATTAGATCTGTATACAGAACACTGCACAGGCACCTTCAATTTGAATTGCAAAGTGGATTTTGGTAACTTCGGCGTATCGATCCTCCCTATTTATATATAAAAGTATTGAAAACACTCAATGCTTTTATTTTAAAGCTTTACTTTTTCACCATCTTGGTACAGTGCGATAGTAACAGACTGTAAATGCGATCGGTTGTGAGTGAGGTCGATTCTGGGTAGTGGGAATATTATATTTGAGGCCGGCCGTGGTGCAGTGTGACAGCGTCTGACTGTAAACGCGACCGGTTTTGGGTTCGATTCCCACTCGGGGGAAAGATTTTATTTAAAATTATTTTCATTTCCTCGTTCTAGTAAGACAAAGTGTGGCGTTGAGTTTCACCACTCAACATGCAATGTCTTGAATTCGGTGGAAGGCGCAGTAGGAAGTGTCTTGACACTAGGTACTTTCTATCTATCCTGTTTTGCGGGATATAAAAAAGCGTGAAGTTATAATAATAATATTGCTTTAATTCTCTGTTTTGATACCACAAAGATCGGCGTTAAGTTACATTAATAGTCACATAATGTCTAGATTTCGAGCGATACTTTTTGTCAACTCTGCATACCATGCTATAGTACAAAAAGCGTAAGACGAGTCTGACTTGTAAACGCAATCAGTTGTGGGTTCAATTACCACGCGGAGGCTCGATCATTTCTGATGCGACAACACGCAGTGTTGAGTTTCGCCCAATCAACACGCAATATCTAATAATCTTGAATTCAGTGGAAAGTGGAGTTCGGTGTGTCTTTACAGTAAGTACTTCCTGTCTATATTTCTATGCGTTACTTACTATATATATATATATATATATATATATATATATATATATATATATATATATATATATATATATATATATATATATATATATCTGCGCTTGTATTTAAGAGGATGTACGGCTAAGTATCATACTAAGTTAACGATTTCGTCTTCAACTGACAAAGTTGTGTACTCTGAATCCTTCTTTCTAAAGTTTCCCCTTAAAGTATAACAATTTAGTTGGAACAAGAAAAAGTAACTTTTATCTTAGTTTAGCTTAGTTTATTCAACGTAAAATAATAGTGTATTAAATGGGCACATACATGACGTAATGATCGGTTAGAAATGAAATTGACATTGAAAAAAAAACTAGATAGATAGACTAAATAGACTAGCTAGGTAGACTTTATAGGAAGACAGACAAAGTAGACAAACTAAATAGATAGGGTAGGTAGACAGATTGGGTAGACAGACTAGGTAGTCAAACAAGACAGATAGTCTAGGTACAAAAGCTATTTAAGCAGGCTAAGCGATAGCTTATCCTGCTTAAATAGCTTTTGCCTATCTACCTACCCTGTATATATAGTATGTACCTAGACTAGGTCTGCTAGACTAGATAGATAGACTACATCTAGATCTACTAGACTAGGTAGATAGACTTAATTGATAGGCTAGGTAGAAGGAGTAGGTAGAGAAACTAAGTAGACAGACTATGTAGGCAAAGAAAGGCACAAGATAGACAGTCTAGGGTACAAAAGCTAGTTAAGCAGGCTAAGTAGATAGTCTACATACAGGTAGTCGGTCTACTAAAACTATTGTAAAGTACGAACGGGTTTCCTGATATTTATTTGCATAACATATAAATACTATAATTCTGGTTGAAATAGTTTAAACGAAAAAATCCCTAACATTGGCAAAAAGCACTTTACTTCTTATTACACGAACTCAACTTATTGCAATGGTTGTAAACGCAAATGGCTGTAAACTCAAACGGGCATAAGAGACAAATAGAAAGTAATTTTTAAAGTGTTCTTAGAATCCGAACAAGAAATATATATATATATATATATATATATATATATATATATATATATATATATATATATATATGTGTGTGTTTTTCTGTAACATCGTTTCATAACGGTATATCTCGCACTTTACAAGCAAATCACACTCGGGAGGATCATCAAAAATTTTATTTCAACAAATGCTCGTATATACATACATTATATTTTTAAAAACTTTTAAACAGCGCTCCGGTTATTTAATTTGCCAAGCCATTATAGTACAGATGTAAGGGTTTAATATGATTTTGACGGGTTTGAATTCCCGTTGTTTGTAAATATATGGGTTTTTGACGCAAATATAGTGAATAGAGAGTTAGGAGAGAGTTAGTTTATAAAATTAAGACTACACACACTTCTATACCTTTGATATACACTTGTATATAAAGTGACATGCACGTTGCTAAGGTTACACGGACTTTACACGTCAACAAGACCACTAATTAATAAATATACTTTTTCTTATTTCAGTTCACGTTATTAAATTTTGCAGCTTAATGAAATAATAATTTATTTTTCCATTATAGTAGTTTCTTGCACACATTTTGTGTTTGTAGAATAACAAAGAAATATTACATTATTGTTTCACTTCCACGGTTTATCCCGCATAACAGGATAGTCCAAGACAACCCAGTGTCAAGACACGTTAGATAAGACACTTTTCGCGTAAAATCGAGACATTGGCATAGCGTAGCAGACTGGCGAAAGCACAGCACTCTGTCTTACTACATCGTAGAAATGGAAATACATTTTGAAATATAATCATTTCCCAAGTTCGAATCGAATCCGCGACCAATTTCATTTACAGTCAAACACTGTACCATTCCACTATGGTGGCCTGAAAAAAAAATACGATATAATTAAAAATACGCTTGTTACAAATCATAAATAATCAAAAACCAAAGTAGATTAAGCTTCGAAAATTTGTATTCTACGAAAATTATCACTTTGTAAAAGCTTACAAAGCGAGCCCTAACAAAGGCTTTAAATTCCACGATATAATGACATAAACTAATTAAAAAAAAAACCATGACATGCCAACATGACTTACACCACAGGTGACGCGTAAAATACATGTAACCCTAGCAACGCGAATGTCACTTTTTACACAAGTGTATGTCAAAAGTGTAGTAGTGTGTGTTGTATTTATTTTGTTAATTTGAATTTATAATAGATGGCTATATATTTTTCTTACATAAATCTAGATTATAAGTTTTTATCCCAAGCAAAAAATATATTTAAAAATAACTTAATTTAGTGATTTTGGTAAAGTTATTACATCGGGCCTTGGAGAGGTAGGCTATTTTAATATTTATTAAATTCAGGCCCACAAGTAAATTGAATTACGTATATATAAGTTATATACATTTAGATGTTACATTTTAAATCATATACTTCGTAATTGCTTTGGGATGGTATCCGAGAGTTCTTATCCTGGTTGTTTGTTCGAATCGTGTTCGGGGAATTCATTTTCGTTTGCTCGGTCTAGTAAGACAAATTGCCGCGTTGAGTTCCGCAAGAATACACTTTGTCTTAAAGATGAAGTGTGTTAAAATTTTTGTCATCTTTGACTTTTTAGAATTTGCTTTAAAATCGAAATATACATTTGTATACTAGTGGTAACTGTGAAATAATTATAACGCAAATCAACTTTTTTAAGATAAAATATAAATAATATATATTTAACAATTAATTTCATATATTACTATAAAAAAAACATCTTCTAATATACTTTTTCCATAAAGCAAGTGTCAGAGAGATTGTATTGTCAAGGCACTCCGTAGGCCTGCTCTCCTGAACTCGAGGAATTGCGGAACTTAACGCCACAATTTGTATTACACACTACTTCCAGTTGTTTCTCAACTATACTCAAGTCATCCAAAGAGCAATAAATTATTTAGCGTATTAAATAAAACGTATAAAAGATAATGAAAATCATTCCCATACAAAAAAGCTTAGAGAACTCAATCAGAAACACATCAAGTGAGCGGAATCGAAGGTAATCGGGATGGGGAAAGCTTAAAAATCATTGGGGGATGCCCTTTGGAATTACTGTTAAACTTTATAAGAACTGAATTGATTGTATGTTATTTTTGTCAATATTGTATTAAAGAGCGTATTGTAAAGCAATGAAGCTATACCTATACTGGTTGTTTACACGATTGGTTGTGGGTTCGATTCTCTCTCGGAGAGATAAATATGTAGCAACGTCTCGATTTCAGATTGAAAACAGTCAACGGATTGTCTTAAAACTATGTTATTTATGATTGCTTTGTTATGCGGAATATAACGTGAAGCTGAAAATATAAACGAAGAGATTGTGGATTCGATTAAATGACTTTAAGCGAATTGTTATATTTAAATAATTTTCTTTGTCTATCTTGTAAAGGTTAGGCGGCGTTTAGTTCCGCACATAATACCCATGAAAGTAGATGATGGACTAAGTTAAGACTAGGTTTCTTTTTTTTATTATGTGAATGTTTATAATTTTTTTATTATTATTATTATTTTGACATTGTATTGGAGAATTGAGAAAATCTAAGGATAAGTCATTTTGCTTTATGCTTTACTCTCTATTTAATTTCAAGCTTGTTTTTTCATATGGCAAAAAAATTTTTAAAATCAAATATTTTTTTACATTATATTAATAAAATACACATTACACACACTACCATGTGTTTGACATACATTTTTGTATAAAGTGATACACAAATGTAAGTAACTATGTATAAGGAAAGTAACGTGGGAAGGCAATTCGTATTTTACGTGTCAACGGGGCTAGTTTAAGTGATTCTTTTATCAATTAGGCCTTACAAGGCCTGTCGGCTCGTTTAATAAAATATTATGGATATATTTCCTATAAAAATCTTTTTTAAACTAACTAAAACTATATATATATATATATATATATATATATATATCGTATCGTCAGCCAATTGCAGTCCACTGCTGGACATAGGCCTCCCCAAGTTTGCGCCAAACATCCCGGTCCTCCGCAACCCTCATCCAGCCCGCTCCGGCAACCTTGCCATATATATATATATATATATATATATATATATATATATATATATATATATATATATATATATATATATATATATATATATATATATATATATACTGTAAATGCTTCCTCGCTCTGGTAAGACAAAATGCAGCGTTGAATTCCACCACTCAACACGCTATGTTTTGAATTCAGTGGAATGCGAAGTACGGAGTGTCTTGACACCAGGTACTTTCTGTATACTGCTATGCCTACGGGTTAAAAGCGTGAAGCTAAATGAGAGAGAGGGAAACAGAAAGGGAGTGTAAACGCACTTGGTTGTGAGTTCTATTACTACTTGGGGGAATAATTAAACTATTGAGTTGAGTTCCAAATATACATAAAAAATATATATAAACAAATACTTACTTATTTACTTACTTATTTTTACAGTACTTTTGTCTTATCTTATTATGGAGTAAATATTTTACGTTAAGCTATAAACAAACAAACATCTTTAAAACTATTCTATACTAGAAATATAGGCGGTCGTTTATCTTTCGTACAAAGGCGTGCAGTCTACAAGATCTACGTCTTAAGGCAGATTATTTCAACGTAGAGGTTTTCGTAGCGCTTTGGTACAGCGTCTTTATAAATATGCGGTTATAACTTTTTTTCATTATGCACTATTTAAAAACCAGACAAAACGCGGCGTTGGGTTCCGTCAATCAATACTCAATGTCTCGCTTAAGCGAAAATTCGACTTTATATACATAAACATTTTTAAACTGAGCCTAGTTCAAAATTTAGTACTAACTGTTTACAGAAATTAATTTTTGAATTGTTTATAATATGCCTTTATGCTTCATAGCAGGGTAGTCAGAGATTAGTGTCAAGACACTCCGTGGACTACTTTCCATCCAAAATCGAGACATTGAGTGCTGAGTGACCAACCCAACGCCGCGTTTTGTCTCGCCAGAGCAAAAAAATGAAAAAAATTAAATATAAATTTTCCCCAGAGTAAAAATCTAACCTACAACGCGCGTTTAAAATCAGAAGATGCCCCACTACCCCTAAATCGCCTCATTGTATACTAATTTACATTCAAGCAGATACGTATTGATTTTTTCTTCATTGAAACTGTAGCCATCATTCTTACATACAAAAAAAAAATTACTATCCACAAATAACCTCGCTATAGTGTTTTCGAAGTAATTCATCCAAATCCTTTTCTTCAGTTCCCGTAGGAATTTCAGGAATCCACTGTTAGTGCTGCCATATATAAGGAATCTGCATGCCATATTTCAGCTTTAAACGCACAGCATTTTTGACTGAGGGTTGCTTATCAAACATTTAGTGACTAACAAAAGAGGTTTATGAAATATTTAGATATATATTTATTTAAACAAAAATCATAAAATAGTTTAAATGGCAACACTGGCTGGTCATAGAAACGACGTGAGATGATGACAAAAGAACCACGCTTTATCCTGCATAGTATGGTAGGTAGAGACAACCTAGTGTAAAAACATTTCGTTGACTGCCTTCCGCTGGAAATAAAGATTTTGCGTATTGAATGGTGAATTGAACGCAATGCTTTGTCTTTTCAGAGTGAAGAAATTAAAATAAATTTTAAATATAATCATTCTTCTGAATGGGATTCGAACCGACAACCCTGGTATGCGGGATAAAGCTTGAATTAAATGTTTTTTTTTTCTTGTGTAAGCTTAAGTTTTACATTACTTGAAAAGTGTGCAATACAATAGTTTAATTATCAACCTTGTAATTGAAGCAGTACCACAGAGTAACGAGTTATTCTCGTTTAAAATTAAAAATATCACATATACATATATATATATATATATATATATATATATATATCTATCTATCATGATTTTCTCTATATCAAAAAGAAATTAGTGTCAAAACACTCCGTTGAATGCTTATCACTACAAATTGAGACATTGCGTGTTTAATAGTAAACTCAACGCCACGTTTTGTCTTACCAGAGTGAAGAAATGACGATAAATATAATTATTTAATATTAAGAATCAAATACACTACTAATAGTGTTTAAATATATTACATAAATACTCCGAAAACCATCTACTTGCGTTTCAGAAAGCTACATTTTGAAACACAAAGCTTTTGTACATAGAACTTAAAGCTGCACACCGATACAAAGAAGTATATAATTGTACGTCACATTCAGACGTTGTTGTGTTTCCGCTAGAGAATATGCGGACAATTAATATTAGTAATTTTAGTATGAAACAATTAATGTACTTACTTTATTTAGTTGGAAATATAATATATATGTATAAATAAGTGAAAATAGACATAGTGAGGCGTTGAGTTCCGCCACTCAACATGCATTGTGTCGAATTCGGTGGAAAGCGAAGTACGGAGTGTCTTAACACTTTCTGTCTACCCTGCTATGTAGAATAAAAGCTTGAAACAAAAACATAATAAGTATATGTTTGTAATATGTATGTAATATATGTACCTATATACGGAACACCTATCAATATTACAGTTTTTGTCTATCTGTCTGTTTGATCTTGCTGATCTCTGGAATGATTTATCGAACGTGAATGGGATCTTTATTGGCAGATAGCTGATATAAAAAGGAGTAAGTTAGGCTAATTTTATTTCTAAACCCAAAATATAATTAGAGATTTTAATTTCCACATTGAAGGAATACGACTCGTATAAGATAATATATATGTATATTAGCTTTTGTATTTTTTTATTTAAGTATTATGGTTAATTTTGGTAGAGTAACAAAATTAAATTATAAAACCTAACTTCAACTTGTTAACTTTTCGAAAATTAACTCAAGATGTATTGATTTGATAACTTTTATTACTGAGAAGGTCGACAAGGGTGATAAATGCATTTGATACGATTTCTCTAGATATCCTAATTAAAATTTAGAAGAAATAGAGATCAGAGGTATTGCTCTCTCCTTATTCAATAGTTATCTTAGTGAAAGAAAACGAATAGTCAAAATTGGTAAATTTTAAACTAATGAAGAGAGTGACAATTAAGGAGTCCTCCAAGGGAGTGTGCTCGGTCCGACGCTGTTTTTAATTTATATAAAGGACTTATGTAGGCTTAGAAATACGGTTGCAAAGGTTTTCTGTTATGTGGACGATACAGTGCTTGTTTTTTCTGAACGATCTTGAGAGACTGTTAAGCCATTGCCGAATTGGGTTTGGCTGAAGTATGCAACTGGCTTAACTCAAATATCCTATTTCTTAATATTTATAAGCAAATTACATTTGATAACTTCTCCATCAGATAACTTATTTATCAGTTTACATGGATGTAAAAATGAGCCATACCAGATTGATTGTGGATGCCCTCGTCTTTTAAAAGTAACTAATAATAAGTATCTTGGTATAATTGTTGGTCAAAGGCATGGTTATCATGGCATGTGCTGGTCGATTTGGTTGTCGAACGAATAAAGGAAACTGAAATGGATCTTTAAATTCTAGATTTCTTTAATTCTTTTAGTCTAGTTCACTTTAAAATTAAATTTATGTTGCTCTGGTTCAATCTATAATAATCTATTACATTCCCGTATGCGAAGGTGCTAAAAATCTAAAATGACCTTGAATGGTTTCAAAGATCACAGATCACACAACGATACTTTAAGCCTTTAAGGTTTCTTGCTGAAATCCTCTAAAAGCTCTGTAAACTGCTTTCTGTTAGACAAATGTATATTTTAAACATATCGTTAAAATATTCCATAAAACCCTGCAATATGATCCAATTCGAGTCACAGGTTACTCACAACCAACTCGCACTGAATTTGCCAGAATTTAATACTCCTGTCAAAGTACTATTATTTATTATATGATAAACAATAAGTTTGACAATAGAATATATCGTGAAGTGAAATTTAATTGCAAAACGTCTTAATTGAATGGTTCAAAATATGGGATTTCCCAATAAGAGCAATATGTTTTTTAATTGAAATAAAACATGTAACATATGTTTTAATTTCATGACAATGGCTTTATTTAATAGGAAATTTTATGCTATTTATGGTTTAAACAAAATATCATTCAAATGACCACCACGACTTTTTTTGCAATAGTGAATACGATCGGTCCAATTTTCGATGACTCGGTGCAGCATTTCGGCTGGTATGGCCGCTATAGTAGCTCGAATGTTGCGTTCAAGGTCTTGAATCGTAGCTGGTTTATTAGCATACACTTAAGATTACTTACCATACCCCCACAAAAAATAGTCCAAGGGTGTTAAATCGCATGATCTCGGTGGCCAATTGTGAGAACCGTTGCGAGAAATAACCGACTCACCAAACTTATCACTCAATAAATCCATTGTGACGGTCGCAGTGTGGCATGTTGCACCATCTTATTGAAAATAAATGCCGTCCGCATCGATTTCATGCATTTCAGGAAAAAAAATCGTTCAACATGTCACGATAACTGTCGCCATTGACAGAACGGCCTTCGTCCATGATTCCACCGTACTATAATCCGCACCAAATAGTCAATTTTTCAGAATGTAATGGTGTTTCATGAACCACTCTTGGATTTGAATTACTCCAATAACGACAATTCTGTTTATTTACATAACCATTGAGCCAAAAGTGAGCCTCATCTGAAAAAATGATTTTCCTATGAAATTCGGTGTCCGTTTCCATAATTTCAAGCGCCCAATCAGCAAATTCACGACGTAATCGATATTCTGCTGGTTTGAGTTCTTGTGCCAACACAATCTTGTATGGATGTAGGCTAAGATCTATACGTAAAATTCGTCAGGTTGTCATTCTGGATAAGCCCAATTCTCGTGCACGTCGTGGAACGGAAATATTTTGATTTTCTTGGACACTGGCTGATACAGCGGCAATATTTTCTTCACTACGGCCTGTCCGTTGTCGTGTTGGTGGTCTACTATCGTGCAAAGAATATTAATTTTCCAGTTTTTGGATTATGCGACGTATAGGGAGCTCAGACGGTGCACCATGACGACCATATTTAGCACGAAATGCTCTTTGAGTAGAGACAATACTTCTCGAATTTTGATAGAAAATTTGGACTATTTCCAAACGTTGAGGTAACGTAAACTTGTTCATGATTAAATGGCAACACAAAACAATACAAATATCAAATGTTAAACAACCAAGATGGCGGCTGTGAGCTATCAAAATCCTATCATCCCTATTGGGAAACACTGTACTTAACTATGATGAAACGAGCTGCTGCTAAAAATAACGCTATAAATTTAAAGGGGTCCTGGCTGTTCAAGGCTTAAATCATTTATTTATATAAACAGATTTACATACTTGAACACAAAAACGCACATACACCCACACAGACTCACACACACGCACAGACACACACACACACGCACACGCACACCATACACATACGTACTTGAACGTTATAAAACTAAGTTATGAATCGTTGTTATTTTAGATTATCCCAAGTTTCAAACTAGCACTTGGAAATGACTTATATTGATATATACAGATCGTCTCACACACATTACTCTATGATCTGGGAAATAAAACAACTGTTTTTGTGAATCTATTTATATATGTTTGTGTAGTAATGAACATCTTGCACACACACACTTAATTCTTATAAAAGTAATTAAATATTAAATCAATTCATATCAAAAACCTATTCATCAATTTGCAATAGCTCATCGGTTATTTGAAATACACATGCGTCGAATCAAACACATTTACATAGATATACATACATATATAAATATGTACATATTAGTACATACAAACATACATACACACAAAAGATTACATAGATATTTAATATTTACTTTGTATAGATAGATAGTAACGTTTTAAATATCTTAGTGATTTAGAGCATGTAAGACGATAAAATAGTTGACTAATATAAAAATATAATCATTGAACTCTATTTCTTTTGTTCAGACAAAACATAGAGACGCCTCTATCAAAGTCCATACTCATTTAATTTAACTAACATTGAAGTACTAAATATTTTACAGTAAGTTAACAATACGGAAATAGGTAACCATTAACGAGTACACTTTCAATATGTTTCACTAAGTGCAGTAGACTGATTTAAAACTTACCAAATAGCGTACAAAAAGCACTTTAAATTGATACAAGCTCATTAAGGCCATCATGGTAGAGTCGCAGTATGTGAATATATTTTCAGTGGGCGTTGATTCGATATTCAATAGAAGGAATGTGTTATGTTTTTTTTTCTTTTGTTATTCATACAACAATAAGTTTCTAGATAACATCTACGTCAGAATACATATGTGAAATATATTAACAAGTAGCAGCTGGTAGTAGAACGCATGACTTAGCGGTCAGAGCGCTTGGACGGTAACCAAAAGCCGCGGGTTTAAGTCCCGCTGCTTTCAATTTTTATTTTTCATAAACTTTTACACGTTTTTCTTTCAAAAATTTAGCTTAACTACATAAAATTATTTTTCTTTCTATCTGATTATATATTTTATCTCTCAGCTGTCTCATTTTCAAATGATAACTGTACTTGTACAATACTCGTAATAATATATATATATATATATATATATATATATATATATATATATATATATATATATATATATATCATCCCTATTGGGAAACACTGTACTTAACTATGATGAAACGAGCTGCTGCTAAAAATAACGCTATAAATTTAAAGGGGTCCTGGCTGTTCAAGGCTTAAATCATTTATTTATATAAACAGATTCACATACTTGAACACAAAAACGCACATACACCCACACAGACTCACACACACGCACAGACACACACACACACGCACACGCACACCATACACATACGTACTTGAACGTTATAAAACTAAGTTATGAATCGTTGTTATTTTAGATTATCCCAAGTTTCAAACTAGCACTTGGAAATTACTTATATTGATATATTCAGATCGTCTCACACACATTACTCTATGATCTGGGAAATAAAACAACTGTTTTTGTGGATCTATTTATATATGTTTGTGTAGTAATGAACATCTCGCACACACATTTAATTCTTATAAAAGTAATTAAATATTAAATCAATTCATATCAAAAACCTATTCATCAATTAGCAATAGCTCATCGGTTATTTGAAATAAACATGCGTCGAATCAAACACATTTACATAGATATACATACAAATATAAATATGTACATATTAGTACATACAAACATACGTACATACAAAAGATTACAGAGATATTTAATATTTACTTTGTATTGATAGATAGTAACGTTTTAAATATCTTAGTGATTTAGAGCATGTAAGACGATAAAATAGTTGACTAATATAAAAATATAATCATTGAACTCTATTTCTTTTGTTCAGACAAAACATAGAGACGCCTCTATCAAAGTCCATACTCATTTAATTTAACTAACATTGAAGTACTAAATATTTTACAGTAAGTTAACAATACGGAAATAGGTAACCATTAACGAGTACACTTTCAATATGTTTCACTAAGTGCAGTAGACTGATTTAAAACTTACCAAATAGCGTACAAAAAGCACTTTAAATTGATACAAGCTCATTAAGGCCATCATGGTAGAGTCGCAGTATGTGAATATATTTTCAGTGGGCGTTGATTCGATATTCAATAGAAGGAATGTGTTATGTTTTTTTTTCTTTTGTTATTCATACAACAATAAGTTTCTAGATAACATCTACGTCAGAATACATATGTGAAATATATTAACAAGTAGCAGCTGGTAGTAGAACGCATGACTTAGCGGTCAGAGCGCTTGGACGGTAACCAAAAGCCGCGGGTTAAGTCCCGCTGCTTTCAATTTTTATTTTTCATAAACTTTTACACGTTTTTCTTTCAAAAATTTAGCTTAACTACATAAAATTATTTTTCTTTCTATCTGATTATATATTTTATCTCTCAGCTGTCTCATTTTCAAATGATAACTGTACTTGTACAATACTCGTAATAATATATATATATATATATATATATATATATATATATATATATATATATATATATATATATATATATATATATAATTAACAACTATTAATAAATTATTTTCAATACAAAACCGGGATTATATATTATCTTATACTTGGTTATATTTGAAATTTCTTGTTTCTAATCAAAACGTTAAATCCCAAAAGCACTTATAATACGATATATCTCTATCTCTTGAAAGCTTATGAATCCTTAATTGCACTATCTATGTTAATAATAAACAGAAATATACTGCTTATATATTAAAATATTTGTATCAAATAAATAAGAGAGAGTTGTACCAGGCTCGCATGAAACTAGAGGAGTTCCCTCTCTATAGTCTCTATATACTACATAAATAAGCAGCTTCACGCACCATCCCGAATAGCAGGGTAGTCAGAGAGAACTTAGTGTCAATACACTCCGTTGACTGCTTGTATATTAAATAAGTATATCAAATAAATAAGAGAGTTGTACCAGGATCGCATGTAACTAGAGGAGCTCCCTCTCTATAGTCTCTATATACTACATAAATAAGCAGCTTCACGCACCATCCCGCATAGCAGGGTAGTCAGAGAGAACCTTCGGAAGACACTCGATTGGCCGCTTTCTGCTCTAATTCGATGTTGGGTGTTAAGTGTCGGAACTTAACGTCGCGTTTTTTGCCTTTAATATAACTAAAGCTGAAAAATAATAATTATGGTCTACATAAGTATTCCCATTAAAATATTAATTTTAACTTGAGATTGTTTTAGTACTAATTATTAAGTTAAAATAAAAAAAAAATTCTCCCAAGAATGCATATTAATAAATATATATATATATATATATATATATATATATATATATATATATATATATATATATATATAATATGAATTAATGCAACATAGAGAAGAGGTTGATGCGTATTAACGCGTTGCCATAGCAACGACTATTTCACTTTATACAAAAAGTGTATGTCAAACACAAGGTAGTGTGTGTAGTAATAATTTTATAAACATAACGTATAATTACTGACAAAAATGTCTATTTTAGCTGATTGCGATTGACGAAGTGCGTGTTATCAGCCTATTTGAATAATATAAAGAATATTTTGATATTGATTTTAAACAAAGATTTAATATAGGTGTAATTGAAAACATAATGTTCATTAGCTTCAAGCGCCTCCGTATAGTAAGAGAGAACGTAGTATCGAGACACTCCGCTCTTGACTAAAAGATAATACAAGAAATAATATTAGGAAAAATCCTTTGGATCTTGTCGTTTGACTGTAAACGCGATCGGTCGTGGGTTTGATTCCCATTTGCGGAAATGATTACATTTTAATTATTTTCATTTTCTCGCTCTGCTAATAAAGCACAGCGTTGAGTTTCACTACTCAACAT
The DNA here is from genome assembly GCA_032432895.1 of Dryadula phaetusa. Lineage (NCBI taxonomy): Eukaryota > Metazoa > Arthropoda > Insecta > Lepidoptera > Nymphalidae > Dryadula > Dryadula phaetusa. Next base: position 948,171 of record JAOYRS010000002.1, read on the forward strand.
ATCTTGAATTCATCAGAAAGTACAGAGTGTTTTGACACTAGATACTTATACCATCTATCCGGGTATGTGGGATAAAAGAATAATGCTATAAAAAATTAACGTTTATTCTCTCTTCATATACGAGTACGTCTGACATTTAAAAATATCAAAATATAATCACTTTTATGGATTTCTGTATACCAAAAGTAATAAATATAGAATTATCTTCGACCTTTAGCTATCCGTGTATTCTCAGGGGTCATCTCTCGTTCATAGACAGGTGAAATAAAATTACTGGAACATATTACGTGATGGCACTACAGTAAATTGGTTAAAAATTATATCTTTCTCCATTTATTAAATAACTAGCGAAACACAGAATTATGTCAGCGTGGAATTTAACATCTCTGGATGTTTATTTTAATATTATTTTGTTTTTGTTTAGCTTCACGCTTTATCCCTTGCGGAGTAGTCAGAGAGTACGGAGCGCTAAATGCTACGGTCCCTGCATACCTCTTTCGCCTCGTCCACAGTTATTATCCTCTTCATACATGACTCCTCAGGATTTTTACGTTACCTTCCTCCAGTATATTCGATACTATGTTTTCGAAGGTCAACCGAGGTCTCCCTCTATCTCTCGTACCACTTTGACGTCATAAATCTTTCTTACCATTCTTTTATCACTCATTCTCTCAACGTGCCCAAACTACCTGAGCACGTTCTTCTTCATTTTTACTATGACATTCGCGCTTACACCTGCCATTCTGCGTATCACCTCGCTGCATATACGGTCAGCTAAACTGACTCCGCATATCCGACGAAGAGATCTCATCTCTATTGCATTCATCTTTCTTTCATTCTTCTTCTCATACGTTTCACTGCCGTATAACAACGTCGGTATCAGTACTGCATTGTGAACGGCAACACGTGCAGGTACGCTGACGTTTTGCCGTCGCATCAATGCAGCAAGAGCACCGTTAACCCTGTTACCGGCAGCAATACGCCTTTCCACATCCATTTCGTATCTTCCATCTCTCTCAAATACTAGAATCTGAGTGTTATTTTATCCTTTTTTTATAATTTTAAAATGAAAGAAGCCTACCTAAGTCAATGCTTATTATATCAGCTATCTAAAAATGAAAGCCACAACAAAATCGGTTAAGCTTTTCCATAGATACAATGAATTATATATAAACATGATAAATATACAGACCGACAAACATTGTGAAAATGTAATTTTGGTACACGTATATACATATACATGTTCATTTAATTATGATTAAAAGCTTTAATATTACATAGAAACATTCTAATTTTATTTAATTGTATAAATTTATAGTAAGGCAGGCAGGTAGGTAGAAAGTACCTAATGTCAAGACACTCCCTCCATACAAATAGATATCTCCGTTTTAATATGATCACTCCCCCGAATGGGGATCGCACCCACAACTGATCGCGTTTCAAAGGCGTCAAAATATAAAAACTACTATTAGTTCTTGTTGTTAACAACTTTGCATATTTATGTGTGTAATTTCGACGTGGCGGAATGAGAACGTACGGCTTAATTTGCTAGCGCTTGGACGGCGTCCAAGAGACGCGGTTTCGAATCCTGCGTTCAAATGTTTGTACTGGCATTATAATAGATAATTGTTTGAATAGTACTTTAAATTATAAGGAAATTAAGCATTGAAGAAATAGTCTTTAATATAGTGTACAGACACTCCGTTAACCGTTTTCTTCTCGAATTCATTTTGGATAGCGAGTAGCGGAAATCATATTGCACTTTTTAAGAAAATTATTTAAATATAAACATTTTTTCCCCTGAGTGAGAATTGAACGCACAATCAATGGCGTTTACTGCGAGTCGTTGTCAAAAAGCATTATGGCCTTCACTTCATCGCTCTGGTAAGACAAAGAGCGAGCGTCAGGTCGCCTCCGACCGCCAACGCAGTGCCTCGACACTAGGTTGCCTCTGACTGTCAGAGATCCTGCTATGCGAGACAAAGCGTGAAGCTATAAATGAAGTAAGCTTTCCCCTGAGTAGGAATCGTACCTACAATCTATCACATTTACAGTCGGACGCTGTCCCACTGCGACACGACGGTCTCTATACAAAAAAGACGAAAGAGAACTGAAGAAAAAACTTTCAACAAATATATGAAAATTAAAATTTTAAATCATATATTAATATTAATAAGCTTCTTACCAGAACGAGTAATGTTAATGTGTGTTGCGGAACTTAACGCCGCGCTTTATCTTACCAGAACAGAGAACCATAATCGTAACCATATTAATATTAATATTAATTACTTCCACGTGTGTACCATTGCGCCAAATGGCCTCATAATAAAAGCAACAGGCAGAAATTCACCCGAAACGCTCTATATCTAATATAAGATTAACTCACGTAGTTGATAAGACTGATAACGATCCTAGAATCAAAATTAAGCTTTTGAAGATCAATAGTTAGGTCTGAGCTTTAAAGGAGCTTTCTGTTTTGTGTTTTGTATTATATGGTTATGAAATATATTCATATTAGAATTATTTACATCTTCACGCGCTATCTTGTATAGCAGGATAGTCAGAGAGGACGTAGTGTCAAGACACTCCGCTGACTGCTTATATATAAAATAAGTGTTTCAAATAAATAAGAGAGTTGTACCAGGCTTGCATGAAACTAGGGGAAACCCTCTCCATAGTCTCTATATACAAGCAACTACACACGCTATCCCGCTTTGTACAATAAAGTATCTCAAACATTATGCAGTGTGTGCAATTTATTTCTATTTTAAATTTATTAGTATTAAAAATAATGCCTTTACTTCATTTTCTCCATATACACTTTAATTATGCCTATTTATGTTTTATATTATTCGAGGCCCATCATAGCGCTACGGGACAGCGTCTGACTGTAAACACGATCGGTTGTGGGTTCAATTACCACTCAGGGTAATGATTATATTTAAATTATTATTATTTCCTCACCCTGGTAAGACAGAGCATGGCGTTGAGTTTCGACACCCAACACGCAATGCTAAGCGGGATAAAAACGTGAAGGTATATATATATATATATATATATATATATATATATATATATATATATATATATATATAAATCATATATATATATATATATATATACATATATATATATATATATATATATATATATATATATATATATATATATATATGATTAAAGTTATATTAATTAAACGTCAGCTAACATAACATATTTTTCCTTTCCACGCGTAATATTAATTTATGGGTTCGCATGAAGTAAAATACATGGCGTTTCCATTGACTTTCGTTTCGGTCGCTTTCATAACGCATACTTATACGCACTGCAAATTTGTCGGACCTAGGCAAGTTACCTGAATGGGAAAATTAAAAAAAAATTAACTATTATTTTGCCAACAATGGCTATGAAAAAATTATGAAAAGTAAATATATATTTTTTATTTTTTCCTTCACGATTTTATCCCTTAAACAAGGTAGACAGAAAGTACCTACTGTCAAGGCATTCCGTACTTCGCTTTCAACTGAATTCTATTTGCTTATTGAGTGGGGGAACTGAACGCCGCGCTTTGTCTCACCAGAGCGAGGAAATGAAAATAAACTAAATAAAATCATTTCCCCCAAATTAGAATCGAACACTCAACTTATCACGTTCACAGTCAGACGCTGTCACACTGCGCCACGACCGGCCTTACATTTATAAAAAAACTCCTTATAACCATTATACCGAATATTTATAAGTTAGTTTACCAAACCTTTTCGGTCAACGTTTGCGTTGAGTTAATCTCCTTGTTACAAATTAGGGAGGCTTGTAATTTGGCTTACCTTAATATCTGGGGTAAACAACGCCTAGTGTTACCTACATAAACGTTTTGATACCTCCGGAAACCTTCTTCAAGTGTTCGCAAAGGTGAACTTCAAGTAACATGAGTGTTTATATGATTATTGATTAATTTAAATAAAGCGAAAGGATTTTTTGAAGAACGATACGACTTGTGGGTTCGATTCCCATTCGCGAAATTATATTTAATTATTCACATTTAATCGCTTTGCGTTTGGCGAGACAAAGCCCGGTTTTGAGTTGCATCACTCAACACGCAATATCTCCAATTCGGCGGGAATAAGGAGTGTCTTGACACTAGTTACTTCCTATCTATCCTGCTATGTGTAATAAAAGCGTGAGGCTAAAAAAAAATTAAACTTGATTTATCAACAAAATCTCCCCTTAGTTTTAACTAACCTATTACAATAAGGAAAGGAAAACAGACCAAGTCTGTAGTGTGAATGAATTTAACAATTATAGTGAACGATAAACAAAGGGGCCCCTCGGCCTACACTTGTATTGCAAGTACTACAATCCCAAGCCGATGCAGCTAGAAGTTCTACGTGTGACTGTAAATGCGATCGGTTGTTACTTCGATTCTCACTCGTGGAAATGTTTATATTTAAAACAACTTTTATTTCCTCGCTCTGGTAAGACAAAGCGCGGCGTTGAGTTCCGCCACTCACACGCAATGTATCGAATTCTAGTCTCGAATCCAGGTACATCCCGTCTACCATGCAATGCAGAATAAAAGCGTGAAGCTAAAACAATCCCATTCTTAAATGACAACAAAAATATATATTATCCATTTCAAAAAAACATTGCCCGTACATATTTAACTCAACAATACCAAAATTCCCTGTTAAAATAATCACAAAGTAATAATCGTTTAATTTATTACCGCAATAAAACTGTCATTTGGGCGATGAGGGAATGAAATAACAAATATTTATAAGTTGACCTCTACAAGTAAGTATATAGCAAAGTGAGCTCTATACATTACAACTTAGATGCTTTCAACTTAAGCGCTTCAAATAAAGTCAAGTTTAACGGTGATCTTGTAGGGCTTGAAGAAACTCAATTAAGAGGCCTTCTTGAGATTTCCTTGATTATTCGGCTTAGTTGGGATAATCAGGTTTTTTAACTTACAATTTGTATTACCTATTAATTATTTTTGTATTTATTTAAATATATAGTAGAGATGGGCCGTGACTTTGCTTGCGTTTATATAGGCAAGCTTTTAGTCTGTATTGCAGGGTAGACACCAAGTACCCAGTGTGAAGACACTTCGTACTCCGCTTTCCGCCTAATTCGAGATTGCGTGTTGAGCGGCGGTACTGAACGTCGCGATTTGTCTTACCAGAGCGAGGGAATGATGATAATTTATATACAATCATGTCCCCGAGTTGGACTCGAACCCACAACCGATCGCGTTTACAGCCAGACTCAGTCCCATTGCGCTACGACCAGCCGATGATAATTACAGAAAGTCAATTTTTATCATTACATTTTTTAATAAAATGTATTAAAATTATAAGATGGATTTAAACTGATGGATTTTCAATGGATAAAGATGGATTTTCTTGTATACGACTTGCTAAAGCTATATTGAAAAATAAACTAAAAGAAAAATTTGAGTTATTTAAAATTCACTTATTTATTATTTTGTTAGTAAATTTAGATTAAAATTGTCACCTTTTGCAAGTTAAACTAGCTTGCAAATAGAGCGTGAAGTAAAAAATGTAAAAAAAAACAACACTTACACCAAATAAATATAAGTTCCATATAATATATTAGATATTTACTATTTTTAAAGTGTTATTCCACACTTAGGATTAGAAAACATTTTAGATAAAACGTATAAAAATTTTTTTGAACGCAGCGGGATTCGAACCCGCGCCTCGGAGTGTTTGGACGGTATCAAAGAGGTGCAGGTTCGAATCCCGCTGCGTTCAATATTTAAACGTTTTTCTAAAATGTTTTCTAATCCTAAGTGTTTAAAAATAGTAAATATTGAAATAAAATCGCAATCTCTCTTGTTAAACGATTATTTCTTAATAATCTTTAACTAGTAGAAATTTGTAAAAATCTCTCTACAGAGATGCTAAAAACATAAATAAGTTGTAACAAAACTTATAAGAATTTCGACGCAGCTGGTAGTAGAACACATGGCTTAGCGGTCAGAGCACTTGAATGGTATCCAAGAGGCGCGGGTTCGAATTCCGCTGCGTTCAAATTTTTATACGTTTTTTCTAAAATGTAATATATTAGATATTAGTCAAAATGAACAGACAGTCAAAAATTTCAAAATATTTTTTGGGCATATAGTCAAAAAACTTAAAGAATTTGACTATAATATTACTGAATATTTCCATACAAACATATAAGCTTACAATAGTTTTAAATTATAAATAATTTGATAAAAACCTAAATAAAACTAATCAAATTAACTCAGCCGGTCGTGGTGCAGTGTGACGCGATCGGTTGTGGGTTCGATCCCGCCGCGGGCGAGTGAAATTTAAATATTTAAATTATTTTCATTTCCTCGCTCTGGTGAAGACAAAGAGCGGCGTTGAGTTCCACCACTCAACAAATGTCTCAAATTCGGTGGAAAGCGAAGTACGGAGTGTCTTAACACTAGGTACTTTCTGTCTACCCTGCTGTGCGAGATAAATGCGTGAAGCTAAAAAAAATTGGTAATTTCTTAGATTCGAATCTATAACTATTATAACTAACTATAATAACTATATATACCTATATTTAATACAGGAAGCATTAAACACATATCTGCTTTACACAAACAAGTAAATTATGTAAAATGGTCCAAACTTCAAATAAATAATTTTATTATGAATTTGCCATTATCCATCTTATTTATTGTACACTGTTGTACTTTATGTAGAGTAGTTATAATAGCATATTTATCTTTTTGTACAGAAAAAGACAAAGCGCGGCGTTAAATTCCGCGACTTAACACGCAAATAAATAATAACTTGATTTCGTTGAAATCGAGAACGAAGTGCCTCACACTAGATTATTCAACCTGATATGCGGTAAAAAGCGTGAAACTAAATAAATATAAACTTTTATGTAAATCTGGTAACACAGTGCGGTGGTGCGTTCATCACTTAACACATCGAAGTGTCTAGACACTAGGTTGTCTCTGACTATCCTGCTCTTTGAGTTAAAGCATGAAGTTAATTTTTTTTAATATAATCCTAATTCACTATCATCATAATGAAACAGACGCGAACTGAATCCCCTTCACAGGCAATACAGGGTCAAGTTGTACCCGTTTTCATACAAAGGGCCCCTCTTGGTGACGACAGACGGCTTTTGGTAAGAAATTATTTTAACTATTAAATCGTTCTGGAAACATCACTGCATCTAACTTAAACACGTGTGTTCGAAACATCTGTTCAGTTTAGAGGGTCCATGAGTGACCTAAATAATCATATTATATTTGTTTCTTTATATTTGGCGTTATTATGTTTAAAATTCATAGAAAGATTCCGATAGAGATGTACTGTTATATTTTTTTTTAAATAATGCATTAATAAAATATTAAATAAGTTTAATAAATAGACACTATTATGTGTTTGTCATACACTTTTCAAATTAACACACAAATAACGGAATGTGTTTTTCACACCAGTACGTCTTTTAGTGTAGGTAGACATAACGCAACTTAACGATTTTTTTAAGTAGAAAACAGATATATAAAGAATTATTATTTATAATTATTTTTTAGTTAGGATATTACATTTTATTATTCTTTTTTTTATCTTCACGCTTTTAACCAGCATAGCAGGGTAGACAGAAAATCAAAAGTATAGTGTCAAGAAATTCCGTACTTCGCGTTCCACCGAATTCGAGACATTGCGTGTTAAGTGGTGGGACTAAACGCTGCGCTTAGTCTTACCAGAGCGAGGAAGTGAAAATAATTATTAATAAAAATCAATCCCCCGAGTGGGGATCGAACCCACAACCGGTCAAGCTTACAGTCAGACGCTGTCACACTGCGCCAGGACCGGCCATATATTACACTCTTAAATATATTTATTGGAACAAAATATAATTTATTATTTATTTACTGATATTCACTTGTATTTGTTAACAAAACGTTATATATATATATATATATATATATATATATATATATATATATATATATATATAAGGGAAAATCTTTACAGTCTTTTTTATGAAAATTATACAGATGGAAAGGTCCGAATTTTATATAGTGAATAAGTTAGTAAGCATAGAAAATATAAAAAAACAATATTGCTTACAATAAAAGCAGTACAATAAATAAAATAAAATAAATATTACCATGCTACCATGTGTATGACGTACACTTTTGCACACATGCACACACACATTGCTATTATTATAAGAATTAGATATTTTCACGCTTTATCCCGCTTACCTGGGTAGTTAGAGACAACCTAGTGTCAAGACACTCCGTTGACTCCGCTCCGCCCGAAATCAAGACATTTTTTAATGAATGGTGAACTCAACGCCGCTCTTTACCTTGCCAGGATGAAAATAAATTAAAAAAACAAACATTTCCCGGTGTGGAAAACGAAACCTCAACCAATCGCGATTTTCTATTGAGATTTGAACTGCTAATTTTAATCATATGGTGATAACCATATAATTAAAATTACACCGACCGGCCTAATTAATTTTACAATTGTAAAATTAATTAGGCCGGTCGTGGCACAGTGGGACAGCGTCTGACTGTAAACGAGATGGGTTATGGATTCGAGCCCCCACTTGGGGGAGTGATTAAATTTCAATTATTTTCACTTTCTTGCTCTGGTAAAAAAGACTAATGCGGCGTTGAGTTCCACCACTGAAAACGCAATGTCTCGAATTCGGTTAAAAGTGAAGTACAGAGTGTTTTGACACTAGATACTTTCTGCCTACTCTGCTATGCTAAATAAAACATAATTTCATAATAACCTTTGTAATCTCATTAAGCAATTATTTTAATCAAACAGTGGTTTTTGAATATTTAAATAGGATTTTAGTGAATAAATTTATTTAATATGATTATTTTAGAAGTATCGTAAACCAATTAGGACTTAGCTAGATGATGGAATTCTATTGTCATGAGTTTAAGTAATATTTACATCAATATTCATTTCATTGAGCTGCGGAACTCAACGCTGCATTTTATATCAAGTCACTTAACGAGCTACTTGCAGGCGAGATGTAGTATAATATGTATTTTAACACTGACTGACCAATTTCTGTTAGTATTTAAAAAGAACCAAGTTAGTATTTGAAAGACCAAGTGCGGCGTTGAGTTCTGCCACTCAACACACGAAAACCGACCGCGGAGTGTCTTGATACTAGGTGCTCCCTGTCTACTCTGCTTACGGGATACGGGATAAAAAAGCATAAAGCTAAAAAAAAGTTTTTTTGAAAAAACGTATAAAAATTTGAACGCAGCGGGATTCAAACCCGCGCCTCTTGGATACCGTCCAAGCGCTCTGACCGCTAAGCCATGCGTTCTACTCTACAGAGTAGCTAACAACATAAATAAGTTGTAACAAAACGTATAAGAATTTCGACGCAGCTGGTAGTAGAACGCATGGCTCCATGGACGGTATCCAAGAGGCGCGGGTTCGAATCCCGCTGCGTTCAAATTTTTATATGTTTTTTCAAAAATGTTTTCTAATCCTAAGTGTGGAATAACACTTTAAAAATAGTAAATACTAAAAAAAAGTATTTATATAATAAAGTAATTTTAATTTCTGCGTTTTGTCCAAAAAAATAGGCGAAAATGTATAAAACTTTAATTTTTTCATACATTTTAACAATTTCTACACTAAAAGCTCGAAATTTACAAGAGATTTGTCATTTATGAAACTGTCGGTAAGCCTCCAGTAACTGGAACAGGTGGACGGTAAGCTCGCCTTGACACCGACTTACTGGGCATTTCTTCACAATTTAAAACGTAATTAACCAACAAATAAACATCGTTAGCGCTTTTTGTTTCATAATTTCAGAGCTTTTAGGGATATATTTTAAATGTGTACAATTTTTCACATGCTGTATACGATTTATATATGATAATAGTAGATAATAATTACTATAATATACGTTTCATTAAATGTAAAATATATAAAGATAAGATGTATTTATAACAAAATTCATAATAATATAAAAGACAAAAATATATTATATATTATATACAGCCTGTATAAAAAAGGGGTAATATATATATATATATATATATATATATATATATATATATATATATATATATATATATATATATATATATATATATATATATATATATATTCTTTTCTATCATGACTTAGAGCATGAGTATATTAAAAAAGAAATAATTTTAACTGTTAGGTTCTGATATGTATCAAAAAGTTGAAACGGCTCATTTTTCGTAAACTTTACTTAAACCACTTCTTATGACAAAATAATAATATAAAAACAGCCTTGAGACCGGTCGTGGCGTAGTGTGACAGCGTCTGACTGTAAACACGGTCGGTTGTGGGTTCGATCCCACTCGGGGGAGTGATTATATTTAAATTATTTTCACTTCCCCGCTCTGGTAAAGACAAAGAGCGGCGTTGAGTTCCACCACTCAACACGCAATGTCTCGAATTCGGTGGAAAGTGAAGTACGGAGTGTGTTGACACTAGGTACTTTCTGTCTGGGTAGACAGAAATTACCTAGTGTCAACACACTCCGTACTTTACGTTTTTATCCTGCATAGCAGGGTTGCTATGCAGGATAAAAGCGTGAAGCTAAAAAAAACAAAAAAGAAACAGCCTTATCAGGTTTTCAGTTTCCCCTTTTCTAAAACTTAAGGGAAGAAAATTCTAGAGTTGAACTTACCCTACCAAATAATTATTAGTTTCATAAATTATATAAAAAAATATATTTTATTAATACTAAAATAACGCAAAATATTTATATTGCCATACAAAAAAGCCTATAAATATATTTTAGTACGCAAAACAAAATATTTTCCTACCACCATCAATATATTTTTACGCTGACCACCCCAAGCCACCCGATCAATAATTTCGCGCATTCCCCTTCGTTTTGTGACTACTGCCTCTCGATGCTGGACGCTGCTGTGAAAAATCAAAATAAATCATAAAAATCTGCTTGGTAAGCATTTTATTATATATTTTTTGCGAATAAAATAGACAATATAACCGTAATTGCATAAAAATATTTCTTTTTAGGTATTCCAGTATAGCCCAGGTAGATATTTTTCCCCTAAGTTATAAATATAAATACAACCAATATTATTCTAGATCTCATTATCAGTACAAGAAATAGTGCTTCTAGTATTTTCTCTAGCTCCCCTAGTGCATAAATATAGGAGATATGTGACTGCGCTCGGACTGTCCTTTGCCCTTGTCCATTATCTCAAATAACCATTCCTACCATTCCTTCAACTTAGACTTTGAAATAGTACAAAATAGACTTTTAATATGATATTTCGTATATATTAATCGAATTACATACATATTTTTTTCTTCGTGTCGGCCATTTTCTCTGAAATGTCAGCCATGTTGAAAATTATGGCCGCCATTTTGCTATAAATACAGGAAGCTACATAAAACAATTATCATGTTTCAAATATAGTTTGAATATATACATAAATTTATTTAATAAAATATTTTTGTTTATCTATCGGTATATTAATATATGAGTTGATATCGATATTTCATGAATTCTAGACCCTAATATGAATCTTAAACAGTTTTTTTTTATAAATTAATAAAAAGAAGTCTTACACGTAATATATATATTTTTAAATATTCTCTAATTAAAAATATTTGTAATATATCAAAAAAAAAATCTAAGCTGAAGATTGGATATTTTTTTTATACTTAAATAATAATTTACATATGAATAATCAATATTTGCATATACATGGACTGGGATAAAGGACCTTAGGAGTTTCTCTGTTCCGTAGAAGAGTGAACAGCTTTACAGACAATTTAAATAATTTTTATACATAATAATGATATATCTCTTAGAGTTCTTAGTTATTAATCATCATATGAGCTAACTGATTTTTTTTTAATATAGATAAAATAATTTTCCATTAAATTTTTAATTCTAGTTAAATATTAAAAAAGCATTCCTTATAATATTAGGTTGATTTTAATGTTTCAAAAAATAATTATTTTTTATTCTTTTATAAAATATCTCAATTCTATTATTATTCTCTCTATTTATAATATTATTTCATAAAGTAATTTAACATTTTAATTTAAAGTAATTTACAAACTGAAATAATAAATATTTAATTTGAAGACACTTCATAACAATTTTACAAAAGTTGTATTTAAAAGAATTTTCTTTCAGATTTTCTTTTTTGTAATTTTAATTTTCAATTTTCAATAATAAAATAAACTTTTAATAAAATAAAAATATATTCTTAACATTTATTCAAAACTAAATTAATTGTTGATTATTTAGAATATTTTATGAAACATATTTTCTAAAATTATATTTTATTAAAAAGATATACCATATTCAATTAAAAAGGCACACTTATTTTCAAATTTCAAGAAAATAACTAAACAGGGCATATATTTTAAATAAGTAGTAAATAGACTTTTATAATTTGATAATACTTTACGATACGATTTTACAATAATAGCTTCTGAAAATAAAAATAAAAAATTATTTCCGAATTATTTTCTTTATCATAATATCAAATTTCAATTTTCATAATAAATTATATTTATTTTTAAAATAAATTAAGAAATATTCTTAGGACTTACTACCGATCAATTTGCTACAATTTTAGCTGCGCGCATATTGTTAGTTCTAAAATATAATGAAGTAATTGTTAGCAAATGCGATTGTTTAACGTATAATAAAATAAATTATAATATAAATACAGATATCAACTTATTTAATTGTTTTAGTTTTAAAAGAAAATATATATAAATTATTAGTATTGAAAATTGAATTTTACTGTATTAAAATCACTTAGATTATTGTGATATATTTAGCTACAGTTGCACATCTTTTTTCACAAATTCACAATAGAAATAATTCACAAGTTCACAATAAAAAGCTCAGGAATATAGAAAAAAGTAGAGCTTTGTACAATTTGTTTAATGGCAAATTTCTCCATCACTTCTCATAAGAAAATTTTGTAAATATTTTTCTATTATTTGTGCTTGTTATATTACCATTTTAACATACTGGGAAAATCTTACACACGTCCTGCAAATTTCACGCCGTTTATTTTGTTTATGTAACTGAGGGCTTATATATATATATATATATATATATATATATATATATATATATATATATATATATATATATATATATATATATATATATTGAATATTTGGATGAAAATTGCATTGCGTTGGTAATTTTTTCCCAGGTCCCACCTAGGTGCAAAGTGCTTTGCATCATTACATGCCATGCGAGTGTTTTTCCAAAGAGCTGAGCTATTGGTAGTGCTATAGAATAAAGAAAAAGTAGAAAGTGATTTTGTGAAGGACACAAATTATAGCAAAATCCTGCCAAATCCGACCTCCCTCAGTGAGGTCTACATGCTACTCTAATAAGATCGTGCAAGAAGTTGTATACTGGATCTTCATGACGTCCTCGTTTTCTGGTGTCTGCTGAGATTTTATGTAGAGAAGATAGTAATCCAGCCCATTGTAGCCGCATGCGATGTAATTCGTTACATCGCCAGTATATTAATACAGTCTGTTGTTTGTGCAGCGTTCTTGTTGATTGATTGAGCTGGATAGCTACTTGACCTTAGCTTAAGATCAATCACGTAACATATTCTTTGGCCAGGTCCTTTTAAACAAGAACCACGGATTTTAATTTGTCATTTTATTATAGGTTTATTTATCAGTTAAATTTTACGGCGTATTACGTTTGTGCATATTTTGTACTCGCTCTTATCTCTTATCATATTGTTCCCGGACCTGTTTTAGAGTTCTTAAGGACTTTTTGGGAGAATACCGTTAACGGCCTCCTTTATTTCTATCGCAAAATGTCGAGATATACGAAAAGGAATCTTCGCAAGCGTACTAGGGCGTCTAGAAACAAGGCAAATCGCCAGGCCAGAGATAGTAGACGACAGACCAGAGAAGAAAACAGCGGAGAGAGTCTCGAGCTGCAAAATGCCCTAAATGCTCCCGAAGAGCCTGAACAAGAGGCACCACCAGTTCACGTTTGTGACACCCCCACCACGTATTCTTCTTTTGTGACTTTCAACAGTATGAGTATAGAGGCAGTGAATAAACTGAGGAATGATATTGAGAAATTGAAAGCGCATCTGTCCGCTGCCCATGCGGAGCTACAAGATCTAAATGTTGAAAATCTCAGCTTTAAAAAAACGATCTCTAAATATAAAAAGAAAGTGGAATTAATCGATAAAATCGCTATGGGTGTGGAAAATTTGTCATCAGGCTCTGGCATTCTAAACAGAATTAATGAAGAAGAAATGCCATCTACATCGGGAACTAATAGAAAACCAAATTGCACGGTGACTGTGCCTGATGAGGAAGACGACGATGACACAGATGACGACACGGACAATGAAGTTGACGATGTTGGTGATGAAGTCAATGATGATAATGATGACGTGGGTGGTGAAGTCAATGATGATGACGATGTTGATGATCTTGACAGCGATGACGATTGTGATGAGGAATGTGAAACATAAAAAAATAATTACAAGTGGCCAATTCGTTCGTAACTGTTTGTTTTTGACAAACACACATGAAAGTATGATAACAACAGGTATCGTTTTCAACATTAATGATATAAAAAAAACGTGTAATTTTTAGATAATTTTTGAATGAAGTCCTCTATATGATAGAAGGTTAATGGTTATGTACTAACAATCAACCATTTTATGACAATTTTATCATATTTCTAATAAAATGAAAGAAATAAATTTTTAGGTTATTTAAACTATATCTAATCTCTGATCCTATTTTCTAATAGATACAGAATAATATATTTAAAATATTAAGACGTCTGTGTTAGTGTAAGTAACTATTTACAATTTTCCATTTGAATTATTTTCTCTAAATGTTTTTGAGGAAGTTTACTTTGCTATATTATTTTAAATAAAATAAAAGCTTCACATATATATATATATATATATATATATATATATATATATATATATAAATATATGTTATTATCGGAAGTAGTATTAGGGGTGTATATTGAATGGTAATAATTAAGTATTTACGAATTTCCTTCTATTCGGGCTCAGCCCTTTAGGCTAAGCTATACAGTCAATTGTTAATGTTCTATTGACATTGTCATGAATAACAAATATTTTCTGTATTAGATTAAAAATTCAAAGTTAGGCCTAAGCCAAAAATGTGTTTAGTAGATTAATATTTTTGATCAATGTATTTCTTAAATATATTATTATATCTATGTTTAATATATAAGTGGTATATGAGACTGTTTGAAATGGGATCCGATATAAGAAAGTAAATGACAGTTGAACTGATTTCTGGGGTGATATGAATGAATTATTAAATATTGCAACGCGAGGACTGATTAACGCGAGATTAGGGTTGGCATGTTTATTGTAATATTTGCCAAAAGCTAATAACAAGGTGTGCTAAATTTGTTAAATTATACGAAATTGTAGATGTTTGCGACTGGTTTTCAATTAACATATCCTTGGTATGTACCAGTACGATAGGGAATATAATATGTTTTTGAAATTCAAATAAGCAAAGGTTGTAAAGTTATATGGACTGATTATTTTAGAATAGTTGTAGGGGACGGTTTACAGGTATTCGATTGTTCGTAGGGTGTAGGCAATGGGAGATAAATCTCAATTTCAATGTCTCTATAATAATAATTGTATATTATAAGAATTATTCGAATTCTTCAATTAAAATTGATAAATAAGACTACAATGATAATACATATTGTATAGTTTTAAGTGCTTCAACTACTCCCGCATTTCCTATCTAATTTAATTAAAAAAAATGAATCTAAAAAAAAAATAATAACGGTTGTACTATTTTGTAGAAATGGTTTTTATATTTACTTATTCTGCCTATCCAGCTCAAAGTCCAAATATACAAAAAAAACGTTTTGTTTAATATTTGTATTATAAAATAATATTAAAAAATAATTATATATATAATTATATATATATATATATATATATATATATATATATATATATATATATATATAATAAGAAAATAAACCGAATATGGTATAAAATAATCAAATATTCATGTAGTGAATAAATTAATGTGGTGTAAATGAAGGCTTTTTATTTCACATCCTGTTGATATTTATTAAAGTAAAATATTAAAATTATATTTATTAGTTTTTAAAACTTATTTTATTATGAAATAAAATAATTTAAGTTAATTTGAAATATTCAAAAAAAATTATATTAAATTGTTCAAGATTTTTTGACTCTATCTGTGAAAAAGCTATCAGGTATTCTTTAAACGTCTGGTTTCTTTTCTACGTTCTACTACGACGTCTGGTTTCTTTTATATATATATATATATATATATATATATATATATATATATATATATATATATATACATACAATTGTTAATCGAAAAGCAGAGAAGATGTCTGAGCGCTGAAATGGTGAATGGTGATCAACACACACAGGTAATAACTTATACGTATTTTTTAGCTTCACGCTGTCATCTTGCATAGCAGGGTAGACAGAAAGTACCTAGTGTCAAAATACTCCGTACTTTCTGACGAATTCGACACATTGCGTGTTGAGTGAGGAAATTCAACGCCTCATTTTGTCGTACCAGAGCGAGGAAGTTAAATAATTTAAATATCATTCCCCCGAGTGGTAATCGAACCCACAACCGATCGTGTTTACAATCAGATGCTGCCCCAATGCGCCATGACCGACTTATAATAACTTAAAAGAACTAAAAATTATTTAATAATAAATAAAATGTTTTAAAACATTTTATAAACATATTAAATGATATTTGAAATTATACATTAAATTATATATTAATTTTAATTTAATATAATATAACATAAAATAGTAAATAATAAAAGAGGTAGAAAAGAGAGAGAAGATAATATAAAATATTAAAGAGGAGAAGTATGAAAAATATTGAAACTATATTTATTTATAATACTGCCTTTACAGTAATAGTATTTATTTAAATAATTCATATATTAATTCAGTACTTAAGAGACGCTGATATAACGCCACTAGTAAGCACTTTTCCAACACTGGCAACATACAACTGACCCACTTTACTCCTACTTTGACCTAAACAAAAAAAACAGCAGGATAGTCAGAAACAACCTAGTGTCAAGATACTACATTGACTACCACTGACTGTCTACTCCACCTGAAATCTAGACATTCCGTAGAACTCAACGCCGCGCTTAGAGAAATCAACGCCGCGCTTCGTCTTTTGATTTGAAAAGCTTTTATTTCATAAGATCTCTTATTTACTTTCACTTGTCTTTCTGTCTGTTGTAATCAAATCTTGCAGGTAATATTTAACTCATATTTAAAACATATCTTTTCTTGCAATTATACATAAATAATATTTTTGTTCAAACCCCCTCAATACGGGTATCTACTAGAGTATGGGTATATTGAATACAGTTCACCGTGAAGAAAATCAAACACAAGATGGCCGCCGTCACAAAATGGCTGATTTATTTTAATTATTTTTTTATGTAACCCTATCGATATGGATGTATACTATTAAGAAACTGTGTTTCATTTAAACCTCTCCTCGTATGAGTATTAAATAATAGGGCTTGATTTTAACTAAGCAATTGAAACACATAAAAATAAGAAATCCAAATCCAAGATGGTGCTATTGACAATATATGGTTTATATATTTTTTATAAAATCTCTCTAATTTGGATGTCAAATAAAACGGCTTAAATTTTAATGTAAAAGGAGTTTAACAGGTCAAAGCTGAACACAGATAAATACATTTTAAATTTCTTCAGCTAAATTTTATATATACGAGTATATCTATAGATAACTAAAAATAAAAAAAATGTAAAAAAATTTAAAAAGCTTTTATTTAAAAATCTATGTAGAAAGAATTAAAAGAAAACCCATTTAAAAAAATCAAAAAAAATATTATTAGGAGTCTTCATATACCAAAATAAAAGTTTTCGATATTTTTGTTGTTCTATGTATCTGCTGCTGTTTTTGTATTTACTGGACGGATTTTGATAAAACTTTTACGTAGTGTTAGGTAGGCTATAGTTTGTTTGAAATTCTGAGTCCTTGATATGGAACCGTAAGGGCCTGTCTGATTTTTAATGCATTCTTATATAACGCCTTAGGCAAAGGTCTGGATTACCTGATGTGGAACTCTACCAGCCCAGCTTAACTATATATATATATATATATATATATATATATATATATATATATATATGTATATATACTCCTACTTCGACCTAAATATATGTGATGTGAAACTGTTATAACATTTTTTTTTCCTGATTATTCTGGTTGCAATAAACAAGGAGCTCCAATCGTCGTCGTCAATAATAATTACTATTATTTTAATGAAAAGAAATAAATAAATAAACAAAACAAAATAATGAATAAATTTAGAAAAAAAAAAAGAAATATAATTAATAATTTAAAAAAAATACACCTTTTATCAAAAAACATGTAACATGACACAAATATGAAGATTGGAGATAAGTGGGCTTAATTATAATAATCACTTGCAAAGTGTTAATGTAATAAGGAGTAACTCGGGCTCCATTTATTTTAGAATTATTAAAAGCCAGGATCCAACTGTAAACGCGATAGGTTTTGGGTTCGATTCTCACTCGGGAGAGTGATTATATTTAAATTATTTTAATTTTCTGGCCCTGGTAAAACAAAGAGCGGCGTTGAGTTCCACCACTCAACAAGCAATGTCTCGAATTCAGCGGAAAGCGAAGTAAGTAGCTGTCAACTAGGTACTTACTGTCTATCCTGCTATGCCGGATGGAAGCGTGAAGCAAAAATTAAAAAAATGAAATAAACATCTAGATATCTTACATTCCACGCGGACGAGCGCAAGCACAGCTAGTGTGTTAATAGACAAGAAAAGAATACAGCAAATTCCTAATTGAAAGAATGCCGGTCGTGGCGCAGTGGGACAGCGGCTGACTGTAAACGCGATCGGTTGTGGGTTCCCTACTCGAGGGAGTGATTATATTTAAACTATTTTCACTTTCCCGTTCTGGTAAAAGACAAAGTGCGGTGTTGATTTCCATTACTCAACACACAATGTCTCGATTTCGGTAGAAAGCGATGTTCGAAGTGTCTAGACACTGGGTAATTTCTGTCTTACTGATTTATATATAGGAATGAAATTGTAAGAAAGAATAGATATTCTTTTCAGAATTTATTTCAATGAGATTCATTGAAATAAATTCTGTGAAAAATTTTAGATTAAGTTATACTTATATACTTAAAATTTATTTTATACTTTTTAGAGCTCTAAGAAAAAGCTTCTGATCGTAAGCACGATAGATTATATATTCGATTCTCACTCAGGGAAGCGATTATATATTAATTATTTCCTCATTATAGACAAGATTAAGACAAGGCACGGCGTTGAGCTCCGCCATCAACACGTAATGTCTCAAATTCGGTGGAAAACGGCGTTCAGAGTGTATTGGCACTATTTGGCACCTTGCTATACAGGATGAATCTTTTTATTAAATATATCTTCTTTATTCCATATACACACTCCTTAAATGATCAAAATACTTGAATTTAAAATTAATTTCTGAGATATTTCCATTGTTTGTTTTAATATACATAACTGGATGTACAATCATGAGATATATGTACTGATTTCATACACTCAATGCCTTAAGGAGCTGGGTATATGAAGTGGGCATACATGGGCTTGGGGGCCATGTACTTTAAGATGAATTTTAATGAATAATTTATTAATAAGCGTCTTAAGAAACTGTACTTTGTTTTTGACTATAGTGCTTGTATATACGCGATAATCATAGATGAATATTATGTGTGGTTTATATTTAATATTTTAAGGCCGATCGTGGCGCAGTGGGCCAGCGTGTCTGTAAACGCGATCGGTTGTGGGTTCTATTCCCACTTGGAGGAAAGATGATATTTAAATTACTGTCATTTCCTAGCTCTGGCAAGACAAGGCGCGGCGTTGAGTTCTACCAGTCATAACGCAAATATCTCCTATTCGGCATAAAGCGGAGTACGGAGTGTCTTTACACTAGGTACGTCTTGTCTACCCTGCTATGCTGGACAAAAGCGTGAAGCCAAATGAAATTGTGCATCATTATTTCGCTATTAAAAAATGAACACTCTGGTGTATATAGCGTATATACATACGTATATAATACAGACACACTATAAATGTATATATATATATATACATATATATAGAGCAATATATATTATATATACATATATATATATATATATACAAATATATATATATATATATATATATATATATATATATATATATGTATATATTTCTATATTGCTGTTTACGAAATTCATGTTTATGTATGTATGCAATGTAAATTGGACGCAACTGGTAGTAGAACGCATGGCTTAGCGTTCAGAGTGTTTGGACGGTATCAAAGTGGCGCGGGTTCGAATCCCGTCGTCGTCGTCAGCCAATCGCAGTCCACTGCTGGACATAGGCCTCCCCAAGTTTCGAATCCCGCTGCGTTCAAATTTTTATGCGTTTTTCTAAAATGTTTTCTAATCCTAAGTGTGGAATAACACTTTAAAAATAGTAAATAATGGTAATTTTATTGATTATTGCCTAATAGTCAATCTGTTTTTTATATAATAATAATAATATATATGGGGTTTCCAAATAAGAACAGTATGTTTTGAAATTGAAATAAAACATGCAAGATATGTGCGAATTTCGTGCTCAATGGCTTTATTTGATAGGAAATTTTTATGATTAGAAAATATCATTCAAATGACTGCCACGACTTTTTTTGCACTGGTGAATACGATCGGTCCAATTTTCGATGACTCGGTGCAGCATTACGATAACGCTCGCCATTGACAGTAACAGTACGGCCTTCGTCGTTTTTGAAAAAGTACGGGCCAATGATTCCATCGTACCATAATCCGCACCAAACAGTCAATTTTTAGGATATAATGGTGTTTCATGAACCACTCTTGGATTTGACTCACTCCAGTAACGACAATTCTGTTTGTTCACATAACCATTGAACCAAAAGTGATCCTCATCTGAAAAGATGATTTTCCTATAAAATTCGGTGTCCGTTTCCATCATTTCAAGCGCCCAATCAGCAAATTCACGACGTAATCGATGGTCTGTTGGCTTGAGTTTTTGTGCTAACACAATCTTGTATGGATGTAGGCCAAGATCCATACATAAAATTCGCCAGGTTGTCATTCTGGATAAGCCCAATTCTTGTCGTTGTCATTGCACGTCGTGGAACGGAAACATTTTGATTTTCTTCGACACTGGCTAATACGGCGGAAATATTTTCTTCACTACGGCCTGTCCGTTGTCGTGTTGGTGGTCTACTATCGTGCAAAGAATATTCACTTTCCAGTTTTTGGATTATGCGACGTATAGCGAGTTCAGACGGTGCGCCATGACGACCATATTTAGCACGAAATGCTCTTTGAGTAGAGACAATACTTCTCGGATTTTGATAGAAAATTTTGACAATTTCTAAACGTTGAGGTAACGTGAACTTGTTCATGATTACATGGCAAACTTTACTGAACACAAAACAATACAAATGTCAAATGTTAAACAACCAAAATGGCGGCTGTGAGCTATCAAAATCCTACCATCCCTATTGGGTAACACTGTATATGGTAGTGTGTGTTACATTTATTTTAATGATTTAATGTCTCAACTTTGATATTCCTCCGTCCACCTAAATTTCGTGGAAACGCGTGTAAGTATTTATTAAATGACCCTAACCTAGAAATACCTAATAAAATCAATTATTTGCCCGTGAAAACCCATTCAAAATCGGTCAAGCCGTTCCAGGGATCAGTCGAACAAACAGACTTATAACCAGACAAAAAAAATTAAAAATTATTATAATTACGTAGGTACCGTATACATATACACTTTTTTTAGCTTCACGTTTTTATCCCGCATAGCAGAGAAGTTAGAAAACATAGTGTTAAGACACTCCGTTGACTGCTTTCCGCCTGTAAATCAAGACCACGCCGCCGTGGCGAACTCAACGCCGGACTTTGTTTTAACAGAGCGGAGAAATGAAAATATTTTTCAAATATATCCCCAAGATGGAATGGAATCCATAACCAATCATGTTCAAAGTCAGACACTGTCCCACTGCGCCACGACAGCCATTTGTAGACAAAGGCCAAATATCAATAGATTTTTAAAATAACCTTAACTAACACATAAGTATATAAAATTAATAAATATATTACACACACTACCATGTATTTGAAATACACTGGTATATAAAGTGTTATAAACGTTGCCAGGCAACGCGTAATTTACTTGTCAACGCTAGAAGTGATATTTAATTAGATTGACTGTAGTTTACAGTCAACAGATCAAAATCCATATTTAAATTGGAACTAGCGAATATATAAGCACTTCGGTTCACTTTGTATTACACGAACTTGTTAACTAAAGCGAATTATTTATGACATTCGACATGAAAACTATTTAGGAACGTGCCTTTGTATATAATTGCTATATTTAGACTAAGTTGGGTTAAGTGTTACTCAGAAATGTTATTTAAGATTTAAATAATTTCACTATGGTCACCACCATGGCGCAGTGGGACAGCATCTGACTGTAAATGGAATAGGGTGACTGAACGTTGTGAATTCGATTCCCAATAGAATGAAATGATATTGATTGATTTCTTCACTGCGTTCTATAAAACAGGACACGGTTTTAAGTTCCGCTTAGCAAATAATGAAACATACTACGTGGCATAACATTTTAAACTGAAAATGTATATATATATATATATATATATATATATATATATATATATATATATATATATATATATATATATATATATTGATTTTTCCATCGTTAGGCTTAACAAAATGTGATATCGGTTAGCTCAATACACAGTCTTGAATTCAGACTAGGTTCTCTCTGACTACCCTGCTATGGGGGGTGACGCGTGAAGCTGCTTATATATGTAGTATATAGAGACTATGGAGAGGGAGCTCCTCTGTTTTCGTGTGGGTCTGGTACAACTTTTTTATTTATTTGAACACTTATATAATATATAAGCAGTCAACGGAGTGTCTTGACACAATGTTCTCTCTGACTACCCTGCTATACGGGATGGCGCGTGAAGCTGCTTATATATGTAGTATATAGAGACTATAGAGAGGGAGTTCTTCTAGTTTCATGCGAGCCTGGTACAACTCTCTTATTTATTTGATACACTTATATAATATATAAGCAGTCAACGGAGTGTCTTGACACTAGGTTCTCGCGATAAAGATGTAATAATAAATTTTATACATACTAAAACATTTATTTAAACAATTCAAATTATTCTCAAAATGTAGAAATTCATAACAAATTCAGTTAATATCACGAAAACAAAGAAGAATCCCAATTAACAGATTGCCTCATAACAATCGATTTTCAAGCTGTTTACACACAATTCTACTAATTGATATTTAAATATGCCTTTCACAGTCTGTTGGATAAATTTTTGATGAGCCCCCGATCCATCTGTAAACAGCGCAGTGGAAACGAGGCGTGTTGTCTTATTTTTTTTTAGCTTCACGCTTTTATCCCGCTTGGGTAGAGCAGGGTAGACAAAAAGTACCTAGTGTCAAGACACTCCGTACTTTCCTTTCCACCGAATTCGAGACATCGCATGTTGAGTAGTGGAACTCAACGCCATATTTTATCTTACAAGAACGAGCAAGTAAAACTAATTTTAAATATCCCACGAGTGGGGATCGAACCCACAACCGGTCACGTTTACAGTCAGACCACTGCGCCACGACCGGCCTCAATAAGGTAAGCGTTCTTTGAATAAATATCAAATATAAATAATATTGAATCGTCTTATTAAAAAGCGTTTTTAACTAACAAAGGATATTTTTAGTGGGTTCTTGCTATATATGCCTTATCCCATATAGCAAGGTAGTAAGGGAAAATATAGTGTGAAGATACAATGATGAAAGTCAACGCCGAATTTTTTTCACTTTACATTAAATTAATGCATTTTCGATGAACTTTTTAATTAAGTGACAATATATATTAAATAACGTAACTCAACCACGCCCTCCACCTGTCTTGACTAAACAAAATATTTTAAATTTTATTAGCAATCATATGTACTACAAACATATACAGTCTGACATCCCATTCTCCTTTTATCCATTTTTTGGTTGATATTAAATATTACCATCAAACTGATTACAAACGGAATATACAAGAGCATTACTATGACGCCATTAACCGGATATACATACATTTTAATTAGCATTAGGTCGGTTTATTAGCTATTAATTACGTTATAAAGGACGTGCATTGAATATAAACTCATTTGGTAACTACGTTACTACAGGGACGTATTTAAGGGGGCATTGCGTCACGGCTTTCACAATAGACGTTTTATAATCTATAGTAAATTATCTTTCTGAAAATTCTATTCAAATCATATTTGTGATTAAAAAATATGCATGCATGCCATGCATATATGCAGCATGTCAGTGTTAAATTAATTAAAAAAAAATTAAGGGTTTCGAACCATTATATGCCTCAAAGCACGTCTCTGAGTTCGGCCCTGTACCGAATATAGTTCCCTTATTAGTGAAACAAGCTTATTAGCTATTAATTATGCCATAGGAGATCGAATTACCGTATAGCTGTTCTATATAGAACAAAACCATATAGTACCAATCCTAAGTGTGGGATAACACTTTAAAAATAAATAATTCATGTTTTCTAATCTATTATAAGTGTTTCTTTTTCCTCTTGTTACTGGAAATTAATAAGAAAACTAGATTATTATTTTTAAACAGTTATTCTGGAAAAATGTATAAAAATTTGAACGCAGCGAGATTCGAACCCGTGTAACCGTCCAAGCGCTCTACTACCAGAAGCGTCGAAATTCTTATACGTTTCTTACAACTTATTTATAAATTATAATAGATAACTCTTTAAATAATATTAAAATAAATAACATTCTCTTTTGCCAAATGATTATTTCATACTAATCATTGCTTAGTAGAAATTTATAAAAATCTCTTTACATGCTAACAACTTTAGCGAGTTATAACGTAGATATATAGAACTTTCAACGCAGCTGGTAGTAGACCGCATGGCTTAGCGATCAGAGTACTTTTAGATGGTTTCCAAGAGGAGCGGGTTTGAACTCAACTAAATTTTCAATTTTTCATACGTGTTTTTAAAATGTTTAGTATGTAAATTTTATTTTTCCCTCTCTAGTAAGACACAACACGGCGTTGAGTTACTGTATTCAAAACGCAACATCTCGTACTCGAACAGAGAAAAATATATCAACCAAATAAACAAAGAATATTACTTTATATCAAATATACAATAATTGAATTTCACAATACATAATGCTATTAATATACATACCATTATCATCTCTATAATTTTATAATTTTATAAAGCGGGTAATTAATTCATTCAAATTTTAATACCAATATGTGCATACTAATTTTATCTCCACGCATGTTCTGCATTTTACGTAGATGAGAACATGGCGTCCGGCCATTATAAAGACGTGTTGTTTGATGGTGGATCTTAACGCTGTGCTTTGTTCCACCTGGGCCTGTAAGACGAAAACGATGCTCTGAGGTAGAATACGACAGGATGACATTTTTAGAGATATCTCCTGAAAATCTAAATAGGCATACTTCTGTATAATAATAAAATAAAGAATAAATTATATCAATGTACACTTTTTAAATTATTTTTTGGCTTTATTGACTACCACCTTCTTGACTAAGCGATGACTCTTGGCGCGAGGATATGCCCACCACTCCAGGCATACTGCCGAGGTCAACCCACCACCTTCTTTGCAACGCGTTTTGCAGGTTCCTGCCACCCCTGGAAGATTGGAATTCCTATAGACCGTCTACTAAAGGCTGAGTATCTACTTTATTTTTTATTTTATCGTAAGATTATTTAATCAATTCTGTACATTATGTACTGCTAAATATTTTTAGCAAAAACTTAAATTAAATATAAAAAAATAGAAATGAGAAATGTTTGTAATTTAAGTTAAAACGCCAAAAAAGAAATAGTTATAATATAATCTTTTCCCCAAGTGTAATGGAAGACACAACACTGTGCTCAGTTCTACTGCGTCACGATGGCGAGTGACGTGTGGCGATCGCGTCATATGTAAACGACAAAAATCACATATGAACCATGGTGTCATATGTGGAAGGATGAAATCACCTTGACCTGGTGTCACATGTGGATGAGTGAAATCACATGTGGACCATAGTATCATATGTGCATGATTAAAATCACATGTGGACCGAGATGACATGTGAGGAATAGTGAAATCATATATGGACCATGGTGTCATATGTGGATGGATGAAATGACATGGGGACCACAGTATCATATGTGTACGATTAAAACCACATGTGGACCATGGTGGCATATGTGGATGGGTGAAATCATATGTGGACCATAGTATCATATGTGCACGATTAAAATCACATGTGGACCGTGGTCTCATATGTGGATGGGAGAAATCACATGTGGACCATAGTATCATGTGTGTACGAGTAAAATCACATGTGGACCATGGTGTCATATGTGGATGGGTGAAATCACATGTGGAACATAGTATCATATATGTATGAGTAAAATCACATGTGGACCTCGATGACATGTGAGGAAGGGTGAAATTATATGTGGACCATGGTGTTATATGTGGATGGATGAAATCACATGTGGACCATGGTGTCATATGTGGATGGATGAAATCACATGTGGACCATAGTATCATATGTGTACGATTAAAATCACATGTGGACCACATTGACATGTAAGGAAGGGAGAAATTATGTGTGGACCATGGAGTCATATGTGGATGGATAAAATCACATATAGACCATAGTGTCATATTTGGATAGGTGCAATCAGATGTGGACCATGGTGTCATATGTAAATGAGTATAACCAGATATGGACCATGGTGACCTATGTGGATGGGTGAATTCACATGTGCACAATGTGGTTGATAAAAAACATATGTGGGCAAAAATGTCATATGTGGATGAGTAAAATCACATGTGGACCATGGTGCCGTATTTGGGCGAGGGAAATCACATTATGTAGATCATGATGCCGTAAGTGGATATATGAAATCACAAGTCCATAAAACCTGTCCAAGATAACATGAAATTTGGTGGCAGAAGAAGATGTTCTTCGACGTTCGACCGCAGTTAGATTATAAAGGTTTGAGGACTCTCGCAAGTGTATTTCAAGTCTTATAAATATTGTTTATATGATAATTACAAATTTTGGCAAAGTCTGTAATTTAATCAATAAGGCGTATAAGAAAGAAATACCTATAGTATAGAGAATTCACGCGGGTGAAACCGCGAGTTGGACACTAGTATTAAAATAAAAATATATAAATATTCATAACGCTATATATATAACTCTGTCCGTCTGTTATGTTTCCACGTCTCAACCTTGGCAAAGGACACAGGCCAGGTTTTATATGTCATCTTGCATAGCAGGGCAATCAGAGAGAACGTAATGTCAAAACACTCAATTTAGATAACTTTTAACTAATAAGCGAATAACGGAATATATATATATATATATATATATATATATATATATATATATATATATATGTATGAATGTATAATATAAATGAATATATAAATGTATTTATGTACAATCATAAATATGTAATTTATTTATTATACAAGATTATATTATTACTGACGACATACGCAAGGTTGCCGGAGCAGACTGGATGAGGGTTGCGGAGGACCGGGATGTTTGGCGCAAACTTGGGGAGGCCTATGTCCAGCAGTGGACTGCGATTGGCTGACGACGACGACGACGACGACGATTTATTATTATATTTAATTGATATTATTCTTTCATTTGTCTTTTGCACTATATATATATACTACCTGCTAATTTACACTATCTCTTTTAACTATGGGTTGGCTGGAAGAGATTTCTTATAGAAATAAGCCCGCCTTTGTAAACAAATTATATTATGTCAAATTACTCTAAAAATGTTAATGTGCAATAAAGAATATATATATTGTGGGTTCGGTCGTGGGTAATAAGCGGAAATATTCATCGTAAAAAAGTGGGAAGCTTTAGGAAACAAGGCTCTGGGTTCGATGCCTAGTCGGAGGAGTCCATTGTATTTAATTTCTTTTTCATTTTTTAAGATATCTTTCTTTAATCTTTTCTGACATATATATCTTATTTATTTTTAAGTGCAATATAATATAAAGAATATATTTGAATCCACAATCTATTGCTTTCATAAATAAAATACCACTTGAGAAATAACCCGCTGCGTCAGTAATATGCCCATAGGCATTAAAAATTAAAATTAAAAAAAAATAAACTAAAATTTTACAAATCCCTTTATATATTTATATTCATATGAAATAAAGACCTTATTTGAAGAGAATTAACGTTTATTTTTGATTATCATTGTCCCCCTTACAGTGAACTCAGGTAATTTACCACATGTATAAGGGATGGTCCCTAAAATAGTCTGCCTTGAGGTATTGTTACCTTTTATGAAAATCTTTTGGATACCCTTTTATAAGTGAACGGCGTTTCAGAGGATAGGCAGCTTAACCGCAGTTTAAGGTAGAATATATATATATATATATATATATATATATATATATATATATATATATATATATATATATATATATATATATATATATATAATTTTATATAACATATTATTATTATTTAATTAAAATTAAAATTTATCTTGTTCTCTTCGCTCTGGCAAGGCATAAGGAATATCCTGATTTTGGGTGGAAAGTAGTTAATGGATAGTGTCTTGACACTGGGTTGTCTCTAACTAATCTGCTAATAGAAACAAAACACGACCCTGTGTTTTATTTATTGTAAATAATTTAATATACTATTTATATTTACAAATTATAATAATTATAAAACTTGAGCGATGAGCGGTGAGCGGTACGAGAGGTCGAGGGAGAGCTCGGTTGATCTTCGAAAACACAGTATCAATGATACCGGAGCAAGGTCACGTAAAAGGTATGAGGACCCCCCAGAGGATATGTATGAAGTGCTTGATGACCGTGCACGAGGCGAAAGAGGTATGCAGAGACCGTAGCGTTTTTCGCTACGTCCTGACCGACTTTCCCGCAAGGAATAAAGCGTGAAGGTATAAAAAAATTAAATAAAGTTCTTAAAATCTATTATTAAGAAAAGAAACATTGCGTGATTCACCAAAAATATGTAATGGTAGAGCATCAGAAATCTATGTAGAGTTATTATTATGAATTTTTGATTCGAAATCTATTATGGGAAAGGTAGTTTACATCTTCACGTATACCGAGTTGTAGGTTACTTAGACGCCCTAAAGTTACAATAGCCTCTTATACAGTTTCCGACCTAAATCGAGGTTATAAGCGCAATTAAACGCTGCTATTTATCTTACCAGAGCGGAATAATAGAATAATATTTATAACATATTATATAAATATTTAAAAAATGGTCCGATTAAATATAGATTGTAACTACAACTACATTATACAAGATAATTAAAAAAATATTCTTTATTTTCAAAATATTCTTTATAACTTAAAACTGAAAACGATATTTAAAAAGTAACATATGGGATGCTCGCCACGACATTCGTTTATTTTAACAGTATTAGCTTACGATTTGATTAAGCACGGTGTTGAGTTACGTCTATCAGAGTTACAAAAATAGAGCCTTTTTGCGTCTTTGAAATTCGATTATATCCTTACGGAAAATAAATAATTTGATATTTTGAGTAAAAAAACGTTTTAGGTGTACAATATAATAATAATTCTAACATCCACCGCAGTCTACCAAGCAACCAAACTCTTTTAATATTTGAGCAAACGAAGTGATTTTAGAAAATTATTGAAAAACTTGCCCCATTCAAAATTAAAATATTCAACGCTTAACTTTTTGCGTCTTAAGTTTATTTTTGAAATAAAATTGAATATTTAAAAGATACGAGATTATTATAAGTATTATATTTAAAATGATATTTTAAATCAGTAGACACTCTCCAAATGGAGAGAATCTAGTGTCAGGACACTCCATTGACTGCTTATATAATAGATGAGTGTATCAAATAAATAAGAGAGTGGTACCAGGCTCGCATGAAACTAGAGGAGCTCCCACTCTATAGTCTCTATATACTACATATACAGCTTTACGCGCCATCCCGCATGGCAGGGTAGTCAGAGAGAACCTAGTGTCAAGACACTCCGTTGACTGCTTACATATTAAACAAGTGTATCAAATAAATAAGAGAGTTATACCAGGCTCGCATGAACATGCTTGTTCTTAGAGAGTTTCACTGAGATTTCTTCCTTTTATCATTTTTTTTTCATTACATATATTTTTTTATATGCTTCTAAAATACTTGCGTAACTCCGTGAAGCTTAATGCTTCACGGAGTTACGCAAGTATTTTAGATTTTATTTCTAAAGACGCCTTCTGATTCTGATCATAGTGATTTGGTCATATTTTTGTCCTTTACCGATAATTTGAAGCCGGTCGTGGCGCAGTGGAACAGCATCTCACTGTAAACGCGATCAGCTGTGGGTTCGATTTCCACTCGATGGAGTGATTATATTTAAATTATTTTCACTTCCTGGCTCTGCTAAGACAAAGTGCGGCGTTGAGTTCCATCGCTCAATACGCAATGTCGAGAATTCGGTGGAAAGCGAAGCACGGATTGTCATGGCCCCAGGTACTTTCTGTTTATCCTACTAAGAGGGATAACGTGTAAAGAAATTTCTCTTAACATATTTTTTTTGTTAGTTACGTCATAACCTTGTCAGTATATAGGTAAATAAAAAAAATTCAATACAACCTGGTTATAGAATATCCATCAAAAAGAATGAAGAGTTGATCCAAAAAAATTCCATAGAAAAATGATCTTCTACCGCAATACATCGCTTGTGTGAAGCAATTGGCAATATCGGTGTTTTGTAAATAACATTCCTATAGCTTTTTTTTAGATTCACACTTTTATCCCGCATAGCAGTGTAAATAGGAAGTACCCAGTGTTAAAACACTCCGTAATCCTTTATCCACTAAATTCGAGGTATTGCGTGTTGAATGGTGGAATTCAACGCCGCGCTTTGTCTTAACATAACTTGTAAATGAAATTAATTTAAATATAATCGATTACCTGAGTAACAATCGAATTCACTACCGATCGCGTTTACGTAAAAACGCTGTCCAATTACGCCACGACCGGCGTCTTTTTATTGAATTCCGGACATTACAAGTTAAGATGCGAAACTCAACGCCGCAATAATTTAAAAATCCCACAGTTGGTATCAAAATCAACCACACTGTCGGACGTCCTATATTACAAAACATATTTCATATGCTCAACTGATAACGTTATCAGTTATCAGATAATATTTTACGCGGTTCCACAATAGCCGGCCATTACTAGAATTGGATTCGATACATTTCTGTTCTATTCAATATTTAATAGATACTCCCATTATTAGCTTTAGCAAAGCTAAAACGTGTCCTGCGATTGTTTCAAGATAGTAATTATTAATCAATTGACTTAATAGATTCTTAATTATTCAGTACGTAACCATAATGGATTGTAACGTATGGCTTAGCGGTTAATGCGGACGGTTTCTCGGAAGCGTGGATTCGTATTCTGCTGGACACTCCGTACTCCGCTTTCCGCGTAAATCGAGACACTGCGTGTTGAGTGTAATGTGATGACTCTCCCGTTTGGGGATAGGACTTTAGTTCTGATGACAAAATTATTATAGTATATAATAAATTTCGTTGTTAATCTAAAATGGCCGCCACAACAAAATGGCGGATTATAAATTTTCGCACCACACATTCAAAATGGGTATCAAATGATAGGGCTTGATTTATAGAATACAATGCACTATATAAAAAAGGTTATTTTGGTATGTTTTTTTAATATTATTATAATAATTAAAATAACAAGCAAGCTCTCGTTCTTTATGATATGATTAAAATATATAATGTTAATAGTTTTAAAAAATTGTTAAACATTAAAATATAAAAAAATAAAAAATAACGTATAAACGTATATTATATTCAATATTTAAGAATTTCGACACAACCGAATAGAGAACACATCGCTTAGTGATTAGAGAGCTTGGACGGATAACAAGAGGAGCGCGTTCGATTCTTTATACATTCTTAAAATAAGATGCGTAAACAATGCGTTACCTTAGTAACGTCTATATGGCTTTATTAGAGACCCGTCATGGCACAGTGGTACAGCGTTTGACTGTAAACGCGATAGATTGTGGGTTCGTTTCTCATTTGGCGGAGTGATTATAGTTAAAATTATTTTCACTCCGATAAAGTGCAGCAGAGAGTTCCACCACTCAACACTCGGAGTGTTCAGTTCCGTTCAGGTCTTTATTTAGGGCGCTCCAAGCTTATCAGTATAACACAAACCACTTCGCCAATGTCACGTTGTATGAAACACATAAAGGAGAAAGTACGGTGTATCTTGTAATGACACTAGGTACTTTCTGTCTACCCTCCTCTGTGAGATAAATGCGTGAAGCCAAAATAACACATATATCACTTTATATTGACGTTTATTTTTAGATGCAATACAAATGCAATGCAATTTCGATGTGCAATGCAAAATTTTATAGCCAGTTAAAACTTTTAATCACACGCTTCTTCTATATCGAAGTATACTTATAGGCTAGTTGATTTATTAAGTAAACTATAGTTGTAAATACGAGTAAATAAGTTAATTAATTGGACGTTATAGTGGCGCAGTGGAACACTGTACGTCTGTACATGCAATGGTAATGGATTCTATCTCCAGTTATGATAGTGCGCGGCGTTAAGTTCCGCCCTATAATTTGAGCTCAAAATCACATTAGTGGACTTTATTGTATGATTATATTTGTGTTAAGCGTATTTCGAAGGAGTTTTTTTTTAAATATAAGATTCCAATTTGTTTTAAATAGTTTTGACTAGTTTACTATGGGATGTGTACACCGGTCACAAATCAATATTCACGCTTAATGAATTTCGAACTACCTGTATAATAAAAGAAAATACACTTCTACTCTGAAAAGACACTGCAAAAAGCACTGCGGAAAGTGTATAACCCAGTGATTTATCTCTCCCTCATTCTCCCTCTGTAACCCTCCGTAACCCTCTGCTCACAAATTGTACTAAAAACAAAAAAAATCACTCAACTCTTAACAATACAAAACTAAGATGTCATATCTTGTAATAAATTTATAATGAAGACACTTTTAAATATAACTTCTTGAGTTAACAATCTTAACAAGAAACTAGAGCGAGGTATCGCAAACTTCCCCGATATAACCAGCCGGGGTTAGTTTTGAAATGTTTAAATCAACTTGCAAATGAATTATTTCTTGATACAAGTTATTTTAGCTTCACGCTCTTTCCCGTACTGCTGTACGGGAAAGAGCGTGAAGCTAAAATAACAGTACAAGAATTAGAAGAAAGAAATAGAAGTATTTAAATACAATATTTTCCACAATCCACTCCGTATAATAGACACTTTGCGTATTGATTTGCGGAACTCAATTACGAGCTATTTAATAGGGATAAATTTTAAAATATAGTTATTCCCCTGATTGGGAATCGAACCTTGAATCACGATTGCAGTCAGACACTGCGCCTCTATGGTCTCATCATTGCATATTGACTTTGTAAAATAGATAAAACATACTTCTAGGCGGCGTATGATCTAAATTAAACATGATCTTTACTCCGAGTGGGAATCAAAGCCGCTACCACTTGCGTCTACAGCCAGACGTTATCCACTGCGCTACGACACCTACAACTGTGTCAAACGTATATTTTTTTAGCTTCATGCTTTTATCCCGCAAAGCAGGGTAGACAGATAGCATCTAGTGTCGAGACAATCTTGTACTGTTACATATATCGCTTCCCGCAGAATTTGAAACATTATGTGTTGAGTGGCGTAACTCAACGCCGCAACCTGGCTTACCGAAGCGAGGAAGTGAAAATAATTTAAGTATAATCACTTCCACGATTGCGTTTACAGTCAGAGGCTGTCACACTGCGCCACTACCGTATGTAAGATATATTCAACCAGTACTTATCGATTGTTAAATTATTATCAGAATTTATATAAAAAAATATGATGATGGCATTTCAGTACTCCAGAACGCCGAGTCCATTCAATATTGAGACCTAAAATTGGATCCATGTCCGCGCCAATATAGGGTCTATAGAGATTGAAATCTCACCCTATTCAATAACGCAAGTGCCATTTTTAAGAATTATGAATTATAATTTTTCTTTTTACCTTACCGCTTTTATTCTACATAGAAGGGTAGACAGGAAGTGCCTAGTGTCAAGACACTCTACACTTTGGTTTCCGTCGAATCCGAGACATTGTCTGTTAAGTGGCGGAAGTCAACGCCGCGCTTTGTCTTACCAGAGCGAGCAGATGAAAATAATTTGAATATAATCACTCCTACGAGCGGAAATCGAATCCACGACCGATCGCGTTTACAGTCAGACACTGTCACACAGCACCATGACCGGCCTCAATGAACTATTCTTATAACTATATACGTCCCACACTTACATTATTATATAAGTGTCTCTTTTCTCCTATAATAAACTATTAAAACAGAACATAATGTCAAGACACTCCATAGATTTTGTACTTTGGAAAAATCAATGAATTTGCTTACTTATTAACCGACGAGAGAAAACAGAAATATTCTTTTATAGCCAATACTCTAACAGGAATCGAAGTCCTAACCATCGTGTTTCCAGTCAGATACTTACTTTTAGCTCCAGGGCAGATTACAGTAGAAATATTTTTTTCCCAGCAATTTTAACAGAAAATAATTATTTATCTCGATATAAGCCTGTCGTGGCGCAGTAGGACAGCGTTCGACTGTAAATACGATGGGTCGTGGGCCCGATTCCCAGTCGGATGATTATATTGAAATTTTACACCACAAAAAGTGCGGCGTTGAGTTCCACCACTCAGCGTGAAATGTCGAATACGGAGAGTCTTAACACTACGTAATCCAAATAAATAAATCACAAGGCCTTTTTTTGCAAAATCTACCAAAGTAAAGATGTATAAATATAACGAAATTTTAAAATTTTAAATGTATTATAAAATGTTTCTTGTAGTAGGTTTCTTGAATACATTAGTAGTTGAAACTTTAGTGTCCCTTTTGGAGGGACCCTCCCATTTTATCAAGCAAACTCGATCTAGGACGCGGTCCTAGAGAGGACTCCTTTACTACCGAGGAAGGAGGAGGAGGAGGAGGACTCCTTTATCCGAGAATGTGTCATACACCAGTCTTGTAAAAACCCACAATAATTAACGATTGATTAGAAACTGACATCTATCTACGTTTTAACTAAAAAACATTTTATTACCTAAAAGCATTAACTAAAAACATTTGTATTTTAACTTAACAGTAGTCCGTGGTTTCAGCTGGGACTACTGTAAAGTGTTCGATACGTCAGGTATCCAAAAATGTATTTTCGAATACCAAAATATACGTGATTAATCTTTTTAAAATAATTTCATTCAAATTTTAACAATTGAACGTCAGACTTTTGTACGATAATATAAAGAGCGATACAATTTCTAATACAATTACAAAAATATCTTAGAAAACCTATATATACATATACAAAATGTAAATAATACCTAAACCTAGTGTCAAGATTCTCCGCCCATACTTCAGATATTGCAGGGGAATCGAACCCACAGTCGTGTTAAAATTCAAACGCTACCACTGCGTCTCAATGACTTTTACCTAAAAAGAACACTCTTTACTTAGGCTAAAATAAAAAAAATGATGTATAATTCCCACAACACGCCATCTATTTCCTCTATAGTATAATACATGCAATTTATCACGTAGTTTCTGTTAGTTTGTTTCCTTAACTTGCAAGGCAATTGCGAGTCAACAACGCGTGGCGATGACACAGCATGACGTGACGGGGACAAGCATGACGGGACAAGTTGACGGGTATTTATGACGTCACGTCATGCCGTGTCATGTCACGTCACTTGATGTTACATGTCACGCGATATTGGTTATCGACGGTCCCTATTATGTAGATAATGTCGTTTAGATTATTTCATGTAATGTTGAGGAAAATTTATGATGTTTTTTATATATAAAATGTATATATATATATATATATATATATATATATATATATATATATATATATATATATATATATATAAACTCAAAACAGCGTGTTTTATAACGCAAATAAACACTGTTTTAAAGGAACACCTAGTTCAACACTCACTCTAATTACTCCACAGCGTTAACTTCCGCCGTCAACAGAGTATTATTATTGTTCCAAACAGATTAATAATTATGAGACTTTGTAATTCAATATGTTAAAATAATATTAAATTACACCATTAGCGATGAGAATGTTGTCATAACACAGGCGAACTCTCGAAAAATCAAATTTGATACACTTCAAATATGGAGACGATAATAGGAACGGGAGTGTCGGCTTTTCGCCGAAATTCACTTAATATTTCCAGTTTGGCGAATTCAAACACTCCCTTAATCTGGGGAAGGTGTTAAAATCATTTATAAATCTTTGAAAAATTGAACGTTAAGCGTAGTGCTCACTATTGTATATTAAATTAAAATAAATTTAACATGATATTATTTTACCATTCAAATTTTCACCTATCCCACCCGACTATTTCTATCCCGAATGTGGGTAAGAGTCGGCCTAGTGTCAAGACACTCTGTTAAATGCTTTTCTAAATAAAAAGAAAAGTATTTCAAAAAGATCTTTTTTTTTGTATAACAATCGTATCTATGTTTGTCAAAAATTTATTTTCATGTATTTCCGACGACCTAGTGTCAAGACACTACCGTCTCTAATTTTCACCCGAATTCAAGTCATTGTGTGTTTGGTGCAACAACGCCAGTGGAAATAGCTTTATACATAATAATTATCTCTATTGAAAATTCACTCCACTATCAATGGCGTTTACAATATATATCCCTAGTATCCCTTAACTTGATATATAGTAATACATTTAACATGATGATACTGCGTTCAAATCCTTAAAAGGTACCTACACTGGAACCTACTGAAAGTGTTTTTTATACATAATACAAATATATAAGCCATTAGCGACAGCGTCTTACTGTAAAGGGTTTTGATTGTGGGTTCGATTCCATCAGATTTTAAAATTGATTTTCATTCCTCTCACTGCGTTAATACAAAGTGCGGTGTTAAGCCACTCTATACTTATTTTCTTGCATTACGGGTGTTTAGTTACAGGTATAGAGCTGGCAACTAATTATTTTGACAGTGGTTTGCCTCTGAATATGTCTAGGCGGAAGAAAGCGCAAATAAAAAAAATAATATTAAAGGAGTAAACCTTTGTTATTGATCTACAACGTGCTTATTGATAAACAAAAGAAAAGCTTATGGAAATACAAAACGAGTATAACAGTTAGATTTTATATAAAAGGTATCTTTTTAAAATAACGGATTAGATGTAATTAGATACATTACAATAGCAAAATAAACACTCTTATGCGTTGCCTTAGTAAACAGCCAGTAAATATATATATATATATATATATAGCCAGTAATATATATACATATACATATATAGATATATATATATATATATATATATAGATATATATATATACATCGTGTACAATCACCTCAACATCGAGTGTTCCATTTCAACGACAATCTGTAATTGAATTTTTTTTCTATCCTCAGCGAAGAGGACATTGCCAATAAAATACTTTCTTTTATATTTAATAGGTTTTAATAGGAATTATTTTGCTTAGAAGTTATAAATTTACAATATGAACAAAATTATATAGAATACCAGCTGTTCCATCGACTTAGTCTGCATGGAATTTAATATACCCGGATAAAAAGAGCCTAACTTATTCCTTATAACATGAGCTATTAGCAAGTGAAAATCTCTTCCAAATCGGTGTAGCCGTTACGGAGATTAGCTAAAACAAACAGAAAGATTGACAGACAAAAATTCTAATAATATTATTTTGGGTATGCGAGTATTTAGTTAAACATCATGTGTCTTTAGCAAACAGCGGTTATTTTAATATTACAAACAGACAGCAATTTTATTTATTAGTATACGTAAAGAGATTTAAAGTATTAATGACGCTAAGTATATATATATATATATATATATATATATATATATATATATATATATATATATATATATATATATATATATATATATATATATATATATATATATATATATATATATATATATATATATATATATATACGAAATTGGCATAGATTAAGAAAGAAATGGGTTCAATAAAGGCGATCAATTGTGTGTTCGATTCCCATTCAGGGGAATGACTATATTTAAACTATTTTTATTTTGTCATTATGGAAATATAAAGAGCGGGGTTAAGTTCCGCCACTCAACACTAAGTCGAGTACGCAGTGTCTTGACAATAGGTACTTCCTATGTGCTCTGCTATTATAATTCTATTTTTAAGTCATACATACATATATACATACATAAGTATATCGTGTATATGATTAAATAATTTATATATATATATATATATATATAAAAATATGTAAATATATAGGAATACAGATAAAATTCCTAATGGAGGATGCATTAGATGAGCTTTGCTGTGGTCAAAAGCACTCTGCAACCCGTATGTACTCATAGAAACTATTTTCAATATGAATATTTAATATGTAGTTTAAGTTACATCACAAACGTTACAGTTGGCATGTATGTTATAATAAACGGATAGGATGTGGGTTCAAATCCCATTAAGGTGTTTTTTTTCTCAGAGAGAAGAGGCTGCACTTAACAGAACTGCCTTTCGTGTCGGTGGTAATTTCCTGTGGGACTGACAATACTTACATTTCATATTGAGTCACGATACGAATATTTTTACTTTGAATTTTCAAATATATTACATATTTATTATATATATATATATATATATATATATATATATATATATATATATATATATATATATATATATATATCGAACCCACAAACTATCGCATTTACAGTCAAACGCTGTTCCGCTCTACGCTTCACTATAGCTTCACGCTTTTATACCGCATAGAAGTGTAAACAGGAATTATAAAAGACTACGCTTGACGATTGGCGGATCTCAACGCCGTGTTTTGTCTTAGTAGATAGAAAGTTAAATTTACGCCCATCTTAAACTCAGACTTTCCAAGGCTATTGGGACGCTACATATTTTCAAAGGTAATGAAATATTTTAATTAAAACGGCAAAGGCAATAACAAAGCAAATAAAAACAATACCGCTTTATTCTGTAAGGATTCACAGTACTCTATCAATAAAGAGCAATTAAGTTACTTTCAACAAATAAAACGTAACAATTTCTTGTATAAAATGTAAGGAACGAACTTGTAAGAAATAAAGCCTTACTAATAAAAGCTCTTATGTTTTATCTTTACGCTTTTATCCCGCATAGGGTAGACAGGAAGTAACCTAGTGGTAAAACACTTCGTACTCCACTTTCCACCGGATTTCAGACATAGCCTATTCAGTGGTGGAACTCAACGCCGCATTTTGTTTTACCAAAGCGAGGAAATGAAAATGATTTAAATATATATTGCTGATTTAATAAAGAGTAATTTAGGCCAATTTTATTTTAAAATAACTATCCGGAGATATATATGGAATTCGATCTGGTTGCGGACAAGGGAACATAGCTAATTTTAAATATAATATTTTTTTTATATAAAATTTAATGCGCTATAGACTGTGTCTGTCCCTATTTCCTCCTTATTGTTACTTATTTCTCATTTACATTCAATTATAATCAGCTACTTAGCACTGAAGATATATATATATACATATATATATATATATATATATATATATATATATATATATATATAATATATTGTACTACAGACTGGGGCCGTACCTCTTTTTCCTTATTGTTATTTATCTCTCATTTGCATCGCCTTAATAGCCTTGGGAAGTTTGACTTTAAGATGAGCATAAATCTAACTTTCTATCTACTAAGACAAAACGACAAATGTAAAAATAAATATATAGAGATCAGCTCCTCCGAGTGGGGATCGAACCCACAACCCATCGTATTTACAGTCTGACGTTGTCCCACTGCGCCACGAGCGTACTCAAGTTTGTTACTTTTCTTCAAAGGATATTAGTAGCTATTAAAATTAGTAATTAAAACAAGAATAACAATAATATATATGAGAGGCCATCGTGGCACAGTGGTACAGCGTACACTAGACGCGATTGGTTGCGCGTTCGATTCTCACTCGGGCAAATAAATATATTTGTAATAGGAAATAAGTATAAAATATTAAATAATATTATTAATTAATTATAAAAAAATAATTTTAATAAAAAAGATATAAATGTATTTTATAGAATTAAGGTAATTTAATTTTGTCAAAAATTCGCTTAAATTTAGCTGATTATAATTATATATAAATGAGAAATAAGTATAATATTATAAATAAATAATGAGGCCGGTCGTGACGCAGTGTGACAGCGTCTGACTGTAAACGCGATCGGTTGTGGGTTCGACCCCACTCGGGGGAGTGATTATACTTAAACTATTTTCACTTCCTCGCTCTAGTAAAGACAAAGAGCGGCGTTGAGTTCCACCACCCAACACGCAATGTCTCGAATTCGGTGGAAAGCGAAGTACGGAGTGTCTTGACACTAAGTACTTTTTGCCTACCCTGCTATGCGGGATAAAAGCGTGAAGCTAAAAAAAATACGAAATACAATAAAGAGGAAATAGGGACAGTAATACAATAAAGAGGAAATAGGGACAGACACAGTCAAATTTTATATAAAAAAAATATTATCAGATCAAATTCTATGTATATCTCCGGATGGTTATTTTAAAATACAATTGGCCTAAATTACTCTTTATTGCATCAGCATCATTGATCCAGTCGTTTCAGAGATCAGCGGGAGTTAACAGACAAAAATATATATGCTAATGGGAAATATACAAATTGTACAAAGACCTATATTATATTTATTTGCATTGAATATTATCATTTCGACCGTCCTATAAGACATAGTGTGGCGTTGGCAATGTATATCTAAGACAGCAAGCGGAGATAGGAGTGGAGATATATATATATATATATATATATGTGTGTGTGTGTGTGTGTGTGTGTGCATTTTGGAATTCAATTATTCAATGTATGAAACAGTTACAGTAATTGACTTCTACGGGGACATTCATTTTAGCTATTGATCGCTCCTGCGCGTGACAGTTTGATAGGTTATCGGCGATGCCACGCTGTAATGAAATATTAATTATCTTCAACCAAATGTGTATAATGGCGTTATGTCCGCAACAACATTTATGATCATAATTAAATTTTGACATATTCGAGGTCATCGTGGCGCAGTGGGAGTGTCTGGCTGTAAAGGCGATCGGTTGTGGGTTCACTTCCTGTTCGGTGGAATGATTATATCAATTTATTGTAATTTACTCGCTGTGGTAAGAAAATGGCATAGTTGAGATCCGTTTTTTAACACGCCATGTCCCGAATTCGGCTAATATCGGAGTACGAAGTGTTTTGGCACTAGGTGCTACATGCGAGCATGATAAGAGCGTGAAGCTAACTAATTCATACCTTAATGACATTAAACATGATATAAGAAGGACTGTGGGTTCGATTTCGACTGTGAGTAATTGAATTGAGTTCTGCCTCTCAAACATCTCAAATTTTATTTCAATGCGGAACGAGAACAGAGTGTCTTGACACTATCCACTCCACTACAGGTACAAGGTAAGACTACAAAACAAAAACCTCCTTACCCTCCAACGTAGCGATCATGCCCTCTTCCCGCCAAATTTCGCACACCTAAAGTAGATTTAGTTTTATACGTTCAATATAAAAAATATTTTATATAAATAAATGTACCTCGTACAATTAAGATATTTTAATATTATCAAAATTTAAATACAGATCTTTAGTTTTAAGTAGCTGATTATATATATATATATATATATATATACATATATATATATATATATATATATACATATATATATATATATATATATATATAATCTTATCTTGCACGTAAGCGTGTTTCTTTATTATTTTTAATGGGTTTCTTCGTTAAAGCATTCATAGGTAAGTAAAAATACCTCTTGCGTCCCGATATGAGGACATTTTAATGACTACCTTGTGATCGTTAGTATAATTCAATATGTACAAATATATATTTCTTCCAACTTATTTGTATGGAAAATTTTAAAATTATCTTGTGTTATTTTAATAATATATGTTACTCGATGGTTATGTTTGATACCCACTTGGAATATGTCTCAGAGAGTAAATATATTATAAATTATTTTCAATGTCCCATTCGAATATAAGTCGATCTTCAAATTAAACGGAGGGCGGAGAGCAGTGTCACATTTCTCCTATAACTTACCTAGCTACATGAAACGCGCTTGCTTGAATCCAAAAAATAAATAAATATATAGAATATATTATTTCACTATATAAAAATAAATTGAGGACGGTAAATTGAGGATGGCGCAGTGTGGCAACGTCTGATTGTAAACGCGATCGGTTTTGGGTTCGATTCCCACTCGAGGTAGTGATTATCTTTTATTACCACTTCATCGCTCTGGTAAGACAAAGTGCGGCTTTGAATTCCACTACTCAACATGCAATGTCTCGAATTCAGCGGAGAGTAAAGTGCGGAGTGTCTTGACACTTGGTAATTTCTATCTACAAATACGACACGGCAAACAAACAGTTGTCTCTTTAAAACGTATCTTCTATAGAAATATTGCATTTCACGACTTCAAGAGGTCAGAGGGAATAATATCTTCGAGCTAGAATAGAATATCGCTAAAGCCCGTATAACTTAAGAGGTTTTCGGAATTCTGAAGCAACCGTTACAAAATGGTCTCCGGAACACTTTTGTGATATACACATTAAAGGTCAGGTACAAGTCTATTCGATTATAAATATGATTTTTTCCTTTAAATGCTGAAATTTCAAAATATATAGATAAAAATGGAGTGTCTGTTTGTAATATTTAAATAATCACTTTTCACTAAATACATAAGAATTTTCAATTTTTGTCTATTTATTTGTTTGTTCCGGATAATCTATGGAACGGCTGCAACAATTTTGGTGAGACTTTCACTGACATATAGCTGAAGTTATAATTAAGTTAGAAATTCTTTTAATTTAGAGTTATGAAATAAAAATTAATATATATTCAAATTTATTATGAAATTAATATATATATTAAAATTAATATATATTCAAATTTTAATATATATTCATTAAAAATATTATTTACAAGTTGCGCCTGTGACTGCTCGCGCGGAGTTTAACATCTCGTGGTGTTTGTTCTATAATTTCAAAATAATATAAATAATAACCTAAGTTATTTTACTTTACCTCAACTACTTGCCAGACAAAATCCCATCAAAATCGTTTCAGAGATTAACCAGAACAAACAGACAGACAGGCAGACATAGACAAAAAATGTAAAACATCAGACTTTAGTATATGTTGTTTTGTTATTGGGTATAACTACTTGTACTGCGATATTCCTGCTCTGCTAAGACAAAGCGCAGCGTTTACTTCCGCCACTCAACACGTAATGTCTCTTCCGCGCGGAGAGTTAAGAATGGAGTGTCTTAACTCTAGGTTTTCTCTGACTACTCTCTGACTATACGAAAAAAATCGTAAAGCCGTAAAAAATTGATACTATTTAATATCTCATTAAAAATATTCCTAGTAAAGAATAAGTAATTAAATAAAACCAATTAATTTCGAATGTAGCTGACAATACTTGAACGTTTAACGTTAATAACGTTGTAAATATTTACTCACTTCTTGTAGATGGAAGCGTCCCGATGAGTATTCATCGGATGAAGTGAATGTGAAATTAGTATGCTTTCTATAGTTTTTATATATTTTTTTACTTTTAGCGATAATAGATGGGCTTAGTGATAAACAACTCTTTCATATCTCTCTCTTTCATATATTCCATATTTATTTTTAAAAATTACCTTTTTTTAACTTCTTGGTAGAAATTTCTATGTTATATAAATTTCTATGTTATATGTTATATTTCTATGTTATATAAATATGGAAACAGAATAGCAAATAAAGTAATTTAAAAGATCATTCCCCTGAGTGGGAATCCAATCCACAGCTAACGGTGGCGTTTTTTCTAGCAAATAAAAAAAAAAAAAAATTAAGTTATCGCTTTTATCCCTTTTATACTTAGGGTTTAGAGATACGGAACTCAACGCCACGCTTTGTTTTATCACAACAACGGAAATTAAAATTATTTAAATACAATAATTACCGCGAGTGGGAATCGAACCCACAACCGATAGCAGTTACAATCAGACGCTATCCCACTGAGCCACTATCGGTATATTTATTTAGTACAAAATTTTTTCCCCACATACCAATACCACAGAGAACCTAGTGTCAAAACACTCTTCATAGCATCAAATAGCGTGACCTAATACCGCGTTTTGTCTTACCAGAGTAACGAAA
Organism: Dryadula phaetusa; assembly: GCA_032432895.1. Taxonomy (NCBI): domain Eukaryota; kingdom Metazoa; phylum Arthropoda; class Insecta; order Lepidoptera; family Nymphalidae; genus Dryadula; species Dryadula phaetusa. The sequence continues at coordinate 992,867 of JAOYRS010000002.1, forward strand.
CGATTATCCAATCCCATAGGGATTGGAACCTGCAACCAATCTCGTTTACAGTCATGTACTATTCCACTGCACCATTAAGGCCTCTATCTCAACTTTTATTTTATTTTACTTGAAATGCATTAAAGTGTGTCAACTCGCCAAAAAAAATGCAAGCATGAAGAACATTTTTTATTACACACGATTAAGCGTTGGCTTTATGCAGTTTTACAGTATTTTTAAATATAATATATTTTAAACGTCTGTTCTTTTTTTCAAGCAGATTTATTTAAGAGGTTTCAGTGATTTTATATTGTTTTCAAAGCATACACAGTGTTTTTTTTGGGTTTTTGGTGTTTAACTTGAGGCCGGTCGTGGTGCAGTGGGACAGCGTTTGACTGTAAACGTGATCAGTTGTGGGTTCGATCCCCACTCCGGGTAGTGGTTATATATATATATATATATATATATATATATATATATATATATATATATATATATGTATATGTTATATATATATATATATATATATAAAATTATTATCACTTCCTCGCTCTATTTTCACGTTTTTCCCGCACCGCAGGGTAGACAGAAAGTACCTAGTGTGGAGACACTCCGTACTTCGCCTCCCACCGAATTCGAGATTTTACGTGTTGAGTGGTGGAATTCAACGCCGCATTTTATCAAACCAGAGAGAAAAATAAAAACAAATTTGAAATATAATAATTTCTCCTATTAAAAATCGAATCCACGACCAATCGCGTTTACAGCTAGACGCTGTCTCACTGTGAGACTGTGACGTTTTGTTTATTTGAAGTTTAAACAATATAATTTAGATTATTCCTTTAGAAAAACAAAATAACTAAGTCAATTATATGGCAGATATAAAAATATAACAGACGAAGCCTCAATTCTGCGGTAGTAAGCGATTGTCACCAACAGTTGCCTAAAACGAGAATGCCCTGATGGAAGTGGGTCAGGCCACAGTATTGAATTCAGAGGACAATTGTAACAATATACTTTAAATATGAAGTGCTCTATAAAATGTAAATATAACTAAAATGCAGGAGTATCATATTTATTAATATAAAACGAATTGAATCGAAAGGAGTTTTTAAGGCAGCTTGCCCTAAATTCAATTTTAGACAAGTAAAAATTAAGTATTAAATTTTGTTAGTTTCTCCTATGTAGAGCAGTAACTAGGCCGATCTTGGCGCAGTGGTACAGCGTCTGAATGTAAACGTAATTTGTGGTTGTAGGTTCGCTTTCCTCGCATTATATTTGAATTATTGTTATTTTTTCGCTCTGGTGAGACAAAGCGCGGAGTTAAGTTTCGTTATTCAACACGCAATGTCTCGAATTCGGCGGACAGCGGTGTACAGTGTGTTTTGACACTAGCTACTTCCTGTCTACCCTGCTATGCGGGATAAAAGCGTGTAGCTAATAAAAAAAATCACATATAAGAGGTACTGCCTCATAATGACCCCACTTTCACAAGCCCAAAACGCGTAAAGAAAAACCTTTTTTAATATATAAAACAAAATATATTCACATCCATATATAATCATTAAAACCATAATTCAGTAATATAAAAAAAAACCGAAGAAATGGGCATAGAAAATCGTATTTTTAAGATTTCTGGTCGCAACCGGAAGTGTCGGTTGCTCGGATATTACAAAGGATGTTGTAGCTCATCGATCATCGTTGCTGTCAACTAAAGCTACTCACCGAGGTGTGTACCCTCCTTTAAATAATCGAGCATACTAAAATATCTGATTCATATCTTACGGAATAATTTGCTTTGTAAAATGGAAAGTTCTAATATAAAAGTCACGGCCATCGATTGATTTAAAATGTATTATTTAAAATATATCTGGTAATACGGTGGAAATTGAATTACGGAGTGTCTTAACACTAAGTACTGTCTGCATAGCAGAATGCTATCAAAAAAATTAATGTCATTATTTTCCTTGACGTTATTTTATTGCATTGCATTCAAAATGGTCAGAAACTCAATAACATATTTTGCTCGCATTATTTTATTACTACTGTTTTTCTCTTATATATGAGCTATATTAATTGTGAAATTTCATCTAAATCTGTTTAGTATTTTCAGGAATGGTAAAGAATATCCATAGCAATATAATTAAATATATAAGATAATTAAAAACTTAACACTAGTTAATGGTGACTTTATAGTGTTATTATGATACAGAGTAGAATAATTTTTGGAAAAATTAAACTGACTTCAGATGTCTTATATTTTCTTAAAAGTAATTCACCTATATTTATAAAACTACTGGACCTGATTTTAATGAAACTTACACTGTTCCTTTAGTGGAACTGTATCTCACTTAAATTTAAAAAAAAACTCGATATTACTTTTTTTATTATTTGAAAAATTCGTGGACAAACATAAATACATACAAACCTAGAAACATATAATTACGAAATTAAACATGCATATTATTTAATTCTAACAATTTTACATACATATATAAAACTCATAAACTCGTTTTTGTTAAAGTCGGTTAAAAAGGAGAGAAGACTTCTTAGTATTGAAAGAGAGAGGGGAATGTCTGGAAATTGCAACAAAAGTGTAGACTTGAGGGGCCCCTTTTAACCTCTTCTCTCTAACCAAACGTTATATTTGAACTAGAAATGAACAAAAATATGCATTCTCAACAACTATTATTCCATTCCATAATGGAATACTTACATAAGTAACTTAGACGTTTATCTTCAGTTAGAAGGTTATAGTAATTTTCATGATTGTATAATTCATACAATTGTCTAACTACTTGTTGATAACATATTATTGTCTAGTTTCAAAGTAAAAGGTACATATTACGATGGAAGCGGATTCAATTCTTGTTTGGGGCAATTTTCAATCGTATTTTTTTTAGGAAAATTCGGTGTCATATTTAATATATTGTGTCCGTTTCATACAAACTGCTAGCTTTGTTTGTTCTCAGTATAACAGGGTAGTCAAAACGGATCTAATACCAAAGAGCTCCGTACTTCAGAACTGCGTCACGAATGGCGTCACGTTATGTCATACCAGAGCAGTTAAATTAAAATGCTTTCCAATAAAAAATACCTGCACTTAACAAAAATCGAACCCATAACCAATCGCGTTTCCTTTGCCCCTCATATTAAACTCATATAAATAATTCGATTATAGAATAAATCATTTTATTTGCGATTCAAGTAACATTTTTACAGCGTTTGGGCGAGCGGTCCTCGCGTGAATGGTGCCAAACAACCCGTATATTACGCTTATTATCTACGTCTTAGAAAATATAAAGATAAATTACAAAACGCTTTAAAGAGATTTAGTGGGGAAAATTGGAACCTATTATCCAATAACGGGGTAATGCTACGTTTTTAAATGTCTGTAGTTTTATACAGAGTAAAAATTATTTGTTATTTGGAATCGTTTGTTTATAATCGATCATAATTATATAATTAAATCGATTTTTAAAAAAAATCTTATATTTAAATGAAATACAACCAAAAAGACCACGTACAAAAGCAATCGTGTTGTGTGAGACAAGGTATGGGTCTAAACGCAATTAGTTATGGGTTCTGCAGTCTGGAAAATGTTCATATTTAATATATCTTCATCACCTATAGCGAAACAAAGCGTGGCGTTGAGTTCCGCCTATCAACGCACAGTGTCTCGAATTTGAGCGAATAGTAGAGAAAGCAATCTAGAAACTAGTTTCTCTCTGAATACAATAGTAAATTTATATTTTATTATATTTTAACATACACAGTGGTTGATTTTGACACACCAGCTGGTGACGAGACACAGTGAAAATGAATGGCATCAAAACCTACTTTCAAGATAAAATAACTGTGTTCGTATCAAAATTTTACAGTTTTTCAATGAAAATCCAGATTATATTTTTAGTTTTGTTACAATTTTGTATCATTTATTATATATAGACCTCTAATTACTATAGACACGCTTTTTATCCCGCATAGCAGGGTAGACAGGGAGTACCTAGTGTCAAGACACTCCGTACTCCGCTTATTTATATAGTTTAATATACTACTATAGTTATACACTATATATTTCATACTTTCATCTTGACGTTTCTTTTTTGTATGATATATTCCAAAAACTTTATATAAATAATATTTTTTTTATATTTTAAATGAAACTATTTTTATGGTATTTATGGCATATATTTTGGTATTCGATAATACATTTTTAAAAACTCGGCCTTTCAGATACCTTACAGTTATCCGTGGTTTCAGGTACACTACTTGTTCTTTTAAGACGTACCACGTAGCGTCTACTTGTGACCACGGACTATAAAGTGCATGGAATATTATCTAAATATACGCGATTAATCTATTTAAAATAGATTAATTTATTCTATTTACTTGTTGTGTATTCGATTCCTACTCGGAGGGATGATTATATATAAAATTTATCTCCATATCTTCGTTCTGATAAGGCTGCACGCCGGCGTCTGCTTTTCGGGCGGATGATTGAATGTCTTGACACCAAATTGATTCTGTCTACCCTGGTATGCGATATAGATAGGTATATAGATGGATAAAGCGTAAATCTGCCTTTTTAAATAATTTCAATTAAAACTTTATTTAATTATATTTATTTACTTAATTAAATATCCAAGTAATCATATATCTAACCAAAACCAAACCACATTGGTATGAAACAAGCCACGCATCACAAACTGACGTAATTGACCGATTACTAAAAATTTGTATCAACATTTACAAGTAGAAGCTTCTAATAGCAACTATTTATTGTAAAGGATTGTTTTAAAAGTCCATCAATTCTTATTATTTCTTTGATGGCGTAATGGGTTTCCTTGTTCACCTGTTATCAGTTCAGTTGAGTTTTATATATGACGGAAAAGCTACATTTGTTCTCGTTTGGGTTTAAGTTTCAGTTTTTGATGTGTAAATATATATATATATATATATATATATATATATATATTTCGATAAAGATGTTGATACATAGATTACTTGGGAAGTATAAGGTCACAAAGAGATTTCGAGAGAACAAGAAAACAAATTTTTTTTGGTAGTATTATATGACATAGTGCGAGACCTTAGTTGACCTGTGAGCATACTGCCTATGATATTAGTGGAAAGGTCGTAAGATCTGAAGAGGAGCTATGAAGAGGTTTTTAATTGACGATAAACGAAGGTATATATATATATATATGTTCACTAAACTAGGCGATATCTATAGAACCGAAATAAAATGAAAACTGTCAGGCTGTCAAATAAAGTTTTCAATAGAATGATGAATGACTTAAAAATAATAACCTAACTAAGACGATTATGGACAAGTAACGATTCAGTTCATTCTATCTATTGATTTTGACGTAGAATTTGTACTTCTTCTTCTACTTTTAATAAATATAACCTACCGTGTTATTTTGGATAAAGTGAAGCTAAAAAAAATTTGTTGGGTTCACCGTGTGTCCACTTTCCGGTCGCTCACCAAGCAATGAATGATATGACGATGCTAGGTGCTTTATTGCGTTAAGTTACGTTACGTTTATTTATAATATGCTCTCCCACTGCTCCTACCCTACAAATGTTACTATTTATTCTTTTCTGTAAAAACTATTATAAGGATTTGAATAAAAGATAAATAACTCAGGCGAACATTACCATGCTCGATGTGGCCAATTTTAAAAATACTTTAAAATAATTATCAAAATTTTTAATTAATTAATTAATAATTATATACCGGGTGGGCCATGAAGTTAAGCAAATATTAAAAAATCATAGAAAAAATACAAGGCTTGGGTAAAATAATCTTTATTTGTAATAAACTAAACACATAGGAATTTTATTTTTTAAAAATAACATCACTGAGATGTGTGCCATCCAAACGTACACACTCCTCGAATCTGGACTTCAAATTCGTAAAAAATCGCTGGCACATCGTTAGTAGGGTAGCGGACATTTCCTCACAATACAACTTGACACGTGCCTAGTTGTGTTAAGCCTCCAAAGTTGTATGGGCTACCAAAAATAAACACACATATTCAAACTAGTGTCAAGATACTTTTTAAGACTGCTTTTCTAAATCAAAAATCAAAACTCCATTCCCTATTTCTAACCCCCCTTTCCTTTAGACTTTTAACATTTCTGGCTCCCAAAGCCAGTGCACTATCTCCTTTCACTGCCAATCCAAGGCCAGCAACGCTTCTACAACTCTAATGTGGTAGATGTCTTTGGGTGAACCACTTACCAGCAGGTAGCCCTTATGCTCGTTCGCCTCTTTTTTCTATAAAAAAAAGACATTGCATATTAAGTGGCGAGCTCAACTCAGCATTTTATCTGTCTAGAACGAAAAAAAAATACATTTAAACATGATCATTCTCACGAGTGAACATCGAACTCACAATCAATCGCGTTTACAGCCAACACGCCATGAAGTCTTTATTCAAAAATTTCTATAAAAAAATTAAAACAAAAGTTTTTTTTTTACTTCAAGATTTCTTTCTCTAAAGTATAATATATAGAAGGCATAAGCGTATCCGGCAAGCGTTACGCTGTTTATAGCCCAAAACAAGAGCATTTACATAAATGATTTATTTAACGAGTCCTTTCAACAACAGCCCTATTTAATATGTTAAAGAGACTAGTGAGGCGATATTTTTTTGACGTTTGTATTTTAGTTATTTCACAGAAAATTATTAACATATAAAGTTAAAAAAAAAACTAAATCAAAATACTTTTTATTCTAATAGGTTGTTCCACTTTCAAATCATTATTTAACAAATGTCAGTCAGTAATGTCAGTCTTACAACAGGCACTGGTTCAGAATGCAGTTCTGCTAAGAAGAGCGTGAACTTGACAATAAGCTAACTGCAGATTTTTATAAATATGTAGTGTTATTAGTCTCGTTAAAAATAATCATAGACTTGAAATGTCTGGAATTATGATTATTTTAATTTCATACAGTATAGCTACTATTTTCTTTTAGTAAATAATATTTTTTTTAAAATTATATAAAATATGTGAAAAAAATTAAGTTTCTAATCAGTTATTCTTAATGAAACTGACTTCCGATTTAGTGACAGCATTATGTCCACTCCACGATTCAGAACCTCTTATAAATATCTATTTTAAATAAAATATTTTTAATTTAAAAATGCTTAAAGATTATATTATGATTTTATTTTGTTATGGCTGATGAGTGAATTACGTGAAAATGTTCTCCCTTTCAGCTTCTTGCCTTATATTACATAGCACTCTGTCAGCCACTTTTTGCCCGAGATCGAAACATAATGTGATAAGTGGCGGATCTCAACACAGCAAGTTGTCTAATTAAAGCGAAGAATAAAACTAATTTAAAAATAATAATTTCGTAGAGGTGAAATTGAAACCAAGATTAATCTATTTAAAGTCAGACCCATTGCGTCTCAGTGAAAATGTTATGTATGTTAAAAGTAATAAGAATTTTGTTTTAATTTCTAATTAATAAAAAATAAACAGCATATAAATTACGTTCCCATATTAATTAATATTCAATGACATTTACTCCGTCTATCACAAGGAAACAGTTAAAAAAACACATTTATAATCTGTATTCCATTCTCAAAATTTCATAGTTATAACTTGATGATGGCTACACTGATGACACTTGACAGCTGCATTCCTATGACTAATGTCAATTGTCAATTGACCTGACTGACCACTGAAGTAATAAATAAATAAACGGCGGATCAATTTTAAAAGTTTATATGTTAACCATGAGAGCTGTAGAGTTACCGCGATCGTGCGACACTTTCGTCGTTTTGCCGCCATTAACAAGAAACAATGTTGTTATATTTGGTAAAAATTCCGACCGTCCACAGAACGAAGTCCAAGAAGTGATACTGTCAAGGGATCGAACACGAAATTCCAAACTGAAAGTAAGTTTTTGATTTATAATTAATCATGCCCCATATTTTATTTGATTAATTTAAATTTGAAAATAATTTATTTTTGTAATTCATTATGAAAATTGCAAAAATTTTGTGGTTGATTATTACATGACGATTTTAATGTTATGTAAAATTATGTTAATTATTTTTTCTTTTCAAATTACTATTTAAACCTTATATCTTAATTGATTACGGAAAATGTTATTATATTATTTATTATTCAAAATAATACTTTTATTTTACCATGCTTTTACATATCTCATAATGAACATATTTACAATATATAATATATTATATCATTTCAAAATATAATAAACCTAATTTTTTTATAAATAATGTTTATATAAATACAAAAAAAACTGAAAAATTATATTTAACACAAAATTATGCAAAAAATCCCAAACCGATGCCTTTAGAAGGAAAAAGCTCTGTCTTAAATTCATATTTGTATTTTCCTGTTAGTGAAAACTATATTTCCTTTATAAACAACAAACTCTGAATACCCATGCTATGGTTATTCCAATATCAAATGGTGCGTTATTATGTATTCTATGATATCATAGATATTTTGTCACTCTCTTCACTTGTTATTGAATTGAGGCCGGTTGTGGGACAGCATCTGACTGTAAACACGATCGGTTGTGGGTTCAATCCCTACTGGGGGGAGTGATTATATTTAAATTATTTTCACTTCCTTGCTCTTGTAAAAGACAAAGTGCGGTGTTGAGTTTCACCACTCAACACACAAGGTCTCGAATTTGGTTGAAAGCAAAGTACAGAGTGTCTTGACACTAGGTACTTTCTGTCTACCCTGCTATGTGGGATAAAAGCGTGAAACCTTGTGCATGATATGGAATTTTAAAATCGGTGAAACATTATATATTAAAATAACATATTTCATCTTTACTCATTTAATTTTGTGTTTACTTTTGTTTTAAAATTGTATTAGTATAACCAAAAAATTCACATTTTTTTTTGGTTATCTATAAAAGAGTAATCAAAGAATTAGTTATTTTATTTTGTTATTGGGAGAGAAAAAGACAGAAATTGTATGTTTGATCCTTTCTAGTTGAAAGACTGATTAACGTAGCAAAGTGGTTTTGATAAAATTTTTATATAAGCTTCAATACTAAAGGTGCATTTTAATAGTTTATTATTATACTAATCTAATAGTATTCAGATTTCATCATATAATGAGATACTGATTAGAGGAACTGTTTTTAACTGATTAATCACATATATTTTGGTATTTGAAAATATAGTTTTGGAAGCCTGGTGTTTTGAACACTGTACAGTAATCCATGGTCACAGGTAGACCGAAACATCATCTATCAGTTGACATTTCAAACACTTTCCCCTCTACTTTTAACTGCTATAAACTGTTCAGAATGTCAAATAACAAAAATGTATTTTTATATACCAAAATATATGTGATTATTCTGTATTAAATACTTTTCTTGATATTTTTGTTTCTAATAAACATATATGTACTTATGTTTGTCTATTTATATTAGTGTATGAAATAAACACCTACTAGATGTTTATGGTCAGTATGCATCTTCTTGGGATTCGAACATTTGTTTAATCCCATTTTCATAAAATTTTTAAGAAATCTCTCTTTTAGTACACACTCTGCGTAACCTGCATACTAAGCTTTAAATTATTATGTTCTGTAGATATATCATTTCACGCTTTTATCCCGCAAGTACTTAGTGTTAAGACACTCCATACTCCACTTTCCGCCGAATTTAATACATTGCGTGTTGAGTGATGGAACTCAACACTATACTTTGTCTTACAGAGGCGAGGCAATTATGATTATTTTAAATATAATACTTACCCAGAGTGAGAGTCGAACCCACTACGTAGTCAAACGCGGTCCCACTGTGCCACAAGCGGCCTCTATTTTTGTATTAATTCAATATTTTAAATATATTATTAGACAGTAATTTCTTTATAATTGTATCTATGAGGGTTATGTACAGTGTTTCCTATAGCAAAGGAATTTTAAATAATGTGGGTTCAAATCCTGCTCCCGTTTTCACTAGGACGATTTGATAATACAAAATAATATTTAAACGAATAACAAAAAATAAAAAAAACATTTCATAATTTTAAAAACTCGTTTATTTAATGTGTTATATAAATGTAAAGATATTAACTTTATCCCCGTAATGCTTTTGTATGGAATTCATTTTAAGTAATTACGGAGGAATCAGTAAAGTGGCTTAAACAAAATGGCATCTCTTTTAATTACGAACGTTTCATGGCTGACGCATGAGAACAATTATTATACGACATGTGGGTGTGTTTTTATATTAAACTTAATGTATTTTACTGTAAACACGAGTGGTTATGGGTTCGATTCCCGCTTGCGAGAAGGATTGTATTTAAATTGTCTTTGGCGTTGTGCTCTGTTTTGATATTGGGTTTTTGGGTTATTTTTTAATAACTGGCAAGTGCCTGTACAGGTACTAAAGCCCAAGTGTATACGCGAGGGTTAGAGGTTCAATGCCTGTATAGTTTATTTTTATATTTGATATAATATTAATAGGATCTTCGATTGTCGATTTTTATATATTTTAAATGAAATGATTTTAACTGAATTAGTATTAGAAAATACATTTTAAAAAACTCGACGCTTCTAACACTCTACAGTAGTCAGTGCTATATCGACTGTTTATTTTATATTTTTAACTTAAACTATGTTAATAGCACGCGGCGTTAAGTTCCGTTAGTAGTACTTAATACATACATAAAGTGTTTAAATAATTTTAAAATTAGAATTTGGATGAATGTAAAATCATGTTTCTTTTTCCCATACCTCCATATAAGTAATATTCAAGAGAATTGAGTAATTACAAAATATTTTAATTAATCAACACGCTTATAAATGTTTACCGTCGCACCGTGTGTCGCGTTTCACTATGACAGTATCGATGACAAAGACAGACCACGCTGAGGCCGGTCGTGGCGCAGTGTGACAGCGTCTGACTGTAAACGCGATCGGTTGTGGGTTCGATCCCCACTCGGGGGAGTGATTATATTTAAATTATCTTCACTTCCTCGCTCTGGTAAAGACAAAGAGCGGCGTTGAGTTCCATCACTCAACACGCAATGTCTCGAATTCGGTGGAAAGCTAAGTACGTAGTGTGTTGACTCTAGGTATTTCCTGTTTACCCTGCTATGCGGGATAAAAGCGTGAAGCTAAAAAAAAGTGTACACGGTACCTATATAATTATAATAATTTTTAATTTTTTTTGTCTGGTTATCTGTCTGTTTGTTCGATTCGACTGATCCCTGGAACGGCTTGACCGATTTTGAATGGGTTTTCACGGGCAATTAATTGATTTTATTAGGTATTTCTAGGTTAGGGTGATTTAATAAATATTTACGCGCCTTTTCAAGGAAGTTGCACTGACGGAGGAATATCAAATTTGGGATATTAAATTATTAATATAAATGTAACACACACTACCTTATATTTGGCATACACGATTATATAGAATAACGTACACGTTGCTAAGGCAACGTGCTGTTTACGCGTCAACGGGACATCAAAGAGATCAAGCTAATATAAGCGTTTTATAGATTTTTTTGTGTGTTTTCAAATATTTTTCCTATCTAAATTCCAGTGTACATATATAACAATAGATGAGAGTGCGGAGGCCTTGAACAGTGTGATACTAAGTAAGCCTTCTTGGATGTGGGGGGCGGAAATGGGTGCCAATGACAAGAATGTGGTTATAGGCAATGAGGCTGTCTGGACCAACAATAACGAAGGAGATGGAGATGCGAGGCAGAAACGCCTCTTGGGAATGGACCTTGTTAGGTATATAATATATAATATAATTGAAAAGTGGGATTCTATCATAGTTAATGCGGTGCTAGTTAAGCTAAATAATCACCATAAAAAGAGGCAATGTTTAAAGAAAATATGAAATAAAAATATTGAGGCCGGTCGTGGCGCATTGGTCTGACTGTAAACACGATCGGTTATGGGTTCGATCCTCACTCGGGAGAGTGATTATAATTAAATTATTTTTACTTCCTCGCTTTGGTAAAGGCAAAGTGCGGCGTTGAGTTCCACCACTCAACACGCAATGTTTCAAATTCGATGGAAAGTGAAGTAAGTAAATAAGGCGTGAAACTTATATAAAAACTAGAAAATTATATACCTTTTGTTTTTATTCACAGATTAGGTTTAGAGAGGGGCAATACAGCGGAAGACGCTCTGAACGTGATAACATCGTTACTCGAGAAGTACGGCCAGGGCGGTCCATGTTCTGAATATGACGACAGCCACTTCTATCACAACTCCTTCCTCATTGCCGACGCCAAAGAAGCCTGGGTACTGGAGACCAGCGGGAAACTGTGGGCCGCCGAGAAAATTCACTCCGGATATAGAAATATATCCAACGGTCTAACCATTGGGGACAAAATTGATAAGTGCTCAGAAGGCTTACTAGAAAAGGCCGAAGCTATGGGGTTGTGGGATGGAAAGGTGAGTTTGTTAGTTTTTTTTATAGTGTCTAGACACTGTTCACCGCGTTTTGCCTAACATTTAGACGTTAATCATTCAAGCAGGTGAGCGGGGAAAGATTTGTTCCCCTTTCTGACCACATTTGAAACATTTGCTTAATAACCGTATGTATGATATAATGTAAACAGTACAAAATTGAACCCAAAACCAACGCGTCTACAGTCATACGCTGTGTCGCTAAGACACTATGGTCTTATTCATAGAAAAATATTAAAATATTAAATACAATTTGATTATAACGATATTTAAACCTCACCGACGTCGTCGCATTTGTTTTTTTTTTAATTATCTATATATGTCAAAAAATCTTTAAAAAAGCAGGGTGGTCAAAGTGAACCTAGTGTAAAACAGTAACTAAAAAAGAGATATTGCGTGTTGTGTGGTGGAACTTAACGCTGCGTTTAATAATACCAGTATAAAATATTTGTCTCGTCTGACTATAAACGCAACGGGTTTTGGGTTCGGTTCCCATTCGGGGGTGTGACCATATTTAAATTATATCCACTCCTTTGCTCTGGCAAGACGGTGCGTACGTACTTTCCGTCTACCCTGCTAGGTGGGACATGATAAATTATCGATATTTTGTGTTTTCAGGGAAAATTCCATTTTAGCGAAGCATTTTCTTCCGGTGGGGACGAAAAGAGGCAGAAAGAAGGAGAGAGACTATTAAAGGAGAGTACCGCCACTAAGAGTTTCGATGTGAAGGACATGTTTGAGATACTAAGACATAAGGAGAGTGGGATTTGTCGGGCGTGTGACGATACTTTCCCTACGCAAGGGAGTCAGGTAGTTATGTTACTTTAATGTGTATAATATATAAAAAATCCCCGGCCGGTCGTAGCGCAGTGTGACAGCGTCTGACTGTAAACGCGATCGGTTGTGGGTTCAATCCCACACTCGAGGCAGTGATTATATTTAAAATTGTTTTCATTTCCTCGCTCCGGTAAACCGCCACTCAACACGCAATGTCACGAATTCGGTGGAAAGCGAAGTACGGAGTGTGATGACACTAGGTACTTTCTGTCAACCCTGCTATGCGGGATAAAAGCGTGAAGCTAAAAAAATTTGAACATATTCGAACCTCCACCCCTTGTAACCCCTTTAAGCGCTCTGACCAGTATGACAGGCGGGCGTTCTACATCCGACCGCCTCGAAACACTATAGAGAATTATAAATTATTTCTATGATAAATTCGTTCATTAAGATAGAATGATACTTGATTAAATTAATATTTACTATTTTTAGAGTGTTATTCCACACTTAGGATTAGAAAACATTTTTGAAAAAACGTATTAAAATTTAAACGCAGTGGGATTTAAACCCGTGCCTCTTGGACCGTCCAAATGCTCTGACCGCTAAGCCATGCGTTCCACTACCAGCTGCGTCAAAATTCTTATACGTTTTTTACAGCTTATTGATGTTGGTAGCCTTCCCTGCCTATATAATATATATAATATAATAAGTGTATTAAATATATAAGCAGCTTCACGCGCCATAGTCAGAGAGAACCGAGTGTCAAGACACTCTTTATTTCGAATTCGAGACATTGTGTGTTGAGTGTTGAAACTCAACGCCACACTCTGTCTAACTAAAGCGAGGAAATGAAATATTCAAAAATTTTAATTATAACCATTACTTCGGGTCTACTACAGTACTGGGAATCAAATCCACAACAGGTCTCACTGCGCCACCATCTGCCTTTAAAAGAAACAAATTTGTGTTTTTTTTTTAGGTTTCCTCTATATCGTCGAGCGGTTTGAGCGTTCACTGGTTCACAGCGACGCCCGATCCCAGTATCTCATACTTCAAACCTTTCATCTTCACACCCAACGCCAAGATATCGTCTCATACAACGAGCCCTGATGAGGTGAGGTTTCATGAATTTGTTATTAATTAAAGTTGGATAAATGTAGGGAAAACCACAAGTTTCATTAAAATCGATCCAGTAGTTATAGATGTATGGGTAAACCACTAAGATCTTTTATATTTGATTCCACTTTTAAGACAAAGTGTGGTGTTGAGTTCCGCCACTCAACACGCAATGTCTCGAATTTGGTGAAAAGTACGGAGTGTCTTGACACTAGGTACGTGGTGTATACCCTGCGGTGAGGGATAAAAGCGTGAAGCTAAAATAAAATTAAAATTAAAAATAATTCTTGAATAAAATATATATTTTTTATATTTTGAACAGTTCATTGAGTATTGATGACAGAATACGATTTGAAATTTAAAAAAAAAAACAAAAATAAAATTATTAGCAGAATTATACAATATTTTTAAAACTAATTTTGCGTTTTCAAATTAAATTCATGTCATAAGGATGAGATGGCAGCGTCTGACTGTAAACGCGATCGGTTATGGGTTCGATCCCCTCTCGGGGAACTGATTATAGTTAAATTACTTACATTTACTCGCTCTGGTGCGACAGGTCTGGTAAGTCGGCGTTGAGTTCCGCCACTCTAAACTCAATGTGTTGTATATAGTAATTTGACGCTAGTTACTTCCTCTATACCCTGATATGCGCGACAAAAACGTAGAACTAACTACAACTAAAAATGATTTTTTTTATTTTATTAACCGACTTGAAAAAAGAAGGCAATATATATATATATATATATATATATATATATATATATATATATATATATATATATATATATATATATATATAAATATTTCAAATGAAACTTTATTAAACGAATTAATCGCATATATTATATTATATTCGAAAATATAATTTTGGCCGCCGTTTTCATTTAAAAATGTAAATTTAAAAAAAAAATTAAAAAATCAATTATTTACAGCCGAAAAGAGAACACCATCTATACAAAGTGCACGCGGAACACGTGGCCAAGGAGGAGAACACGAAAATAACGCAACTGCTGCGCGATATTGAAAATGGATGTCTCATACAAATTGGAAGTGTCATACAACAGTATGGTGAGACCCACAAATGCCCCACCGACCTGGACGACCTGATGGCGTGCTGCGTGGAGAACGAGCTGCGCGTCATTGTGTCCAAGTGATTCGGTAATTATTTATTGATGTTCCAATAGTAGCTGGTTCGATTCCCGTTTGGGGATGGGTTTTTTTTTTCTCTCTCTCTCTCTCTCTCGGATTGGACATGATGATATATGTATTTATAACGGATTCGATTTCTCATTTTGTATTTTTTTTTTGTTCTCTGGTTTTTTTTATGTTTTTTTTTTCTTAAATTTTTTTTCTCTTTTATAATTGAATCGATTAATTTTAATTCAAAGAAATATAGATGCTATTAAGTTTAGATAGAGCTATTATATATTATTTGGAAATTGACGCGTAAGCTGCTCGTTGTCATGGCAACGTGAAATTCACTTTGTAATTCTTAATTTCATGTATTTTAATTTAAATTATTAAAAAAAATAGCGATTGTAATATTAATTTTCCGGGTTTTTTCTATTATTTCAAATTCTTTTATTTACTCTTCAAATTGATTTCTTGGATTTTGCAATTTCTTTTACAATTATATAGTTTGAATAATTGTAAAATTTTTATTGAGTAATTGAAAAGTTTTTAGTTTTTATTATTTTTCTTACAATAAGTCTAGATATATCTTATAACTTAATTATTACCTAGATACTCTTTTATGATCAAATAAAATGAACAATTAATATTATTTAATCTAATATATATATATATATATATATATATATATATATATATTTACTCTTGCATTAGTCTTAGTTATTATTATTATCTTTTAATTATTGACTAAAATAAGGCCAGTTGTAGTTATTTACTTACTTATATTAAAAAACATATAAAAAATAATATTTTATAGACATACAAAAATTATCTTTCTTTTAACTTTAACTGTATATAAATTTTTGCTTTTATATTTTTAAAATTAAAAAAAAATACTTCATCTACTTATTGCTAGTTCTATATAATTGTGTGTCGGCTTTATCTGTCTCTTTCGCACTCGTTTAATATATTGTCGTCTCGCTCGCACGCTGTGGCCTTTGAAGGAATTGTAAACGTTTTATTCAAAAGTAAATTCTATTTATAATGACATTTATTTTTTTTTTAATTTAAAATATTCTTAGACAAATATTTTAATCAAATCAGATTAATAAAATTATTTTATTATTGTATTTTTTTTTTACTGTAGAAATGCAAATGAATACGCCAATTGTCTTTATATCTCGTTATAAGGGATTAATCTGATTTTAATTTTTTTTAAATGTTTTCTAACCCTAAGTGTGGAATAACACTTTGAAAATAGTAAAATATTAAAATAAATAGCATTCTCTCTTGCCAAACGATTATTTCTTAATAATCTTTGGATAGCAGAATTTTTTAAAAATCTCTATACAGAGATGCTGGCAACATAAATAAGTTGTAACAAAACGTATTGAAATTTCGACGCAGCCGGTAGTAGAACACATGGCACATGCAGTCAGAACGCTTGGACGGTATCCAAGAGGCGCTGGTTCGAATTCCGCTGCGTTCAATTTTATACGTTTTTTTTTTCAAAAATCTTTTCTTATCCTAAGTGTGGAATAACACTTTAAAATAGTAAAATGATTTTTAAATCTGTTATATTTGATGGAAATTTTTTAGCTTCTATAGGTATTAAATTATTT
The DNA here is from genome assembly GCA_032432895.1 of Dryadula phaetusa. Lineage (NCBI taxonomy): Eukaryota > Metazoa > Arthropoda > Insecta > Lepidoptera > Nymphalidae > Dryadula > Dryadula phaetusa. The sequence continues at coordinate 1,009,945 of JAOYRS010000002.1, forward strand.
GTATGAAACTATTTGAAAATGTATTACAATTATTACTCGAATTTTTCCTTCTATTCTAAAAACTTAAGTAGACGATACTACAAATATAGGGTGGTTTTATCTATTATATAGATATTTTGGCACATTATTATTGCGCAATATATTTTAGTGATTTATTTTACTATATATATGATTTTTGTGATTTTTACATATTACAAATGAAACTATTTTAATAGTAACATATATATTGTAAATGTATTTTCGAATACCAAAATATACACTATTAATCCATTTAAAATAGTTTCATTTTAAATGTTTTCTTATACAAAAATGTCATATTAATATTGTGCAATATATATGTACAATAATATTGAGGCTTTAGAATAGATCCAATAGTTAAATTAAAATATTTTAATTGCTTAGTTCTGAAATCTGTTTGTTATAATGTTATTGCTTTATTTAAAAGAAAAATTCTAATAAAAAGAAATAACTTGACATTTTTTTAATCTGAAAATAATACTAGAAGCTCTTATTCGAGTCTGGTCTAGGTTTTTTTTAAAAAATATTTTTTTATACCAAATGTGAATCATTTTTTTTAAATATTTAATTTAAATATTTTTAACAGATAACAACAAGCCATGTGATTTTATACAATTAGTATGAAATAGAAGATATATCCGTCTCTCTTACTCTGGTTAGTTTTATTTTAAACTGTTTTTTTTATATATTTATTATCTGTGTTATTTCTTTTTATTATTATTAAATTAAATGACAAATTAAGTGCCATTGAAGCGTTAGATTATATTGTTTATTAGATAACGCTAGCAGTAGATATTTTTTTGTAGATTTACAATTTAGTATCTTGAAATAGAACTATTTTGGTGGGATTATATAACTTTTTTTGAACCCCACATAACCCTTTAAACTCTTTACTTTTGTAGTGTGTAGTTGAAATTTATTTTTTTATAACAACCAATTATACGCAATATTTCTATTGAAAATAGGTTTATTTTTAGTATTATATATATTTTAAAATTTTTGCCATACGATAAACGAAAGCCTATATTATATAATGTCGGTCTTAGAGACGTTAATTGACATTTAATTGCTGTTAAATGCTATAATTTGAGTTGAATTTATGTTATTTCTGATATGAAATATATTATTCGGCATAGGCTTTGGTATGTGCTTAATTCGATAGTGTGCTAGTGTTCTTACGCTTAGTAAACTTAAGAAATATATATTGTTAACACCCTGTATATGTTGCGGAAATGTCTCGTCAGACAATGTGCGGCGTTGGGTTTCGCCTTACAGACAAACTTCACTGGAAGTTTGATTTGTATTACATATAGGAGGAGCTCGGGGCTTAGAAGGGCTTGAAGGGCCCCTTGGAAATGCCTACATTTATGACGCGAGCCCGCTGTATAGCCCCGAGCTCCTCCTCAACGCTGTGGGTACTTATTAAATGGTTTAAAGATATACTCAGCTATTTTATTTGTTTGTAGTAAACGTATTGTCGTCTTTGTAAGCCTGCTAACTCTATATATTACCTAAAACATTATTAAAAGTATATTAATTATTTGTATGAGAACGATTTTGTATTAGGTTTGTATTTTCCCGCACAGCTGGATAATCAGAGACAACCTAATGTCAAGACATTTCACAGCTTACCGCAACAAAATCGAGACATTGTGTGTTTGGTGGCGAACTCAACGCCACGCTTTGTCTCACTAGAGCGGAAATATTTAAATAAATTTTAATTATAACCATTCTTTCGAGCAAGAATCGAACTCACTTTCGAATTGTATAAGAACTAGCACTTTTGTATTGAGTTATCAGGCTTACATTAAACTTAGAATTTGTGTAACATAAAATATTTTATATATACATATATATAAATAGAAATTTCTAAACAGCAGGATGTGAACGTATAGTACAGTTGGATAGATCGCTTGGACGGTAGTAGTGCCTTCAAATCCTGCTGCGTGCAAATTTTTGTATGGATATTGGTTATTTTTTGCCTAAATAGTGCCTAAAATATTATTATGTGTGTTTTTAGATTAAATATAGAATAGAATATATAGTGTATTTATTATACATTAGTGTTTTATTTACCTCAAATGCGCCAATATATATATATATATATATATATATATATGAAATGTATCAAGAGCTGTCATGTGTGTTGGGACAGTCTGTCAGTCAGACTGGCTAGCGATTGCAATCCCGCGGGATCTATGAGCAACAAATCCCGCGCGGGATCACACATTATTTACATTATGATTTTAAATCCATATCTAACGAGTGTCGTTTAATAATCAACTTTTGTTAAAAGTGTCTGATATTATGCGAAAGGAAATAATTTGTAAAACTCTTGAATTAGAATAGTTTTATTTTGTAAGGAAATTCTAATATCTATATAAAAAAATAATAGATATAGCTTCAATTCATCTTATTGCTTTTAACCCGCATAGCAGGGTAGACAGAAAGTACCTAGTGTCAAGACACTCCGTACTTCACTTTCCATGAAATTCGAGACATTGCGTACTGAATGTTTGGACTCGACGCTGCGCTTTGCCTACCAAAGCGATTAAGTGAAAATAATTTTAAGTATAATCACTCTTCCGAGTGGGGATCGAACCCACAACCGATCGCGTTACAATAAGACGCTGTTACACTGCACCACGACCGGCCTCAAATAGCTTTAAATAATAAGCCTGATATGATTTAAGAAAACAACGTTATTTAGGGTATCAGCTCATCTCTCAGCCTTCTGAGTGACCTGAATATGCAGGGTGTATATATACTGGCATCTAGGCAACTGGAGTGGAGACGGGATTCTAATAACCAACGCTCTTTTCTTTAAACTCCCCAAAAGATCCATCATCAGTTACATACTTTACAAATATATATTTATTTATATATATATATATATATATATATATATATATATATATATATTTATATATATATATATATATTTATATATATATATATAAATATATATATATACTTCGAATAGGTCAAGTGTATACATTTTATCGCCTTATTTTGATCTGCGGATTCGCGTTTTGAATATGCAGGATCTCGCAGTCTGTTAAGTGAATGCCGTTTTCCGGGATTGTAAACGGGATTGGTTGTGGGAATCGATCATCACCTAGGGGTGTGATTATATTTAAAATTTATTTTCATTTCTAAGTTTGAGTAAGACATAGCGCGGCTTTGAGGCAAGCCAGGCAACAGCAGTTTAAACAGTCAACGGAGTGTCTTGACACTAGTTTGTCTCTGCGTGATGAAGTGAGAAGTTTTTTTATATTATAGTAAGTAATTAAGTAGGTATTTTTTAGTATATTTTTATGTAAGGTTAAAAAGTAGTAATATCTAGAATTAGGCGAATAGAGAAGTTCGGAGTGTCTTGACACTAGGTGCTTTCTGCCTGAACTGCTAAGCGGAATAAAAAAAACTTTATATGCATCTAACTCCTTAATCAACGCAACTATATTAATTAAGCCTCATTCCCATATTTTTTAAATTTGTTGTAGACGGATAATTTTAATACGTTAAGACATTGCGTATTGAGTGGCGGAACTTAACGCCAGGCTTTGTCTTACCAGAGCGGAGTTTGAAGGCTCTATTAACGCATATGGTGCAGTGGGAGAGAGTCTGACTGTAAACACGATCAGTTGTGGGTTCGATTTCCACTCGGTGAAATGATTATATTTTAACTGGTTTTTATTCTCATTCAGAGGCATTTTTTTAAAAAAATAGCGCGGCGTTGAGTTCCGCCATGCTAAGCAATACCTCGCGAGCTCAGTGTTTTTTTAATACTAATTACATTATAGTAGAGAAAAGAGTCTTTGCGTGGTAGTGGGTTACAAACCCATTTAGAGAATGTTTGCAACATGATGTGGATGCGTTAAGAAAAGTCGCGGCGTTCAGTTCCGCATTTTTTTAAATACAATTTCTATTAATACTCATAATTATTAATGGAAGAACGACGACTGGAGCTTCGCGATCAGTGTTCTTGAAATCTGTCGAAATTGGTGCACACCCTTCCACTCCCAACTGCGTCTGATGTTGCTTGACTTTATTTGTATGTATCACACGTTACAGATTCACATCCAACGGGGTCAGTGCTGACCGACAGCGTACTTTCCGTTAAGGCCAAGCAAAAATGAAACGTCGGTCAGCGCTGACTGACTGACATGGCCTGAACGGAAAATTTAATTGTCTACCAACACTGACTGACACGGCCGGTATGGGAATATGAATTTTTTATTAGCATTTAACGTGTTAATTATATTTACTGAACTAAACTTAACATCTATATTTAGGGCTCAAGGCTTAGGCTGTTTCATTAAATTTTGATAATTTCCTTATAAATTTTCCAATACTAAGTCAATTTGGAATGAATCATGCTATATATCTACACTTCAAGTGTATATAAAAAATATGAAATTATTTCCTCCGTCTTTTTCATTTGATACTTACTGACTCTGACTGTAAATAAGAACGGTTGTGAATTCGATTCCCGCTCGGGGGAGAGATTATATTTAAATTGTTTTGATTAGGTTGAGACATTGCGTAAGACAAAGTGCGGCGTTGAGTTTTAGCGAAAAGCGGAGTACAGAGTGTCTTGACACTACGTACTCTCCTCTGTCTACCCTGCTATGCGGGATAAAAGCGTGAAGCTAAATAAAGCCTCTTAAAGTAAAGTACTTAAGAATGGTTGAAATGAGAATAATATATTCATATACTAAGAAAAACTGTATATATTTAAAATATATGTAACAGAATTCAAACCTGCGTCTTTTGGTCGGCTTCTACTTTTCTAGTATGGAATAACATTTAAATGGGAGATAAAATATTTGAAATTCTTATTTTACCTTTGAATTCAGAGTTACGCAAAATATACGTTGAAAATATACTTTTATCATAATTAATTTCACTTCTTCACGTTAAGCCGGTTGCGGCGTTGAGTTCCAACGCTTAACAAACATTATACCGAATTCGGGCGGAGACTTATGACACTAGGTTATCTCCGACTATCCTGTTATAAGGGGGAAAAGCGTTAAACAATAAAACAACCATAATGAGAGAATTGTAGAGAATTTATTTCTATTTCATGTCTGTTACAACTAAATATGAAGTATCACATGAATTCATACTTAAAACTTTTAATTGAACATAAATAAAACGCTATCTACAAATATAATATAATAACAATCCGTCACGCAAAATGCAGCCCAAAAAAAATATATTAAAAAAATTTCATCCAATACAAGACAAAAAAAAACCAACCAGGTGTTCAAAACATTTTTTGTAATTACAAAAAAAAAAACAATTTTTTTTTAAACAAAAACTTTTTAACCATTTTGCGCAACGAAATCATACAATTCATAAACTGAAAACAGTTCAGAGATTTCCCAACTAAATGCTTTGTTCCAACGCTAAAAAAAAACAATTATTCGAATTAAAACTAAAACCACGAGCGTCTCGATTCTATCGAGTGATATGCGATAAGAGGCGAAGCGTGAACCGTCTAATTTAAAAAAAAAAAAAACAACCTCTTTTAACATTTTTGGCTTGAAAGTGAAGCTAAATTTACAATTACACTAACCTAATAAAAGTTGTATTCGTTCAATTAATTAATAATTAATGAGATCTTGATTATTATTAAAATGATTTTTATATTGTTTATAATGACACGAGCAACGAATTGCATTGAATTTTTATGGACCAATTCGAAACATCGATTATTCGAAACTATATTATTCGAATACCAAAACTATACAATTATAATCGATATTGTTATAACTTTGATGATAACCAATTATTTTATATATTTTTAGAAATTAAAAAAATGGCCAGAATGAAGAAAAAGAGAACTCTCCTCCTTTTTATAAAACTTTTAATTCAATATACGTTACTCGTGCCTTCATAACAGTAATAAAAGTCCGTACACATCCACTGTCTCTATAAGAGGGTAGGCCGAAACACAGGTAAAAGATCATTACAGACCTAAAATTATTCTAAATGTGTTTTGAAAAAGTCCGAAAACGAAATTCATATTAAAATTTAAAATTTGTTATGATAATTAGAAAAGTCAAATATAAGAGTGTCACATGTTTTCCAATAATAGTTAAGTTTATTTCCAGAAAATAGTTGATTGATTATGATGATTATATGATCATATTTTCTATAATATAATAAATATATTGCGACACTCGATCGAATAATTTATATGTTCCAGAAGAGAATAACATTGGCCAGAAATGACTACTACAATTTCCTAAACTACGCTTACACTTATCTTTGAGAGTTCTAAACCTAACTTAATCTAAAGCGGCCATGTTGGAAAAAAAACCGTTAAAGTTACTTAATAATTAAATTAAATATTTAAAATTAAAAAAAAATAGACAAGAAACATGACCGCAAACACGTGGTTTAAATTAAAAGTGAGAAGAAATCGTTTAAAATTTAAAAAAAAAATGCTTAAAAATCATACATATATACAAAATGGCTACTCTTAAACTATATTTAAAAAAAAACACGAGTAAGCCAAGAGTGTAACTAAACTGGAATACTGAAGCTCCGTAGACCATCTAACTACCTACAGTAACCCACCGAATAAATAGACATTCATACAACAATAAAACACCATGTATAATATTTGAAAATTGTGAACCCTATTGCACAGATAATGATTAATTAAACAAATTGTATTGCGGACTCGATTTCCACTAATAGATCTAGATAGACCGAAAGTTAGTCAGTAAATCTGAAAAAAAGAACGTGTCCGCTTTGCCTGAGAAAGATTAAACAAGCAGTGATCATGATTATTATGACAATTATTATGATGATTATTATGATCATAATATATAATAATTATTTACTAATGTGATGTTTTTTTTTTAAATTTCATATAAGCTATACAAATGAATATATAACACGTACAGACAGACGCATATTAATATAATATGAAATAATGACTTCATTGTTTATTGTTAATGACTTCATTGCTCCGAAATTTTATTTGAAACTAATTACATTTAATCATTAAATATTTTTTTTTAAATTATTAAAATCTATATATTTAAATCTAGTTGCTTATTGTAAACATCAAATATAGATTAAAAATGGCGACAGATAATATTTCGTAATCGATTAAAAAAATTCAATTTAATTTCTTAGAGAAAAAAAACAATACGTTAATATCTGGAATGTTAAAATGATCAATTCAAATTTTCGAGTTATAACAGAACAAAATCAAGAACAAAAACAACAATTAATAAATGGTTGTACATTTACAAAAAGGCATGCAATACACAATAAATTTAAATAAATTCGAAATTTCGTATGTTTTATAACGGTGGTAGATCTGACGAGCAATATATATATATATATATATATATATATATATATATATATATATATATATAATTAAAAAAATCATGATTTATATACAAAGAGAAAGTACCGAACCGAGCGATTGTGACTTTACGTATTTTAATATTTACATACTAAAATGTATTTAATAAAATCGAAATGGCTACTTTTAAAAAAAAAATCTTAATCTAATTAACGTCCCATTTCAAGGACCAACAATATTCATATCATGACACAACGATAACGCCGTCATTCTGATGACGCGTCATTCCAAATGCCATTAGATGACATTGACTTTGACAGTGACAGGTCTGTGACGTCACAACACTACGCCAACCGACGTCAAGATCTCACCAGCTTTCCAAATGTAATGTAATAAATACAGATTATAATTTAATAATTATTTGAATTAATCATCTATTTTTTTTCATAATAAGACAGTTGACAGATAATATACTAGAGTAAGCAAGTTGAGAAGAGATTGAGAGTAAAGTCTATCTCTGATTGATACCAAGAGATTATTTTTTTTTCATTTTTACATATTTTTTTAAAACGATCTTTGCCTACTTTAATATATTATTTTTTAACGTAGATTATAATCTTATTTACTAACATCAAATGTTCCTATGTATGTATGTATGCATGCATGTATGTATGTATGTATGTATGTATGTATGTATGTATGTATGTATGTATGTATGTATGTATGTATGTATGTATGTATGTATGTATGCATGCATGTATGTATGTATGAATGTATGCAAATGAAATACTGTAGCAGAGTTGAAACAAGAACTTATTCCTATCAAATATTAATATGGCAAAATCTCAAAATCCAGTTGTCGTGAACATTTTTAATGAAGCGTTTTTGATCTTTTCGATCTTTTTTGGGCTTTTGATGTCCTCACCCACGGGAGCATGAAGTCACTGGAAATTTTATAATTACACATTATACTTATATAATTAACTTAATTTTTAAAACACAAACTAAAATTATTTTTTTTAAATTAAATATGTTATTTAAAAATTGAATAGCATCAGATAAAAGCAAGTTGGCAAAAGAAAAAACAGTCAATAGTGTATATACTTAAAACATTCTCGTCGTGTCTGACATTTCCTAATTTTTTTTAGTTTATCGAAAACCTGATACTCTAAAGAAAATTCAAAATAGATTGTATCGATTCAGATAATTAATAACGTTTTATTCTTATACTTTTGGTCGAAAAATATATATTAAATTAAGAAATCAATCATTTAAATTTTATTTAAAGACATTCGAATATTCGAATTCATTATTTTGCGCTTGTCATCGCCAAAATAAAGTCATTAAATAAAAAAAAATGAAAGTCATTATTGACCAGTACCAGTCACAACTGGTCACACTTAATAGATCACCGATGTCAAAGAATGTCATACTTTGTCGATCCACAATCCCCCCCTCTCCCTCTCCTCGCTCCATCCCCTCTCCCAAATCAAACGTTAGACATCAGATTTTATCAATGTCAAACACGACGAGAATGTTAGTAGTCGTCGCTGATTTTCTAACTCAAAGCCACTTAGAAAAAATATATTGTTTTTTATTTTGGGTAGTTTACTTATATTTTTATAGTGGAAGAAAAAAAAGAATACAATTTTTCTTTTTGTAACAACTAGACTTTTACTGTGTTTTCCATTAGCCATTTACTTATTTACAACTGAAGAACTATACGATTATAATATCTGTGAAGTAACTACAAATTAATAATAAGACTGAAAAGATTAGATTTTTTTAAAAAAATAAAGTTTTTTTTTAATATTAATTGGTAAATAACATGTCATTTTGACCATTAACATCAATTTTTATATTATTAAAAAATACATAATAATCGAACAAAAGGCAAGCCAATCATATGTTAAAAAAAGAAGAATTAAAAAGTAACTAGCAAGGTGTTAGAAATTCCTTGACATTATTGTTTTTGAAATAAAAATAAAAAGCATAAGCGGACCTTATACTGTATAAAGATAAAGCATTTATCAGCTTAGAGCGTAGTCTCGCTAACATATTAAGTAACAATCAGGCAAATATATATATATATATATATATATATATATATATATATATATATATATATATATATATATATATGTGTGTATATATATATTGACCTTTTAGCAAATTTACACACACGCATACACAAATATACACTATCATATGCATGGATGTGGTTAATATATTTTGTATAATATATAATTATTATAGAGCTTTAAATTAACAACCATAAAATTATATATATATATATATATATATATATATATATATATATATATACATATATATATATATATATATATATATATATATATATATATATACATATATATATATATATATATATATATATATATATGTTATTTTTGTAATAAAATTGTGAAAAAAGAAATTAATAATATAAATCATAATATTTATACAGTTATTATTTTACAAAAAATAAAAAAATAAAAATGAGATCGAAAATTGTAAAGTGAATTTTGAAAGTTTCACTTCGCGATAAACCACCATCATCCATGCATGTGCAATAAAATATAATTTCAAAAATATATCAAATATATCTGATAAATATGGTTCTGTTAAAAAAATAACCTCATAATTGCATGCAGACCTTATTTTCCTAAACTTATTATTCTACTAAAAAAGAAGAATTAAAAAGTAACTAGCAAGGTGTTAGAAATTCCTTGACATTATTGTTTTGAAATAAAAATAAAAAGCATAAGCGGACCTTATACTGTATAAAGATAAAAGCATTTATCAGCTTAGAGCGTAGTCTCGCTAACATATTAAGTAACAATCAGGCAAATATATATATATATATATATATATATATATATATATATATATATATATATATATATATATATATATATATATATATATATATATATATATATGTGTGTATATATATATATTGACCTTTTAGCAAATTTACACACACGCATACACAAATATACACTATCATATGCATGGATGTGGTTAATATATTTTGTATAATATATAATTATTATAGAGCTTTAAATTAACAACCATAAAATTATATATATATATATATATATATATATATATATATATATATATATATATATATATACATATATATATATATATATATATATATATATATATATATATATATATATATGTTATTTTTGTAATAAAATTGTGAAAAAAGAAATTAATAATATAAATCATAATATTTATACAGTTTTTATTTTACAAAAAATAAAAATGAGATCAAAAATTGTAAAGTGAATTTTGAAAGTTTCACTTCGCGATAAACCACCATCATCCATGCATGTGCAATAAAATATAATTTCAAAAATATATCAAATATATCTGATAAATATGGTTCTGTTAAAAAAATAACCTCATAATTGCATGCAGACCTTATTTTCCTAAACTTATTATTCTACTAAAAAAAACATTCCTTCTCTCTTTCACGCTCTCCCTAAAAAACGAATTATTTGTACATATACTTATATATATATATATATATATATATATATATATATATATATTACTTATCTCTGTATATAGATGTTTACTAAATCAAATTGACTATATCTATATTAATAGCTAAATAATTTCTTTTCCGTATAACTAAATGAAAATGAAATATAACCTATATGTTTGTTTATAATTAAGTCATTCATCACTAAAGTTCAATATTTTAAATTGATTAAATAATTTTTAAATGATTTTTTCAAAATAAATGTTTATAATAACGACTTCTATATAGTTCTGTAGACAATGGATGAAAGTTTTCAATTAATTGATAAATTATAAAGATATTATATATTATATATTAATTCAAAACCAATTGTTACCAAAAAATTAATTCATAATTTCCATAGAAAATATTTTGTTTTATTATTATTACACAATCTAAGAACTAACTAATCAGAAACTACGTTTTATTTTTACAACTAATTTATATTCGTTTATTAAATAAATTATTTTATTATATCTATTTTTTGTAATTATAATTTATTTTTAATTATTTCAAAACAGTTCCCTGTCACTCATTTAAAATGCTAAATTCTTCCTTATTGGACGTAGTTATGCATAATAGATTCATGTTATGTTAAATGAAAAAAAATATAAAATAAAAAAAAACAACAACACATTTAAAAAAAAATTATAGAATATCAATTTTTACCTTTTTCGGATTAAATTTAATACGTGTCGTTTAATCAGAGTCTATGTCAGGCGACGAAAAGAAAGGATCATTCACCTGTTCTTCGTTTAAGCCTGCACAGAAAATGTTAATACATTTTCTCAGTAATTTCACTGTTTAAAATCAATGCACAGTACAGTTTTAATACTGTTTAACAGTGAAACAACTGACTATTATATTATGGAAGTCTGAATTTTTTAAACTCTTCAATTTACATAACTATGTCCAATGATTGATATCATTTAAAATCAATGAAAAGCTAAAGAAAATTTATCATAAACTAAATAAAACAAATATTAACCGTAGCTGTCAAGCAATCAACCTATCTACATGCCAATTAGAATGATTTCAAATATTGAAACACTGTACCTTACCATCGTCCTATATAAGAACACCAATAAACAATCTTTAAAAAAAAACATATAAAAACACACCTCAAAATATACCACACGAACGCCCAAAACCAACACACACTCACACAAACACACAAGAAAGCCCGTCTCCCAAAAAGCCAGAGAACTGAGTCAGTAAACTCACATCGTCTGCAACTGCGGTAGCGGTTCACCAAACGCTGTGACCGGCAATTCCCCGTTAGTGATCTCTATGTATTTTGCGTCTTGGGGCCGCGGCCACAGCGAGTAGACTGACGGTGGACTGATAGTAGACCAGTCTCTTTGCCGTTGCCGCAGACGTTCTACGTGACGCTGTTCTCTTATGCGTCGCATATGCCACCTTGGATTAGACGGGAAATTACTTTTTTTTTAATCCGCCATTTTGTTTTGCGTTTTGGTAATACTGTCAAATTATTTGCTTGTATTACCTAAGTTACTTTAGTATGGTATTTAATGGTAGCTTTTGGGGACGTTATTTGGGAATAATATGCATTTCGCACTTCTATATATATATATACATATATATATATATATATATATATATATATATATATATATATATATATATATATATATACATACTTAATTATATCTTCAAGCATTTCCTTCGGAGTATAGTACGCTATAGCCGATATCGTCTAAAATCGTACAACATAGATCATTTGTTACTACCAAAAATTATTTTTTTAAACCAAAACTCAAAAATATAAACAAAAATTAAAAAAAATAAAAAATATATATCACAACCACTCCCGTTCTATGATTACGACGATAAAAAAGCCCTGAGAAATTGATTATATTTTCAAACACAGCGTGTTTTTAATTACATAAGAAATTGGGACAACACTATACTCCATTAAACGCTACCATTAAACCATTAATTATTAAAATATATACATTAATATATAATATTAATATATAATACATATATACGTATATAGTTTATACGTAAATATTTATATTTTTAAGTTCTTTGCCATATACGGCTAGAGAACTGATTCTAACCGTAATTGCCTCCTTTCCTCGGCCTCGAGTTTCTGATGACGCTTCTCAAATACCTTGTCATCGACATTTTCCGTACCCTCTAGCGTGTAGCTGCTTGTATATGGCTTTTCCCGCCATCTTGGAACCTAAAATTGTCGTTTTATTTCGTGTCTATAATTCATTTTTCTGTATAGTTTTGTTAGTAATTAGTTTTCACTATCCAGCGAATCCTTCTATAAGCAGCTAACTAATGTTAAAAATAACTAGGTTTTTGTATTGGGGTTTAAGAAGATCAGTCCTGTGTTCGGAACTTCTCAGTACCCTGAGTTAGTAATTTAATATTGTGCCGACGAATCCTTTTTCTATTATGATATTATCGTTCAGTTTCCTTCTTTATATTAACCACACATCTGACAGAAGGTGTACATGCAGTAACATGCAGCTCGAATTCTATTTATCATATATACATACCACATTTTTTTTACTATTTATATCTAATATATGGATCTAAGTTCCTAAATAAATATTCTTGATATATATAAAAAAAAATCTAGCTGTTGGAGGTTATTAACATATGTACGTTTTGGATAATACTATTACCTCTACAGTAGACGCTTGGTTTTGTGTAGGTAGGTCTAGGTCGTCGATTTTTAAGTCTGGGTCTAGTCCGAAATACCAAGACAAGTCTGGGTCTCCAACTAAAGTGGGGTACGCCTTATTTGTCATCAACCCAGGCACGGGCGACTTCTTTCCGCGGGCAGCAGCTAAATTAGTATAAACTTATATCAGACTTTTTTTTCTTCTATTATTTAACGCAATAATTTCTATTTCCCAAGTGAATTTCAAAATTCTCAAAATATTAACATTAATATTATTATTTCAGTCCAGGTTTTTTTTACACTTGAAGCATGAACATTTTTATGCAATCATAACGGTATTCGAATCCCGATATATATATAAAAATTGACAGAGGAATGAGTAATGGTGAAAATAAACAGACAAAAATTTTATATAAGCTCAGAAAAAGCTTTCAAAGGCACATGTGTAAATATAGTATATATATTGAATGAAGCGCAGCGTTGTGTTACGGAACCCAATAGAATATACGTGCGAGAGATCAGAACTAAGCGATGGCCCACTAAGCTCTTTTTGTCCCACGAAATGCGTTAATATAAATAAATATTCATATTCCAGCCTTACTTATAGTATATTATATAATCAATATGGCGTCAATATGGCGTACAAACTTATATTTACATTTGAAATCATTCTAAGGTGTAGGTTAGGTTATTTTTCTAATGACAGCATGATGGTGTTAAATGACATTGACGCAAATATATATATATATATATATATATATATATATATATATATATATATATATATATATAATTAATAAAAAAAAAGCTCTAACACTTAAATATACACATATACGTTTATAAAATATTGTTAGTAAAATTAGAATTGCTTATAAAAATATTCTTTAGGACATAGTTATGTAAACGTATTAAATCATATATGCTTTTTTAGTTAAATTCCAAAGCAGTTTTGCAATCGTATTATAAAAATCTAAACATTCGCTGAATTATAGCTATTATATATATATTTTTTCCTTATATTATACATGCCAATAACGCAAAAACTGAAATTTTCATACTAATAAATAATTTACTTTTAAAACAATTAGCTATAATCGCATGTGCGTATGGCAGCGCTTGGAACAACCGCTTGATTAGTTCCTGTTAACTTACACAGAAATCGTCCATCTTTCTTCTAACAATCAAAAAATTAAGAATTCAATATAAATTTATAAAAACAGCTAAAAACACAATTCATTTAGGTAACACAAGAACAAAAATCAAATCAGGTTTTGAGTTATTACACGAACACGTTGTATCAAAGCGAATTCGGAGGTTATGGATAAGAAGGTGGGGTCGACTTACTTTTGCCTCTGGTGGCCTTAGCTCGGACAGCTGGTTTCGGTTGTTTTCCGGGTCCGGTGGCGGAAAAAGCACGTTTCCTACCACGGCGACTGTCCGAACCACGTTTTGGTTCAACAACCTCCTCCTGTATGGAAATTTTAAATAAATGTATTAATATAATATTCTGTATTAAATATCACATAAATTTCTAAATAAGACAAAGAACAAACCTAGAACAATAAATTTAAAAACACATCAATATCATTAAGAGTCAAAAATTTGAACAAAGAAATAGTATATTATAAATTCAGATAAAAAAAACAACAGACAATCAATTTCCTTGTGGGCCTGAAACATAAATTATATATAATATTAACAGTTATATAACTCATTGGAACATCTCACCTCGGTTGTATTAACCAAACTGGTAGTACGACTTGTTCGCTTTTTAGTCTTCTCTGGTATAAGTTTTTCATCGGGAACGTCCAGTTCGTTCAAACTGTCCAAAGTCAGAACTGCATCCGAGGAGAACAGTTCTTGGAATTCACTTGCATCAAGTGACGGCAACAACGATCCCAAATCGCTGGAACCATCGCCGTATGAGAATTCACATTCATTGAGCGTCTCGGCTTCCACTTCTGGCTCGGGATCAGTTTTGACTTCCTCTTGCGTCACCTTTTCATATAATCTCCAATCAATTTCCGGTTCCGTCTTAACCAGATCTAAATCGGGATCGTTTATCATCAAAGTCTTTTCCGGCTCCTTTTTCACATTGTCGTACACCGACATGAATCTGTTCACTTTAGCTTTAGTATCGGACAGGTCGAACATTCTGGACGATTCTCCCATATTTTCCGATCTAATTTTCAGCCGGCCATGATTAGTTTTTTGTAGCATTAATTTTGGTATGGGTGATTGTTCTCGCATATCGGCTTCACCCAGCTGATATGGGTCCTCCCCGGTTGGGGTGGTATCAATCAGTTGGAGCCTATCTGATAATGAGCCGAATTGTGATTTAGATAACGTGGTTGTGGTTGACGTCACTGTCGCCGTGGTCCGCGATTTGCCATATGTGTTCAAAGTTTTCGACTTTTTAGTTATGAATGATTTATCAAAGCTTGTTTCGGCCTCGCTTGTTGATGCTGTGGAAATTATTTTAGTTAGTATGTCTTTCAATATTTGTTTACTTGTACCACGGCAACAAAGGTAAACAGGTAAAATTTAAAAAATACCAGTCGGCGTTGGAAATGAACACAAAAATTGCAAGATATTTAAAATTTTATAAATTTTTACATTATATATTTTATATTGATATTTTACATTTGAATGAGTTTTTATTTACATAAAATTTTCTAATTATTTTTAAATATTATAAATATAACCTATTTATTATAATTCAATGAAAATGCAAGCTTATGTTATATTCAAAACTATTGCTTATCATATCAGTTACCTGTGCTAGTACTAGGTTCGGGCGTGTCTGATTTCTTTGGTGTTTTCGTCATACGGTTCAAGCTGCCTAAGCTGCCCGAAGTCCGTCGCCTCTTCCTTTGCACCCTTTGCATGGGTGTGCCGCTATAAATCAGGATATTTTTAAATGTTTTATAGATATAATCTATTCTAGAATAGATGTTGATGTGTAGTTTAATTAGTAAGTAATTTTTCGAATAATTGAACAAAACTACATTGGTGTATATAAAGATAAACATTTTATATAAATCGCATTTTTTTCGCTGTAGCTAAAGACCGCTGTAAAGACAGCGACACCGGGAGCGGGGGGGGGGGAGGAAAGAGGGTGCTTTAACCCTGTGATAATTAGCAAGCACTGACGCGGCTGCTAGAGAGGAAGTCGACGACCGCAAGGGCGCCCCTGCGGGACTCGAACCTCGGCTTGCGGTCGGCGAGCGGGTTGGGTATACACCGCATGATTCAATAAATCCTAAGTCCTGACCTATACATGGGTCCTTTAAAATAATTGAAATGAAAACTATACCAATTTCAAATAAATTTCTACTAAATTATATCTGTAAACATAATTCCAAAACGTTTTAACACCCAATTTCATAATATCATCGATATTGAAAGAATCATGAATAAATATCATATGGATCAGCGATCCTAGAAAGAATAGTAGAATTCGGTCACAAATTTAGGAGAAATAAGCTAAAATAAGAGTCCTCTTTGATTCACTTTCAATGAGCCCTATATTGTACTTTTGAAACCCTTTCCCTTTGTATCTATATTGGATGGTTTGTATAAAAATTTATTATCAGATAATTTGTTCCGACAACAATTATAGATCGTCATACATTGTCAACACAATTCATGGATATGTCAAATTTTAGCTGAATCACCACTGACATACTAACATGTTAGGTGAGTTATATAAAAGATTATAAAAGGGCTTTCGTTGTTAAGAATTAATAAAATAATATATTTTAAAACACTATTTTGATGAATAAAAACGAATTTTGAGTATGATTTTAATAGATACGATTTGAATTTATTGAGACATAACTTACTAACTAACTGTGAGGCATGTAAAAGTTAATAATATATATTAAAGAAAATGTACCGTTTTTGAAAAAACGTATAAAAATTTGAACGCAGCGGGATTCGAGCCCGCGCCTCTTGGATACCGTCCAAGCGCTCTGACCGCTAAGCCATGCGTTCTACTATCAGCTGCGTCGAAATTCTTATACGTTTTGTTACAACTTATTTATGTTGTTTAGCATCTCTGTAGAGAGATTTTTACAAATTTCTACTACTTAAAGTTTATTAAGAAATAATCGTTTAACAAGAGAGATTGCTATTTTATTTTAATATTTGCGTGCTTTAAAAATAGTAAATATAAAAATGTACCTATTTGAAGCCACAGTGTACATCGGATCAGGTCGTGTTTCCGAAGTTTCTGTTTCAGATTTCGATTGTGTTGTTGTGCTTTGACTTTTTGAGGTCGATGGACTTTTCGAGGTCGACGGGCTTTTTGAAGACGACTGACTTTTCAATGTCGACTGACTTTTTGAAGCCGTCTGACTTCTGGATGTCGTTTGATTTCTAGAACTCGAGCTTTTAGACGTCGAAGCTCTACAGCTGTGTTGAGTTTTGCTGGTCGATGCTCCTCTGCTACTCGGCTGTTGACTTGATTTAGTTGTGTCTCTTTTACTGGACGTCTGACTTTTGCTCGAACGTTTACTTTCAATCATTTTCGAGGCCTCGCTTTTTGGTTTCTTTTCAGTCGACGATGATGACGACGTCGATGGTACAGCGGGTTCAGGTACAGTATAATTGTGTACTTCGGCTACAACTAACAAAATACTACTTATTAACACCCCTATCCTAGCCCACGTGTAATTTTATAAAAAAAAATGAGTAGGGAGAGTAGAGATGTGCCGAATATCATATCAATGTATTACATATATAATATACAAATGAAAAAAAAACTTTTAATAAATTATAACATAGAGAATTTAATATTAAACCCAATATTATTTTAATACCATCTTTGATTTTCGGAATTTTCATAATCTATCTACCACCGGCTACTACAAAGTATTCGAAACGACGGGTCCTCCAAAACATTTTCAAATACTAAAATATGCCTGATTACTTAATAATAATCCGGTAGAAATTATCTCTTTTTAAATTCTATTAAACGCATTTTAATTATAAAATAAAATTACATGTACAAAATTATTTAACACTTTGCGTTCATTCGTTTACTTTCAACCACAAAATAAATAAGCAACCTTATGTCTCATTACAGTACAAAATTATATGAAAACTTTACAAATTACACTTTAATGAATTGAGGGATAATTAAATACAAATTGGCCATAGACAGAAAAGTACTTAGTGTCAAGACACTCTATACTTCACTTTCCACCGAATTCGAGACATTGCGTGTTGAGTGGTGGATACTCAACGCCGCACTTTGCCTTTCCAGAGCGAGGAAATGAGTATAATTTAAATATAATCACTCCCCAGAGTGTGAATTGAACCCCCAACCGATCGAGTTTACAGTCAGACGCTGCCCCACTACGCCACGACCGGCCTCAATAATAAAATACGTAATGGAAACCTGCATATTGTTAAAATAAAGAGGTGTGAAAATTTTAATTGACTATTATTGTAAGAGAAAGTTACAGTAATTGTTTTGATTATATGTATAATATTGTTTAGGCCCGACTGTAATAATTGTATATAATTAATTATTAAATCATTTGCTTTGGCAAGAAAAAGCGCGGCGTTGAGTTCCGCCATTCAATTAATTAATTAAGGTTGAAAGTAAAGAAGTGTTTTAACACTTTCAAACTGTGCAATGCAATAAGATTTTTTATTTATATAAACCTATTGAAAATTTATTTTAAAAATACAATATAATATGTTTTTTTTTAGCTTTATGCTTCATCCCTGGCGGGGTAGTCAGAGAGTACGGGGCGCCAAACGCTACGGTCCCTGTATACCTCTTTCGCCTCGTCCACAGTCATTATCCTCTTTATGCATGCCCTTCGGGGGGTCCTCTGTCTGTGTTTCCGAAGGTCAACTGAGGTCTCCCCCGATCTCTCGTACCGCTCACCTTGGCTTCATAAATCTTTCTTACCATTCTTTCATCGCTCATTCTTTCCACGTGCCCAAACTACCTGAGCACGTTCTTCTTCATTCTTACAGTGACATTCACGCTTCCACCTGCCATTCTGCGTATCCCCTCGCTGCATATGCGGTCAGCTAAGCTGACTCCGCATATCCGACGAAGAGATCTCATCTCTACTGCATTCTTTTTTCTTTCATTCTTCTTTCATTTCATTGAATTAAAAAATATATTTTAATTTATGATGATGAAACATTATTGTTTTAAAACACATCAAATTTACAAACAAAGTAAATTTTTAGTCCATAAAACCGATAATTTTATACATTATGCTTCAATAATCCTTAAATAGATGTAAACATTCGGACAAATATAACACATTTAGAAAATATAAAGCGATTGCAAAGGGTTAGTTTTTACTAAGTTACAAAAGGTATATCTAATATCTAAGATAAACAAAAATATGAGAAATATAGATTTAAATAATATAAAAAATAAAACTCAAGTGTATATAGTATCAATATTCGGGACATCTCTCTCATAATTTGACTAAATCTTGAAAATATATTCTCAAGCAGAATTAAAACAATTGGCGATAACGCGTCGTTAATGGTGTTTTAAATATATATTTATTAAAAAAAAAGATACCTAGTTTTCAATCTATATTATTTAAGTAATAAATCCGTATCAAATGTAAATAGGTTGATAAAACAACTCATGATATATATATATATATATATATATATATATATATATATATATATATAAATTGATAGACATTAGAATTGTTTTATTTATTTACGAATAAAATATAAACTAACTAAAATTATATTTATTCAAGTGAACTTTTACAAACACTTTCAAAACGTCAGTATTGTCAGTCAGTCAGTACAGTCAGTCAGGAAGTCGGCTACCATGAGAGGAGCTTTAAAAATGTCTCCCGTAATATATACGCATCTTTGATTTATCAACTTATTCACGACGTATACGGATATAAGGTAATTACGACTAAAGGCAGGGGTGAGCAACCTTTTTAACAACGGACTAGGTACGGAACATTTTAACATACAAAAAATGAAGTAAATAAAATCTTTTACGCACTTCACGATTATATTGCTTGTTATATTGTTGATTATATTAATTTGGCAGAAATTAATCCTAATTATAAAGCGGGCCACGGGTTGCATACCCCTGGCTTATAGAATGAATATAATAAACAATTCTTGGAACAAATCCCCCATCGGCCAGCAATGGTATGTTTCATTTAGCTAATGAAATAACTGAAATGGAAATATATTAATTCTAGTTCAGAACGAATGTGTGTGTCTAACCTAACAAGAATGCAGATAAAGCGAGTGGCTCAGTTGTCTAAAGCGTTTCAATGGTTTGCAAAAAGCGGGTTCGAATCTAGCAGCGTTCTAAATTTTAAATGTTTTTGAGTATACATATATATATATATATATATATATATATATATATATATATATATATATATATATATATATATATATATATATATATATTTTAACTTATGTAATGTAAACAAATAATTAATCACACAAACCAATACAATTAGGTATTTCCAAACAATGAGTTAATTGAAAGGAGACGCAATCTATCGGTAACTAATGATATATACACACACACAAATGTAACTAAACTCCCCGTTGACACGTAAATATCACGTTGCCTTAGCAACGTGTATTTTACTGTATATAACCATGGTTCTGTGTATTTTATGCCTTAATTATGTCACTAGAAGGTTTACATTTGAAGCTTTCTTAAAGGGGTGTTTGTAAAAAGAATTGTTATGTGATTTTTTTTAGTGTTACTTAATTTATTTTTCTTAAATGTAATAATAAAAAAAATTATAATACTTACCAGCTTCCGGGATAGCCCTGGCTATCCCAAAAGTAGCCGTCTGTCCAAAAGATTTATTTTTATCAAAAAGAAACGTATTTCCCTTATCTGGTAAAAGCAGTTCGGTAAAACTATTTAACATAATCTGAAAGTAAATAAAAAAATAAACAAAAAAAATTAAATCATAAACTTCATATATATATATATATATATATATATATATATATATATATATATATATATATTTATATTTATATATATATTTATATATATATATATATATATATATATATATATATATATATATATGTATATATATACAACAATATTAGAAAATCATATTAAATTACAAAAAGAAATAAAATTATAGACGAAATTGGGCCGAGTCGAGTTAGAAGAATAATAATAGCAGCCAATACAGTAATAATAATAAAATTATTTTTTATAGTGGATTATTGGACGTCCTAAAGCAAAACACAAGGCCAAAACTGGTGAATCTGAGTACCAGAAATAAGCATATGGGTTTCTTAAGGAATGAGATCCTTAGGCAACACTAACAGAATTTTATATATATATATATCTATATATATATATATATATATATATATATATATATATATATATATATATATATAAGATCAATATGCGTTCTTTATTTAAATAAAATATTATTAAAAGTTGATTCTAACCGGTAATATTAAATATTATATTACAAATTACTACTGTAACACATGTCAATTGATTCAAATTCTTAAATAAACTTTAAGTAGAAATCATTAATATAACGGTGATGTTATACAAACTGCGAGGTTAGGTTACGTTACTGGACAAATAACACCACAAAGGTAGAGAGAAATATAAAAATTTCCAGGATTTACCACAGAAATGGAAAAAAATGGAATTTCACGAACCTGCATAAAACAATTAATTGAAAACAGTATGGTAAAAGACATACAAAAATTATTTGTATATAAATATAAGTACAACTTAGTGTCAAATCCCTAACGTCACCCCTAGTTACGTATTCAGCTATGTTAAGTGATAGAAGACGTAATTAAACATCGCAGTTTGTCTTACCATACCAAAATATTCATTGTAAATATAAAACTTTAATTTATATAACAATATTTTAAAATTATAGAAATATGTAAATTGTATTTTAAGCCTTATATAAATGCAAACTAGCATTTCAAGAGCAACTTTAGGGACAAAGCTTGCGCCTCGTGACTTTTATCACTTTAGGAAAATCCTTTTCTATCAGACGACAATTTAATAAAATAAATTTATACACTAAAAAGTTATTTTAATTATACGTAAAGACACTCGACCCAACACATATATATATATATATATATATATATATATATATATATATATATACAATAAAAATAAAAAATAACTAATAACAATTAATAAATTTCTTATATTTAATATTTAGAAAGATTTAAGAGAGAATAGAAAGAAAGATTAAAGATTTAAATTTTTAGGTATGAAATTTAAATACTTTTTCTAACATGCAAAGAATATTATCTTATTTAAAGTAGATATTTTGAAACACATAGAAAAACCTAAATAAAATTAAAGGTTTTCTTTTAAAATACATTAATTATAGGAAATGGGGGTTCAAATCCTCACGCTCAATTTTCTTGGTTTAAAGAAGCTAGATGTTATCATCTTCTTATTACTTATCTTATATAACTAACAGTCAAAGCCTTAAAAAACAAAAGAAACACTAGAGTTTGGAAGTAACGCTTAATATATACCAAATTTTATTGGTAAAACTCCCATTTTTTTATATCTCAGAAAAGACATAAGCACGTTAAGGCTATCAGATGGTAAACGATCACCACCGCCCATAACTCAGATCAGACAGGTTGCAGGCCTTGGCCTAGGCCTAGGCAGGTAGATATAAACGCGATTTATTTTTCCTAATTTTTTATATAAATATATATATTTATGTAGTAGTATATAATCGTATACGTACTTGGGAGCCAGATTCATTGAGAGAGCCAGATGTGATTGTGGCTGTGGGTGCACTGAGCGCATGTGTGTGTCTGTGACTGAGACCCACTCTGCGATCCATACGGATCAGCTTTGCTTTAAGCTATGGAGAGAAAAAAAATAACATATATTACTTTATATATATTAAAAAAAAATATAATATAAAAAAATTGGTGGTATATAATAGCTTCACGGCTTATCCCGCATAGCAGAGCAGTCAGAGACAACCTGTCGTCAAGATGCATTGTGTGGTAAATTAATGTATTTCATCTTTATGAAGCGCGGTGTTTAATTCCGTCAAATTTCGTAAAATGGAACACGTAGTATCTTGACACTATGTTCTCTCTCACTACCCTGTTATATAGATATGATAATTGTGTTTAGTGAGACAATTGCAATAAATGTTAATAAAGGCATTTTTTTCGATATATAAAAATATAGAATATAATATTTTGAAAAATATATGATTTATAGTATATAAATATATATAGATTATAAAGTGGAAAAAAATATATATAATAATAATAAAATATTTAAATAGTTCATAAGCTTGCTAAGGTGTCTGTACCAATGCCAAATAACACAATAATTTATATATAAAAAAAAAACAATTCTCAGCGCAAAGTAACATTACGTTGCTTGATTTGATTTTAATATGGCAAAAATAACTGAGCTATTTCAGCGATACACGTTTAACAATAATTAAACAAGATTTCGCTTTCTCTTGCCTTATTAAGTATATAAAAAAAATGAACATTCTGCTATAAATTTAATTTAATTTTAAAATAATTATTCGCTCAACGCTATAAAATCAAAGCTCAGCTATAAAAATATATATGTAAATTATGAATACACAGGGGTCATCCGTAAATGTTGACGTGTGTGACGTCACGTAGCGAACTATGTCACGTCAAATGTCACTTTTACATTTGGAAATTTAAAAAAATACTTAAAACACCCCTTGTCACATATTTGTTGAGCCCCTCCCGCTCCCCCTCACTATGTGACGTAATTTATGGATGGCTCCCATTTATATTTATATATATATATATATATATATATATATATATATATATATATACATATATATATATATATATATATATATATATATATATATATATTTATATATATATATATATATATATATACTTTCCCAAATATTAATTTTACATTTTTGCATATTTTGTTTTTTTTTTATGTAAACAAAGCCTTTTATAAACTAATTTGAATTAAAAATTCATATTTAAACATAACAAAAAAATGGGTTATTTCTTTTTTAACTTCACGCTTTTATTCTGCATAGCAGGGTAGACAAAAAGTACCAGGTGTCAAGACAGTCCGTACTCTGTTTTCTGCCAAATTCTATAAATTACATGTTGAGTGGTGGAACTAACCGCAACACTTTATCATACCAGAGTGAGGACATGCAAGAAAATTTGATATCCCACTGTGCCACTTTTTCCTTCAAATGGTTCATATTTAGAACAATACAATATATTAATAAGCATACAAAGAAACACTGTAAACTGTAGTTACATTACATATATATATTTATATGTATATTTTTAGATAATTCTATAAAGATAAACAGGCTTTGTTTACATAAAATTTTTAATTAATTTTATAAGTTGTTAGAATAAAATTATGATATGAATATACTTCGCAAGTGCAACATATAAAGCATTTCACAGGAGCATGTTTGGAATATTGTATTTTTAAACGCAAACCCAAAACAAAATACGTGTTTTATCATTTATAATGAAAATATGAGGATTATTTATCCCCAATTTCAAATTTTTATATATATATTTTTTTTATGACTCTTTTTATTCTGCGTAGCAGTGTAGACAGAAAGTACCTAGTGTCAAGACACTCTGTACTCCATTTTCCACCGAAAGCGAGACATTGAGCGTTGAGTTGCAGAACTCAACACCGCACTTTGTCTTACCAGAGAGAGGAAATAAGCCAATATTTTAGCATGTATTATAATAATGTATTAACGCTAGGTTTCCCATCTAAGATGTTTTCGATTCATAATTACTTATTTAATATGAAAATAATCCTTGATTTATTAAAATTTGGTAATCATTCGCTTTGCTTATACGCTTATATAATATTTAAATAAATAATAAATTCCTTTTTTGGGTTTGAGTTAGATGTTATTTCCCATATATATATATATACTATATATCTATATACTATATATATATATATACTATACATATACATATACATATACATATACATATACATATACATATACATATACATATACATATACATATACATATACATATCACATATACATATATATATATATATATATATATAATATATATATATATATTATTTACAATAACAATACTTAATTTTAATTTCAAGAAGTCTTCACATTTCTTCGGTAAACACAATGTATGTAATTAAAATATAATTTCTATGTGCATTTTCATGATTATAATTAAGCTAAACTGTAAGGTTTAATTTTGAATGAAACTATTTTAAAAGGACTAATTGTCTATAATCCATTATTCAAACATATACTTTTGACAGGTAAGGGATTAATGCCTTTAGAATAGTTTCATTGAAAGTGTGTAAAAATTTGTTTAAATAAAAGATTTTATTATTGTTTTTGTTATTTCTATGCAGGCATCTATTTCAGCTAAAGCCTATAAACTTACATTTTATGGCACTACATATTCACTAATATAAAATCTATATAATTGTACATATAACTTATTCCTCACAATTAACCCTAGCCTGAAAGCCTTATAAATATTTAGTATTTGTTTTTTGAAAATTTAAATCTATTATGAAACATAACCTAAAAATATAATTATTTCAAAGAGAAATCCAATAAAGTATTATTGGATTTCTCTTTGAAATAATTATTAACTGAATTTCTTATAAGTTATGTAAAGAATGTCTGTTTCATAATAGTTAAGTAAGTATATAATTTATTAAATAACAATAATAAATTTCTCAACCTATAAATCTAAATGTAAACAAAGGTCAACATGCAATTGAAAGCTTATAAAATGACAGCGTTTTCACCAGATTTTGGGACCACTTACTGTGTCATTCTCCTGCTTCAACGCTTGGTAGAGTTTGTCCCTTTTCGTGATAAGTTCGTTTTGTTGCTGTATCAGATCCAAGTGGTATATAAGAAGGTCTTTGAGTTTTTTATTTTGGTTCACAGCTACTGTCAGCTGGTCCGACAATTTCGATATTTCTGGTGTGGAACTAGGTATATTTTTGTCATCGACCGTAACACAATATGTTGATATTTCAACTTCCTTTTCAAGTTGAAGAGGCGGCCTCCTCTCCGCACTTTGGGAGTGACATGCGTATATGTGATCGAAGGGAAAACTCAGCAGACCGTCTTTTGATTCCAACTGATTAAGCGTAGACAGTTCCGCCGAGAAATTCACCAAATTCGTTTCATTTACACTACTGCGACTGTTCATTTTTAAGAAAGCCAATCGTAAATCACTTACGACAAGCCTGCCGGCTGTCAAAACCTAGCTAACCGAATTTGAATCTGTTCGTATCATTACAACGGATTATTTGTTCACTGTACACCACAAATCTGCTAGTGAGGAGAAAAATAATAATATATTCATCCGGTATTACATTGTCAAAACATATACAAATCTACGTATTATACCTAACTACTGTTTTAATCTGACATTTCATTCACGCACATGTAAAATGATAAAAGATGCAACACAAAAATAGTTGCGACTGCAAAAAATTGTATAATAATATAACGCGGTGGAAGACATTCGAAATATTTGATTTATAATAAAACTATCAATTTATTTCCATCACTTCAATATTATCAATACTGTATGTCAATAGTACAAAAACCTTAATAAAATTCATCGTCTAGCGTCAAGGCGTCAACCGTAGACATTTCTTATTTTTTACTTGTTTTGTTAGAGGTCCCGGCTACAGATCCTCACAAAACGGTCATTTGATCTTGACCATAGACAATAGATCCAAATACATCTTACTTTAATTACGTATTCATTACATTTTAATTAATTTCAATAAATAAATTGTTTTAAATAATACAGTAAAATATTCAAATAAAAAAACAAAACCATACAAATTGACAAATATTTTCCAATGTTACAGTTATTGCAGCTCGTAAATTGATCAATCTCATGTTAACAAAATATTTCTGATAGTTAAATTTAATCAAGTTCTCATTAAAACGTAGTGCCCAATTATATTTAATAATTAACTTCATGAGTATTAAGTCGAGTTTTACTGTAAAGCGCCACTAGCGCATGTGCATAGACAACGTAAAGCAAAATCAATACCTGTAGATATACATGTACGTCATCGTTCAAACGTTTGTACCGGTTTAACGAAATTTTTCAAATTCTTCCCCGTATATGTACATTTAATCACAAATGTATTTCACACTGAAAACAATATGATTTTATATTAAATTAATAGATAACGGATCACTCAACACTTCAAAATTATATTTCCGAATAGATAACGTCAATTCAGTTGTGACCTTTGACATTTTATGAAAGCAACTACCAACAGATCTCTGCTCAAAGCGCACTTCCATTAACAAGAGTTTGCCTATCCAATTACAGTATACCTGGAACCGTTATTAATATATTTTGATAAATTTAAACAATGGATGAATTAAATTACATTGAAACATATTCAAAATAGATATTAAATTTTATTTTAAAGTCAAATTAAATCGTAAACATAAAATTAAATAATTTTCAAGTTTCTTATACATTAAGAAAATGTAGAATAAAAAGATTATTAAGAGTTTATATTATACCGGCATTTTGTTACTTTGTACAAACTTTAACTTTCATGTTTATATTAAGCATTGCTTATGAACTATTTATTATGTTTGATAGTAATAATATATAAGAAGACTCAATATAATAAAGTAAACGAAAATATGAAAAAATAAATATGTACATTAAAAAGAGTATACATATGTAATAAAATAATAAATTAGGAATATATACTTTTGTTAATAATAAATATTAATTCGTATTAATAATTAATTAATTATTAATACCAAATTATAGAGAAGATAAACATACACAAAGGCATTTATTTATTAATATACTTATAATATTGTAATTAATAATTATTAAAATAATTTCTATCCATGAAAATGTTAATAAGAAATATAATAACGAGAATTAGTTAAATGATTAAAATTTTTACATTTTATTATTGTATTTATTGAAGTTTTATAATTATCTCACCTTTTACGAGTTTTTGAATATTTACGATTGTATAAAAAATACTCAATGGCTGAATATACACATTGTCCTATGTCTAACTAGATCGAAAAAGTATATATATTACACATATAATGAAATAATAGCTTAACGTGTTTAACCGTATAGCAGGGTAGTCAGAGAGAACCTAGTGTCAAGAAAATAAAATTAAAACATACAATACCCGTTCAAACGGTGAGTTTTTGTAATTTTTTTTCATATATATATATTAATAATTTAATTAGAGTACATTAGTAACACAATACAAAGTAAAACAAAACTTTATTTAAAATAAATAATCTGTTCAGTTTATATAATCGAACCAAGATGGCGTTACTATACACGTTATATTACAAAATTTACTCACGTCATTTTTTTTCAACGTTTCTTTTATATGAAAATTTTAAACTATACTTTATTATATTATTTGATTTGAATCAAAGATGAATGTCTTCACTCGACAGGCTGCTCTGTATCTATAATTTAGTATAACGCCCAGATAGATATAATAGAATGATTATTGTTACAACACTTTACCAATTTAAGACCAGTTCTAGAACTAAATTGCATACAGTTAAATTCATCTCATTGGCATTGCATAAGACGAGATGGTTTAAAATGTTTTTTATATATATATATATATATATATACATATATATATATATATATATATATATATATATATATATATATATATATATATATATATATATATATATATATATATATATAAATAATATAAATAGTTCTCTAATTTCCACGTCTACTAGATGTAGTGTTGCGTTTTCTAACCACAGAATATACTTTTACTTTGAATATCAAGTATTTATTTATTTTCAATTTTATATTTAAAAAATAAATAAATAATCTAGATTTTCGTTATTATATTTCTCTCCTATTATTTTAAGAACAATCAGCGTTTTATGTGTGTGATTTTAATTTTTGAAAAGGTTTTATTTATATAGGTTTAATTAATTAATTTCCGCCTCAGAGACCTTTCTACATTACTATTGATTGTTCTTAGAACATTCTAAGTCTCTAATAATATAATAAGCCTAATCTATACTTGATCAATTAGCCTTTTCAGCTCTAAAGCAGCTTGACGTTTTACGAACCTAGTGACAATACACTCCGTTTACTCAGGCAGCTCGTTCTATAGCTACTTCTCTTTATCAGGATTAATTACAATTTTATAAATATTTAATTCAATATCATTTTAAATTTTCGTCAAAAATCAAAACTAAATCTTTATTATATACCATAATATATAGGAAATACTTGTCAGTTTAAAAAAAACTGACATTAAACTCTATTCTCTATGTGAAAAATGCCAAAAAATATTTAAAATAAATCATACTTTTATTATCTATATACATATACATATAGATATATAATATTTATAATATAACGATCAACTTACCGAGCCGCGACGGGCAGGCCGCTGTATCGGTGACCGATAATTGTTCATTGCTTGTCCATAGTTTACGGGTGATATTTCCCGTCTCGACATTGTGACACTCCTTGTCTCCTTCCACACACCTAGTAAAGAGGAAGCGGGGCTGGGCGCATGCTGTGGTGCTTGCTATCATATACAAAACACACAAAACATAGAAAAATTATTTAAATATTCTCTATTTATATGAAAATATATATATATATATATACATGTTAAATGGTTTTTCATAAATAAATAATTATATTTATACATTTAGATATATACAAATTAATAAAATTTGATGGGGTCTGTTTGTAATTTGAAAATAATACAATGTTGTGTGTCTGTTTGTTTGTTTTTATAAAAAATCTCTGGAACAGTTAAATCAATTTTGATAGGAATTTCACTGGTACATAGCTGGTGTTATAAGGAATAACTTAATTTAAACTTTTATTTGATAATTATAAAATAAAGATCCAAAGCTATTAAATTCCATGCGATTAAAGTCTCAAAGAAATCTATTTCAATAATAAAATTTCAGCTAAAAAACCCACGGATAAACCTCAATAGATAATTTTATTATATAAAGTAAATTAATTACAGTTTGAAGCCCGTAGTATTACGTACGTTACCGTTTAGACACAGTTGCATTCATAACTAGATTATGTTTAACGAATATTGAGAAATATTTTACAATATTTCCCGAGCGCGTGTCGACTTTTAAATAATATACAACAAGAGTTCGCCTCGAGTATGTGTGATAAATATTTTGTATTATTTTTTACCTTATAAATAAAAACTTTACGCTTTTCGCCCTGTACAGCTTGGAAGTCAGAGAACTTAGTGTCAAGACACTCCGTTTTGAGATGTTGTGTGCTAAGTAGCGAAACTCAACGCCGCGCTTTTTATCGAAGCGGAGTATTGAAAATAATTTAAATATTATCATTTCGAATCGTTGAGGCTATTGTGGCGCAGTGCAACAGCGTCGGACTGTAAACGCGATTATGGATTCGATATCTACTCTGGGGAATGATTATATTTAAAATTTATTTTTATTTCTATTTTTTGCTAAGACAAAGCACGGTGTTCGCCAACACACAATCGGAGTCTCTTGACATTAGGTTGTCTCTGCATTCATTTAAATATAAATAAAATAATATAGATTTTTTTTTTGTAATTTAATTTATTTCTTAGAAAATGCAAATTGAAAACTACTCGTAAAGGTGGTTAAATAGAGCCTAGTGTCAAGACACTCCGTTCTCCTTCCTAATTCAATAGAGAGTAATAAAAGAGATACAAAAACACTATTTCTATACAAAATTTTAATATTTATTAGCTAGAAAGTGTACACAAGATATCGTCGACATCCTTTCCAACGTTATTATTTCCTGGAACACTGAGTGAAGTATAATAAAAAATAAATTGAATAAACTACTGTTCAAAGCGTAAGGTATCTGTTTTCTGTATGTCTGTAAATAGCCGTTTTTAAATATATTGCAAAGATTTTAAATAGAATGACAATTTTCTATTTTAATATAAATATTGAAGCTTTATAGCATTAAAATTAAATTCAGGAACGTATTTGAACGTATGTGTAACTAGACTTGTACTAAAGGGCAATGTTTAAAAAAGCAGGAATAACTCGAAGAATATATATTTTAAGCTTTTTATAATAAAATATTTTCATACGGTGGGTAAGAGGCGAGTATCCCAGTGATTTGGTGGTAGAAGGTCAGTCGTCCGGCTGACTCGTAACGATTATCGTGACAAAAATGATCCGCTAAATATCTAATACCGTACTGGCTCGATGTTATGTAAGCCAGCTTTTTCCATTCCCACCCATCTCCCTCAGTGCATGATGATTCCGACAGATCTGGCTGCCGAGGCCCTTATACTATCTCCTCCCACAATTATTCTAAGGTCGGTAACGCATCTACAACTTGAATGTTGCGGATGTACATGGGAAAAGGTAACCGCTTCCCATCAAGTGGTCCTTCGGCTCGATTTTTCCTATGAAAAGGACACCAGTAATGCAATGGGGATATATATATATATATATATATATATATATATATATATATATATATATATATATATATATATATATATTTATTGGATAAGCTAGTTGAAATATAATATTCTCTATAGAGAACCCAATTAGCGCATCTTCAAGTTGTAATAGCAACGTTAAAAGGCTTGTCTGTATTAAGCCATTGTACCTGTTGCATGCTCTCGGATATCAGTATACGAGTATAAAGAAGACGTATGGAGGAATGTGATGTATTATTATCTTTAATTATAATTTTATATCACAATATTGCTTTGGAACAACATCTGACTAAAGACTCGATTGGGTGTGGGTTCGATTGCCATTTCTTCGTTCTAGTTAGAAAGCGCGGCGTTGAATTGCGCGGAGAGCGGAGTGTTATTACTTTAGATTCTCTAAGAATATAAGGAATAGCGTCAAGGTAAAATCTTTCTCAAGGAACAAGTGCGTGCGTTCGTGCATTATCGTGTTTTTGACATACACTTGTCTAACGCGTAGTTATCAAAGCAAGACGTAGTTTACGCGCCTATTACGATTGCGGGCTTCTAATACAAACCTTAATATGTAATCAAAACTATACGTTATTAATATTTCCTATTTTTAAAGTGTTATTCCACACTTAGGATTAGAAAACATCCTTATAACTAATCTACAAACGTATAAAAATTTGAACGCAGCGGTATTCGAACCCGCGCCTCTCGGATACCGTCCAAGGGCTCTGACCGCTAAGCCATGCGTTCTACTACCGGCTGCGTCAAAATTCTTATACGTTGTTGTTACGACTTATTTATGTTGTTAGAATGAGATAGCGATCTCTCTTGTTAAACGATAATTTCTTTATAATCTTTAAGTAGTAGAAATTTGTAAAAATCTCTCTACAGGGTGTTAACAACTTAAATAAGTTGTTATATTCGGTATTCAAGAGGCGCGGGTTTGAAACCCACTGCGTCCAAATTTTTATAGGTTTTTTTAAAGATGTATACCTTATGGAACAAATGAAAAGAAGTTACAGAAAAAGATATTTCGGCAATTCGCGGATCTGTTTGTATGTTTCTTTTTCGTTAGAAAGCAAATATTCCAAGTATGGTCCGAGATAAGAATAACAGAATCTGCTAATGGCATTTTAGGGAAATGGTAGAAAATTTTCTAAATTCGTAAAGGCAACTTGTGCGTTTATTAATTTTATTTTATTACTTTATTTTACCTAAATGAAAAAATATTTAAAGAAATACAGGAACGTAGTAATAGGGAGAAGAATGTTATACTCATAGGTATACCGGAACAAAGCTGTCCAAGCGCAGGTGAAAGGATAACAAAAGACGAATCTGACATTTGGAATATTACATCTTCAATAGTTAAAGATATCCCAAAACCGGCTCGAATCTTCAGGATTGGTAAATATTCACCAGGGAAGAATCGTAAAATCAAAATATGCTACGAGACATCTGGGCCCGCTAAACAACTTCTGCGTAAC
Source organism: Dryadula phaetusa (assembly GCA_032432895.1). NCBI lineage: Eukaryota > Metazoa > Arthropoda > Insecta > Lepidoptera > Nymphalidae > Dryadula > Dryadula phaetusa. Next base: position 1,043,500 of record JAOYRS010000002.1, read on the forward strand.
CAAAACAAACTACCGCAAAATATAAAAATATACTGCGATCAAACACCAGCTCAACAAAAATATCTTAGCAACTTAAGAGATGAACTTTCTCGTCGTCAAAACAACGGAGAGAATGAACTCACTATAAAATATATAAATGGCACACCCACAATAGTTAAATCTACTCCAAAAAACTGACATCAACAAACAATACACAAATAACAACAAACACAGAAAGTAATACATATCAAATTCTCAATGATTATCATAGTCTTCAAACTAGCAAATCACGCCTTACATTCTTTTACCTTAATGCTCGAAGTATACGAAAAAAAGGAAAATTTGATGAATTAAAATGTATCTTACAATTATTACCAACTACTATACATGTTATTTTATTATCAGAAACCTGGATCCGATCGGAAGAACAAGCTTTAGAACTACATATAAATAACTACACCCATTACTACAACTATAGAAATGACTCTAAAGGCGGCGGAGTATCAGCATATATTCATAACGATTTGAAACATCATCTTTCAGAATCAATTTATTTATCGGGCAACAATTTTTTGTGGATACATCTAGACAGATATGCGCTTGAAGTAGGTATTATATATAAACCTGGCGACACCAACAATAAAGATTTTCTTGAAATATACGACTTACAACTGCAAAAAAGGAAGAGAGCAATCGTCTTTGGAGATTTTAACATTGATCTTTTGACAAAAGATAAAAAATACAAAAACTACAAACAACTTATACACGAAGCTGGACATTTCTTTCTGAATAAAATCCACAAAAACTATTGTACAAGAGAATCTAATACCCGAAACTCCATTCTTGATCACGTTAGTACTAACTTAAGAAATGATACCTTTCATATGGCTATAATCAATTCTCCTATGTCAGATCACAAACAAATCTACGTCGAAATTAAAAAAACTAAACCACCTCCGAAAGTTACAGTACAATATGAAGCAATAAATTATAAGAACCTGCAGGCATCTTTAGAAAAACATGATTTCAGTAACGAACCATATGATTATTCAACTTTAGAAAATAAAATAAAGTTATGTATTGAACGAAATAAAATATTAAAAAGTAAGACTCTCAATCCACCTCAGAGTGACTGGATAAATAATCATATTTTGGCCGAAATAAATCATAGAAACTCCTGCTGGATTGAAATGAAAAGGAATCCTAATAGTTGCGACATAAAAAAAAAATTCTATGAAAAAAGAGATCAGGTTGCTAAATCAATCCAAAACACAAAAGATCTCTACTATTTTAACGAATTTAATAAATGCCTGAGTAAACCAAAAAAAATGTGGAGTTTAGTAAATATTTTAGCTAATAATAAAATTCAACACAGCTGTGCTCCTCCAAAATTAATTGTAGATTCGATAACTTTTACCGATCCCAAAGAAGTCTGTCAAATATTCAACAGATATTTTGCCACAATTGGGTCACTATTAGCAAATGAAATCCCTAAGCGATATCACGATGACTTTAGCCCCACCTTACCTAAACCAGAGTCTTCACACGTTCTTGAGCTGTCTACTCTTAGGCCATGTACATCTGATGAAATTATTAAAATCATTGAGAAACTCGATTTGAATTGCAGCACAGGTATAGATGGGATCAGCACTAAAATAATAAAATGTATAAAATATTTAGTTTCAAATAGTTTGAGTAAATGTTTCAACAAGCTAATTATTAAAGGGGAGTTTCCTGACTCACTAAAAACAGCAAAAGTTACTCCTATATATAAATCTGGCCCAAAAACTGATCCAGGAAACTATCGACCCATCTCTGTACTGCCCATATTATCTAAAATTTTAGAAAAAATTTTATATTATAGATTAGACGAATACTTAGAATCGATTACCTTTATTACTGAAAGGCAATATGGGTTTAGACCAAAACGTAACACTCTCACAGCAACAGTAGATCTCGTCAATAAAGTCAAACATAATATAGATTGCAAAAATATTGTTTTAGGAGTCTTTATTGATTTAAGAAAGGCGTTCGATACAGTAAGCCATAAATTATTGCTAAAAAAATTAGAAACTATAAATATCACCGGTTCAGCTCTAAAAATGTTTGAGTCTTATTTAAAAAACAGAACACAAGTGGTTAAAATAGATAGTTATAAAAGCGACGCATTACCTATATCATATGGAGTCCCACAGGGATCTATTTTAGGCCCATTACTATTTTTAATATATATTAATAATATACAAGATATCGGACTACACGGACATTTAACCCTATATGCTGACGACACTTGTTTATTTTACTTCGGTTCCTCCGTACATGATATTGTATCACAAGCTCAAGACGATCTTAACATTGTATTTTCATGGTTTCAGTCCAATCTTCTAACAATTAATATCTCTAAGACATGCTATATTTTATTTAAAGCTAAAAATAAGGTCATACCACCACACGAACCACTAAAAATTAATAATACACCGATTCAGCAAAAAAATTGCGAGAAATACTTGGGTTTGAGAATTGAAAGTTCATTAACGTGGAACACTCATATCGAGTACATTAAAAACAAGCTTTCATCGCTACTCGGATCACTTCGTAACATTGTCCGCTGTATTCCTCATAAACTCCGGTACACAATTTACAATACATTAGTAAAACCGCATCTCTCATACTTAATCGAAGTTTGGGGAAGTGCCGCAAAAACAAAACTTGCTAACTTACAAATTGCGCAAAATAAACTTATCAAGCTACTTTTTAACTATCCATATCTAACGGCCACTAAAAGAATATACAAAGATACAAAAATAATGAACATCAATCAATTATATACTTATAACGTTTGTATTTTTATTCAAAAATCACTTAACAAAAGCATTTACAGTAATATAACATTTACCAAGCGCAATAGTAAACGTAGCAACCGAAGAGTTAGCCTTTTAGTTCTGCCAAAAACCAGAACTAATTATGGAAAAAAAATGATCACATTTGAAGGAGCACAGCTTTATAATAAAATACCTTCTTGTATAAGGAAGACGCATTCACTTAGCGCATTTAAAACGCAACTCGCGCAATATCTTACCAACTAACGCAAACGGTGGGTGCGTTTTTCTTTTCTTTTCACTTCTTTTCTAACTTGGTGTGACGAATGTTAGCAATTTTATATTTTTAAGTTAATTATGTTCTCAAATAAGTGACTTTGTAATGTCTTGTTGAGAATAAAGATCTTTAAACCTAAACCTATTTTTGAATTTGATTTTCATTTGGTAACATTTGTTATTTACTTAGTCGGCTTCTTAAAATCTTGATATCTATTTATAAATCTAGTTATAGTCTAGTTTAAAATATAAGGTTTATGCGTAGGTCTTACAATGTAACAAAAACTTAGTCAATTAGTAAAAAAAAAAGTAACGAAATTATATAATCTGTTTACAACGTCGTGTGGATTGATTGCTTGTCATTTGTCACTTTCATGTCAAACGCATGAATCACAGATTAATTATTGTCTATTGTACGTGTAAGCTTTTAAAATGGATTTTTAAAATACATTCATAAAATATTTTTGCTATATATTTTTTTTTATTAATTTTAACAATGAACGCAATAAGCTATATGATATTTACAAAGCTGTTTTTATTAACAGTTTCTATTCTAAGTCAGATCTATTTAAAATATAACAATCTAAAAGAAAAAGCTGAGAAAAAAATATTTGTGCTAATAAAAAAAATCTACTAAAGTAATTATTTAGAACTAGACTAACTCAATGTAAAATAAAAAGAAATGTCTATACTTTTTAATATATAGAAACTAAAAACTACTAAAGTGTTCCAATAACTTTACTAACCTTACTTTAGATTATCTGTGGTCCATAGCTAAAAATATTATTAGCTACTAAATTATTAATAAAATGATACATTATAATCTGTATAATATTGCTTACAACTATTAAAATATAATTAAATAATATTCTAAATAATTATATATATATATATATATATATATATATATATATATATATATATATATATATATATATATATCATATACATTGAATTGGCATTGGGAATTGATATTTAATATATTATTTATCCTAAAGTTTGTATGTTTGTACGTTTGTGTGTTTATAGAGTATTAACACACTTTGTTAAGCTTAAACAAAATATAAAATTTTAAACATCTGTTCCACTAAGTAATGTAAATTTTCAATATATATTAACGATTTACGACAAGAATAAACACGACATGTATAGTGTTTCAGGCCATAAAAAATCGGTGAAATAATAATAGACATCTTTAATATTTTTATATTATTCTGTACGTACCTATATATTATATATTATTTAAATTATTGCCAAAATGGTTTTGTTTAATTATTTTTATAATCCTGGTACAGCAAATTATAGCGTTGAGATCCACCACTCAATATGTCTTGATTTCACTTGAAAAGTGGAGAAAGAAGAGTCTAAACACTAGATTTGCGGGGAAAAGCGCTAAGAAATGGTCTCACTGTTTTTTGATTTAGCGTTATTCTTTGCCTAATCGAGTATTGTAGTAAACGGAATGTTTTGCCACTAAGTTTTTTACTAGAAAATTTGAATTTGAGTCTAGCTTCAATTAAATCTATCCTTATAGAATAAAGCCTACGGTGTTAGTCATTTTATATAGTGTGTAATTTTTTTTAATTTAAACTACATTAATAAAAGAAATTGGAGTGTCTGTTTTCAATACTAAAATAATCGTTTTTTACTTAATGCTAATGTACTATATATATATATATATATATATATATATATATATATATATATATATATATATATATGGTGCATATAATAACATTAGTTACTATTTTTGTCTGCATGTTTGTTCCACGTAATTTAAATTTCACTGGTATTTACATGATAGAACAAAAGCATGACTTAGCCTAGGTTATTTTAATTCAGAATTATAACAGAAAAAAAAATATTTTTATTTAGGAAACATCTAGAAATATTAAATTCCACGCAATTAAGGCGCGAGGAAAACTCGTATTCAAATAAGTTATAAATGTAATAGTAAAAAAAACAATGTGTTTTTTTACTAATAACATTTTTTGGATACTTGACTTTATACTTTGAATCTAGTTATTTTTCTTAATCTTTTACTTATACAATACTTTTGTATAAGGTTTTTTTTTTAAAAAGTAAATCGACATTTTTTTTTGTAAAAAAAATGTTTTTTTTTTAATAATTTCCCAGCAATTTTTCAAATAAAACATTACGTTTAGGGACAAATAAAATTTGGCACACTGCCATTGTGTTCCCACCAAACTCCACGATTGCGTAGCCATGAAAATAAACGTCTATGAATAAATTCTTACGGTTTACACATTCACTCAGTTCCATTATAGAACACTGTGCGCTTTCGGTATAAAGTAGTTGAAAAAAAAAAATCAAAGCTGGCTCATCAATTCTGGATATCCTACCATCCACCAGCTGGTATGTATATATACTAAATATATATATGTATGTACGTTTATATGGATCTATATATATGGGTAATTTTTTTTTATATATTTATAATCATTTATCCATATAAGTATATATAAAGCGAGTACACTGCCCAATTAGTTGATTTCTCCCACACCTTAAGATGATCGGCAGAGATCGGCAGAGATCGGCAGAGATCGTTCATAGAGATGAGGCCTCCTGCTGCACCTTTAACTTTGTTATGCTTTGTTTTTATCTTTGTTTGTTTTTTAGATATATGTGGTGTGCAATAAAGTGTTAATATTACTTTAATTATGTTTTTATATAATACCAGCTTTTGCTCGCGACTTCGGAAGAAAGCCTCAAAGTGATCAGTGAAATGAACTTGGCTCCAATCCTCATGCTAGGAATTCCTCAGAACAAATGCTCTGAGGGATTTTTAAAGAGGTTTTATTAGGTTAAAATAAGTTAGCTTGATCAGCTGAATTTATAAAATCATAGACAATATTGTTGAAGGACTGATATTAATTTTAACTTTAATATTGTTTTCTACATTTAATTTATCTCTTAAATATCCAATAATGACCATATTATACATATATATGTATTATACATTTATTTTAAAAGCTCTAAAAATATTTATTTATCTTTATTTTACGTAATCTGATGTATGACCGGCATCTATATTGTTTAACTCTATATTGTTTTACTGAAATGCTGAAATAACGTAGATTTAATATCAATTAATTTTCAATACACGAACACATGTATGTTCCGCACATCGCGTCGGCCGCTGGAAATCGTTATTATTATATTATAACACACAATAGGCCATCATTACAGCTAGCTGCACCCCGCTAGGTGGACACGTGAATCGAATATTAAGCAAAATAATTTTCAATATTGTAAAGGGTAAACCCTCATGTAGCGGTAAGCTATGAAGCGTATTGCTTTAGTGGTGTGTATTAATAGAGCGTTTACAAGCGAGCGAAAAATTGTTTTACAGTGATACAGTTGTTGTCTGTAAACGCGATTGGTTATGATTTTGCAAGCTCGGAGTGATAATATTTATATATTTCCTATTAAAATTTCCATATTCTGTTTGAACGTAATGCGGTGTTCATATTCGCGGTACAACGCGCAATGTCTAGATTTTAGTACGGAGTATATTCTAATATGACATTCTTTATGAGTAATAAATATTATAAATTTATAGCTTAATATGATTATTATATCAGTAGTCCGCCGATATCTATAAATTTGTAATGTTATTTATTAAGAGATATAAAGTGTATTAACTGTTTTCATTATAAAAATGGTAAGACAAACCGCAGCGTTCAGTTCACCACCCAACGCGCAATGTCTCGAAAGCGGTCGACGCAGTGTCTTGACACTAGGTTGTCTCAGATAACACTGCTTTGCGTGCTACAAAACGTGCTTTTAAATTGAAATTGAATATTACAGTAATCCCTTTTTGTCACATTTCACACACACACGCACACACACACACACACACACACACACATATATATATATATATATATATATATATATATACATGTGTAAAGCTGTATCTAATGGACTTTTATCACGTAGAGTGCAAAGCTTTAAGCTCTTAAAAGGGCTTGGTTTAAAATGTACATTTCTCGTTAAAGCCGTACAACTTGTATGAAAATTGAAAATGTTATTAAGTTCCAACTAATTTATTGAAACAATATCGAATTATAATTATATTTAATTAGGTTCTTTTAATATATTATGCTTGTATGTGTTTATATATGTATGTACAAATATAGACACATACGCACACACATGTGTGCGTATGTGTCTATATTTGTATATTGATGTGTGTATGTATATGTGTATATGTATGTAGGTATTAATATATTTTAATTTATTGTTATTTTGAATTTTATATACAAGTTATACCGCTATCCGCCGATTTTTAAGGTTAGAAACAATGAAAGGGTTTCAAATATCTCTTTTAAACGGATTAATCGCGTATATTTTGGTATTCGAAAATACATTTTTGGAAACCTGACGAACACTTTACAGTAGTCCGTGGTCACGGGTAGACTGATTAAAGATCTTATTACAAGCAAAGGGAAGGCTGTGAGAGATCAATTTTAGTGATAAGGCCGCCTTTTGCTGTTATCATAAGAATAATTGATAACATGTTTTTTTTACATGTGTTTGCAATAATGTCCCGATGTTGCGTCGATAACGCGTTGCCCTAGCAACGTGTATGTCACTTTTTATTGTCGTGTGTGTCAAACGGATGGTAGTGTGTGTAATATTTATTTAATTAATTTAATATATTTTTATTTATTATTTTTTGAAAAATATTAGCATTTTGCTCTCTTTCTCTATATAAACTATAACTGTGCCAAATTTCATACTCCTCAATTCGCGTTATTTTTGTAAAAAGAGGAAAAAGATTTTGCTTCGCGTATTAATATAAAGATTACTTAAAGAAAATAATTTCTTTTGTTTTAAAGCCCAACCAATTCAATGTATATAGCCGTGTATTTAATATACATATATAATAACTAACAAATCATTTACTTGTAATAGCTTCTCTGGCTGAATATGTTTTAAATTGTTTACGTATCCCTTTCACATGATAAGACAAAACGTGGCGTTGGGTTACGCACAGCACACAATACGTACAGCGCACAGTATCTAAATTTAACTTATCAAGGATTTAAACGCTGGAAAGTAGGATTTCATGTATTATTATATGTATTACAGGAGCAAAACATACCTCTAGTGGGGACGATACACCGCCGATCCCGGAGGAAGAACTAGAACAACAAAAAATTGAACATGAGAAACAAATACAAAAAGTAAATAACGTTATATTTATAACTATATATAATAACATACAATTGAGGCCGGTCGTGGCGCAGTGGGACATTGTCTGTCTGTAAACGCGACCGGTCGTGGATTCGATCCCCACTCAGGGGAATGATTGCAATTAAATTGTTTTCATTTCCTCGCTATGTTAAGACAAAATGCGACGTAGAGTTACGCCACTCGAAGCGAAGTACGTAGTGTCTTGACATTAGATAATTTCTGTCTACCCTGATATAAAAATATACATACGAAGAAAAATAACAAAACTGCAAAAATATATGAAATCAAATAGGCAGTTAATTATAAAATTCATCAAAAATTTATTCAGATCAGATAAAAACTTATTTTCATAGATTGTTTGTTCTCGCGAATCATATTCAGCTGAATTCATGTTTACAGGCAAAATAATATTCAACCGACTAAAGCCTTTTAAAATACAATTTGTTTCACTAAAATTATTTCAAATATTTATGTTATAATTGGATATCATACAATTATGACATTATTAGAGGAATAATTATATTATGTTAATAGAATAGTCAGGGAAAAATAGTGTCAAGACACTCCATCTTCAACTTCCCGGTTAAATTGGTGACATGATGTGTAAAGTGGCGGAACTCAACGCCGCGCAACGCGAAATTCTTATCAGAGCGAAATAAGACCATTTCCATAGCATAGCAGGTTAGACATATAGTGACTAGTGTCAAGACACTCTGGAATCCACATTCCACCAAATTAGAGACATTGTGTGTTGAGTGGCGTAACTCAACGCCGCGTTTTGACTTACTTGAGTGACATAATAATTCCCCTGAGTGGAAATCGAATCCAGAACCAATCGAGCTTACAAATAGACGCTGTCCAAAGCCACAATGGTACTGTAACAAATAATACTAATATTATATGATATAATTGAAGTAAACCTCATTGTATATATATATATATATATATATATATATATGTATAAATATATATATATATATATATATACATATATATATATATATATATATATATATATATATATATATATATATATATATATATATATATATGAGAAGAAAAAAATTCAAAAAAAACGCGATTAGTTGCGGATTCGATTCCCGCTTGATTGATTGTTTACAAATTATTTCCATTTTCTCGCTTTGGTAGGACAGCGCGAAATATCTGCACATCATATCACCAATTTGTCCGGCAAGTTGAAGATGGAGTGTCTTGACACTATTTTTTCCTGACTATTCTATTAACATAATATAATTAATCCTCTAATAATGTCATATTTGTATGATATCCAATTATAACATATATATTTGAAGCAGCTTTGGGTAAATCAATTATATTTAATTTGGCGAAAAGTGGAGTACAGAGTGTTTTGACACTAGCTACTTCCTGCGATTGGAAATTAAAACTAAAAAAATAAATGAAAATGGTCATTAAATTGCAAGTATCGTACATAAAATAAGCCGTGTATTTTCAATAATTTCAAAATTTCTTAATAATTCCTTCTAGCAAAATCAATAAGTGTAGAACTTTGTGAAAGGGAACAAATATTTAATCTATCTGAAAAAATATTTTTCATTTCCCTGTTTTGATATCTCGTTACATACATACAGCTCGGAGGGAATTCAACACAAACTATCTCCAAAACGAATGTATGAATGGATGTGCAAAATAAAATATTTGATCATTGCCCGTATCCCATCCCAAATAAGAATATATATATATATATATATATATATATATATATATATATATATATATATATATATATATATATATATTTATTTTTATTTTTTTTCAAAGTGTCAAAACACTCTGTACTCCACTTTTCGCCGAAATCTATATATTTCGCGCTGCCATACCAAAACGATAAAATGGAAGTAATTTATTATTTAGTATTTTCATATATATATATATATATATATATATATATATATATATATATATATATATATATATATATATATATATAAAATAATAATCTTAATATCAGGAAAAAGAATGTCAAGCAAGAGAAGCGGAAGAAGTTAGGAAATTGGATATAAAACTTCTACATCAACGCGCTATTGAGGCAGAAGAGGAACACAGGCGAGAGGTGAATAGCAAGATATAAAAAAAAATCAGATATTTTAAATCAAATATAATATACCGTTAATGAATTAGCGTCATAATCTACCACCCTAATATGTATTCCGAACAAATACATATCAGGTAGTCAGAGATAGCTGTATATAGATAACGACCAAGACTTTATTTCCTCGTTCCAGTAACATGAATTCGATGTTGGGTTCGCCACCCAACACGCAATGTCTTGATTTCAGGTAAAAAGCAGTCAATCGTGTGGTAATTATAGCAAATTGTAGTTTTACCAATGTACAATGAGTTATTGTGCTCTTTAATACTGTTACTAATCTATATAAAAATATATAAACTGTGTAAAATTGTTCTGTTAAAATTTGCATATCGGAATGTCAGCTTGAAATATTTCCGGGTTAAAATAATCATCGAGAACCTTGCATACCGTATAGCAGGGTAGACGGGAAATAGCTATTGTCAAGACACTCCGTACTCCGCTCTCCGTCGATTTCGAGACATTGCGTGTTGAGTTCCGGAACTTGAGTTGAGGAAATGAAAATAATTTATATATAATCCTTTACCCAATTAGGAATCGAACCCACAACTGATTGAGTTGACAGTCAGACGCTGCACCACTGCGCCGCGACTGGCCCCAGTTTAGCTTTTCTCACCAAAATATTGAAAGTTATTAATACATTATCATTAATACGACAGGAGATCAAACTCACAACCAATCCACCACTCTCAGATTTGATAATATATATACATATATATTTAATAAATTAAAATACCAGCACTACATACTAAATGTTCTGGTGATGCGTTAACAACGCGTTGCCTTAGCAACGTGTATGTCACTTTATATAAACCTGTATGTCAAACACATGGTAGTGTGTGTATATCAATTCTCTCCTCCGAGTGGTGATGGAACTCACTGCTCTACGAACGGATATCTATATATTTTCCGTTTATCCTACATTTATATCACTTATTTAATATAATTTTGTGCATTATTAAAAAAAATATATATTAAAACTACTTCTCTATATAAGCTGTAACTAACTAAATTTCATATTTCTACGATATTTTTATAATACAATACAAAAATTTTGATTTACGTATTTATATAGATGTTTTATTATCAGATTGCGGAGGCGGTGGAAGAGTTACGTGGCTTAAACACTTCTTGGTCCCATCATAGATTGTGTGATTTGCAAAGGCAAGCCGCGAGATGGCGGCACAGCCGTCCCTCTATACCAGATACAAGATACTACAGGGTGAGAGAATGTTTAGAAATTTTCAAATAAACTATTTTAAGCGGAAATCCGGTATTTTTAGCTTCACGCTTTTATCCCGCATAGCAGGGTAGACAGAAAGTACCTAGTGTCAAGACACAGAATTCGAAACATTGCGTGTTTAGTGGTGGAACTCAACGCCACACTTTGTCTAATTTAAATCCCCTTTGAAAGTGAAGAGAGCGTTATAAAAATTAAACTAAAACTACCATATATTTTTTACTTCCGGAACCTTTGAATTCTTAACTAACCATTCTCAAATGCATATAACAGAAAATCGAAGACTTCACTGACTCACTAATCCATATAAATGGTGTGTATATATATATATATATATATATATATATATATATATATATATATATATCGACAAGTCTAGATTGAGAATAACTCAGCCTAGTCTACCGATACTAAATTATCCACATCAATAAATAATAACTCTATCAAACTATTTCAGACGGAACAGAACTGCCGGAAAATAAAACATTTCTACCTATAAACGGCAGTCTATGCCAAATTCTATTATTAATTCATTTGGTCTCTGTGTTTGGCCCAATTTAGTCTTTAGCTGAAATGGGAAAACATTATAAATAAGGTGAAAGACAATTAATTTTATTCAAAGTATGGAGTTAAATGTGTAATTTTTTAAACGTTAAATATTTTACGACCAGTTCACCAAAGTTAACGCCTCAGACCTTAGAAGAACTCAAATAATTACAAATTAATCTTTTTAAATGAAACTATTTAACCGGATTAATCGCGTATATTTTGGTATTCGAAAATACATTTTTGGACACCTGACGTTTCGAACACTTTACAGTAGTCCGTGGCCACAGGTAGACTGAGATGGCATTCGTCTGTCAGTTGATACAAAAAAATAATTATATCAAACTACCGCCATCGATTTCTTAATTGCAAATTAATCATTTTTTTTGATTCCGCTCGTGGCGCAGTTCGACAATGTCTGACTGTAAACGTGATCGGTTGTAGGTTCGATCCCTACTGTACTTTGCCTTATATAGTAAAATTAGCTTCACACTGTATCTAGTCAGTGGCAATCTAGTGTCAAGACACTCCGTACGCTGATTTTCTCACGAATTCGAGATATTTCATATTGAGTGGCGAACTCAACGTCGCTCTTTGTCTTACCAGAGTGTATATGAACCGTCTACTGTTTGATCAGAAATCAGAAAGTGAATACATCAAAAGTATTTTACCCAATTTTTTCACCCTGACGTTTAGGATTTTTTTTTGATTTTTATCAAACTAACTTCGTAGTATACCTTTACTGTTAAGAGAAGGTTTATCAAAATAGATCCAGTCTCTGCAAAGTTGAAGCGAGGATCGGAGGAATTTTGTCGCTCGTTGCGCAGTGGGACAGCGTCCGACTGTAAACGCGATCGGTTTTTGGGTTCGATTCCCATTCCAAGTGGCAAGACAAAGCGCGGTGTCGCGTTTCGCCACTCAACACGCAATGTCTCGAATTCAGCGGAAAGCGAAGTACGGAGTGTCTTGACACTAGGTATTTTCTGTCTACTCTGCTATGCGGGATAAAAGCGTGCCTATCTTATTTTTGAAATTCGTATCTTTCTTTGGTCTTTAAAAAACGATGAGACACTTTCTTTGAAACTTTATTTTTTTCAGAATGCATTAAAGAAAGCCTGCAGTGCACAGTTAACGAAGCCCCAATCCAGTCAAAGTGTGGGCGAAGCTGAAGGCATCTTCATTAATCTATCACGGTTGGGATCTTGCAGAGGTAACGTATTTCGTTTTTTATAGAAATTTGCTATAGTATTCTTTTAGCATAGCAGGGTATACAGAGTGAGTAGTGTTAAGACACTCCATACATCGCTTTCCACCGAATTCGTGACATTGCGTGATGAGTGTTGGAATTCAACGCCACACTTAGTCTAATTGGAGTGCGACAATTGTAATAATATAACATAATAATTACCTCTATTGCTTATCGAACCCACAACCATTCGCTCAGTTCCACTGCGCCACGATGGTGATTTGTATAATTTAATTATAATACCTTTTTCATGTTATTCGAATTATGGAAATGTATATATTCCATTAAAATTCCCTTTGATATTTCAAATTTAATTTCAACAGTGTATTGTGTATTGTGAGTACTTCAAGTACGTGGAATTCGATATTCTGAGTTATTTCTGCAATTTTTAGCAATGTTTCGATATGCAGGGAGCATTTCAATCGCACGATATAATTAAAATAAAATATATTGTACATTTTTATTATTATACAGCCGGTTGTGGCTGGGATTGTCACTTAATAGAATACTGGTACTGTTCTGGTAGGGCAAAACTCGGTGTTAACTTCCGCTACTCACATTCGCTGATATAAACGACGTATATTGAATATTTCCACCTTTCCAGAATATATATGGTATTTAATGATGTTTTGGTTTCTTCATTCTATTTAGATAAAGGGCAGTGTTCATTTCCGCCAACTTCACTGAAAACTAATAACAATATGCATGGAACGCAACAATAAAAAATATATTTTTCTTATATAAAGTCACTTTCACTTCCTCGCTCTAGTAAGAAAAAGTGCGGCGTTGAGTTCTATCCACTCAAGACGCAATGTCTCGAATTCGGTGGAAAGCGAAGTACGGAGTGTCTTGAGATTTGGTGCTTTCTGCCTACCCTACTATGCGGGATAAAAGCGTGAAGCTAAAAAAAGGGCTAGGTAATTTCCTTAGTTCCCGTACAAATTCACATTTGGCCTAGATTCTATTTATCTTTGAATAATTCCCTTCAATAGAAAATGTTCACTTAATAAGTTAAATGCGCTCTAACGTTCCCACTTTGAGCTCGACTGAATTATAATTTCGATTAACGCGTTTAAATTTTTTTTATTATTAGAATCGACTATACTCAATATATTTAATGAACCTTCTTGCTAAATTTTAAGTAATGGAGTGTCTTGACACTAGGTTCTCTCTGACTACCCTGCTATGCGGGATGGCTCGTGAAGCTGCTTATATATGTAGTATATAGAGACTATAGAGAGGGAGCTCCTCTAGTTACATGCGAGCCTGGTACAGCTCTCTTATTTATATGATACACTTGTTTAATATATAAACAGTCTACGGAGTATTTTGTCACTAGGTTGTCTCTGACTACCCTGCGGGATGGCACGTGAGGCTTTTTTTTAAAATAACTATAATATTTTTGAAAAAACCGTCCAAGGGCTCTCTTCTACTACCAGCTGCGTCGAAATTATTATACGTTTGTTACAACTTACTTATGTTGTCAGCATCTCTGTAGAGAGATTTTTACAAATTTCTACTACTTAAAGATTATTAAGAAATAATCGTTTAACAAGAGAGATTGCTATTTTATTTTTAATATTTACTATTTTTAAAGTGTTATTCCACCTTAAACCTTGAGAGTGGTATAAGCTACATTTAATTCAACTACTTATATAAGCTAATAAACCGTATATTTAAATAATTTTTATTCCTTTGCTCTGATTAAACAAAGCAAACGCGGCGTTGAATTCCGTTACTCAACAGTTGGAGTATGGTGTGTCTTAACAATAGGTATTTTCTGTCTATCCTGTTATGCGGAATAAAACCGTGAAGCTATACCGTGAACCGTAATAATCCTCTTTGATAATAATAAGATGTTACTAAACATTCTTGAAAAACGTATAAAAATTTGAACGCAGCGGGATTCGAACCCGCGCCTCTTGGAAACCGTCTAAGCACTCTGACTGCTAAATTTCTGCATACAAATTTTACAATTTTTTTTAAGAAACAGAAATTTTTAAAAATATCGTTACAGAGATGATAGCAACATAAATAAATTGCATCAAATGTATAAAAGTTTCGACGCAGTCGGTAGTAGAGCGCATGGCTTAGCGATCAGAGCGCTTGGACGGTATCCAAGAGGCGCGGGTTCGAATCCAGCTGAATTCAAATATTTTTTACGTTTTTCAAAAATATTTTCTAATCCTAAGTGTGGAATGACACTTTAAGAACAGTAAAAAGTTATTACTATTTACAGATGAATCTATAGACAGTGACGGGTGTTGTGAGACAGCATGCTGTGCTAGCCCTGAGGAATGTGGATGGAGATCTGCTAACGATATCAGTCCCATTGTAAAACGCGACCTGGTGAAGACACCGTCTTGTCCAGGGTAAGTGGTATCTAGCACACTTATAAAGTGTGTTCACATTATTTACACACTTAGCCTAAGAAAGTTAATGATACTCAGATTTATCCTGCATAGCAAGGTAGCCGGATACCTAGTGTCAAGACACTCCGTACTCCACTTCCCATTGAGTTCGAAATACGTATTGAGTATCGGAACACAACGCCGTACTTTTGTATTATCATAGCGAGAAAAAAAATTAAATTAAATAAAATTACTTCGACTGGGAATCAACCCCACAACCGATCGCGTTTACATTCAGACCAGCCCTTAATTCTGAAATTCATAACTTAATATTTACTATTCTTAAAGTGTTATTCCACACTTAGGATTAGAAAACATTTTAGAAAAAACGTATAAAAATTTTGAACGCAGCGGGATTCGAACCTGCGCTTCTTGGACGGTATCCAAGAGGCGCGGGTTCGAATCCCGCTGCGTTCAAAATATTTATACGTTTTTTCTAAAATATTTTCATAACTTAATTCATGAATATTTCTTTACAAAAATATCAAATAAAAACTATGTTAAAGGCAGTACATTGAGAAATTAAATACAATAACACATCAAAAACTAATCTGTATGATGTTTGAGACACAATTGTTTTGGAGTTGATCTTACATAATTAGATGACATTAACGCGGGTATCTAGTTAAACTCTGTCTGAGGAGATACTTGAATTAAAACGGCATAGAATATCTAATAGTAGATCGTTATATATATATATATATATATTTATATATATATATATATATATATATATATATATATATATATATATATATATATATATATATATATATATATACACGTGTAAGGTTATCTCATCTCGCTAATTGATATAGAGAATTGCATCGTCTAACTCGTGTAACGTGAAACTTTGATAATATGCTTGAGAGGAAATTGAAGATTAGCTTTAATTTTAGTACCCAATTAGACTATTGGGTTTGTAAATTTATTTGTATTGTAAATACGTTGAGGAACTGTAACCGTGAACGGTTGTGGGTTCGATTTCCACTCGGGGGTGTAATATTTGAATTATTGTCATTTCTTCGCTCTGGTAAGACAAAACGTGGCGTTGAGTTTCGCCAGTCAACTCGCAATGTCTCGAATTCAATTTTTTTTCTTCACAATTTTTATCTCTTTGTCTGTATCTTTGCTCCTTTTGGAATTTCTGGAACGGCTGTACCAATTTTTTCAGGACTTTCACGGCAGATAGGTCTGATCTCTGATATATCATTTCGGCCTTTCCCTCGTTTTAGTGTTAACAGTATCCGTACATGGTTTTTTCACCTTCTCCTTATTAATAATATAAGAAAAGAGACACTCTCACGGCACACGCTAAATCTTGCTCTTTGTACCATTTTTTTTCTGTATCGTATCGTCAGCCAATCGCAGTTCACTGCTGGACATAGGCCTCCCCAAGTTTGCGCCAAACATCCCGGTCCTCCGCAACCCTCATCCAGCCCGCTCCGGCAACCTTGCGTATGTCGTCAGTCCAGCGGGCCAGAGGGCGTCCTACACTACGTTTGCCAAGACGCGGTCTCCACTCCAGGACTCGTCTGCTCCAACGGCCATCGGTCCTGCGACAGACGTGACCGGCTCATTGCCACTTCAGCTTACTGATTTTGCGAGTTACGTCGGTTACTTCTGTATTATTGTTAATTTTTTTGTAATATTCGTTCGTTATTTTCATTGTACTTATTTTGTAATTTTCATTTTTGTATATTTTATAATTAAGTTATTAATAAATTTCTAACTTCATAACTTATTATTTGAGTGTTGAATTTAATAAGAAGTCTCTATCTATAATAAAAAATTAATAATATAAAATTCCCACATAACAAGAAAGGTCAGTGTCAAAACACTCCGTTCCAATTTACATAGTACATATAGAAGTAATTATATAAAAGGTTTTTTTTTATTTAGTTTACAAAAATATCTTGAATAAAAACCATTAATTTAACCAAAAAATCGTATCTACTACTGTTAACTGCAGATAGGCCAACTAAACCGGTGTGGAAATTTTATCTACAAAAACGTATTAAAATTTATCGAAATATATGTATCGGAAATCACCCCTAGGGATAGTATTTAAAAGTTTCTATGAACATTACGCTAACAGTACGATTTGCTTTAAATATTCATCTGTTCAACATTTACGATAAAAACACAGAAATATGTTAATATCATTCAGTTATTTTATTGTGTTTCATATTGGATATTGTACCGTTTAACACTTAGTTTTTGTATTAATGATAGATAGTGAATTATCTATATGTTTGTTATATAATTTTAAAATAGAAGTAGTCATGATTATTGTATATTTTAAATTATTTATTATTTAATTATATTTTTTAATATTAAATCAGCTATAAGTTGGGAAAGCCCCAACAAAATTGCTTGGTAGAGACGTTCCAGAAATTAAACGAAGCGAACAGATAGGCAGAAAGACGAAAACTGTATATATTGCTATATGTACCGTGTATACATACATGTTTTTTTTTTAATTTCACGCTCCTTATCCCGTATAGCAAGGTAGACAGGAAGTACATAGTGTCAAGACACTCCGTACTCCGGTTTACGCCGAACTCGAGACTTAGCGTGTTGAGTGGCGAAATTCAATACGCTTTATCATACCAGAGCGAGAATATGAAAATAATTGAAATATAATTATTTAGCCCGAGTGGGAATCGAACCCATAACCAGTCGTGTTTATAGTTAAACGCTATCGCACGGCGCTACAACTGGCCTTATACATAAGCATTTATTAAAAAGTATTTTTTTATAATATTAAAAACAGACGCTCCAATTTTAATAGATTTGTTTTTTGATAGGAACAAGTTTGAATTCTTTATTATGAAAACTATGCAATGTCTATATGCAGAAGAAGTTCAGAAATTTAATATCTTCCTTAATAATCTATAAGGCCGTTCGTGGCGCAGAGTGATAGCGTCGGACTGTAAAGGCGATCGGTTGTGGGTTCGATTCCCACTCGGGGGAGTGATTATATTTCTATTATTTTTGTTTCCTCGCTCTAGTAAGACAAATTGTGGCGTTGAGTTACGCCACTCAACACGCAATGTCTTTAATTCAGCATAAAGGGAAAAATTAAAAGAATAAAATATGTTTGACATATATTTACTTTTGCATAAGGTAACATAAACGTTGTCATGGTAACGCGTATGTTGTGCTTTCGATTGCGAAATTATGAATATATATAAGTCCTATCCTGTTAAAAGATTTTTCTTAGAAATATTAATTGGGTAGCAGTAATTCATAAGTATCTATGTGAGATATATATATATATATATATATATATATATATATATATATATATATATATCAACTGACAAACGAATGCTATCTCAGTTTACCAGTGACCACGGACTACTGTAAAGTGTTCGAAACGTCAGGTGTCCAAAATATATTTTCGAATACCAAAATATACGTGATTCATCCGGTTAAAATAGTTTCATTTAAAATGTATAAAAATCGCGAAAATCAAAGATCTAGTCAGTGTGTTGCTTAAAAAAAATATATTTCTATACTCTGTGCAGTACAGGAGGCAGAATGAAAAAAATCATTAAAACCTCTTCACAGGTCCACGAGACTTGCAGCGGATGTTAAAAAACGTATTTATGTTCAAACCATTCAATACAAAAAAAATGGTCGAAGTTTCTATTTGCTTATGTATTTGAAAACTGAAAAAAACAGCTTTAAGCTTTTTTTCATATATACAGTGTAGGCAGAGAGAACATAGTGTCAAACACTCCATTTTTACCTTTTTCAACTGAAATCCCTAGATTTTCCAAAGTAAAAAAACTTTGAAACTAAACCTAGTTGTCATATTTCTATTAGAAACAAGCGTTTAAATAATATATATATATATATATATATATATATATATATATATATATATATATATATATATATATATATATGAAAAGATGTCAAAACTCGATAGGTTAGACGTCATTCAATCTAGATTGTAATGGCGATAGTTGTGTTCGATTTTTTTTATTTTGTCACTTCCAAGTTTTATAGTATTTTAGATTTTTGTTATGTACGAATTGTGCGTTTCATTTAACACCTTTAAATCTTTATATTATAATTTTATATACTAGCGAAGTACGGAGTGTCGTGACACTAGGCACTTTCTATCTACTCTGCTATGCGGGATAAAAGCGTGAAGCTGTAAAAAAATACTATACCCCATAGCAGGGAAGACAGAAAATAACTAGCGTTAATACACTCCGTACTTCGCTTTCCACCGAATTCGAGACATGGCAGTGTTGAGTGGTGGAGCTCAACCCCGTACTTTGTCTTACCAGAGCGAGAAAGAGGAAATAATTTTTAAATATAATCACTCCCCCGAGTGGGGATCGAACCCACAACCAGTTGCGTTTACAATCAGAAGCTGTCCCACTGCGCCACAACGGGCCTCTAAAATAAAATGAGTTATTCCTTATTAGAGTTATGTTCTAAATGCAATGAATAATGCTTTTGATATGACAACACTTATAGATATATATGTTACTGGTTACCTTTATATATATTTTTATATCTACCCTGCATTTCCTTTAACTTTAATTATGACGTATTTTTGAATTCGTTAGCAGTTTAGTCAGAGATATTGTAGAAACCGGAATAATAAAGTTTAAAATATAATTAAATATTTTGCATTTGAGCCCCTTTGCATTATAACGTCATTATCTACTATTGAAATTCCGATTGTCGTTCAAAATCGTTGCCGCTTCATAGATTAGCCGGAACAAATAGACAGACATACAAAAATTGAAAAAAAAATCGTTGTATATATCATGTATGAGGCCGGTTGTGGCACAGTGGGACAACATCGGACTTTGAACGCGATCTGTCGTGGGCTCGATCCCCAGTCGGGACAGTGGTTGTATTTCAATTATTTTAACTTCCTCGCTATGTTAAAGACAAAGTGCGGCGTTAAGTTCCACCACTCAACACGCAATGTCTTGAAGTCGGTGGAAAGCATAGTAATGAACAGTCAGTGAAGCATTAAACTAGAAAAAAAACTTCATATATACATACAATATGCATATAATTTGCTGTTAATATAATATTATAAACTGATAACTACATTAGTAGAATTTTTTTCAAGTTTTATTTTAATTTATTACGTTAAATAAACAAACACAAATGTTTATTTAAAGTAACCCCATATTCCCAAACACTGTACCAAGCTCATTCCTAGATACTCAATAAAGAGCCCTACATTATTTTTTTAAAGATTATTTAATATTTTATATAATTTATATTAAATTATATAATATATAATTATATAATATTTTATATTAAAGGGCCACCGAAAAATGGGTTTTTTTATTAGCCAACTATTATATCATATTAGCTACTTGGTGGTGATTGAGACTGCAAATAGCTTCAAAGTGTCGAAACCTGTGTTCTGTTAAACAAAGAATTTAATTCCTTATTTTTTTTCAACATTCCAGCAAGTTTGTATTATTACCGTAACAAATTGTGTTTATTTTTATATTATTATGACTGTGGACGAGGCGAAAGAGGTCTGCAGGAACCGTAGCGTTTGGCGCTCCGTACTCTCTGACTACCCCGCAAGGGATAAAGCGTGAAGTCAAAAAAAAACTTTACAAAGGCTTGACAATCATACGCTCTTACTATCACCTATATCCTATATAGCTGAACACGTATGGCGTGTAATCGGTTAATCCTGCCATTATATTTGTAATCCATGTTTCCTAATAAACTTTACCTCTTCATATTATACCAGATTTTGTATATACGTTACGCTGATTAAGGAATAGATGTTGCTCATGAGAGGAATATATCGAGGTCAAAGATTTGGTCGTGAATTCGATCCCAATTAAAGGGAATTAGTTTAAAATATTTAAAAACAGTTCTCACTGTCACAAAACACGAATGTCACGATTTTGGATGGAAATTTAATAATATGTTTTATCATTAGGTCTTTTAGACTATAAGACGTTATCCAAGCAAAAGTGGGAAGCTACTCGCAAAAACATATATTAAATAGTAGGGTAATATGTTTTTGTGTTCAAGTATTTACGTTATTTCCTCTTAATAGAGTTATCTACTATTACACTACTCCACAATGTTCACATGTAAAGGGACTAAAATTGATAACTCAACCAAAGTATACAGAACTGTGGAATTTATCTAATGTACTCTGATATTGTTAATATTCATAATTTCCACGAACGACTAAATCACGTATTAAATTTGTAATATTATTTCTAAAGCAGATTGAGTTTCGTTACAATTGCACCAAACAGTATATATATTAATATTTACTATTTATAAAGTGTTATTCCATACTTAGGATTAGAAAACATTTTTGAAAAAACGTATAAAAATTTAAACGCAGCGGGATTCGAACCCGCGCCTCTTGGGCCTCTTGGATACCGTCCAAGACGTCTTGGACGGTATCCAAGAGGCGCGAGTTCGAATCCCGCTGCGTTCATATTTTTATACGTTTTTTCAAAAAGTATATATATTGTTGTCGTCGAGGCAGAAAATGAAAGGGACCGAAGTAAAGTGGAAATAGAATCGATTTTATATTCACACTCGAATCTGGCTGTGCTCGCGATACCGTCCACGTGGAATTTAACATCTCTGGTTGTTTATTTTATTATTTTTTTGCTTCACGCTCTTATCCCGCGTAGCAGGGGTCTACCCTGGAGGAAGTGCCTAGTGTCAAGACACTACGTATTCCGCTTTCCGCCGAATTCAAGAACTGAATAAAAAAAATTAAAATCGCGCAATCGGGGTTTTAATTCTGTTAATTATACATTTATATCTATTTCGCATTAGTCGGATTTTATCGTGAGTGATCCAGAAAATCCAAATTGATCTTATTTATCTCAATACTTACTTTCTAAAATCTACCCGCAAAGTTTTCCTACGTCCAAAGTTAGGAAATACCAGTAAGTAAGTTGACACTAGTGAAGACACTCCATACTTCGCTTTTCGCTGAATTCGGGACGTTGCGTGTTGACTGGCGGAACTCAACGCCATGCTTTGTCTTTCCAGGGCGAGGAAATGAAAATAATTTAAATATAAAAAAAATACAACCGGCCTCAATTACTTGTTATTACGTCAAGTTTTATAATTTTGGTCTGTCTGTAAGTCTGTTTGTTTCGGATAATCTCTGGAATAGCTACATTGTTTTCTACGGGAGACAGCTGATTTAAAAGGAAGTATATTAAGCAATATATTAATAAATAGAAAATGATTTTGTGCGTAGCATGAAATCAATTTGCTCTAACACGAGTGCATGCCACCCGAACATTCGTGTAACGTACACCGTACGTTATTTGGATGCGTTGATTAATAGACACGCATTGAAGGGCTTATTGGGTCTGTTGTTACCCATAATTAGCTATTCAAATTACATTTCAGGTTCTATTTGTATATATATATATATATATATATATATATATATATATATATATATATATATATATAATAATTTTTTAGCTACACGCTTTCCTTCCTTCCGCATAACAGGGTAGACCGAAAAAACATAGACAAGATACTCCGTACTTCACTTTCCATCGAGTTCGAGACATTACGTGTTGAGTGGCGGAACTCAATACCGCACTTTGTCTTGCCAGAGCGAGAAAATGAAGATAATTTAAATATAATCATTCCCCTGAGTGGGAATCGAATTCATAATTTATCGCGCGGTTACAGTCAGACGCTATTCTGCGCCAGGATCAACCTCAAGATGTATTTCTGACGTTATATAATAGAGTAAATGCGAGTTTTGGAAAAACCTTTATTATTTTGAATTCAAAAGTCCAAGAGAAAGCATTTTAAATATTAAGATTTTTGATTTTCGTGATTTTTACATTTTTTTAATGAAACTATTTTAAATGGATTAACCACGTATATTTTAGTATCCGAACTTTTTTTTTTCATTTCATTTCATTTCGAACACTATACAGTAGTTCGTGATAGACTCAAAACAAAACGTCAGCTTTCCAAAAATGTATTATCCAATACCAAAATATACGCGATTGATCCGTTTAAAATAGTTTTATTTAAAATTTTCAATTTCATTCATATCATAAAACCCTAAACCGCATCAAAGTGAACACACATTTGCTCCACCATCAGCATATCGGATATAGCACTGTGTTAAAGCAAAGTATTGTTAAATAAAATATATTACTTTCTACAATATTTTTCCAATTAAAATTTTAGTCCGCCTTTACTTCGCGTTTCCTCTATTACGTCCAAAATGTATACGTAATATGGAATTAAGTTTAAGGTGGGTATATAATTATTTTTTTCAGCTCCTTACTTTGTCCATTCGAGATCATGTATATTGAGTGGCGGAACTCAACGCTGTGAGCATTATTAGAGCGACTCGTGATAACAATTTAAATTAATTAATGGCTTCGAATCGAGATATACCGTTTGCAGTCATATGTCCCATTGTAACATAGTTGTGAACGTATATATTAAAAGTATATATTCAAAAATAAAGGCCTGTCGTGGCGCAGTGGGACAGCATCTGATTGTGAACGCGATCGGTTGTTGGTTCAATTCAACTTGAGGGAGTGATTGTGCTTAAATTATTTTTACCTTCTAGCTCTGGCAAGACAAAGTGCGGCGTTGCGCTCTGCGACATAATACGCAATGACTCGAATTCGGTGGAAAGCGAAGTACGGAGTGTCCTGACACTAGGTACCTTCAGTGTAAAGCTAAAAAAAAGCTTTTATATTAAATAATAGAGTTCCACGCGACTTTACCTGTGCAGTTTGTTTGTTAAAGTATCTTAGTATTTAACATTTATCGTTATATTCAATCATTATAAATAGTCGCCATTGTCCTATTCTAGAATATAACCTATATTACTGTAGAGTTCCATCCAAATTCGTTCAGTAGTTTGAATGAGAGTGTAACAAACGTACACCACAAATTTTCACATGCATTATATAACATTACTAGGAAAATGCTTTTACGTACGTACGGTACGGTACGGTAGTTATTCGCACATACAGATACCTTTGACTGTAAGCAGTTTTGACTTGAAATTTCATACATTAAATACCGTTACTCGAGCTTCATTCATTAGAATACTTGAATTCGTTTATACAATGTACGTATAAAAATTTTTTATTGTATATTTGAACGAAATAAAGAGGTTTTGTTGTATTTCAAAAGATATCAAACTAGAGACAAAAACTGTAATGTGTGTTACTCGTTGTTAGTATTGGGACTACTTAAAAGTAGACAATCTATCTCATTAGGTAATAACCAATAAGTATAAAGAAAGGGGTTGATTTGGGATGAAAGAAAATATGTTTTTGTCTATAGAAATATTTGAACAAATAATAAATGCCCGCAAATTCGTTCACGTAGTCTTGATTATTACTATTATTTTATATATATATATATATATATATATATATATACATATGTTAAGAATGGGTTGCCAAAATATAATTGTGAAAACTGCATTTAAATCGATTAAGTCCTTATCAAGACACAAGAAAAAACGCACAGACAAACGGACAAACATAAAAAATAATAATATGGGTTCTTTTACATTGATAAATATCCCAAATATTTTTTTTTTCTTATATTTAATATACAGATATCGATAAAAGCCTTTTTACTAGATATATATTTGCACACCTTTACTCTTTTATCACGCATAGCAGCCAGAAACTACCTAGCGTTAAGACACTCCGTACTCATTACGTGTTGAGTTGCGGAACTCAACGCTGCGTTTTGTATTACCAGAGAGCATTAAACGAAAATAATTTAATATAATTACTCCCAATGGGAATCAAACAGTTACTACACTATTTGTTCTGTAGTTGGCATCTCTGAAAGTGTAGACAAAGGAAATTAAAGGTTAAAGTTATTAATTACCACAAATGTAATATTATAAGGAATTCTTTATCAGTGTGCGATTGAAAGCAAATGGTCGATGTTTTAATATTATAAGTAGGAAAATATGATTTTTTTTAATTGTTTCAAGATAAGAAAATGAGAAGTCGTGGCTTAGTGCGACAGCATGTGGTTGTATACGAATGTCGATAAGTGGGTTCGATTCCTACTATTTTAGGGGGCATAATTTTATTTAAATTATTTTTACTCTCATTTAAGGCTTGGCTAATAAGCAAAAATTAATCATAAAATAAAAATAAATAATTTTGAAAATACTATACTATAGACTGGGCTATTGTCACGTAGGAATATCATATAGCCCAGTCGTTTTACGTTACATGTGCTCACTAACTCCTAGAGCCATATAACCATGTTAAAGTCTTTTTAGCTTTACGATTTTATCACGTATAGAAGGGTACACAGAAATTACCTAGTGTCAAGACACTCCGTATTTCACTTACCACCAAATTCTAGATATTGCGTGTGGTGAAACTCAACGCCGCACTTTGGCTTACCAGAGCGAGGAAGTGATAATAATTTTAAATATAATCACTTCTCCGAGTGGGGATCGAACCCACAACCGATCACGTTTACAGTCAGACGCTGTCCCACTGCGCCACGAGCAGCCACATTATATTTTGAGTTATTTTTATTTCTCCGCTTTTGTAAAACAAAGTATTACGTTGAATTTTGCCACTTTACACTCGCAATCTCGATTTCCATCCAGCTAATAAATTCTCAGAAAAAACATTATAATCTTTTCAATACGTCTTCCCCATTCATATCCTTAAGACCAAATTAAGTTTTTATGTGAATTACATAATTTTTCTCTCCGTTCTACCTCTAACTTAATTCTTTATATTCCATGTATCTTCCTTCTATACACACTCCTTCACTATAAAATCCGTTCGCTTGTGGAATTCCTTATCTCTAAGAGTCAAACAAGCTAAAACATTACGAACCTTTAAAAAAATAGTTAATAGATTTTTATTTAACACAGATATAAATCTATTATTTTCTTATTTTTTTCTATTTACTAGAATGTATGTATAGATGTCTATGTATGTGTGTATGTATGCATGTATGTATGTGTTTATATATACATGTGCGTTTATATGGGCTTCAATATATATATAGATATCTATTTACTCTGCCTCTCCTCTTTTCATTCATTCTTTCCTATACCCAAAGGTTACCTGGAGGAGATCGCTCGTTTAACGATGAGATCGCCTCTTATACTATTTTAAATATATAGATAAATTTACATATTTACTTTTTACGTACAAAAATTAAATCCTTACTAACATTATACATGAAATCCTAGAATTTTTTCGAAATACTTTAAAAAAGTTGATCTTTGAAAAAATTCAAAGTTTGTTTTAAACAATACGTATGCAATATCAATTATATGTGTAATTGAAAGGCTCCATGAAACACTACAAAAAAAAACAACTTTTATTAAATTATATAAAATATTGATTTGATTTGAAAGCTTCTTGTTTATTTTTGTTATTTTCACGTACACGCGTTGTAACGAACGAACGAACTTTATATATATATATATATATATATAGATATATATATATATATATATATATATATATATATATATATATATATATATATATATGTGTGTGTGTGTGTATGTGTGACGTATGTATTACTTAACAACCCTCATTGTGGTTTGTCTTAATTAAGCCCAATTTATATGTTAACAATTTGTATAAAATAAATATATTTATATATAAGCCTATCAATTACATGCTTATTACAAATTACATTTACTACGGATAATGGTTGCTGATATATATATATATATATATATATATATATATATATATATATATATATATATATATATACATATATATGTATACATATCAGCTTTTAACAAAGTTTTTGGTAAAAGTTTTCAGAATTCAACGTTTTCAGAGTTTCAATCCCTCTCTAATATTACGTTTGATAAACTTTCGTTAGTTAGTAACAGTCCGGAACTAAAACCTAATGAAAACTAAAAGCACGTAGTAAATTGGTAAGTCTCATTTGCATCATGAAACTGATAAAATCATATCCCATATTTACTTAATGCGATATGTGTGTTGGTCGGTCGTGGCGCAGTGGGACGCCCTGACCGTAAACGCGATCGGTTGTGGGCTTAATCCTAAGTCAAGGGAGTGATTATATTTAAATTATTTTCACTTCCTAACTCTGGTGAAGACAAAATTCGGCGTTGAGTTCCACCACTAAACACGCAATGTCTGGAATTTGGTGGAATGTGAAGTTTGGAGTGTCTTGACACTAGGTGCTTTCTGTCTACTCTGCTAAGCGGAATGAAAAGTGCGAAGCTAAAAAAAATGTATGTAAAATGAAATTAATTTTTAGATGGAATATTCCTCTGAAATGGTATGGAATATTGCCTATTTTAACATTAGGTACGTCGTGGCTTAATTTGATGATTATAAGCCTGTAGTAGGTTCGATTGTTCAAAACAAGTGAATAACAGAGATTATAAAAGTGCCTTATTACTTTATATATATATATATATATATATATATATATATATATATATATATATAGCTTCATGCTTTCACCAGGGTTTACAAAAAGAATTTAGTGTCAAAACAATCCGCACTTCACTATCCACTAAATAAGAGAAATTGCGTTGTTGAATGGCTGAACTTAACATCCTTGCACTTCCAGAGCGAGTAAGTAAAAATAATTTAATTATAATCACTCCCCCGAGTTGGAATCGAACCCACAACCGATCGCGTTTACAGTCAGACGCTGTCCCACTGCAGTACGAATTTTTATTAATTTTTACCCTGACTCATAAATGATAATTTCATAGACCGGCCATTACATCCCACGTACGATGTTCCGAAGCGCTCTAAGCGGATTAATTTATGAAGCTGATTTAAATAACAAAATCTGCCACTAGTCGTTTATTTTACTGTAAGCGCGTTAGTTGATTGATATAATTTGATTATTTTCTCTCCGGTCTAGCACCATAAGGCACGGTGTTGAGTTCCACCAGATCATATACAATGTCACAATTTTGAACATCCACTTATGTTTCAAAGTGTTTTGACACTACATTCTCTATAACCACTGTGCTATACGGGAAAATATTTAAGCCTTAAGACTACACTCAATACGCAATAGTTAACTTAAAATTGAACTGAGAAACACCATGGAAAAAATATTTAAACGCGATTTTAATAGAATACATAAATTAGAGTGGCATCGCTGAGCCGTTTCCGATTAAGCTTTCAAAACCTTTATTGTTTATATTAGTGGCGAGCTTTGCGATTTTACAAGGGAACTATGTACAAATCTATATGCAAAGAAACCGCTGTAAATAGTCAGCATTTTCCAATAACACCAAGCGGTACAATTGGAATTGAAATATTAATTCAGACACTTTTGTGTTCATCTAATAGTAATATTAAAAATGTAAAAGAAAATTCAATATGAAGGATTCACCTTTATAAAAAGTAACAAACAACTAAGTTTATGAAAGTACTGTAGCGCTGAAAAAGGTAAATAAGTTGGCTGAAGGCAGCTGGATCGATTATTGCATCCCTATGCTGCGCGTTCCCAGTTGGGATCAACGTTTTTTTTTTTATATTTATTTTGTTCAATTTTCGGACACGTTACTAACTAACTCTCTCTCACTCTCTTTTCTCTATATTAGTAATAAGACACACTATGTATTAGAATAAAAATATAGATATTTTACTTGTTTATTTCCGTTATGGCAAAACGAAATGCGGCGTTGAGTTCCATCGCTCTACACGCAATGTCTCGAATTCGGTGGAAAGCGAAGTACGGAGTGTCTTGACGCTAGGTGCTTCCTGTCTATCCTGCTATGCGGGATAAAAGTGTGAAGTTAAAAAAAGACACACTACACTACAGTGCGTGTTAATTGGCGTTACTTAACGTCGCATTTCATTTTGCCAGAGCGGAAATAAACAAGTAGAATATCAACCCTTTTCTTTTTATTCCAATACACAGTAATCTAATGTATGACTATCACATATAACTTTGATATTGATAAAGTTCTAAAACCGCTGCCTTCTAAAGTTTTTTCCAATGTCACAACCATCCATATTGGCCGATAATGGCATGACAATATCCAACTAACTACAGCTCTTTAAACTTATATGTGTTTGTGTTTGACTTAAGTACGATTGCCGAGAACAGAATATTATACGAGTTTCACAAAAGCGAAGCCAAACGAACCAAACGAAGCGAACACAAGCTAGTAGGAGCTATATAACGATACATTAGCTACAATCCGCCTGAATTTATATTTTTTCATTATTTAGAAATACTTTGTACATTAATAAAGTAGATAAATAAATTAAATTTTCAGTTAACTGTGGACGAGGCGAAAGAGGTCCTGTCTATTTAAGTTCGAGTAATGTCAAACGGCGTTGACGTTTTGTTCGCGTTGAACTGGTTAGTTATAAAAGAGAAACCAGAAACAAAGAAAAAAGCTCAATTGTAGTGTAGCTAGCTATCAAATATCCATGACAGTTGCAGGTTCAATATAATAATTATAATGTCCATCTAAAACACATCTAGTTAAATCCCTGGATATGGTGGCCTTGAGGTGACGTAGTAAGTCACCGCTACGCGTGTAACAAATGCCTCGTTATCACCTATGACAAAATCATCAGAGACTATTTAAATATTTTTATTTAAAATGGCTCTTTTTTAATTTCAAATTCACGCTTTTATCCCGCATAGCAGAGTAGACAGAAAGTATCTAGTGTCAAGGCACTCCGTACTCCGCTTTCCATCGATTTTGAGACGTTGCGTTTTGAGTGGTGAAATTCAATACGACAGTTCGTCTTACTAACCCACAACCGATCGCTTTCACAGTCAGACGCTGTTCCAATGCACCACGATCAGCGTAAAGAAGAGGAAAAAAAGTAGGATATAGAGTATAGAGTAGTGATTAGAGCGCTTGAACGACTTTCAAGAGCTCCAGCTCCATTCAGTTCGAATCCCGCTACTTTAAAATTTTTATAGGTTTACCAAAAAAAAAGGATTTTACACTATATCCCACATAGCAGAGTAGTCAGAGACAACCTAGTGTTAAGACACTCCGTTGATTGCTTTCCGTCCTAAAATCAAGACATTGTATATTGAGTGGAGAACTTAACGTAGCGTTTTGTCTTAGCAGAATGGAGAAATTAAAATACACTTCAAATATAATCATTCCTTCCAGTATCCACTGGGAACTTGTATCTATCGCGTTTACATTTAGACACTACCACTGCGCTACCATGACTCTATGTATTCCTAAAAAGGAATTTATATACTAAGGCAAATATTGTTTTTCATATAAAACTTTTTACCCGCCCATACATAGGACGTTGAAATTAATTTAAAAAATCAATACTCGTACATTAACAGCGACCAAAATAAACAAGCAAATTGGATGATGTGGGTAACATAAAATTTAATTATCTTGCCGCTTGTTACCTGGACTGTGATGTAAACGGTTTGGCTTTTATAAAAATTATAAAGCCGACAGTAACAGCTGGGTAACTAACGTCATAATTTTACAGCTTTACAGCTTATATAAAAATTATAAAGCCGACAGTAACAGCTGGGTAACTAACGTCATAATTTTACAGCTTTACAGCTTATATAAAAATTATAAAGCCGACAGTAACAGCTGGGTAACTAACGTCATAATTTTACAGCTTTACAGCTTATATAAAAATTATAAAGCCGACAGTAACAGCTGGGTAACTAATGTCATAATTTTACAGCTTTACAGCTTATATAAAAATTATAAAGCGGACAGTAACAGCTGGGTAACTAATGTCATAATTTTACAGCTTTACAGCTTATATAAAAATTATAAAGCGGACAGTAACAGCTGGGTAACTAATGTCATAATTTTACAGCTTTAAAGCTTATATGACGGCGAGGATACAGACGACTATTGTCTAAGTAATTCAGTTTTTATGATTATAATATTTCTTGATACTTATTTTTTAAATTTAAATTTCAACCTGTTTCAAAGGTATCACTAATAAATATTATTAAATTTTATTTTTTTGGGCATTAGGCATATGTTTCTTGCGCCTTTGCGTTTCTACTCAAGTGTAAGGTGTTAACTTATGACTTGACTTTCAAAATTTTCGGAAAGGGCTTGCTTTATTTTAAAATTTCCTACTATATATATATATATATATATATATATATATATATATATATATATATATATATATATATATATATATATCTCAGAAATAACGGAACACTTCCAAGTATTTATACCAAGTATCTGAACTTTAATATAAAACGTATCGTAGCTAATATGTTTCATTTTTACACTCGCGTGAAGATGTCTGCTGCATACTTGTCATATTCAAAAGTGAATAGTTATTCGAATATTTCCTGTGAGTTGAATCGTGACAGAAATTTCCATATATTATAAAAAAAATTGAACTGCATTTTACACACCTAATTTTCTAAACACGCTTAATCCTGCACGGTGAGGTAGGTAAAGGAAAACCTAGTGTCAAGATATTCCATTCTCTGTTTGCCAAACGAAATTGAGACTGCATGCTTAGTGGCGGAACTCAACGCCGTGCCAGTATTTTGAAAACGGCGTCATTTGCCCGTGTGGTAATTGAACCTAAAACCGATGGCGCTTACAGTCAGACGCTCGAGCCACCACGACGGTCTCAATTATATCTATAAAATCACTCCATTTTACTTTTCCTACCAAGATAGGCAATGGCTCTACGGTAATTAACTGAACGTTATACAAAAGTAACATTTTTGAAAAAAAACGTATAAAAATTTGGACTTAGTGGAAGACATGGCTTAGCGGTCAGAGCGCTTGGATGGTATCCAAGAGGCGCGGGTTCGAATCCCGCTGCGTCCAAATTTTTATACGTTTTTTTCAAAAATGTTTTCTAATCCTAAATGTGGAATAGCTCTTTAAAAATAATAAATATAAAAAAAAAACAATAAAATTTCACAAGCAGGAATCGAATCTACATCCATCGACTTACACTTAATTCTACTAAACTGCCATATCACTAAATTATA
This sequence comes from Dryadula phaetusa, assembly GCA_032432895.1. Taxonomy (NCBI): domain Eukaryota; kingdom Metazoa; phylum Arthropoda; class Insecta; order Lepidoptera; family Nymphalidae; genus Dryadula; species Dryadula phaetusa. The sequence goes on from JAOYRS010000002.1 coordinate 1,076,357, forward strand.
TAAGATTATTTAAACTTTATAAACTATACAATATATGACTTGTATATACAGAACACCAATAGAAATGTAATATTCATTTACTTCCGCTTTAAGAAAATGTACCGACCAGTGGCATATTGAATGGGAGTCTTATTGAACTTCATAGAAATCTGCTATTTGCGGTACACCACTACACATGTAGCGACTTGATTTTATTATGAATATAGAATATAGAGTTTTTCTGTAGAGTTCAAGCAATTGCAATTATCTCCTTTGAAAACTTCGATTGCTTATTATTGCTTTCTACTTCCATATGAATTATATATATATATATATATATATATATATATATATATATATATATATACCTTTCACGAGTTTAAGTAAATTTTATTTAATATCACACAGAAAAGATAAGTTACGTTAAAGAAAATCAAAAAACAATTTAGCTTTGGTGGAAATCACCTGCGCACTTTATATTTACCAGAGCGATAATATAATCACCGCCCCGAGTGTGAATAGAACCCACAACCGATCGCATTTACAGTCAGACGCTGTTCCATTACGCCATGTACGATAACAAAACGATGTTCCCATTATATGTAAGTCTCTACTAAAGCTAAAAGCAAAGTTACCCAACATAATAAAATTGTTTCAATTTAAACTAATTTTACGAGAATTTTGCTTGAGCAATCTGCTCGGAGTCTACTTGAATAGAATTAAAATGTATATATAAGAAAAAGCGAGAATAAAGCTGTGAAAAGCTTAAAATGTTATTTAATGGGGGAGCTTTCGTTTCACCAACTGTATTGAATACTTATTTAGTTGCGAACTAAGGATTCGCTAAACGTTTGCGAAGAAAATATAACATGCTTTTAAGTGTGAATTCAGATGTCGTTCAAGTTTCGAATAAAAAAGCTTTTAGAAGCTGGTTTAAAATTTAAACAGAACTTTCAAAAAGTATTGTTTAAAACATTTTTATATTTTATATATATATATATATATATATATATATATATATATATATATATATATATATATATATTATAGCTTTGCGCTTTTATCCCTCATAGCAGGGTAGACAGAAAGTACCTAGTGTCAAGACACTCTGTACTTCGCTTTCTACCGAAGTCGAGATATTGCGTGTTGCGTGGTGGAACTCAACGCCGCACTTTGTCTTTACCAGAGCGAGGTTGTGAAAATAATTTAAATATAATCACTCCCCCGAGTGGGAATCGAACCCATAACCAGTCGCGTTTACAGTAAGAGGCTGTCACACTGCGCTACGACCGGCGGCGGATTAAAAAAATATATTTTATGAAAACTTTAAGCTGGAAGCTAATCTAGCTTTTTTCTAACTAGACCGGAAAATAGAAAATATATTAGATTGACTGAACATACCCTTTACTGGAAATTGAACCCAGTCTCCAATTAAATTAAGCACCAACTGTTCCGCATTAGGTCTACGTAATTAGGTATCACTGATTTACTCTTTTATTTTAAAAGTTTTCACGGCGTTGAGTTTCGAGTGGATAATAGACGGAGTGTCTGGACACTAGGTTGTTAAGAGAAATAAAGCACAAAGCTGCAAAAAAAGCTCTTCTTCCTTCCCACATTAAACTTGTGCCCATGAAATAAGTCACGTTACAATCCTCCCATATGCCGTAAAAGCCTTTGATCTCCATATTGCCAATAACAATCAGCCCAATATTAAAACGCTATGTAAATCTTTTGACGAGCGAGAACATTCAGTGCAACGTAAATTTCAGCGAAAATGTATTCTATTTCGCCTCTTTGGGGGTGGACGGTTAATTGGATTTTCCGTGACTTTTTCAGGCAGGATGCAGTGGCGTGTCCATATTGGACGTCTCAGTCGTTTTGAGTTTTTGTCAATAATTTCATTCATTATTGTAGCCGACACCTTTAAAATACGGCGAATTGGACCAACTGAATTCAAAGTGCCGTTGCTTTTGACTGCAGACCCGAGAGTAATTGAGAGACTTGCTAATTGATATCGATAAATATGTACCCACCCAGTGTAATTATTTGTATAACCAGACATCTTTTGACTTTGAAGACTTTGTATCAGGAGAGGATATAAAAAAAATATAGATATATAGCATGTTGAATGCGAAGCACAAAACCTAACACATGTTATTAAATGTTTATCAAAATTCAATAAAAATATTTCGCTCAATTTTTAACACCATCTATTTTTTTTTTTTTAGCTTCACGCTTTTATCCCGCGTAGCAGGGTAGGCAGAAAGTACCTAGTGTCAAGACATTCCGTACTTCGCTTTCCTTTTTTTCTTAATTCGATTCACTATGTCTCACCAGAGCGAAGAAGTGAAAATAATTTAATTATAATCACTCCCTAGAGTGGGGATCGAACCCACAACCGATCGCGTTAAAGTCAGACGCCGTCCCACTGCGCCACGGCAGGCCTCGAACACAATCTATATCTATAAATAAATTTCAATTTCAAATGTCCCACGAATGCTAGAACTTCTAGACTTTTCAATTTCCACATAATTTTCGGTTGCCGGAGCTTCCACGTGAAGCTCTACACGTGAATGCTACAAACACGTGAATATAAAACCAGACTTAAATGTCATATCCCGCCCGCCCACAGTCTGTTTGATCTCGGTAAAGAGATTTCGATGTCGGCAACAGGCGGCCAATCAGTTTATGCAACCGGATGTAGATTTCCTAGTCCCCACTCAATTACTTTACTATTTCGTAAACCTTACAGCATGGCGTCTGGAGAGGTTTGCGTTAGTTCTATTTATCATATGTATCTGTTAATTGATATTAAAATTGACTATATTTGAATATTTTCTATATGAAATTTGGGACCATTGGTTTTTAATTACGACACTGCGGAATTAAACGCCGCACTTTAGTTTACTTAGAGGAACAATAAAACTAATTATTAAAATCTGAATCAGGATTCGAATCTGTAATCAAACTCGACTGCGCTACGATTATCTCATTATTTTTATATACATTTATATAAAAATTATTTTTATATACATTTATATTAAAATAGGTGTAGATAATATATTTAAAACCAACCTAGTCTATATAAAAAGAATAATCCTTTCAGATGAAGCAAAGCCAGTTGGTGACGTCTAAATTCTTCTAGGTATCAATGGATAACCCAAAGCCTTTATGCACGATGCAGGAATTCTTATTTGAAGTGATAATTTTTTTTTGTTTAGCTTCACGCTTTCATCCCGCATAGCAGGGTACACAGAGAAAGTAGCTAGTGTCAACACACTCCGTACTTCGCTTTCCACCGAATTAGAGACATTGCGTGTTCAATGGTGGAACTCAACGCCGCTCTTTGTTTTTACCAGAGCTAGGAAGTGAAAATAATTTAAATATTACTTTTAATTAGCAATTTTTTTTATTATTGTTGTGAAACTTATAAGTAAGCAGTATTTGAGGAAATTTTGCTGGTGATTTTAAAATATTTATATACATTCAATTTTGTTTGTCGATATCAAAGGAAAACGAGGTACGGAGTGTCTTAACACTATGTTCTTTTGTCTACCCCGCTATGTGACATAAAATATGTTACGTGGAAATAAAAATAAATATTACGTATTTCACGTGTATATACTTTCAATTTGTTTTGTATTGAGGTATGTACTTCATACCACTGTTGTCGATTCAATTATAATTTAGTGGTTTCCGTTAAGTGAGATACTTTAACTTCAGACTTTGTCCCAAATTATAAGTTATTCCGTTCCGTTATAAAATATTCCGTTCTCCGTTTTCCGTCTGAAATTCAGACATAACGTATTGACTGATAAAACGCTACGCCACACTTTATTCTACAACAGTTATACATTTTTAGAATTGGATTCAAACCCACACTCCCTCGTGTTTACAATCAGACGCAGTTCCACTGAGCCACAATGGCTTCAAAATTATAGCTTATATTACTTTGAAACACCAATACTGAATGAATGAATGAAATGAATATCATTCTAATCAATTACGGTATTTCTTAGCACACTTAGCTGATTTCGTTGTATGAAAGAGCCTTTACCGTGTCTAAGAAAATACTTCACTTAATATATTTGTTAATTTGATATTTTTTTTTTTTTTGATTTTGATTTGATTTTTAATCTTCACGCTATTATCCCGCTTAGCAGGGTAGACATGCACCCAGTGTCAAGACACTCCGAACTTTGCTTTCCACCGAATTCGAGACATTGTGTGTTTAGTGGTACTCAATGCCGCACCTTGTCTTTACCAGAGCGATAAATTGAAAAAAATATAAATATAATCACGGAGAGCGTCAAGTCGGGATCGAACCTACAACCGGCCTTTTCATAGTTAAAGGTAGATTAAGGTTTATATCATAATACATTGCCTGATTCAATGATAGAGTAAGTTCAAATCTAATTCCGGGGAATGTTTATTAATTCCGCATAGCAGGGCATTCAGAGAGAAACTAACGGCAAGACACTCCGTTCTCTACTTTTTGAACGAATTTGAAATATTGCGAGTTGAGGTTATAGATTTAAACACCGCGCTTTGTTTATAAGGAGCGAGGACTATTAGCTCCTGCGTTGTAGAAAACGTTATGGTCAGAGAAATCGTAGTGTAAAGACACTGAACGCCGTATTTTATCTGAATTTTAGACATTAATGGCATTATAATCAGAAAATGTTTTTTTATATATTTATTTTTTCATAGCTCCATTTATTTTAGTAGCCGCAAATAAAATCAAAAATTTCTGAATTAAAAAAAAAACTATGATTTTTTTTGTAAAGTTCCAGAAATCTTATTTTGAAAGGAAATCGATGAATTGAGTGTCACATCACTAGATTCTTCCAGATTCTAAAGAGATAACCGAAATTATCCTTTTCGCCATTTAAACGATTAATAAATAAATATATCCCATAATTAGACTTTGGGGCTAACTAGAATATTATCTACCTAGATTTCGTGATAAGCTAGGGTATAAGACCTATACTTTACCTTCCAAGAAGTCTAGATATCGATTTGGTACTACAAATAGAAATTCATTAAAAATTGATTGTCATTGACTACATATGGAATGGCCTCTTTGACGTAAACTCCTACTAAGAACTATAGTCTTTTCACTTTAGTCTTTTTAACAGTTATATTGACGGCGTTGAGCTCCGTCGCCTAGCGCACAATGTCAAAATTATGAACAGAGTATATTACACTAGTAACATGTGAATACATGCACATGATAAAATTCAACTATTTGAAACTTTGGAGAAACTTTCAGTCAGGGTGAACTGTTTTCATAACTGCGTACAGTTCTATAAACTACCTTATATGTATGTCAACTCATTATTAATTAAATATTAAACTTAATATGACATTTTCAGTTGAAATTTAAAAATTAATATACTTTCTGCAATATAAATTTATCATGTAAATAATAATAATTAGAGAATGGACGGAACTCAACGCCGCCTTTAAACTAAGCGGAAACCTTTATTTGAAAGTATGTTTGTACGTAGTTTCAAACTGATATATATATATATATATATATATATATATATATATACTTTTTAGCGATATCATACGTGGCATATCTGATACGTTTTAAAGTTCGACACATTGAAACATTAGAATTTATTATTAATTTTAAAAGTAAATAAAATAATTTTATATTACTGTTAATCTTTCTCTACTTCTAGAAATCTAATAATGAGTTTCCTTATTTATTTATTTAATAAAAATATATATACTTTTATATATATATTTGATTATGGATTCGAATCCACAAGGTTATGTTTATATATATATATATATATATATATATATATATATATATATATATATATATATAGGTTATCTAAAATAAAATATATATTCTAGCGAATTTAAGTAAGAAAATAATGAACCCGAAATATATCCGAATTATATAACGTTTTTTATAAATATATCAATTTATTTTTAACTTCACGCTCGCAGCACTCCATTTTCCGCCGAATTCGAGACGTTGCGTGTTGAGCGGCCGCGGCGGCCGCGCTTACCAGATCGAAATATTTTAAAAATAACCATTCCTTCGAGTGGCAATCGAACCTACAACCGATCGCGTTTACAGTCAGACCCTGTCCCACTGTGCCATGGTCAGTCTAATAAAAAAATATTTTTACTGGCACCCAAAACGCATTATTAAAAAGAATTATATATATATGCATAAAAAAAAATTATTTATATATAAATAATTTTTCTAATATTCTGTTAGGCCTTTGTAAGTTGCAATATGCCATACTAGAATAGGTGGTTAGGTAAAAGTAAGGTCAGCACCACATTTACCATACAATTTTAATTGAAAATCTTTCTATTTCCAGTACAAAATCAATATTTAAATAACTTGCTAGCGGAAATGTAAATATAATGGGTAATAAACGCCGGAAGCTGATAAAACATAGCGTCAGGCTTATTAATAACGTTCTAACTTCACATCCGCGCGTTTTAAGCGATCCTTAAAAATAATTAAGATAGTGGTAAAAAGAGTATTTTTTTAATTTTTTTTGTATAATATCTATTAAATATATTATATAACAAAATAAAATATATTTTGTATAATAAATAAATAATACTTTTTTATTATTTTTATATAAAAGTCCTAATAATTACTTAAATTTCATTTTTTTAAAAAATATAGTAAAGAGCAAACATAACATTATTCCGTTACCAAACTTATAAAAATGGTTTTAAAAAATTCGCCGTAGTTACAAAAGAACCGCGCGTAAAGTTCTAGTTATAAAAAATATAATAATTTTATAAAACAATATGATAAATAAAATAAGTATAAAATAAAATAATAAAAATAATTATTTTATTAAGATAAAATAAAAAGAACCGCTCGCTTTAATAGTAAAAATTATAACTTAAAAGGAAATTAACATAAAATATACGTACCGTGTCATCCTCCGGTCCGGATCCATCTCGGTTTTTTTCCAATTCACCCGTTTGATATAGTCTTTAAATACATTGTGACCAAAAGTGATAAAACTTTGAGCATTCAACAAGTAGCTCCCTAACAAGACGACGCGCGCGACGGCTAAGTTGTATGAAGATTATCAAAAAAAAAATTACATAAAATATTGTAGTAACTAAAGTTCAAACTAAGTTTAAAGTCAAAATTGTTTTTTTTTTTTAAATTTATTATTTTTTTTCTCAAATTATTTTTTTTCCATCTAAACAAAGTCACTTGGAAAATTTTCAAAGTGCCGTCGTGGTGACTGTCGACGCGATGTAGTTGCTGCCGAGGCGGTTGCAACAATAAATATGATCTGAGGGATGCCATGGGGCGACAGGGGCGGGCGGGGGGCCGCTGCATACGGACTGCAGCCATCCTGCTAATTAAACCTCTATCAAAATACAGCCCCCTGCTCAAACTGCCTGCTTGCCCAATCTGACTTTTTAATTCAAACCCTAATATATATTTAGAATAAAACGATTTCTAAGTGGATTTAAAAAAAATAGTACTTAAAAAATTTTAGTGCTTCCCGTTGCTAGGTCTAGGTCACGCAGCCTCCCCCCGCTGCTCGCCGCTTTGGGATCGATGCGTGCCAAAATTACTGCGCAATTCTAAAATATATATAATTGAGATGAATTCGTGACGAGCCAAGTCATTATATACGCTTAAGTTATTAGATCATTCCTGTAAAAGTTCATTCTTCTCACATCTCGCCCTTAACAGCAACGGCAATACCTAAGTGTAAGAATTAGGTCATACGGACAGAGTGCGGGGCGCATGCGCGCGTCGGCGTCGCGCGCATCCCTTTGTTCGTACACCACCGCCGCGTTACGACACGGTAACCGGATTCCACAACTGAGACCTCGAAGACTTCGCTTCTCATGTTGAGTAACTAAACCTGCCAATCCGGTGAGTGCCCCGTCAGCCGCCCAGGCACCGAACTTCCTTCCTACCGCGATAGATTTGTGGTTAGATGTTTTTTTACGATGTTAAATCGAATTAGCGGACTAGATTAGCGTTAGGGCATGCATGCTTATCTATGTTTACGTCTTTGAGTGTTCGATCTGAGCCCGCAATGTCCTTTCCCTCGAGCGTGAAAGTGTTTTATTACAGATGAGATGTTTGTAGGGAGTTAAGATGGTGTTGCTAAGCGTAGGAGCGGAATGAGGCGGCTCGAGATGCAAGGCAGGGAGGGCGTCGGGAAGGACGGCATCATGTCGCGCAGCGAGTCCACGGTCAGCCGCTACACGCCGCACACGCCGCACACGCCGCTGGGCCCGCCGGACTCTGTCAGCGTCGACTCCAATCCCATGCCCACCATATACCGGTATGACTCCAGCGCCGTCCGGAGGGAAGACGCGCCTTGTGAGGGCGATTCACGCTGGTACTCAATGCCAAGTCGAAAATCGCCCTCATAAACTAGGGTATTCTGAACAATCGATAGCTGTAAGTAAGCTGTGTGTCCGCGATATCAGACATCAATAATTAATAAGTATCGATTGGGCAGTGTGCCGTCGAGTCGCTGGACAACTGCACGATATATTCTCGTACCTTATAGACAAAACCATTAAGCAACCCCTACGTCTTCTCCCAGCGGAGAGCTAAGCATTCCGCATTACACAGCGAACGACGCATGCGAGTAGGCACCGAGGCGACGTATCTTTTGCGAAAATGTTAAGTATATGAAAACAACCTTGGTCTGATCGATTGCGAATTGAGTAAGTTTATGTATGTGAAGTTGGTTTAAGAGTTTCCCATCAATCAATCGTTCGATCCGGTCACGGGGTATATACGAACAGCTTAAGATACAGCCAACTATGTATGTAGTACGACGCTTGGCTTGCTCCATCGCTACGGGGAAGACCTGCAGGTACGGTATCCAGTCCCACTCTTGCTTCGTCACCGAGCCTCATATTCTTAAATCCTCTTCCTTGCTGGTCACTGTCTTCTCGCCACACTTCTCTCGCTTCTTAGTCTACCTTCATTAGATGTTAGTTAGTTACGTAGAAAATGGATAGCGAAGTTATATATATATATATATACTCTATTATCTATTTTTCTAAAATATGTAAAAAAAATTTAGTGCATTTTACTATAAAATCTGAACACACATGTCACATGTAATGAGATTTTGTTATTATTAATATGTTATTATTGAGACTGATTTATTTTATACGTAATTATGTATGAGAAACCTAAGCCGTGCTGAAGTATTATTTTTAAACCTAAAGCTCTTTACACTCACATTTTCTATTCTATGAAATCAGACGCACAGAACTGTAGTGTAATAGGTTTCAGGTAGTCTAGATACCAATAGATATTCTTAAAAAAATTCAGTGAAAATTTTGAAACTTTACAGCTAACACATAGATATTTAGAATAGAAAATATATAGAGTAGATTGAGTTTGCAAATTTTTAGTTAATATATATATATATATATATATATATATATATATATATATATATATATATATATATATCGTGCCACTCCACTAATTTAAGAATATGTTTTTGTATAATTGAATTGCCATGACACGTCAAGCTTGTATTAAAATTAATAATAAATAAAAATTTGAGCGGCATTGCGGCATTGAGTTCCGCCACTTAACACGCAATGTCTCGAATTCGGTGGAATACGAAGTACGGAGTGTCTTGACACTAGCACTGCTTTTTGTCTACCCTGCTATGAGAGATAAAAGCGTGACGTTAAAACTAAAACAAAGTTTCAATAATTGAATGTTTATCTTCTCAATATATAAAATAAAATTATATACTATAAAAAATAATATGAACAGAAAAGATTTCTTTCTTAAGGTGATTCTCATCGGGTTTATCGTTTTTTACCTATATAAAAATTATAATATTCTTATAATATGCAAACGTAGCTAAATTAACATAAAAAACAGTCACTCATTTAAACACTGTACTGGCATTAATAAAGTATAGAATTGATTTAATAAGTATTCAATTATATGATAACAGTAAATGTTGAGCTTCTCGCCGTCTATTCTCAGCAGAACTGCCTTTCCATCTAGTGGTACCTTTCCGTAACACTAAGATGGACATTTTTTTCAGTTAATTAACGATTTCAAAGGGCTTTTTGTAGCCTAATTAAATAAAAGAAAATTCTGATTTTGAACATATCTCTAATGAATCTATTTAAATTATTTGCCACATTCATATTTGATATTATATGTATCTACTTACCGCTAACTAAGTATTATAACGAATAAAAAGATATATGTTAAAATTAAAAAAATATACTTAAATCAACTTCAAAATGGATTGTAAAAAAAATTGAGTTGGAAGAATAAAGAATCGTTCTTCATGCATCATACGGGATTCTTAAAGAGAAAGTAGAGATTTGTCACACCGTTCTTTACTTTACTTCGCGTTTCATATATCATAGTGACAAAACTCAACGCAATACTTTTTATTAAACGAGTAATAAAGGAAAATATATTTCTTAGCTTCACCCTTTTATCCCGTATAGCAGGATAGACATAATGTACCTAGTGTCTTGACACTACGCATTTCACTACGAAAATATTTTCAACAATAAATACCTAGAGCAAACATTGAACCTACGACCACCAAACATAATAACATTCATTACACTATTGCAAGACAAATGGAAGGTAAAGAACGATGTGACGCACCTTCTATAATATAGTACTAAATACTGTGAAATTTGTTAACCAGATGTCGTGCCCCAATCGCCTCCCTTGATTGTATGGACGAATTTAGTGCGAATTCTCAGCAGATGCTAGATCAAGGTACGTAATGAGCATGTATCAGAAAAAAAATATTATTTGATAGTAAATTGTCATTTAATTCAGCAACGCAATCTCTACGTCTATGTCTGAGGAAATTATTTATAATTATAATAACAATCCAATCAAACATCATCAATGAAAAGTTTTTCTATTAATTAGCACATTAAATATAGAAATTCATATATAAAGTCCTACCAACAGCCGGCGAGATGAATATTTCGAAGCATATGTCTATATACATGGGCAATCACACCAGCATGCCATCGTCAGTCACTCCTGGACTCCGGTATAAGAATTTAGGCAAATCTGGTTTGCGAGTGCCCAATATTGGGCTTGGTCTATGGACTATGCTGAATGAGGACTGCGCTGAGGATATCATCATGACCGCATTGGAGAACGGAATTAATCTATTTGATTTGTCTGAAGCGCATTGTGGTAGGTGGAAACGATATTTTACAATATTCTTCCTCCAAAAAGTATATATAGAAACTACATATTTTTGACAATTGCAGCAAGAGGCGAAGTGGAACTCGGTAGAATACTCAAGAAGAGGAACGTAAGACGCACTAGTGTTATTATAACAACAAAAATATATTGGAGCACTAAGTAAGTATCTGTTTGAAAAATATTTTCTTAATAATTTATATGTTTCTTATTGTTATCATATAAAGGATATATGTTGTAAGGAATTTTCCTAGCATTCTTCACTTCACTTTATTTTTATGTAAATTGTGCCTAAGATAGTATTCTACAAGAATTACCAATACTGTCGACTAAAATATTACAAAAATTAATTAATTTGAACAATAAAAAATCTGCGGAGAAATCCGTCTACCATAAAACTTAAACTAACCAAAGAGCCTCCAAGCTTAGAAGAAAAGGACGAAGTAAACAAGTCAGTAAATAGTAAGATATAATATCAAGTTGAAACTAACTTTCAGGGTAATATTTGAACTCATTTGAGAGATGCAATGCCGTTGATAGATAGATAGACACATAAACACTTGCTACCGCTAGCGTTTACCATTCCGCTGATAGCTCGATGAATTGCTTTAACTATATATGTTTAACGCTTGGTTATAATGCTTTTGGCTTTTCTAGTACCTAATATAAAATCTCAATTTATTAGGTTTCCTCATGCTAACAGGTCGGATGAAAGGGGTTTGTCTAGGAAACACATAATTGAAAGCGTGAAAGCATCTCTACAGAGACTCCAAGTGGAATATATTGACGTTGTACTATTGCACAAAACTGATCCAGTATGTCCTATGGAAGGTAGGGATTACTTAAAATTGTATTTATATTTTCTATATTTTATTTTATTATTTTTTTTAAACCTTGCACATCTTGACAGAGTTGGTAAGAGCGATGACGTTTGTGATCAACCAAGGTTGGGTTATGTATTGGGGAACAGCGCGTTGGTCACCTTCAGAGGTGAGAAATTTCATATTTATACTGCTCTAATTTCTAAATAGGATAGATACAAAATAAAGTTATTAGGAACGACGTGTGGAAGTAGACAGGCACTCTATTAACAATCGTTTCGTCTCGTATCTCATATTAATAAGCAAACTCCGCATTTACGTAACCAGACTAAGAAAATCAAAATATTTTATAGATAAACATAAAAAATACTTCAGTCGGGACCTAAACCCACAACAGTTCCACAAATTTACTAACAAACTTATAAACTTCCCGACATTGAAAAATTTGTAACACTTAATACTATTACTTGCTATTTTAATGTAAAAATAAACCAAAACAATTGAAGCCATACAGACAGATATCCGCTTCACGCCGGTCAATTGTCTATTCACAACCAAACGTGTCCGGTCGCCCATATACTTGAGTTGTCAGTAGAAAGCTCTTCTAGACGACGTCTTTAAGGACTTTGCCTGTAAATAAAATTTGTAAAATAATTAGTTAGATATCTTTCTAGCGTATTGTTTTTTTAGTAAATTACCAAAAACATTTTAAATGCCTTTGAATATACAAAACATTCAGTTCAATTATTCAATGTTTAGAAAAACGTATAAAAATTTGAACGAATTCAAATCCGCGACTTTGGGAAACCATCGAAGCGGCTGCATCGATATTTTTAAACGCAAAGAAATTTGGAAATCTGAGAATACAAAATTCTTTTCTGAAAGATTATTTCACTCTTTATGTAGGTAGGAGAGAGTGAAATAAAATAAAGTAATCAGACGAAACGCGGCGTTGAGTTCCGCCACTGAACACGCAATGTCTCAAATTCAATGGAAAGTAAAGTATAGAGTGTCTCGACACTATGTACTTCCTATCTACCCTACTATGCGGGATGAAAGCGTGAAGCTGAAACCTTAATCCCAATTACTATATTTCTTTATTTTTCAATGAAAAAATGTCAAAATTTTCTCTTTAGATAATGGACGCGTACACTAACTGCAGACAGTTCAACTGCATAACGCCAATCGTAGAGCAAACAGAGTATCATATGTTTTGCAGAGAGAAACCAGAGCTGTACATGCCGGAATTGTATCACAAGATAGGTGTCGGTAAGCAATTGTTATTGATAGCTTAGTGGTCACACGCTTTACTTACTGCTTTCAAGGAGTTTCATATAATTTAATATAAATAGTAATCATTAAATATTATTAACATAATGTAAAACGGAATGAAGCATGCCCAAAATAATTGACAGTTGGTACAGGCGCGTGACCTATCATAGGTGGTATTACTTGTTCATAGGCGTCATGTGTCTGATCCCAGGGATGATGGCTTGGTCCGCGATCACTACTGGCAAAGGGCTTGGACGTGAGGAGATAACAGGTCTATTCGCTAAGTCGAGATTCAATAGGAAATATAGCACGTTTAGCTGGTGTGAGGAAGATCTGGCTGTGGCGGATGTGAGTCAGGTACGGGATTTGCTGGAAGTGATTAATTTTTATCGGATTTTGATAATAAAATTTGGATCTGACTTGGAAATGTTGCGTTTTGACAATATTTCCCCATTTCTGTCTAGTCAGTATGTTTAATAAATATGGTTCATTTAAAAGCAGAAAAGATCTGTAATGAAAGATTAATTTTTATTTATTTGAGGCCGGTCGTGGCGCAGTGTGACAGCGTCTGACTGTAAACACGATCGGTTATGGGTTCGATCCCCACTCGAGGAAGTGATTACATTTAAATTATTTTTACTTCCTCGCTCTGGCAAAGACATAGTGCGGCATTGAGTTCTACTACTCAACACGCAATGTCTCGAATTTGGCGGAAAGCAAAGTTCGGAGTGTTTTGACACTAGGTACTTTCTGCCTACCCTGCCATACGGGATAAAAGCGTGAAGCTAAAACAAAAATAAAAAAAATAATTCATATCTCCCTAGATGCGAATTTCTGGAAGCAAAGAACAAGTTGCAGGCGAAGAGCCCCGTACTTATGGTGACAAGTTACGTGACCTCGCCAGTCTTGCCACTACCATGAGTAAGATCATTTTAATAATAATACAGTATTTTAACAATAACGAATGTACAATTATACTTTACCTCTCTCACGCAATAGATTGTTCCATGAGCCAACTAGCCGTCGCCTGGTGTCTTAAGAATGAATCAGTAAATTGTTTACTACTTGGCGCGACAAGTGTGGAACAATTCAAAGAAAATATTCATGCGTTACAAGTAAGTCAATTTAAAAATATTTATGCATACCTCTTTCACCACGTCCACAGTCATTACCCTCGTCATACACACCATTAGGGGGGTCTTCACGATTCTTACGCGACTTTCCTCCAGTATATTTGATACTTGATTTTCGAAGGTCAACCGAGGTCTACCGATCTCTCGCACCGCTCACCTTTGATTTATAAACCTTCATCCGCTCGACGTGCACAAACCACATGAGCACGTTCTTCTTCATTCTAATCTTAAATCAATTTATTTTCATTATTATTTTAATATGTTTATTGCAATTTATTATTTTTTTTAGCTTCACGATTTTATCCCGCATAGCAGGGCAGACGGGAAGTACCTAGTGTCAAGACACTCCGTACTCCACTATATGCCGGATTTGAGACGCTTAGTCTTAACAGACCGGAGGAAAGAAACTAATTTTAAATATAATCATTCCACCGAGTGGGAAATGAACCCACAACCAATCTACAGTCGGACGCTGTCCCACTGCTTCAATAGATGGAAATCGATGCAATATATTCTTTTGCATATATAATTATTCATACTATTTACATTTGTAGATAGTGCCACAGCTCACACCATCAGTTATGGTGGAAATTGAGAGACTATTGTCAAACAAACCCCAAAGACCACCCATGGTGTCAACTCTAGCTATGCGCAATCAGCAGAACAGTAACACAGTGCGAGTAGACATGACGTGAGTACCATACAAATGTGTGTTGTGCGCCTTAATTAGCTTAAACCAGGTCATCGATCGTATACTTGCACCCCTTATACCTAATTGGTGTATATTTAAAAAGTCTATTTTTGAAATAGGTCGTTTGTCTGAATGTCAATTTCAATTTTGCTTGATATTTTGTTAATGGATATCTATTTTAGAGAAGGTAGAATATCTAGATCTCAAACTATTAGAATCCGTACACCAATTAAACATTTATATTGTGGGATTTGTTTTCTGTGTCGAGCTGATCCATTTTTGTAATATGTTCGCATTTCAATTTATAACCGAAGAAGCTTTTTGGTGTAGTTTAGTAAACTATAACTATGAGTCTGGCCACGTTGTATGTACGTGGATAAATTCAAAAAATCATATATATATATATATATATATATATATATATATATATATATATATATATATATACAACACAATATACCTTACCTCATAACAAAAGACAATAAGCTAGTGAGCTTGTTTACTACTAGTGGGGCATCCACATCAGCTGCCGGCTCTCCGAAGCCGGAGGACGGTGAAGGAGACGCCACGACACCCGCCAAGGAGACCGGGCGGGGCTTTTGTGAGATACAGTGACCGTGGTGGCGCGGAAGCACTGAGTCTGCTTCCAAATCTAGTAAGTCAAAGGTGAGTCAATCATTTTATTATTATTATAAATTAAAATAAATAAATTTAACGTTCTAACAACGAATATAAGTGAAAAGTATAAGAATTTTGACGTAGCCACACATATAAAATATGGTTTAGCTTTTAACAGAGTGCAAAGAGCTAGTAAAATCAAATATTCTTTGATCAATTAGGCTATTACAAAAGCTTTTTACAATCGTGAGTAAACAACGTACAACGTCAGTAGTGTCAGTCCTACACCAAACTACCACCAGCTCAGAAATCCGTTCAGCTGAAAAGACCCAGAAATTAAATATTGAGCATTTTCTCTTGCTAAAAGCTGCTCCTTTGAAATATATTTACCAAAATTTTATTGCCGTATGAACTTTTACAGCATTTATTTCCAATGACAAGTTTACATTTCTTTCATAGAATATTAATAATTGTTTGTTAGTGTAGTGTAGAAAAGTATTGCAATATTTATGTATTATCGATTCCACAGGAATCAGTTAAGGATAGTAAGCCCAAGTTTTTCCTGAACAACGCCGGTGAAGTGATTAGACGCGTTGGTGAGTATTTCCAGTTGATGATAATTCCAAACGACATTTTGACCAAATTATTATGAGCCTAAAAAATTTTAATAAATTAAGATGAAAAAAAAAAAGTATAATTTTAATTTCTTTTTGCTAATTAAATGAATATTCATATTCTATATAAGTAACTCAAAATAAAAACAAAAAAAATAATACATTAAATTTTTCTCAACAAACAGAACATGACGGAGTATCAACTGATGTGGTAATATCCGTGTCGTCATTAAAGGGGAAACAGCCAGCTTCAGGTGGTAGTAAGGTAAAAAAGTCAAAATCTGATAATTCCAGGCCTCGTTCATCCTCCTTGCAACGATCGTCATCTGGACAATTGTCTGTGACTAGAGATAGACGAAGGTCGAGATTCGATTTAGCATCCCCAGCTGATTTATAGATACACATAAATGTCATCAAATAACCTTTCATTATCCAGTGCAACCTCAATATAACAACTGTTGACTGTTTATAGTGGAGGTTTGTTATATAGAGGTTGTTGGTCGTTATAACGAGGTAATATAGAATTTTAATAGTACGAAATACGTCATGTTGATACATGAAGTCGTGACTGCCGTTTTGATTAACTGTTTGGACAGGTCGTATACTTGACTAAATTCTTTAAATGGAGACCAATAACATTTTCTGTAATTATTAAAAAAAACGTTATATATTGATTGATTTTTTGGCAAACGGATTCGTAATGTAAAACTGTACTTTGCATTAACACTTGCTAGCAGTTCGGGGCGATTTCGAAAAATTGTTTTATCGAGAAAATTGTTATATTGAGGTTCGTTATATTAACGTTACACTGTATATATTTATTTATCTAGATATCATAATGATTGTACACTCGGCATATATAATTGTTAAAATTGGATGTTGTTACTAATTTTTCATATATTTGTAGAATAATTGTATTTGAAAACTATAATATATTTTTACACCAATTAATTGATAATAAATTTAGATTAAAATTTAAATTTAGAAAAAAATTACATTTTTCATAATTTATTAGATATGTGTTATTTGTTATATATATATATATATATAGTTTAATTATTGTTGTGTAAATGTACAAGTGTATAGTGTCAAAGTGAGTGTACATTCATAATCACATTGTAAACAAAATGAGACATAGATTATAAATAATCAAAAAACATAAGAAAAATAAATAATCTATTACAGTAAACCACAAGAAGTTAAACACACATATGATCCAGTAGCCAGTTAGAATGCTGTGATCAATAAAATACACCTATATTACGTTTATTATATTACGTATATTATAATGGAAATGAAGGAAGTCGCCATAAGAAGTAGAATAGATACAGTAAAGTGCAAGGCACATTACTAACTAAGTTAGTTCACATATAGCCTTTTGTATAGATAATTTGGAATTATACAGCTTTATTGTATAATACAATGTTTGTATAATATATATTATATTATATTATATTATGGTGTATTATAGAAAAGTTTAAATTTTTCATAATAAATTTAACTAATTTATTATTATGTTTATATACTTTTAGCTATATATTAATTAATATATGCACTAAATGTTAGCTTTACAGAGAAATATAATTTATTATGTATAAGAATTTGAATTGATATATATATATATATATATATATATATATATATATATATATATATATATATATATATGCTACAAATGTACGTGGAAAGTTCTAGATGTATAGTACGGATAATCTATAGTTACAGTCGTTAGGCATTTAGAGTGTCTTTTACTATTATAGGAAAAGTAAACCGCCGCGTTCACGATAGGCATGCACGTGTAGCTCGATAGTCGCAAGTCACGATAGATAGATTGTTTCAAAAAGTTATAGTGAACACATATGAAAAGCTTTTGTAAGTCGTTCATAAATTTATTTAGAAAATATATGATATACTTATTATGTTCAATTTGTTAAAATTTTCTTGAAGTTGTAAATTTGTAATAGGACCGTTAACTATATTTAAATTTTTAGATGTTCAGGTTTTTAAGTTTCCAATACAGACCGGGCTAATGTTCGTTCAGTTTCGTTATTTCAACTAAAATTTTGGTCACGGGCTCGAATCCTGCTCGGGGATTGTACAAATAAAAACCTTATCTAAATAAAAATGCATAATAGAGTAATTAATACATTTAAATATGGGAAAAGTCCAGAAAATTATAACTAAATTCAGTCAGTGGTCAGTCGAACAGTCAGTCAAGTCAGTCAATATTGTTACGGAGACGGGTCAGGTCAGTTCTGTTTTAAGCCAGAATAAGCGTGGATGCGGCGAACATCAAGTCAGCGATGAACTAAATATTATACCTAATTGATTCCTTTGAATACTAATTAGGGAAGCTAGTTTTGTAAGGAAATTGTAAAATTCAATATATCGCTTCCACTGCTTGCATTAAAGTAAGTATCTGGCTTAAAATATTATTATATATATATTAATATACTTTAGAACCAACTAAATGAAAAATACCTAGTAAGTCTTAATTTAATTTATAAGTGACTGATAACGTATTGATAAGAAATCTTTATGGATCTTTAGGGAATATTCAACACATGAATGCTTAAATAAATATAACAGCACTTGCAAAATAATCCGCTTCTAATATAATGTTAAATATAGGGTATTGGGGGACAAAAGGAAAAAGGTTACCGATAAAGTACAAATCGATATCAGTTGTTAGTGTGTTAATAATTTTGTCGTTTGAAATATATCAAATTTATAATTAATGGGGAATTTGTATGTCTCGACACTAAGTTACTTGCTCTAGATAAAGCGCGTGGTTGAGATCCGCAACCCAATCAGTTTGTCTTGAATTCCAACGGATTTTGTTGAACGTTCAATTTTTATCATCTATGCTATAATATGACTAAATGCAGCGTTTAATTCCGCCACTCAATAACTTAATATCTTGAATTCAGGTGAATATTGTAGAATAGTCAGTGACAGTAATATGCTATATACAACACGACTAAATGCAGCGTTTAGTTGCGCCACCTAACAAGGGACAACAAAGTGTCTTGACACTCAATGAACCAATCGTTTATATTTTTGACATATTATAAACATGTCACCGTTTGAAATTAATTTAGTATTTGATGTTTTTATTTACAATGTAGGCACGATTTTCTATTTGCTAGTAATAATATATAATAGTTCTAGGATCTATATATTTATGTGTATTTAAAAATTGCGTTTTTTTTTAAATAATTTAATCAAAAGCCATGTAAATTGTTTATTATATTATTAATATACAATAAATATTTAAAATAGTTAATATAGTATATTAGTAAATATGTTTATATAACAAATTTCATTGGATATAGTTAGAAATAAGTTGATAGTGTGATCTGTGCTTCTATTAAAAAAAAAAACGCTCACGAAATGTATGACGAAATATATTTTTTCAAATTATATCTACTTTGTTTAAAATATATATTTTTTTTGAGAATATTTTAGTAACAAATAAAATATAAAGGTTTTTTTTCTTTTTTAATATTTTTCCGTATGGATTCTTATGATTTTCATACAAAATATTTTACTAAGGGCACAGACATTCTTAAAGTAGATAGCCCAAATAAATAATTATTATAATATATTTTAAACCACAAAATTAGATTTTGACATAGATAGCGCAAAAAACAGCCATATGTATAATCATATTATATTTAGTGATAATGTTCTATTTAATTGTATTTAAATATTAAATTGGATTTAAGTGTGTTGTTTAAAATGTGTCTTTATTGTATTATATCAATAGATATATTTTATTCAATGTTTTACCACGTATTAGTCTAGTTTCGAAATATTTGGGCCAGAAACAATTCACTAATAAAAGCACCTCACTGTATACATGTGTTTTATTTCTAATGACAAATAGTTTTTTTTTATTCCAGAGTAGATAAGAACTACTTAGTGTCAAAACACTCCGTACTTCGCTTAACGCCGCAATCATATTTACCAGATGATTATATTTATATTAAAATAATATAAATATAATTATCACCCCTATTGGAATCGAACCCACGACCGATCTCATTTACAGCCGGACGCTGCCACACGACCCCGGCCGCTATGAGCCTTATTTAAGTATTCAAGCAGACCTTTAAGTAATAAGTAATTCTAAAGTAAAATTCATATGATAAAGATATTTTAAACCGTTTCTTTAATAATTAAATAATTTTCTTGAAATTCCGGCATTTTATTAAAAAAAAACATACGATAAATAGAAATGGAAATTTATATATTAATAACGAGAACTGAGGAGTATGAAATTTGGCACAGTTATAATTTACTTAGAGGAGAAACATGGCTATTTTTTTTAAATAATGCATTAATAACTTAAAAAAATAACTTAATATTATCATAACCCCTAAAGGGAATTGAACCCACGACTACTCGCACACACTGTATTCACTGCACCAGACTATATCAAAATATATTTTTATATAAATAATTTTATTTTTAAAAAAATAAATTAACTTCATAATAACTAATAAGATCTTTGATTTTCGCGATTTTTATACATTTTAAATGAAACTATTTAACCGGATTAATCGCGTAACAAAAAATACAAAAAAATAATTATATCAAACTACCGCCATCGAATCAACTGACAGACGAATGCCACCTCAGTTTACCTGTGACCACGGACTACTGTAAAGTGTTCTAAACATCAGGTGTCCAAAAATGTATTTTCGAATACCAAAATATACGCGATTAATCCGGTTAAATAGTTTCATTTAAAATTCGTAATAACTATACAACTAGCTACACTTTGTATACTTTCTTACGACTAATTTACCTATTTACCTATATCTCTGAAACTGCTGGACCGATTTTAATGAAACTTGTACTGTTCTCTAAGCTGAAGTACATTTAGCTTAACTTAGAAGAATCATCTCGATATAATATTTAGTTTTAGAGATATTCGTGGATAAACATACAAACATACAATAACCAAATTAAGCCTGACTTGCTGTGAAGCCTGAATAGATCGTACTCAAATATTATTCAAATCCAACAATATTACATACATACGTATCAAAGTGATAACCTCCTTTTTTTGAAGTCGGTTAATAAATAATACATAATAATGAACGAGTGAATAATTAATAATTATCAAAATACAAAATCTTACCATTATCTTGAGGCCCGTCGTGGCGCAGTGGGACAGCGTCTGACTGTAATCATGTTCGGTTGTGGGTTCGATCCCTCACTCGGGGGAGTGATTATATTTAAATTATTTCTACTTTATCGGTCTGGTAAGACAAAGCGCGGCGTTGAGTTCCACTACCCTACACGTAATGTCTCGAATTCGGTGGAAAGTGAAATGTGTTTTGTCTTGATACTAGTTACTTTCTGTCTATCCTGCTATGCAGGATAAAAAGCGTAAAGCAAAAAAAACCTCCAGTAAATTAAAATAAAAATATTAAAATAACAATGAAAATAAATTGATTAAGCATACGATTTAATATTAAAAATTAGAATGAAAAAGACCGTGCTCAAGTGGTTTGTGCACGTCGAGCGGATACAGGTTTATAGATCAAAGGTGAGCGGTGCGAGAGTTCGGGGAGACCTCGGTTGACCTTCAAAAACACAGTATCAAAGGCACTGGAGGAAGTTCATGTAAAAAAGTGTGAGGGCTCCCCTAATGGCGTGTATGAAGAGGGAGGCGAAAGAGGTATGCAGGGACCGTAGCGCTTCGCGCTTCGACCTCTCTGACTACCCATACAAGAGATAAAGCTTGAAGCAAAAAAACATAGAAAATATAGAACAAAAGTGGCATTTTGTAAAAGAAACAGTATCTAATTTTCTATATATTATACATTCCCGTTTCTCCGCTCTGCTAAGACTAAGAGCGGCTTGATTTTAGACGGATCTATCAATAGTCTTAAAGCCTTTAAAATAACAGTTTATATATATATTAAATAATAAAATATTTTCAAGTCTTCATACTAGAAGAATTAAACAAAATAATCCACTAAAGAAACTATCAAGTTTAAAGTGTAATTTTTTGTCACGTGTCAGTCGAATTAGGTCAACCGTATCCTTCGGTTAGCTAGAACTATTACGCGTAGAGGATTGACACTTGAGGCCGGTCGTGGCGCAATGGGACAACGTCTGACTGTAACGTGATCGGTTGTGGGTTCGATCCCCACTCGAGGGAGTGATTATATTTAAATTATTTTCACTTCTTCGCTCTGGTAAGACAAAGTGCGGCGTTGAGTTCCACCACTCAACACGCAATGTCTCAAATTCGGCGGAAAGCGAAGTACGGAGTGTCTTGACACTAGGTACTTTTTATCTAACTTACCATGCAGGATAGAAGCGTTAAGCTATAAGAAAATATATAAAATATGAAAAATACCGCTTCACATTCGCAACATAACGAAAGCGTTTGACAATACACGGAATTATAACATCCGTTTGCCAAATGCCTCGTACAGACAAAACACGTTGTTTAACTCCACCAAACACAACCCAGAACGAGCGGAAATAAGAATACAACACACAATATCATTCAACGTTAATCCAAAACAAAAACATTTTTTGAACGTTAAATAATTTAGTCACAAAATAAAATTAACGCCTCAGAACTGAAAAGAACCGGCTCAAGAAACACAGCGGGACTATAGTTTATATATAACGTCACTAAATAAAAAAAAATAGCAATTTCTATAATTTTCTAGAAAAAAAAACAGCTCCATCGTCTCAAACACCAGGTCAGCTGTACCAAGGTTAGTGTTCCAACAACAACACGAACACTGTGAGGACCAGAACGCGCTCAATTAACGACACTCATCCCTCTAATAGCTCGTCCGAGATATTCAAGATACTATAATATACTACAACGTTGCGCTGGCCAGACGTGGGTAACAATGTCACTTGTATACTTTGATTGGTTGGATTATTTAGTTTTCGGGGCGATGTTGCTTCTGTCTTCTTTAATAGGTGTTTACTTTGCGTTTTTCGCCACTAAGAAACAGAACACAACCGCCGAATACCTCATGGGCGGGAAGACGATGGGCATGTTTCCAATTTCCATGTCCCTGATTGCAAGGTATTGTTCTAGATATAGTTGTTTTTTTTTTTCTTTGTAAAGTTTTTGGATTCTTTTTTCTTGTTTATTTGTACGTATTTCATATTTTTTTTCGTTTGCTCGATACGTTGGCGAATTTAATTTCACTTGCGAATTATTTTAACTTGATATGTATAATATTAGATATAATTATTATCTTAGTGATTCCTCTAGATTCTGTTCTTTATATTGTATATCGTCAGTGTTCAATATTGTATCAAGAGTGGTTTTATATATATATATATATATAGACACGTGAAATTCATTAATTAAACGGATGAAATCTTCATATTTGATTTCATCCGTTTGACACAGAAAGTATGAAATTAAAAATTAAAAAAAAAACAATTTAAAATTCACGAACCTTTAAATTTATACGTAAAACAATTAAAATAAAAATATCACGGAGTACAATAATTACAAGGAGATTGTTTCTAGGTAATAAGAGAAACTCACACTATTGCCAGCCCTTATAACCAATCAAAGTACTTAAATGAATGAATGAGCGTGGGGAACTATAATTTGTAAGAGAACTTCCTTTGATTTGATTCGATATTTTTTTTTTCGCGGATTCAATGACTACCTAATTTTTTTTTCTAAATTTATATATAGAGTATGTACGCAATTCTGTCTGTCTGTCACTATGGATATTCTTAGTCAATTCTGACATTGGCATAACTAGCAATAGAAAAAAAAAGGCAGATTATTTTATATATGTATATGTGTATGGGATGACTATAATTTCAAAATGCCAGGTGTATTGAATTAAATCCTATCAACCAATAACCAAAAATCACAAGATGAAATTTCATAATCCGTAAACCAAATTTCATAATCCGCAAATCAAATTTCATAATCCGCAAATCAAATTTCATAATCCGCAAATCAAATTTCATAATCCGCAAATCAAATTTCATAATCCGTAAATCGAATTTCATAATCCGCAAATCAAATTTCATAATCCGCAAATCAAATTTCATAATCCGTAAATCGAATTTCATAATCCGCAAATCAAATTTCATAATACGCAAATCAAATTTCAAAATCACTGAATCAACTTCAAAATGCATTTGCATACAAACGTGATAAACATAAGTAACTTAGATACCTAAATGACTAAATTGGTGCACAAAAATAGACTGACCTTAAAGCGTCTATTGCATCGTTTCTATGGAGCGGACCGGCTTCTATACAATGTATATGTGAGTATTGTAGCCCCTACAATCGTCCTTATATCTAATATCACGTTGGCCGCCTGAGGGCAATCAATTCATAAGCTAGACGTAGACGTGTTCATAGTCTAGGAATCTTCCTAGCGTCTAACGACGAACGGACAGTATATATATATATATATATATATATATATATATATATATATATATATATATATATTTATATATATTTATATATATAAACCTTAATCTCAATAAAGGATAAGAGGACGGTCGTGGCGCAGTGGGACTGTACACGCGATCATTTGTGGGATTTAAAGTGTTGGGTTTGTATGGGTTTTAAAGCGGCGTTGAGTTCCACCACTCAACACACAATACCTCGAATTCGGTGCAAAGCAAAGTACAGAGTGTCTTAACACTACATAAGTCTGTCTACCCTGTTACGCGGGATAAAAAGCGTGAAACTAAATTTTTAAAAAGTCCTGAAGATTTTCTTACCTCACTGTAGAATTGAAGTCATAAAACACGAATTTAATCCTTTTTTTCGATATGGCTTAAAATATATTATGGAAATGTTGTTCAATTCTTTAAAATTAAGCTAAATTTTAATTATTACGTGAAGGAGGCCTTCCTTCACTTAATATCTAAAATTTATCTTTCTCCATTAATAAGTATTTTCATTTGTATAAATAAAATATAATTAGTACATATCTGTCAGACATTGTCTTACTAGAGCGAGGAAGTGAAAATAATTTAAATATATTCACTCCCCCGATTGGGGATCGAATCCACAACCACTCGCATTTACAGTCAGATGGTGTCCCACTGCGCCACCACCGGCCTCACATATCATAGCTTGTACTCATATATGTTTAGCAAAAATGAAAGTTCGTGATAAATTATTTGGAAGTTATAATAAAGTCAATAAAATCTTTATATTTCTTAAGTAGGGTAGTTGGTAGAACGTAATTGGTTAGAAAGTTTGTTCTCTTTCATTTTCTACTAACGGATCTTAACGCCGCACCTTCTTTTTATCTATTTAAATAGCGGTTTCACGCTTTATCTCACATAGACTACCCAGAGTCAGAGACGGCAGAGAGTGTCAAAACATTTTCTGTGTAGATGTAGGAAAGAACGTCAACCCAGTAAACTACTTTGCGTTATCTATAGGAATTGAATGATTAAATTAATATTATTTTTAGGTAAAATAAAAAAAAATAAACTTTCAATCAATTTTTCAATCAATTCTTTTTAGCTTCACGCTTTTATCTCACTTAGTAGAATAGGCAGAAAGTACTTAGTGTCAAGAGACTCCGTACTTCGCTTTCCACTGAATTCGAGACATTGCGTGTTGAGTGGCGGAACTCAACGCCACACTTAGTCTTATCTGAGCGAGGAAGTGAAAATAATTTAAATATAATCACTCCCCCAAGTAGAATCCAATCCACAACCGATCGCGTTTACAGTCAGACGCTGTCCTACTGCGACCGTCCTCTCGATCAATTTAAAAATAAAAAAAAATGAATTTAAATTTCAAAACATGAAATTGATAGGTAAAAACTAAATCGTATAGCCCAGTTAAGATACCTGATTTAAAATATAATATTTGCTTATAAGTATATAGAAACAACTTGAATTATCCTGTGGATGGTACATTGCCTTGCAGAGTGCTTGATAAAATATTCCATAATGCATTATTATTTAGATATTAGTCAAAATAAACAGACGGCGAAAACATTCCAAATTTTCATTGAGCATATAGTCAAAAATCTTAAAGAATTTAACTATAATATCACTGAATTTTTCATACAAACATATTAGCTTACAATAGTATTAAATTATAACTATTTTTGAAAAAACGTATAAAAATATGAACGCAGCGGGATTCAAACCCGCGCCTCTTGGATACCGTCCAATATCCAAGAGGTGCGGGTTTGAATCTCGCTGCGTTCATATTTTTATACGTTTTTTCAAAAATGTTTTCTATTCCTAAGTGTGGAATATCACTTTAAAAATAGTAAATATTAAATTATAACTAATTAAGCAAATGGTCTAAATAAAATTAATCAAGTGTTTCTGTCGCCCGTATGTAGTAGCGAAGTCAGTTAGTTAGAACTGGAGTAGAAAGGGAAAAAAAAAACACATAATTAATAATTAAATAAATCCATTATTTAAACTTATAAATGTGAAGTGTTTATAGCGTCTGACTGTAAACGCCATCGGTTGTGTGTTCGATTCCCACTTAGGGGAGGTGATTATATTTAAATTATTTTCCCTTCTTCTTTCCTCTGGAAAACAGACAAAGTGGGACGTTGACCTCCACCACTCAACACGCAATATCGCAATACGATGGAAAGCGAAGTACGGATTGTCTAGATACTATCAGTCTACCCCGTTACGGGGAAAAAAGCGTGAAGCGAGAATCTAAATATATTTATTTTAAACCGTCATTTGCTTTCAGCTACGTATCGGGGATATCGCTTTTGGGGTTGCCAGCTGAAATGTATACATACGGAACGCAATTGTGGACCATAGTGCTCTCCGAGTGGATAGTGTCACTGACTATATCTATAGTCTACCTGCCCGTGTTCTACGGCTTGCAAATTACTTCGACGTATGAGGTATGAAACTAAATATATATATATATATATATATATATATATATATATATATATATATATATATATATATATATATG
The DNA here is from genome assembly GCA_032432895.1 of Dryadula phaetusa. NCBI lineage: Eukaryota > Metazoa > Arthropoda > Insecta > Lepidoptera > Nymphalidae > Dryadula > Dryadula phaetusa. The sequence goes on from JAOYRS010000002.1 coordinate 1,103,651, forward strand.
ATTGAACTGATTTTAATGTAATTTTCACTCTTTCTTAACAAGTGTGCATTATATTGTAATTACTTCTCAGATGATTTAGTTTTTTTTTTAGCTTCACGCTTTTATCCCGCATAGCAGGGTAGACAGAAGGTACCTAGTGTCAAGACACTCCGTACTTCGCTTTCCACCGAATTCGAGACATTGCGCGTTGGGCGGTGGAACTCAACGCCGCTCTTGGTCTTTACCAGAGCGAGGAAGTGAAAATAATTTTTAATATAATCACTCCCCCGAGTGGGGATCGAACCCACAACCGATCGCGTTTACACTCAGACGCTGTGACCAGCCTCATGATTTAGTTATTATAATTTAATAATTAAGTTTATGAAAAATTTACTATAAGATAACAGTATTCTTGAATTTTTTTTAGTTTTCAATAAGGAAAAGCCATAAAATAGTTAGTTTTTTAATATTATTTCTATACAAATATAATAAACGACTGTATATATTTCTATAATACGTAACTACAAAATATTTGCCCAACGATTATCTCCATAGATGAAATAATGCACAGAAATGACAATCTAAACAGTTTGTATGATTCACCACGAATTTAGTTTCCTCGTGTAGTAGTTACCTCAAAATTATATTACACTAAAAATAGTCAGCCACTGCAGGTAGGCGGCGTGTTGGCTTACGTAGTGTCCAGTCATAACCAGTACAGATATGATGTCGAAATAGAACATTTATGTATAAAACTAACCTTTTCATACGTCATACTGAGATACGACAACATCCTAGCAAAGTGTGGCGTTTGACTGTAAACGAAATTGGTCGTGGATTCGATTCCCACTCGTGGGAATGTTCCTCTGTCCTGGTAATACAAAATGCGGCGTTAAGCTTCGCCTAACACGCAGTGTCCCGAATTCAGCATAAAGTGGCGAACAGATAGTTCAACCACTAGGCTCTCTCTGGCTACCGACATGTGTGAATAATTGATACCGGTACAGTTTCCGACTAGCTAACGCGGTCGATTGTGGGTTTGATTCCCGGGAGAATTAACTAATGATTATACTTAATTAATTTTACATTCTCCACACTGGTAAAGCAAAGCACGGCGTTGAGTTCCACTTAAAACTTGAAGCTGCTTTGAAAAACATAATTTGATAATTAACTAATTTCATTATAATTAAAGTAATTATGTTTACTTTCCAGTATTTACGTCTGCGGTTCAACCAAAACGTGAGGCTGCTTGGATCCATAATATTTATCATCAAAATGCTTCTATACATACCTATTGTAATATACGTGCCTGCTTTAGCTTTTAGCCAAGGTACCTCGTTTACGTTATATTGCATGAATAATGTATTTTTAATAATATTTTTAATATGAAATTTTAAATTTAATAAGTTAAAGAAATTTTCGATTGCCGATTTCGTGATATTGTGTATTGAGTGAAGGATGCCAATGCCAAGCCTTATCTTACCTGAGCGAGAAAACGAAAATAATTTTATATATAATCATTCCTCCGAGTGGGAATCGAACCCACAACCGATCGCGTTTACCATCCGACTACGCCAATACTGGCATATCATCAATTTTTTTTTGGTCTACAAAATAAGTTTTTAACCTTCAAATTGCTTCAAATTGATATTTTTGAATTTTAAAAAATCTGTGTTTTATAGCTTCATGCTTTTATCCCGCATAGTAGGGTAGACCAGATAGAAAGTACCCAGTGTCAAGACATTCGAGACATTGCGTGTGAGTGGCGGAACTCATCGCCGCACTTTGTCTTACGAGCGAGGAAGTGAAAATAATTAAAATATAATCGAGATCGAACCCACAACCACAATCCACTAAAATTTATTTTAATTCATATTAAAAAAAAACGGAATTTCTTTTAATTTCCCTCGACCGTAATCCTCATTTAAACTCAACATTATTAAAGCGTTCGTGCTTCAGTATAAAATTTCGAATTACAGTATCTTTACTATAATTATTATAAAATAAAATCCTTTTAAATTACACCAATGTAGTACAGTTGATTTGTATCTAATTCTGTCAGACGGTAGGGTGTTCAAATGTTTCTTGAATAATATTTACAATAAAAACAGCTTCATACTCGCTTAAGAAATTAGTCAAAAAAAAATATTGTTATATTCTATTTTCAATTACATTCCAATACTAAAATTTGTCTTCATCTGATAAGAGAAGGCACGGTGTTAAGTTCCGCCATTCAACACGCAATTGGAAACGGAGAGTCTTGACACTGTGTTTCCTTAATAGCTGGCTATCCGGGTGCTAGTTTCAAGACTCTCCGTTTCATCTTCCCATCCAAGTTCGCAACATTACGTGTTGAATGGTGGAGCTTAACACCGCGCTTTATTAATGGGATTAAAACAAATGTTAATATTGAAATGTAAAATTAATACATATGTATGTAGATATCAAAAAGCGTAAAATTATTGTCTATTTTCTTATTAAAAACTAAATATCTTAATATTATATTAATTTTCAGTAACTGGAATAAATCTGCATATGATAACTCCCATTGTATGCATTGTGTGCATTTTCTATACTACTTTAGTAAGTATGACTTTTTACTTTAATATATCAAATATTTACTTGTAAATATTAAATTTTAGTTCAATTCTATATTATTTTAGAAAAGTAATCTACGTTTAAGGAACTCGACTTCAAAAACAGTAAAGTGAAAAATAATTTAATATAAATTTAATTTAAACACATCTTGTAGAGCAATATTAATAAAATAACTTCTATTATTTCTTTATGTTACCAACTCGTGGGTTTGAAGTACGGCGCCAAGCAAAACGCCTTAGATATCCCTCCACTGTAGGAAATCAGCCAGAGAGAAATAATTTAGATTATTCGCTTTTAAATATGACTATATCACGAATTTACCGAAATATCTACTGGTAGAGACCTTTGTCGAATCTATACAAAGGGGATCCTCGGCTTACTATGAAACTCTAAAAACACCCACTGTTTTGAACTATACTCTATGGCTTCCCGTACTTTTTTTCAATTTGACTGACAATACTGACATTTCACGTTAACTGACGATTGTTTCGATTCTAGGGCGGCCTAAAAGCTGTTGTTTGGACTGACGCCCTACAAACTATCCTCATGTACTTCGGTGTTATATTTGTTTTGGCTTATGGTACTTGCCGTCTTGGAGGTGTTTCTGAAGTACTGAGAATTAACCAAGAAGGCGATCGATTGGATTTTTTCATGTAAGTTGTTTGTATTGTGAAAACTGGCACTGAGTTGTGCTCCGTAGTTTGTCTGTTCTATTGTATACAATATAGTAATCTGATTTGCCAGAGTGCGGGGCTTAATTACGCAACACCGTGTCAAATTATACCAACATTTTTAGTTCTAAAATTGAGTTGGAAGTGAAGTACAATTCTTTAAAGTCATTAAACATATATGCAGTTGAGGTGTAAAAAAATATATTTAAAAAACTTAAGTTATTCTAAGCAAAAACCTACGGTAGGATTCGAACCCGTGTCTATAAGAAACTATTATTAAAGGACTATATCAAATAATTATAGATAATTTGTATTATATTTAATAATTTATTAATATGGACAATAGTAGCGCAATGGGATAGCATCTGACTGTAAACGCGATTGGTTGTGGGTTCGATTCCTACTTGGAGAAATGATTATATTTAAAAAAACATCGCGGCGTTAAGCTCACCGCTCAACACGCACTATTTCGATTTTGGGTGGAAATCAACGCAGTGTCTTGACACTAGGTAGTCCCTCACCACTGTGCTATGCGGGATAAAGCGTGAAGTTGCTTGAATTTTACTATAATACAATTTTCTTAAAAATATATATATATATATATATATATATATATATATATATATATATATATATATATATATATATATACAATATAAAATATAATAATAGAATAATATTTCTCTACATAGAATGGATTTGGATCCAACTATTCGTCATACATTCTGGACGACGGTGTTCGGAAATTATTTCAGCTGGCTTGCGTCGTGTTCAGTCAACCAGGCCATGATACAACGCTGCCTTGCACTTTCCTCCCTCAGGAGGGCTAGAATGTAAATATTATGATGATTATTATATATATTTTCCATACAAAATCTTTGTATGGGCCGTTAAGGCCGGTAATGTCGCAGTGTGACAGCGTCTGACTGTGACGCGGTAGGTTGTGGGTTAGATCCCCCTTCGGGGATGTGATTATATTTAAAATTATTTTTCCTTCCTCGCTCTGATAAAACAAAGTGCGGCGTTTAGTGCCACCAGTCAACACGCAATGTCTCGAATTCGAAGGAAAGCGAAATACGGAATGTGTTGACACTAGGTACTTTCTGTCTACCCTGCGATACGGGATAAAAAGCATGAAGCTAAAAAAATGAAAAAAAAAACCTTTGAAACGTCTTCGATCTTAAACGAATCGATATCATATAGCAATGCAAACTAATGTAACGTTTTTCTGTTACGCGCCATATTTATAAAAGTGAGCTCACACTTATCAAAATCTTATCTAAATACGCGTATCGTAAGCGTTTTTTTTTGCTTAAACATTATCTAATTCAGCTTTATTTGACAATATCGAGAAATGATGTCGTAGAGAAGTCATTTCTTATTTGTGTACTCTACATACACCCACACATACACACATACAAACATTTTTTTAATGTAATGTTTTGAATGCTTTTTTGGGGCCGCTCGTGGCACAGTGGGACAGCGTCTGACTGTAAACACGATCGGTTGCGGGTTCTTTTCATTCACTTGGGGGAGAGATTATATTGAAATTATGTATAACTAAAAACAATTTTTGGAAGTACCGGCTACATTTTATAAAAATATATTTAATGCAGTTATCGTGGTGAAGGAAGATGTTTATAGGTTCGATTACCACTGAGGTTAACATCCGTTATGTTGCCTCCTCGGTGCACCGTATATCAGTATTGTCAGGTGCAGGGGAACAACGTTTGACTGTAAACGATAAAATAAAATGATTAATTTAACATTATTGTCATTTCCTCTCTCTGGTAAGACAAAGTGCGGTGTTGAGTTCCGCCACTCAACACGCAATGTCTCGAATTTCGGCAGAAATCGAAATACGGAGTGTTATTTATCGATTAAACCATTCAATTTATATTATTGTTTGAAAAAAAATTATTATTTTTTTTTTATAATTTCCAGAACTATTTTTATAATGGCAGCTGGTATATTCATAATAGTATCTCTATGCTGTTATACTGGGCTGGTCATATACGCGACGTTTGCGTCCTGCGACCCACTCAGTACTGGTGCCATACGGAAGAGTGATCAGCTACTGCCGTACTTCGTTATGACCATAACAGGTTCGATCCCGGCGCTACCTGGGATTTTTATGAGCGGAGTGTTCAGCGCGGCTTTGAGGTATTATTTTTATATGTATATATATATATATATATATATATATATATATATATATATATATATTTCTGAATTCTGCACTTTAATAATAAACAATTAAAGTAATTTCTTTGTTCTGGTAAGACAAAACGCAGTGTTGAGCTACACAATATCTTGATTTCGGAAGGAAAATAGAGAACAGAATATCATATTCAGAAAATTTCATCATTCTGCACTCCTTACCTATGTAAACTATAACTGTGCCAAATTTCATACTCCTCTGTTCGCATAATTTTCATAAAAAGGGGAACACAAAGATTTTGCTTCGCGTATTTATACATAGATATATACTACACACACTACTATAAGTTTGACATACACTTGTGTAAAAAGTGACATACGCGTTGCTATGGTTACCCGTATTTTACTTACTTAACGAGGTCTATAATTTAAATAATATGAAAATTCTCACTCGAAACATTGTGTTAATTTTTTCAGCTCAATGTCTACGGGGTTAAACTCCATGTGCGGAGTGATATTCGAAGACTTGATCCGGCCGGCTTACAATAAGCCCATATCTGAGAGGACCGCCAGCTTTATAATGAAAGTTATTGTCGTTGTAATAGGTAGGTTTTATCTAGGGTCCGTCCGAGTTCGCTTCCCATTCGAGGGAGCGATTATATATTTAAACTATTTTCATTTCCTCGCTCTGTTGAAACAAAATGCGGCGTTGTGTTCCACCACACAACACGCAATGTCTCGAATTCGGTGGAAAGCGAAGTACGGAGTGTCTTGACACTAGGTACTTTCTGTCTACCCTGCTATGCGGGATAAAAGCGTGAAGCTAAAATCAAAGTCATATTAATTAGAAATCTATTAACTACACATATGTACAATATAATGAAACATGGAAAAGCCGAATCAGGAGGGTTTATATGTTACAATAAATAATTTTAATATTATTTTAATTCATATAAAAAATTAATTATTATATAACTTATAATACAAAACGATTCGTATGTATTTTATTTTTCGTATATTTTTCGTATGAGAACACCGTAATGGAGAAATGGGGCGTGAAGCTGGTTTTTTTTAATTATTTGATTTACAATTTACCATTAGGTGCGTTGTGCGTCGGTTTGGTGTTCTTAGTGGAGCACATGGGTGCTTTGATTCAAGCGGGCAAAAGCTTGGCAGGTATTACAGCGGGGAGCTTATTGGGCCTCTTCACTATGGGATTGTTCTTGCCCTGGATTAATGCCACGGTTTGTATTTAGTATGTAATTCATGTTTGTATTATAATTATAATATAATAATATATATATATATATTTTGAAAAATCTATGAAAATTGGACGCGCCTCGTGGACGGTTTCCAAGAGGCGCGGGTTCAAATCCCGCTGCGTTCAAATTTTTATACGTTTTTGTTTTCAAAAATGTTTTCTAATCCTAAGTGTGGAATAACACTTTAAAAATAGAAAATATTAAAATCAAATAATCTTCTTTTTTGTATCAAATATTAAGTAATTTTTTAATAATTGACCCTAAAGGGATTCAAACCCTTATCCTTTGGCTTGCTCTGATCAATATTTAAGCAAAATCTCTTACACTGGCCGATCGTGAGACTGAGTCTGATTGTAAACGCGATCAGTTCTGGATTCGATTCCAGCTCGAGGAAATCGTTATATTGAAATTATTTTTATTTTCTAACTCTGGCAAGACAAAGCGCTGCATTGAGTTACGCCACTCAACAAATGTCTTGGATTTATTAAAGTGGAGTATGGAGTGTCTTGACACCAGTTATTTTCTATCTTCCCTGCTAGACTAGATATACGTTTCCCAAAAATATTTTTATTTTTTATACCAAACGTAGAAATAATACTTGGAAAAATTAGAAAAAACAATACTCAATCATTTATATACAGAAATGGGAAAAGAACTAAAGTGCGTCAAATTAACTTCATCCATTCATACCTTCAATTGATCTGTTGGACAATTGATCTTTGATCTGTGGTCTGATCTAATCAAGAGGTCGGATGACGTCAGGTGTACAGAGTAATATATCAACAGACCCTTTTTTAAATATTTCAAGCAAAGTAAATTTCAATTTTGCCTAAATATTTATATGTATGTCAATTGTAATCTCTACAGTGGTGTCTGGAAGTTGGTATATACTTGGTGCATTAAAGAAGAGATTTTAGTTTACATATTAATGTATATAATGTCTAATCGTAAGGATTTTATGTTAGTTAATGTTTATTTATACCGATCATGGCGCAGTGGGACAGCGTCCTACTATAAACACGATCGGTTATGGGTTCGATTCCGACTCGAGGGAGAGATTATATTTAAATTAATTTCACTTCCTCGCTCTGTTAAGATAAAGCGCGGCGATCAGTTCTATCAATCAACACGAAATGTCTTGAACTTTGTGGAAAGCGAAGTACGGAGTGTCTTGACACTAAGTACTTTCTCTGCTACGCAAAATAAAAGCGCGAAGTTAGAAAAAAAACAAAAATATGTTTATTTAGCCCAAAACCTAATTTTCTGAAGCGTGCTCTGTGCTTTATTTGTTCATTTATAATTATTGGCTACAGGTTGTCAGTTACTCATGTAAGAACATAAAAAACATCTATATATAAGGCAAAATTATATAGGCAACAAAATACGTACATTATTTTATTTTATTTTGTACATTCACGCTTTTATCCCGCATAGCAGGGTAGACAGGAAGTACCTAATGTCAAGACACCCCGTACTTCACTTTCCAACGAATTCGTGATATTGTGTGTTGAGTAGTGGAACTAAATACCGCATTTTGTCTTGTCAGAATGAGGAAAGGAAAATAATTTAAATTGAATCACTATCCGGCTAGAAATCGAACCCACAACCGATCGCGTCAGACGCTGTCTCCCTGCGCTACCGACCGACCTCAATATAATTCTAATATATTATAGAATTTTTTCGGCCGGTTATTTAATGCTAATATATTTAATTTTCAGGGTGCCCTTGTGGGAGGTATTACGTCGACGCTTTTCGTCGGTTGGATATCATTGGGAACGCAAGCGGCTATGTTGAGGGGCGACATCGTAGTTACTCCCAAGCCGGTCGACATTTCCGGTTGTACCGGAAATTATACTTTACCCGCAAATCCTTCTAACATGGTATTTGACAGGTAGAAATTATATTATTTTATTGTACGAATATTGTGCGAACGGAAAGGTTAATTCTTCAAGTTATAATTTATATGGAGAAAAAATAATCAATTTTTTTAGTGCGTTTAATTATTTATCCATATTTACATTTCAATAAGGCCTGTAATTAAGTCAATCATTCATTTAATATATGATATAAAAACCAGCCTTATGTTTTATCCCGCACAGTACAGTAATCCTAGAAAATCTAGTGTCAAGACACTCCGTTCCGTCCGATTGCTTTCCACCCGACATCAAGATATTGTGTGGTGAGTGGCGAACTCAATACCGCTCTTTGTCTTATCAGAGTGGAAAAATGGATATTATTTCAAACATAATTTGCCCGAAAGGGGATCGAACTCGCTACCATCTTTTGAAATATATAATTTATAAACATTTGAGCAATAAAAAAGTACTTTTACCCCGTAATAATTTTCACATGGTACCGTAAGCTGGTAAGGAAGTCTTTTTAACATAAAACTCGCTTTTTTCATATACTTTGATGTTAATTGGGACAACACCTGATTATAACCGCGATCGGTTATGGATTCGATTCCCACCCGGAGGAATGATTATATTTCAATTATTTCCATTTCATCGCTCTAGTAACAAGAAAGGCGGCGTTGAGTTCCGCTACTCAAAAACGTTTAACTTGTTAAATAAGTTTAACTTGCAACTAATTTGCTTCTTTCTTCCTTCAAACTGAAAATATACTTAACATATTAATATGAAATTTAGTTCACGTGTTAAAATCCTTTAGAAAACTCCTATTTCAAATCCACAATATAATCCATTGTGGCGCAGTGGGACAGTGTCTGACTGTAAAAACGACAGTTGCGGCTTCCCAATCGTAAATGATGATATATAAATTATTTTCATATCACTGCTCTAGTAAAACAAAATGCGGCGTTGAATTCCGCCACACAACACGCAATATCTCGAATTCTAGTAGTAAGCGAAGTTTCTCCCCGCCTGCTTTGTGGGATAAGGCGTGGGGCTAAAAAAAAACAATGCATTTCTCAGCCACATGAAATCTGAAACCTAGACAGATTTAAGCTATAAGCGGTTACGTAGACAGATTACTAACAGGTAAATTAGGTAAGCTATTGCGTTTAAGCGATTATATTGATAGAAACTGGAACGAACACCTATTGGTATATACTTTGTGCCGTGTAGAAGAGAGTCGTGCAAATCCGTTGGTCGTTGGTTCGATGCCTATTCAAAATGACATATTTAATATTTTCTATTGTTTGAGTTTGTAGCCGGTCCTGGCTCAGTGGGACACCGTCTGACTGTAAACGCGATGGGTTGTGGGTTCGATCTCCCACTTGGGGGATTTAAATTATTTTAACTTCCTTGCGCCGGCAAGACATGTGCGGTGTTAAGTTCCACCACTCAACACGCGATGTCTCGAATTCGGTGGAAAGCGAAGTACGGATTGTCTTGTACTAGGTACCGTCTGTATAGCCTGCCATGGAGAATAAAACGTGAAGTTAAAAAAAATGACTAATTCTGGTAACATACAGTGCAGCGTTAAATTCTGCCAATTACATCTTTTTTTTAACTAATGAAATATAGGTAGTTTATGGGGTTTTGATATTTTTTATACTAAGTACGAATAATACTGAAGTGTCAAAACTCTCCCTTCTATTTTTCAATTTCATATTTTTCATAATAATATGTTAAAAATAGATTAATAGAAAAAATATTTTATAGGTCATTTATTATACCGAAGAGCAACAATAAGTAACCCTTTGTTATCGATCCTCTAAAACTAACCAAAGGGTTTTATCCATAATTCCCTTTAAATTTCAATTGAAAAAATACGTCCTTCAAGGTGTAACACTTGTCAGTAATGTCAGGCAATTGTCAAAAAAATCCCAACTCCATACTTTATCCCGCATAACAGGATAGTCAGATACAATCAAGACACTCCGTCAACTGGTTTGTATTACTAGAGCGGAGTAATGAGTACATAATTTAAATATAGTAATCCCTCTGAACGAGAATCGAACCCACAACCAATCGCGTTTACAGTCAGCCTCCCTCATACTTATATTTAAAATATTTTGGTATATTTATGTGTATAGATATTTATTTTATATAAGTAATATTTCACAATTATAATTCTCTTTTTGTATTATTTTAATATCGTTGTTCTGATGAGACAAAGTGCGGCGTTGAGTTCCACCACCTAATACACAATGTCTCGAATTCGGTGGTAAAGGAGTACGGAGTGTCTTGACACTATATACTACTACTACTAAAAAAACAAATCCTTTGCTAAGGCAACGTATATTTTCCGTGTCAACATGGCTACTCTGGTACGTTTTCTAACTAATATCTTTTTTAACGTCACCCTTTTATCCCGCATAGCAGGATAAACATGGAGTACCTAGTGTATAGAAACTCTGTACTTCGCTTTCCATCGAATTCAAGACATTGAGTGTTGAGTGGCGGCACTCAACGCCGCGTTTTATCTTACCTTATATTTTATTTTCAGCAGATCGGAGACGTTTTTCTTATATAGAGTGAGCTATTTATATTACACCCTAATCGGTATGTTAGTTTGTACCGCTACTGGAGCCATTGTGTCCTATTTCACGAAGCCAAATGACCCTCGTATGGTAAGTTTTATTAGAAAAAAAATTAAAAACGTCGTGGCGCAGTGGAACAGTGTCTGACTGTAAACGCGATCGGTTGTGGGTTCGATCCCCACTCGGAGGAGTGATTGTACTAAATTATTTTCACTTCCTCGCTCTGGTAAAAGACAAAGTGCGGCGTTGAGTTATACCACCCAACACGCAATGTCTCGAATTCAGTGGTAAGCGAAGTACGAAATGTCTTGACACTAGGTACTTTCTCTCTACCCTGCTATGCGGGATAAAAGCGTGAAGCTAATAATAAAAAAAATTGAACGCAACGGGATTCGAACCCGCGCCTCTTGGAAACTGTCTTCTTGGACGATTTCCAAGAGGCGAGAGTTGAAATCCCGCTATGTTCAAATTTTTATATATTTTTTTTCTATTTTTCTAATGATAAATGTGAAATAACACTTTGAAAATAGTAAAATAAGTTTTGTTAATATAAAATTTATTGCTCTAAAGACTGGGTCTGTATCATTGCTTCCTTATCTATCTCTCATTTGAATGTAATTATAATCAGCTACTTTCTAATAAATACCTAATAGCCTTACTTGTTAAAGCACATTTATATAAAATAATAATATTTTTTATTATATCAATAACGATGTGTGGAATTAAATGCAGTTAATACTTTGTCATCAGAACTCCCTTCCCAGTTTGCTAGTTCCATATGCTACCAGCATATGGAACTAGCAATGCTTAGTTGAATGAGTTAAACTACAAATATTTAGATATAAATCGGCTTATTTGTAGGCTAGAATCGTTAATATTTGGTGGGGTAACTCAACACACACGAATAACACATATATATATATATATATATATATATATATATATATATATATATATATATATATATATATATATATATATATATATATATATATATATATATATATATATATACATGATGAGGGTTGCGGAGGACCGGGATGTTTGGCGCAAACTTGGGGAGGCCTATGTCCAGCAGTGGACTGCAATTGGCTGACGATACGATACGATATATATATATATATATATATATATATATATATATATATATTATGCCTTGATACTTGATAGGTTCGGTGTAACAAAATAACAATTTGTTTGAACTCTATCTAACATTATACCGCGTATATATATCTATATATATATATATATATATATATATATATATATATATATATATATATATATATATATATAAATGTTAAATTATTTTCAAGGTACACCGAGATCTTCTAACACCTATAGTCCACCGCTGGCTGCCTCGACAGAGCCCGTACTGCCGCCGTCCTCGTCTCACTCAACACGACATAGAGCTACATGCAAGAGAAATGGAGGGCTTGCGTATACTCTCAGAATATATGGTGTGTATTAAACCATATCTATTTTCATAGACAATGGAACCCCGTTAAGACGAATCTCGATATGAAAACATTCAAATATAGAGAAAATGTTTAGCTTCTTATTTTCTTTTAACAACAAAACCTTCATAACCCGCATACATTGACCCTCTGTTAGTCGACATAAACGGTGAATCTCTGCAAGTTATTTTACATATTTTACCTCCATAACTCGAAAGTTTAAATTAATCCTCTGTATCTCGAATATTTATTGTGGTAACTTTACAACTCGTTTGAGATGCTTACAACGTAAATAATTTGTAACAAAACATATAAGCGCTTGAACGGTTTCCAAGAGGCGCAGGTTCAAATCTCGATGCGTTCAAATTTTTATACGGTTTTTAAAAAAGTGTTTAGAATAAGCTAGTAGGTAATGGAATTTATATAAATTATTTTTCTTAAGAAAGAATTAAATATGCAGACCAAATTACTTATCTGCTTTTGCTATAAAACATCATGGAAGATAACTGAAACACATTTAAAAAAATAATTTTTAGAAAGTGTAATATTAATGTATACAAACACTAAACACACTACCATGTGGTTGGCATACACTTTTGTACAAAGTGTCATACACGTTGCTAGGCAACGCGTGTCTTTACGCGGCTCCGGCTCTGTAGTACTTATATATTTTTTTTTCTTTTACAGAAACCCATCGACGACATCTGCATGGAAACAGATTTTCTTACGCAAAGAAATGACAATTTCCGTTAGTTTATACATTGTATTAGCACAATTAATCACTAACAATGTTCATCTAGATTTAATAAATTATATCAAATATTAAATTGTTTTATTATTTTATTGTTAAGAAAGCACTGTGGCGCAGTGGGAAAACGACTGACTGTAAACGCGATTGGTTGTGAGTTCGATTCCCATTTTGCTGTCACGATTTCTCTTCTCTGGTAAGACAAAGCGCGGCGTTGAGTTCGGTACTCAACACGCAATATCTAGATTTCCGGTAGAAAACAGTGAACGGAATGTCTTGACACTAAATTGTATATGTATATTTTTTGTATTTTTTGTAATTGTATAAAGAATATATTAAAATAAATAATATTTAAAATTTAAAAATAAATAAAGAACATGTAAGTAATTTCAAAACGTCGAAAATATACTTTATCCACCGCCTGTCGTTCAAGTTAAACAAGGGAAATTCTATCTTTAGAGATGGTGAGTTCTCACCATCAACGGTTAGCTGTTGATGGTGAGAACTCACTTTTTATGCCAGATTAATAGAATCTAAATAAGCATTTTGATTTATTTTTATCAGAGATTTTTTTTTTAGCTTCCCACTTTTATCCCGTATCCCAGGGTCCACAGACAGTCCCTAATGTCAAGACTATCCGTACTTCACTTTCCACTGAATTCGATACATTGCGTGTTGAGTGGTGAAACTCAACGCCGCACTTTATCTTACCAGAGTGAGGAAGTGAAAATAATTTAAATACAATCACTCCCCCCAGTGGGGATCGAACCCACGATCTTGTTTATAGTCAGACGCTATCCAATTGCGCTACAACCGGCCTCAGATGAATTAGCGGTCACAGTAAGTATATTCATATTGATATTATGAATGTGTAAATCTATTTATTTCATAAAGAAAAGCAACGTACATTTTCACATTGAGGGGAACCTGGAATATAACATGATAGTTAGGTAGTTCTTTACCGCGGTAAATCATAATAATCCCATAGAAAGACCCATAACGATTTATTTCATATGTTTCACTCGGATTTGTTCTTTTTATTTTAATTTTTATAAAGATAAGAAAGACGTTGAAGAAATAATTTGACACCCGTTAACCGAGTTAAATCCCTTTGACCCGGCGTGCTAAGTCTGGTATATTATACAAATAAATAACATTGGAGTGTATGTTTGTAATATTAAAATGACTTTTTACTTAATGCCTATATGTATACACAGCACATATACCAAAACAGTATTTTTTCCAATTTTTGTCTATCTGTCCGTCTGTTTGTTTCATCTAATCTCTGGTACAGCTGGATTGATTTTGACTGGATTTTTAAGTGACTTAGGCTACTATTATCACTTATTTTAAATTTATAAATTAATATAAAATTAAAATGAGGCCGGTCGTGGTACAGTGCGACAGGCTGTGGTTGTAAACGCGATCGGTTGTGTGTTCGATCCCAACTCGGGGGAGCGATTATATTTAAACTATTTCCACTTCCTCGCTGTGGTTAGACAAAGTGCGGCGTTGAGTTCCAGCACTCAACACGCAATGTCTCGTATTCGGTGGAAAGCGAAGTACGGAGTGTCTTGACACTAGGTACTTTCCGTCTACCCTGCACACTTGCTGTCTTCGCCATGCGTATATTCCTGTTGGTTTTTAAAACTTCATCTATACCTTTTATTTAGGTTAAATAAAATATAAAATGAAGTTGGGACTTAATAAAGTAAGGAGGGATGCAGCCTAACTTGTACCACATGACTCTTTCAAGCAGACTAATTAATATTTTTTTATATATAGTTATATCTTTAAAATTTTATTCCACACTTAAAATTGAAAACAATTTTAAAAAATGTAAAAAAAATGTTTAAAAAATCTTTATGGTAAATTTTTTATACGTGTTTTAATAACACTTTAGTATTAGTTAGATATTTAATTAAATAGCATTCTCTCTTGTTATACGATTATTTCTTAACATCCTCTGGGTAAAAGAAATTTGTATAAATCTCTATACAGAGATGCTAACAATGTAAATAAATTGTAAGAAAACGTATACGATGCAGCTAGTAGCAGAACGCACGGCTTAGCGGTCAGAACGCTTGGACGGTTTCTAAGAGGCACGGGTTCCAATCCTACGTTCAAATTTTTACGTCTTTTAAAAATAAAGATTAACTAATTATAATTGTGTTATAGAGTGATTCAAATAAGTAAAGAAAAGCAAAGAAAATAAAAATCTATATATTTAATATTTCTTAAAATCTGATACATTATATGTAGTTGTGTATTTATTTACAAAAACAGATCTGACTGGAAACTATGTATGTACGTCTGTGTGTGTATGCCAAATTTTAATGCCAAATTTTAATATAAGTCGGAATGTAAAATGTCAGTAAGTAAAAAAAAATTCATTAAAATAATCATGAGTCAAAAACAATTTGAAAATAACACGAACAAAAAGAACAGAGCATTTGTATGTGTTAATGTAACATTACATAAAAAAAAATTAAATAAACTCTAATAAAATAATAACAAAATGTCGACAAATATCAAAATAGCCTAAAATCTACTGCGTTTAGTTCACAATAGCTTAAATTATTAATATCATCAATGTACCTTATCTAATAGCTTTTGTCTTTAATATTATTTGCGAAATCACTTTTACGAGAAAAGAAAGTAATCTTGGCTTGTGGACACCACTGAAGAGCTGGTAACGTCTAGCTGTTGGACACTGACACTGGTGGATAGCCTCAGACCACTGTTCTTCCTTCCCTAAGACTTGAGGTCGCTTCTCCTGCAAGTACGCACATTGACCGGGAAGAACACATTCAGCTCTATGAGGGTGGCCAGCACTAAGAACATGGCATACATCGCCAGGCAAGCCCTCCCGACCGCTGCGTCCAGCTTAAACTTGTTGAACCAGAAAGTCAGATAGAGCAAAAGCAGTGTCGACAATAGTGATATAGCAGAGTATTCAAGACCCATCGAATTAATCTTCACCTATTGAGAAAACACAAAATTATACATCCAATATTTATTATTCATACAAACGCAAAGCCAAAATGTTTTTCATCATATAAAAATTCTTATTTAAATATGAAAGTCACTCTGAAATTTCAATAATTATAAATTTTAATACAGTTAACAATGGTAATATAATAATAAATATATAAAAAAACATCATAAATTTAGCTGGTAGAGTGATTAAACATATTTAAATAACGGGCCCAAATCGCTTGGCATTAAATCGCTTAAAAATTTCGCTCAGCAAATTCGCTTTATTTTTATTTACTTTTTTTATAATATATATATCTAACCCAGTAGTTGCCAGGTTCGGCTGGAGTCAACGAGGCCTTTATAAGCCATGGTAGTCCCAAACAGAGCAGGATGTCGAACGTGTTTGATCCTATAGAGTTGCTGATACCCATTGAACCGTGTCCTGTAATTTATGTTAACTTTAGATTTGCTTACTTATTATCAAATAGGGAGTTGGCAAAAACTAAAAGTAAAAAAATTGAATTTGGGAGTAATCATCGACACACTTATAGATACACTTATAGATTCTATAAGTAACTATTACTGACTCCTGGCTCCTTATAAACGATTTTCTTTTGTTTTAAATTCACGCTTTTATCATGCATAGTAGGGGAGAAAATACCTAGTGCCTCAAGACACTCCGTACTTAGCTTTCCACCAAATTCCAGGTATTACGTAAACTATATTTACTGTTAAATAATGTCAGAAAACTATTTTAATAATGAAATATTTTTGGTATTCAAACAGAATACATAATAACAGGTATAAGGTAGTTTAACTAACAGTATCTTACGCATATATTACCTTGCTTAGCAACTATCACACTTGACACAGCTTCAGGAACTGATGTCCCAGCAGCTAGGAAGGTGATTCCCATAACAGAGTCTGGTATCATGAGGGTATCACCTTAAAACAAAAGCTAATTAAAAAAATACATTAAAAATCATGATTTCTTTCAGAAAATAGGTAGAGTATAATGAACATGGCACATTTTCTTTTATCTAAAAATTTTATATTTTCAGATGATTTAGTAAGTAATTATACATATATTTAATTAATTAAATATGAAATAAATAGATATTACTAAATAAATAAATATTCAAAACGTTCTCCATCCATTTAAAGTAATAACATTTTAGACATACCAATAATAGTTATCATCCAAGCAACGATATAGGACAGCGATCCTATCCAAACTATACACATCATGAACGTTAATGGGAACCAATTCTTGAAACGGGGTTTTTCACAATCTGGAATTGTGAAGAGGAACACCAAATGTATTGGCCACGTCACTATCCATGTTGTCTGAAATTAATATAAATAAATATTAATATTTATTTAAAATAAATAAATTATTAGTAAAATTATCTTAAACACAAAATCTACGATAAGAAGCAATAATTGTGATATTATTAAACCACCTTAGTAAGTTTACTTCGGCCAGAAGGCCACTTCCACAAGGAGTGGCGGTACTCATCTGAAGTATCTTTGTTTCCTTCTTCAATATTTCCTTGATTTACATCTTCCTGGTGTGCTATTTCCATATCACTATGTTTAGTTTCATTGTCTTCATTGGCTATTTTATCATCGTCACCCTTCATTTTTTCTATTTGCAGAGAAGATGCTATTTTCATTTCATTAACATCTGAATAAATTGATACATTTTTGACATTGCCGTTGTGTTGGTGATGATCTGTTGATACAGTCTTGGTCTCTTTGTTTTCTGTAAATTATTTAAAAAATTAAAATATAATTGTTTAATTTTAATATTAACACCACCAACAATTGAAAATTAATCATCAATTTTGTAATTGATAACTGCGAAATAAGTACATTTACTTATTAAAATACGAGAAGTAAGTATATTTACTTATTTCTGCAGTTTAAAGTACATTTACTTATTTACATTTTTTATGATGGTGATGAAATATATGAAAGACTACTATATACATACCATTTTCAGCATTCATCACCGATTCTTGCTTTTCACTGTCTTTCTTTATCATATTTGAAACACATTTCCAGCTTCCTGCAACAAAATGGATTCCAAAATATTATTTATCAAATTTTATATAATTTTTTTCATATTGATTCTCCTTGATATGTATATAGTGGTGTTGTCAGAGATAATGTACTATATAGAAAATCCATTTCTCACTTAACATCGAAATCGAATCGCATACCTAGAAACATATAAATCTTTAACTCACCTTTAGCAAAATTTTGTATGGACTTGTCATAATACATAATGCAGATATAAACGCCGTATAACATGACAAGCAAAAAGGCCTCGTACCACTGCACATACTCATCGTGCATTATACAGATAAGTATTGAAACGGTAATGCCGTAGGCGAGACAGTCCCTTGTTAACGGCCACCAGTCCAGAGGTACTACCTGAAATATATAACACAAGTCATGTGCAAGGTTTTTTAGCTTCACGCTTTTATCCCCCATAGCATGGTACATAGAAATTACTTAGTGTATTAATTTATTATTTTAATATTTTTGTTAATATGATGATGTTTACTTTATACATTGATAAAACATTTAGGCGTTTTTTATTAATCTGATTTAAATGAATAACGAGGCGTAGAAATAAGAAAAAGAAAATATCTGGGAATTTTTGTCTATTTTGTATTCAAAATCTATGTTACAGATCTAGCAGTACATTTTATGTAACTTTGCATTAAAAAAAGTATCCTTATTTTATATAAATATGCTTATTATTTTATATTTAAATGTAATAATATTAAAAAATATACTTTAAACATATCAATTTATAGATAAAAAATTTATATTTTATGTTATGGAGGGCAAAAAATTATTAAAATCCATGTCATGTTATTTATGGCACCTAATACAAAATCTAAATATATACCATTCCAGCACCAATTCCGCAGCAAGCGGCCACAGCTAGTATATTGAACACAGCTGAACCCACAATGGTCCCGACACCGATGTCACCCTCGGTGATGAAGGTCCCGATTACATTTACAAACAGCTCGGGGGCGGATGTAGCGGCCGCCATGAACGTAGCGCCGGCCACATCGTTTGTCATGTTTAAAGCTAAAAAATAAATGAAGTTACATATTTATAGGTTATAATATATTTATATATTACAATTAATTTATTGTATTGGCTATCGTGTCACATTGGAAAAGTGTGTGACTTTAAACGCGATGCGAAGACGAAACGTTGCGTTGAGTTTCACCAATCAACACGCAATGTCAAAATTTCGTATGTATAGTGAACTGACATCAAGTTATTATTGACTACTAGTGGGAAAAAGAGTGAAAAGGGGAGATCGTAAGAAAAAAAATAACATTATATTATATTACGAAAATGTATCTATGTAACATTAATTTTCAAGTAATCCTAACACTAGATATATTTACCAAGAAATTGTTTTATCTAAAACTTCACCGCTTCACACAACATTTACCTCTCTACTAAACTTAAAAAACGACAAACTTCAATCATTTTTTTTTAGTTTTATATAACAATGTAGTGAGGAAGTACCTAATGTCAAGACACTCCGCACTCCACTTTCCGCCGAATTCGCCGAATTTGCAACATTGAGTGTTGAATCGAGAAACTCAACGCCAAACACGAAAAAAATATTTTAAATATAATTCCCATGAGTCGGAACCGAACCCACTATCATCGCGTTTACAGTCAGACGCTATTCCACTGCACCACGACCGGCTTCAACAAATTTCAACTGAGAACTAAAAAACCAATTACCCAAATTACCCAAATTAAAAAAAATCCCTTACCTGTGCATATTCTATCAACGGCCGGTACAAAGAACTTGTCGCACACAACCGCGAGCGCCACGAACAGGTAAATAGATATGAAGGCGTGGAGCACGATGGCGCCGTGCTGCCGCTGTAGCTCCGTGAAGAGGCCAGCCGGAAAGTCGTCGATGGCCGGCGGCGTGCAGTTACGGATGTATCCATCTGCAGTGGTGATAATATAATCTTAAATAATAAATTATGTGTTAGTAACGTCAAATATCAATAGAATGTTATAAATAGGATAAGAATTGAATTTGCGTTGTCAAATTACTGGATCACTATCAATATACTCTTTCGTTTCTTTCTCGCTTACTGCTTATATAACATTGAAATATTTATCTAAACAGACCAAAGATACATTTCAAGTATTTTATTAACCTTCAACTAGAAACTTATCTGAAGCATTTGGTAATATATGACTAATATAAAATGAGACGTAACGCAAACGCAAAATACAACAAAAACAACGATGTTTTGTACAGTAAAATTATAAAGGAAACGTATTCTTGTATCACTATATTATGCTATTTATTGTTTTTGAACGAATTCAAGGCGAGGTGTATTCAAGGTATCACTTCTATGACCACATAATTTAAATATATACAATAAGTGGCTTTAATATTTAATAATTACTAAAACCAGTTATATAAATGTTCAATTTTTTTCAATTGTGAATAGAAGCTAACAAGATATAAATATCTTGGTACAGAACGATTGCATTCAGTTTACTCGACAAATCAAGTCTTTAAGCTGTCAACGTCTGTACGTCAGTCAATGTATGCAAATCCTTTGATTGGGAGTGAGAGTGTGGTCCCATTCTATTTTGCGCTTATTTATCGTTATGTATATGTAAGGTAGGTCAGTTGAACGTCTGGAGCTACGCTGGATGAAATATTTTATAAACCTTATATATATATATATATATATATTAAAACCGGTCGTGGTGCAGTGGGATAGCGTATGACTGTTAACGCGATCGGTAGTGGGTTCGATCCCCACTCGAGGAAGTGGTTATATTTAAATTATTCTCACTTCCTCGCTCTGGCAAGAAGCTCTGGTAAGTTCCACCACTTAACACGCAATGTCTCGGTTTCGGTGGAAAGCTAAGTACAGAGTGTGCAGACACTAGGTACTTACTAGACAGTAAGTACCTAGTGTCTGCACACTCTGTGCGCGTACTCTATCCCTGCGCGGGTTAAAAGCGTGAAGTTAAAAAAAATATGTATATTTGTGTGTATATGTGTGTGTTTTTGTGTATGTATTCGCCATTGAGCACAACTGCTACGTATATAATATAACACGTTATTATAGATTCATTTTGAATTGCTGTCCACTTTACGTCACGTTTGGACTTATTACTGGTAAATGTTAATAATTTTAATATTAGCCCCGATCGGCGTTTACAGTCAAACGCTATCATCTACATAATGAATATTTCACTCAATATTACTTATAGTTATATAAAAAATTATAAAAAAAATTAATAAACAATAAAGTTTCGCGATTTCTACAATAATACAACAAAAAAAAGACAAGAAAACCCCCGAATAAGATTTGAGCCCAGAACTATGTCAGTCAGATACGTCCCGCCTATACCACGATGCCGTCACATCAAAAAATATTCATTATTCAGTATCTAATTGATAATAAAGCTCTATACAGACTATAGAGGCCGATAGTACTAGAATCTTAATCAAATTATAAATATGTTTAAAAATACACCAATGTAAGTAAAATCTCGCATCAATATCTGGTTTTTACATTATTCCCTCAAATGTTAATTTAAAATTATTTATTATTAAATCCGATACATATACAAAATTTTCAAACCATAAATTGGAAATCTTTGTTTGTTCTATTATTTAGATTAGGCGGGGGGTTTTTTTTTGTACGTAGCACAGTAGTCAGAGAAAATTTAGTGTCAAGGCACTCCGTCCTCTACTCTGCACCCATAATCGAAATATGCGTGTTAACACGGAGAAAAAATCATATATAATAAATTTTTATAAGTTACTATTACCCGTGACTCCGGTCTTTCTGACGCTCTCTTAAACATATAAATTACTATAAAGCTTAATCAAGTGAAACGAGCTCTTTTGTTTTTTTAGCTTCACGCTCTTATCCCGCATAGCAGGGTAGACAGAAAGTACCTAGAGTTAAGACACTCCATATTTCACTTTTCACCGAATTCAGGACATTGCGTCTTGAGTGGCGGATCTCACCGCGGCTTTTGTGTTACCAGAGTGAGGAAGTGAAAATAATTTAAATATAATCACTCCCCCAAGTAGGAATTGAACCTACAATCATTCGCGTTTACAGCCAGATGCTGTCACACTGCGCCACGTCTGACCTCAGATACATATATATATATGTATATTAAAAATAGGACTAGATAAAATATTTTTGTAAAATTAATTTCATGAAATAATAAAACCAAACACAAAATAAGCCAAAATACTTAAATTCACTTTTTTAATATCACTATAGTAGTCAATAATGAAATAGAAATTATATACAGCGGTGAGCAGTTCACACACGGTACGATGCGTGTGCGCATCTCGTTATGCAATGTTAATTATCATACCGTACTTTTTTAATAAGAAAAAAAAATGTGATAACGTTCACTAGGAATTGAATACAAGACGTTCAATAGCACGCAACGTTATATGTTTAACAAGAAATTTTACTTTACATATATTTATTTTTTTTATTTTTAAGAATCAAAACTTAATAGTTTTATAAGAACCCCATTATGGCACAGTGGGACAGCGTATAACTGTTAACTGCAGTGGTTGTAGCTTTGATTCCCACTCGCAGTGAGGATTATATTTCTTAACGTACGGCGCGTGCAACTGGTGGCCCGCATTAGAAACAAATGGCGGTAGTGCGATATAATTAGTTTTTCTATCAACCGATAGACAAATGCCACCTCAGTCTACCCTCGTGTGTGACCACGGACTATTGTAAAGTGTTCGAAATGTATTTTCGCATGCTAAAAAATAAACGATTGATCTTTTCAAATAGTGTCATTTAAAATGTGTAACAATCGCGAAACTGAGTCTGATAGTAAACGCGATCGGTTGTGGATTCGATCCCCACTCGGGGGAGTGATTATATTTAAATTATTTTCACTTCCTCGCTCTGGTAAAGACAAATTGCAGCGTAAAGTTCCACCACTTAACACGCAATGTCTCGAATTCGTTGGAAAGCTAAGTACGGAGTGTGTTGACACTAGCTAATTTCTGTCTACCCTTCTATGCGGGATAAAAGCGTGAAGCTAAAAAAATGAACTCTATTATCATTCCAAGAAACGTTTATATGTAGTTATGTTTATTTTTAAATCACCCCCCGATTGGAATCGAACCCACAACCGATCAATGCACCACGACCGGCCTCACAGATTTCAAAACTGCTCATAAATAGACAATTCTATATAATCATTATAAATAATTTTAAAAATCCACAGTTTAATTTGTCACCCATACAAATGCGAACAGTCGGTCTTGACTTCCGCTGACCTAACCACGTAATGCTAATTGATAGGCCCTGAAACATTAATATAATTTATTAAAATTTGAGAAGTCCAAAGGTTTGACCTGATTTCTTATACTAATGTACTTATGTTTATAAAAAAATATTTTTATATAAAAAAATATCGTAAATTTGCGTTATTACCATATTGATGATTTCATAAATGATAACACGTCTTGTAAAAAAGTCTTGTAAAAAAATATATTAATTTGTATTTATTGGTGTTTATAAAAAAGGCGGTCGTGACGCAGTGTGACAGTGTCTGACTGTACACACGATCGGTTGTGGGTTCGATCCCCACTCGGGAGAGTGATTATATTTAAATTATTTTCACTTCCTCGCTCTGGTAAAGACACAGAGCGACGTTGTGTTCTCCACCACCCAACACGCAATGTCTCGAATTCGGTGGAAAGCGAAGTACGGAGTGTGTTGACACTAGGTACTTTTTGTCTACCATGCTATGCGCGATGAAAGATGAAAGCGTGAAGCTAAAAGAAAAAAAAATGGGAAGTCCCGCTGAGTTTCTCGCGCCGGTTCTTCTTAGGTCTGAGGCGTTATCTTTAGTGAGTTGGTGATAATTTGACGTCCAAAAAATAAAGCAAGTAAAAAAAAATTGATTTCTAACTAAATTAAAAATAATTAATGCTGGATTTAGACGTTAGCTACTTTTTTTGAGGATATACAGGAAGTACCTAGTGTCAAGACACTCCGTACTCCGCTTTCCTTCATATTCGAGACATTACGTGTTGAGTGGCAAACTCAGCACCGCGCTTTGTCTTATCAGAGCGGAGAAATGATAAGCTTTAAATATAATCATTTCTCTTAATGGAAATTGAACCCTCAAACAATCATATTTTAGAGTTTACAGATTTAAATAAGATTTTATAATAACTGCAAGAAAACTCCAGTTGACAATCAACGCTTAATATAATAGCGTGATATAACACGTTTAAAGGAAACATTATATGTGCTTTTCAACATTTATACTCTAGGGTTGCTAGTTGCAGTTTATCCTCATTAAAATTTTATATTATTTTAAAAATTATTTTTATGAATGAATGCTTATGGCAATAATAATAAATGCCCACAACTTCGTTTACTTCGGCCTCACTATAGTAACTATAGTAGTTCCCCACGTTGGTCTATAATGCTAGCAACATTTACTATTTGAGGCCGGTCGTGGCGCAGTCGGACACTGGGTAACGTGATCCTTTGTCGGTTCGATCCCCACTCAGGAGTGATTATATTTAAATTATTGTCACTTGCTCGCTCTGGTAAGACTAAGCGCGGCGTTGAGTTCAGTCGCTCAATACGTAATGTGCCCGAATTCGGTGTATTGACACTAGGTACTTTCTGTTTACCCTGCTATGCGGGATAACAGCGTGAAGCCAAAAAAAATAGGTGAAGTATTATGGTCTTCATTACGTGTTCCAGATTTTCCATATATAATATATGTTCTTCAAAAATTTCGACCACAATGAACATTTTTTGTTAAGTTTGGTGCCATTTCTAGATATCTTAATATCTCATCTGTTTGGAAGGTTCTAAGACCAGCCACAAAGCTTAAAGATTAAAAATATCAAAACAAAATAGTTTCATAGATTAGAGTTTACGTACAAACATACATATAAAAAATTTAATAATATTTAATTAAAAAGATAATTTTTTGACTGTTTACGCTTGTCTGTATATGAAAAAGTACATACATTGACAAAATAGAACCCAAAACGATGATATTTTAATTTTTTATTTGTTTGTGTTTATATTTTTCTGTTTGTCTGTATATATAAAAAGATATTAATATCGAAAATGGCTTAACAGATTAAATACAGTCCGACGTTTGTGTTTTGGTAACCTTCCTGTAAATTAGTTATTCATGTCAAATTTATACTAAATTATACTGGAATAACTGTTTTCTTGATATATTTGAAAATCAATTAAACTTTTAATATAGACAAATCATCGTGTTAATGAAATTGACATCTATGAAGTGGCGGATACGTTACTCTTTACTATAATAAAAAAATACAAAGAATTATTTTTTTATTTTTTTTTAATTTCACTTGTTAAAATAAACTCAGACTTTTATATATGGATAAGATATCCATGTAATTTATTTTGTTTGTTTTACGGTAAATGTATATAGCATGAATGTGTCTACTTATGTAAGAAACACACAATCTCAATTTTTTTTTTGCTTTTGATACCAAAAGCTGTCTGTAAGAGAATGATTGAAGCAATAAGACCAACTTTGCATATATGTATGTATATATATATATATATATATATATATATATATATACAAAATATCGAAAATTCCGTCCATATCAGTCCACCTGTTGCAGAGATTAGCCAAAACAAACAGATGTCACATATTTGATCTCGCCTTGAAGATTGGCTAAAGCAAAAATATTTTTCATTTTAAAAAAATATTTAAAAAATATTAAAATTAACTTAAAATGCCGCTCGCGGCGCAGTGGTACATCGTCTGATTGAGTGATTATATTTAAATTATTTTAATTTCCTCGCTCTGATAAAGACAAAGTGCGGCGTTGAGTTCCACCACTCAACACGCAATATCTCGAATTCGCTGTAAAGCTATTTACGGAGTGTCTTGACACTAGGTACTTTCTGTCTAGCCTGTTATGCGGAATAAAAGCGTGGAGCTAAAATAAAATATGATATACAATATTAATTGTAATTAAACGCTAAATAAAATACCCATCAGTTCTTTTATATTCAACTATTCTGTTATCACCCGAGCCACTGATAACGTTCAGTTTACGCTACTTGAAAAAAAAAAGTGAAATATGTCATACATGCCTATTACCTAGTGCCTAGTAATAGTATCTGACCGTAAACGCGATCGGTTGTGGGTTCGATTCCCACACGGGGGAGTGATTATATTTAAATTATTTTAATTTCCAAGCTCTGGTATGACAAAGTGCGTTGAGTTCCGCCATTCAACACGCAATGCCTCGAATGCGGTGGGAACCGAAGTACGGAGTGACTTGACACTAGGTACTTCCTGTCTATCCAGCTATGCGGGATGAAAGCGTGAAGCTAAATAAAATGTTCCTTATTGAGGTAGGAGTGTAGGGAAGGGCAAATTTTAATATATTTTCTATTAATTCCGACCAGAACAACATGTCTCTAATTCGACGTCCTTAGCGAGATAGCACGTCACTACCAAAATATAGAAATGTACGAATTATATGATTTTTGAGAATATATTTACGGTTTAAATTACCTTCAAAATAATTATGGATAAACTAACCCACCAACTCACCACATTTTGCTCACGTTAAAGACGTTGCGTTCAAATGAAAGATCTCTCTAGTAAGACAAACCGCGGCGATTAACTCCACACTCAACAAGCAGTGTCTCGATTTCGAGCGGAAAACACTCAACGAAGTGTCTTAACACTAGGTTCTCTCTGACGATCCTGCTATGCGGGATGGAGCGTGAAGCTGCTTATATATGTAGTATATAGAGACTATATAGAGGGAGCTCCTCTAGTTCAATGCGAGCCTGGTACAACTCTCTTACTTATTTAATACACTTGTTTAATATATAAGCAGTCAACGGAGTGTCTTGACACTAGGTTCTCTCTGACTATCTTGCTATGTGGGATGGCACGTGAAGCTGTTTATTTTTATAATATAGTTCTACGATACCTTAGCTCGACTTCCATAACATAAATTCCAAAAGTTTTAGAAAACATTTTAGAAAAAACGTATAAAAATTTGAACGCAGCGGGATTCAAACCCGCGCCTCTTGGATACCGTCCAAGCGCTCTGACCGCTAAGCCATGCGTTAAAAAACGCAATGTTTGTGCAAAATGTTTTCTAATCCTAAGTGTGGAATAACACTTTAAAAATAGTAAATATTACAAAAGTTTTGTTTCTCTAGGCAATTTTATTAAATTTTAATACATACCTATATATTTATTATTGAAATCGAAAATGAAAAAAATAAATATTATTGAAATATTACTATACTAATATGATTTTGTTAAAAAACTTAAAGACATTTTATTTCTAACAAATTATTAACTTTACAATTATCCAGGTGATACCATTTATATAGCAATACACGTAAATTGTGCCCTGAACAATATAACCTCAAGGTAGCTTTAAAATGAATAATGTACCTTATAAGAGAACAACGTTGATGACAAACAAACAGAATTGTTTCCTCTCTAAAAACGGCCACAAGTACTAAAGTCAACAAGGCAATTATCTCAAATGTCCATTGCCTCAACTTGCCTAACTGGATTAGATGAACTATTATTTTTATGTGTTTTTTTCTTGCCTCTTTGCGGGGTTGGAGACTAACGTATAGGTGTTTTTTTTTATTTACACGTGAACAGTGACTGTACAGTATCGCTGCCGAGTGTCAAAAGAAAAATGAAAGATAGATAAATGATATGTAGAGAGAATTAGCCAGGATGAGATGTACTAAATTTCAAATCAAAGAAGAACGTGCCCAGAGTATGGATGACGATAGATTTGTAAGAAATCTACATGAAGTTAGGGAACGAGACGTCGGCAAAGACCTGGTTCGTATTTTAAGAACAGTGATACTGTAAGATGCCCCAAAGGATATGCATGCAAAGGCGAAGGAAGTGTGCATGGACCGTAGCGTTTAACTCCGTTCTCTCCGACTAGGTTAGGCTCTTGTCACAAGGTTGTCTCTGACTGCTATTCTGCTTTTACCATCCTGAGGCTTTTTGTTTGTTCATAATTTTAATAATATGAAAACTATTATATATAAATTATTAATTGTTATATTATTCCTAGTGATTTTACAATATTTTTTGATTACAAGAATATATAAGCTTTTCAAACTTATTATATAGATATATCTTATAATTCTAAGATGAATTAAAAATAGGTTTTAGCAGAATATCATGCTTTTTCCCGCATTGTCAGAGAGAATCTAGTGTCAAGACACTTCGTTGACTGCTTATATATTAAATAAGGGTATCAAATAAATAAGAGAGTTGTACCAGGCTAGCATGAAACTAGAGGAACTCCTTCTCTCTTTATACTACATATATAAGCAGCTTCACGCGCCATCCTGCATCGCAGGGTAGTCAGAGAGAACTTAGTGTTAAGACTCTCCGTAATACATAATGATTTCTAATTGTTAATTATTTTTTTCTTTTCGTTTTGTAGTTTTCTTATATGAAACTCGTATAATAATTTATAATAGAACGAACTTTAAAATGAATGATTAAAATTATAAATAAATTAGCTTTCAAGAAATAATTTAATAACTTGTTTTTAATAAAGATGACTGATTTACTTGATTGACTGACTTTTTTTTATATTTGAATAAAAATTTATATGAAATATTTCTTATACGTTATAGGACTGATTTTGATAGACCAGTATGTAAATAGTAAGTAAGTAATATAAAAAAATCTAGAACAGAATATAGAATAATAAAAAAAAATTTTTTTTGAACATCATATTTATCCTCACAACATGCTAAGTAAATAGAATCTAATCTAGTATCAAGAACGAAATGATTCTAAAATTACCCGAATTCGAGACAATACACATTGAATAACGTAACTTAACGCCGCAGTATATAACTTAAATAAAGAGAACTTAAAAAAAAAACAATTTAAAAATAAACTAGATACCCAATATATATATGTATATATAAAAACAAATGCACATATCTATCAACCAATGAACATAACGGCAAAGTAAACCAGCCCTAGCAGATACACAAACAAAATAGTGCGTGCCACCGCTCATTGTGTTACTTATGAGTTACTAACATCAATTCTTGCAATGCTAAGGAAATTGACATACTCATATAAAAGACGCAGGAAGTCCGCATTAAGACCACTCGATAGAATCTTTCTATAAATTGGAATTAGAAACCAGTACTTAAACGTAAGTTTGAATTGAAATTTAATACAATACATTAAACTATATTATATGTTTTTTATTTTAATTCATTTTTTTTTTTGGTACTTTAAAAAAACCGACTAAGTCGTATTACAGTAGGTTTATTTATTTCAAAAAACCTACCGAGTCGTGTTGTAGTAGTATTAATATATAGACTGGTATTGTTATTTATTTTTGTATCATGGGGAGATGTTATGTGCGAAACGAACTATGTTGAAAAGCGAAATACGGAGTGTCTTGACACTAGGCACTTTCTGTCTTGGAAAGTTTGGATTCTGCGTTTTTTGTACATTCCAAAAACCGACTGAGTCAAATTTCAGTAGTATTATTAGTAAATCGACTGGAAATTATGTTTTGATGGATATTATTTTTTGGTTTTCTTTCTATGTTAAGTTTATCAATAATAAATCACCCAGATCTGCTTTTTTCGTAAGTTATAAGATACTACATAATTAGGTATTATATAGAATGAATAACTGACTGGCTCGAATTATATATATTTTTAATAAAACGATTGAAAATTGTATTTTCGTGAAAATTCTTATTTATTTTCTGTCTTATTTTGATGCGTGACTAGCCATTTTCAAAAACATTGCTTGTTAAGGTGACTAAATTTTATATCGCTTTATAAGAAAAAATCAATAAAAATTAAACATAGCCTCTACTGAGTTATGAATTTTTGTTTTATAGATTTTTTTCGTTCATAGAATACGTTAATATATTTTTTGTAAAGGTTTAAAATTACTTTAATATATATTAAGGTAGTTCCTTACATATTAAAATGTAAATAAAATTGCTAAGTATTTTAAACGTGTTATTAAAAGAATATTTTTAAGAAAATGCTTCTATTTTTTTTTTAAATCATATATATTTTTAACGTCTTACATTTTTAAGGTATCTGTGATAATTAGCCTACATTCATGATTTATGTCAAAATTTTAATGTTACATCAGATATGATCCTTATATTTAATACTGTTATATAAGCAATAATTGTACCTCTTTCATTATAATTATTTTCCATATAAATCAATATTAAAATCAATCATATACCAAAATAATATATTTAATTTTAATTTAGTGAAAGAATACACAAAACAAAACATACAAACAAATTAGACTTTATTTTAATTTTTTTTATACAATATAAATATAATGTATAATTTATACAACAGTCAGCCCTAACAAACCAGCAATTGTTAGCCGGATGAGGCGCTAATCCTGTGCCCCCCCTTCTAACTTCGGACCACTTGCCGCCGCGAAATTAGTCGATGACAAAATTGACTCATTTTGAGAACTATTACGTATATCTACGTGTATTATACATGTATGTATATTTGGAGGTTGAATTTGTATAATTATATGTATAATTGAATATACATTGTATTTAGACAACATCAGTTTTGGCTAACTGTATTTGTGTTAGCTTTATAAAAAATATATAATTTAATTGATTTTTTTTTTGGCTATGAAATATAAATATACGAACAAAACTGTAAACAGGATATGATAATATTAATAAACTAATATTAAACAACAAAAAATATTTTTTTCTTCAAAAATATTGGATTTTAAATTTACAATTTAATTGTACGGTTCGTATAACGTAACATAAATAAACATAATAAAAATTTAAATTATAGTTAAAAAAAATTAATTATTAGAAAAAACATCTAATTAGAAGATCAGATACCACTAAGTGAGTGTAAATTCACAAAATAATCGATTATTATAATAATAATTTCTAATACAAAAAAATCACACGTCATTCTGTCTACTGCAATAATCAATGGGCCGTTTTTATGAATGTAGATAGATCAGGCGACCGACGGCGATGCGGTTTATATTTGAATCACATTATAATGTACTTGAGTTTAAATAACTTGGCCATAAAATCGATTCGGAGGATCATTTTGATAAACAGGAGTAAAGATTTCAATGAATAAATAACAATAAAAAATTCGGATGTTTAAGATAAATAGGTTTTTTTTTGTTATTTAAAACATATAATTATAAATTACGCTAAGCTTATCACGGCTACAGCCACACCCGTTTGAAAATATATGAATAACAACTGTTATGGGCTACCAATACAAAATTTTGTGGCAAAAGGAAACATAGCCATAATATTCAAATTGGGCTCGGGCAAAGTACATACCTGTAACATTGTACGCCATGTCGACTTCACTCTTCCATACTTACGGGCGAGACCGCCTCGCGGACAGCTCACTAAGAACACTGAACAAGGGGCACCCGACGCTTGTAATCCTCTCCCCTGGTCATTATAATCGCGTAGTGACCTAGCCATTCACGGAAAATAGATCGCACTTCCGACCTATACTAGTTGGATGCTGTAACCTTGCGGGACAGAGACTTGCACGTGACACCGCCGTGCAGGTTAACAACGTGAAACCAACGTGAACGTGTAACGTACCTCGGTCGGAGGCATTCATCGTGGGATTTGGGCAGGCGAAGACGACCGGGAGCGTCGTCACTGGCGTCCAAATGCCGCGGCAAGCGCTAGGCGACACATAATGGATCGAGCGGAGATCTCGTCAAAAGAAGAATACAGATGCCTATTATTTATTGTCATACAATACACGGACGTCGGGCGGCGCACGGGCGCAGTGATGGAGTGACAGCGACCACGGCGACCGCCTCGCCTCGTAATCTGTTTGAATTGTCATCGATTTTTTTTTTCATTTACTATTTAATCGGTGAGGTTCCAGAGCACGGACAAATGGACGAACAGAAACGGACTTTGTCTTGTACGGTTTTTATGGAGTTCTAAGAAAGAAAATGTTACGTTTGTAATAATAATACTATTAGGTACAATAATTATCAAAACATATTAGGTACACCGAGGGTTTACGTCATCAATTTCTGATATAAATAACATTATTGTAAACATTAGCGAGGAATAATCTCAAGATGTTCTTATCTACTCCTTTACCATGGACTTTACATTGACAAAACAAACTTGAAATTAAATAACGATTTATTAAACAGAATATGCCTAACTTATATTTGTTTATAGTTAAGTCTTAAATATTGCTCAGAACTTGCAAGAAATTATATCCTGGCATGCAAAACAGGTCCAGTTGGACGATCATTGTAACTGATACGACCAGCGATGTGATTTCTCTAATCTGTCGGGGTTAAGAGTTCGAGCACCTCCCCCCGCCGCGCTCCACCGCACCCCGCCACACCCCGCACCGCACACACCACAATTATGGCCAATTAAATCAGATTGAGCATTAAAGTACCGCCCTGAGTCAGTCCTGGCTTATAATTGGTATTATTGTAGGAAATGAAAAAGGCGCACCGGCCATGTCTTCACCTTGAAATGTTGCGGCCGGGAACTATGTCAGCGCATTGTTGGTTGGTGAGACAATGGGTGATAGTCCGATTTTCACCGAGATGAGTGAAGTAAATTTGGTGTTAGGACAGCCTTGTTAGTTTTGGCTTATTTTAGTGATCAAGGCTTTGTCCAATCTTAGTTTTTTTTTAGCTTCACGCTTTAATCCCGCATAGCAGGGTAGACAGAAAGTACCTAGTGTCAAGACATTCCATACTTTGCTTTCCACCGAGTTTCAAGGAATTCGAGACATTGCGTGTTGAGTGGTGGAACTCAACACCCCACTTTGTCCACCAGAGCGAGGAAGTGAAAATAATTTAAATATAATCACTCCCGCAAGTGGGGATCGAACCCACAACCGCATTTATAGTCAGACGCTGTCCCTCGCTCCGTACTCTCTGACTACCCCGCAAAGGATAAAGCGTGAATCTTAAAAAAAAATGTAGTATTTTTAGTTTTAACTGCTGTCAAGATTGTTATCTAAAAAAACATTCCTTTATTCATTAGTTAACTATCAAAATTTATATATGTCATAGAAAATATAAAGCGAATTAATTATACGCCCTGATTTCTTAATTAAAAACTATTTTAACAATAATTGATTTTGATTAAAATTCACCCGAAGGAAAAATATTTTCAACGATAGTGGCACAGAGTTATTTGTTAATATGATCGGTTTTGGGTTCAATTCCCACTCGGGAGAGTGATTATATTTAAATTATTTTCACTTCCTCGCTCTGGTAAAAAGACAAAGTGCGGCGTTGAGTTCCACCATTCAAACACGCAATGTCTCGAATTCGGTGGAAAGCGAAGTACGACATTAATTATTTTTTCTTATTATTTTATTTATAAATTAGTCATTGTTGTAAGTACCTCATTTGAGAGAATTCTATTAAAATTATTTGCATATATCCGCTTTGGTATACAAAACGCAGCGTAGAGTTCTGCCACTCAATACGCAGTGTCTTAATTCTAAGCAGAAACTCTAGAAACGTACCGTAATGGCTGACACTAGTGTCCTAATACCAGCATATTGACACTAGATCTACTTTAACACCTAAATTATGACATTCGGCTCAAATATTTATATTTGATTATAAATGTTACTTTAGTCATAAAATTCTTTTTTTTTATGTTTCTTATTCATAATTTTGAAAGTCTATATAAAAAAATAGTTAATAATATAGGTAACAATATATGATCATACAGGTAATAATATAGGTAATAATATAGGTAATAATGTAGGTAATAATATAGGTAACAATAATAATTTTATGTTTTTTTTTACAAATGTATGTTTTAATGCTTTTTTAATGCTTTTTTATAGATCATAATAATATAGCTGTAAATATTATATGTGATAGACCAATAAATAAACAACTAAATATATGATTTTTAAATTATATTTTGAACGGATTAATCGCGTATATTTTGGTATTCTAAAATATATTTTTGAAAACCGACATCTCGAACACTTTACTATAGTCCATCGTCTGATAACTTAGCTTAAAATAGTTTCATACAAAAATCTTAATAATACATTTTTGAAAAATACGTATAATAATTTAAATGCAGCGGGATTTAAACCGGCGCCTCTTAGACGATATCCAAGAAGCGTCGGTTCGAATCCCGCTGCGTTTAAATTTTTATACGTTTTATCAAAAATGTTTTCTAATCCTAAGTGTGGAATAACACTTTAAAAATAGTAAATATATCTTAATTATATTAATATATGAAAAGCAAGAAAAATATGAAAAAAAGGCCATCGTAAAAAAAAACAAATTATTTTTTTTTACCACAATAGCCAAAGACAATAAATAATTTCGTAACACCACAAGTAGTGTTTAGAAATCGGTATTAAAACATTCAAGGTTTATTTATAATATTGTAAAGATTATTAGAAAAATATTCCATTACAAATGTTTATTTGTTGATCGCGAGATTAGAACTCGAGTGGGGAACATTCCGCCACTTCACTGCGTTACCGTTACATTGTGTACATAAACACATCTGTATCTACATACAGACATACGTACATATATATACATACCTACATACAAACACATACATACCTATATACTTACACATACATACATACATATATGTACATACATATACATACAAATACAAACACACCACCGTTGTAACCACATAATATGAAACCACCATCTTCTGGTGATAGATTTTTGGCTAATTTTCCCCCTATGAAGTAATGACTGGCTGCCATGCCACGAGGAACGTGACTTGAGGAAGTATGAGGGGTTTTTAGTCGGTAGAGGCCAGCTGCAATGGAATGAAAAATAAAAAAAAACGCAGACATACACACACTTATATATATATGAAAAATTTTAACCTTATAAAAGGAAACTCCAGAAACTTGGCTAGTGGTTCTTTCGTAATGTCTCGAGGCCTAGTATAAATCGGACGTGATGAATCTTATCATTAGTTGAGACCTATAGACCTGGAGCCGCAGGTCCAGGCCTTATGACACGGAAGCATATTTTCCCTTGTAAAGAGATATATATATATATATATATATATATATATGTATATATCATGACACATTAATACATCTATCTGTATACAATTTAAGTGAACTGTTTTAAGCGGATTAATCGCGTATTTTTTGGTATTTTAGAATACATTTTTGAAAATCAGAAAATGAAATTCCAAATAAAATAATTTCAATTAAAATAACTTCCCTCTGTCTAGAATTACCATTAGATCATATATAACTCATATTTCAAAGGAGATATTAATAGGCCTTTTCAAATTTAGCTTGTCAGTTTGCATAATTCTTTTTCCTTATATTTTCAAAGATGTTTTATTAATATTTACTATTTTTTTAGTGTTATTCCACACTTCAGATTAGAACACATTTTTGAAAAAACGTATAAAAATTTGAACGCAGTGGGATTCGCACTCGCGCCTCTTGGAGGCCGTCCAAGCGCTCTGACAGCTAAGCCATGCGTTCTACTACCAGTTACGTCGAAATTCTTATACATTTGTTACAATTTATTTGCGTTTTAGCATCTCTGTAGAGAGATTTTTATAAATTTCCACAAATTAAACATTATTAAGAAATAATCGTTTAACAAGAGAGATTGCTATTTTATTTTAATATTAAATTTAAACGCAATGTTTGAAAATTGGCAAAAAATATTTTTATTCGTTTTTTCAAAAACGTTTTCTAATCCTAAATATGGAATAACACTTTAAAAATAGTAAATTTTAAAATAATAATATTTTTTAAATAAAACTTTTAACTTGCTTTCCATTGGCTTTTACCAAGAGATAGAAGAATAAAAAATATATTTGTTTAGCTTCACGCCTTTACCCCGCATAGCAGTGTCAAGACACTCCGTACTTCGCTTCCCACCAATATCGAAACATTGCGCGTTGAATGGTGGCGCTAAACGCTGCATTTAATTTAAAATAAATAATAATTAACAAAATAAAAAATAATTTAATAAACAAATGCCTTCACTTTAAAACCGTGTCACCCAAAGGTTTAGATAGCAATAATCCTTTAAGCCGAAAAATTGGGAAATCGTACCAAAATACGTTTTTACAGAACGGAATATACCGCACCATATCTACCACCTGAGATGTTTTATTGACTGACTGATAACGCCCTAATCGATAACACTCGCTAATCGCCATTAGCTTCTTAATTAAATAGTATCTATCACGCTTTATCACGACACGCTCGTTCAAATTCCATAGACGTTTATAAATTAAAAAAAAAAACAATTTTCAAATGATATTTAATTGTGTTTCCGGTGAAATTTACGATTTTTTTATTTGACAAACGTTTTTTTTTTATTGTCAACTAATTTAGAGGAAAAAGTTAATATATTTTTTTTTTTTTTTCAATTTTTAATTTCTATTCTTAATGGCAAGTATGTTAATAAGGACTAGTAATTTGCCCAAATATAGATTTGCTATATTATTAAGGGTGGTGTTGTTTTTCGGTATACCGTTAGTTTACTTCGCGTGTAAATGTATTGCAGAGGAACCGTCTGACCAGATTTATAAAGGTAGCTTATATAGGATGAATTATATTTATAATATTATTATTTAGCAATCTTTATATTATAATTCGCAAAAAATAACTGCCTAAGTTACTCCCTATAACATTAGTTAGCTGCCAGTGATAGTTCCATCAATATCGGTCCAGCGGTCCCTGAGGTTAGCCGGAACAAACGGACACACAGACATACAAAAATTGTAAAAAAAATTTTTTTCGGCGTTTATACCTTGTATACATATATATGCACTTATTGAATAATGGTTATTTTAATATAACATACAAACACTCCAATTTTATTTATTCATATAGATATCAACCTAATAAGTAAAAAAAATGAAAAGAAAGGCCATCATGGTCTAGTGGTACAGCGTCGCACTGTAAACGCGAATGGTAGTGGATTCGAATCCTATCCGTGGCAATAATTTACGAGTGTTTTCATTTGATCTGGTGAGACAAAATTCTTTGTCTCGATTTCAAGCGGAAAGTGATTAACGGAGTGTCTTGACACTATTGTTTCTGACCCTCCGAAGCGGGATGACGCGTAAAGTTACATCCAAAGCCTTCAGTTATCGCCCTCTTTTATTTTTTTCTGATAATATAACGTATTTTCATGTACATTTACGTATGTATTAAATTTAATAATTATATCTGCTCTAGACACAGAAGGAAAAGCGCAAAGAGCCTCTTTAAGTAATTAAATTCATTTAATAATTATTTTCCTTAATATAAAATTACTTGTATAAAGTAACGATATTTTACATAGAAGGTGTCGAAATAGTTTGAATTATGTGAAACGGTCGGAGACCGGTAGTCGCCCAGTGGTACAGTGGTACAGCGCAAACCCGATAAGTTATGGGTTCGATTCCTACTCGGGGGTGTATATATTTAAATTATTGTCGTTTCCTCGTTCTGGTAAGAAACAGTGTGGCGTTGAGTTCCACCACTTAACACGCATTGTCTTGAATTCGCTGGAAAGCGAAGTACAGGGTGTCTTGATACTAGGTGCTTTCTATCCTGCGATACGGGGTAAAAGCGTGAAGCTAAAAAAAGAAACGGTCAGACCTTTTCCTTTTATCTCTCTCTCTCTCTCTCTCTATCGGAGAGAATATAAGAGTTTCTTAAAATAGTTGGGAATTAAAATATTTTAAATTTTTATTTTATTAGACTATGATGATTTCTAAACAGGGAATAATTTTTTTTTTTTATTTTATATATAGATTACTTACGTTTGAACACACCGAACCTAATGTAAATCGTTATCATTGTCTAAGATGTTTTTTTCGCTTGCCTGTTAGATATTTAATTAAAAAAATATTTTTTTTTCCATTTATTTCATATAGATGCAGAAGGATTCAACTCGAGACACTTACTCGGACTAATCGATGACCCGGAAAAGAACTGCACTCCCCCGGCCATATTGGAGTTTCCGTCAGATGGTTTTACCAGATACCAAAGGCAACATGTTAGTATAGAAATATATATCACATTTTTTATTAACGTATAAAAATTTTAACGAAGCGGGATTCAAACCCGCGCTTCTAGGAGACGTCCAAGCGCTCTATAAAAACCGCCAACTAAGAATCTCTTTACAGAGATGCTAGCAACATTAATAAGTTGTAATAAAACGTATAAAAACATCGACTCAGCTGGTAATAGAACATATGGCGCATACGGTCAGGACGCTTGAACGGTTTCCAAGAGGCGCCGGTTCGAATCTTGCTGCGTTAAAATTTTTATATTGTTTTTAAAAATTTTTAAAAAATAATAATAATTGTGCAATAAAACTTTAAAAATAGTAAAATAGTATATATTTTAATTATACATTACTTAATATTTTAGTATTAAATAAAATTTCATTTCTATTTTCTAGGGTTTTATTCTTTTGCATTGTGTCCTCGCGTGCTACTGCTTTCTGCTGCTCGGGACTGTTTGCGAACAATACTTCGTGCCAGCCATCGAAATTATATGTGAACGTAAGTTAATGTCTCATAATTATATATATATATATATATATATATATATATATATATATATATATATATAGTGTCGCAGTAGGATAGCCTCTGTACTCTGACGTCTGACTGTAAACGCAATCAGTTGTCGGTTCGATCCCCACTCAGTAGAGTGATTATATTTTAAATTATTTTCACTTTCTCGCTTTGGTAAAACAAAGTGCGGCGTTGAGTACCACCACTCGATACGTAATGTCTCGAATTCAGTAGAAAAGGAGGAAGGAATGTCTTGACACTAGGTACTTTATGCCTACACTGCTATGCGGGATAAAAGCGTGAGGCTTTTTAGCTTAAAAATATATTATATATTATTATACTGTAACTGAAAATAATGAAAAATCAACAATGTTAAAGGCAAAGGTGGAATTACTTCTAATAAATATCTTTCAAATTTTAATACACCTAGAGTTCAACATTTAATTTTAATTGCTATTATAAAACGACGTAGTATTTTTTTAATATAAATATAATAAATTTATTTCTTTAATATTGTTTTGGTTTAAACTATTAAAATATGTATTCGTGCATGTATTCATGTGTGCGCTTAGCAAAATATAGCATTGCGAATTTATTATGAAATTAGATGTGCCCGCGACTTTGTACGCCTGGAATTTAATATATATATGTATCTTTGTTTGTTAGCCTAAGTTACTCCTTATAATATCAGTTATCTCCTAGTGAAAGTGCTGTGAAAATCGGTCCAGCCGTTCTATAGATTGGTCAGAACAAACATACAGACAGATAAAAATTGTAAATATTGTTATTTTATTTATGCTATTAGTAAATATTAATAAATAGCGTATTGAAAGAAATGAGTGTATATACTTGACATGCGCAAGCACTTGTTAGC
This sequence comes from Dryadula phaetusa, assembly GCA_032432895.1. Classification (NCBI taxonomy): domain Eukaryota; kingdom Metazoa; phylum Arthropoda; class Insecta; order Lepidoptera; family Nymphalidae; genus Dryadula; species Dryadula phaetusa. The sequence goes on from JAOYRS010000002.1 coordinate 1,143,504, forward strand.
TCACATTCAACAGTGTTTTTTTTTTATTATCCCGCATAGCAGTGATGAAGTACCTAGTGTCGAGACACTCCGCACTTTGCATTCCTCTGAATTCGATACATAGCATGTTGAGAGGCGGAACTTAACGCTGCACTTAGTCTTACCAGAGTGAGACCCAATCCACTGAATGCATAATTCTATATTCTGATCGGATAATAAAAGCATCCTTCCTGTTACATCAGCTATCTGCCACTGAGAATCTTGTCAAAATTGGTCCAGCCGTTCCTGTGATTAGTTTAGTTTAGAAACATATAGAAAGAAAGACAATAATTCTATGAAATGGTATTTTGATACTACATGAATTTTGTAAAGATACATAGGTCCTCTTTGTATATATGTTATATTTTTATATGTAGAGTGAAGAAGGCACTTAGTGTCAAGACACTCCGCTGCGGCTAAACTGCTTATATATTAAACAAGTGTATCAAATAAATAAGAGAGTTGTACCAGGCTCGCATGAAGCCGGAGGATCTCCCTCTCTATAGTCTCTATATACTACATATATAAGCAGCTTCACGCGCCACCCCGCATAGCAGGGTAGTCAGAGAGAACCTAGTGTCAAGACACTTCATTCTCCATTTTACACATATATATATATATATATATATTTCGCACAATAAAAATATTTTTGTTATTTTCATATTTTTCTTATCGTTAAATGTAACATTGTATCTATTTAGCGCATGAACATAATATATAGATATAAGTCCTTGAAATGATAATATTTTATTAGTTACTGATCTTAAGTATCACATATTGGATTTTAAGTAGTTGATAAGACTCTGTTGATTCAATATTATTGGGTTCCGCCATTTCTGACAAATGCGGTAAGTTCTATGGAGTTATGTATCACGTACCCAGTACATCATACAATATTTCCGTGCAGGTTATCTTAGACTAATTAATATTAAAAATATATTTTAGTTATTATAAGTTTTTAAATTAATTCTAGCAAAAGAGGCACCAAGTCAAGTTTTCAAAGTACATGTCGATAAATACTCCACCTAACTCTTGGCGTTTAGATGTTATGTTTTTTTGATTGTTTTTTCAAAAATGTTTTCTAATCGTAAGTGTGGAATAACACTTTGAAAATAGTAAATATTAAAATAAAATAGCAATCTCTCTTGTTAAACGATTATTTCTTAATAATCTTTAAGTAGTAGAAATTTGTAAAAATCTCTCTACAGAGATGCTAACAACGTAAATAAGTTGTAACAAAACGTATAAGAATTTCGACGCAGCTGGTAGTAGAACACATGGCTTAGCGGTCAGAGCGCTTGGACGGTATCCAAGAGGCGCGGGTTCGAATCCCGCTGCGTTCAACATTTTTATACGTTTTTTCAAAAATGTTGTGTAGTATGCTGTTGGGCCTATCGACCTCGACAGCGTCACCGGGTTTTGGGGGAGGCCGAGCTGACACAGCTCTGACCTTGGCCAATTACAGGAAATAGTTAACACTATTGATATATTATTCATTTTTATTTTGTTATTTTATTTACAAATCGTTTCTACTCGATATCTTTAAACATATTTATTTGAAAATCTAGTATTAGTCCAGTAACTAACTGGCCGACGGAACTGCCAATACAAATTTTGCATGGAAAATATGTGCTGATCTTAAAGTGCCAGTAAATTTATTTCAATTATTTTATATTTATAGAATACAATTGTTTTCTTTATGTGTGAAAAGCTCTATACTAAAAAATTATGGCCAGTTAGTTAAAAAATCAAATTTGAATCGTGTATTAGATCACTCTTTTTATTCCGCACAGTGTCAAGACACTCTGTACTCCGTACTTCCGTACTAAAGGCTATAAATTAGGAAAGAGATGAACGGACGGAATCCAAGAGGCGCGGGTTCGAATCCCGCTACGCTCAAATTTTTATTCGTTTTTTCAGAAATCTTTTTCTAATCCTAAGTGTGGAAGACACTTTAAAAATTGTAAATATTAGGAAGGTTATGGTTTTTTTTTGTTTTTATTTAAAGATACTATTTTCAAAGTTGTGCAACGTGGGACCACAAACATGAATTTCGACTAAAATCTAATTGACTAATTTGAGTTCCACCACCCAACACGCAATGTCTCGAATTCGGTGGAAATCGAAGTACGGAGTATCTTGACACTAGGTACTCAGGTAGACACTAGGTACTTTCTGTCTACCCTGCTATGCGGGATAATAGCGTGAAGCTAAAAAAAATTTATATTATTGAAGCTAAAATAAGTTATGACTGAAAGACTAGACCACAGAGTTAAAAACGTAGAAATGCTAACGAATGTTAAAAGCATAAGAAAAGTATGTTGAATATCGTTAAAAATACATTTTTGGCATTTCCATTTTTTTCCATCTAATCTTTGAGGCAATGTGAGAGAGAAGAACCTTGTAGAGTGATTTCCAGGCCATAAAATCAATTATATTAGGCAATTATTGTTGATGGTTAAAACATGAATATTATATAAATCGCACAAATCAGAATATAGGAACTCAACGCCGTGTTTTTCTTTTACTACAGCGTGGAAATAAATATAATTTAAATATAATCATTTCCCAAGTGTGAGAATCGAACTCACAACTGATCGTTTTTACAGTCAGACGCTATCACACTGCGCCATTACCGACCTCTACTTTATTAACTTAATTGTACCAAGTCATTTCTATTGTATTTTTATATATATATATGAAAAATATAAATTTCTCTCATATGAAGATATCTGTTCAATTTTATTAAATTTCTCTAAAATATGCTTGATTCTTGCAATTTTCAATATAATTTGTCAGATTACACATTGTCAGAGAGTAATGGAATTAAAATTTGTACATACATCTTACTTATCTATAGGATTAAATAAGGGAACGTGACAATTGGAAGTGGGTAGTTATATATTTTTCATTTATCACTCAGTGTCATTGTAGTGCAACTAAAATTATTTTGTTTCCGTTACGTGAAGAAAGAATGAAGGCCGGTTTGACTGTATACGAGACTGGTTGTGGGTTCGGCTCCCAATCGGGGGAATGTTTATATTGTGTTTAAAATATTATTAATTCCTCGCTCGGGTAAAACATAGCACAATATCTCGATTTCGATGGAAAGTGGAGTACGCAGTGACTTGACACTAGGATAAAAGCGTGAAACTAAAAAAAAACTACTTGGCTGATTTAATTTGTAATATCATTGTATGGATTAAAAGCGAAATAAAATAAAGAATCCAATTTTTATCTATATACACGGAATACGTATAATATTTATTTATTTTCATTTCTTCACACTAAGCGGCGTTGAGTTCCGCCACTTCAGACCTCAATATAACTCAAATAAACCCTAAAATCTGTTACATATCACTTCTAAATATACGCTATACATATATGTACATATAAGTATGTATGTATAATATAAAGAAAAAGTCGAGTAATTGACTCTGATTGGAAAAGTGGTATCGAAAGGAATTCCAACTTTATAACTGGACGGTCAGTGTCCTAGTGTGTAGGGATGGGCTAAAGTAAAAATATATCGATACTTTTATATATATTAAAATAAAACAAATAAATTACATCGATATTTTAATGTATCGATGTTTTTGCTACAATGTATAATCACTCAAAGGCAAAAAACGTTGCCATAGACTAATCTAGGTAACTTAGACCTTTAAAGCCAATTATAGTGAAGAATTTTAAAACAAAATCGAAAATTAAATATCGATTTTAATTGAAAATTGAATATCGATTTTTTATTTTAAAATATCGAAATATTATTACACTTCCCTATCTCAACGTACGTCTGGTTATATTATACATATATAGTCATATATATGTTGATTATGTCCGTGTTAATATAAAAACCTATTGTACAATAGTTTCGAGGCAATTTAATGGTTTTTATTTCTAAATATTTTAATACTAGGTTATTTTAAGGATTTTAATTAAACCCTACAACTTGAAATATATCAAGCAGTTACGTTCAGCTTTATTTTTTTTTCTGACAAGGTATCAAAAAAATCCATTGTATAAGCACTCCGTTCTATGTTCTCCGGCCAAATGCAACTAAATTTCCGAGTAAATAGACATTGCGCGTTGACTGGCGATACCTAACGTCGCGCTGTGTCTGTTGTTTACTTGGTGGTTATATTTATCGCAAACGTTCAGTTTTAAAATTACTTGACTACAATTTTATTTTATTCATTTATATTTTTTATATATTAACAAGAACTCTATAAAAAAATATTAATTTTAATATTTATGTATTTAGTAATATATATATATTTTTATGTAAACAAGAATTTTATAAAAAAAATGGATTAAGTACGAAAATCGCAAGAATATCCTGTTTTGAGGAGGAACTTGGATATCTCACAAGGATATATCCAATGATTTTTGTTCGGCTATTTAGATTTTTCCTTTTAATATTTATATTTGTTAGCTTCACGCAATTATCCCGCATAGCGGGGTAGACAAAAATTACATAGAGTCAAGACACTCCGTACTTCGCTTTCCATCGATTAAGACATAGCGAATTAAGCGGCGGAACTCAACGCCGCCTTTTGTCTTATCAGAGCGAGAAGCGGAAAATAACTAAACTATAATCACTCCCCCGAATTGGATCACACGGCGCCACGACCAGCCTCAAATATATTATATATAACATATATTTATTTGATAAAAAAGATCACTTTTTGCCACAGGTCTTAACATGGAAGCAGATATAGCTGGAGCGACGTTCATGGCGGCAGCGAGTTCGAGTCCCGAGCTGTTCATAAATTGTATCGGCACATTCGTAACGGAGGGCGACTTGGGTGTGGGAGCTATTGTTGGGTCTGCTGTATTCAATGTGCTCGCTGTACCTGCCTGCTGTGCTTTAGTTGCCGGGAGGGTTGGTATATGTTAGGTTATTATATAAAATATATATATAGGAATTTATTTTTTTTAAATTTCACGCTTTTATCCCGTATAACAGGGGATAGACAGTATGTAGTGTGTTGAGTAGTGAAACTGAACGCCGCACTTTGTCTTACCAGAGCGAGGAAATGAATATATTTTGAATATAATTAGTCCCTCGAGTGCGAATCGAACCCACGACGTTCTCCCTCTGCGCCACAAACTGTGCAATTATTAATATTTCTTGACATGAAATGAATTATGTATATTGGAATTTTTATTCTGGCAATAAAGTGTAATTATTACGCGCTTACTGTTAAAATGATTAGTTGTGGGTTCGATTCCCATACGGTGGATTTTTTTTACGCTTCACGTTGCGTGTTGAGTGGTGGAACTCAACGCCGCACTTTGTCTTACCAGAGCGAGGAAGTGTAAATAATTTAAATATAATCACTGCTCCGCGTGGAGATTGAACCCACGACCGATCGCGTTTCCAGCCAGACCCAGTCCCACTGTGCCACGATCGGCCTCTGGAATTATAATTATAGAGATTAATTGTATTTTTTTTATTTAATTTATTTAGGTGATAGAGTTGGACTGGTGGTCGGTATCCCGCGACTGCATGATGTATGCGGTGGCCGTTGTCGCCCTCATCTTGACACTGTTAGACGATAAGATATATTGGTATGAAGCTTTGCTTCTCGTGCTTATGTACACTTTTTATATTTTAGGTAAGTATTGAAACTTTTACATATATATATATATATATATATATATATATATATATATATATATATATATATATATCAAATATTTTGTTTATACTATATGTTTCAACGCTTTTATCCCGCATAGCAGGTTAGATAGAAAATACCTAGTGTAAAGACACTCCGTACTTCGAGACGATTTGTATTGAGTGGTAAAATGATTGGTTATGGGTTCGATTCCCATACGATGATTATGAGTTTCATTCCTATACGGTGGATTTTTTTGAAGCCATACTTAGCCAGCCCAAAAGTTTCCCGGAAGACATCGCTCGTTTAGCGATAAGGTCACCTATTGTACAATTTTAAATATAAATATCAATTTAGTATATTTTTTTGTACTTTAATCCCTCGATGTACTCCTAATGTTGAAGTAAAAAATATTTTTTTGCTACAAACTCGAATTAAATTAATACATTTTTGCTTTTTTTTTATTTTTCTACAAATATATATCTATTTCTGGAAAAAGTTAACATGTACAAAATTACAGAATTTTCTTCAATATAAAAAATTAGAATTGAAATATGAAAAATTTTAATTGATATTATTTTAAACTGATTAATCGATTATTCCGAGCGGTTAAAATCGCGAAAATCAAATATAACTTATATATATTTTCTTATGATTCTAGGAAAGATCAAAATAGTTAAAAAAAAGTATTGATAAATAACGTTAATAATTTAGACACGCGGTAGCGTCGCAAGCCAATTCAAGCTAACAGAACTGGCCAGCAGCATCGCGTGTAATATTACATAAATCATTTGAAGCTAGTTTAATTACTTCATATTTAAAAAACTATTTCAATTCAATTTCAAGCAGCTTTTTCCTACATAAATCAGGATAATCAGAGAGATTTTTGCTAACAAGACATTCCATTTTACACTTTTCACCTGTACTCGGGGCATTACGTAATAAATGATTGGCGGAACTTAACGCCGCGTTTTCTTTTGCTAGGATTAAGAACGATATACGTTAGATACTATCATTTATCTAAGCTTAGATCGAACGAGCAATCGAGTTTTATAGCCTCAAAGCCGGTACGCTTGTCGCTTTGAGTAAGGACCAAGGCAACAATATAATGTAATGTTTTTTTATATAACTTTAACTAACAGAACTGGCCAGCAGCATCGTGTGTAATATTACACAAACCATTTGAAGCTATATATTAGAATCTTATAATTTGCAGTATGCGCTTCAAGTTTGTTTAAAATATATATTAGCTAGAAAATTGAAAATTGCCATCCAAATTGAGGTTATTGAGAGAATAAAAAAAGAAAAAAATAAGTAAACAGGAAGTACCTAGTGTCAAGATACTCCGTACTCGAATTCAAGACATTGCGTGTTGAGTGGCAGTACTCAACGCCGCGTTTTGTCTTATCAAAGCAGGAAATAAAAATAATTTAATTATAAACATTCCCCCGATTGGGCATCGACCCCACTACCGATCGCGTTTCCAGTCAGACGCTGTCCCACTGCGCCACCACCGGCCTCTTGTTTTTTTTTAATATTTTTTTTTATTTACAGCAATGGTTTACAACAGCCGTATCGGTAGTTTCGCCCGAAGTGGCTGTTGTTACCCAACAAGCAAGAAAAAGACGTACACTGAAATATCTCCTTTGCTCTCTAAAGGTATATATAAAATATATAATAAAATATATAATAAAATATTTTACTATTTTTAAAGTGTTATTCCATACTTAGGATTTTAATTATTTTTTTATAACGTATATTTATTTAAAAAAAAATGTATAATATTCAAATTCGAGAAACGATTATTTCTTAATAATATTTGAATAGTAAAAATTTGTAAAAATCTCTCTACAGAGATGCTAACAACGTAAATAAGTTGTAACAAACCTGTGAGAATTTTAACGTAGCTTGTAGTAGAACGCATGGCTTAGCGGTCACAGCGCTTGGACGGTTACCAAGAGCCGCGGGTTTGAATCCCGCTGCGTTCAATTTTTTATACGTTGTTTTTAAAAAATGTTATAATAAAATAGTTAAATGTAGCTGTAATTAATAAAATACATACTTTAAATTATTTTCTTGCTATCTCATGTATCCTAACAAAGCCAACAAAAACGTATAAAATTTGACCGCAATGGGATTGAAACCCGCGCCTCCTGAAACTCGTTCAAGCACTCTTACCGCTAAGCCATACGTTGTATATCGTTGGAAAACATATTTTTAAGAAATAACCGTTTGGCAAGAGAGAATACCTTATTTATAAAATTTTTAATTATTTCCTAAGTGTTATTTTGCAAATGAGATAAGTAAATATGTTTATAAAACACATAATATCTAAGGTGACATGATAAATATTATTCTCAGACAAAAGAAATGGCTTGGAAGTATCTCACCAAATGGCTCGTTCAAATCAAAATATTAACGAATTGGAAAAGGGTATAATCGTTACTAAAAGACACGGCTCTACTGATTCTGGTAAGTATTCTTTAGAGCGTTATTGTTAATGCATTAATTAAATAAATATATATGATACCGACCGTAACGTAGTGGAATAACGTCTGTCTGTAAACTCGATCGGTTGTGGGTTCGATTTCCACTTGTGTGATTATATTTAAAATTATTTCCACTGCCTAGCTCTGTTATGACAAAGTGCGGTGTTGATGACTCGAATTTGGCGGAATGTGAAGTACAGAGTGCAAGTAGAAAGTATAAAAAAATATTATAATACATTGTTGCCTTGGTCTTTAGTCAAAGCGACAAGCGTAACGGCTTTGATGCTATTAAACTCGATTACTAGTTCAATCTAGCAAAAAAGAACGCGGCGTTAATTTCCGCCAATCACTATGCAACGCCCCGAATTCAGGTGGAAAGTTGAGAATGGCATTTCTTGTTACTAAATTCTCTCTGACTATTCTGATTTATATTGGAGAAAGCTGCTTATATTTTTTCTTTACATATTTTGGTGTACAATGGAATAGGTAAAAAAAAGAAAAAGAATTTCTTACACTCGGTTCTCTAGTTCAGTTTCACGCTTCATCCCGCAGGCAAGGTCAGAGACAATATAGTGTCAAGACACTCCGTTGAGTGTTTGCCGTATGAAATAATAATACTGAGTGTCGAACTCAACGCCGTACTTAAAATGTATGAAAGTTATATTCGGTAATAAAAAATAATGACAGAATTTTTTTTAAAAAAAGAAACACATAAACAAGGAAATTTATTGTTTTTTTAGCTTCACACTTTTATCCTGCATAGCAGGGTAGACAGAAAGTACGAGACATTGCGAGTTGAATGGTGGAACGCAACGCCGCGCCTACTCTTTTATCAAAACGAGGAAGTGAAAATAATTTAAATATAATCACTCCTCTGAGTGGGGATCGAACCCACAACCGATCATATTTACAGTCAGACGCGGTTCCACTGCACCACGATCGGTCTCAAATTCATTGTTTGAATACAATATATATAATAATCATCTTTAAACATATCGTAGAATCTAGCATAAGTTCACTTTTCTCGTGGCCTGACGACAAGACTAGTGGAATGCAAAAGTTCTTCTGGCTGGTGACCTGGCCCATGGGGCTGGTACTCTGGATGACCATACCTGACTGCCGGAAGCATACGCGCTTGTACCCTCTGACCTTCATCATGTGCGTGGCTTGGATAGCAGGAATATCTTACGTGGTGGCTTGGATTATAACTATAGTTGGTATGTTCTTTTTTGGCAGTTGATACCGGTTGTGGCACGTGAAAATTGGGACAGCGTCTGACTGTAAGCGCTACGGGTTGTGGGTTCGATTCCCACTCGAGGGAGTGGTTATATTTAAATTATTAATCACTCTGGTAACTCAAAAGGCGACGTTGAGCTCCACTACTCAACACGCAATGTCTCGAATTCGGTGGAAAGCGAAGAACGTGACTTGCCTAGGTACTTGCTGTTTTTACCCTGCTATCTATCTTTAATATCGCATATTAAAGAGTGGAGCTAAATAAGATAAAAAAATAGAAATAATGATTTGTTCAACTGTATTCCAATGCAGCTTATGAATTCCCAAATTGAATATCGCTTTGGGCTAGACAAAGTTATACATTGTTATTAGATAACTTAGTTCTGAAAGTTTGTTTTTGTCATTGTTCTCCCTGTAACGCGATAAATGCAATGTAAAGCTCTGGAAGAGAACGGAGTCGGAATTTTTGTAGGAATTTCCTATCACGTGCCACACAACTGTGGAACGGCCCACCTGCGGCAGGGTTTCCAGGTCGTTACGACATGAACACCTTCAAAAAGCGCGCCTATTCCCACCTTAAAGGCCGGAAACGCTTCTGTAGCTCCTCTGGTGTTACACGGGGCCGTGGGCGGCGGTGATCACTTACCATCACGTGACCCGCACACTCGTTTGCCTTGCCTGTCTTATAAAAAAAAAGCGGACTAGATAAATTGTACAAATTAGAGTCTAAGCTAAACTATAATTTCTATTGTATGCTACGAGTATGTAGACAATATTGAATTAATATTCCATTAACTTTCTCTACATCTGGAAAATGGTGAAGAAAAATTGAAAAAAAATAAATATTTTTTAATTATGCTATGGCCTCGGTTGACCTTTGAAAATACAGTATCGAAGATACTGGGGGAAGGTCACGTAAAAAGCGTGAGGACCTCCTCCCTCTCCCTCCCCCCAGCGTATATGAAAAGGTTAACGACCGTGGACGAGGCAAAAGAGGTAGGCAAGGACGGTAGCGTTTTAGCGCTCCATGGTCTCTATGGACTACCACGTCAAGGATACAGCGTGAAGGTTATTTAATTAGAATCATCAAAAGATAAAATTTCGAGAAGTAAAAAGTACTCCTTGTAGTCTAGTTCTGGTTTACGCCATTTTTTCATTGTACTTTAATACTATTTTTAGTGTTCTAATTTTCTGCCAAATTCAGTAAGGAGGTGTTGGAAAAAGGGCGTTTCAAGATTAATAAAAAGATATATGTAAAATTAATAAAAACGTGTTAAAAGAATATTAATCGACATAGAAATTTAATTATAATCACATTTGATGCGTTTACTTCATGGCGCAGTGGGACAACATCTGACCTGTAAACGCGATCAGTTGTGGGTTCGATCCCCACTCGGAGGAGTGATTATATTTAAATTATTTTCACTTTCTCGCTCTGGTGAAAGATAAAGTGCGTTATTGAGTTTCACCACTCAACACGCAACGTCTCGAATTCGGTGGAAAGCGAAGTACGGAGTGTCTTGACACTAGGTACTTTCTGTCTACCCTGCTGTGCGGGATAAAAGCGTGACGCTAAAAAAACAATATTTCATAATAATATTATGTTAACAAAGAGCAAAATTTTTCCTGCAATTCAATTGTGTATCGATCACGCCTACACCTTTAGTTAGTAATTATGCCCTCGAGCTGTCATTTACTTGCTTTCCAACGAGCGTTTATACATTTTTATGGTATTTTTTTGTCATATCAATTTAGATGTTTTAATTATTTCCCAGTAGAAAGTAAATGGAAGTATGTACGTTTTCAGATAATTTGTGTAGAAATTATGGTGTAAATAAACACCGCGAATCGTTCTTAGTCTTAATTCAAGAAAATAAATTAATTTTTAATATAAAAATATATCCTGAGTAAAGTTGATGGGCGTTTTACTTTAAAGAATAAACTTTACATTAAAGGGATTTTAATATTTTTTTTTATTGATTAGACAAACTGCAGCATTAAGATTCGTTTCAACACAATTTCAATACAAACGAAAAATAGAAAAACGGAGTGTTTTGACACTAAGTTATCTCTGACTGGATTATGCGAGGTAAAGTGTAAAATTGCATTTTTTTTACATACATGTCATTTGTTTAAGGTGACACACTTAACGTTCCCGACAGTATAACTGGTTTAACAATATTAGCGGCGGGAACCAGCTTACCGGAAGCCGTGTCGAGCGTTCTAGTTACGAATCAAGGTATTTATAGAAACACTATTGCTTCTTAGCGTGGTCCTAAAGAAGAAAAGACACTTCTTAGTGACGCCCTTCTCCTTTTTCCGCTGAAACGTTTTGAGTTGTATAAATTAGTGTCGTATTTTGTTTAATTGTATATAATTATTTTCACTTCCTCGCTCTGGTAAGACAAAGTGCGGCGTTGAATTCCACCACTCAACACGCAACGTCTCAAATTTGGTGGACAGCGAAGTACGGAGTTTGTTGACAATGGGTACTTTTTATTTACCCTGCTATGCGGGATAAATGCATGAAGTTAATAAATATATATACTGATAAATGAAAATTGAATTCAAAACTACCCTAACTAATTAATAGGTAGATAAAAATAATAAAATATAAGGTTTTTCCCCATATTTATGCATATTAAATTGATACTATTGCAACCGCATTAATTGCATGTATTTTAGTATTACAAAATATAAATTTTCATACTATTTCAATGACGGTGAGAATAGTGGAGGGGTTAATACATTTTGAAGGGGCCCTTTAAGACTACACTTGGTCATAATCCATGGAATGTCAAGAAGTTCCTGCTTTTTTAATATACCTCATATCTTATAACCTTTTAGATTTTAATGCTTATTAATTTAATGCGATAATTTTGGCCACAAATTCCTTTACACTACTTGTCATTTTATATAAAAAAAGAAACAAATTCCATCCATCCGAAAACGTAACGTATCTAATCAATTTATTATGTATTGGACCGATCTTCTAATCTTCATACATACATACATACATACATACATACATACATACATACATACATACATACGTACATACATACATACATACATACATACATACATACATACATACATACGTACATACATACATACATACACTTAAATAATGTATCACTTTTAGGTCACGGTACAATGGGTATTAGCAATTCAATAGGATCAAATACATTCGACATTTTACTCTGCTTGGGGCTACCGTGGCTTATCAAAGGCTTATTTTATCCGGCTTATCCCGATAATCACTGGGTGAGTTGTCTTTATTAATATTGGTGAGTTGGGTGAGTTGATTGTAAACGGATTCGATTCTTGGGAAATCGATTATGGTTAAAAGTTTTCTTTTCTTTGTGTTGGTAAGATGAAGCGAGGCGTCTTAGTGTCTTGGCACTAAGTAGTCTCCGATTACCCTTTTATGCCGGACGAAGGGTGAAGCTGCTTCAGTGGACTTTATGACCTTTGCCGAAAATAATGCATTTTCCAAAACCACGGAAAATTGGAATGGGAATTTCTATTTTCCATGGTTTTGAAAAATGCAATATTTTCCCGTTTCTATGGGAGTTTTGGGAAATTTTCTCTTAATGTACCTTCCATAATGATTTTCCTAACCATTTCCAACTCAATCTTTTATCTATCTACGTCCAATAGTTTTACACGCGCGTTGTCTGTCGGTCACACTGATTGGTTGAGTCATCTGTTATGAGCTTTAATGCTTTAATACAAACATTTTTCTCTTTTCAAAATTCACTTTATTACTAGATATATTTTTTTAATTTTTTCAACCAAATCAACTGCATGTTTTAAATCACCAGAACGGTATAATGAATATAATTGTTTACACTAGGAAATTAAAATTTAAATAAAAAAAATATACTATAATAAATTAGTTATATTATTTTATCTTTCCAGGTTAAAATCAACTCAAGCGGCCTATCGTATAGCGCGATCTCTCTTCTCTCCACTCTATTCGCTCTATACGGGGCCCTGGCCTTGAACAAATTTCAATTGGACTGGAAAGTTGGCATCACCTGCGCTTTGGTTTACATTGGTTTCTTAATATTGGCAGCATTGATAGAACTAAATATACTTTTCGTTGTAAATCTACCATTGTGTCCCCATACTTGATGGAAACAGGTTCAAAATCCATTTTGAACAAAAAAAAATAATTACTCAAATATATGTTTTATATACATTTGCAATTATAGTTTTAGATATATTAAAGTTAATTTTTTTTTATTCACCTTTTAAATAATATAATTATATTAGAATTAATTGAACGCCACGTTTTATTATAGTACTTCAGCTTTACGCTTTATCCATATACAAGGGTAGTCAAATAAAACCACCTCAAAACCTGTTAAAACACGCTCAAAATTTTTTTATTACTTTACTTAATTCAACGCCGCGCTACGTCTATATAATCTATACCTTTGATTGAGAATCGAACCCACAACCAGTCGTGATTACAGTCCCACAAGGGCCTCAAATCATGATTTAAGTTATAATATACATTTGTATATCGTTCGGGATCTTGAAAAGTTATTTTTTGCAAAATACTTTTTTTTTTACATTATAAGCAATAACCGGCACTTAGAGAATGTAGTCACTATGTACTATATTTTAATAGTGAAGATATAAACGTAGATAATGTAAAAAGGCCATTTTGGCGCAGTGGTGCGTCTGACTGTAAAAGTTATGGTAGTGGGTTTGATCGTCCTTCTAAGGAATGATTATATTTCATTTTTTTATATTTACTATTTTTAAAGTGTTATTCCACACTTATTATTTTTGAAAACATTTTTGAACGCAGCGGGATTCGAACCCGCGCCTCTTGAATACCGTCCAAGCGCTCTGACCGCAAAGCCATGCGTACTACTACCAGCTGCGTCGAAATTCTTATACGTTTTCTTAATAATCTTTAAGTAGTAGAAATTTGTAAAAATCTCTCTACAGAGATGCTAACAACATAAATAAGTTGTATGAAAAATTTTTTGTTCATTTCTTCAATATCGTGTAGAACAATTGCGGAGTTCAGTTCTGCCAATCAGCTTGTAATGTTTTGAATTTTGACGGAAAGTCAATAGAGGCGTAAATATACTTAATGCATGGAACTTAAAAAAATATAATAAAAATAAATATAATTTAATAAAAACAATGAAAAATAATTCTGTACGTAGTGTTTTAATAATAATAAATTAAATAGAAACAAATATTAACCTCTCTTTTCACCTGTATAGTAAAACAAATGTATTACAAATATTAAAATATTAAAATTAGTTAGCTGCTATAGCGACATGGTTGTGGGTTCGATTCCCATTCGGGAGATGATTATATTTAAAAAAATATAGTCATTTCTCCGCTCTCATAAGATGAAACCCGGCGATTATGATTTCGAGCGGAAAGTGTTTATACACTACGTCATCTATAACCAAGCAGCTACGGTATAAAACATATATGCTCAGACTTTTTTTTTTAGACAGAAAGTACCTAGTGTCAACACACTCCGTACTCCGCTTTCCACCGAATTCGAGACATTTCGTGTTGAGTGGTGGAACTCAACACCGCTCTTTGTCTTTACCAGCGCGATGTAGTGAAAAAAAATTAAATTTAATCACTCCCCCGAGTGGAGATCGAATCCACAACCGATCGTGTTTACAGTCAGACGCTGTCACACTGCGCCACGACCGGCCTAAATTACCTTAAATTTAAAAAAAAAACAAAAATAAATTTATTTTACCCCAAATGGAATTGAACTCACAACCGCTAACTACAGTCAATCACTTCCCACTGTATCACAATAGTGTAATTAGTAATATTTCTTTCACCACATCAACAAATCCTAATAACGTAAACAAGAAACGAAAACCCATTCGGTTTTTGCTTTAATTATTTTGTTCATACAATAGGTCTGTCTTCAGTGTGAGAACGTATTATTGTTGATAAATATATAAGCAGGTTCACGCGCCATCCCTAGTGTCAAGACACTCCGTTGACAGCTTATATATTAAACAAGTGTATGAAATAAATAAGAGAGTTGTACCAGGCTTGCATGTAACTAGAGGCGCTCCCTCTCTATATTCTCTATATGCTACATTTATAGGCAGCTTCACGCGCCATCCCGCATAACAGGGTAGTCAGAGAGAACCTAGTGTCAAGACACTCCGTTGACTGACTGCTTTTTGAATTCAGCGCTGCGCTTTGTTTTACCAGAGCAGAGAATTAAGACGTATTTTTTTAAATATAATCATTATCAATAATTTCTTTGAGTGAGAATTGAAGTCACACTTATAATCGCACAGTGTATAATGACCTCTATTAATGCTTATGAAAAAATAAACTTGCCGTTTTATTATTAATAAAAAATACTTCAAACATATTTATTTTTAATATTTTTTAACGGTTTTTTATAAATTTAGGATAAAAAAACACTTTTTCTTTTTAGAATATTTAAATTGAATATAGCGGGAACCCACACCTCTTGAAATGCGTAGACGTTTTCACCACTGAGCCATACATTTTTAACGACATCTAAATTATACGTTTCTTACTTAATTTTGTTATTAACATCTAAAATACTAAATTTTTATCAGCATATCTATTGTAGAGGCCGAGGCAGTGGGTGGTTGCGGATTAGATTCCCACTCCGGGAAATAATTATATTTAAACTATTTACATTTCCTCGCTCTAGTAAGACAAAGCTGATTGAGTTGCACTATTCAACACACAGTGTCTCGAAAGCCGAGTACGGAGTGTCTTGACACTATGTACTCCCTGTCTAACCTGCTATGCGGGATAAAAGCGTGAAGCGTAGAAAAAAAATAGCTTTTTTAGTTAGTATCAAGGCAAGAATGCTGATTGGACGTTCTAAACACGTAAAGTTCATTGACCGAGTGAAAGTTGACAAACACGCAAATAAAAAAAAATCTAAATGTATACATGTACATTTGTATAATTAATATATATATTTTTAACTATTGGGGTGAAATTGTGAGTTGTAGAAAAAAAAATCTTTTAAAAAAAAATTTCCGCATATTTGCAACAGCGGAACACAACACAGGAGAATGTCTAGACATTTCACTTTCCATTATTACATGTTATTTTGGTTTTTTTTATAGCAGGGTAGACAGAAAGTACCTAGTGTCAACACACTCCGTACTTTACTTTCTACTGAAATCGAGTCATTGCGTGCGTCAACGCCGCACTTTGTATTTACCAGAGCGAGAAAGTGAAAATAATTTAAATGTAATCCACTCCCCCGAGTGGGGATCGAAGCCACAACCGATCACGTTTACAATCAGACGCCGTTACACTGCGCCACGACCGGCCTCAATATACGTATTACATGTTTAATTAGCGATATGCCGTTTTTATTAAAGAAAAACCAATGATAAAGTGAATTAATGGCAAACTATGAACAATAACCAAATATTTGTAATCATTAGAGGTTTAATTACTTAGATTATGAAAATGTGCGAAGCGATCTTTTTACGTATTTAATAAATTGAGGCCGGTCGTGGCGCAGTGAGACAGCGTCTGACTGTAAACGCGATCGGCTGTGGGTTCAATCCCCAGTCGGGGGAGTGATTATATTTAAAATTATTTTTCACCTCCTCGCTCTGGTAAGACAAAGTGCAGCATTCAGTTCCACCACTCAACACAAAATGTCTCGAATTCGGTGGAAAGCGCAGTTAAGAGTGTATTGATACTGGGTATTTCTGTCTACCCTGCTATGCGGGATGAAAGCGTGAAGCTAAAAAAAAGTGCAAAAATGTCTGATTTCGCTGTTGTAAAAGAGAACTATGTTCTCCACTTACCGTGCATGGTTATTGGCGGAACTCAACGCCACCCTCTGTTTTATCAGAGGGGAGATAATAAAATATAATCAATGCCTCAACTATATATCGAACCAATATGAAAAATAAATAGAAAATCATTTATAAATTAACATATTATATTTCAGTTTTGGTAACGATTGGATTGTTTTAACAAGAATTTAAAAAAAAAGTAAATATTACAAGCATATAAAAATAACATTGTTACATTTTACCACATGAGAGAGCATCATTTTTTCTTTAAATTTTATACATTAACTATATAAATAATTATAATTTACTGTACTTATAATAAGAAATTATATATAAAAAATAAATTAAAAATTTCTAGGATTTAAAATATAGAGACTAGTAGAGTTATAAATATATATATATATATATATATATATATATATATATATATATATATATATAGTTATAAATATATATATATATATATATATATATATATATATATATATATATATATTATATATATATATAGAGAGCGATAGTCAACTAGCTAAGACAGTCTAGCCAGTAAATCTCCTAACTTATTAACAAAATAAATAAACTATTTAATTACAATAAAACTAATTAATAAAAAAACAATAACAACAGATATAAACAAAACAATACAAATAACTGAGTATTATATGAAAAAAAATATATAATCACAAATAAAAAAAATTACCTCGGAATAATTGATTTAAGCAATCTCTCCCATATACTTAGCCTCCGCTTCGGGGAGGGATTGGGGAAAGGCATACAGATGCGCACCGGAAGTCGATTAGAGGAGGCCATGGCGTACGGCTTCACCAACGGAGTGACTGACGTGCCAACTAAATTCAAAGTCTTCAAGCCTTTCGGCGGCATTGTAGCGGTTTTCATAGACACCTTGCGATTATTCCCACCTATTAACACTAAAGGGATTCCTTTACTAGTTTTTGGAGGCTTAGTGGCCTTTGTAACGGGACGGCTGGTTGTAGATATTTCAATAATTTCATGAAATATGGAATCATCGTAGTCTCTAGTCTCGTCGGGTATCGGTGGCACGAACATCACTTGTTTTAAGCCGTTGATGTCCTGTACGAGCTTCGCGTGTTCCTTCACGATGTTTTCGCGGTTGGCGAGGAAGACGTCGAAACGCCTTATAAGGTTGAAGGGTGACGGACTTGCTAAGTATTTTGGGGTTGGTATTGAGAATTTCGGCGGTTTCCTTAACGCCCAACCTGTTGTTAAGATTAATATCATATATATTAAAAATTCAAAGCAAATCAAATTTGTAGAATTTTAATAGAATATGATTATAGTTTTAAAAGAGAATTTGATTTTAACATATTATTTTAAACGAACTCATGGAGAAGTTATTAGAAGTTTTAAGATAAGATAACAAAATAATATTGATGTTATTAACCTGGTTCGTACGTTCTATATGGGACCTCTGACGGGTAATCGAAGCAGTCGAACTGTAAAAATATATATACAATTAAATAATTTGTCTATCTATATATATATATATATATATATATATATATATATATATATATATATATATATATATATATATATACATCCACTTAACACGATATGTTCGATTTCGGGCTAACAGCAGTCAATGGAGAGTCTGGACACTAGGTTTACTTTAACTAAACTGATATCAGGCATGTATTTTTTTATCTTTACGCTTTCCACTTCATATGTGAGGATACGTACAACTTAAAACTTTCGCATTTATAATAACAATGTAAAATCAAATTATAGTTACAATTAAAAGAAAAATAAGGTACTTTAATGCGGCGTTGAGTTCTGCCAATCAACACGCAATGTCTCGAATTTGACGGAAAGCGAAATATGAAGTTGCGACTTGACACTAGGTACGTTCTGTCTTATCTGCTAAACGGGATAAAAGCGTGAAGCTAAAAAACGTGAAACGACGACCAGCTTCACGCTTTATCCTGCATAGCAAATTAGTCAGAAACAACGTATTAATATGTTGCGTTCATAATTTTTTACTTTTTTTTTTCAAATTTACACATTATCTTGGTCGTGAGGCCGGTCGTGGCGCAGTGTGATAACGTTTAACTGCAAACGCGATCGGTTGTGGGTTCAATCCCCACTCGGGGGAATGAATATAATTTACTTATTCTCATTTTTACTTCGGTGGAAAGCGAAGTACGGAGTGTCTTGACACTAGGTACTTTCTGTCTACCCTGCTATGCGTACTAGCCAGTCCTGTACTGGCTAAGACATTAATATACAGTATTGCTTTTTTTTATGGTTATAAGATTTAAAAACTTACGAGTTTCAAACGATTAATTATAATATAATAATTATTTTAAAATAATCCCAAATTATAATAATTATTTTAAAATAATCCCAAATTTTACAAGTTATTCTAATAAAAATATGAAAGATATAGTTTCATATTAGACAAAATATATTTTAGCTCATATAATGGGACAGAGGCAACTAAGAAGTATTTAAAACAAGAAACTAAAACATTGAGGCCGGTCGTGGCGCAGTTGAACAGCGTCTGATTGTAATAGCGATCGGTTGTAGGTTCGATCCCTCTCGGAGGAGTGATTATAATTAAAATATTTTTCTTCGCTCTTGTAAGATAAAGCGCAGCGTTGAGTTCCGCTAAACAACACGGAATGTCTTGAATTCGGCGGAAAGAGAAGTACGGCTTTGACACCAGGTACTTCCGGTCTACTTTGTTAAACGTTAAGCTAAAAAAACCGGTACAGCCAAAGATCATACTATAAAATTGTTAAAACCTGAACGATTTCGTACGGAAATCAAAATCTATAGTTAAATATTCATTTAAATATAATATCAAGTGAGAATCAAACCCACGACCAATTTCATTTACAATCAGAAATTATTTTATTATACAATTATATTATTTTCTTTATTAAATAACTATGCCCGTAAATTTATCTGCATAGAATTTAATATGTAACAAAAGTAGCATAAGTTACTCCCTATTGCGTCAGGTATATGCGAATGGAAGTCCCATCAAAATCGGTCCAGCCGTTTCAGAGATGAGCCAGAACAAACAGAGATATAGACAAAAATTATTCTTCAGGTATACGTATTGTTTATAAATACATATTATATATTTGATCGAAGTACGATAATTGTATAATACAAACTAGCCTTTATATATATATATATATATATATATATATATATATATATATATATATATATATATATATATATATATATATATATATATATATATATATATATATATATATATATATAACTCAAAAAAGTACTAAATATAAATATTTACTAGTTCATAGGTTCAAATCCCACTACGTTTATATACGATTTTTTTAACACAAAAACAATAGAAAAAAAGAAACCGCCATTATATTACCGTCACATGAAGTAAGAACTATCTAATTAAAAACACGCATGCTCAGATAACGTTGCGGTAGTCATTATGAAACACGAGAAAACAGTAATCGCATTGCATTGATAAATTATTGAATTCGCTGCCATATATTTTCACTAGAAATTACATTTAAAATTGCATTTTTTTGCAGAATATGGTTTTAGTGATACACACTTTATCCCGCATAGCAGGGTAGTTAGATACAACCTAGTGTAAAGATACTACATTAGCCACAAATCGAAGTATTGTGTTGCACGGCGAACTCAAAGCCGCGCGTTACCTCACCAAATGAAGGAGAAATGAAAATAAATATTTAATACAATTGGAAACCAACTAACCAACAACCACCAACCAACCCACAACCAATCGTGTTTACAGTGAGACGTTGTCAGTTTGTATATGTGTTAATTTATGTTATTTTTAGTTTTTCATACCAGATGGGAATCGAATCGACACCTATTGTGTGTTATTAAATGTGGCCTTTAGCAGAAAACAAATATATGGATTGGACTATATATTAGACCCAGTGGATTAGACTATATACATACTGGTCGTGGGTTTGATTAAAACTAACTTTAAAATATTTATTATACATTGTTTTATATAAGTAAACGCATTCACTTTTTTTTTATTTTACCATACCATGACTAAAAATAGGCAAAGGACTAAACTGAGTTATCGTATAACGAAAAATTCACATATAAATACTTGAAGCTAAATCTATTTGCGAAAAGTATACGAAAAAAACTACGAAAATTTACTAAGGTATAGTTACTATAGAGGAGTACAAAATTGAAAAATATATATTTAAAACGTAAAAAATAACACATTAAATTAACAAAATAAACGCAACACACACTATCCTGTATTTGACGTACCCGCTCATATAAAGCGACATACGCGTTGCCAAGGCAACCCGTCGTTTACGTTAACAAGACATGTAGTGCTTTAATTTACCATACAAAACCCTCACCTGAGTATCCATAAACCTGTTCAACTTCCAATCAATCCCAAAGACCGACGCGACCGTCATCGCGAACGATATCCACCGCCACATCGCTAGACCGATGAGCTACTAATGATTTTAGAGTGTGTTAACTTTCTTAGTACAAGAAAGATTTCTAGTAACGTCAAAACGCTATGTTGATGCACGCCAACTAACAGACGAGCTATATATATATATATATATATATATATATATATATATATATATATATATATATATATATATATATATATATATACATATATATATATATATGATATAGTGAGCGTGAAGTGTAAATTAAATATTGGAGGGAAATCACTCCCCGCGTGGGAATCGAACCCACAAGCGATCGCGTTTACAGTCAGACACTGTCCCACTGCGCCACGACCGACGTCTAAATTCTAAGAATATACATAGATATGTTTTCTCATTTAGAAACGTACGTCAGGTCAGACTAAGAGAAGTGTTATTTTCAACCATAATTAGATGGCTTAAAAATTTGCTTTAGTTTTAAGTAACTACAGATGTAAACGGTAAATTTTATAAACCAAATAATAACAAAAAATAATAAGGAAAAGAGAGTAAAAAAAAAAACATTATTACCAATCAATATATGTAAGTAGTCATCCCCCCTACCGTTAGTGGTCAGTAACTTACGGTCATCTGTCTGACACTCGACTGACAGACGACGTACAACCGAAACTATTGAACGCAGAAATCTAATATTCAACCTGTAGTGTTCTAGGAAAATGTAGATAGTAAATCACTAAAATATTTCCAGAAATTCCTTTGAGAACGGGAAAACACGGTAACGGAAAAACGGTACGTTTTACACACTAATATTACAAAAATTCACAGTTCACGCAAAGTTGCGGGCAACAATAAGTGTATATTTATTTTTTTCTAGAACAAGGAACACGCGTGTAAGAATACATACCACCCTACGTAAGTAAACGCCGGAACCTGTCAAATCCGATTCACGTCACACGAGAAAGTTGTTAAATTCGAATTAATGATTAAAATCAATTAATTTTAAAAACTTTAATTATACACGTACATGACATGCATAGCGTTCGTTAGTATTCTTTATACGGCCAACCTCACGCATAGCACCCAGTCAGAGAGGACCTAGTAACAAATAAATAAGAGAGTTGTATCAGGCTCCCATGAAACCTACCTCCAGAGGAGCTCCCTCTCTATAGTTTCTATAAGCTACATATACAGTGTTTCCCAATAGGGATGATAGGATTTTGATAGCTCACAGCCGCCACCTTGGTTGTTTAACATTTGTCATTTGTATTGTTTTGTGTTCAGTAATGTTTGCCATGTAATCATGAACAAGTTCACGTTATCTCAACGTTTGGAAATTGTTCGAATTTTCTATCAAAATTCGAGAAGTTTTGTCTCTACTCAAAGAGCATTTCGTGCTAAATATGGTCGTCATGATGCACCGTCTGAGCTCGCTATACGTCGCATAATCCAAAAACTGGAAAGTGAATATTCTTTGCACGATAGTAGACCACCAACACGACAAAGGACAGGCCGTAGTGAAGAAAATATTGCCGCCGTATCAGCCAGTGTCGAAGAAAATCAAAATATTTCCGTTCCACGACGTGCACAAGAATTGGGCTTATCCAGAATGACAACCTGGCAAATTTTACGTATGGATCTTGGCCTACATTCATACAAGATTGTGTTGGCAGAAGAACTCAAGCCAGAAGACCATCGATTACGTCGTGAATTTGCTGATTGGGCGCTTGAAATGATGGAAACGGACACCGAATTTTATAGGAAAATCATCTTTTCAAATGAGGCTCACTTTTGGCTCAATGGTTATGTGAACAAACAGAATTGTCGTTACTGTTGTTACCTTCCTCCAGTATCTTCGGTACTGTCTGTCTATCTGTGTGTCTAAAGTCAACTGAGGTCTCGCCTGATCTCCCGTACCACCTACCTTTATGGATATAACTTTCATATATCTTTCTTACCATTCATGATTCATTCCCTGTAATACAATTCCCCCCTGCTGCTGGGTAGCGTCCCGTATGAGGCGGGTATCCCAGTAATTTGGTTATAGAGGTTAATCCTCCGACTGGCTCGCGACCACTATCATAACATAAACGATCCGATGATGTGTTCCGGTTCGATGCTATATAAGCCAGCTTCCCCTATTCCACATCCTTTCCGCCAACTACTTTCACATCCATCTCAAAGCCGGCAACGCATCTACAACTCTAATGTTATAAATGTCCATGAGCAAAGATGACCACTTACCAACAGACGGCCCATCTGCTCGTTTGCTTTTCTCCATAAAACAAAAATCTAGTCAACGTGCCCAAACCACCTGAGCACTTAATTTTTACTTTTAATATTAAACAAAAATTACATTCTACTAGAAATCTAACATAACCTACATAAACTAAAGGAATATACGTAAAAATATAATAATCTAGCGAACATTTTGTTTTTATTGAAACACACGTAATGATAAGGTATCTTTATTACAAATATTTAATCGATACCAAATATTTACAAAATAACAAAACTTTACAAAATCTTTCACATACGTTACATTCACAGAGCCGAGAACCATGAAATTCGGTTGTGTCATAATATCTATACATTGAAATAAAACAGACTTTTAAACTTTTTAAAGTAAATTTAAACAAGCTAGGTTTAAATAAAAATATACACGTGGCGCACTCTGCAATTAGCCACAGCTTAGGTATATCGGGTGTCTCTACACCAAATCCTTAACGTCCATAATGTCCGAATTATGATAAAAATAACAGAGACAGCTAAGAAACTTTACTTAAACTAATATGAAACGAAAAGTGACTTCTAATTAAACGTTATATATATATATATATATAGTTTATAATTTATATTAAATTCAATAAAAAAAAATCGCTAATACCCTAAATAAAAGGAAAAACGTAAATTACTCTATTTACACAACACATAGCAAAGATATACATATATGCAACATAATAATTTCATTTATATTTATATATTAAGAATATTCGACTACTAAGGACATGAACTAATAGTACGTTTTAAAGGTATTGGACCATCGAGACTTAGCAATATAACACTACACCGAGCTAATATTTAACTAATTAAAGGCTAATTGGCCTTTCTGTGTGTACTTACAAACTGTAAACAGGAAAAATATACTTGATGGAAATATTGTTTTTTTTTAAAGGCTTGGAATCCATGTCCTTAGTAGTAAATCACTCTACACACTCTTTCATTTCATCTAAAGAACATTAACAATACAAATCAGAATAACGCCAAATGTATGGCGTTTTCATTAAAGGAAAGGTAACATGAGCAAATGTAGAACTAATCTAATAATATATATATATATATATATATATATATATATATATATATATATATATATATATATATATATATATATATATATATATAATAAAATTAATTATAATTAGCAGTTAACAACAGTTTGATAAACTTCAATTAGTTTTGATAAATAAAAAAAATAATGGAGTAAATGAAAATTATACTTTATATATAGTAGAACTATAATGATTATAATTAGCACAGGGTTTTTAAAATTGCAAACATATAATATTAATGTATATAAAATATAAATAATATTTATATTACAGTGCACAGCCTGTACGTCAACATTACACTATTTGTACCTTACGCCCGTCTGTTATATTGTAGATAACTCCCTAAAGTTCTCGAGTAATAAGATTTCTTATATAACATGAAGGTATTAAAATTTCGTATAAAAAAGTCTAATTTTCGTACTTAGTTACTGCCTAAACCCGAACATATTACTTTATAAACGTTATTTACTAAAAAAAAAAACAAGCAGTGATCGTGAAATAAAATGCCAAACAAATAAAAAATTATTAGACCTTACCTTCATTGTAACCTAAATTATAACAAAAAAAAACAGAACTGTGAATTTATTGATTTAATATTAAATTGGTAAGCGGTGCTGTGAAGTGTGGCCCGTGACGTTGTATACAAGTATGTATGTATATATATATATATATATATATATATAAATATATATATATATATATATATATATATATATATATATATATATATATATATATAATACTTTAAGATTCACTTTAAAATCATATATTAATAAATTTTATTTTATTTTATTATTAATTATTTATTCTTGTTGCATGCATTTTATAAACAAATACTGTTCAATTCAAATATAACATGCAAAGAACGAGATATATATATATATATATATATATATATATATATATATATATATATATATATATATATATATATAT
The DNA here is from genome assembly GCA_032432895.1 of Dryadula phaetusa. Classification (NCBI taxonomy): domain Eukaryota; kingdom Metazoa; phylum Arthropoda; class Insecta; order Lepidoptera; family Nymphalidae; genus Dryadula; species Dryadula phaetusa. Next base: position 1,169,392 of record JAOYRS010000002.1, read on the forward strand.
ATATATATATATAACCAGAACATTTTCAACTCTCGTATATATACAGCGTGATCAACGTTATAAAATCTACATATTATCCTCTAGAACATTCTATTGAACGGGTTTATATTATTAGAAGGCATTATATGACGGATTGTTAGGATACCGATTCAACATTTACTTAACAACTTGACAATTTCAAAATTAAAAAAAAAATACGGTTAAAATAATACCAAATATGGGTATACATAAATGTCAATCATTGTAACGTGTTATTAAAAAAAGTAATAAAATTTAAAATCATTCCATATATAATCGATAAAAATCGATACAGTATATAATAAGTTTATATAAATATCGATTTTAATTTTCTGTTATAATATGAAAAATTAATCAACTTATGTACCCGTCATAGTGTTATACATACTTGCCAGTAGACATTGTATGAGAACAAGTATTTAAATCGACATGATGAATTTTAATGTATATAAAAGTTTGATCAGATTTGAACCAGCTTTGGATTACCATTCAAGCTCCTTTAGCTACTGAGCTATACGTTCATTGTTTCGCATCAATATTCACAATATACTTTATTTTCGTTAAAATCGTACAAAAAAACGCGTAAAGACAGGTCATTTTACTAACTCAATTTAATAATATATAAATATATATAAATATATATAAATATATATATATATATATATATATATATATATATATATATATATATACATATATATATATATATATATATATATATATATATATATATATATATTAAAATGTAAAGGCAACGCAGCTATGTCTATATATAGAATGTCTGTAAATATAAACCAAAAATGCTTTATAAGAGAAGCTAGTAAGACTCTCTGTTCTCCATTCTTGTTGATTTGCAGAACTCAACGCTGCGCTTTTTTATACATGTATATATAAATTGGTATAACGGTGCTAACGAATCGTGCACAGAAAAATGCTTAAACTAATTTACAATTTTCATATATCATTTACGATTAATTTAATATATTATTAAATTATTAATGTACAATTAGTCCCTCTGTATGATTAAAACGTGAAATTGTCATATATTTATAATATTTTATTTTTGTTTAAATACATGTCTAGATGTGGCAAGATTACTTGAAGAAATGTTATATTTTATACCCGACTGCCCAAAGGAGGGTTATATTTTCACCGCGTATGCAAGTATGTATGTATGTATGTATGTCCATTTCTTTGTTCCCTTGTAACTGTTAAACCCGGGACCAAATTTTGACAAATGACATACTGTTAGATTCGTCTTAAGGCCGCAAATGTCACAATTTATATAAAATTATACTGAAAAAAGTAAATTTAAGGAAGAAATGGAAGGTGAATTTTAAAACTAATTTTTCACCGCAGTCGAATTGTCTATGTTTTTTTAATTATTACACGTTTCTTATTAGAAACACCCTATATACATAGTAAAGAATAATTGACTTCTTTTTTTTTTTGGTTTTCATTTTGCTACATTATATTATGACAACACATTTAAATATTAATTAAGAAATTTTATACTAGAAATAATATTATGCTCTATAAATTAACAAGAATGAAAGAACAATATTCATATAATCCTATTAATATCAGAAATATTCATATATCATACAGATAGAATAATTTATAAATAAATAACAAATCAAGACTTTAAGCATTAGTCATTGACTTCATCTAGACATATATCCATACAAAAAAGGTCTGAGAAAAACGTCAAATTAAAAAAAAACAATTATACAGCCTACATTTCAAACTGAATCCATTGCTAACGACTTCTTGTAATGTAAAAAGATTTAGATTTTTTTTATATTAAAAAAATATCTATTGTGGTGCTTATCACTAATTTTCGTTCAGTTTCGTTATCATGAACATATATCTGTGTAACGTAAAAAAAAAATTAGGTACATCTTCAATTGTTCTAGAAAAAGATGTAGAAATTTCCAAAATTGGATATAAGAATAGTCAAGTAGAGCTATATACGGTGATATTATAAATTTAATTAAAATTCTCATACATTACTTACTATATTCAAATATTATCACGTCCGATTGTAACGTAACCTCCAAAAAGATGATAACTAACATTGAATACCACAAAAAAATCATAAAATATAATATTTTTCTTAGGTTAAATTTTAATAATTAATTTTGTAATATTAATTATTAATATTTAATTATTTTTTTATTTAAATTGAAAGAATACTGGGTAATTTCCAAATTATTTCTCATTTAAATTACATACAAACATACAATTGGTCGAAAATAAATATAGTTATAGTAGTGTATAGTGTAAAAATCGAGGCATCTAATTTATTGCTTCTAGGTTTACTATAAAGTGTCAATAATATTCTTTTATATATATATATATATATATATATATATATATATATATATATATATAAACATCTAGTATCAGTTGTATTATGGAAATTTAAAAAAAACATAAATAAAAACAAATGAAATTTTCGATTTGAAGTAGTATACTGTTTTTTGTATAACGCCTAGTGTGATATATGATACAAATTTACGGCCTAGATGCCCGTTGAGGCCCCTCAAGGGCCTCAAGGGAGTGTTGGGGATACCTCGTCTAAAGATAATTGAAGCTTGAAGGTAGGAAGGTATCAGTGTGAAGCGTGGAAGCCTTGAGGCTGGATCTATGGTGAAGGTCTTGGACCGCGTACAATAACGTTGCAATAAAAAAAATGCGTTTTTTAAACATATTTATAAATAAAATATTTTTTTAAATTTTCTACGACATGACGACTAACACGTTAATTATCGTTCATAATTAATATAATATTACCTCTCTTACTAAAAAAAAAATTAAATTAAAAATGAGATTGCTTATTTATTATTTTTTCCTGATACTAGATTAAAAAAAATATTTAAAATCAACAGATAAATAATTAAATTGACAATTAAGCTTCTAGCATTACCATAATGAAAAATAAACAAAAAACCGGAAAAAGTTATATCACATAATACACTAAATATATAGACATGCATGATATAATAATTATAAAAATAAATATGGAAACAGTGCCGTAATTTCTTTTTCTAAATTATAATATATATATATATATATATATATATATATATATATATATATATATATATATATATATATATATATATATATATATTCAATATATCACTGGCTTATAGCCGGGGCAGTGACATAATTGATTTACTCTAATTTAGGATGTTTTTTTATAATTGTGTGATTTTATTCAGCGTCGATTTTTATAAACAGAAATTTCGCTTTAAAATATAGCAAGATTTGAACACGCGACCTTCAGATGATGAAATAGAATTAAGAAACAAAATAGAATTGTTATCATTTAAGCCCATATGCTGATTGTAGATATTATAAAAAAAATTACAATATATAAGAAGATGAAATTAGGTAAACAAGGGAATTTCCGGAAATTCCTACAACGGGAAAATGTATGAAACTAGGATGATACACGATGGTTGTTATTGTTTTTACTATAGTACATGAACCATTATCTAAGTACCTCAGGTTCAAATCCCGCTCAGGTCAAACATTAGCATACTATTGAAAAAAAAACAATTTTATTAAAAAAAAATTGAATTCTCTAAGAACAATAAAATCGTTCCACAAATAAAAACTACAGGATGTTCTAAATAACAAATAGTGAAAATTTTCCAATCGGTCTATAGAATAATGTGCTACGCAGTACATATATGTACTAATTATATGAAAATCAAATTAATATCGTCGGCTTAATAGACTATATATTTATTAAAAACTATATATTTATTAAAAAAAAATAATTATTAAAATAAGAAACCAATATTTTTACATTAGGGTTTGTATGAAGATATCAGCTTACTTTAGAATTCATGTGTTTTAGAATTTTAAATGAATACTGTTACTTGCTACGAATAAAAATGTTTGTAAACAGCCTATTTGAATAAACAAGATTATAAATTTGATTTTAATTTTTAAATCAAGCAATAGAATATGGCTCGCGATAACAACATTTTGTTAGAACAAAATGTATGGGAAATAAGCAGAATAATGAATGAAAAATTAAAAGGAATTACAATTGTATGGTAGCGGTCTGTGTGCAGCGAGGGAGTGCGAAGAGGGAGTGCGAGGAGGTACAACAGTTTCAATACAAAATGCATTTTTAACTATAATTCTGGTCCTCATTTAAAATATGTACATAAAATTTTTCTCATCGAAAATTTGCAGGCGTTCCAATTTGTTGTGACAATTACGGCTAATAATGATAGTGACAATATTTATTAAATATATATATATATATATATATATATATATATACTTAGCAGACATATAATAGTAAACCGATTATATATTAAAATGTAATGTGAAATCCTCATACATTAGTTACCAGGAACAGTTATCATTTTTTGTAGACAAATTGTTTGAAAGATAAACTAAATTAATTATTTCTCATAATATTATTTAATATTTTTTCTATATATATATATTTATATGTATATACAAAAATTTCAACATAGTTATATATTAAGGTGATAAATATATAGATGTATATTGCCATCTCTTTTCAACTTAAACAAAAAGAGAGAGACAACACCAAAAGATATCTGCCTAGTAATTTATCGAGGGGATTATTAATTTTATGATTTTTTTTATATAAAAAATTAGTTTTTTTTTTAATTAATTTCATGCATAACTAGAAGATCTCCTGTTCTCCTGTTTTCAGTAGATATACTGGTGGTACTGGAATGCAGTAGATGAAGGCAAGTTCACGGCTACTATATATATATATATACTTGATTATCTGTAACAAAAATATTTAAAACAAATGTTATTTATTTAATTAATTAGTTGAGTCCATATAAAACACTGAATAATGTATATATTTCATGTGAAACAATGGTTGTGAACCTATGGCTTAGTATTCAAAGCGCTTGGACGATTCCCACGCTTGCAGGTTCAAATTTCACTACATTCAAATTATTATATTATAAATATACTGTTTATACTAGAAACACGCAAGTAATAAGCTTCTCATAGTCATGCATTAAATTAAATTGCATTTAAGTTCTAAATTATGAATTACAATAGAACAAATTTCTTTAAAAATTTATACAAACATAACATGAAACTCGCCAACGCCATAGATTAATTATATGAGATATATAAGAAGTATATATATATATATATATATATATATATATATATATATATATATATATATATATTTATATATATGTGTGTATATTTTTAATAACAAGCAATAAAATTATTTAATTTAATATTCGCATGTGACAATATTATGTGAGCGATAATACATCTATATATAAAAAATACTAAACATATTATATATTTTATTTAATATAAATATTTAACACCATCATGGCCCAATAGTGAGTGTCTAATCACACGCGACAGATATGGATTCGATTTCAATCTGGTATGACGAAAAATAGACACCATTTAAGACACAGTAATTGTAAAATTGGCAAAAACAATTTATCCAGGATATATACAAACAATATAAGTAGGAGGCCGATCGTGGCACAGCAGTGGGACAGTGTCTGACTGTAAACGGGTTCGATTCCCATTCGGAGTAATGATTATATTTAAATTATTGTCATTAAAATTACAATACCATTATCTTAGTTTTAACCGGAAACAATTTTTATATGTCACATCGCTAGAGCTAAAAGAGTAATGATATCAAAACATGTTATATTTTCATAGACATCGCATGGAGAGATCGTATAACTTAACAGGGCAAAAGATTAAAAAAAACGGCCAAGTGCGAGTTGGATATAAAAATGGCATTTATTGTATGGGAGTCTATTTAAATATGTATTTTATTCGATTTCTTAGTACTTAATGTTATAACGACAATAGAAATATATTGTTAGTGAAAATTTCAACTATCTAACTATCAAGGTTCATGTGATACAACTTAGTTAACCTACGGACGTACATACATACAGACGGACACACAGACAGACACGCGGTCAACACCCGACATCTTAGTAATCGGTTGCCGTTTTACTCGATATATTTAGATATAAGGGAGCTAAGCCGCGAGCTTGTTACTTGTATACATATATAAAATCGCTGCGCTATAAAAATATAATATTTTTTATTAATTATTATACAATTATAATAATAAATAGTAATAATTGCTAAAAAAAAGTTTTACTCATTCCACGCTCTGGTAGGACAAGGCGCGGCGTTGAGTTCAGCCACAATACAATTAACTTTGTTACATTACTATATGAGCACCTTTAATCTAACAAATCGCTAGAGTATATTAAATAGTTAATTATTAATTCGCAAAAACATAAACACAATACAAAAAAATATGGCATACATATGATCAATAACGCAAATAAAATCGCAACGCCAATATTCAAACACTTATATATATTTACATATTATATATTATTAAAATTGAAATCATAATTATCTATATTTAAAAGTCAAAGAATAAAAAACTAACCGGACAGAACAAAAATTTAAATATAATGTTAGTTCTATTATTATAACTTTGAATCTGTGATCATTTTAATGTATTTTTTTTAGGTTAATGTCATGTTTATAATCTATTCAATGTATATTTTTTAGTTTCACCCTTTTATACCGCATAGCAGACAGAAAGTACCTAGTGTCAAGACACTCCGCACTTCGATTTCCACCGAATTCGGGACATCTCGTGTTGTCTTGCCTGCCTAAGGTAGTGAAAATAATTGAGTGGAGGATCGAACCCACAACCGATCGCGTCTACAGTAAGACCCTGTCCCACTGCGTCACGACCGGCCTCAAATCAATAATTTTATAGTTTATTTATTGACATTAAATTATTAACTATTATTAATTATTACTTCTATATTATTAATAAAATGTATGTACATATATATAAAACTCCTTTACAAAACACCAACCAACCAAAAAAAAAAAACAAAGGAAAACCCATCAAAACCCACCTATTTCTCCTTAACGGGCGCGTCGGGCTTCAACGGTTGCGGTATAATAGTTATCTCATCGTTTATCTTCAACGGCTTCAACAGCGACTGGCCAGCCTTCACCATTTGCGTCTTGCCCTTGTCCATGACACGTTTGGCCACAACACTGTGCGCCGAGTACACGTGGTTCTCAAACTGCTTGTACATACCGAAGGTCGCCGTGCAAACGGTACATTTGTACGACAGGTGAGCGGGTTTCAGTGTCAGGTTGTGATCCCTAGCCACGTGGTTGAGCAGCTTCCATTGGTACACCTGGAATGGGAATGGGTTTTGTGGGTGTTCAGTGTATATATGGTGAGATGGTGCAGAATAGTGTCGTGGTGCACTGTGACGCAGTGGAATAGTGTCTGACTGTAAGCGCGGTTGGTTGTGGATTCGATTCCCGCTCGAAGAAAAACTCACTCGAAAAAGACAAACACAAAGCGTGATGTTGTGTGATTTCCCCAAACAACGCGCAATGTTTCAATTTAGGGCGGAAGGCAGTCAACGGAATGTCTTAACACTATAACCCTAACTATGCATATTTCTAAGAAATTCAAGTTATAACAAGGTTATATGAATTTAAACATAACTTGCAACGAAGAAAGTATGGCTTAGTAGATATCGTTTAGACACTTACCAAGAATCGCGGGTTCAAATCACACTATTTAAAAAAATGTGTATACTAAATATTTTGTAAAAAATCATATATATATACACAGATATATATATACAGATATATAATTATATAAACAATACTAACCCTTCCACAAACCGGACAGCGTCCGGCGTCTTTGTTTTTATTTGCCGCTTCTTGCATTGAACTGGTTACCAGGCCGTGTGAACCCAGCAAATGCCTTTCCAAGCCTTGGTCTGTGAAAAACCTGGAAATATAAAAAAAAAGAAATATAGATGACATAAAACAAAACGCATTCATTACATAATGTGAAAAAAAAACACTATCGTTTTACAAACAAAATTAATTAATATAACATAAAAAAAAACAAAACTAATGTTTTGAAAAAACATTCTATTCGAAAGTCTGAGAGAATCTAAAGTTTGTTCGAAATCTAAACATTGGGTGTTGAGTAACGGAACTTAACGACGCGTATTGTCTTGTCGGAGCGGAGAAAAAAAAATCAATTTTAAATATAATAATCTTCGCGAGTGGTAATCGAACCCACAATCAATTACATTTACAGTCAAGACGCTGTGAAATTTTATGAAGATATATTGGAATAAAATAATTCCTTCGAGCGGGAATCGAATCCATAACTAATTTTGTATTTAATCATAGTTATGTAATATATTATTTATATGATTTTCACTTTAAAAGACACTATTTAAAAAAGTTAATACGTTAGGTAAAAAATGACACCATTTTTAACGGATTAATCGCGTATATATTTATCATCAAATACATTTTTGGAAACCCTACGTTTTGAACACATTACAGTAGGACGTGGTCATACATTAAAGATCTTTCTAATACCAAAATATACGCGATTAATCCGTTAAAAATGGTGTCTTTTTTGTATTGTTAGACATTCATTGGAGACATAATAAACGGTACAAAATCTTATTAAATAAACAATCAATAGCTAAATTAACAGAAATACTCTATTATATGCAAAAAAACTGTATGTTTTTTCTTATTTAAAAACAAAACAAATCCAGATCAGTTCAGTTCAGTTCTTTACATATGGCGATACGAGCATGCCATTAGAACACAAAAAGCATAAGAGATATTGTATGTTAAAAAAAGAAAACCTAAAAAGTATAAGAATTTCGACATAGCCGGTACTAAGAACACACGGCTTAGCGATCAGAGCGCTCGGACGGTTTCCAAGAGTCGCGGGTTCAACATTAACAGAAAACCTTAATAAGATCTTTGATTTTCGTGATTTTTATACATTTTAAATGAAACTATTTTAACCGGTCACTACCGTGGTCTACCGTTGACCACCGACTACTGTAAAGTGTTCGAATCGTCAGGTGTCCAAAATGTATTTTCGAATACAAAAATATACGCGATTAATCCGGTTAAAATAGTTTCATTTAAAACAGAAAACCTTACCTAAACTGACACTTCTGACAATTCAACGGCGGCCTGTTGTATATCATTTTGGGATGAATCTTCACCTTGTGTATCCACTGCATATGATTTCTCAGTTGTTCCAAATCTTTTATATACCCATCGCATATTTCACATATGACGCATGTGTTTTTGTTTTGTTGCGTTTGTACGGGCATGGGTTGGGGTTGCCGTGGCAACGGCGTTATCGATATAGACGGCTGATGGATTGATTTTGGTGCTGTCGATTTACCATTCTGTAAATATATATATATTTATGACAAACATAAGTAAAATATTATTTTTTTTTTATTTTTTTTTTTAGCTTCACACTTTATCCCGCATAGCAGGGTAGGCAGAAAGTACCTAGTGTCAAACCACTCCGTTCGCTTTCCATTGAAGTCTAGACATTGCGTGTTGAGTGGTGGAACTCAACGCCGCACTTTGTCTTTACCAGAGCGAAGAAGTGAAAATAATTTATATATAATCACTCTCCCGAGTGGGGATCGAACCCACAACCGGTCGCCTTTACAGTCAGGCTGTCACGCTGCGCCACGACCGGCCTCTACTATTTATTTATTACAATATATTCGTTATTGAGGAATATTTAAAATTATGTTCATTTCCCCGATATGGCAGGACGAAGCGCGGCGTTCGGTTACGCCAATCAATGTGCAACGTCTCGACCTGCTTGTCTTGACGAAACGTAAAACTACGTAAATATAATAAGTTGAAATAGCTAACAAATTATATCTTCTGTTGTCAAATGATCACACTTAGGAATTATATATATTTGAATAGTAAATTTTTAAAAAGAAGAAAAAAATTAACATCAAAAAAATTATAACCATCATATATAAAGAAAGAGTCAAAGATTCGTTGTAGCTCGATAACAACCTATGGCTTAATGGGCTAGTGTTTCGACAGTTTCCCAGAGCCGCAGGTTCGAAACCATACGTTCAAATTGTAAATTAAATATTTTATTTTTTTAGGACCCTTTTCCTTAACATAGACTAGACATTTTTACAACTTTAACTTTAATAAAATTATCCGCCATATTGGTAAAATTAGTAATTTACCAAATAATTTAAACAATTTAAATATAATGCAAAGCAAAATGGAATACTAAAAAAAAAACAACAAAAATATTAAGAATTCGCTTATTTCACGGTAACTATAGTTACGGTGTTAACCTTTATGAATTTTGTGTGCGATATTTTGACCGGAAGTTGCCTGTCATGTTGATAATAATATAAAAAATAAAAAAATGACAATGGGAATGGAATTTTTATTTTAATAGTAAAACAAATTATTAAAATTATCGACAAATGAAACATTAAAATTAACTTGAAAACATATTTATAAAACTATATTTTTTTTAACACAGCGGGATTTAAACCCGCGCCGCTTGGAAAACGTTCAAGCGCTCTGCCAACTAAGCCATGCGTTCAACTATTATTAACCTTAATATTTAAACCGGATCACCATTTTATGTATACAAATAAAAATAATTGGGAGTGTCTATTTGTAATATTAAAATACCCAATTTTTACTAAATACATACAATTGTATGTAAACACGACATATCTATCAAAATATATCTTATTAATCAGGCTCATTTCAGAAATGACTAGACCTATTTTGATGGAAATTTCCAGATAGCTGTAGTAATAAAAAAAGTTGTTAAACACGCGGACAAAGTCGACGGGCAGAGGTCATGTCTTAAATACAACTAAATTTAACGTAAGACACCGTTACCGGAAATGGACCGCCATTTTGTTAATATAAAAAAAAATAAAAAGCTTTTTATACTTACAGCGTAATTAGGCGTTGGTAAAACAGGCGAACTGGCATGTCTAACCGTGACCCCACTCCTCAATATGGGAATAGCTTGCATTTGTGAAGACCTTGGTATAATTGGCATTGGCGCACGATTCCTCAGCCGGAAGTTAGCCATGTTGGCCGCCATGTTGGGCGTCATGTTGGACGCCATGTTGTTTGTGTGTTTGTTCATAGGAGTTATTTGAGATCGGTTGAAAGCGTTGTGATAGGATGACATCATGGGGTTACGGGATCTGGCGATCTGGAATTAATTTAAATTTTTTTTAATTAATTTTTTAATTAATTAATTATTATCATTATTATATATGTGAAATAATATTTTTCCAAGTAAATATACATATATATTAAAATTGTTTCGTTTCTCGCTTATCTTGTTTAGCTTAACGCTTTTATCATAATATCACGCATAGCAGGGTAGATAGGAAATGCCTAGTGTCAACTGTCTAATTCGAGACATTGCAAGTTGAGTGGCGGAACTCAACGCTGCGCTTTATCTTACCATAGCGAGAAAATGAATACAATTTAAATACAATTTTAGCCGGAGTGGCATTCGAACTTACAACCGATACCCTCCTTTTTAACTATGATTTGCCTTTCCCTGTTTGAAACTTATATAAGTCGACAATAAAGTAATGAATGAAAAATAATGTAAAATTAAAATATCTTATTTGTGTACAGATTACATATATCACAGTACAGATTTTATATATATTACCAAGATTGCTACAAATATATATTACATAGATACAAAAGCAAAAAACTATTAAGAAAAACGATTTTCTTTCTCAGCTACAAACTTAAAATGACACAGCGCAACTCAACGCCGTACTTAGTCTCACTAAAGTGAAGAAATAATAAAACTAATTGTAATATTATAATTACCAAACGTTTTTACCCAAATGTAAAAATCCAGAGACGTTAACTTCCACGCGGACAAAATCCAGGAAAATAAAGCCGTTCATTATTTTTTTTTACTTCCCTCTTTTATCGCGCATAGCAGGGTAGACAGAAAGTAACTAGTGTCAAGACACTCCGTATTTCGCTTTCCACCAAATTCGAAACATTACGGTGTTGTGTGGCGGAACTCAACGCCGCATACTTTATAAATAAAAATCGATTTACAAACCACAAAAATAAAATCACCTTAGGTATCTTAGCCGGTGGTTCCCACTCGACAGGGGGTGCCAGATTCAATTCCGGCTTGAACTTCTTGGAGCACGGTATGAAATGTCTCGCCAGTTTCCCCTTGCCGTTGTCCTCGAAGGGGCAATTGGGACACTGATGGTAAGCCGGAGCCCTGTCCAGCTTGCCCCGGCTATGGTGTTCAGACTCCATGTGAAACAGTATATCGTGTGGACTCCTGCTCTCGTATGAACAAAAGTTACATTTATACACGCTATTTTTCATATGAGGCGTTTCCAGGTGATGGCCGAGAACCAGTTCCGATTCGGATTTGAACGTACAAAATTCGCATTTTTTCTGTTTAAACTTGTATGGAGCATTATTTTCTTTGCTAAATTCTAAATTTTTCATGAGCGACGCTATAGAGGTCTCCGTCACTTTAGTGCTGTGGCCACCTTTCTTCTCCCTGTACAATTTCCTGTTTTGCTGTTTCAATAGATCGTTTTGTACGAACTCTTGGACTAGATTTAGGCCAATGTTCATAAAAAACTTGCCCAATGATAAATCAAAGTAGTTGTCGGATTTGCCAGTGACCACTTTGTCGACAGTCAAATCTGCAACACCCTTTATATCGTCTATGGTGTCTATTTTCTCTTTTATAACAACGGTCTTGTCTTCCTCGTCGGTGGCTATGTCCTCGTCGCTCTCCGACGAAGACTCGCCGTCCCACGAGGCGTCGTCGTCGTCCTTCCTTTGTTTGCGGCGCTCTGAAATACATGCACGAGTGAGAGAAAATTAATAAAATGACATTCAATAAGTAAAATGGTTTATGGAAATGCTTTAAATAATAAAATAATGTGATTTTTTTTCTGGATATAAAATTATCACAGTGTTATCTTTATTATCTTAATTGGCTATCACAACGTGGTGAAAATGCGTTTGATTCCAACTTGGGTAACCGCTCCTCTCTTGAGAGACAGATCGCGGCGTTGAGTTACGGCACTCAATTGGCAATTGGACAGAAATTGGGGAATGGAGTGTCTTGATACTAGGTTCACTAGGACTAGGCTGTTGTGAGGAAAAATGAAAACGCATGGGAGCTTTAAAAAAATCATTCATTCAAAGTTTATAGAAAACACAGTTAATAATAATATCAACAATAATAAAAGATAATTTACCTTTTTTCTCTTCCCGCTTCTTTTGCTTGCTTTCCTCTACAACCTCTTCTTTAGTCTTGGTGACCGCTTCCTTATTTTCCTCACTGTCAGATTCGTCCGCGTCTTTATCCGTTTTATCTTCACTCGCGTCATCCTCCTTCTCCCTCTCCCTCTGCTCTTTGGCTCTTTGCTCTTTCAATTCATTAGCTAAGTTATCTACAAATTTCCTAAACGGTTTTATCGACGGTTTCTCGTACACGTATGGTACTATGAACGAAGGCGCCTCCACTACGTACATATCGTCCGTGAGCGATGGCAAGATGGACGGGTGTGACGTATTGTTAGAATTTTGTATACTCTTACTGGACACGGGCGTAACAGTAGTGCCACGAGCGACAATACTCTGATACAAACTCTGAGCGCTCAAAGAGCTATTGTTACTTAAATTCATATGATTTTTCTTCATAGAACTCCCCTTATTGGGCATCGAATTAGTATCTATTATAACAACAGTCGGCTCTTTCTTTTGTATGCCGGACTTCATTTGCTTCGCGGCCATTTCCACCAGCGTCTTCGTATCATTTATGACTATGGCTTTAGATCTACGCTTGTACGTATCGCTTACATAATTGTCTTCCAAGTCGGATATATCATCGCCATTCTCAATTTCATCGTCGTATCTCTTCCTTTTAATCGCTCTACTGCTCCTCCGCAACTGTACTGGAGTATCAACCACCGGTGGTTTAGTTTGTTGTTTTTCTTCAACCACACAGTCGTCTATGTCGCTGACGATTTCGTGGACCTCAGGACTAGTGACGTGCTCGCCATTATGAGTGTCGGCTCTATTTATTTTATCCGGACCATCTTGTGACGACTCATCGTGGCCGTCCACTTCTGTTTCAGAATGAACACTTGTCGTTTCTTCAACTCTCCTGTCAGCTGACGCTTCGGAGATTTCGTCGTTTTCGGATTCATTTTCTGACTCACCTTCGGACACCTGAAATGTGTTAAGAATTTAATTAATTTTATTCTAAAACATATAATTGAATCTGATTAAAAGAGCAACTTTTGCGTTTACAGCCGACTATTTTCAGCTGAACTACCTTCCGGGCAATTGGTACTTTCGTGTATGACTGACAATACTGACATTTTTATATCCTGAACCGACGATTTGAAATTGCATGTATTAGTAGCCTATTTAGGTAACGCATACATATATATATGTATATATATATATATGTACAATGTTATTTATATAATGAACGAGCTTTCAACGCGACTTTGTCTGCGTGAAATTTAATATCTATTTATTTATATATATATATATATATATATATATATATATATATATATATATATATATATATTTATATATATATCTGTAATAAAAAAAATCTACAATTTTTTTTATTTAGCCCCCGAATTTTCACACTAACAACACACCAAATTAAAAATGACTATCCATGTTTCCAATAATAAAAAAACATGAGATGAACGACGAAATTCAACGCCGTACTTTGTCAAATCAGACTGGGAAAACACCGTCATATATCATAGACATAAACATTCTGCTGGGACTTTTGTGTATATAATCATCGCGATTACGTCATGCTATTTACAAATATAAATACTATATAAATAAATAAAATTGGAGTGTCTGTATGTAATGTTAAATTAATAACTTACTAGATGCATATATGTATGTTAACACGTTACTTATACCGAAGTATTATTTTTAATAATTTTTGTCGGTCACTGTGTTTGTTTCGGGTAATCACTTAAACGGCTAGACCGATTTTGACAAGACTTTCAGCGACAGATAGCCGATGTAATAAAGAGCAACTTAGGCTTTTACCTTCAAATTATAATATAATGATAGATAGATATTAAGATTTCACGCAGACAAAGTCGCGTTGAAAGCTCGTTCATTATATAATTAACATTGTACTGTAGTAATCTATTATTAACATCAGCGTGACGCCGTGTCTTGCATTGCTCGATTGATATGGGTTCGAACACCAATCGGGGCATTAAATTATATTTAAAGTAAAATTCACTCTACATTGCGTGGCGTTAAGCTACGCCACTAAACACGCAAATTCTCGCAAATGCTAAGAAAATTAACCTTTATATCAAAGATAAAACGTTCTATCTTTCTAGTAAGTTATATTGTGTATAGCGTGTAAATAAAAACACGCATATTTCTTCATTTACGACCAAAATAAATACAGCGGTGACGTCACAACTGTCACGTGACTAACGTCATAACAGGAATGCCTTACTGATGCTATACATACGAATTTTAAAAATATATATAATTAATTAATAATTAAATAAATTAATAAAAAGGCAGTACGAGCCAAATATCCTTGACAGACAGCAAAACAGAACAAAAAGAAAACCTTTTTTTTATTAAATGGAAATAAAAGCACTAATATAGTACTATAATAGTATACTATAAGGGAAAAACTAAAGTTTAAAAAAATCGACTTCAAAAATCGAATAATTAAAAATAATTTTAATACAGATTTAATTTAAAGATATCTTGTAAAGCAATATTAATAAAATATGAACAGAACAGAACCTGAGTGTTGAACGCGATTGGTTTTGGGTTTGATTCCCAATCGAAGGAATGATTATGTTTTAAATTTATTTTTATATCTTCCCTCTGGTAATGTCCCATCTTGTAACATAGACGTCATTTCGTCAAATTTTTAAAGAAGGAAATTTATTTTGCCTTCAACTAAGCATAATAAGTTTCGAGATACAGAGGTCCAATTTGATATTGCCAGTTAGGGAGGGAATATGTATTAAAACAGACTATTCAACTCACTGATTATTTCGACTAAAAGAGGATTGAGGGTTTTGAGTTTGGTGTTTAAGGGGAAGGGACCAATACATTTTTATTTATAAAAAAAATGACTTAACATGGTTCTACTCTATTAATCATATATAAGCTACATATAATATATTTTTAAAATATTTTAAAAAAATGAAAAAAATCTTAGAAAATAAAATATATTATGTAATTAAATTGCGTTTTTTTTTTAATTTATAATTAATATAAAAAAAATTGGTCTAGTCTAATTAAATAACATATTGTAAATAAACAATAATATTCCCAATATCAATCAAAATATGTACAACTAACCTCTTCACCCTAAAATTTATTTAGACAAAACAAACACTAGATATTCATACATACACACATACAAATAATTTAACAAGTGATAATGAATTAAAAGGATTTTGTATATATTTATATATGCCTTTCCCTATAAATAAATTATTTATTTATTAATAGTACATTTATATTCAATGTACAGAATTAACCTCTTTCACAATTTTATATAAGTATAATAATATGTTAAGATAATTTCATAAAAAAATAAACATACCCCATTATTAGAAGATATAGCGTTTCCATTTTGTTGAATTAAATCATTTTTACATGTCTCTTGAACACTCAATATATTATTTTGTTCTAATTCCAAGTTAGACTGACTATTAGATATTTTCTCGCTAACTTTACTTTCTAAGTTAGCATTATTATTTTCTATGTTATTTTTACAATTAAGCGTAGATTGCTCTAGGGAGGTTTCATTTTCATTTACATTTGAGTTACAGCTTCCTATATCATTTAGTTCATGGTCCTCGTTGCTTAAAGAACTAATATCTTTATCTAAAGAAGTATTACTATCTTGTAATCTGTCTTCGGCACTGTCCTCATGGTTATTCAATTCGTTAACAGTTTCAACTATCTGTGCACCGTCTTCTTTCCCCTCGGGCTCATTTGATTTATCCTCATGTGTCTCCGGAGAGTTGTGGGTCAATTCCTTTTGGTCTGCCATCATACCATTCATGTTGATAACAAGCTACATTCCCTGTGGTGGGTCTGGTAGCACCTGTCAAAACAGATACATTTATTAAGGTTATGTTTTCAATTTTGTGATGGACCGAAAGTTTGAGCGTCATATTTTTTTATAGTGAATTCTTTTCCCCTCCCGCCGCCCCCCCTCCCCGCTGGCAAGGCGCTAGCAATCAAAATGGCGGTTCCATGGTAATACTATGTAAAGCTACGTGTACGTCTTTTCATGATATCAAAGGTCGATTAGTCCTTCATTTAAATAAGCACCCCAAGTTACAGACGATCTATTTATATTTACATTAGTCATAAACAAAACAATACAATTTGTAACTTTCTTCTTTTACTGTATTTGAAACATTTAACCTATTTATTTATAAAGTGAATAAACAGTTATGCAGTATTTACATTTCATTTATAATGGTAGCTTGTGAAGAAATCATGTGTTCTTGTCTATTTTTCAACTAAAATAAAAGTAAACAAATCAATGCCGGTACATAATTTTATTGTAATGGCTATTCAATAGAAATAATCATTATTTGACTCAAATATCAGTAAATTAGGACAAAAATGTACAACCTTATCGAATCTGCCGTGTTTCGTAGACACTTTTCTGGTACTCGACGTTCACTAGCACCTTGGTTATTTCAATGGTACAAAACCCAGGGCAAATCTCGATAAATATAATCAACACAACTTATTCCACAAAACATATAACATGCACTGTATTATAGAAATTAATAACTTTACTTATGAATGCAATTAAATTGGCCTTTTGTGATAATATTGAAAATATTTCAAAAATCAGGGACAGTGCGACATGATCCCTCGCCACAGCACAAACGCAATATGGCGGCGGTGAGTCAAGTCAGTCACGTGACTTACAGTCAAAATTAAAAAATATTTTATATATATTTTCAATTTTAATTCAATATTTATATATTAAACACAATAAATATACCGTTATCAACTCTGTAGTTTTTAATCTGTTTTGACAAGAATAGTTTCAACTTTCAAACTCATAAAAGTTTCGCGCCAAACCTAATATGAAATCATTTTTAAATATGTGTATTATTTTTTTAATAATCCAGCGCCCACTATGTCTTAAGTTCTTTATTAAAAAGGCCCGTTTACATAAAAATGTAACAGTTAATTAATTTATTTATTTATAACATTAAATGAGCATTAGCTTTTGATAAATGAGTATTTATACGATTATTAAAATAATATAAAACATAATTATGTCACAGGTAAATAAGTAATAACAATAATTTTCAAGTAATATTCACTTGGAACCAAAAATAGGTACCAAAATTAGGGCGTAGGCTATCCGTGTATCAAAATATCGAATACCAAATATCATTCAGTACATCTCTTTCCCCCTAGGCTAACATAATAAGAAGGAAAGAGAGAAAATAATTATATACAAACACTATGAATAGGTATGCTTATCTGGCAGGGCAAGCCTCGGAGAAAAAGTCCTCTGACGACTGTAGTTCTTATAAACTTGGCTTTAAGGAATATATTCAAAAATAACGAAAAATTTTATATGTCGACTACCGTACTGAAAATTAACCTTGGACAGGTTATAGTTCATTTAAGTATCTCAACATAGTAAATATATGTTATGTAAATAATACGTATATTTTTTAATACGACCCCTTTCAGAACTTGGATATAATAAATATAAAGATACTGTAATATCACCAAGCAAGTATATCGATCTGCGGCGCAATCTACTTGGTCAAGGCTGGTGGATTTTCGTTTCACCTCTCGAAATTTAAGAATATTTTATTTATTTAATTCTTTACAAAATTAATAAGCCGTTGCTTCTTAAAAACAACTCATAAGTGTTAAGTGCGGTAAGTATATTTTTTAAATATTCAACTAAGATAAAGAATATAAAAGTCACTATCTTGACTAATAGTTTTCTATTTTTGCAAAATATGAAAACTGTAAAAATTTTTGACTGTAAACGGAATACTTTTTTTAATTCAACGATAACAAATGGAATTTTAAAAAAACTATGTACTTACGCATTACTTTTCATAAAAAATATATACTAAGCGTAAGAATTATTTTAATATATTTTAGTGATTGATTTCTAAATTTGCATTAAAACATTCAGTTCAGTTCCTTAGAACTTATTTCGTGTACGCGGAGAACGGAAATCAAGATTCAAGCGTTAAAAACACGATATTATGTTCACTAAACTCACTATAAAGGCAACGGAGTGTCTTGACACTAGGTTGTCTCTGACTACTCTACTATGCGGGATAGCGCTTGAGGCTGTTAACTATACAAATGCGATGTTAAGTACCGCCACTCAACACATAATACCTTTCTAGCCTATTTCCATTCTCCATCGTTTATGTTTTCTGAAAAAAAAAACACTATCTAGTCATTAAGATATATTCTAAATATTTTAAGATTCTCCCAAACTTTTAACTGAACCTATTTTAAAAATGACTCCAATGGCCATATCCTAGTATGTCTTAAGCTAGTACCTAGATTAATAAGGCAAATTACTATTGTAGTTAAATAACAATTATTTCAGATAACAATGAGAATAAAATAATTAAACGATTTCATCCTATTAAGCTTTTAGCAAGCCCAGATGTGACGTTGTCTTAAAGAAAAAAATTGACTTGACGCATTTAGAATGGAAATGTTTGTTTTTGCAAGATTATTTTGAATGTGATTGACTGATCCAATACGTGAGGGTAAAATGATATACAAAAACAATAAAATAAATCAAATTTCATTTATTTTCATCTCACCACCTTTATCACGCCTAGTCATAGACAATCTAGTGTCAAGACACTCCGTTGATTCTGGTAATTAGTACCAGCTTGTCTCTGAATATAGTGCTGTCCAACACAGTGTCACGCTTTTCCTAGCAAAAACGTGAAACTGTATTGAACTAAATTGAATTAGTTAGTAAAGGTGATAAGTAGCATTGGCACGAATATTATGATGTTAGATTCTATATCCGGTTTGAACTTTTGTAAGCAATGACATTTATTATATAAATATGTATATCTGAGGAAATGCGAGATGCATGTCAGCCTCCGTCATCCCGGAAATTAAGCAAAGGAACGTCAGCGCAAAACGGAAGAGATTCGACGTGTTCTAGATTTCGCCTGTCTATTTCCTATAGAGAAATGATTTAAAGCTAAAATTAGAATAATTTTAAAAAATAATAGTGGCAAGACACTCTGTTCGCCGCTTTTGGAATTCTAGGTAATGCAAAATAAATGCCTTAACCGAACGCCGCGCTTTGACTTACCCGACTGGATGCAAGAAGAAAGAATTAATTTATATAAAATCATCCGGGAATCGAACCTACAGCCATTCGCGTTTACACTTAGACGTTGTCTTATTGCACCGTGAAGACCTTATTGTAAGGTTATTTAAAATTATCTAGAAAAACTCAATACGCTATGTATTAAATCATGCGTAGTGACAAAGTAGTGTTCTGACACTATGATCTCTCACTGTTTTGCTATACGGGAGAGAGCATCAAGCTGCATTTCTTTATAATACTTGTATTAGCTGTATGCTTCACGCTTTAATCCCTCATCGCAGGGTAGACAGAAAGTACCTAGTGTCAAGACCCATCCATACTTCGCTTTCCACCAAATTCAAGACTATGCGTGTTGAGTGGAGCGAGGCAGTGAAAATAATTTAAATATAATCATTCTCCCAAAGTGGAATACGAATCCACAACCGATCGCGCTTACAGTCAGAGTCAGTCGTTGTCCCACTGCGCTACGACCGGCTTCTAAAACTCTAAGTCCTGGTTAAAATAGGCACGTATACTTTAAGGGTAGGAGGGAACATAATATTACACTCAGTCTTTCTATTCACTCACAAAACCCTCCCCAAAATTACTTTATGTAACACTTACATGAACTGCCCTTTTAAAAAAAGGAAAGGATGCAAAGAGAACAAATGTATAAAAGTACACATATAATCTAAGCTAAGTAAGCCATACGGTTACATCTCTTTAGAATGAAAGTCGGATACAGCTTCACACTGAGCAAGATAGTCAGAGAGAAGCTAGTGTCAAAACTCTCCGACCGTCTATGGTACATTGCGTGTTAAGTGAAAGTGAGATAGTTAATGTACATTCTTCTAATTATAATTATTATAGCTTCAGATAGAATAAATATAATATACTATTTTTAAAGTGTTATTCCACACTTAGGATTGTAAAACATTGTTAAAAAACGTTTAAATATTTTTGAACGCAGCGGGATTCGAACCTGCGCCCATTGTTTATTTTTTTAATGTAGAATATATATATATATATATATATATATATATATATATATATATATATATATATATATATATATATATATATATATATGTGGGACGTATGCAGTTCCAGTTCCAATTGGCATGGTATGGTGGAAGCCTTAGTCCAGCAACAAATATCTTCCGGCTAATGATGATAGAATATTATTTAATTTACAAAAAGGAGGTCATAACTCAGTTGGAGTGCCATTATAAAATAAGAATTTATAAAATATGGTAAAATAAGTGACCAAAAAATGTTAGGCAATTTAAAACCAGGTCACTTGCAAGATGTGTATACTTTCTCCGTTACCGAAGGGCAAGTTGAAGTTGTTAAAAACAACGTTATTTTGAGGCAATCGTAATATTGTGCTACAAAATCTGACTTTAAACACCATTGGTTCTGGGTTTAATTCCCATCTAGTGTAATGTAATTTAAATTATTTTCATTTGTTAAAAATTATTATAAGTAAGCGCTTTAACCGTTCAGTTTCTTAACACTTTAGATTTATTTTTTATGGTCTATCGACTTGATATATTATAAGTTAAAGAGTAAACTGAGCGGGATGATCGCGGACAGACACAGAAAACAGAACTATATCGTACACTATTCACTGTGGCGAAAAACACAATAGCAAAATTAACAATAAAATTACAGAAAAAAACGACAAAAATCACGGGTCACCCACGTCCGTGGCGCTCAATAATAAGGAAAAAAAAAACAAAATATGACAGGAGTTATCATGGTGACTGTTGCAATATGCCAAGGATTCACTGTTCAAATCTGATGGGTTGAAGACTTTATAAAATACAAAATGAATAAGAAATAACTTAGATTTTGATAAACGTTATTATGTTTTAATTACCTTATAATGAGTAACAATATCTACAAGTATTAAATATATTTGTAAACATAAACATTATTAAAATCTTATTCTTGATTTAGACGAAATTTTAGTGTATTGATTATTTTAACAGTGGCTACAAGATACGAGGGTTCGGACCCACGGTTTCTACAGGATGAGTTGAATTTAGTTCCATTCAGTTTTGTAATATTAAATAGAAAAGAAAAGCTTGCAATTTTTTTAATTAGTATGATGTTTTTTGATAAGTGTAAATCTCTTTAAGTTTGATAATACTTTGAAAGTGTCAGTCACTATCACACTTACAATTAATATAACTATATTTTAAATAGATATAAAAAAAACAATATTTTTCCTTATTTCAATCAACCGAGCTGTACGTCCTAAATGTAGATAAGCAGACAAATTTGCCTCGGCCTATAATACCTAGTATAGTTATTTATATATTTTTTTATTGCATAAATATACAATAATGTTCGTTCTCTTAGGGTTTAGTAAAATATAATTAATATTTAAATAAGTTTTCAAACTAATACTATATTTGATTTTCATGAAATTCTTCTGAAAAGCTAATCAAGTGAATACACGTCACTGATATCATTTATTTAATTCGCGATGTTTTTTTATTATTTTTGCTCTGTTTCAGT
This sequence comes from Dryadula phaetusa, assembly GCA_032432895.1. Taxonomy (NCBI): domain Eukaryota; kingdom Metazoa; phylum Arthropoda; class Insecta; order Lepidoptera; family Nymphalidae; genus Dryadula; species Dryadula phaetusa. Next base: position 1,192,256 of record JAOYRS010000002.1, read on the forward strand.
AAGTCAATAGCTAAAAACTTGACAGCTGTATCATTTCACGCAGAAATTATAAACAATAATAATAAAAATATTTTGTTTTCAGATCGAATTTTCATTAAAATACTTATTTAAAGAGTAAACTTTATAGTTATTTTAAATTAAATAAATTTATTTTATGATAATCAAGTGAAATTAAAGTGATTTCCAATTTCATTAAAAATACAATTTTAATGCAATGCTGCGTGTGACAGAACAATTTAAGGTAACCATAGACATAAAATCATTATTAACGTGCTGACGTTTTATGTGTTTTATCTGTACCAAATGAGGGCATAGACTACATAGTTGGTACATAGTATTTAGGAAAGAAACAGTGAAACAGTTTTCCTTTTATATTTTATTTTATATTCTTATAATTTAGCAATGTGAAATTATACTTTGATTGAATTAATCATCCGTTATTTTCTATCGAGTAACGTATATAGATGCCAGGTGGTTTTGTCGTTTTATGATAGTGAGCTAGTCATTTAAAAATATTGTGATATGATGATGATAATGTCGTATTATAGGATATTATTATTATTTATTTTTACCATAGTATATGTTAAGGCAGATGAAGATGTTACTGTACCTATGTCTAAACAGGAAAGGCTTAGCTTAAGGTAATTTTTATTTTTTTTTTATTTTCTAAAACATAACACTTGTCCTTATGTTAATGTTCTCAATAATGAGTGAATAATTACAAATATCCTGCTATTAATCATGTATGTTTAAATAGAAATATATTATTATATTGTGGGTAGTCGAGTTGATAATTGGGCATGAAAAACTATCTGCATTTGCTTATCTTTTTTGCTTGTTTTGGTGGACACTACCAATACTCTATATAAAGTGAATTTTATAAAAACCAAATATTTTTTTTGTATGTATTTTAAGTAATAAATCCAATAATTAATTTGATATGGACACTACAATAAGTTTTCCTTATTATCAATATTGTATGTAGGGAGGAAACACGTCGCATGTTCTACCATGCGTATGATGCTTATATGGACAATGCATACCCAGCGGATGAGTTAATGCCTCTAAGCTGTAAGGGGCGATGGAGAGGAGTGACCCCGAGCAGAGGTGACATGGATGATGTACTTGGAAAGTAAGTTAATAACATAGTATTTACTACTAGTATCAGATTAACATTTATATACATTTATCTAGACATAATATAACAATATAAATAAATTTTAGTAAAATTTATATTTTTGTAAATATATATAAAAAGTTAGAGGTCTGTGGCACAATGGTAAAATGTCTGACTTTACTCAACTGGCTGTAGGTTTAATTCCCATTCAGGGAAAATATTGTATTTAAATTTTTTTCTTATACTCTGATAACATAAAGAAAGTTATTGAGTTTATTAAAAAGAGCACATTGTCTTGATTTCTGATGGAAAGCAGACAACTGAATACTTTGACAGCAGGTTGTCCCTGACCTATGCCAGCATATGCGGGATAAAGAGTGAAGCTGCATAAAATATATATATATATATTCTTATATAATCTCAGAGATCTATATAATGAGTTCATGTTGATTTATATTCTGTATATTTAATAAAAATTAAATATTTTTGTAAAAACTTGGCATATATTTCTTTTTATACAGAAAAAAAAACAGTTAACTTTAATAAATTCTTTTCTTGTCTGATTCTAGTATTTAAACAGATGCTTTCTATTGATATTAATTGTTTAATTTACAAATGATAAATCATATTGGAAGTGTAATATTAATTGTAATATAATCATGATAACAGATTGATAAGTATTATTTTTTTTATCAAGTCAAGGTCATATAAAATACTGTATATAGATTTAATGATTGGTTGTAATTTTTTCTTTCTTTTAACTTCCCACTTTTATTCCACATAGCAGCATAGATGGGCAGTACCTATTGTCAAGACACTCCATAGTCCGGTTTTTTTTGCCAAATTTTCCTCCGAACGTGAAAGTATTGAGTGGCGGAACTCAACGCCGCACTTTATCATCCCAGACCAAGGAAATGAAAAGAATTTAAATAAAACTATTCTTTCAAGTGGGAATCAAACATATATCCGATGCCGTTTACAGTCGGACACTGTCTCACTGCACCACAACCAACCGCAGTTATTTTTTTTTATAGTTAATAATAATTTAATTGGATTTTGATATTAAGTAATTAAAAGAATTGCTTCTGTTTCTTCAAAGTTATATTGAAGCGTATATGATTTTTTTATATATATTTAGGTATTTTTTAAGGGTATATAGGGAAAAACTAGATATATGACATGTTATTTTTCTGCCTTCTACCTAGTTAATAATTCTAGAAGCTTTTTTAACACGTAAAATACATGTAAATTCAACAACGCGTATGTCACTTTTTACACAAGTGTATGTCAAATGTTACAGTAGTGTGTGTATTATTTGTTTTATATAATTTAACGTATTTTTAATATATTATTATTGTTAATATTTATTTCCTACATTTCTCCATTAAAATTGTAAGTGTGCTGAGTTTTATACTCTGCGTACGGCCGCGTAATTATATATAAATAATAAAAAAGGGAGTCCTTTTGTAAAACAAAACCCTATTCACGTAATTTGTTTCTTTAAATATTGTATCTCGTTCGTTATACGTGTTATAAATGGGTGAAAATGGGTTTAACATGTGGTGTGAATTCATTGGTTGTGAATACGAACCCCATTCGGCGTAGTGATTATATTTTAAATTATTTACACTTCCTCGCTCTGGTAGGTAGAGTGCGGCGTTGAGTCCCGCCACTCAACACTCTACACTTTGGGCTTAGGATTAGAAAACATTTTAGAAAAAATGTTTTCTAATCCTAAGTGTGGAATAACACTTTAAAAATAGTAAATATTAAAATAAAACGTGTAAGAATTTCGATGCAGCCGGTCGTAGAACGCATGGCTTAGCGGTAGCTTGGACGGAATCCAAGAGACGCGGGTTCGAATCCCGCTGCGTTCAAAAAATTTTTTCAATAAGTTTTTTCTAAAATATTTTATTATATTTTTCTTTGGAAAACGCAACATTTTAGCACCCAACCCATACGTGTGTTAACTGTTTGTTGAAGATATTTAATTAAACATAATTTTTTTCCTATTTTTATTAAAACTAATAAAACTTAATACTTATAAAAATAAGAAAAAAATCTGCTCAAATTCCAATGATAAAATATAAAGTATATTGGTCCTTTATGATTTGTAGAAAAAAAATATTTTCGCAAAATAAAATGGGTGAATTTTATGCGATGAATTGTAAATTCTGTTTTATTTAGTTTTATATATACAAATACGATTTAAAATTGCAAAATTTTAAAGTATAAGTCATTAAGACTAAAAAATAAGGGTTAAAGATTTTTTTAGCTTCACGCTTTTATCCCGTATAGCAGGGTAGTCAGAAAGCACCTAGCGTTAAGGCACTCCGTACTTTGCTTTTCACCGAATTCGTGATATTTATTGTTGAGTGGTCTCAACGAACTCGGAGAACGGAGAACTCAACGCCGCACTTTGTCTTGCCAGAGCGAAGAAGTGATGATATTCCTAAACATAATCACTTCCCCGAGTGGGAATCGAACTCACAACCTGTCGCGTTTACAGTCAGACGTTGTCACACTGCGCCACGACCGGCCTCTCGTAACCGGAAGTTAATATTAAGTTAGGAATTTCATTTTCAGTTGCATATCAATTGATGTAAGTCTTGCAAACCTGTATCCACCAATCTCATTGTCTTTCAGTTGTTTGAAAATTCTGTAATTCACAAAAAAATCTAAAACTGTTTTTTAGACGTTAACTTCGTGTTCTTGCCAAATTACCCAAAATAAAAAGATATTATACGAGGCTGGTCGAAGCGCTGTGTGTCTGCGTCTGACTGTAAACGCGATTGGTTGTGGATTCGATTCCCTCTCGGTAGAGTGATTATATATAAATTATTTTTACTTCCTTGCTCTGGTAAGGCAAAGTGCGATGTTATGTTCCACCACTCAGCACGCAATGTCTCGGATTCGGCTGAAAACAATATACGGAGTGTCTTCACACTAGGTACTGTCTCTGTCTACACTGTTATGCGGGATGAAAACGTGAAACTAAAAAAAGGTATATAAAAGTTATCGTGGCCCGCAGTACAGTGGTACAGCGTCTGACTGTGGATATGATTGGTTGAAGGTTCAATTCCCACTCGGAGAAATGTTTAAATTGATAAGGCGGCACGGAGTTCATTTTTGCCACATTATTCGCAATTCGCAAAATCTCTATTTCCCGCGGAAACAAGAAATAAAAAAAACACCTCTGTATTTAATTAACATTATATATATATATATATATATATATATATATATATATTAGGCAAATTTGTGTTTTTTATATGCTAATTATTTTTAGTTATTAAGCAGTATCGGTTTTGTTTATAAATTATTATGAATTATGGCCGGTCGGGGCGCAGTGTGACAGCGTCTGATTGTAAAGGCGATAGGTTGTGGGTTCGATTCCCACTCGGCGGAGTGATTATATTTGAATTATTTTCACTTCCTTGCTCTGGTGACACACTGTGCGACGTTGAGTTCCGCCTCTTTCCACGCAAACATCTTGGATTCGGCGGAAAGCGAAGTACAGTGTCTTGACACTATGTACTTTCGGTCTACTCTGTAACGCAGGATAAATATGTGAAGCTAAAAAAATTCGTTTGGCGTATAAGAAGAAGTGTCTTGGTCTAATTGTACTGTGCGCCATCATCCGCATGGAATTTAACCTTTCCGGATCTTTATGTTATTATTCTACAATGAAAGTAGACTATGTTACTCCTTATAACATCAGCTATCTGCCAGTGAAAATGCCGTAAAAATCGGTCCAGCTGTACCAGAGGTTAACCAGAACAAACAGACAGACAGACAAAAATTGTTAAAAAATGTTATATTGGGATATGCATATATCCATTTATATGTATTTAATAAAAAATATATCCATTTATATGTATTTAATAAAAAAAGGTTATTTTAATATTACAAACAGACACTCCAATTTTATTTATTTGTATATATAAAAGCTAAAATATAGGTAAGCTAACATTCGAATCTCTTTTCGTACTTTTTTAAGGCCGCTTACTGATGTACAATATTCATAATAATAAAGTTTCTAAATGAACAAACATACCTCAAATTTATCACTAAATGACTGACCAAGGATAGCTTCGGAACTGACATAGACAACATCTTAGCCTGTTCAGACCTAGAACATTTTAAAGGGCCCCTTCAGCTTACACACGTGTCGAAAACCCCAGGTATTGTTCAGAGCGAATCTTTCTGCAATCGCGGAATGCTAAGAAGTTTCTCTTTTGTTATTTTTTTTTATATTGAGATTTGAATATGTAACTATGGCATTCAGTTAGATATATTATACTATACGCCATTTGTATCTGAAATAATTCATACAAAGTTTATGTATAATATATTTTTGAAAAGATAATAACTTAAATTGTTTTAACTGTTTATATTGGAAAAATGTGTTCAAGAATCTTTTCTTTGACTAGAAAATTCTAGCCACGTATTAAATTATTCCTCGAATACCGTACTCGGTGCTACCTACAGTTATTTTATCGTTTTTAGCGTAAAACCGTTACGTATTCGAAGGGTAAAAAAGGAGGATACTACTGAGACTTGGCTGTCCGTCTGTCCGTCCGCCTATCCTGTTATCCGTTTGTTCATCCGTGAAAGCTAGACAGTTAAAATTAACGTCATAAACAAATGTTTAAATTAAAATTAAATAAATATTTAAGGGGGCTCCCATACAACAAACGTGGCATTTTTTTTAAATAATGATTGGCGGAACCCATCGTGCCCGAGTCGTACTTGCACGTGACCGGTTTTTTCTTGTTGATTTTAAAATAATTTACGTCTTTTTATACTTGCCTTGCCGTTAAGTGAAAGTTGCAATACACCTTTACTTCTGCTGACAATGTTTTTATGTATAATCTGTATTGTAGTTACTCCAAAATGGCCGCTGCAATAAAATGGCGGATTACATATTATTATCATTACACATATATATATATATATATATATATATATATATATATATATATATATATATATATATATACATATATATACATATAATAATATATAAATAATAGTAAAAAGCGGTTTTTTTAACATTACAAATAGACATACACTCTGACATATTTATTCTCATACATTCTATTTATTATTTATTTAAAACACTTAATTTTATTTTATCTTAAGGAATCATTAATAAATATATTTAAATTTTGTAATTATTTTAATGCCAATTTACGTGATTTCAAACTTTTCACCAAACATACGGATGGAGGAATATTTTATATGTATGTGACAGAGTTAAACTCCGTAAATATTGCAGTGATTTAGTATGTTTAACAATAATGTTTCATGTTAAAGTTGAGTTTCATTATTTTCTTATTATTTCCAGCTTCTCCCTGACTCTGGTGGACAGTTTGGACAGTCTGGTGGTGATGGGGGATTTCTCGGAGTTTAGCAACGCGTTGAAGTTAGTGATAAAGGATGTCACTTTTGATCACGATATCGTGGTGTCCGTCTTCGAGACCAATATACGTGTGCTTGGGTAAGTGTGTTTCTGTTGTTCTTTTAATTTATTATAGAAGTTAATAATTATTGTTTTGGTTTTATCTGTTTATAGTTGAATGTGTTTGTCGGTCGTAGCGCAGTAGGACAGCGTCTGATGATAAACGAGATCTGTTGTGGGTTCGAGCCCCACTCGGGGGAGTGATTATATTTAAATTATTTTCATGTCCAAGTCCTAAGTAAGACATAGCGTGGCGTTGAGTTCCGTCACTCAGCACACAAGCAGAGTAAGGAATGACTTGACATTATGTACTTCCTGTCTATCCAGCTATGCGGGATAAAAGCGTAAAGCTTAAATGTATTATTGTTCGATTTGCTTGTTAGTTTATAATAACTATTTTCAAATAATCAACAGTCAATTTTCAAGAAAGTTAAAATAATTTTAATAATTGTATGGGAATACTTAAATACGTTAACACGTATAATAACTTTAACGTGATAGTGACCCGTTGGATGTCTCACTAAAATGTAACTGAATAATTAATTATTTAATTTTTTCCTCTCGATCAAAACAAGGCGCGGCGTTGAGCTCCGCCGCTTAACACGTAACATAGATTAGACCATTAGTGCCCTTTACACTACGCTGTCTCTGATTGATAACTGAACTAATAATTTTCCAGCGGTCTTCTGTCAGCGCACGTATTGGCTCTTGCGTTACAGCCAGATGTACCGGCTTTGAAGTGGTACAAAGGGGAACTGCTCACTATGGCCGAAGACCTGGGCAGGAGACTGTTACCAGCGTTCAATACCTCAACTGGTATACCACATGGAAGGGTATGTTGACATTTTTTAATTTGGTTATGGGTTCGATTCCCATTCGTATAAATGATTATATTTAAAAGTTATTTTTTTTATTCTCCGCTCTCGATAAGGCCAATTGCGGTGTTGACTTTGCCAGTTTGTGAGCTGGGGCGGTTAGTAGGTTGTCTCTGACTATCCTGTTATGCGGGATAAGACGTGACGCTGTTTTTTTTTTTAAATAACAAATAACATATTAAAATTAAATATTTAGCTAATTACAATTAAAATTTAAATAGTACAGGCTACCGACGATGTTATATGCAAGGCTGAAACAATACTCTGTTAGTTAGTGTGTGTGTGTGTGTGTGTGTGTGTGTGTGTGTGTGTGTGTGAAATCTTGCAACCTCAATTCAACCCACTTCCCAGTGTTCGGATTGATCTGATTTGAATTACGACTTCAGTTGTGATGACAATGTAATTACAATTATGTAATCAATAATGGTTTTAATCTAAAATGGCCGCCTCAACAAAATGGCGGATTGTATTTTTTTTACCCAAACCACCTATTAAGAGTATCAACTAAATAGGTCTTAATACATTATGAATTTACGCTTGTTTTTTTTATTGGTTTACGCATTATTCCACTTAGCAGGACAATTAAGAGAGGATCTAGTGTTATGAAATGACCTGTTCACTTTACATCCTAATTCACAACAACGCGTGTTTAATAGCGGTGCTCAATGCCGCGCTTCGTTTACCAGAGCAGTTAAATGATAATAATTTAAGAAAAACATAAGAAACTAACATTCGGCTCCCTTTACGCACTTTTTTCAAGGTTTTTTACTGGGGTTATGAATATTTTCATAATAATATATTTATTAAGTGAACAAATACTTAAAATTTATTACTGACCGATTTGAGATAGTTTCAGAGCTGACAAAGACAAAATCTTAGTCTGTTCAGAGTTGAAGTTAATTGGCGGTACTCAACGCCGCGCTTTGTTTTACCAGCGAAAATAATTTCCCCTATACCAACTACCATGGTCTTTACATTCAGACACTGTCACTAGTATGACCGAGCTAATGTATATAACCCTAGCTGTGCCCGCGACTTTGTCCGCGTGAAAATTGAAATTTCTGGAAAAATTCAATAATCAAAGTGAAAGTCATATAATTTTATTCAAAATAAGAAGTTATCATGTTTCATATGTGAACGTCAAATAATTTAAGACCACATTTTTGAGAAAAACGTATACAAATTTGAAACGCAGCGGGATTCGAACCTGCGCCTCTTGGACGGTATCCAAGAGGATTCGAAACCACGCCTCTTGGACGGTATCCAAGAGGATTCGAACCCACGCCTCTTGGACGGTATCCAAGAGGATTCGAAACCACGCCTCTTGGACGGTATCCAAGAGGATTCGAAACCACGCCTCTTGGACAGTAACCAAGAGGATTCGAACCCGCACCTCTTGGACGGTATCCAAGAGGCGCGGTTTGGAATCCCGCTGCGTTTCAAATTTTTATACGTTTTATCAAAAATGTTTTCTAATCCTAAGTGTGGAATAACACTTTAAAAATTGTAAATTTACGATCAGTTCAATAAAGTTAACGCCTCAGACCTGAGAAGGACCAGCTCGAGAAACATAGCGGGAATCTGTTTTTTTTTTTTAAAGTAATTTTTATATACACATTTATTGATGACGGTGATACTTTTGTTTATATTTGCTACTTGCTAATATAAACAAGGCGAGCCGATTTTCTTAACCTCCTGATTGCTGCTGAGCTAAGTTTATTCCCCACTGTAGTTTGGTTAATATATGTATTCTTTATATATTTAATAATAAATATGATTTAATAATAAATATATTCTTTATTTAATAATAATAATAATTATTATTATTATTTATATAATATTATAATCTTTTTTTTTTTATTACTAACTCATTTACGCGGGTCTTTGACTAAGCGGTTATTAGAGTGTTAACTATGGACATGAATAAAAAAATTAGAAGAAAATTCGACAGGCGTTAAGTATGGCAGCTTTTTATATTAGAATGTATGTAAGTGAATGGAGTTGTATGAAGTGAAGTGATTCGTATGGTAATGTTGGTATGACACTTGTGGGTGATATCAGTATGTTAGTATAGGGAATATTTTAACGTCATTATATAGCCATTGTGATTTAATTTCTATTATTTTTAGTATTAATATTAATATATTTATTGTTTTATAATCTTTGTTATATACTTCTATAATAAAAGCCGAGCTGAGGCCGGTCGTGGCGCAGTGTTACACCGTCAGACTGTAAACGCGATCGGTTGTGGGTTCGATCCTCACTTGGGGGAGTTTTAGTAGTACATATATATAAAATTATTTTCACTTCCTCGCTCTGGTAAGATAAAGTGCGGCGTTGAGTTCCACCACTCAACACGCAGTGTCTCGAAATCGTATTGACACTAGGTACTTTCTATCTAGCCTGCTATGCGGGATAAAAAGCGTGAAGCTAAAAAAAATAATGAATAAAAGCCTTTACCACTCTTTATTATGTTAACTCGATTTATATGAAACCAGTAATATAAGATTTAAAATTAATATCTTTAAGTATAATGTATAGAAAAAATAAATCATTTCAATAGTATGTATTAGAGGCTGTTCGAAGCTCAGTGTGACAGCGTCTGACTGTAGACACGATCGGTTATGGGTTCGATTTCCACTCGGGTGAATGGAATATATTTATTTATTTTCATTTCCTCGCTCTGGAAAGACGGAGCAAGGCGTGGATCACGCACTGTCTTAGCTAGAGACTCCTTGTCTACCCTGCTATGCGGGATAAGAGCGTTAAGCTAATAAAAAAAAATAGCTAAGCCAATTTTGATGGTACTTTCACTGGTAGATAGCTGATGCAAAAGGATTAACTTTGGGAACTATTATTTTAAAAACATAAATTCCAGACGGCTAGTTACAAGTAATATATAGGCTTTTTGCTTATTTTTACCAAACAAACATCCAAAAGTTTAACTCTTAATATTTTATGGTGAAGTTAAGCAAAATTATTTCATTTTATTCTATTATTAAATCTAAAACAGAGATTTCAATCACTATTTCTCTTTTTCCGCCCCAAAGATAAACCTACGTCACGGTATTCGCGGGTTGACCGAGTCGCGTGAAACGTGTACAGCGTGCGCGGGAACGATGATATTAGAAATGGCGGCTTTATCCCGTCTGTCTGGTGATCCCGTGTTCGAGACTAAAGCCCACAAGGCCATGGATAGATTGTGGAAGATAAGGCATAGGTGAGTGGGTGATGCTAAAAAGTACCAATTAATTAATTATAACAGTGTCAAATAGAAATAAGTGTTAAGAATCGGTTCTCGATTCAATGACTGCGTTTAACACCGTGCTTTGTTTTACTTTGCGTGGGCAAATGAAAATATAATCAATCAGGCCGGTCGTGGCGCAGTGGGACAGCGTCTGACTGTAAACGCCGCCGTTTGTGGGTTCGATCCCCACTCGGGGCGAGTGATTACATTTATATTTAAATTAAATTAATTTCCTCACTCTGTTAAAGACAAAGTGCGGCGTTATGTTCTACCACTCAACACACAAGGTCTCGACGTCGGTGAAAAGCGAAGTACGGAGTGTCTTGACACTAGGTATTTTCTGTCTACCCTGCTATGCGGGATAAGAGCGTAAAGCTAAAAAAAAATCATTCACACCAGTGGCAATTGGAAACCGCAATGAAATGGCGTTTACAGTCAAGCGCTCTTATAGTGCCTTACTTCTATTTTCTATAAATATGTAAAAATTTATTTAAAGCGCAGTATTTCACCGTATATGATCCATCTATCCGTTTCTACTTAGAACATGTTTATGTTAAAATTAGTTTTTAATGATCATTTTCATTTACCAGTTGGCTTTACTGATATGAGCGGAAAGTGGATATAATACTTGTAAATTACCGATTTCATTTGCATATATTAAGACTATTATATATTAAAAAAATATAAAATAATTATAAAAAAAAATATTAATATTAATATGGTGGAATGATTCACGCTCATTGGAATTAAGTGAATTACGTCGCTCATGTAATACCGAAGCGGCGTTGAGTTACGCGTTCAGTGTGCGATATGTTTTAACGGATTCCCATGTTTTAGAAATTCGTACTATACTAATAGATTTTCACATTTTCTAGAATTTCTATTCTAATGAATTTTTCCTATTTTTTAATACTGCGAACCTAATTTTTACCCTTTTCTGGGGATTCCAATCTAATGAATTACCCCATGAGGCCGGTCGTGGCGCAGTGGGACAGCGTCGGACTGTAAACGCGACCTGTTGTGGTTTTGATCCCCACTCGAGGGATTGATTATATTTAAATTATTTTCACTTCCTCGATCTTGTAAAAGACAAATTGTGGCGTTCAGTTCCATAACTCAACACGCAATATCTCGAAAACGTTGAAAAGCGCAGCCCCTGATATGCGGGAATAAAAGCGTGAAACTAAAAAACAATACCCCATTTTTTTCTTAGAACTTCAGACCTCATGGGGACGGTGATAAACATTCACAATGGTGATTGGGTGAGGAAGGACTCTGGTGTTGGTGCGGGCATCGATTCATACTACGAGTATTGTCTCAAAGCCTACATACTGCTGGGCGATGAGAAATATTTGGCCAGATTCAATAGACATTACAATGCGGTCATGAAGTACATAAGCAGAGGTCCGATTATGCTGGCCGTGCACATGCATAGGTGAGTTTATTTTTATTGTAGATATATATATATATATATATATATATATATATATATATATATATATATATATATATATATATATATATATATATATATATATATATATAAATGTTTTAAGAGGACGGTCGGATTTTTTTAATTTTGAAGCAAAACTAAACTGAATTTTGGCAAATGTCTTATGTCTCAAACATCGATATTAATAATATTTATTTATATATATTGTATTGTGTTTTTTAAAGTATCAAAATTCGAACCCGTATTTGAATACTACCTCTGTGATATTCATTTAATGTTCTTAACTACTAAGATAATACATATCTTAGCAGTTAAGAACATAATATGGTTCTAACAATATAAGATGCTCCTGTAGAAATGTTAATAGCAAAAGTTGGAACAAATATGTATGAAAGTATAGATGTCTATGTAATAGGGGTTTTCTTTTGTTGAAGGTTTAAATGTATGTTTTTTTTACGCTTCACGCTTTATCCCGCATAGCAGGGTAGGGATAGATTACTTAGTGTCAGGACACTTCGTTCTCTGCTGCCCACCGAATTCGGGACATTGCGTGTTGAGTGGCGGAACTCAACGCCGCATTTTGTCTTACCAGAGCGAAAAAATGAAAGTAATTTAAATATATAATCGAGTGGAAATCGATTGTTTTTACCGTCAGACATTGCCGTCAGACATTGAGGTATCGGGTGACGAGGGGATCATCATATTTATATTATATTCATTTTTCTATATGGTTACATAAAACGCGGCGTTGAATTACGCTAAGTAACGCGCCTTGTCTCAAATTCAGGCAATGCGTTGAGAAGGGAGAGTTTTCATACTATGTTCTAAATTGACTATCCCGCTATGCGGGAAAAGCGTGAAATGGAAATAAATATATAAATAAATTTTAACTTTTATATAAGTCTTATTAATTTTAACACACTAAATATTTACTATATTTTGAAAAAAATGACATATTTGATCGTATCGGAACTCGAACCCGCGTCTCTTGCTTACCATCTAAGCACCCCAATGATTAAACCACATGTTCTTGTCACATGAGACAGACGTAACAAAAGTTGGTTTATAATATTTTTTTTTATTTTTTTTAGCTTCACGCTTTTATCCGACATATGTATGGGTAGACAGAAAGTACCTAGTGTCAACACACTCCGTACTTCACTTTTCAGCGAATTCGAGACATTGCGTGTTGAGTGGTGGAACTCAACACTGCTCTTTGCCTTATCAGAGCGAGGAAGTGGAAATAATTTAAATATAATCACTCCTCCGAGTGGGGATCGAACCCACAACCGGTCTTGTTTACAGTCAGATGCTGTCACACTCAGCCAAAAACTATATTTGTTAAAGTAGTACATAGAAATTTAAACTTATTACTCATAGAGATACTTCTAATGTCACATATTGTTCTTTGAAGTGCAAGTGGCAAGACAACTTGGACGGTATCGTACAGACGCGGGTTCGAATCCTGTAACCTTTTTATTCTTTTAAATTTTCTAAAATGTAATAAATATCTAATATGATATTTAACGTGTGCGATTTTTACACATTTCAACTAAAACTGCTTTAAACGGAATAATTGCGTATATTTTGCAATTAAGAAACAGATGGCGGTAGATTAATATAATTAATTTTTGTATCAACCGATAGACAAATGCCACCTCTGTATACCCGCGTGTGTGACCACGGACTACTGTGTGGTTTCCAAAAAAAAATGTATTTTCGAATACCAAAATATACACGATTAATCCGTTTAAAATAATATCTTTTAAATATATTTAAATATCTATATATATCGCAAATTGCACTCAAATCTCGATCATTTCACTGGTGTCAGTGTGCAAATAAAGTAATTTCATACTTATATAATTCACCTAGTGTGTCCCGCAAGCAAATTGCCACTCGACACCCACATAATTGATAAATCACGTATTATCCCATTGAGATCCATCCGCGCGTTACATGTTCATCTTTTATTATATACAAACATACATACATACATACATACATACATTTGTTTATTTAATAATATTTTGACGTTATCCTGTATTTGTCATAACATGACGTGACGTAACACGTTATATACGTTGTGAGGTTGACGCTGTTTTGAATTCCAATGATGCGTAATTTGACACCGTGTCAACTTTGTTGGAGTATCGTGAATTGCCTATGTATATTGTAGATGTATATGTTTTGGCGTAATTTAACGCCGACGTTCGTTTCGCATAAAGGGGCGTTACATTAAAATTAATGAAATAAATATTATACACACTACTACACGTTTGACATACGCGTTGCTTATACATATATCTTACGTGGAAAGAATCTCTTTTAAGTATTATTATATTAAACCCTATAACCTATATAATAAATAAAAAAAAAACGTTTTATTTCTTCGCAATAGTAAGATAAAGTGCGGCGTTAAGTTCGCAATACAATACGCAATGTCTCGATTTCGGGTGGATAGCAATCAACGGAGTGTCTTGACACTGGCTTGTCTCTGACTGTGAAGTAAGAAAAAAAATGAAGTGATACAACACTACTTTCTCATAATATCAACATTTTCTGCATATTTTTCATAGGCCTCATCTCCAATCACGCAATTTCATGGATGCCCTGCTAGCCTTCTGGCCGGGGTTGCAGGTTCTATTGGGCGATGTCCGACCGGCGGTTGAGACCCATGAGATGTTATACCAAGTGATGCAACGTCACACGTTTATACCGGAAGCCTTCACATCTGACTTCCAGGTGAGTGGGTTCAAATCTTCACACTTTTCGAGGGAAAACTGAACAGGATTTATATCTTTTTATAAGAAACCACTTAACGAGTTACGAACAGTATATCTAGATACAGTCTTGGATTTGTTATTTTTAATATTTAATAATTACAACTGTTACGCGATTATTTACTTATCGTTGGCGTTGAGTTCCACTACATTTACTCACAATGTCCAGATATCGAACAGGAAGTAGATCTTAACACTGGGTTCTCCCTGACTATCCTGATAACGTAAGCTAGAAGCTAAAAAATAATATTTTTTTTCCTACACGTTAATTGGTGGAATATTTCTTTGAAAAAAAAAACCAGGTGCACTGGGGCCAGCATCCCCTCCGTCCCGAATTCCTGGAGTCCACATATTTCCTGCACCGCGTCACCGGCGACGATCATTATTTGCAAGTGGGCAAAACTGTGCTGAAAGCCCTACAGCAACACACGCGTGTCCCGTGCGGATACGCCGCGGTCAACGACGTCCGGACACGGGTCCAAGAGGACAGGATGGACTCGTTTGTCCTGGCCGAGACCTTCAAGTATCTGTACATGTTGTTCGGCGAGGATAAGGATTTGCCAGTTAAATTGGAGGATTACGTGTTGACGACCGAGGCACACTTCTTGCCGTTGTCGTTGGCGACGTACGGCAGGAATGGCTCGATGTCTATCAAATTCGATGATGGAGATGAAGATAAATATAGGAAGTGAGTGGTGTTTTGTATATATTTTGTTTTGGTATTTTATTTATTTTACGTATCGGAACTCTAACCCGCGTCTCTTGCTTACCATCTAAGCACCCCAATGACTAAACCACATGTTCTTGTCACATGAGACAGACGTAACAAAAGTTGGTTTATAATATTTTTTTTTATTTTTTTTAGCTTCACGCATTTATCCCGCATAGCAGGGTAGATAGAAAGTACCTAGTGTCAATACACTCCGTACTTCGCTTACCACTGATTTCGAGACATTGCGTGTTGAAAGGTGGAACTCAACGCCGCTCTTTGTCTTTACTATAGCGAGGAAGTGGAAATAATTTAAATACAATCAATCCCCCGAGCGGTGATCGAACCCTCAGCCGATCGCGTTTACAGTCAGACGCTGTCACACTGCGCCACGACCGGCCTTGCTTACTATGGATTGGTTGATATTCACTTGCAATAGTTAGTCAATGTAAAATATTGGATTGTGTATATATATATTTTTTGATTTATCATCGAGGCATGTAAACGCGATCGGTTGTGGGTTCGATTCCCGCTCACTCGGGGGAGTTTAGATTTTAGATGGGAGATTGTATTTAAATTAATTTCACTACCGTTCTGCGTGTCTCTCGAATTCCGTGGTCAAGCAAAGTACAGAGTGTCTTGACACCAGGTATTTTAGGTAATGGCGTGAAGCCAAAAAAAACAACTATTTATTAGAACAAAAATATCCTATATCTCATTCATCGCGCACAGAACATGTCCGAACACGGCGTCCATAGTGGCCGAGAAAGTTCGCAAACCGATGCGGCACATGTTGGGCGCGGTGGCGGCGCGACCCGCGGCGAGGCTGAGGCCCCTCAACGACCCGAGGCAGATACACGCGTTGTCCGACATGGGCATATCTGTTCTCACTCTACCCGATGGCAGAGTCCAGCTTTTGTATACTACTAACACGGTGAGTGCTGGTTTGATTTGGCCAGATTTTTGATTTTTGACCCCCAAAAATTGTGTGTGTGCGTGTGTGTGTGCTCGGCTTAACTATTTTTGGTGGATGTTGTTTACGCTTTTAAAGAGAATCAGCTCTTCTTTGAAATTATTATATAGTTTTTTTTTATTTATGTTTAATCTGTATTAGAACTTTGTGTTTTCGCTGTGTAGGGATTTTTTTTTAATTTTTAATTTGTCTAGTGAAATAATGATCTTATGTTAGTTAATAGATTTTTGATCAAGTTTAAAATACTTTAATATTTACTATTTTTACAGTGTTATTCCACACTCAGGATTATAAAACATTTTTGAAAAAACGTATAAAAATTTGAACGCAACGGGATTCGAACCCGCGCCTCTTGGATACCGTCCAAGCGCTCTGACCGCTAAGCCATGCGTTCTACTACCAGCTGCGTCGAAATTCTTATACGTTTTGTTACAACTTATTTATGTTGTTAGCAACTCTGTAGAGAGATTATAATCTTTAAGTAGTAGAAATTTGTAAAAATCTCTCTACGGAGATGCTAACAAGATAAGTTGTAACAAAACGTATAAGAATTTCGACGCAGCTGGTAGTAGAACACATGGCTTAGCGGTCAGAGCGCTTGGACGGTATCCAAGAGGCGCGGGTTCGAATCCCGCTGCGTTCAAATTTTTATACGTTTTTTCAAAAATGTTTTAAAATACTTGTTAATAATATTGTACTTGTTAGTTTTCATATTTAAATTAGTAAAAAAATATATATGTTCTATATGATTAAAAACAAAAATACTTGAAACATTAATTAACAACAAGTGTCACAAGTTATTTTTTTTTTTAAAAAAAAAAAAACACCACAAACGTACACGTAACATATACATTTGACAAAAAAAAACAATAACACAAGATAATTTCCAGGCGAAATCGGCAAAAGACGCAGCCGAGGGTCTCACGTTTATGCGTGAAATGACCAAATGGAATACCCTCAGTGATTCCGAGAACGGTGTGATCGCGGCCGGTGTTAAGGTCAACGAGAAAATATTCCCGGCGGGGCCCGGCCATTTTGGCAAGGACATATCCGGTGATGACAGATACTCGGGTACTCCCGTATACGTGAACCCACCTGACGCTTGTACCGCCGTTGAGAACGGCAAGGAAATATGGGGACGATTTGCAATAGCCAGGCGAGGTGTGTGCACTTTTGCTCAAAAAGTACGTAATATACAAGAGGCGGGCGCCACTTTTGCAATTATAATCGATAACATAGATGATTCCTCCCACGAAACGTCGGCGCTGTTCGCCATGTCCGGCGACGGCAAGGACGATATAGTTATACCGGCCGTTTTCCTATATTCCCAAGAGGGGAATTATCTCGCCGAAGCGCTGAAGGTGAATCCGCAGTTGATGATGACGGTTGGTGAGCTGAAATCCATGAAGAAGCAATTCGATAATCCGTGTGTGACGGGTGATTGTGAGACGGTGGTGCCACCGTCGGCCGCCAACAAGGAGTCGTTCGTTCACCTGAAGAAAGTGCTCAGCCAATTGGTCGCCCAGTTCGAACTCTCCCTGTCGAGCGAGGAGATGCCCAAAACCTGTGAACAGCCAGACCTACAGGTGTCCAAGGAGAAGTTTCTGCTGGAAGATAGCAGCGTGTGCGCGAATTGCAACGACCATAAGGAAATGCCTGACGACAGTCGCCAGGATTACGACAGTCAACTGGGCGATATCTGACACAACCTGTCCACCACTGGCGGTATGAATTGAAGGTGAAAATTCATTTTGACTAAATTTGTAATTAATATTTGTATAAACCACTTGTAAATATAGCATTTAAGTGTATTTTGATATTCGTGCCTTGTTCGGAGACACGAACGTTTCGACCATATCGTTGTATGTATTTGACATTTGTTCTTTGGAATTTATAATTTTTTTTTTTTGGTATTGATTTGCTATTTAATATTAATTAATATTTGTTATATAATGTAAGATTAATAATGTTGATGTAATTTTTTTTATATATATATATATATATATATATATATATATATATATATATAAATATATATATAATAAACGCCATTTTAGTTTTTCTTTTTTTTTAATATACAATGTGTAATTCATATTTATGAGATTTTAAGATGTATGGATGAAGGTGATGTGTTATTTTTTTTTAAGTACGTTTTTTTTTGAGTTTTGGTCTTTTTTCAATAAAGTGCTAATAATTGTAATTTAATTTCATATTCTAACTATATTTGATAGTTTACGTAGCTTAACACCGCGTTCTGAATTTTATCATCTTCATCTATATGTATATTATATAAAGTCCAGTCTATATTAAATTTTGTGTGAGAGAGAAGGAAGACATTTCCATCCTTTTCATCGCGTTATAATTATTAATATCTAGAAGGTAATATATGAATATATGAAAGACTAAATTTCAGTCTAGATTATAGCTTTTTTGAATGTGTTACCTTGCTTTCAGATTTTTTAGTTCGTCAAAATGATGTTAATGTTTGTAAATATAATTAATGATCCGAGTGGGAATCGAATCTGTAACCAATCGTGTTTACAGTTAGTCGATACCGCTGTTAAAATACTATTAATACAATATATATATATATATATATATATATATATATATATATATATATATATATATATATATATATATATATATATATATTGTATAAATTAATATATTAAATTATTATCCAATATAAAATATATAGAATTCAATGTTGTTTCTAATGTAAAGTCCTGAGACGAATGACGCCAATTTGTTTTTCTTTTTGTATATATTAAAACAAAATGTTTGTAATAATGTATGAATAAAATTAAATATTATTATTTATTGTTCTCTTTTATTTCACCCCGTTAGAGTACTTCAAAATCGGTACAGCCTTTTCAGATATTAGATGTAACAACCAGACACACAGACGGACAAAAAGTGTAAGAACTATTATTTCGGTATATGGAGTGTGTAAATACATACGCATTTAGTAAAAAGTGGTTGTTTATATCTACAAACAGGTTGTGGATTCGATTCTCAATCGGTTGAATGATTATATTTAATTGTTTTCATATCCCTACTGTGGTAAGACACAGCGCGGCGTTGTGTTCCGACAGTCAATACGCAATGTCTAGAAGTCGAAAGCGGAGTACGGAGTGTCTTGACACTAGGTACTTCCTGTCTACCCTGCTATGCGGGATGAAAGCGTGAAGCTTGGAAAAATACAGTCTGCTTTAGTATATACTTGTAGAGATTACCCTGAAAAAAGTATAAAAAAGTATAATCATAAATTGTATTTTAATGATTGTCATCTAACCGCATTTGCAAGACAGCGCGGCGTTAAGTTCCGTCACAATATATTGTATGAACCAATTGAATTTTCGTTAGTAAATGTTGTTTATTCTTAACTATTTTTTACTTCGCATTTATATAATATTAGTCAAGTTATTATACTGAAGTACATAACACATGACGTAGATAACGTCAATGACGTCAATGACGTCATTATAGTACTTCCGTCCATCGGCTTGGGGTCGTACTTGCATAGTAATGCTTGTATAATATATAAGATATATCAAATTAAATATATTTTAACATTAGTATGAGGCCGGTCGTGGCGCAGTGGGACAGCGTCTGACTGTAAACGCGATCGGTACTGTGTTCAAATCTCACTGGGGAGTGATTATATTTTAGTAATTTTAACCTTCTCGCATTGATAAGACAAAGGGGGGCGTTAGGCTCCGCCACTCAACACGTAATGACTTGCATTCGATGGAACCACGCGTGTTACTTAGAAAAGGAATGACTTATAAATTAATATTTTAATGATAAATTAATATTTTATCAGAGTGTTAAGTGGCGGAACTAAACGCCACTGTTTGTATAACAAAACGAAAATAATTTTAATAGCTAATTTATCCGAATGGGAATTGAACCCATAACTAATGTTTACATTTTCTGTCATTTAAAGCCCCTATGCTTGTTTACTTAGACAACAAATTACTTATAAATTAATATTTTAATGATAAGAAATGATAATACATGGACTTATTGAAAATACTTTAAATAGGTGGCTTAAAGTTAGAGATTTTCTTTTACAGCTTCACGTTTTATGTTTCACAGCAAGGTAAGATACTTGGAATATTAAAAAAAACAAGAAAATTTTTATTCAAATAGACTTTTTACAAGCGCTAATCGAATGGTCAATCAACACAAGTGTCAGTATTGTCAGTCTTACAAGAAGCTACCACCGGAAGCGAATCGGAAGGCTGTACCGCTGAGAACAGCCGGCGAGAATATCAACATTTGCTCTTATCAAATATAGTTTTACAATGACTTCATGATATTTAGCTTCCTGATCGAGTATCAACTGCATTTGAATACCAACGTGTACATCAGTACAATATAATACAGATAGAATAATATACATTTTTCTATAATATATATTTAATGTTAATTTTAAATTTCTCTAGCGGCAGATCTGACACACGTTGAAAGCTCTGCCCAGAATCGAGATTTGATCAGATTGCGTACCAGACCATAGTGGAGAAATGAAAATAAATTATAAATGTAATCACTCCCTCGAGTGGGAATCGAATCCGCAATTAATCGCGTTTACAGTCAGACGATGTCTCCGTGAATCGCTTATATCTGAAAATTACTAGATTTTCAAGTCTAAAATCGTTAATGTATGAATCAAATTCATATTTTTGATTTCCTAAATACTATACTGTTGGAAGAATGATAATATGAAATATGATGAACATGGAAATGTATGGACATTGATTTCTTCTCATCGCTAACAAAGGGAAATGTTACCTTAGTATTTGTAAAAAAAATTTAATTATTTTTAGGTTAATTTTGATATAGGCATTTCTTTTACTTTTACTTAAAAGTATTTTTTAAGAAAATGGCGTACGAATGAATGTACATTAAATTAGATTAATTTAAAAAATAAAAAATGTTAAATAAAATAGTTTCGTAGAATAAACGAATCAGACTGAGATAAAACTTGTTTATTCGCAGTTATATATATATATATATATATATATATATATATATATATATATATATATATATAACTGCGAATAAACAACAATTTTATCTTAGTCTGATTCGTAATTCATACAGTGAAGGCATATCTAAGGCGTTTTGCTTGGCGCCAACTTCAAACCCACGAGTTGGTAACATAAAGAAATAATAGAAGTTATTATATTAATATTGCTTTACAAGATGTATTTAAATTATTATTATTATAATTTTTTATGGAAAAAGGAGGCTAACGAACTGAAGGGCCACCTGATCGCCCATAGACATCCATAACCCATAACATTAGAGTTGTAGATGCGTTGCCGGCCTTGAGATGGAAGTGAAAGGAGATGGGGAAATAGGGAATTTACAAAATTATTTTTTACTTTATTTGAACATCAATTTTATTTTAATCTAAAACATCATTGATTTTTGCGATTTTTACATATTTTATATTTTTGATATTTAAAAATAGATTTTTGATAAATCTATAGAATTGGTCTATTTGTGACGGATTATTATAAAGTGTTCGAAAACTGGCATTTTCATAAAATTATCCGTTTAAAATTGCATCATATGAAATCCATCTTAATCTGATTTCCAATTCATTCAAAATCATCAATTAACTAGTAAATTGAAAAAAAAATTGAAACTTAAATTATAAATTAAATCTAATCAAAAATATGAAATTCACGCTAAAATGAATTTCAAATTTAAATTGGATCAATATGAAGTTTGAAATCATATATCACCGATCGTCGTTATATCAGTTACTGTAAGGAATATAACAAAGCTGACACCGAGTGCAGATCTAATATGTGTACTAGAATTATAGCCCGCTACGACAAACGACCTGCAATTTGAGTTACGCGTGACTTTGTGGGCAGTGATATTGACACGTTTATGTTTTATTATATATCATATGAGGTAAAAAAACATAGAGTAGAATCTAATAATTAAATAAAATAAATTATACAAAAGAAATAGGTATGTAGAGCTGTATTGCCTTTATTAGTATTTTATTTTTTAGCTTTACGCTTGTATCTTGTTTAGCATGGTAGACATAAAGTACTTTGTGTCAAGACATTCCATGTTTCGCTGTGTGCCGAATTCGAAAAATTACGTAACTAGTGGTGGAACTCAACGCCGCATTTTGTTTTACCAGAGCGAGAAAGTGAAAATAATTTAAATATCCCTCATCATTTCTAATTCAATCATTCCCTCGAGTGGGAATTGAACCCACAACAGATCGCGCTTACAGTCAGACGCTGTCCCACTGCGCCACGACCGGCCTCAAATCTTAATTTTATATCAGATTAGAGAAACTTATGATTTATATTTCCAGAAAGGTTTTGGGTAGGTAGAGAGAGGAGCTAAGTGCGTTATATGTAAATACACTAAAAAGGGCCCTCTTAAAATTTAGAGGGCCCTTTTAGTCTAAACTTGATTTGTATATCGCAGGTGTTCTGAGCTCGTCTCTCTGCAATAGACGTTATGGACTTGGAGTGTCATGGAGTGTGTGAGTTGGGCACTTGATAAATAAATGGCACATTAAATCCAGTATTTTTGTTTATTTTAATTTTGTTTATTCTAATATTGTATTTGTTTTATTTACGGGTATATTTAAATTATAGGCCGATCGGGGCGCGGTGGAACACCGTTTGTTTGTAAGCGCGATCGGTTATAAATTCGATCCCAGTCAAGTTTTTTAAAATTATTTTTACTTTCTCGCTTTGATAAGACAAAGTGCGGCGGCGGCGAAAGACTTACATCAATCAATACTCAATATCTCGGATTCAGCGGTAAGCGGAGCCCAGAGTGTCTTGCCACTAGGTACTTTTTATCTACTGTGCTATTAGGGATAAAGTGCGTGAAGCTAAAAGTAAAAAATATTTCAATCATTGTCAAAAACAATATCTTGAAATGTTATTATAACCCACTTCTTGCCGTCCGTTTTGTTTAAAATTTGAACAAGTGTCCGAATTAATATTGGTTTAATGCTTTATCCCGCATAGCAGGATAGTTAAATACAACCTAGTGTCAAGAAACTCCGTACTCTGTGTTCCACCGAATTTAAGACATTGTGTGTTAAACTGATGTGGGTGAACTCAACGCCGCATTTTGTCTTAACAGAGTGAAAAAATGACTATAATTTAAATATAATCATTCCCCCGAGTGGGAGTCGATACCAAAACCGGTCGCGTTTACAGTGATATCTTCCACCGCGCCATAACCCACCTAACATATACTTTTATATATATTTACATTAAATTCATTCCTCCAAGTAACAATCGGACCCAAAAACATCGCATATAAAATCAGGTGTTGTAACACACTGGTAAGATAAACTGCGGCGTTTAATTCAGCCACTCAACATGCTATCTATAGGAAAGTGCAGAACGCAGTGTCTTGACACTAGGTTCTCGTACTAAAACTAAAATATTCCTATATTATTATATACTCTCATATATGAGTAGAATTAAATGAAATATGTTAAATTTTAATTAGCATATAAGTATACCAGTTAACGTCTGGCTGTAAAGGTAACGGTTGTAAGTTCGATTCCCATTCGGAGAAATGATGATAGATGGGGAAATATTATATATTTATAATGAATAGAGGCTGGTGGACAGCAAATGACTGTATACGTGATCTTTTGGGGGTTCGATCCACATAGGGGGGGAGGGGATTAAATTTAAATTATCATCACTTCCTCGCTCAGGTAAGACAAAGTGCGGCGTTAAGGTACACCACTTAAAACGCAATGTCTCAAATTCGGTGGAAAGCGAAGTACGGAGTGTCTTGACACTAGGTACTTTAAGTCTACCCTGCTATGCGGGATAAAAGCGTGAAGTCAAAAGTAAAAAGAATACATTGTTAACACAAATCCCTGCATTGTATTGCGTGCCGAGAGCTGAGGAGTGCCTATTTTTCATCTCTCTTCTACCATATGTCTCTGAAAAGAGACATATGGTAGGTAGTTTCCCAGGAAAATTGCACTCCGAGCCTCCGATAAATCAACAAGTGTCAGTGTTGTCAGTACAGAAAGGTACTACGGTACCTTTTTGTACTGACAATACTGACACTTTTTGATTTATTCGAAGTAACGTTTCAATTATTAATATATTTTCTCCATCTCATATAAAAAGATTGAGTTTTTAACACATTTAGATATAAGAAACCAGTACTTTGTCTTCGAAACGTAATAAAATATATGAATATAATATTAAATAACTTGGCAACGTGTTGCTTTCTGCAAATAGTAATATAGTCGTAGATGGAAGCAGTAGAACTAAAGTAGTTAGGAATCTAATATGTCACCAGTATTTACGCGGACACACCTTCATTGCAACAATATGAGTATTAAATTTAAAAGAGCATATATATATATATATATATATATATATATATATATATATATATATATATATATATATATATATATATTCAAGCTTCACTATTTCATTCCGCATAGCAGGGTAGACAGAAAGTATCTAGTGTCAAGACACTCCGTACTTCGTTTGTTAATCACGTCACTCTCATGGCGTTCTTATACAAAAAAATCATCTACCAATTTAAACATTTTATTTTTCACATATTGCTTTATTCTTTTGTTTATATATTAATTCTATATATCTATCTATCTCTCTTTCCAAAGGATAAATTATTTTAAAAATTCTTTATATAATTTGCCTTCTAATTCTTTATATTACTGGTATATAATATATAACACAGGTCTACTAGTACTAAAGACAATCTTACACATAAATAAGTATCTAACAAATCTCAATAATTTCTACCTATTCTCAATCTATGTAAGAGAAAATAATAAAGTTATTATTGTTATTATTTAATATAAAAAAACGACATATATATATATATATATATATATATATATATATATATATATATATATATATATATATATATATATATATATATATATATATACGTACATCACAATTTCAAATACAGATAATAAATGAAAATATTATCAATCTGTGTATAGTGATTGGTTTTGTAGAGTTGTAGGGCAAATATTTAGATAAAGTGTGCGTCTGTTGTTTCAGGTTGGGTGAGGTCGTGTTTAAAGCAATATTGTTTTGTCTATTTAAGCTTAGCTATGAAAATAAATATTTTCGTATACAGCTTCTCGTTTTTTCCGTTTTACCAGAATTCCGTAGAATCTAGTGTCAAGATAATCCGTTTTTCCGATTTCATAAATTTCGATAAAAGCGTGAAGCTATATATACATATATGACATTTTTCACAAGATCTCATTGCAATATTATCTTTTTGCTAGCCTCGTTACCTTTATTAAACATGTTACAAATTTTAGAATTCTCATATTATTAGCTTAGCTTTAGTTATATTTAATATTATATTAACGTAAGAAAATCTTAGTACACTGTTTCTAGTCACGTTCAGGTGAACGAGGGCACGGGTCACCTGACGATAAGTGACCGCCCCTCATGTTCACGTCTAACACCAGGGAAGTTACGGGTGCTTTGCCAGTCTTTATCGAGCTAATGTCATATCGACTTGGAAACGTTGCCGCAGATCAAATCAGTCTTGGTTTTGAAGCAGAAAGGAAATTTCTGATTCGCACAGCAGCAGAGCGTCCCACTGGTACTGATGGTATTTAGGTGTTTTTAAGTACAGTGCGGTTAGATAATTCAGGGGCAGTAATCAGGTTAGGTCTATTAGTTATCCAGAACACTCTACATGATACATTATTGAGTCCTCAAAGATTCAAATGGCTCTACGTTATATGTGGTTAAAGGGCTTAAGCAGATCCTGATGTCAGATGAGCCCAGAGATGAGAAAAGTACTCCAGATGAGACCGAACCTGGGCCTTATACAGGGTCAATTTGTATTTAGGCGTTAAGTACTGTCTTGCTCTGCCGATGATACTCAGTTTCTTGAGGTCTTGATTTTCAGATAATCCTCTTGGTGGATTTACTAGAAGATCACAAGTTGAGCAAGTATGGTGGAAACCACATTGACGGTTGCTGAATAACTGCTGATGCTAGACTAATTGGAACCTGGTTGTTTATTATGCTCTCCGTTATCTTAGAGAATAGAGACCTGATAGCGATAGAGTGGTTTTTAATTAGCAAACAACAATACAGTCTGTTCATAGCACGATCCTGATACTTTAAAACATGATATTTTGTGTTTGTTTTTTGAATTAATTTGTTATTTGAAGAAGCGTTACAATAACTTATTTTTTAATTGACACCCAAAATTCAAATTATAAGAAGACACAAATCTGTGCATTTTAAATCCAACCAAATCTTATAACAGCCAAAACTTATCAACTGTATGACACTTCCAGTTGCTCTTATTCCTTACAAATTTAATTTTATTGAATATCTACTCTACTTTTTGTGTATTATAATAATGAAACATATATCTTTTAATTTATAATAAATATACCCAACGTATTTTTAGCTTCACGCTTTTTATCCCGCATAGCAGGGTAGACAGAAAGTACCTAGTGTCAAGACACTCCGCACTTCGCTTATTGCCCACGTATTGTAGTTGATAAAATTTTTATATAGCCATAACTCATATCACACAAAAAGCGCGTTTTAATTAAATTGCCCATAATTAGCTTTAAAATAACTTAAATGGAACAACATTTACATTAAAATAAAAATATAATATATATATATATATATATATATATATATATATATATATATATATATATATATATATATATATATATATATATATAAGAACAAACACAAAGGGTACAGTATTTCTTAGTAAAGTGCAACACCTGGCTAAATCTTCTTTACATAATATTTCATAACATGTAGCTCCAAGCTTAAGTACTTCAAAGTGCAGGTTCCAATCCTTTGCAGATTTTCGAACGCATGTATGTATACAATACACGGATCCAGTAAGCGGCTTTCCGCAAGTGTTCAGCATTCTACAGACGGTATTAGCAGACGCGTAGATGGGGTTTTAGTGGAATTCCTGATAAGCGGTTCGTATTTGTGTTATGAAATGTTATACCATCTGTTATGGAGATACAATAAACTTGAGTAATGTATTTACATATGATTTAAATTACTGTATTTTAGTTTTATTCGAGGCTAGTCGTGACGCAATGGGCCAGCTGACTTTAAACACGATCGGTTGTGGGTTCGATTCTCTCTAGGAAGAGTGATTATAAAGACAAAGTGCGGCATTGAGTGCTATCACTCAACATGTAATGTCTTGAATTCGGTGGAAAATGAAGTACAGAGTGTCTTGACACTAGGTACTTTCTGTCTATCTTGAAAATATATAAATATACGTTATGTAAATATATTCTTTTAATAAACAACGATTTTTGTAAATAACATCTATTTATTTTTGTTATTTTATTAAATATATAAAGAAAATATTTTTCCTCGTACATTCCATACGGATTTCCGATTATACGAATACTTACCGACAATAATTATTCAGACTAATTGAGTCTATCCTATACTTAGGTTTGTTTTGGAAGGCATGTATGGATAGTGAGACATGAAGTATCTCAACACTAAATTATTTTTGGTTATATTCGATTATATAAAAAAAATATAATTTATATTGTTTGAAGTCATCGCTTTATAGCGCGTAACAAGACACTCCGTTGACTGCTTTCCGCCCAAAATGGAGACGTTGGTGAGACACCACGACGAATCCAACGCCGTGGTTGGTCTTATCTTGTCGACAAAATTAACAATCATCATTGCATTTTTCCTACTGCATCGTGTTATGTTATAACAACTGTACGATTGAATTATAGGTAAAACTTAGTTAAGACCACGGGATGTGCGCACAACGCGCAGGATGCCAGTAATTTCGTGACATCCTGTATACACTTGAAGCCTGGCTTTGATATCTATTCTATTATGCTCTATAAATAACTACAATAGTGACATTTACATGATAAATTTATATGAATTTTTTTTTAAACAGTAAAAACAAAAACGCCCCCAAATATTTCTCATCGACCCAGTCTTGGTCAGGTAAAAAATTAGGAAATTGAGAATTTAATTAAAAAAAAAATAACACATTATTGAAAAAACGTATAAAAATTTGAACGCAGCGGGATTCGAACCCCGCAATCTCTCTTGTTAAGTGATTATTTCTTAATAATCTTTAAGTAGTAGAAAATTTTAAAAACAGAGATGCTAACAACATAAATAAGTTGTAACAAACGTATAAGAATTTCAACGCAGCTGGTAGTAGAACGCAAGGCTTAGCGGTCAGAGCGCTTGGACGGTATCCAAGAGGCGCGGGTTCGAATCCCGCTGCGTTCAAAATTTTTATACGTTTTTTCAAAAATGTTTTCAAAAATATTTATTATTTTATTAATAGTATTTGTTTCATTTGCACATGTGTCCGAAACCTATAGTACCATATTTTCATATCATAAAACTTAATTGAGGCCACCGTGGTCCAGTGGGAAGGCGTCTGACTGAAAAAACTGTACAGATTGTGTACACGATTGGTTGTGGGTTCGATTCCCACTCGAAGTTGTTAATTTATTTTCCTTTCTTCATTTCCTCACTCTGGTAAGATAAAAAGCGACGTTTAGCTCGCCACTAAACAAGCGATACCTCGATTCCATGTGGAATGCAGTTAACAGAGTGTCTTGACACTATCTTGCTCGTGACTACCCTGCTATGCGGGATAAAGCGTTAAATAATTTCTGTACAGTTTTTTTCCAGGCATTTTCTATTAGAATTTAAACTTTCAATAAAGCCAGGGTATATTATCGTAGCAATCATCCTTCTCAGTCAAGCACGTATAAATTGTGCTACGACATCGATATTTATTTCAATCTACATGCATATCTATATTGAAAATCGATTCTTAAATTGATTGTCAATTAGGCAGGCTAATTTATAGTTTTATAGGAATGTGTAGAAAGTAGTGTCTTAACACTACGTTTTCTCTGTCTACCCAGCTGTAACACCAGGGACGAGGTTACGAGTTCCATTTTAATTTCCGGAAATGAATATAAGTTTTACTTGAATCTGACGTAGAGCGTAATAATTAGACTATTGAAATTTTAAAGGAAATGAGTGGTATCACAGAAGATGATTGGAAACTTTCTATCACCTGGGGCCTACTTATAGAAAATATAAAAAAAAAATATTTCAAATCCACCACACTAGAGACAAAGACAGAGTCAGCTCATTCTGCTAGAATCTAGGGCAGTGCGCGAGGCAATTAAAAAACAGATGGCGGTAGATTGATATAATTAATTTTTGTATCAACTGACAGACGAATGCCACCTCTCTCTACCTGTAACCACGGCCTACTGTAAAATGTTCAAAACGTCAGAATTTCAAAAATGAATTTTCGAATACCAAAATATACGCGATTAATCCGTATTAAATAATTTCATCTAAAATTGTATAGAAAATGGGAAAAATCAAATATCTTATTAGGAAAACTTAGTGCTAGGTACCGCAGTATCTTATCACTAAGGTCTTAATTCGTCTGTAGTGTTAAGATATTCAATTCTCTACTTTCTGGTTTACAGTGAGGAAAAAAAAAATTGTTTGTGTATCGAACCCAGAACCAAACGAGTCTACAGCCAGGCACTGTCCAACGCCACCGTGGTCTTAAAACCGTGAACTGTGATATAAATAGAAAAAAAAATGTTACAATCATCTCTATGCCGCTTGTATCTAGCGGAGGTAATGAGGACGACAATGCGCCTACAATATAGGCCAAATGATTGCAATTTTTCTAGATAAAACTTTTCTCATATGTGAGAATCTGTTTATACATGTTGTTTACTTTTAGCTAAATAGAATGGAGAGAGAGAATTTTTGTGTCACTACACTCTATTCCCAATTTTGATGATATTAAATTAAAAATAATAATTTAAAAGATTTCAATAATTTCTAAAAAAATATAAATATCTTGAATTTTATTTATTGGTGTATTGTAGAAGATCCAAGAGT
Organism: Dryadula phaetusa; assembly: GCA_032432895.1. Taxonomy (NCBI): domain Eukaryota; kingdom Metazoa; phylum Arthropoda; class Insecta; order Lepidoptera; family Nymphalidae; genus Dryadula; species Dryadula phaetusa. The sequence continues at coordinate 1,222,853 of JAOYRS010000002.1, forward strand.
GTCTGACTGTAAACGCGATCGGTTGTGAGTTCAATCCCCACTCGGGGATTATACAAAAAAAATATTTTCACTTCCTCGCTCTGGTAAGATAAAGTACGGCGTTGAGTTCCACCACTTAATACGCAATGTCTTGGATTCCGTGGAAAGCGAAGTACGGAAAGTGTCTTGACACTAGGTACTTTCTGTCTACCCTGCTATGCGAGATAAAAGCGTGAAGCTAAAAAGAAGATCTAAGCCTCAGATCATATATATAATATTCTATTAATTTTGAATTAACATCAAGACTTTTCAACTGAAACTATTTAAAAAAGATTAATCGTGTATATTTTGGTATTCATAAATACATTTTTCTAGTCTGTGGTTATAGGTGAATAGGGTGGCAATTCGTCTGTCGGTTGATACAAAAATTAAATAAATAATTTCTATTGAAATTTGCATGTTATTATATTTTAAAAGCCTAGCGGATTATTTTAACAACGATATTTCTCTTTTTATGACCAATGTAAGATTCACACTCAATAAAATATTACTTTTCATGGATTTTAAGTATTGCTTCTCTTTTATACCTCACTACCTCACTACCCTTTAATATACCTTATAATGCTTTAATAAATGATTTTATTAATGCCCCTGCGGCCATTCCTTTGTGTTACAGTAGAATAGCATATGACTGTAAACGTGATCGGTTGTAGGTTCGATCCCCACAAAAATCGAATGAATTGAATTTAAATTATTTTCATTTCCTCGTTCTGGTAAAACAACATCCGGCTTTGATTTCCACCTCTAAATTTGCAATTTCGAATTTGCCGAAAAACGGAGTACAGAGTGTCTTGACACTCAGCTATGCGGAATATGAAGCGTTGAGCTAAAAAAATAATTTTGCTTTGTGTAATGTTGCCAATCTTATCTGTAATTTATTTCTAGAAATAAAAGTTAGGACTGGGGGTGGCTTGTTCGTATTCTAATGACGCTGGTGGGGAACTGGTAGGATTTTCTGCGGTGGTAAGGTTTCTGAAAAAACCACCGTTACTTAAATTAGCAAAGCTTTATATTTATTTAAAGTATATTCAAGTCTAATAAAATATATTAGCTGAAAGTTTAATACAAGAGCTATTGAAATATCAAGTAATAGAAAAATGTCAGTATTTTCTGTTCTGGTAGTTCTTTTGACAGCTTCTTGTTCTTTTGACAGTCGACGAGAATCTCAGAAGTTGTTTTCTATATAAAATAAGTATATTATAATAATTATATAAAAGCAAGGTTATAATTTCATTGATTGTTATATCACGATTAAACATATAAATATGAAAATAGAAGCCAAGTTCGATATTTAGCAAACGCTTGTTTATTATCGATATCGCCAAATGGATCAAGATCTATATGGATGATTAGTTCTGTGTTGTAATTTTTTAACAGGCTCCTAATTGTATTATAATATTTTTATAGAAAATAAATAGATATAGGATTTTTTGGTATTTTTTTAAACAATTCTCATTTTTTCGCTCTGGTAGGACAAAGCGCGGCGTTGAGTTCCGCCACTCAACACGCAACGCAATTTCACGGAAAGTGGAATACGGAGTGTCTTGTCTACCCTGCTATGCGGGATAAAAAAATATATAGACACCATCGTATCATGTGACGGCGTCTGACTAAACATGATCGGTTGTGGGTCCATATCGGCATGTGGGTATTATGTTTAAAATATTTACATTTTTCGGCTCTACTAAGATAAATCACGGCGTTGAGTTCCATCGCTCGAAACACAATATCACATTAATTAGAATATTTTGTATTGTCATCAGGATTAAAGGTTTTAGTAACAGAGGAGAAATAAAAACATATAAAACAGAATATTTTGAAAAAATGCGTTAATAGAATTTTCATAGAGTATAAAAGAGAAATGCGTTTTCTTGTAAAATATAAGGTATTATATTGAATAAGTTCCCTTGTAAGTCTACTTGAATATCATCTATTTTTGTATCAGTATAATTATATAAACAAAAAATATGTCTGCATTTAATTTTTTTATATAAAATATGTAGAAAAAATTTTTTTTCTTTGTTAAATGAAACGATTTTCTTATTTGCATATTTGTTTCACCACGTCCATTTTTCCTATTTCCATTTCATCTTCTGTTGCATGCCTTCTCTTACGTTCCACGTAGCTAATAGCAGCTCCGTCCTGGAGGACGGTTGGTGGCTAGGGCGGTGGCGGTTCCCGCTAACGCTGCGAAAAATCAATAAATAAATAACAAAGTAATAAATGAACAAAAACTAGACTAGGATATATATATATATATATATATATATATATATATATGTGTATTAAGACTCTTTAGAGGTATTTTAATGAAAACTAAAAATTATAATTTTATAGAAGTAAATCCATGAATACGAAGTAAAACATTTGTCCTTTATATAACAGAAATTGTCATTCTTTTCTAATTTTATAGATTCCATATATATATATATATACTTGCAACTCAATTGTAGACTTTACAGGAAAAGTGCCTAATTTCTTCTCTGAACGTAACTAAATTTAAACATATAGCCTTTCAAATATTTATAATTTCCAGCAGAAAGTTTTAATATAAAGTTAAAAGCCAAAAAAGAATTGTTTTTTAACAATTACATCAAAATATTTCAACTGAAAACCCCATTTTGACAGCTCAGGTTAGATATTTTAAGCTGGAAAGTACCAATCCAAGAATCCAAGAAAACAATTTTAGATCTCTACAAAGCCCATTTAATAATAGCTATTGAAAATATCACATTCTAAACTATTTTTAGTACTTTCTAGTTTTGAAAAATTAGTACCAAACTTATTTCGATACTGGATAAAAAGCAGATTCATGCTTTATCCCCCCTTAATCAGAGACAACCTAGTGTCAAGACACTCTATTGACTACTTTCCACCCAAAATGGAGACATGTCGAGATATTTTACAAGTTTCTTTATTTAAGAATTGGGTAGCGTGTTAAATGGCGTAACCCAACGCCGAGTATTATGTTAACAGGGTTTAAATAACAAATAGCAAGTAAAAATAAATAAAATCCTGAACAACAGATCACGGCAATATAATGATTCAATTTCATAAATCTGATTGGTACAATGTAAAAAAGGTGAATAGAGGTAGGGTGCTAACACACTCGCAGCAAAATTGCCCGTGTGTGAAAATCCCTTAGGAAACCGCCAGTGTTTATATTGTTACAAGTGTTTTCGTACTTCACTATTTTTTCCATATTATTTCGTATAAAATCATGTTGTATATATATAATTTCTATACTAATAAATAAAATTGGGGTGTCTGTTTGTAATTAAAATAATCGCTTTTAACTAAATGTATGATTTTTATCCCGTATAGCAGGGTAGACAGAAAGTACCTTGTGCAATGTATCTTACCAGAGCGAGAAAACAAAAATAATTTAATTAAAATCGTTCCCCGAGTGGGAATAGAACTCACAACCGATCGCGTTTACAGTCAGACGCTGTCCCACTGAGCCACGACAGGCCTTAATATATTTAATTCAAAATCTATATCAACATACATATAAATTAGTTTTTAAATATATTTAAAATTATATATAATTAACGAAAAAACGCTCAAGGCGTGCCAATGGTGAATGTTATCTTATCTAATGCATGGACGCTAAACGTCAAGCAAGGAGCAAAATTTCAACGGACCGCACATTTATCCTTGAGTTTCACAAACGTGAACCTTAAAACACTGACAATAGAGTCCAATTTGCAAACTATACCAACAATCGGATGCACGATCCTGGCCGTAACGTGAAACCAAAATGTCTTAAGCGGTTTTCGCAATATTTTCGTTGAAGCAATAAGGTTTGTAATAGAAAATATATGGGGTTTACATCGTTTTGGAGCTGATAAGCGTTTATCATGTGGGCGGTATCGATCGATGCGCGGGTGCGCGTCAGGACTTCCAGCAAGCTGTAAACAGGCATTCCATCATTCGGAGCTGACGAGGTCGCACCATGCACACGCTGCTGGTCCTAGCCGCTACGGCGCTGGCGTGCGCCTTGGCCCGCCCACCAGGTACGTGAAACTTCTGAGCGATATTTTTTGCGACTTCCTTTTGGCTTGGCGTTATTTTAAATTAAGTTTTTTTTTATATGTGAAGCGATATATATTGTTTTACGAATGGGATTTAGAACTCGATGCCGAAGCGACTGACACCTGTTACGCTTGTTTTCGTCTTAGATATTTTGTTTGTGGCGCCAGTTTTTTATTATATATATATATATATATATATATATATATATATATATATAATACCTAAACTAAAAACAACGGGTATTTATTTTCCACGCCTGGATATTAAAGTGGGGTAGTTTAAGAATTTATTTTCTTTTGGGAAAATTGTAATAAAACATAGAGACTGTCTGGCTTCATTATTTTGGCTTCAAGATCTTTATATGTGCGTGAGTCAAAAATTATCCATGTTCTACCACACGGCAGGTATCTGCTCTAGCTGTATCTAAACTAAAAAATACTTACGAAGCATTGATGAAAAATGATAATTTTGTATATATAATTTTGTATATAGTAAGGCCAATAATATATAGAAAAGCTCTAACACAGTATTAAATAGCATATCTTGTTGATAGAAAAATATACCCATGTATGTAAAATTTATCAGGCGCTAAGACAAAATCGTTTAAAAGAAAACCCAGGCAATTTTTTCTTTATTTTATAATTTTACTTGAAAAATATATAAATAAAAAACAAACATATAATAAATTAAATATATACTTACGATCGCGGTTTAGTTTAGTAGATATCGAGGTTGATACATGAATGTGGCATCAGTTCTTCTTATAGTGACAGTATCGATCAAAGCGCGGCGTTGAGATCCGCAATTCTACGCGCAATTTTATTTCAAATCAATGTAAGGCGGATAACTGAGCGTCTTAGTCTAAGTTCTCAGAATCGGATTCAAAGTACGTTATACTTTGAATCCGATTCTAAGAACTAAATAAGAAAATAAATACATGAAGCCATCGTGGCGCAGTGGAATAGCGTAGTTAAACGCAATTGGTTGTGGGTTCAGTTTCGGGTCGGGGCTGATGACTACATTTGCATTTTATGTTTATTCACGCTTCTGCTGAATACAGAGTGTCAAGACACTATGTATTAGGACTTTGTATACAAAACGAATGTAAATCACTAATCACGATAATTAAATGTAAATTTAATATTTAAAGATACTTTTAAGTCTAATTAGACTAATATAAATTGTTCCAAGTAAACTTAATGTTTGTGTTAATATATTTGATGTACCTGTACTTGTGTATATTTTTAAAATATTAATCTCGTGTATTTTGGTATTTGAAAATACATTTTTGAAAAGCAGCCGTTCCGAACACTTTACAGTAGTCCGTGGTCACAGGTAGACTAGAGTCATAAATTATATTTAGCGGAAAAGATGATTTTTTTAAATTTAAAACAAGTATATATTTTATATAATAGCTTAAAGTTAATTTAAATTGATTAAATATAAATCAAACAATTATAATCATTTAAATGAATAACATCTTTAATTTTCGCGATTTTTACAAATTTTAAATGAAACTATTTTAAACGGATTAATCGGGTATATTTTGGTATACGAACATACATTTGTGGACACCTTTACAGTAGTCCGTGGTTATGTATATACGATTACGAACCACTGTAATGAGATTGAAGTGCCAAGTATTCAAAAATGTATTTTCGATACCAAAATGAACGCGATTAATCAGTTTAATATATATATATATATATATATATATATATATATATATATATATATATATATATATATATATATATATATATATATATATATATATATATATATATATATAGATTTTGCACGCGATTTGCATCCTTGGGCGGTCCTTCGGGACGAGAAGCTATAAATTCGAAATGAAGTATGCTCTACACTTGTTAGGTATATCCGAGTAGTTTTTAGTGACAATTATTTATATTTATATATTTATATATTCTTTATTACACAATTTTTAGCGTTTGTTTTTTATCCCGCATAGCAAGGTAGACAGAAAGTACCTAGTGTCAAGACACTCCATACTTCGCTTTCCGACGAAGTCGAGAACGCTGCACTTGTATCTTTAAAAGAGCGAAGAAGTTAAATATAAACACTCCCCCGTATGGGGATGGGACCCACAACCGGTCGTGTTTACAGTCAGACGCTGTCACACTGCGCCACAACCGACTTTAAATATACAATTTTTACAAATATGCCCATATTTTGCGGCGGGCTTAAACAGTATTTTGTACTAGCCTACCCTTGTCCTGTGAGATAATTGTGTGGGTATCAAAAAAATCATATGTAAAAACTTGTAAAAGAAATGAATACATAAAAAATACTAATTAATATCGTTTGTAGTAGCAATAAAAAAGGGATATATATATATATATATATATATATATATATATATATATATATATATATATATATAACAGGTACTACAGTAAGATGCAATTAAAAAAAATATTAAAATTTCATAGCGGGTAGTGGTAAAATATTTCAAAAATGTAGACTCAAATTATAAAATCGATTTAATATTTTAATAGTGATTTATATGATATCCGATACGCCACGCGCCGATACGATACAGTATTGAGATATAAAGAAGTTGAGTTCTGTAGCTCAACACTTAATATCTCATAGACGGAAAGTAGGAAACAGAGTGTCTTGGCATAGCTATAAAAACAAAACTTTTATGTGAACTTTTTAATAAAACTAGGCAAGAACGGAGTGTCTTGACACTAGGTACTTTCTGTCTATCCAGTTATGCGGGAAAATGTATATAAAATATAAAAAGTATGAAGCGTGAAAATAAACACTCCCCCAACTGGGGATCGAACCTACAGCCGGTCGCGTTTACAGTCAGATACTATCACACTGCGCCATGACCGGCCTCAAATGTGTTAATAATATATTACCAAGAAAAAAATATAGATCTCAAAAAAATAACCAAAAATCAAAAATCTGGCCTTAATTCTCCAATCAAGCGAAATACAAACTACCAGCACATTAACAATGGTATAAAAAACTCATAAAAAATATAAAATAAAAATAATATACAAAATAAAAATAAAAATAACTCATAATATAAAAAACGCCATCAAGCTCGACAAATACCAACCTCCGGAGAAAGCCGGGTTTCGAAAAGGCTACAGCACCATAGACCACATACATACTGTTCGGCAGATTATACAGATGACCGAGGAGTATAATCAGCCGCTGTGTATGGCATTTGTGGACTATGAGAAAGCGTTCGACGCCATCGAAACCTGGGCTGTTTTGGAGTCCCTGCAGAGATGTCAAATCGACTGGCGATATATCGAGGTGATGAGATGTCTCTACAACGCTGCGACGATGACCGTCCAAATCCAAGATCAGCGGACAAGACCTATTCGGCTCCATCGTGGGGTGAGACAGGGGGACATGATATCCCCGAAACTGTTCACCAACGCGATGGAGGACGTCTTTAAACCCTGAATTGGATTGGACGAGGCGTCAACGTCAATGGAGAGTATATCTCTCATCTTCGTTTTGTCGACGATATAGTCATCTTTGCAGAGACACTGGAAGAGCTAAATCAAATGCTGAACGACTTAAATGGGTCCTCCCGACGTGTTGGTCTTGGTATGGAACTTGGACAAACAATAGTTATGTTCAACAGAAACGTCATGCCGAGACCAGTGCGGGTCGAAGGCGTTCTTCTTGAAGTTGTACAGGACTACATCTACCTAGGCCAGACAATACAACTTGGCCGACACAACTTCGAGAAGGAAGCGGATAGGAGGATTCAGTTGGGTTGGGCGGCATTTGGCAAGCTCCGTCGAGTTCTTACGTCAACAATTCCGCAAAGCCTAAAGACGAAAGTCTTCGAGCAATGTGTCCTACCTGTAATGACATACGCTGCCGAGACGTGGACACTGACAGTAGGGCTGGTCCATAGATTTAAAGTCGCTCAACGAGCTATGGAGCGAGCTATGCTCGGGGTCTCTCTCAAGGATAAAATCAGGAATGAGGTTATCCGTGAGAGAACTAAAGTAACCGACGTAGCTCGCAAAATCAGTAAGCCGAAGTGGCAATGGGCCGGTCACGTCTGTCGCAGGACCGATGGCTGTTGGAGCAGACGAGTCTTGGAGTGGAGACCGCGTCTTGGCAAACGTAGTGTAGGTCGCCCTCTGGCCCGCTGGACTGACGACATACGCAAGGTTGCCGGAGCGGGCTGGATGAGAGTTGCGGAGGACCGGGATGTTTGGCGCAAACTTGGGGAGGCCTATGTCCAGCAGTGGACTGCAATTAGCTGACGATACGATACGATACGATACGATAAAAAACTCAGTACAGGCAAAATTGAACATACGATTGTGGGTTGAAATTTTATAATAGAATTAATATCAGACAAACCGTGGCGTTGTGTTACGCCATTCAAAATACAAATAAAGGCAAATAAAAACTGAGGAAGTACTATTTTAACAGTAGGTTCCCTCTACTTTGCCTTATATGTGAAAGATACGCGAAGCTACCAGATCTTTAAAGTTTTATTTAGTTACATAAATTGCTGTGTTGAGTTACGCGACTTAACAAGAAAAGTCTGAATTTGGGCAAATTAAGAGAAGAACAAGTAGAAAGGAACAATCTTTCTGTTATCATTTATATAGAAGAATGGTAAAAAGCAAAGACCTCGAATGATATATGAAGAATTCCATGTATATGGCGAGCGTAGCGTTTAGATCCGTTTTCTCTACCCAGCGATAAAGCCTGAAAGGTACTTTAAAAACACAAGGAGCAAGAATCCTGTGTATAATAATAAAAATATATATAAAAACAATATGAGAACTTTTCCCACTTCGATATGTCCCTCGCTATACTAATAAACAAAATAAACCACTCAATATACTATACCTTTTGGAATTTGGTGAAATATTTGTAGAGTGAAATCCATTCCAATCCAATTATCACTTTGCGTGAGGTTCAAATGATCGTAATTATAATTTAATTTATATTGAAATTATTTAATATTTTATTTATATGTTGTTATATTTTTTCACTTTCCACTGTATAAGGGGCTACCTAGAGACAAATTAGTGTCATGACACTTTGTTTAACTTAACGCTAACGTAACTGGCGTAACTTAACGCTTCGCTTTGTCGTAAATTGTTTGAATCTTATTACTGATTCACTTGCGTTATTTATATTTAAATCCAAAAAAATACATAAACCCAAGCTTGTGACACCTGTACCATAAAAGCGTAATATACATCTTTAAAACGAAACTATTTTAAACGGATTAATAGCGTATATTTTGATATTTGAAAATATATTTTCGAAAGCTTGACGTTTCGAACACTTTACAATAGTCGGTAGGTAGATTCTACCTGTGATCGCGAATCTATTTTCGAATACCAAAATATACATGATTAATCCGTTTAAAATAGTTACATTTAAAATCGTGAAAATCAAAGATCTTATTACGTAATAAAAATCATATAAAAATAAATAAACAGAAGTGGGAGCAAATAAAATGGAAATCTATTGCAGAAAATCATAGACTTAAAACTGCGAACACAATAGGATGAGAGGCGCTAAGACTCTTATACTTCTCAAGCAATATTCCATTCTAAAGGAGTTAGTTACAGAAAAATAAGTTATAAATGTGATCCAAGGAACTGGAAAAATGTTTTATCTAATATATAAGAGAATTTTACATTATAGCTGTTCAAAGAATATATATTTTTAAACGCATATGTTAGGTTAGGTTGGGAGAGGGCAGAGGAAGAGATCGTTCTTTTCAAATTTTTTGATTAATTAAATTTAATTAATACAATTTCACGCCTTTTCCCCGCTTATCAGGGTAGTCAGCGAATCTAGTGTTAAATCATCCTACCGATTTCAACTCAAAATATTGTATTTTTAACACGGAACTAAACGCCGCGTTTTGTGTGACTAGAATAGAGAAATTGAAATTTAAATATTATCTTTTAAAAGAGTGGGAATTGAAGTCATTACCGATCGCGTTTTCCACTAACATTGTTCCATTGCGCCTTAAAAGTGTTTTTAAAGTTTAACTTGTAAAAATTAGATATTGAATTTTACATGTTAATTACCTATTTTTTGTAGAAAAAAAATTTTTCAATAGCCCTGTATTTAAATGAAGAATCTAAATAATGTTGAGGCCGGTTGCAATGAGACGGTGTCTGGCTGTAACAGCGACTAGTTGTGAGATCGCTTTCTTCTCCGGGGAATGATTATAATTAAATTATTTTCATTTCCTCGCACTTGTAAGACAAAGTGCGGCGTTCAGTTCTGTCAATCGACACGCTATGTTTCGAATTCAGTGGAAAGTAGAGTACGGAGTGTTTTGACACTAGCCATTTCCGGTTTACTCTGCTATGCGTATATTAATAATAATATTGCCTCAGAATATATTTCAAAAATATTACATGCAGTGGTAAAGCTCATACAAAATTTCATTCGTTATTCCCATGCTTAATATCTAGTCTAGAATTTACTGAAAGAACAAAGACGAGCTGTTGTAAATTATTCAAAACGTCCGGTCCTCTGAAACCTAGTTTCGAATACTAAAATGTACACAATTAATCTGATAATATTTAAAATTATCAATTTTCTTTATTATTTATATACACAATATCTCAAATATGAATAAAAACCTGAGTGTCTTGACACTACGTTCTCTTACTACAATGCGGGATGGCGCGTAAAGTTGCTTATATATGTAGTATATAGAGACTATAGAGAGGGAGCTCCTCTAGTTTCATGCGAGCCTGGTACAACTCTCTTATTTATTTGATACACTTGTTTAATATATAAGCAGTCAACGGAGTGTCTTGACACTAGGTATTCAGACCTGCTATGCGAGATAAAGCGTGAACAATAATTCCGCTAAATTATCAATGAAGTTTCGACGTTTATTGGCAACAATTTACTTTGCCTCGGTTAAGTCAGAGCAAGTTCTATATAGAATTCAATACAAATATTTTGAATCATCAACTACCACTTGTTTGATAAGTTACGAACTTCGTGATAGGTGTTGATATCGATATTGTTGTTTAGTTCTGTTATAATAATAGATATTTGAGATTCTTATAAATAGATTATATTAAGATAAATAGCGGCGTTGAGCTCCGCCATTCAGATTTGAATGTCTCAATTAGGGGGAATGCGGGGAAAAGAGTGTTTTGTATTGTGATGTGAAAAACTTAATGACAACGACATGTTTCATTTTTTTTAAAACAGTTAAGTGAATTTTAACGTAACGCGATTCGAACCCACGTCTCTTGGATACCGGCCTCTAACTAAATAAGCCATACCTTCTTAGCCGTACGTTGAAATCCTTATACGCTGTTGTTACAACTTATTTTTGTTGTTATTATCTCATTATGTATGTCTTTACAGTTTATTTCCTGTACAGGGTCATTAATTAATTACGTCACACGTCCAATAAAGTGGGACATTTTAAATGAAACTATTTTAAACGGATTAATCGCGTATATTTTGGTATTCGAAAATATATTTTTGGAAACCTCACGTTCCGAACACTTTCCGACAGTAGTCTGTGGTCACAGGTAGCCTGACCTTGAATTACAAAATATACGCTTAATTAGTTTGAAATATTATTATATATTTAAAATATTATTATATATTTAAAAGATTTAAAATGTATAAAAAATCAAGGACCTAATTAAAATGTGACATTGTTTTACAACGGTGGTCTTATAAAAGAGACCAGCTGTGACAAGGACGGGTTAGGGGTCAAAAAATCATGAAATTCATGTGACGTAATTGATGACCCCTATCCAAGAAATAATATTTATTACATAATTTTTTTAATATATTTTTCCTTATTTCTCATTTACATATAATTATAATCAGCTACTTAGAACTAAAGATCTATATTTAAATTTAATCGTATTTATCACAAAATTAAATTATTTTCTTAATTAATTTTACGTATCGTATAATTATACACTATTTAGTTATTTAAATATTAAGAAATATAATGGTAAGAAAATTAACGCTATAAAATGACGAGCCCCTCGTCCACAGTGTGCGGAGTATGAGTTGTACTGGATGATAAGTAACGTCGTTGGCCGATGATAACTAAGGGTCAGGCGTTACGCAAATATGTTTTCTATTCTATTCATACGGTCATAGGTTCCGCTTAATAACTAATTGAAAAAAATAAAAAAATAAAAAAAAATGAGATAAGTACATGACGTATATATGCGTTAACATCTAGTTGTCTTGGCAACGCGGTGTGAATTTAACTCCCACTCGGGATAATGATTATAATTAAAATTTATTTTCATTTCTTCCCTTCTGGTTAGACAAAGCGCGGTGTTCAGTTCGTCACTTGACAATGCATTATTTGTTTTCGGTCGGGAAACAGTCAACGGAGTGTCTTGACACTCTGAGTTTCCTGCATGAAAAGATTTTATTATTTTAGAAAATGTTAAAAATAGTTAAGAATATCTCGTTTAAAAATGTTATATTCGATATCTATTATTAAATGGACTTTGTAGATCTGAATTGTTTTGTTTGTTTCGGCAAGCAAAATGTATCGTGTTCTTTCCAGCCCAAAATATCTGACCTGAGCTGTCAAAATGTCTTTTCAGTTAAACTATTTTGATGTAAATGTTTTAAAAAAAGCAATTCTATTTGTAAATGTAATAAAATTATAATATTTTAATAAAATAATAATTATGTGAGGTCAGTCGCGGTGCAGTGGAACGGCCTGATTGTAAACGCGATCGGTTTTAGGTTCGATCGCCACTCGGGGGAATGATTATAATTTAAATTATTTTCATTTCTTCACTCTGTTAAGACAAAGCGCGTCGTTGAGTTCCACCACTCAACACGCAATGTTTCGAATTCTTCGGAAAGAGGAGTACTTCCTGTATACATTTGTGGATTATATATGAATTAATTTCCAATTCCAATTTACAATAATTCCAATTTACATTTAGTAGAAAGTGGAGAACGAAGACTGTAAGTGTAAAAGCGTGAAACAGCAAATATATATATATATATATATATATATATATATATATATATATATATATATATATATATATATATATAAGGTACAACTAAACTTTATACAAACACAACGTGTGTCGTATTTAAGCTTCACAAAAACCGGAAGTTGTCGACAGTTAGTTCCGCGCGTTTTGTTCTGAGCTTTATGTCATACATTTTGTATAAATCATGGACGTTTTTATACGAAGTTTGTTATGGAAATGCTTCAGATTTACAGATAATTTTGAATATTCGGAGTGTTTTTTATTATATATTATTAGATATAGCGCGGTGTTGAGTTCGTACAGTCATTAGTCGTATATATATATATATATATAGCGATGATTCATAATGTTAAGTTTTCCGTACTATTATAGGATGTATAGTGTTAGATAAGCCAAAATATAGAATACTTGAGGCAGATAGCTTGTTCGTAATTAGCACAATATATACGTAGTTAGACACAATCTAGTGTCAAGACACTCCGTTCTACACATTTTTTATTATTTCCGCCCAATTGTGTGTTGATTGGCGCAACATAACGCCACGATTTATTATTAGAGCGGCAAAACGGGTACCACCTAACTGTGCTAAGTTAGACAGGAAGTATCTAGTGTGAAGATACTCCATGCTTTACGCTGACTTAGACATTGCGTATTGAGTGGCGGATTTTAACGCCGCGCTTTATGTAACTTATATCTTTCTTACTTATACCTTATTATACATACATATATCTTTCAATATACCACATTACTGACAAAACTGACTTTTCCAATACGTATCGCATAAAATTCTACGTGCACTTCATTGTACTGTCTGATATAATCAGCATAGAAAGCTAGCAATAGTATATATATTCACATAGAAAATTATTAGAGCTACTAGATTGTACATACATATATATATATATATATATATATATATATATATATATATATATATATATATATATATATATATATATATTAATAATACACAGAGTGACCCTGTTATATATAAAAATCTGAAAGTGCTTTTAACATTAATTAGCGAAATAATTAAAAGTAGCCAACTCGCATCAAGATAATGGACGTTTTAAACGATCGCCATGCACACAAATAGGGGACTACTTCCCCATCCTTTTATCGTAAAGTGATACAATATGGGAACGCATTAGTTGAGGCTTGTATGACGTATGAGTGCTTATTTTAGTCCATGTAAAATTCATATTTTTTAGCCTCTAGAAAGTACCTAGTGTAAAGACACTACGTATTTCGCTTTCCGTCGAATTAGAGACATTGCTTGTTGAGTGGCGGAACTCAATGCCGCACTTTCTCTTACCAGAGCGAGGAAGTGAAAATAATTTAAATACAATGACTCCCCCGAGTGAGGATTGAACCCACCGATCGCGTTTACAGTCAGACGCTGTCATACTGCGCCAGGACCGGCCTCCAATACTTATATGTAGGCTTTTAAATTGCAAATTGAATTAATTTTTGTTCCGTTCAAAACATTGCATGTCAGGTACGATGTATGTGTGTACCTATATATATATATATATATATATATATATATATATATATATATATATATATATATATATATATATACACACAAACACTCACATACACATACGAATACAGCCAGAAAAACGTGTTTGTTATTAATATTATTTTCTGATGAGATAGTGGTAGGGGAAACTGTTTGACTGTATACGAGATTGGTCGTTGGTTCTATTCCCAGTTCGGTCAATTATTATAAATAAAATTTATTTACATTTCTCCGCTCTAGTAAGGCAAAGCGCAGCGTTGAGTTCGTATATAAACACGCAGTCTCGATTTCGGATTGAGAGCAATCAACAGAGTGTCTTGACACTAGATTATTTCTAATTAACCAGCTATGCGGATTAAAGTGTGAAGGTGTTTTTTTTAAACACACCTTTTTTTAACTTCAACGTGCTTTTATATTTTCTACGTTACGTGTTTTAAATATTGCTTCTATCCTACGTGTGTGTAATAATACTTAAAAAAATATTTAATTCTTGTACACATAATTTTTTTTAATTTAAATTTATTTTATTTTTATTTTTTAATATTAAATTTAATTTTAATTTTTAAAACTAAATTAATTTTTAATTTAATTTTTTTAATTTAATTTAAATATAATATTTATTATTTAAGAGGGGTTAAGCTGAGGACACGATCAATCTCCAGAGAGGATTTCTCAGAGGAATCTGATAATAATGCAACGGTTGTTACGATCTCAAGTAATCAGATATACCTTATATTACGACGTACATTCTTCATTCTTCTCAAATTTTCATCCCGCATAGCACTCTATACTTCACTTTGTGTGGTGAGTGGCGGAACTCAACGCCGCACTGTGTCCGACATACGTTATTAAGATTAAGAGAAACGTCAGATTATCTATACAACAGATGAAAGGTATACCTACTTTTTTAACTTATAGAGGATAAAATTACGAGGATAAAATTAATTCTGACTATTTAGGCCTCCTTGATGTTCGACTTAAAGAGGTTCTACTAGGTTTTTATATAATATAATTAAAAAAAATAACAATATAATATATATGAGGAAAATGGGTGCGAACTGTCTGTATATATAAAAGTATATATACAAGAAAAAAACCAATCCCCTATTCAGTGTTTGCAAATTTTAATGACATTCCCGTTGAGCTGAAAGCTCTTTATATTAAAATCTTAGCTTTTAAGAATTAAAGTTGCTCAATCGGAAATTGAGTTTTGCTTAACCCAATTAAGCACTACGATCTAGACTTTAGGTTGGGATAATTTAGTTCGCTTAGTTTTAAGATTTTATGCTAGGTTTACGCTTTTTGCCCCGTAGCGTGTTCAGTGAGATTCTAATATCAAAATATTCTGGTTTTCCGTCCGTATTCGAGATATGGCGTAACTCTACGCTGTATTTTGTTTTAACTTAGCGGTATATTTTAAAGAATTTTAAATATAATAATTTTCTCAGTAAATATTGAACGCAAAACCATCGCGTTTATATTGACATGTTACATGACTGCGTCACTGCGTTCTAGACACAATGTCTATTCTCCGTTCTATCAAAACAAAATACGGCGTTGAGTTCCGCCTCCCAATACGCAATGTCTCGATATATAGCGGAAGATGTATTTTCCTGAATTTTCTGATAACGCTGATGTTAAATAGATAATTTACGTACTTATATCATTTTCTTTTATATAAAAAAAAAACTTAAGGCCATTTTATATTTCCAGATTGCTTTAGTCTTCATTGAAGCAGCCTTGAGTAGTTTATAAAGCATTTTAGGTGTTTCCCGTTTCTATGAAAACTTTTTGAGGCCGCTCGTGGCGCAGTGTGACAGCGTCTGACTGTAAACGCTATCGGTTGTGGGTTCGATCCCCACTCGGGGGAGTGATTATATTTAAATTATTTTCATTTCCTTGCTCTGGTAAAAACAAAGAGCGGCGTTGAGTTCCACCACTCAACACGCATTGTCTCGAATTCGGTGGAAAGCGAAGTACGGAGTGTCTTGACACTAGTTACTTTCTGTCTACCCTGCTATGCGGGATAAAAGCGTGAAGCTAGAAAAAAAATCTTTTTGTACTCTTTGTATTAAACTTAACTTAGTAATAACGCAAGAAATCGATATCATTATATTTCTAGCCATAAATAGGTGTCCGTTGAAGGCGATAAGTTAGACTACGTACAAGAGGAAACAGAGGTGTTTGCATTATAATAAATATATGTATAAAAATATATATCGAGGCCATAGTGGCGGCGAGGTACATGGTACGTGTATTCGATTCCCACTAAAATGATTAGAATTAAAATTTACCTTCAATTCCCAGCTCTGATAAATCAAAGTGCGTTGAGTTCGCCACTCCACGCGCAATGTCTCAATTTCGGGCGGGGAGCGGTTAACGAAATTTTGACACTAGGTTGTCTCTTAGTATCTTGGTATGCGGGATAAGGCGTTAATCTGCTTTTTTATACCCTTATGGACTCAAATTAACTTATGATCTTTGATTTTCACGATTTTCATACATTTTAAATGAAATTATTTTAAACGGATTATTCGCGTATATTTTGGTATACGAAAATAGTCCATGGTTAAGGAAGACTTACTATATGACGATGGAGTCTGATTGTGACTACGGACTACTGTAAAGTGTTATATATTTTCAAATACCAAAATATACGCGATTGATCCGTTTGAAATAGTTTCATTTAAATTAATTTGTTTGAAACCGTTGAAAATATCTATATCTCAAGTATGTATAAGGGGAGTTACTGTTATATTTGCTTTGATTTGGTTTGTTTCAAATATTATTAATAATATTAGTACGGCGCGGCGTTAAGCTCCACCACTTAACATGGATTGTCACGAATTTCAATGGCAAGCATCTTACGTTAGGTTGTCCCTAAATATCCTTGAAGCTGTTAAAAGTATATACAAAACGAGCCTTCTATAAACAATTCAGACGTAAATATATAATGGAATCTGAGTGTCAGTTGTTACATACGCTTCAAACTCATCAATCTTTAAAGACACCCACCGGGGAATTCTAACAATATCAAGTGCGTAAGTCTATTTATTTTTCTAAATACACTTTTACCCATTATTTTTTTTATCTAGCCCATGTCAGTGTAAATTATACAAAAAAAGCCTAGGAAAAAAGTATTTAGTTAACTTATTTACAAAGTAAATAATTAATTGTGACATAATGCGAGGATATTCCGTTATCTCTATTTTTATTTTTAAGACAATGTGTGGGTGAGCGACCGGCGGTACTTAACGCCGCATTTAGTCTTAGCATAGCAAGGTGTTTTTTTTAATTTAATCATCCTGATTGAGAATAACAATCAACCAATCACCTTTCTAGTTAGATTCTTTTTTTTCAGCTTCACGCTTTTATCCCGAATAGCAGAGTAGACAGCAAGTACCTAGTGTCAAGACAGTCCGTGCTCCGCTTTGCATCGAATTCGATACTTTGCGTGTTGAGTGGTGGATCTCAACGCCGCGCTTTGTCTTTACCACAGCGAGGAAGTGAAAATAATTTAAATATAATCACTCCTCCGAGTGGGGATCGAACCCACAACCGATCGCGTTTACAGTCCAAATCTACAATAAAGAAAATATGATAACAATAATAGTTTTAGGCAGAAAACGCCTTACATTATAAAATAATTACTGTAAGGTGTTTTTTTATTATTTTATATTGAACATAAGTATAGTGAAATGTTTTTTTCAAAGAAAAGGCCATCCTCGTTATATTTCATACTAATGAGTTTCTATTTGTTAAAAGCACTTTCGTGGCATTATTTCTATAAATGTTTTTCATATATTCTTTTGTTATTTTTAAATGTGCTTTAATTGAATTAGCTCGAGCCAATGTTAACGAAATGTCGAATATACAGACATTCACGACTTGAGGTGGGCCGTGGAGCAGTGGGACAGCGTCTGACTGTAAGCGTGAGCGGTTGTGGATTCGATCCGCACTCCATTACTTATAAAAATAAAAAAAAATATATTTTTTTAGCTTCTCGCTTTTATCTCTCATAGTGCCAGCGGTATCGTGACGGAACTAAACGCCGCGCTCTGTTTCACTAGAACGAGAAAATGAAAATAATTTAAGCATAGTCATTTCGCCGAGTGGGAATCAAACTCACAACCTATATATCTGAATATTCACAATATATGTACCATACCATCAAAATGGTAATATTGCACGAGGCATGAGATATTTTAAAATGGCCCTTCTACTCCCATTTTCCATACTTCGTTTCAGACATAGATAAGTTTTAAACACGTTTAGCGCGGCGGGCGAGATAATTTCTACGGTGTAATGCGCCTGAAACCTGAGAATTCTATTTATTGTAAATAAGGCGGGCGGAAGTGTAAAATTGGTTGGCGTAACCTTTACGGGTTAACTCATAGATATATTTTATATAGGAATTTATATTTCAATGTTTCGTTTAGGTCACTCAGTTGGAGCTGGGGCATTTTCATTTATCAAATAATCTATAAACGTATAAAAATTTCGATATAGCTTGATGGTAACGTATGGTTTATTGTAATAGAGCGCTTGCACGGTTTCCAAGTGCGGGTTCGAAAATGCGTTAGAAAATTGTTAAATTAATATTATTAATAAATTTATTTATGAGGCCGGTGGTGGCGCAGTGTAACAGCGACTGTAAACGCGATCGGTTGTGGGTTCGATCCCCACTCGAGGATAAAAAAAAATTGGTAAAACTCTGTTAATAACTTTTCGTTAATTTTGAGATATTTGGTTTTTGAGTTGATTTGTGTGATAACAACTAACTATAACTGCGAAAGGTTGTGGGTTCGATTCTTATTAGAAATGGTTATTTAACATTAATTTTTCCGTCTAAACTCTTGCAAGATAAAGCAAAACGTTGAATTCTTTACACTACTTACTGTTACTTATTTAATGTTGCTTCTTTTTCCTTTTCTTCTTTCTTCCTTGTTGCTTCGGTAAATATTTTAATATGATATTAAATGCTATATTATAATTGATGGCGCTAAGGAATTATGAAAATTATAATCCTTGGATGCTTCACGCTCCTTCTCGCATATATAGTAAAAACAAACCTAATATCCAGATTATCTGGTCTCCCTTTTCCGTTTAAAATCAAATAATAAGCAGCGAGTGGCGGAACTCATCGCCGCAGCTTAGGTTACCAAGGTGGAAAAATTAAAAAAATTAAATATAACATTCTTTCAACTGAGAACCAAACTCACAACCTATCCTATTTGCGATCACAAAACCCTCATCTCAAATGTTGATGTTCTTAAAAGCACATAAAGTATTAACAACAGGTACTTTCTATTTTGTTCTTCTTTTCTAACTTCACGCTTTTATCCCGTATAGACAGAAAGTATCTAGTGTCAAGACACTCCGTACTTCACTTTCCACCGAATTCGACATTCGACATTGCGTGTTGAGTAGTGGAACTCAACACCGCACTTTGTCTTTACCAGAGCGAAAAAATGAAAACAATTTAAATATAATCACTCTCCCGAGTGGAGGTCGAACCAACAACCGATCGCGTTTACAGTCAAACGCTGTCCCACTGCACCACGACTGGCCTCAACTGGTACATACAAATTTATTATATACCGAATATTTAATTATATTTTTGTTTCAGTTGGCGCTGAGCACGATCCATCAGTGCCGCGCATCAAGCTCCCCGGTCCGAAACAACGTATACCGATGCGTGCGACGCCCGAGTTCCTGGCTACGTACATCCTGCCACAGTACTTGATGCCTAATGACATTTCCTACGATGACTCCTTGAACGCCCCACGCCCGCCTCCAGAGGTTATAGCTCAGGTCAGTCTATTATTTAATCGTCTTTTTGCTCTATTTCTTATATTTCTTAATTATAGCTTTACGCTTTTATCTAGTGTCAAGACACTCCGTACTTCGCTTTCCGCCGAATTCGAGATGTTGCGTGTTAAATGGTGCAACTCAACGCTGCACTTTGTATATCCAGAACGAGGAAGTGAAAACAATTTTAAACATAATCAGTGCCCGGAGTGGGAATCGAACCAACAACCGATCGCGTTTACAGTCAGACGGTGTTCCACTGCGCCACGACGGCTTTAATAAATAGAAATTTTTACAAAACAGTAAATTTTAGAACTATTCACGAAAAACTCAACTTTGTTAGTTTTTATCAAACGGATTATTCCTTTAGTCGCAACTTGGAAAAGTGGTAGAAGTATTTTGCTTTACATTGAAACAAAATTGTTAGAAATGAAGTATTTTTAGCTTCACTCTTTCATACCGAGTAGTAGGGTAAATAAAAAGTGCATAGTGTCAAGACACTCCGTATTCGCTTTTTTCGATATGAAGCTAGGTAGTATATATGTAAATGAATTTATTTTTACCATATTAATTGCGTATATTTAGATATTTGATAATCGTTTAGAAAACCCGACGTTTCGAACACTTCACGAACACAGTAATCCGTGTAAACAGTTACATTACGGCGTTGTGTTTGCCTCTCAACACGTAATGTCTCGATTTTTTGCGGAAAGCAGTCAACGGAGTGTCTTGACACTAGGTTGTCTCAAATCCTGCTTTACGGGATGGCGCGTGAAACCGCTTTTTATATATCAATTAATTAATTCTTTTATTTATTTGAATAGAAATTAGAAATTAAAACCTTTTAAAAATTTTTTTTTGTAAATAGCGAGCCGTACGTAACTACGTCAATAAATAAAAGAATGAGAGCAAAATTCTTAAAATTTCCTGAAAAGGTCAATTAACACGCGTTCCTTTGGCAACTTCTGACTTTGGTCCAAGCTTTCTACTTAACAAGATCGCTCCGATCTTGTTAAGTAGATGCCTCCAACGCATCAATATGTCACACCAGAGCGAGGATATCACATTCCTTTGAATATATATATATATATATATATATATATATATATATATATATATATATATATATCGTATCGTCAGCCAATTGCAGTCCACTGCAGGACATAGGCCTCCCCAAGTTTGCGCCAAACATCCCAGTCCTCCGCAACCCTCATCCAGCCTGCTCCGGCAACCTTGCGTATGTCGTCAGTCCAGCGGGCCAGAGGGCGTCCTACACTACGTTTGCCAAGACGCGGTCTCCACTCCAGGACTCGTCTGCTCCAACGGCCATCGGTCCTGCGACAGACGTGACCGGCCCATTGCCACTTCAGCTTACTGATTTATATATATATATATATATATATATATATATATATATATATATATATATATTCACTTAAACGTTGTTCCATTGCGTTGCAATGCAGCTTCACGCGCTATCAGAGACAACCCAGTGTCAAGACACTCCGTTGACTGCTTATATATTAAACAAGTGTATCAAATAAATAAGAGAGTTGTACCAGGCTCGCATGAAACTAGATAGTCTCTATATACTACATATATAAGCAGCTTCACGAGCCATCCCGCATAGCAGGTTAGTCAGAGAGAACGTAGTGTCAAGACACTCCGTTGACTGCTGTCATTTCTTGCGATACTTAAAAAGAAATTGTTACCTTTACGCTAGTTTTTAATCATATTAATTATATTGTTATTGTAAAAGGTAGAATTATTCAGTGCAAATATTTCACACGCTTGGAGTAAATATGACGTGATAGTAATTATTTAAAAAAAATATCGGTTTGAGGCCGACATTCTGGCTCATTCTGGTAAGACAAAGTGCAGCGTTGTGCTCCGCCACGAAAGATATTTTATACGTCTCGAATTCAGCGGAGAGCGAAATATAGAGTGTCTTGACACTACGTACAATCTGTCTACCCTGTTTTGTGGGATAAAAAATTTAATTTATAGTTATTTTAATTAAAAGTCGTTCAGGATATGCGTTTTTCCGTACTTTCCTGTATAGGCTGAAAAGCTTGTGTTAAACCTCGCTGTTTTTTTCGATTGCGTACTTTTTGGGAACATTTTGTGTTATTTAGAGTAACTTAACGCCACAAGTTGTTCAACTTTATTAGGAAAAAAATAAATAAAATTAATAATTGCCTGTTTCGAGTTCTATTTCCACGTAACTCGAATCACAATCTTATCTAATCCAATGAATCGGTTGTTTTAAGTTATAATTATATATGGGCGTTATCTGTATATACAGTCTGTGTATACAGTCTGTATATACAGCCTATAAATATATATACAGTCAAAATGTATACACAATTATAGATTAATATATCAGTAGAACCTTCAATTTAAAAAATACTAAATTATTATTTGATTTGTCATAATGAAAATTATAAGGCTTTTAATATTTTTATAGTGTTATTTTACAAGGAATATTAGAAAATATTTTAATATTTATTTTTTATTATTTATTTAATATTTATTTTTTATTTAATATTTATTTTTTATTATTTATTTAATATTTATTTATATTAAATTATTTTCAATAATAATAGGAATAGAAGAAATGAAATAAGTACTAATTCACGTAAAGCGTAATAGATTAAAAAAAAACAAGTTAAACTTAAAACCCAATAGCACTTTACACTTCAAACTTCACTTTACACTTCAAGATATTTAATCTCATATATAGGTACAACTGGCAATTAATTGGTCCTTATAATACTGAAACTCGGCCAGGTTTAACAGGTTTTATTTAAAAAAACTATTTTATTTTCAATAAATAAAAGATTGGGTCGATCGTGGCTCAGTTGTGGGTTCGATTCCCGGAGAGTAATTGTTGTTAAATTATTTTTGTTTCCTCACTCTGGTAAGACTAAGCAAGGTGTTGAAATCCGCCGCTTAACATCCTGTATTTCGAATTCGGTAGAAAGCGGAGTACGGAGTGTCTTGGCGCTAGGTTAGCTTCCTATCCACCCTGTTATGCAGGATAAAAGAGTCAAGAAAAACAATCAATTTTTTATGTTTATAATATATTTTTCTGGTCCACACTTTATCCCACATATTCAGAAATACCTTTCGAGACACTCTGTCTAAATTTAAGACATTACGTGTTTCATCCCGTAACTAAAAGGCGCGCTTTGTCTTACTGAAAGAGTGAAATAATGTATGAATAAATCGAACCTAAGTTTTTTTGTTTAAATTTCAAATCTCATGTGTTTTCCAAAATAGACACACGTCTCCTCATCCTTTATTCTCTCTTTCTTCTTAAAAAGAGCTGTTGGGTGATGCACTCAACAGTCGACTACACAAATCATTGATTAGAAAATCGTGGGTTGCTAATTTTAATACAAGTAACCTTTCAATTTACCTATTTTTATGAAGACGTACGTCACCGGTTCTCTTGGCCTTAAACGTACAAGGGAATATTATAGCTAAGTTTTATAATGCTAAGAAAACAAATATAGTTAAAAATAAAGTAAGTTTTTCATAGAACTGTATGTAAAATATGTGCTTTTTGTATAGATTGGTAGACGGAAAGTACCTAGTGTCAAGACACTCCGTGCTCCGCTTTCCACCGAATTCGAGACTTTAGGTGTTGAGTGGTGGAACTCAACGCCGTCCTTTATGTTACGAGAACAAGGAAATGAAAATTATTTTAAATACAATCATTTCCCCGAGTGGGAATCTAACCCACAACCGATCGCGCTTACAGTCAGACACCGTCCAACCTCCACGTAACACGTAACGTCTCAAATTCAATGGAAAGCAAAGTACGGAGTGTTTTGAAACTTAGATACTTCCTGTCTACCCAGCTATTCAAGATAAAAGCGTGAAGCCAAAAAAAAATAATTAGATCAGTTTAAAGTGTCGGATGGAATTGTTTCTGAGAACAAACATCTATCTAGATATATTTTTCTTTATTTGACGTCTACACGTGTCACAGTAATTCGCGTACTGCTTTAGAAATAAGTATTGTGTTTTTAGTTAAATTATTTCCAACTTTTATTAAGCAACTCGTAGACGTTGTTCGTATACAAGTAAATTTAATAATAAAATATAAAATTTAAAGTATCCAATCGAATTTACATTAAGTAAATTCGATTGATTACCGGTTCGATTCCCAGTCGCAGAAATGATCATATTTAAAATAAGATTATGGCGATTTTTACACATTTTAAATGAAATTATTTAAAACGGATTAATCGCATATATTTTGGTATTCAAAAATACACTTTTTGAAACCTTGTTGACCGACAAGACAAATGTCACGTCACCTGTGGCCACGGTAGTAAAGGGTTCGAAACGTCGGGTTTTCAAAAATCAATTTTCATATACCAAAATATACGCTATTAATTCGTTTAAAATAGTATATTTTAAGATTATACTAAAAATTTATTTACATTTTACCGCCCCGGTGAACATAGCACGGCGTTGAGTATACCATTCAACACGTAATGTCTCGATTTCGGGCGGGAAGTGGTCAACTGAGTGTCTTGACACTAGGATGTTTATGACCTAGCAATGCGGGATAAAGCGTGAAGGTGTTTTCTTTTATAAATAAAAATTTGTACGAAGCTATTAACACGCGAATTTAGATTGAGCTTAAGTGTTTTTTAGTGTCACGCTGTTATCACTTATAGTAGGGTAGAAATAATTGAAATATAATAATTCTGTGTGTGGAATTCGAATCCACGACCAATGATTTGTACAGTAACGCTAACTAACTGCGCCTTTTAAAATTTCAATTCATACAAAGTCTAGATTTCTATTGGACCTAACATTTCTTATACATAGGGTACTATTATAAAATGTACAAACACATGTAAACAAATGTGATGTGACATTCTAATAACGTAATTTGACATTATAAGTAATTATGAACAGCGAATTGTTGGAATAATCACAGGATATCAGTACACACGTATATGTGTATGTATGTATGTATGTGTGTGTGTATGTATGTATGAATGTGTGTATGTATGTATGTATGTGTGTATGTATGTGTGTATGTATGTATGTATGTATGTATGTATGTATGTATGTATGTATGTGTGTATGTGTGTATGTGTGTATGTATGTATGTATGTATGTGTGTATGTGTGTATGTGTGTATGTGTGTATGTGTGTATGTGTGTGTATGTATGTATGTTTCATAAATAAATACATTTGCATTTTGTACTTTTTTAACACACAGTTGTTACTTTTTCTAATAGTTTTGTTTTGTTACTATGAATTTATAGATATTAGGTGAGTGGAGTTTAGTTTTTTATATTGTTTTTTTTTAATTTTATATAAGTTAAATTGTAGTAAATTAAATATAGTTTGAGGCCGGTCGTGGCGCAGTGGGACAGCGTCTGACTGTAAATGCTATAGTTGTGTGTTCCATTCCCACTCGTGGAGATGATTATATTAAAATCGTTTGCTATTGTAAGACAAAGCGCGGCGTTCAGTTCCGCCACTCAACCCACAATATCTTAAATTCGGCGAAAAAACGGAGTACAGTATGTCTTGATTTCTAAAATACTTTATTATTTTTATGTGATTTAATTTTATTACTGTTATGTGAACATGGTACTAACAGTATAAGTAAATCAAGTTTCAATATA
This sequence comes from Dryadula phaetusa, assembly GCA_032432895.1. Lineage (NCBI taxonomy): Eukaryota > Metazoa > Arthropoda > Insecta > Lepidoptera > Nymphalidae > Dryadula > Dryadula phaetusa. Next base: position 1,248,934 of record JAOYRS010000002.1, read on the forward strand.
TATTGATTTACGCTAAACTCCGGTTTACAGATTTAAATCAAAGACAGCACAGCTTTGAACCTAAATAAATATTCACATTCCCGTTTGTATATATATATATATATATATATATATATATATATGTATATGTTAGTACATATGTATATATGTTTTCTGATACGTATTTGAGACGGATAAATGTTTTAATAGATCTATTTAAACAACTCCACTAGGGTTCAACAATATTAGGAGAGCGCTTCTTGTTGGCACACAGTGAGCATTTCCATATTGGATTCGAGTAAACAGTAACTAGTTTAGGGAATTCGTTTCAAAATTTGAAATAGAAAAAAAGGAGACCTCGGTTGACTTTCGAAAATAAAGTATCATGAAGGAAAAGAGGCATGCGGAGCTCGCAGCGTTTGGTGCTCCAACCTGTCTAACTACCACGCAAGGTATAAAGCGTAGAGAAAAAAAAGTCTAGATCTATATTGATGCAACTCTCGCATTACTTGGTGACTGATAGAGGCGAAAGACTGACTGACTGACTGACTGACTGGTGTATTTTGTAAAGTTCCATGAAGGTTATATGTATGGCAAAACTAAGAGTAAACTAAACGATGTAGCGGAATATAGGTAATTAGTTTTAGATATAGGTAAGTAATAATTTTCTGGTTACTCAGTTTTGCCTCAAATGGCACAATCATCTATGACAAATAATATTGTGTAAATATTTTTTGAGCCAGCCGAACGGCAAAAGCGGTTAAGAGAGCTTTGTGAAATAAATGCATAAAAATGAAGTGGGAACGGTACCGACTTTATTAATATATATATATATATATATATATATATATATATATATATATATATATTAATATATATATAACGCTCATAAAATAGCATCACATTGTGGTTATGTTAGTATTGGCGATTTTTACATATTGTAAATGAAATTATTTTAAACAGATTAATCGCGTACAGTTTGGTATTAAATACATTTTTGGAAACTCAAACTTTTTTTTAGCTTCACCCTTTTTATCCCGCATAGCAGGGTAGGTAGTGTCAAGTCACTCCGTACTTCGCTTTCCACCGAATTCGAGACATTGCGTGTTGAGTGGTGGAACTCAACGCCGCACTTTGTGTTTTTACCAGAGCGACAAATTGAAAATAATCTCCCACTCCCCCGAGTGGGTATCGAACACACATCCGATCGCGTTTACAGTCAGACACTGTCCCACTGTGCCACGACCGGCCCTTTTGTAGTCATAAGTAGACAGTCTACCTATAACCACGTGCTTACCAATTCCGAAATAACTTTTCCATGCCATAAACTGTTGCTATCAGCCTATCATTGTTAGCGTGCCTTACTGAGATACCGTCAGCTTACCCGTCAACGAACACCACGTACCTGTCGCGTACCAAATCAATGGTTGTCGTGACTCGATGTTATTTCCACCTGCGAAATTGAAATTTCCGATTTAATCGCGATGAAAATTGGCAAACTGGTGTATATTCCAATTAATTGATTAAAATCAATCCTTAATTAACATGTGAGCGTTAAAATTCGTGTTGGGCCCAATGTTGTTTATCGTAGAAAAACACTTGTTGGTTATTGTTTTGTATTGGTATGAATTTTAAAAATTTGTTGATATGATAATAATTTTTTTTAGCTTCACGCTTTTTATCCCGCATAGCAGGGTAGATAGAAAGTGCTTAGTGTCAAAACACTCCGTACTCCGCTTTACATGGAATTCGAGAAATTGCATGTTGAGTGGTGGAACTCACATAGTGGAATTCTTTGTCTTACCGGAGCGTGGAAGTGAATATAATTTAAAAATAATTCCCCAGAATGGAAATTTAACCGTCAGACACTGTCCCACTATGCCACGGCCTCGAATTTATACATAAGTAATTAAAACGTAACCCAAATCAAATTTGTATTCCCACCCATCGCTAACAAGCCTACTAAACCACAGGGTACATTTATCCCATACAATGTCAACCATACTCTACAGATATATTGTACTCAATGAAATAATATAATATTATAAATTAGTATCATATACAAATAAATTGACATCATCTTTATTAAAATTGTCTCTACAGGCGACTCTACATTGATCTATATGGCAAATTTAATTAATTCCCGTTATATTATTACTGTAATATTTTGAGATAACATTGTCGGACTAAAATGGTGGTTTTAAAAGACATTGATTGGGGATTCGATTTTGGTGAATGTTTTAACTAATTTATAGTATATATTAAGTTCATTCAACGGCAAATGCAGTGTCTTGATACTCGGTGTACTTTGGATTTCTTGCTGAAAAAAGCGTCATACTGCTCATATCCACCATTTCTGTCCCAATGTTTATGTATAATCTTTATTTAACACCAAATTACATAAATAATCTAAAGAAAAAATCTCTACATATATAAATTTTATAATGAAAAAACCTAGCACTTTCAAAATCCCATATTGATTTTAGAGTTAGTGGTAAGTCCGCGTGATTTCACATACAAACATGCTCGTATAAGTTTTTGTTCCATGAATTCCACGCTGCTGGCGTTCAGACGGATTATTTGTTCTTTTAGTTTTATTTATTGTATATAGCCTTTTGGTTTTAGTGAAGAGCCATCTACTTTATTATTTTGATTTAATTTAAAAAAATCTCTATGATGTATAGTTGGAACAGAAATATCCTAGTGATAAGACACTCTGTTCTCTATTACTTAATAGAGTAAATTTTGCCTAATTTCGCGTTGAAACGATGCGCGGCGTTGAGTTCCGCTTGTGAACTAACAATGTTTCGAATTTGGGATAGCGAGGTGGAAAACATGTGACGTGAGAAAAGCGTGACACTTAAAGATAGTAATATTAGTATCTAATTTTCTATTTGATATTTAGTAATTTGAATGTTATTATGTATATATATATGTAAATATATAATTCATTTTATATTTTTATTGTCTCCTTAGATGCGAGGGTTGCAGCCAGATGAGAAGACTTTAAAGGTAAATCTTTAACTTATTATATAACTTGCTTACTTTAGGTTTTTTTAAACCAGGAATATTTTGTGGCTTATATAGAAAGTTAAAACTTTTTGAAAATACAGAGAGAGATATTATAAATGAATGTATAAGTAAAATATATATAAATACTTATTTTAGTTTAAAAATCCAGCTATTCAAGTCGTAAGTAAAATTTTAGTTCAAGTTCTTAAAATACCTGGCTAAGTTTTAAAGGAAACTGTTTTAATCGAATCATTTATAATTAGATTATTCTATTTAAGACTACTGTAGAGTGTTCAAAAGGAGAGTTATCTAAAATTTTCTAAAACAAAAATATATGCCGAGGCCGGTCGTGGCGCAGTGTGACTGCGTCTGACTGTAAACGCGATCGGTTGTGGGTTCGATCTCCACTCGGGGGAGTGATTATATTGAAATTATTTTCCAGTCCCCGCTGTAGTACGGAGTGTGTCGATATATATATATATATATATATATATATATATATATATATATACATATATATATATATATATATATATAAAGACCTAGATAAAGTAAATAAAGTTTATAATAATGTTTTTCTTAGTTTCTTCTGCCAGGTCTTCCAGGTATATACATATTATTACAAATTTCTAGTTGTAATAGTTCAGATTGTCACGTTGCCTGTTTAGTATAGACTGCGTTGGATTTGTACTGCAGAGTGGAAAATTGCCTGGATATGTATATATATATAGTGATCCTTCTTACCAATCTCGGCCAATTGATGTCTATTATTAAATAAGTGTCTGTTATAATGGTATAATAATTTCATTCGTATGCTTATATAACTTATTGTTGATATTTTTCTTTGTTTCTCATCATCATGTCCTTAGGTCTTGAGGTCGGTCTGATTGTAAACGCGATCGTTTGTGGATTCGATCCCCATTCAGGGGAGTGATTATATTTAAATTATTTTCACTTTCTCGCTCTGGTAAAGGGAAAGTACTGTGTTGAGTTCCACCACTCAACACGCAATGTCTCGAATTCGGTGGAAAGCGAAGTACGGTGTGTCTTGACACTAGGTACTTTCTGTCTACCCTGCTATGTGGAATAAAAAAGGTTGAAGCTAAAAAAATTCTTGCGCCTATATACACAGATTGGTGATTTCTTCGGAGAGTAATTCATAACAATTAATGTGTCAAATCTCTCCTTTCTCATCGTTCCTTATAGATTCCCTGAACACAGTGTCTTGTGTAGTGGAATACAAAATCAAATTTTGAAAGACATACATTCGGACAGTATTAAATCTACAAACCTTTGCTTTGATAGTCAGACGCAATGATTTTATATTTGTTAAGGAAACTGTCAATTTTAAGCGGAAAACCGTTAACGGAGTGTCTTGACACTATATCTACCCTGTAACTACCCTGCTACGCAAGGTGAATCGTGTAGCTGAATTTTGCCCAACACAAAATGTATTTTATAAAATTCTTTTTGTAAAAAGAAAAAAAAGTTTTTATTTTATCTGTACTGTGCAAATCGAGTTCTACGTGTCAATCCGTATTTCTATACGTTTGTTGTTTAATGGATTGGTTTTGTTTTGAAACGGATTGGAAATATGAATAAAAATTTATACAACTGAATTCCAATTAATTGAATTTTATTTGAGAATTCGTCTTTGATACAATATGTATCGTTATTTAGCTTCACAATAGTGGTAGTGAGAATCTAGTGTCAAATCACTCTATTTTGCACTCTCTGTCCAAAATCAAGTCATTACGGGTCAATTGACGTAACTCAATGCTGCAGTATATCTAAACAGGGTGGACAAAAAAATATAACTGTGGATCGAACCCACAGCCAATAATGTTTAAAGATACTATCCTACTGCGCCACAATGGCCAACTAGTAAGATATTTTTAAGCTTCATGTTTTTATCCCATATAGCAGTGTCGATAGAAAGTATTTAGTGTCAAGACACTCCGTACTCCGCGTTCCACCGAATTCGAGACATTGCGGTTTTGAGTGGTGAAACTCAACGTCACACTTTGTCTTGCTAGAGCGAGGAAATGAAAATAATACTATTAATACAATCACCCCTTTGAGTGGGAATCGAACTTAAAACCGATCACATTTACAGTCAGACGCTCTCCCAATGGGCCACGACCTGCCCCAAAGCTATTCATATATAAAATATTTATTCATATATTAGTGAATTAACAGTTGGTACAATATAACTTTTCTATGAACCCTTGAACTTTAACTGGGCTTTTATTCCAACTTTAGAAATGTAACCAGATTTAGGCAAATGCAAACAAATTGGTTTTACCACTAAAAGCTTTATTTACTGATTGAATGAAACATTTAAAATTTTATTATGAGACTGAAACCTTATATATTTTTAACTTAAAATAAATTAAAAATAAATCATAAATATAATCTATCAAATAAAATTTATTTTTGTGTTCAGGTATAACAGAACGCGGCGTTTAGTTTCGCCACTTTTCACGTAATGTCACGGTTTTCGTTGATAGGCTGATCTAAATCAAGACATTGCACGTTTATTAATGAAATTCAATAGAGTCTTGTATTATCCGAACAGAGAAATCTATTTTCTTTATTTTAATTTTTAAATTGACGGAGTAGAAATATAAACATGTAACCATCATATTTGCAGTAAAAAGTAATACCACTGTGCCATTGGTCTTTACGAAAAAAGGCGTCTGTAACAAGAAACGCAAATAAACAAGACAGTATCCAGACCGCCATATCGCTTGACGTGATCTTTGATGTAATTAAGATTAATTTTGTATACAAAGAAAATTAAAAGTTAGGGTATCCCATATCACGGGGTAGCTAGAGATAACTTAGTGTCAAGACACTCCGTTGACTGCTTATATATTAAATAAGAGTATCAAATAAATAAGAGAGTTGTACCAGCCTCGCGTGAAACTAGAGGAGTTCCCTCTCTATATTCTGTATATGTAAGCAGCTTCACGCGCCATCCCGTATACCACTGTTGTTAAAGAGAATCTAGTGTTAAGACACTCCGTTGACTGTTTTTCATCTGAAACGTTTACGTTAAAGACGTTGCGTTTAAGTATATTTTCACAAAATTGTTATTTCTAACTAGTTGCAAGTCGATTATGACAATAAAAGTTCTCTACTTTTTGGTTTAATTAGACAAACTGCGATGTTGGTTTCGGTTAGCCAACACAAAATGTCTCTAAAATAGACATAAAGTAGAGAACTTTTTTAATCCTTATTTTAATATGCATAAAAAATTAAAAATGCATTCACATTTACTTAAATTGCCTCTAAGCTTAATAGCTTAATAATAATAAATGAGGCCAACGTGGTAAAATGGAACATTCGTCTGTCGGTAAACGAAATTGGTTGTGGTAAATTTTGTATTTAAAAATTGTTTTCAATTCTCCATTTCGGTTAGACATTTTACGATATTAAGCACCACTAAACAGGTGATTTTTCGGTTTGGCGTGGAAACCAGTCAGCAGATTGTCTTGATATTAGGTTGTCTCTAAATACCCTGCTGTATGGCATAACACGTGAACCGGAAATAAAGGTAATATGTAACTTTGAACGCTATTATGAAAAATGGACCTCTCTTATAAATGATCTATTATAAGCTTAGTTATTCACAATGTATACTGAAGCTGACTGACTGACAGATAAGGCATGTAACTGCTGTGGTGAACTTAACGCCGTGTTTTGTCTTACCATAGCGAAAAAAAAAGTTGAAAATGTCATCATTCCTTCGACTGGGAATCAAATCCCCAACCAATCGAGTTCACTGTGCTCGATTATATTGCTATATATAGAAATATCTAATATGTTATTGTTAGTCCAATTAGTCGAATTACACAGGCATTTGAATCCCTAACAACAGTTCGTTATGTGAGACCGGCGATTTGGAATTCATTGGGTTCACATCGACTAATTGATTTAAGCCATTGTATGTAGTTTATAGTGTATATATATATATATATATATATATATATATATATATATATATATATATATATACATTTTTTTTTCATTTTATAGTAAAAATAGAACTTAGTGTAAAGTTACGAGATCCTGCCTTACTTAGATACTTTACTTAGATATATTGTGGATATTGTGTTGATTGCCGGAACTCAACGCTGTGTTTCGTTTCATCATGCTGCTGAATGAACATGAATTAAATATAATCACTTCTACGAGTGGTAATCGAACCCACAACCCATTCGTCTCGTCATTATATTACTACTTCATGATGACATAACTGTGTTAACTGTTTAGTACTTATTTTTGGCACAATGGGACACAATGACTGTAAAGATTGGTTGATAGATTGATTCCCAGGCGGTAAATAATATAATATATTTAAACTAAGACAGGAATGCTTTGCTGTTCTGGTAAGACAAAAAATTATAACGCGGCGTTGAATTCCAAGGTTAGTCATATAATGTCTTGATTTCAAGTAGAAACCAGAGTACGGAGTGTCATGACACTAATGTCCTATATATCTATACCCTGCTATACAAAACATGGAAAAAATGAAGCTGAAAAAGAAATTCTCATATTAAACAATACTTCAATTCCTTTCAATTTTATAAATTTACATACATACATACAAATCCACACATTTATATAGATATAACGACTAAAGGTTATTATGACACAATGCGATAGTACACGGGGGACCGTTCTCGATGATTATGTAGTTTTTATGTTATTGATAACAGCCGGCCTTAACCTTCTATCACGTTGTAATTTAAACGACATTGTTTTTTATGTAAACCAATTAATTGAAATATAGCTTAAATTCCATTTGGCGCAGTGGTAAATGGTGAAGTGGTAAATATGTTACTGTATAGAATGGTAAAAAAGTAATTGGGGTTTTCCTATGTGTCTACGGTTTCTAGAAGTTCAATGTGGTTTTGATGAGGATTCATTAATTGGATTGATTACTTTTTTTAAAAATAAATAGGAACTTAAGAATACTGGTTTGATTCATTTTGTTGAATTTTAATGATGTTGAGATATTATGGATGTATTGTTTGTACTTAAACAAAAAGTCATTAATAAAATAAAATTTGTATAGAGAGATTATATTTATTATGATAAGGATCGACACTTGTCTAACTAGATTGATGGTCTTTTATTTTAATATATATTTTAATATATACTTTAATATATTGTTACTAATGAGTTTTAAATTGTGAAATTTATGATACTAATTAATTGAGCATGTTATTTTTTATTTACGTAATTTTTTATAACAATTATTATATAGATTTCTCTTCTTCGCCACGACTACTTATTATACGTTAGGTACGTACTTAGAACGTTATATCGTCAAAAAAAGAGTTTAGATTTAAAATAGATTATCAAAAGTAACCGAAAATACTAAATAATTTTTTTTGATTTAGGAAATCAACCTGATCAACCAGCTGGAAGCCCAAGATCTCGAGCCTATGCCTTACGACCAGTTCCAACGCTGGCTACCCGAGCTACCTCCCAGCTACGTGCAAATGTTTGGTGGTCCGGTAGAAGGCGACAGTACGATGTACCAACTAAAACCTAAGAAAATCGACACCATTCCTCTCAGCATGGTAGATGATACACCAAGAAAGTTCAGCGACCCCGAAAATTTTGAAAAAGTCCTGGATAAAGAAATGAATTCATTAGACCTGAGGAAGGAGTTTGCTCTAACGCCTTTGGATATGGGATATTTTGAAGAAAACTTGCCTAAAGAAAGTAAGTAGTATAATATTAATTTACTATTAATGTTTGTATATATATGGGATAGTGATTATATTTTAAATTATATTCATTTTCTGGTAAGACAAAGTGCGGCGTTGAGTGCCGTCACTTAACACGCAGTATCTCGAATTCATCTGAAAGCAGAGTATAAAGTTTCTTGAAACTAGGTACTCCTGCCTATTCTACTATGCAGGATAAAAGCGTGAAAGCGTAAAGAAAGTAGAAGAACGCAGTGACTTGACACTAAGTTTTTTCTAACTACCCTGCTGTAGGAGAAGCGAAACTTCTTTTTTAATTCAATTCAGCCCAATACGGTAAGGTATCTTTATATCTACTAGAGACTGGACTAGAATAAACTAGACTTTACTAAAGTCTATATTAATAGAGTCTTAATTTCACTTCACGCTAAAGTTCAGTCTTAAATTATTTAACGGCATCTCAACAATCTTAGTGTAGCGAGATGGTTGTTAACGAATTAGGTAAAATAAAATTACTATATTTTACCTTTTACCTTTAGAATATAAAATGGCTATCATTTGAACGGTTAACTAATTAAAGAGGTTTAAGTCAGTACGAAGTTCTGTTTTATCAGTGTGAAAGATTGTTTTAGTTATTTTTGCTTTTTCTATGGAATTGTGGATATTGTCCCTGTTTTAGGGCGGAGTTAGACTGGACCTGACGGTAGTGAGAGAGAACCTAGTGTCAGAACACTTTGCCCACTTTTCGCCTAAGTACGAGATATTGCGTGTTGAGTGACTTAGTTTAACGCTGCACTTTGTCTTATCTGAACTTAATTAAGATGATTTCACGTTTTCGTTCATTCATTCATTCCACGTTCGCGTTTTCAGTCAGACGCTGTTCCACTGCGGTCCTATTTGTAAGGGTTAGTTAATATTGAGAATAAGGAAAAGTAATCAATTTACGCGCCTCTACGTCGCCGCTTACATCGTCCACACTTTGTATTTCCATGCTTACTTACACTCGTTAAAATCCAAATGGGACTTTATAATGATTGTTTTATAAAATAATGTTGTTTTAATAAAAAAAATGTTTTTTTTTATTATAAATTATTTTATTATTTTATATTATACTTAAGTTTATAACTTAAGTATAATTAAGTATATTAAAAAATATTCCATTTTTGTCAGTTCCTTGGTGAAAATAGCATTAACAGAGAATTTCCTGAAATTATTTATTATTACAATATATGGGCCGGTCGTGGCGCAGTGGGACAGCGTCTGACTGAATGTGCGACTGGTTGTGGGTTCGATTCCCACTCGCGAAAATGATTATGTCAAAATAATTTTTAATTGCTCTCTCTGGTAAGAAAAAGCGCGGCGTTGAGTTCCGCCACTCAACACAATATGTCTCGTATTCGACGTAAATTGGAGTACGGATTGTCTTTACACTAAGTACTTCCTGTCTACCCTGCTATGCGGGATAAAAGCGTGAAGCTAGGATTAAAATTGCATTATAAGGTTTTATATAATAATTACGGAGTTATAATATGATTCAAATAAAATAAACATAAATTATTTATATTTCCCTGTCACTCAGGAAATTCTGTCCCTTCTAATGTCATGTTCTTTTCTATCTTCCAACATTACATGTAAGGTATAGAGAAAAAAATATATTAAATCACTCTTCTCTATATTGAAGGAATACTGAGATATCCAATAAGTTTATGTAATGTGAAATTTATTGCGGGAATTTGTCTATTACTGGAGATGGTTGAGTTGCTTATAATGACTTAACAAGCAATATCAACGTTTAAGCGGAGCACCCCTTAAGCGCTGATATCGTGGCGTTTATTAGTTGTCAGTTGCAGTAGTTTCAAGAACTCTGTATCTGAAGTATATGTAGAATAAGAATTCTTAATAAAAGTTTTTAAGGTTTCTTTCTCTACTTTAGGGTCAGACTTCTGGGGTTAGACTTCTGGGGTCAGACTGTAAACGTGATTGTTTGTGGGTTTGGACTCTAGTTCATGGAATATTTTTGTTTAAATTATAAATTTGTTTCCCAGCTCTGTGGAGAAAAAACGCGGCATTAGGTTCCATTCAATTCATAACGTCTCGATTTTCCATGGAATATGCAAAACAGAAGGTTGACATTAGGTTATCTCAGATTGCCCTACTATTCGGGAACAAAAATATTTTACGCATTTAAATGACCGAGGCTTTGTGTTAGGACACTCCGTTCTTGATTTTAACCTTATTTAGGGACATTGTGTTTTTGAGAATCTACAAAATTAAAAAAAAAGTCTTTGGAGTTACATTTCTGCGTATTTTTTTGTTATAACGACTAAATATTGAACTAAAACTAAACGTCGGGTACACAGAGAGAACAGAGTGTCAGGGCACTACTTTCATAGTTTTAATATAAACTTAATAAAACATTTTAAATTCAATATGATAGTTTACTTTATGTAAATTGTGCCAATTCCTTTGAATGGATGACGAAATCAGTTTCCTGAAAATTAATTGGTGGCATAGATTTTACGTTTCTGAGTATTGGTGTATACAAATGTTTGTATTTGAGCGAAATGTGCAGTAGTCAGAAAACTGAAACATCATTTATTGGAAATATATAGGAAATATTGAAATATTTATTTAATATTAAATTAGCTAGTAAATTTCATAAGTCCCAATAATAATTATTATTTACATTGATACATTTGTAGGGTCTTTTAAAATTGATTGAATAGAAAAAGGTGTTCAGGACAATATGAGAATTGAAATAACCATTAACGCGTATTTTTGAGGGCCCCTCAAGCCTACACTGGTAAACTTGCAATTCCCAGACACTGCACCGATCTGCTATCTACAACGTAATACGCACTCGACGCTCAATAAGATCCATGGCGTTTTAGCATTCATTTCTAATAAAATGCGATATGAGCACTTTGATTATCCTACTTTAAAAATTTTATACGTTTATATGTAATTGTTCTTATAAGTAATTATTGGGTAGCAAAACATTTGAAAAATCAACAAGAGTATTAGAATTTTTGAAATAGACATTTGAATTAGAAGTCTTGCAGAGTGTAAAGCTCCCGATGGAGTTTCCAAGAGGTGTGGGTTCGAATATAACAACATTCAAATTTTAATTTGATTTCTAAAAATGTTAGGCATTAATGTTGAGACCTAGCTCAGTCTTTGTGTCTCGTGTTACAAAATATCTGTTTATATATTATTATTTATATAATATTAGTAAAAAAGGTTTACGTACTAACATCGTTAATTAATTTGATGTCGTCAGTCCTCTGTCACTTTGAAGGCCACAAAGTATAATGACAATATAGTGTTTAATAGCTAGGCCATCGTGGCACAGTGGCATTGAGTCTGACTGTAAACGCGATTGGTGGTGAGTTTAATTTCCACTCGGGGAAATAATTATATTTAAAATAGTATCATTTCTCCACTTTGGTAAAACAAAGCGGACGATTAGTGTCTTGACACTATGAAACTATGAAACTATGAAACTGAAAGAAAAGAAACAAGTTATTCAGAAAACTTATAAAAGTTCATACTTTCAATCTTAATTTTTATTAATTTTTTTTTAGCTTCTCGCTTTCATACAAAGGTAGACAGGAAGTACCTAGTGTTAAAATACTCAATTTTTAACTTGTATTTAAAAAAAACTTTTTTTTTTTAATTTAAACGTAAGTGTATGTTTATTAATATTTTCATTTCCAGCTACTGTTGAAGCGGAACAGCCCCATTCGAACAAGAAAGAGATAGAACCTCGTCAGACCCGCCAGAATCCCAACTGGAGCAAAACCAAAACGCTTGTAGCTGACGACATGGACATATTGCGTACTGGCTTGTGAGTTATCTGTATTATATTATAACATATTATATTTACCATTAATATAAATAAATTATATATATTTGGTTAATATTGGAAAACAACACGAACTGAACTTGTGCACCTTTTTTTTACTAACCGTAGCATGTGTGCATTGTAATAATATTTATCTTTGTGATCACAGGATATGGGACGATAGTTAAATATATTTTGCATATATATATATATATATATATATATATATATATATATATATATATATACACTGGTACCACGTCCTGTGGTTGAAACGATTATTTATTAACATATTTTTAGTCTGTACATAATTGCTAATGTGTTTGAATTTAATTTAATAATACTAACTTCGCCTACATTCTAAGTAAGCTTGCGGCCATCGAAGGAACATAACGGTAGAACTCGGTGAAATTATATTACAGTATAAATTTCTAAGGTTGTTATAGTAGAGAAGTCTTTTCGAATTTAATTTGGTAGAGGGGAGCGTGGAGAGCGAACGTGGGCGTTAATGTGTATTTTTAAGGGCCCCTTAAGTCTAACTCGATTTGGGTCTCAAGTCCCAGGCCCCGTACTCATACAAGCTTGTAGAATGTTTACCCGGTCTGTTTTTATAAATCTTTTTAAATTATTGCTTTATTAGTAAATGTGATAATAATTAGGTAGTGTCTTAATATACGGTTTATTAGTAGCAGAGTTATAAAGTGATTGACTGAACACATCAATTAAAAACCAAAAACCATTCGGTTAATAGGTTACAAAAAAAAACACATATTAATTCTATATTTAATCACCCTTTATATAAGGTGGTTTGAGCCCCGCTACACAATACAAAGTAAAGGCCCTAAATATTGATGAATATTATTAATTATTTATCAAAACAACTAATATACTAATAATTTCGCCAAGGATACGGAAGACTTGATTTAAACCTTACCTAAAACATAATAAAATTCGAGTCAAAACATCACTGACACCTAAAGCCATCTTGACTTCGTTAAGGCCAATTCACACTATCAGTAAATGCACAGCTTCACCACGATACCGTGATTATAATACTTTCATACATTATCTATTGAACGCGTCCCTGTCAGTGTCAGTGTCAGTGTCAGTGCTCTCAGAGACTTAAGAGATTTAAGAAAAACAAATTATTTATATATCGAAATATAATAGTTGAGACCGGTCGTGGCGCAGTGTGACAGCGCCTGACTGTAAACGCGACCAGTTGTGGGTTCGATCTCCACTCGGGGGAGTGATTATATTTAAATTTTTTGCACTTCCACGCTCTGGTAAAGATAAAGTGCGGCGTTGAGTTCCACCACTCAACACGCTATGTCTCGAATTGGGTGGAAAGCGAAGTATGGAGTGTGTTGACACTAGGTACTTTCTGCCTACCCTGCTATGTGGGATGAAGGCGTGAAGCTAAAAAAAATGTAATAGTGTATAATATTTACTATTTTTAAAGTGTTATTCCACACTTAAGATTAGAAAACATTTTTGAAAAAAATGTAAAAAATTTTGAACGCAGCGGGATTCGAACCCGCGCCTCTTGGATACCGTCCAAGCGCTCTGACCGCTAAGCCATGCGTTCTACTACCAGCTGCGTAGTTTTTTCAGAAATATTATATAATAGTGTAGTTCTACCAGGCGAAATCGTGAGTAGGCCGCTAGTATAAGTCCTATACTTTGCTCATTTCACCTTATTGGACTTCACTTCCTGTGCGCTTCCTTTGACGTACGTCATAAATATCTATATTAATTTATATTTCTAGACACACCATTTCATAGAGAAACTAGAACGGAAAAAAAATATAATATAAGATAAAAAGATTTTTGGTGTTCGCGACTTTCACACATTTTAACTAAAACGGATTAATCGCGTATATTTTGGTATTACAGCTAGGCAGACTTATCTGTGACCATAGACTATTGTAAAGTATTTGAAACGTTAAGTTTCCAAAAATGTATTTTCGAATACCAAAACGTACGCGATTAATCCGTTTAAAATAGTTTCATTTAAAAAAATAATATCGTCTTGAAACGTCAATTCGTATATAGGTATCCGAACACTGGAAAATGTACTTCCTCTGAGCTGTGAGGAAGTTTATCCGGAGGAAATAATTAGGGCCCATGTTAGAATGACATCCGTTTAGGTTTTTAGCTGAAATGTTACCGTTTAATGCGTTGTGGCACAGTGGTGTTTGTTAGACAGATAGTAGGTTCAAATTATATATATATATATATATATATATATATATATATATATATATATATATATATATATATATATATATATATATATATATATATACTTTATCGGTAACATACTTGAGTATTGTTGATGAGAGATTTGTCTGTCTGTTTGATTAAATTATTAATTGTTTTTTTTTCTGTATTAGATATATTGTATAGTCATTTTGTGTATTTCATTTCAAGCGTCAGTAATTGAACTTATTGACAACTAATGTGTTCCACTCCGGTACGACCGGCCTGGTCGTACCGGAGTGGAACAGCGTCTGACTGTAAAAGCTTACGTTTGTGGGTTCGATCCTCAATCGGGGGAATGATTATATTTAAATTATTATCATTTTCTCGCTCTGGTAAAGACAAAGTGCAGCGTTGAGTTCCGCCAATCAAAATGCAATGTCTCGAAATCGGCGGGAAGCGAAGTACGGAGTGTCTTGACATTAGGTACTTTCTGTCTATCCTGGTATGCGGGATAAAAGCGTGAATCTAAAAATTTCTTAAAAATTTCTTTGCTATGCGTTCTCTCTAGGGGAGTGTTCTGGAGAAGTGTTTGAACTGGTGCCTCCCGTTGTATCTTCTAACCGGACAGTACGTAACAGACGGAAATACCATCCCTACCATCTGGATACGTGGCGTTCTGCTACTGTGCGATTTTGTAGAAATTTCCTTCCACGTGACACACAACTGTGGAACAGCCTACCTCGGCAGTGTTTCCAGGTCGAAACGATATTAACACCTTCAGAAATCACGTTAATCCCCACCTTAAATGCCGGCCGGTAGCTCCTCTGATGTTGCACGGGATCGTAGGCGGTGGTGATCACTTACTATGAGCTGACCCGGTCGTATAAAAAAAGATAAAACGTAGGTTTTACATATAAATGGAAGTTTTGAAAATATTTGAGACTTGTACTAAGCTATAAGCCTGTATCAGTTGCCAGGCTTAAAGCTCCCTCGCGAGCTTACGATAGACATGCACCCATATTGAATATAATGACAGCCAATTGGAGAAACGAGTACAAACACGATATGTAATAGATACAAATTAGATAAAAATTGTGTGTGCGTGTGTGAACGTGCGTGTGTGAACGTGCGTGTGTGAACGTGCGTGTATAAGTAAAGATATGATTTTCTTTTTTTTGCTTCACGCTTTTATTCCGCATAACAGGCCAGGAAGTACCTATCAAGACACTCCGTACTCTGCTTTCCGCTGAATTCAAGATATTGCGTATTGAGTGGCAGAAGTCAACGCCGCGCTTTGTTTTGAAGGAGGGAATGGAATAATTTTAAATGTTATCGCTCTGTTAAGACAAAGCACGGCGTTGAGTTTGCCATTCAACACGCAGTGTCTTGATTTCGCGTGGCTAACAGTGTCTTGATATTAGATTGTTTTATGCGGTTATCTCATGAAAATGAAAGAAACAGATAAACCTTTCTCAATATTGAGCAAATAAAAAATAACTTCTAAGAGGCCGGTACATTCTGTCTACCCTGCTATGCGGGATAAAAGCGTGAAGCTAAAAAAAAATTACCCTATTTATACATTTTTTTTATCTGTTTACACATTTATCTGAGTTACACATTTTTTTGCCGGCCCTAACCTGGACCTCAGTCGATAATGTAAGAAAAACTATTCTTCGCACGTACATTTTTTATCTAATAAGTCTATATTTAAGCCGAGGCCGGTCGTGGGGCAGTGGGGCATCGTATATTTTCATCTTGTCCCCCTTTAGTGTGACAATGCATGGCGTTAAGTTTTGCCATTCAACACGCAATATCTTCAATTAGGTGGAAATCGGAGTACGGAGTGTCTTGACACTAGATACTTACTGTAGTTTTAATTTTTTCGTACTGTGTTCTTCCATATCATTTTCTTTGTAACTTTTACATATCATAACTCAACTAAAGAATAAATGCGATCGTATCGTATCGTATCGTCAGCCAATTGCAGTCCACTGCTGGACATAGGCCTCCCCAAGTTTGCGCCAAACATCCCGGTCCTCCGCAACCCTCATCCAGCCTGCTCCGGCAACCTTGCGTATGTCGTCAGTCCAGCGGGCCAGAGGGCGTCCTACACTACGTTTGCCAAGACGCGGTCTCCACTCCAGGACTCGTCTGCTCCAACGGCCATCGGTCCTGTGACAGACGTGACCGGCCCATTGCCACTTCAGCTTACTGATTTTGCGAGCTACGTCGGTTACTTTAGTTCTCTCACGGATAACCTCATTCCTGATTTTATCCTTGAGAGAGACCCCGAGCATAGCTCGCTCCATAGCTCGCTGAGCGACTTTAAATCTGTGGACCAGCCCTACTGTCAGTGTCCACGTCTCGGCAGCGTATGTCATTACAGGTAGGACACATTGCTCAAAAACCTTCGTCTTTAGGCTTTGCGGAATTGTTGACGTAAGGACTCGACGGAGCTTGCCAAATGCCGCCCAACCCAACTGAATCCTCCTATCCACTTCCTTCTCGAAGTTGTGTCGGCCAAGTTGTATTGTCTGGCCTAGGTAGGTGTAGTCCTGTACAACTTCAAGAAGAACGCCTTGAACCCGCACTGGTCTCGGCATGACGTTTCTGTTGAACATAACTTTTGTTTTGTCCAAGTTCATACCAAGACCAACACGTCGGGAGGACCCATTTAGGTCGTTCAGCATTTGATTTAGCTCTTCCAGTGTCTCTGCAAAGATGACTATATCGTCGGCAAAACGAAGATGAGAGATATATTCTCCATTGACGTTGACGCCTCGTCCAATCCAATCCAGGGTTTTAAAGACGTCCTCCATCGCGTTGGTGAACAGTTTCGGGGATATCACGTCCCCCTGTCGCACCCCACGATGGAGCCGAATAGGTCTTGTCCGCTGATCTTGGATTTGGACGGTCATCGTCGCAGCGCTGTAGAGACATCTCATCACCTCGATATATCGCCAGTCGATTTGACATCTCTGCAGGGATTCCAAAACAGCCCAGGTTTCGATGGCGTCGAACGCTTTCTCATAGTCCACAAATGACATACACAGCGGCTGATTATACTCCTCGGTCTTCTGTATAATCTGCCGAACAGTATGTATGTGGTCTATGGTGCTGTAGCCTTTTCGAAACCCGGCTTGCTCCGGAGGTTGGTATTCGTCGAGCTTGATGGCGAGACAATTCGTGACGACTCTTGAAAACAACTTGTAAATGTGGCTCAGGAGTGTAATCAGCCTGTAGTTCTTTAGGAGGGTTTTATCACCCTTCTTGAAGAACAAGACAACCACACCCCTGGACCACGCTTCTGGCGTCATGCCTTGGCGGATGACGGCATTAAAGAGTTCCGCTAAGGCCTTTTGGACCAGTAGTCCACCAGCCTTTAGGAGCTCAGTGGTAATGCCATCATCACCCGGGGCCTTCCCATTCCTGAGCTGTTTAAGAGCCGCACTAATCTCGCTTACGTCAACGTCCGGGATGTCTTCCGAGTAATGGCGCGTCAGTGGTGCACGTGGATCTTCAGTGTCCTGAGCTATAGGCTTGTGTGTGCGCGATGAGTAGAGCAGCCCATAGAACTTCTCAACCTCATTCTGGATCTGGGGTCTTGACGTGACTATTGTGCCATCCGCTGTCTTAAGCTTTGCAAGGTGGCTTCTCCCTAGCGGTCTTTGGAAAACTTTGGACCCCCTATTTTGCTCAATGAGGGTTGTAATAGTTCTCGTGTTTGAGCAACGGAGGTCCCGGCGCGTGAGTTTCCTTATCCGCCTAGAGAGAGCCCGTTGATTTGGAGAAGCTGCTTGAGCGAATGGCATTTCCCGTCTCTGCCTCATCAGATCCAGGGTTTCGGGAGCAAGTTTGGACTGCTTAGTGGTACTCGTCGGCGGAAAATGCTTACGGCCCAGTTTACACACTGTCTTCACCACGCTGTCGGTTATCTCGTCCACATCGTCAGTGGTTTCCAGCGAGTCGAATCGACTTTGCAGTTCCAATTGGAACTGCTTGGACACACGGTCTACTTGGGGCGGCGTAGGTCGGAGAGTAGATTTCAGCAGGCGTTTTCGTTCGACTTTGAAGCATATATTCAGAGTGCCTCGTACGAGTCGGTGATCGCTGCCGGTGTTAAATCTGTTGATCACAGAGACATCTTTGAATATATACTTCCTGTCCGCCATGATAAAATCTATCTCGTTCCTTGTCACAGTATCTGGACTTTGCCAGGTCCATCTCCTTTGGGGCTTCTTCTTGAAGAAGGAATTCATCAAGTAAAGCCCCTGCATCTCGAGGAAGTTGACCAGCATTTGCCCCCTGTGATTTCTGCACCCCAACCCATGTGGTCCAATCTTCGATTCGTCGCATTCCTGTACTCCCACTTTAGCGTTGAAGTCTCCCATGACCACGTTGTAGAAGCATGAGGTCGTACCATGTATGGCTTTAGTAATGTCCTCATACATGGTTTCAACCTCTTCATCGGAGTGTGTCGAGGTCGGCGCATATACCTGCACTACCTTCAGAGAGTACCTGTCGGTAAGCTTGATTACGAGGTACGCTACCCGGGTCGACACACTACTAACTTCCACAACGTTGCCAACAAGAGCTCTGTGGACCAGAAAACCGACACCACCTTGGGAGGCCCTATCACCTTCCCGGAAGTAGAGCAAGTGACCAGAGTCAAGGGTTATTGTATCCTCTCCCTCTCTTCGGACTTCCGATAACCCCAGAATACTCCACTTTATATGACTTAACTCTACTTCCAGTTCTGTGAGGTGATGGTCCAGCCGAATCGTACGTCGGTTGTACGTTGCCAAATACATATGTTGTTTTCGGCAGCCTTTACTCCGGGGATTCTTAGCACCCTCTGCCCCGCCGTGACCACGACCGCTGCCTTGGCCGGGAATAGCGGGGCTGCCGGGCACTGAGGGCCGTATTTTTGGCGCTGTCTCCATGGGGGATCTTGCCATTGTCACCACGCTTGGCAGGCGGGTTGGTGACCGCAGTAGGTGTTTATGTTAGACAGGGTCACGCTGCTGCCCATGCCCTGATTTTTCCCTTAGTCGCTTCTTACGACACCCGCGGGAGGATATGGAGTGATGCTATTCTAAGCCGGCATCACACGGCTTAATAAATGCGATAGTAGGTATTAATTTAGAGGTTGGCATAAACTTTCATATATTTAGAAGTCTTCAATGGATATTGAAAACATAACTTTTCCATGAAGGGTCGTGACTGTCATAGCTCCTGTATCTAATCTTTATGAGATTAAATACAATAATTTTTGAATAAAACGTATAAACATTTGAACGCAGCGGGATTCGAACCCGCGTCTCTTGGATACCGTCGTGTTGGTCTGACCACTAAGCCATACGTCGAAATTCTTATACGTTTTGTTACAGCTTATTTATGTTATTAGCAACTTTTTTTTTAAATGTTTTCTAATCCTAAGTGTGGAATAACTCTTTAAAAATAGTGAATATTAAGTACAACAAATCAAGTCAAAATCAAATTTAAATAATATCATTCCCAAATAAGAAGTTACATAGTTAATTTTTTGAACTTCAAGTAATTTACCACCAGTTCACTAAAGTTAACGCCTCAGACCTGAGAAGGACCGACTCGAGAAACACAGCGGGACTTTTTTTATTTTCTAAATGCCAAATATTTACATATTATTATTGTTTTTAATGACAATTGTAACTTTGAAATAGATTGGATCGATTTCATTCTCAAAGTGTGTTATCATTTGTGAAAACATTTTTTTTAGCTTCACGCTTTTATCCCGCTTAGCAGGATAGACAGAAAGTACCTAGTGTCAAGACACTCCGTACTTTGCTTTCCACCGAATTCGAGACATTGCGTGTTGAGTGGTGGAACTCAACGCCACACTTTGTTTTTTACCAGAGCGAGAAAGTGAAAATAATTTAAATATAATCACTCCCCTGAGTGGGGATCGAACCCACAACCGATCGCGTTTACAGTCAGACGCTATCCCACTGCGCCACGATCGGCGCATGAAAACCTTAATATGTTATTAACCTTAAAGCTTCTGTCTATTTCAGATGATTACAAAATAATTGATTTGAATAAATTTATTAAAAGTACCATTGGAACAGAGGAACAGAGCCCTCTTTCCTTCCTTTCCTCCTTTACCTCTGGTCCTTCCTTACTTTCTTCCCTCCTCCCACAGGTCTCACTGTAAAGACCAACATGGTCAACAGCATTAGCTCAAGTTCCAAAAATATCATTAGAAGCCAGTGTGCAGTTTTTCTTAGGTTATCTAGTTGGATCCATAGGAGTCGTGGGTTCATATCAGATATGCTTTGTTGATAAGTTTGGAAATTCCAAAAAAAATAATAATTTTATGAAATAAACTGAAAGTTAAAAATATATTGATTTTGTGCAATAAATACCAATACTGTTACCAAATAGAGTTTGAAAAATGAAAATTTCATAGAAAATTTATTTTGAAATCTATGTGTATTTTAATAATGTATACAAATATTATATGCAAGAATATTTTCTATGTTAACAATTTCAGCGCTTTAAATACCTGTCTTGATAAGACTCTAAGAAAGGCGTCAAAAGGAATTTCTTGTAAAGATGGAAAATTGAAGGTAGTTTAGTCTTTAACCTGCATTTTAATAGTTTATTTTAAATATACCGTAATTTTAAGAAGTTTATTTTTCAAATATAAAGTATAAATCTAATCTGAAATTGTGATTTGTGTTGATTTTGATATATTAAAAACTTAAATTACTGTAATTCATATCTATAAAATGAATGAAATAAAAGAAAGTAATAATTACTATTGAGGCCGGTCGTGGCGCAATGTGAGAGCGTCTGACCTGTAAATGCGATCGGTTGTGGGTTCGATTCCCACTGGGGGGAGTGATTATATTTAAATTATTGTCTCTAGTAAAGACAAAGTGCGGCGTTGAGTTCCACCAATCAACACGCAATGTCTCGAATTCGGTGGAAAGCGAAGTACGGAGTGTGTTGACACTAGGTACTTTCTGTCTACTCTGCTATGCGGGATAAAAGCGTGAAGCTAAAAAAAATTAAAATTTTTGTCTATCTGTTGGTCTGTTTGTTCCGGTTAATTTGGAATGGCTTAGCCAATTATAATGAAACTTTTACTAGCAGATATCTAATGTAATAAGGAGTAGCTACTTTAGTTTTAGAATTATACAAGGAAATGTTAATCTACTCGCATAAAGAAGAAGCAAGAACAAAATAACAAGAATCATGTACACAATGAATAATCTCTTGTCTTCAATTAATTTTAAATACAATTAATTTTAATTGAGATCTTAAAATTAAGAACAAAATAAGAGCTTTAAGTCGTTTTATGGGATAGTTTACACGTATTAACGTTTGTTCCTTTGATGACCCAGCTTTAAGTGTAGTAAATATAACTGTCTATTTACGTTATTTAGTTAATACATACATACGTACATAATATATATATATATATATATATATATATATATATATATATATATATATATATATATATATATATATATATATATATATATATATATTAAATTAATATTTCGCGCAAAATCTCAACGGATATGTTACACGTCGTTATGAAAAACACATTTATTTTATACGTTGCGTTAATATACACAACATATATACATGTTGTGTTATAAATAATTCATAATGCATTGGTATTTTGTGTAATAAACACAATGTGTTTTGTTTTATTTACACAAACAGCAAACTTGTATGTGTAAAAACAGTTTGTGTACTAAAACTACGTAAATAGCGAACATTATCTGTTTCAGACTTAAATTATTTTTTATACATATTCATAAATAATTCATAATATATAGCGAAAAAACTGTCAAACCATCCTATAACAGTATTAAAGCTAACAATGAGTAGCCAGTACATTAATTGCAGGGCTAATAAGGACTACCGTTTGCCCGTCTCCTTACTGCCAAACAATCTACGCTGGTTGAAACTAAATCTACCGAAATTAAACGAAATAGAAAAGAGGTGATATTTGATTTTTAACACTTAGCTCTCCCAACCCACTCTCCTATATTCCTCTAGTAGCATGGAGACGACATTACATTATTTAGGTATATTAATTTGGTTATATAAAATAATATTTTAATAATTCGTTTAATTTAATAACACGTTATACAATCGATTATTATACATCGTTATACAATTGCGTTATTTAAAATATCGAACGTTCGAACTGTACAGGTTCGTTCCGCTTACTCCCGCTTAGAGGCATGACACCACTCTCCTAAATAGTTTTTCACGTAGAGTTTCACGATTTATTCATGTTTGGCAAAACGTTTGGCATGCTGAAATTTAATAAGAAATTTGATAATTTTGAACACATTTTAAATTAAACTATTTTATTTTAAATGGATTAATCGCGTATATTTTGGTATTCGAAAACACATTTTCGGACAACTGACATTTCGAACTATTTACAGTAGTCCTTGGTCACAGGTAAACTGAGGTGGCATTGGCACAGTCTACCAAAATATACGCGATTAATCCGTTTAAAATAGTTTCATTTAAAATGCTGAAATTTATCTAAGGCGGTACGATTAAATGAAGTTTTTGAACAAATAATTTTTATTAAAAAAAAATAAGTCAATTTGGTATCAAATATCTATAGCTAAAAAATATCTTGTTTATATGCAAAATTAATTATTGGTACAATGATTTAAATATACGAGTAATATGAGGATAATTTAACACAATTGTAATTCATAAACACAAGAGCTTCGTCTAGTTGTTTGGACATGACAATGTCAGTATTGTCAGTCACATCAGCTGTTCAACTGACAATAATTGCTTTATTTTATATAAACCCTAATATATAATGCGTGTAATTGATTTCTATGACAACCTTGTGGTTAAGTGATTTCCTTCTCCGTTTTCTACCATTTTGGGAGACTTATTCACTTTACTTTACTTTCACTTTAAGTAGCTTCGTTCCAGCCCTTATATCTCGTATGAAGAGTCAAAAGCAAACACTTCATTTAATTGTACGATATTTTTAATACGTATAAGAATTAAAATTGTACTGAGATTTTTTACGGTTTTTTATGGGATTCTAATGTATTTTTTTCAAATAGGTATTTATGTATGAAAAAATCGGTAACATACTTAGCACTTTTCCGTTTATATATTTTGGTTGTGTTGAACGCATTTTAGTAAAGTGACTTTGAATGTAGGTTTCCATTAGAAAAGTATGAAATAAGCTAAATTAAAACCTTATTAGTGGGGACCAGTTCTCTAGAGAGTTCTGGCAAAAGACGATATTAAGTTATACAATTACAAAATAATTTCTTTTGTTTTTGAAATTAATGTATAAAAAGTCAATTATTTTCTTTGTCTATTTCCATTTGTTTTATTTGGTTGGTTGGTTTGGTTTTCTAAAATATATTTTTAAACCGGACCGGACGAGTACAGTAGTTGTAGTCACATGTAGACTGAGGTGGCATTACTGCCAGTTGATACACACAATTTGAATACAATTTGTGTCAAAATGTTGAGGCTGGTCGTGGCGCTGTGGAACAGCGTCTGCTTTGTCACGCTCTGGTGAGGCAAAGCGCGGCGTTGAGTTCCGCATGAAACCCAATATTTCAAATTTGGCGGAAAGCGACGTACGGAGTGTCTTGACACTAGGTACTTCCTTGTTTTCTGTTTACCCTGCTATACGGAATAAAAGTGTGAAGTTGTAAAAAAAGTAAGCAAAACACAGAACAATATATATTGGGTGTAGTAATTATTTTACAAAGCCAATGTGTTTGTAATGAACTATTATGAAAAAAAAATTTAATTTCACACTTATCCGTGTGTATTATCGAAAAACACATCAAAAATTATTCTTTACACATTAAATTCATTTAAAATTATTACATTTATATATAAAATGTTGCCTTAAAGTCGATTTACTAAAATGCGTTACTTTTCTATAATGATAAGCGTTTTTTTGTAAGAGCTCGCACTTAGGATTAAATAAGTATTAAATTCTCATATAAAAAATTGAACGGAGCGGGTCTTGAACTGACTTCCTTTGGCCATTGTTGTTTTTTTCCAACTAAGCAATAACTAATCCGAGGCCAACTAATTTCAATTTTTTATGATATATGATTTATTTGAAAGAGGGACCTCGTTGCTGCACGACGCTTTCAATCGTTCGTATTGTTTTATTATATATAAGACCCAATTGTTTCTGCAAACAATTTCTTAACTTTGCCCAACTCGAAGAACGGCATGTTACCAACGTCTTTGATTAATTAACTTTCAGGGTGATTGTGTAAATTTTCCATAACAATAGCCATGGGAATATTCTCAATTATTGATTCTATGG
Organism: Dryadula phaetusa; assembly: GCA_032432895.1. Lineage (NCBI taxonomy): Eukaryota > Metazoa > Arthropoda > Insecta > Lepidoptera > Nymphalidae > Dryadula > Dryadula phaetusa. The sequence goes on from JAOYRS010000002.1 coordinate 1,274,045, forward strand.
GTGTTTCTATGTAGATCTGTATATATATATTTGTTTTGAAGTATACCTTTTTTGGTTTAAAAAAAAAATCGTGTAAAAATCGTAACGAGATTTCAAAGCGATCATGTACATGTATGGTTTCTGGGATCTTTTTTTTATTTTCTTAGTTACCTCTTTCTTTTCTACATTAACCGGGGAGTGTGCAATTGGATAGGATTTCGCGAAATCCCAACAGAAACGGTAAAAGCAAGTTTAATACGAAATGTAAAACACAATTCGTCTACTGGACTACGCTAGCTTGAAGCTTCAATGTGAACCTAAATTTAATATAAATGCAATTTACGGTACTTTGATAACAGCGCTCCGATGTGAGTTATGTACTCAACTATGTTCTCACAATGTTCCCAACTGTATGCAGCCCACTATTCTAGTAGCTTATCAAATTCATATTACCCTAACACTTCGAAACTAACTTTTGGATGTTTATCTTTTATTATCTAATATAAACGTTTTCTTTCCTTAACGCTAAATTGTATTAACATTCACATTAACATTGTCTTGTATTAGAACGAGCATGTTTTTCCCATTTAGTACGCATGATGATGAAGACAGCACGGATAAGCCCCATCATTACCACGTGCTGGAGGCACCAACGGCAGATCCGGCTGAATCCATATATGGCGTTGCCCTGTTGGCGGCAGTGGGCGCGGCCCTTACAATGGCGATTGTAGGGTTCGTCTTCGGGTGGTATACGTGAGTACACTCAACTATAAAAGTAATAAAAAAATAATTATTTTAACATATTTTCTACTTTTTTTTTTAGGTTTTTCTAGATCTTCATAGGTAAGTAATGAATGTTTTTTTTTATAATTTAGTTAGTTTTATACAGGGTAAGGTGGTTCCTGATTTGGGCAATACCCTGAATAGGTTTGTACAAACGTTTCGTAGTCATTTGACAGGTAAATGCTGCAGATGAAGACCGACGTCCAAGGAGTCCGAATTTGATTACTTCAAATAATTCACTTAACAAAGCACCATACAATTTTAAACGTAATACTAACAACATTTTTAACTTATAATTTATTTTATTATATTTACAACAGTTTTTCCTTTATTTTTTTTTAAGTTATTCTCTGAAGTTATAACGTATTTAGTATAATAGATGGCTTGATCCTGTCCGCTGGTTCCATATTAATTATACATTTTACAAGGCTATATATATTGGAAGCTTTGGTATAAGATTTTACGAAATTCATATGTAGTTACTGAAATTTAATTTAATAAAATTAATAGTTACAATAGCTTCACGCTTTTTATTACGCATAGCAGGGTAGATAGAAAATACCTAGTGTCAAGACACTCCGTACTTCGCTTTCCACCGAATTCGAGACATTGGGGACAGTTTAAGGTTAAATATACATATGTAATATTAAAGCAACTTTTTTATAAGTCATTAATAAAATTCTGTTGAAATTATAGACCAATGAAATGAACAAGCAGACCAATACTGTTACCATTTAACACGCAATGTCTCGCTTTCGGGCGAGATCAGTCAACGGAGTGTCTGGACACTTTGTTGTCTTTGACTACCCTGCTATGCGGGGTAAATTATTATTGAAACAATCTTTGTTCAGAATTAGTCAGCACGGGTGACTGACATGACTGACAAGGCATTGTTTTTTTTAATTTAGGCCTCTTTAACGCGGATATGTTTGTTTCTTTCCCAATTTCAAGGGGATAATCATAATCAATATGTTTTACAAAAAAGAAAATAGAGAATTCGTTGGTAAGATACTCCGTTCTCTTTTTTCCACTCATGTCAGATATATTGTACATAATTATTTATCGGAACCTAACTCCGTGATTTGTCTAAATATATACTGAAGTAATAAACATGTCGCAGTACTTTATTGTAATAGAAAAATAAAATATCTATGAAGTCCACATTTTTTTAATAGGAAATTACGTACAATAATCAAATGTCATGGCATTTGTGAGTATGACGAACGAATGGTCTTCAATTGATTTGACAACCAGTTGTTGGTGTTCATTTATATTTTATATAATAATGAGATAATGATTGGACGTAAGGCAATTTGTATTGCGTTCGAATAGTATCTTACTCTAAAAGCGTTGGTGGTGATTTATTTAATGACTTTGACGTCATCATCATCTTCATCATCATCAGCCGGCAGGCATCCGTTGCTGGACATAGACCTCCTTTATAGCGTGCCAGTTGGGACGGCTGCATGCCTCCCGCATCCAAAGACTACTTACAATACTGACGAGGTCGCCGCTCCACCTTATGAGGTTTATGAGCGAGGTGGCCCCTCGCTCATAAACGTTACTCCTTATACTTATTAATTTATTGCATACACTTTACAATTCATCTTCTTTCGTCTAATTAGACTGAACACAATGAGCAGATTTTTTTCAGTCTCATAACAAAGATCTTTCCTATTGAATTCTTCATAAGTCCTAAAGACTATCTTATCTTAAACTTATTCAAGCGTAAATATATATATTTCTTATTTTTCTATAATTTCTAGAACCAGCCAATATAATCACCTCAGCTCTGAGCCCGTAATAGGGTTACCTTAAAGCAAACTATTTTTTTTTCAATAATCGTTGCGTATCTTCTACTCTGTCTTACTGCTTGCCTCACTAATGCATCTTGTTGATATTGCAATCCAAGGAGGTATCTGAGGCCTATACTGACATTATAAGAGACTTGTTTGACGATTCTGCTTCAATGAGTAGGACTCCTAATGGCGATACCAAATCCTTTCCGATTACGGTAGGGTCTCACCAAGGCTCGGCTCTTAACTCATTTTAATTCAATGTAGTGCGGGATTCTGTGGTGACTTATATCCATCACCACCTTCCATGGCTGATGGTATATACCGATGACGTAGCTGGCTTATTAAATTGAAGCAAAGAATGAAGCCTCTTGGAGAGTACACTTAAGGCTGTCTTAAACTAAATCGATTGAAGACCGGGTACATGGCTTGCGCGAGCCTGGACTCTGGTACTATCCACATAGATCTTTAACCATTCGTTAATTCAGAGAAGTCCAGTTCAGGTACATTGGACCTGTTTTACACTAGTAAGAGCACAATCGGCGCTTCTTGGGTGTGAGGTCACAGACGTGATCTGCGGCCGCAGAAAATCGACTAAGCTCAAGGAACTGATATATAAGAACATTATCCGACTAGTTCTCTTATACGGCTGCGGACGTTGACAGGAGCTTAACGTTACGCAAATGAAGATACCAGAGTTGTATCGTAGCGTAACGAGGACTGACCGTATACGTAACGCATTCAATCCAGGTAGTCTTGGAGTCCGTAACGAGTCTGTGACGTACATGGTCACATTGCGCGCCGGCCTGGAAACTACGTTGAAAAGCAATATCTTGATATATCTGTCCTTGAAGTTAGACCCCCCGGACGCCCAAAGGACCGATGGCTGGATGCTGTGAAACAGGTCATGAGCCAATAGACTAACCACGGAGAATGTGAACAATCGTGCACAATGCAGCAGACTCTAGTCAAATGCCAGGGCTAATTGGAACCAGTAGGAAAGCCATCTTTTCTATATTTTTTTCTAGAAAAAAAAAACAAAACTAAATTACTAACTAAATTAATTTTTAATCACATTAATGAAATTTTTTGGGTGCTATTTTCATTAGAACGCTTAATTGCTTGTTTTGATAATTGGCAACTAACAGAGGGAGTACAAAATTGGGTCACATTAAGAACAGCAGGTATATTTTCTTATTTATTATATTTTGTTCTTTTAATTTCTAAACGCTTTTTTATATAATAAATAATTATTGGCTGTAAATAGAGATTACGATGAAACCATATTTTCAATAAAACCAATCAGATAATCCATAATCATGAGCATTCTTAATATAACAATTACTTTCCCATTATTATTATAAAGTCAGTTTCAAGCTTCTAGCTTCTTCATTTCATTATTTGAAATGCACATTCCTTGTAACTGTATATAGCTTGGATTTAGACTCATCGTTTTTCCATAATTCACCAATTGGAAGGACAGACAGACGGACAGATGGTAGCTTTTATTACAAATTTCAAACATAACATCGGCATTAAAGCCTATTCCTCTAGAAATATTAGTTTATTAACGTAGACTGTGCTCTACAAGTCATGTAAGAAGTTTTAAAATTAAAATCTAACTTAACTTAACCGCGATGTATTTTGTTGTTTGTACGTTTCACGATTTGAAATACATACAAAAGTGGAGAATATGTACAAAAAACACTTACATCCCGAAATTTTGACATTTATTTCATAATTAGGAACATTGATGAATTTCTAAGGCTATCAAGGAAGGCGAAGGCCGCCGCTGATGTGGACTACCCAGCTTACGGAGTCACTGGGCCTACTGTCGACCTAACGGGCGACAGGAAGCTAGCACAGTCCGCCCACATGTATCATTACCAACATCAAAAGCAACAGATCATTGCTATGGAAAGGTAAGTCGCGGGTTGACCTTGAGGCGTCATGTAATGTAATGCAGTAGAATACGTAGTTTGTTTCAAGATTCGCTGAAGAGAATTCAAGATAATTTGTTAACGTATATCAAATGTAGAAACTGAACATTGACTATTGAAGAAATGCATCGCCCTCGTCTGTTTGTATTAATAATTTATTTATTTTAAATTGTGGACACAGAACTATAATAGATATTAGTTGCTAATCAACCAGAATGAGCCAGAAGTTTAAAAAATCTGAAAATTAACATTAACATTGTTATTATCATATTTTCTTTACAATGTTTCCTTTCATTTTTCTTTGTAGGTAGATAGAATATAATTAGTAAATACAAAGTATGACATTTTTAAATGGTAAATCCAAAATATATTTTTGATTTCTGTATTCGTGGCTTCACGCTTTTATCCCGCATAGCAGGGTAGACAGAAAGTATCTAATGTACTTCACATTCCGCCGAATTCGAGACATTGCGTGTTGAGTGGTGGAACTCAACGCCGCACTTTGGAAGGAAGTGAAAATAATTTAAATATAACTACTCCCCTGAGTGGAGATCGAACCCATAATCGATCGCGTTTACAGTCACACTCTGTCGACGATCTTAATTTTAGACTTTATATATTATTTGATTCTGATATACTTTTTTCGTACTATATATATATATATATATATATATATATATATATATATATATATATATATATATATATATAATATTTATTTGTATAGAAACGGAATGGAACGCAATGGCTCAGTATCTGACGCGGAATCGGACGATGAAAACGAAGAAGGCGATTATACGGTGTATGAATGTCCTGGATTTGCGACGGTCAGTGTTTAGTTTTTTTTTTAATTATTTTTTTATCTGAAAATTTTTTTTACAGGCACTTTTCTAGCTTTTCAAGCAATTTCCACTAATTTTCAATGTTATAATAAATAATTTGTTAGTTTCAGGTGTACAGAATAATTACGCTTTAACGTATGTGTCTATTTATCATATCGAAATTGTATTGTTTTATAAGGATCGCTTAGGATTATAATAATTAGCTTAATTCTATGTTAATGTGAATCAGACGGCTCCTTTTAGCGTCTTCTCATTTTTATATACAAAATTGTGTTTACTTATACGGATATCATAGTCCTGAGCGAATTTGTATGAAATATTTCTTTATATATTTACACATTGCATTATTATTAACAAACGCTTATTATGCAAATGATTGCGCTTGTATTGCATTAAGAACCATACTATATGCCATGAATGTCAGTCTGATATGATACGATTGGAAATTTAAGGTATATATTTCTTAAGCTATATGTAAAAGTTTAGGTCAATGTAAGTCTTGGGTCAGTATAAAGTGAGTCAGGTCAGTTAAAGTCAGAGTACAACGAAAAGTGACTTAGTTTTTCTTTTTCATTTCATATTACAAATATTACCTAATTGGTTAATAGTGAAAGAAGCACAGCGGGGAAAATATTTAAAAATTATAAACATTCCCCAAAGTTGGAATCGAACCCACAACTCGTCACCATGACACGATGTTGTCAAATCACATATAATATTATGTTCAATAATCATGATTTATTTCAATTTTTTTTTAATTGGATGCAGCTGTCCAGACTTTGTGTGGTATTGTACACAATTTCATATATAAAGTAATTGTTATTTTGGATGAATGGTTTGATGTATCTTTAAATATTGTGAAGGGAAACATATATTTTTTTCTGATTCTTTGGAAGCCCTGTGGGTTTGTAAATGTGGGCCAATATTTTCGTGGCAACTCAAGGGAGTTTATCTTAATTTTTTTAACATCGCAGAATTTGAAATTACGTCTTTTGGTTGGCTTCCAGGAAATGCCTTTCGAAAGACCAACGTGGAAAGGCCCATTGTGGTCATGTTTAGTTATTAATTTAAACTTGTATTAAACTTGTTTGCTTTGTGCTTATTTCACACATGGTGTATTTTATCCAAACTATACAGATTTAACGCATTGATCATTAGGTAACTTAAAACCAAACTATTGGTATAGAACGATAATACTGATTGCTGGCATGTTGACCTGCCCCTTAGTTAAGTATGTATTTTTGTATTGAAATATGTAGAGCTAACAAGACTTTGAGAAAATTAATATTAGTAAAAAATTAAATATAGTTTTTATAATGATTTCCAAAGATGTCAAGGTGTTTTTTTTCTCAAAATCTTACGAATGGGCTCGGAAACCAGTATGATGTAGGTATTTTGATATATTGATAATGGACCCTTTAATGTGAATACGCATGTCGCTGTGAATACTAGACATCGAATTATATTCATTTGCCCAAATATCTGGAAGCGACGTCTCTAGTGTGGAACTAGATATCTCTAGCAGAAGACGTTCAGTACATTGGCATATATATATATATATATATATATATATATATATATATATATATATATATAAGTGCACCTTTACAAAGTGTATATAATACGATGTCTATTTACCATTTAAATTTCTTATCTAAAATCAAATTGTCCTTACAGACCGGTGACATGGAAGTCAAGAATCCACTTTTCAAGGACGATAACACCCCTGCAACGCCAAAGTCCGACACAAAAGCGCAGCCTCGAGAATAATCGCTACCCCTTCGCCGAGTAGGCGACCCCAGATTTCTTGCTAATCTGCTTTCACCATTCTTCTTCTTCAGACACTTTGGAACACCTAGCTTCTTTATCCGTTTGATCTCACGCAGTCATTACTACTAAACTGTAAAGTGATAACCTATTGTGCGATTATTAAAACTGCGGGACAAAAATTTGAACATTATAAATGAAATTGATCACGACATACCAATTTAGTTGTAAAATAAGAATTCGGATTGAATTTGGACGACCGGAAGTGTTTATGGTAATGTTTTTCTATTGGTACATAAACGGTGGAAAGGCATTTACGTTGAGCGACTTCCGTTTATATTTGAAATCTTTCCATTGCAACGGAAAAATACACTGTCAAAAATAAAAAGATCCGTTACATATTGAAGTAAATAATACAACAATACAAATAACCTATGGGCATAACATGGTGTATTTTTCTTCGCTTTGGAAGGAAACGGATATGCGTAATATAGTTAATTGATAATAAATGTTTTATTTAACGGATTAAATGATAAAATAATTTTAAAAAAAATTGATTGGCATTAAAGAAATAGCTTGGATACGATGACGATATGATAACAATAGAATGGCGATGATACTGACGGTAAAAAGGTCAATTTATGCTAATTTATAATAGAAAATTGAAATTTTAAGTCTTTAGGCTAGGACGAGCGGCCTATGTATACCTTGGCCTGCTATATCGAGGTGAGGACACCCATGAAATTGGAATTACAGGTTATTTACATATATAGTGTATTCATATAATGTATAAGCTTTCGGCTTAAAGACAATTGCAACTTAAGAAGTTGTATGGATCAACTGTGTTTAATTAAATAGTTCTATAGAGGACACTATATATTTTGATGTATATTTAAATTTTTACATTTCAAAAAATATCATATTGAATGAAATATAAAATTATTATTACAGTATAAGAGAAATGATATTTATCTATGAATATTTATCGGATTTAGATATTTTGATGTATTTTTTTTTTAATTTTGAATCTAATTTTTTTGTATATATATATATATATATATATATATATATATATATATATATATATATATACACCAGAGATATACATATCTTCGAGAATTCTTCGCACAATATTATTGAGATATACAACAAACAACCCGCTAACACAAGTCGACTGCGTTAATACTAATTGGACACTATACCAAAAATTATCTACATCTAATTAATTTTCCTTCCTAGCGGATATTTGAGGTAAAAATATGAAGTTAAACATTAAATTAAAATAGGCATTTTTAATGATAAGCGTAATATCTCATATTTAACCGTTATCGATATTTAAAAAAAAAAACAAAAAATAATACAAAAACACACAAAAAACGACAAAAACACACTTAGAATTAGTTTACGTTTTTCAATGTCCTAACATAGTGGAGTATGTCATAGAGTGTCTAACACTACACGGTTTTTAGATTTAGTTAGTTGCCATTTTTTTTTGTTTAGTTTTCTCTCATAATTTAGTTATATTTAGTTGACTAAATATTTATTTATGTTGTTTTTGCTGGATTGTATAGTTATTTAAGATGCGTTTAAAGGAAGGGTGCAACCCAACTAGTTGTTAAAAATTTTGTTGCATTACATTAATTTAGCAAGAGAAACATTCGACGTGTGTACAAATATGATTATAGCATCTATCATGGTACAAACACAGTTGATGTTTCATTTGCATTATAATTTACATATAAACACATAATTATCAGCATTTGATGATCTCACCCTACCATATAGTACAAACACAAAAAAAAAATATTGTATATACATTTCTATGTATGGTATGGTATTATATATATATATATATATATATATATATATATATATATATATATATATATATATATATATATATATATATATTATTTTAAAATAATTGAACACCAAAGATTTTCGTGACACATTTCCATTAAATAGTCTTTAAGATTTAAAACTAAATTAGGTATAAGAGAATTGCATCTTATTATACTTTATGGCTTTCTTTCGATGTTGTGCAATAGTTATTAAGTAAATATATAATAATAAATGCAATTTAAAAATTATATATATTGTGTTTTATTTCTCTTTCTATATATTTCTGTATGTTTTGTTTTTATTTTGTATTTTTTCAAATATTTCATTTCAAAGGCCTTTAAAACATATAATTGGATCTTATACAAATGTGGTTAATAATATAGAATAGTTTCAAATCGATACTCTAACATCGTCTAGACGTCTAACGAACTTTACTCACATCTAAGGATTATGTATAGAATTTTAATTTTGATACTCTGTAGCGCAGTGGGACAAGGTCTTGCTGTATTTGATGGAGGAGGGTTCGTTTCTGCGCGTGGAAATACTTGAATTAAACAATATTTTATTGCAAAATTAAAATATTCGTTAGATGAAATAAGCTAGAAGTATTTCAGAATATTTATAGAATATAGAATAAAACCGGTGAGAAACTCAAGTGTCATTCTTAAGACCCATTTTTATAAGGAGCGTCTAGCTAAAAGAAATTAATGGAAAGGGATGAACTATACTACAACTACCTAGAAACAACCTAGAATTGATAGTTCCGACTTTTAATATTAATTCCAAAGGGTTTATTACCTATTTGATTAAAACATAATTGATTTGATTGCCTAAATATTTAAAATTACTTGCACTTCCGCTCTGGTAAGACAATAGGCGGCGTTGATTTCCGCCACTCAATACGCAATGTCTCTAATTCGGCGGAAAACAAAGTATGGAGTGTCTTGACACTAGGCAAATTCTGTCTATCCTATTCTGGCTATGCGGGATCAATGGGGAAAGCAAAAAAACAGTATTAAATATGAAAATGTCATAAATTAGTAGTATTTTTAGCTTCACGCGGCCGGAGCGCTGTAAATATGTGAAATGTTAAAACACTACGTTTCTCCGCTCTCCGTTTTACCTGGCTTTGGTATTAATGATAAAATTATACATACGAGGATATATTTTATGATACATTTTTAGAAAACGTATAAAAATTTGAACGCAGCGGGATTCGAATCCGCGCCTCGTGGAAACGCTCTGATGAAATTGCCTAGCGTTTCTAATACTTATATACTTTCAAATGAATCTTTTTGGCCGCAAGAAAAATAAAAAGTAAGGAATATTGCAAATATATATATATATATATATATATATATATATATATATATATATATATTTATATATTGAAATCAAAGGTGTTCCGTCCCAGATATAACGGAAATAGTATTATATTTTTTCTGTAAGTCTTTTATTAGTTTCACGCTTTTCATCCCGCATAGCAGGGTAGACAGAAAGCACCTAGTGTCAAGACATTCTATACTTCGCTTTCCGCCAAATTCGAGACATTGCGTGTTGAGTGGTGGAACTCAACGCCGTAATATGTCTTGTCGCACTTTAAGTAAGTCTTGGTTATTATAATTATTATATTAGTACGAGCTGTGGCTGCGATATCATCTGTTATCAATCATCTCTTTATCGTTATTTTATAATTCTAAACAGCCTAAGTTGCTTCTTATTACGTCAACTATTTTTAAAAGCTCCATTAAAGTCGGTCCACCCGTTGCAGAGATAAGCCTGAACAAACAGACAGACAGACGCAAAATGTAAAAAATGTTATTTTGGTATATGTACACACATGAATCTTTTTTATGATCGCTACTATAAGGTAAGGTGCGGCGTTGAGTTCCGCATGTCAACAGGCAATGTTTCGTTTTTGATTTTTAAAGTATATTTTTTAATATAATTACGAATATATATATATATATATATATATATATATATATATAACCATAGTTGTCTTAACATTACTTTGAATTCACGTAAAATACTTCCTAAGACTACTTTCATCGACTGAGTTTAGTGCCATCTATTTTCTCTACGTCGTATTGCTTTGTAATTGAAATTATGTCATCAAGATATTTACTTTCAATTCTAACTAATTTCTGTATTAACAACTAGATGTCGTTATATACCTATATACTTATATACCTATACATCTTTATACCTATATATCTTTATACCTATATATCTTTATACCTATATTTTTTTTAGCTTCACGCTTTTATCCCGCATAGCAGGATAAACAGAAAGTACCTAGTGTCAAGACACTCCGTACTTCTCTTTCCACCGAATTTGAGACATTGCGTGTTGAGTGGTGGAACTCAACGCCGCACTTTGTCGTTTGACCAGAGCGAGGAAGTGAAAATAATTTAAATATATACCTATATATCTTATATACCTATATCATAATCCCCTTCACAGTAATATAGTTGAAAATGATTTAATTAACTTTTTTTTAACAAATTATATTTAATTTCGGAATAAAATCATATAAATATATATATATATATATATATATATATATATATATATATATATATATATATATATATAAGACAAGCAGTATAAATTGACACAATATGAGGCCGGTCGTGGCGCAGTGGGACAGCGTCTGACAGGTTTTTAACTAAACAAAAAATTTTCACAAAATTTTAATATTTTAATAAAAACAATCATTATAAAGAACGTATAAATACTTAAAAAATGTAAAGTACGTATAAATACTTAAAAAATGTAAAGTACGTTTTACTTCAAAAACTGAAAATTAAATATAAATTTCATTTAAACACATCTTGTAAAGCAATATTAATAAAATAACTTCCATTATTTCTTTATGTTACCAACTCGTGGGTTTGAAGTACGGCGCCAAGCAAAACGCCTTAGATATCCCTCCACTGTAGGAAATCAGCCAGAGAGAAAAAAAATTAGATTATTCGCAGTTAAATATGTCTATATCACGAAATTACCGAATTATCTACTGGTAGAGACCTTTGGCGAGTCTATATCATACAAAAGAGATCCTCGGCTTAGTAAGAAACTCTAAAAACACCTACTGTTAATAATTACAAATTTAATTTCAACACATCTTGTAGAGCAATATTAATAAAATAAATTCTATTATTTCTTTATATTACCAACTCGTGGTTTTGAAGTACGGCGCCAAGCAAAACGCCTCAGAGATGGCTTCCCTTTACGAATTATTATGCGCAGTTAACCACGACAATATTAATACAGTATAACTACGACGGCTTTTAAAATTACCGAAATACAAGATAAAGAGCGACTGTGCTTTGTTTAATATGAATGACTAAATAAGATTTTTGATTTTCACTTGTATGTAGTAGTATTCACTGCCTCGCTCTGGTAAGACAAAATGCGGCGTTTAGTTCCACCACTCACCACCAAATATCTCGAATTCGGTGCTAAGCGATTTTAGGAGTGTCTTAACGCTGGCGTAGCATGACTTTCTATCTACCCGATAAATGTGTGAAGCTAAAAAAACTAACTAACAAAAGGTATGGGACCTGTGTCCGAATATTGTTATTAATAAGTAATTATAATAAAAAAAATAAAATTAAAACAATCAAAACAGTGAGAAACTCATATTATTTGAGTGGAAAACTAATGAGGCACTTAGTGGTGCAGTGATTGGACAAACTGTGGCGTTTAGTTACGTCATACGTACGTGACACTTGTGGCCTTTTACTTAAGACACAATTGGTTGTGACTTAAAAGCCCATTCAAAGGAATTATAATATTTAGATTATTTTAATTAACAGTCTGAGATAAGAAGAAGCTCAGCCTACACTCTGGTGATTTCAGGAAGAAATTTAAAAAGTAGTGTCTTGACACTAATTTATTTCTGACTATCCTTTTATATGGGAAAAAATAACAAGATGAAAATTATATTATATAAATAAAACAACACACAGAGACAAAAATGTATTTATTGAAAAACATAGTTGAGATATTATTGAAAATTTTAATTTTATAATAAATACTTAATTGCAGGACGTAAATATTAACACACCATGATTTACCGCTTAATACGCTACAGTTAACATATAAATACTTATAAAAGAACATAAATAGTTATAAATAGATATAAAAATTACTTATCTTTTTTTTTAGAAATACCAAATCAGTTATTTTGTTTGCTAAAATATATATTTAAAACATAAATGGAATTTTAGTTATAAATAAAATTTCTATTTATTTATATTAATCTACTCTCTTTAAATATTATGAAGCCTTGTTCTAACTATAAAAAATCTATCAGATTTTCGTTTGTATTGCTATTTGAAAATCACAGTACTTCATATTACTTAAACCGGATTAATCGCGTAAATTTTGGTATTCGAAAGTATATTTTTGAAGACCAGATTTGAACATTGTACTGTTGATTGTACAAGGAAATGACAACTCATCCGTGGTCACAGATAGACTACAAATTTCAAAGATCTAAAATCCAAAAATTATCATATAAGCGGAAAATTTTTAATACTGTGACTTGGACTTTACGCGACAAACACTTTTTTCAACCCATGGCATGTTAATATTAAGTTGAAATATATCTGAATATTCTTCATAAAATTTATGAAAATATTATATTATCGAATTTTATTAGTAACAATAATATATATGGAATATAATTATATATTTATTATCTATTTGTTATTATATATTGCCAGAATCTAAACTTTGAAATAGTGTAAAAAAAATTAAAGAGATGCTCAAAATAAATTTCGTTTCTTACATTAATTGTTTTAAATTATTTTATAAAGTTGATATTTTTTTTAATATATTCTCTACATTTCATAAATTGACAACTAATATAATAAATGGGGGTTAATCTGGTGAATTATTCAATGTTTCATAAATTGGCATGAAGTAGACATCATCAACCACTAGATTCTCTCTGAACTAAATGAGAATAGAATGGAATAGAATAGAAATAGCATATAAAATATAATAATTATCAAAGGAAATAAAATAAACATGCAAAGCAACTTCTTACGAACAATCTTTGAAAAAAAATATTAATAGAACAAGAAAGGAAATAACCTTTCAGTATAACGAAAAAAAAACATTTTCTATATTAATATATTAATATATATTTAAATTGAAACTATTTTAAACGGATTAATCGCGTATATTTTGGTATTCGAAAATACATTTTTTGTTTTTTCGTATATTCATACCATCATAGTCTACCTATGACCATGGACTATTGTAAAGTGTTCGAAATGTCAGGTAATCAGAAATGTATTTTTGAATACCAAAATATACCGAGATTAATCCGTTTAAAATATTTTCATCTTAAATATATAAAAATCAAATATCTTATTATATAATATATACGTAAACGTATATAACTTTCTGTAGTGCATACTCTACATTAGACAAAAGCTGCATTCTGATGCAGTTTTGCGGTCACGAGCCTCGCGGTATTCACAGTTACTAAAATGTTCCATTTTTTTATTTTTAACTTGTCCTTTATTTTCTGGAACAGGCAGAGGGGCATCTATAGACGTCATAACGCGCTTTACGCTTTATGCTTTCTGAGTTTCTCTATAATATTATGAATGCGTGGATCTAAAGTGTAACGGATAATCGTGATAATTGGATTTTGATAAAAAATATCGGATTTTGATAAATAATGATAAAAAATTAAATTGCATTTTATAAAATATAATAAAATATAGCGTTATTATTGTAAAAAATCCAGATTAACCCCAAATTTGAATATAAAATGAGACCCCAGTGTCGAAAATATATTGAAATCTTAATTAATAAAAGAAAAAAAAACCGTCAATATATTCTAGTTACGTTAAAACTATTCACCTCACCTTAGAGCTACTAAGAAAATCTAGATCTAAAATATGCTAATCTAGAAATTCTTTACACATATATAATTCTGCCTAATAATAGCAAAAATTTTGGTGTACTATATTTGAACAATTTAGAATATCGTTGATTACCAACATTATATTATTAATTTTCAACAATACACACTACTTTATACAACAATGTCAACAAGAAATCGCTATTTCAGTATGAAAGTGTCCTAACTTAAAATTTAAAATTTTCAAGAAATCCCCATACAATGATAATATTTTCAGTTAGACCACTTTGATACTGAAAAAGGCATTATTATACATAGAATTCGAGACGTACATGATTATGGGTTAAATTGACTATAAAATGCAAATTTCTAAATTATTGCTTGTAAATGAAGCTTCTAGACTACATTTAAGGTTTTATAGTATTTTTTTTTTTAATTTCAATTTTTTTTTTAATTTTAATTATAACATATTTTGTACGCGACGCGGCAGGCGGTGATAAACAGTGGCAGTATATTGGCATTATTCGTTTAGTTTTATTTATCCTCCAAAATTAGCTTAATGTAAAATTAAATTATTTTATTTTCTCTCTTTTCGTCAGTTACGTCAGTCGGTTTGGGTTGACTGACAGGTTTCTTTTATATATGAAGGTATATGTTAAAAAAAAACTTAGATTTAAATCAACGTTATGTCAATTAGCCTTTAATATATCTAGTTAATTACAGTTAAACGCTAATTGACGTCTCAAAGTATGAATTATAAAATTAAGTTGTAAATAAATATTATGTTTTTTTTTTGTTTATTCGTCGATTTTTTTATATCTCTTTATTCTTTATAATATCAATATAATAACAGTTCATTTATCATAAAATTTCATTTATAATATAATCTTTTCATAGCAAAGTAATATCTACGTATATATAATTTTGTATGTACTTTTACACCTGTCGCCGCATATCTAGCGGAACGAATGTATGTATCTACTGTATATATATATATATATATATATATATATATATATATATATATATATATAGAGCTGTATATCTATATATAGAACTATTTTTATATAGAACCATATATATATATTGATAATCGTATTAAACTGCTCTAAACTATTTTTGAACAAAAAAAGCATATTTTATAAGGCAGTTATTGATGACAGCCATAATGTGTTTAATATTTCACCTCTGTTTGCTAAGTTCCTTTTAATTTACACAACACTTTACTAGTTCTGTCTCTTTCTATTCCATTAAACAAGAAAGAGATGGTTGCGTAGATTATATCTCTAACAAATCAAAAGGACCTTACAATACATTTGTGAAACACGGTCTTATTTTATAATCTAGCAAAGTACTATTGATTGTGTGTAAAGAGCCTACAATATTTAGAAACATATATCAGTAATTTGAAAATTATTTATTATTATACTTGAAAATAGTTACTTTTCAAATATATCTAGATATAATGTAATTATGAATAAAAAAAAAATTAATACAATCATATTGTTTAAACTAATATTTGTCATATATCATATTGTTTAAACTAATATTTGTCATATATCCATATGACATGACTAAATTGGTACCAAATGTTCTTAGCAACGTAATCTAGCTAACTAAAGTTTGAATTAGCTTCAAATTATAACTACAGCAGCTCGCGAAGGGCACTTAATTGTTAAAATTCATAACACTACATTAAATAACAGAACTATATACAAAATTAAGGTAAATATATGTAAATTATGAATAAATGTAAATGTACAATAAATAAATGTAAACATATATAATAAATGAATGTAAATTCTTATAAATATATTGAAAATTTTACACAATCATTTATAATATTAGAAATGTATATTTAAAATTTTTTTTCAAGGATTATATGAGTAATCCGAATTTAATATATATTCATAATAAGCATATTTATATAGAAAAATTATTAAAATACGCTAGCGAGGTAAATTATAATCGTAGATAATTTGCCTGAATTTTTTTATTTTTTCCCTATATTCTCTCTCCAGGTGTACTTAACGGAAATTCCAATAAGTATGGGCGATTGTTTAATTAATTCGTATATATTCATTAATATCAAGTTCAAAGCACAGTAACACCTTTACTTTTAATTGTAAAATTTAATGTTAGTTAAAAGTTAAATAGTTACTCTGAGCGCTGATTAATATGTTGATTTGAAGGCTCTACGGGATTGACATGCGAACATTTTATGTATGTTTTTCAAAATTTTTTCATATTATTTTATATATATGAGATAATTATGTTTTTTTTTGTATAATATATAGAATTAATATAGATATAACTCTATAATAATCGACTAGTCTAGTATCAATTATATTGACAGACGACAATTGTATTCTTTAAACCTTTATATATATATATATATATTTTGCAAAATATATCAAATCTGATGGCAAATAAAGAAAAATACTATACTTTATTAATATTTAATAATAAATAAATAAATAAATTGTAAATGAATAAGAATAAATATTCTAAAAAAAAAAATTGACCACGTTTCTCAATAGGACGGCAAAAATATTTATTTAATTTCCAATCAGAATTGTGAGAAATTAAAAAAAAATTAAGCCTTAATAAATTTAAGTGGAAATTAAAATTGAATTGCAAAACTATTCACTTCTGTATTTAGTTCAACATGACTCGAGCAGCTTCTAACTGACCCTTCAGAATTTGTAACGAAATTGTGTTAAACGCAATATTAAATTAACATGAAAGTAAACTGAATATAGTTGCGAAATATAACCCTATGGTACATGGGAAGGTTATTTCAGCGAGATGATCGCTGGTTCGTTCCAATTTGGGGGTTCCATATAGTGTATGATATTTGAAACGTTTTTAAGAAACAAAAGATTAAAACGGAGTATCATGACTGAGGGAACAGTCCCTCCACTTTGTTTGTATACAGTTAAGACATATACTCGCACATCTCAAATAAAACTATTTAAAACAGATCAATCGCGTATATTTTGGTATTAGAAAATAGCCCCCATAGCAGGGTAGACAGAAAACACCTAGTGTCAAGACACTCCGTACTTCACCGTGCTTGTGACAGTGTCTGACAAAGTGCGGCGTTGAGTTCCACCACACAACACGCAATGTCTCGAGACTTCGGTGGAAAGCTAAGTACCTAATGTTTCGTATATCAAAATATACGTGATTAATCCCTTTAAAATAGTTTCATTTAAAATGTGTAAATAATAATATATGTTTTTTATACAGAAAATGTTGTGGGATTTCCTAAAATTGTGAGATTAGCAGATTATTGTCTATCTGTTTCGTATACAACGTATTGTATCTCCTACCAGAGGCATTTGTATGGTTTCACCACACGGCTGTATATCACCTGGTCTTTGTTCGTATATTGTGACAAATGTTGATATTGGCTGTATATATATATATATATATATATATATATATATATATATATATATATATATATATATATATATATATATATATATATATATATATATATATATATATATATATATATATATATATATATATATATATATATATATATATATATATATATATATATATATATATATATATATATATATATATATATATATATATATATATATATATATATATATATATATATATATATATATATATATATATATATATATATATAATAGAAATATTACTTTTGAAATAGTTACGGATATGACGGGTCGAAAAAATGTAATTTCTTGCAAAATATAATATATTATTTTATAGTACTCTATAAGACAATAAAAATATTAGAGAGTTGTACTATTGTGATAATGGGAGAGCGTTTGATCATAAATGCGATTGGTTGTGGGTTCGATTCCCATTCGGGGGATGCTTGTATTTATAAAAAAATCAGCCAAGGAGTGTCTTGACACTAAGCGCTGTCTCACTAACTTGCTATACGGGATAAAGTGTGATCTAAGAACATATTATATATATTGTCACAATGAAAATTTATATAAATTTTAAGGCAAAGAAAATTTTAACAATACATTTAATATAGATAGATAAATTTGACGTATCACCGTCGATCCGTGCACGTCTCTATTTAAAAAAAAAATAAACTGTTATTTTTTTTTAAATCATAAAATAATAAAAATTATAATTTTGTCTATTTCATTTAAAAAAAATTATGATGATTATAATTAATAAGAGCCGTTATCTAGAACATACAACTAGCAACAAAACTAACATAGAAGGCTATACCAATAACGAAATTACAAACATTCTATACATTTAATTATAACATCCAAATAGAAAAAAATAAAAAAAAACTCGCCTAAAATCACCAGTTTCATTGGGACCGTACAAACTAAATATTTTCACGGAAGATCGGATTTTGTTTTATATGACCTTACTTGTAACATAGCCTAGTTATAAATAAAATATGATTCTAACAATGGCGAATTCTTGCTAAAACATACATAGCGATTAAAATTAGTTTTAATGCCAATCAAATGTTAATTGTCGACTCTGAGTGGTTGTTTCTATGTAATATGAATATGTATTAACTTGAGTGCATTCCTACAAAATTTTTAATTTAAATTATATTAACAATTAATTAATAAATACGATCGATACATTAAAATTATTCAAACAATCATATATCTATTCTTAACCAAAATCTATTCTTGTAAAAATAATGCTATTTCTATAAACACTGTGCGTTTTATAATAATAATATGAAAACACTATAATAAATACATAAATCAAATATAAATATACTAAAAATCTATTTAAACCTAATATTATTAGAACAATCAACGCTTATTTATATGTAATATTGTATTAAATTTAACAACAGTGAGTAAAATTTATTGCTGTACTTGTATCAGTTACAAAAAGTATCATAAGTCTTATATTAAAAGCATATACGTACATAACACAAGATTGCACACAGGTTCAAATTCGGCGCAGCGCTAACACCCATCAATGGAATCGAACCTACAACCATCGTACGACACCACTGAGCCACTACGATGCACGCACTAAAATATCACAAAATGCAACTTATGAATGTTATACATTAATTTAATTCTATACTAATATATAATAATATTTCTAGAGACAGATTTTTTAAAAATGATATGAATTTTTTATTGTAAACAGTGCTCCATGTTTATATGTGTGTTAGTTTTCGCTCCATTATAGCCTAAATGACATCAGTGACAAGTAAACACTGTACACACAAACAGAATACATATACATATACATATACATATATATATATATATATATATATATATATATATATATATATATATATATATATATATATATATATATATATATTCATAATATTCTACTCTGCTAGCTTAATTACAGGAATGACTTTAGTAGTGATTGTTGTTGTTACTTTGTTTGAATATATTCAAAGAGCTCGCGCTCATCTAATAACTACGCTATGTTGTTATATTGAGCATTTTAACCTCAATAACGTTTGAATATAACATTAAAATATTGTATTTTTACATCTAATCATAAGGAAAATTTTTAGAATAATTTCAACCGCGTACTTTACGTATGCCTTTAATCATCGTTGTCCATGCCGATCAGCTCGGCTTGTAAGCGCCCTTTTGTCCGACAGCAGGCGGTCAGGCACAGTATTCGTAGCGCCAATCGGAATTGTGGACTCAGAGATATTAATATGACAATTTTCCAAAAGGAATTCAGTATGCCGAGCCATACAACGCCGAAATGTAACATTGGAATCTTCAGTTCTTGATCTGTGAAATATTCGTACAATCTGACACCGGCGTAGGGCGCCCAACTCAACCAGAACGCTGTCACTAGAACAAAACTCATCCAGTGGCTGGGGTTCGCGAGGTTTTCCGCCAACGCTGTAGCGTATTCTTTATCGTGTATCGGCGCTCCGCTGTTCAACTTTCTTTTCATGGAAAATATATAGAAATAATTATAGACTATGGAAATCACGCTGGGCCCCAAGACGAGAATGCCTAACGTTGCTGTATACGCGTATGTTGTGCCCCAATCTAACATACATATAAAGGATTCCTTGTCAAAATTAGCTTCTTTCTTGTAACCGAGGAGGGGAGGACAGCAGAGCATGGCAGCGGAAATCCATGTGAAGACCATCCAGCATTGACTTCGAGTACGAGTTTGGACCTATGTTAATGTTCAAAGTATAAATTGATTTTAAGTTAAAATTACGATGTAAAGTGCTAAAGGAATTTGGGGGGTCATTCACACGAGTATACCACACTCAATGTTCAATCAAATGTATATAAAATATTAAAACAAATAGGCATTTCACAAGCAAAAGTCAAATATTTAATTCTGGATTTGATTTTCCAAACAAACAATGTAAGGTAGTTAGCTATTCGGATATAACAACGATGTGGCGGGAGTAACAAATGAAAATCTAACATCTTTAAGTTGATCAAAACAATGAAAATAATCCAAAATATTTATAGCTTATTGTATACTGAATAAGAATTATTCTGAACGGCCTTTTACTAAGGCGTCTCCTGTTATTTCAAACTGGATGCTTCAACCAGATCGAAACAGCTGACCTGATTACAACCAAATATAGGCTTTTACTGACAAATGGGTTACCAGGCCGTAATACTAAATTCATTTGGATGTTTAAAATTTAACTAATTCTTATAAATAGTTAGGGTCAAACGATATAATTTTATTATAAGTGAAATATTTTTAATCAAAAAATATCAAAAGTTATTTTATATAAATTCTTATTACTAATTTAAAATCCAAATTATGACTAAAATGTATTTGTAAACTAACGCAATGATTGTGGGAACATATTTGGGTACATTTATAATCTATGCATTTCTTGGATTGAAATGTAAACACATAATTTCTCTAAAATGGATTGTAAATAGAGACATACAAATATTATTGTGGCGCTACCTATCTACTCAATAATCAGAATTTAATGCTAAAGGGACGTATAAAAGTGCAAGAAGTGCTCGTATATGACATTCTGGCTCTAGATGACCATATCATAAAATCAGGCTAAATCTAATACAAATATTTTTATGTTCCATATAAAATATCATTTACATGCAAGGCTAAATAAGGAAAAATGTAAAATACGGTATTAGGGTTCATGCAATAATGTTCATGACAAACACATCCGATTCCTCCATCAATTATTATGAAAACAAATTTTAAATTTTTTTTTAAATGTTTAAATTTGCCAATTTTTTCATAGATTTTGTCGTCTAAAGTTCGTTCTCAAGTGAATGATGTTATTTAGTCATACATCATATGTATAGGTAGCTTTATGAAAAAATAAGATCATTGTTACAAACTTTCATTTAATGCGAAATAGAGCAAGAAGAGCATAGAAAGCTTTGGCAAATAAACTTTAACGTCAAAGACAAAAAGTCAATGACAAAACTGAAACAGCTTTAGATGAAAACAGAAGTTAAAAGTCCATTAGAAATGAGTTCAAAAGTCAAAGTATTAAACTACAAAGCGTTAGACTGAGTTAACTTGATGGAGACCTGATGCTACCGCCCTGAACACGTTCTTCACGTCAGTAGAACCAGAGCGCCCGTATTGTGGAAGATAGGAAGTAATAAAAAATTGATATCTACCGTCGCACTAACCGTCTCATAACGGAGTGGTTTCCTCACGGCTAGGTACCGGTCTACTGAGATCCACATGAAGGTGTAAACTGAGACGGACCACAGTGTGACCTCGACATAGCCAGCTAGTCTACACATGAGGTCACCGAACATCCATCGACCGGTAATAGCAGGGTATACGGATAGAGGCACAACAAACAGTCCACAAAGGAGATCCGCCACGGCAAGAGACAGCAGGTAGTAATTGATAACTTCGTTGGATAAGCCTGTTGATAATGTGATCTTGTTAATCTACTATTCCTTTCGATACATTTCTGTTAAGCTGATTGTCATATATTCAGTAAATAAGTTACTAGCCTACGAAGTCCTTTAAAGTGGAGATACGTGGTACATAAGTTAGCAACATGAAGCGAGAAAGCGGGCTGAAAGGTTAATAAGAATATTTTTTTTTACCTTCACGCTTTTATTCCGCATAGCCGGATAGAGAGAAAGTACCTAGTGTCAAGATACTCCGTACTTCGCTTTCCACCGAATTCGAGACATTTCATGTGGTGTGTGGTGGAACTCAACGCCGCTCTTTGTGCGCCAGTGCTCTTCGTACCAGAGCGAGGAAGTGAAAATAATTTAAATATAATCACTCCCTCAAGTGGGGATCGAACCCACAACCGATCGCGTTTACAGTCAGACGCTCTCACATTGCGTCACGACCGGCATCTAGTAAGAATATTATCCTCTAAGGTTCAAAGAACAAATTACCCAAGGCCAATTGTTTTACAGAGAGGGCTCGCGGCAATGACTGCGCCTTTTAACCTGGGCTTAAAGGACTCTTTAAAAATACAATCTCTAAATTACCACTTAATGATACAATTGTAATTAAATACCTTTAAAGTTGAGGAAAGCCGCAATAATCAACAGATTGGAGATAACAATTGCTACTCCCATAACGGCGATGACGGCGGCCTGCGTGAGCGTCTCGAAGGTGGCGAGGGGGCTGTCCGCCACGCTCACCTCCGCGCCCGCACGCCCACTCAGCACTCTCGCCGGCATGGCGATTCTGTTTCAATTAATTGGAAAAATATTTTTAACAATGGCAA
This sequence comes from Dryadula phaetusa, assembly GCA_032432895.1. Lineage (NCBI taxonomy): Eukaryota > Metazoa > Arthropoda > Insecta > Lepidoptera > Nymphalidae > Dryadula > Dryadula phaetusa. The sequence continues at coordinate 1,297,585 of JAOYRS010000002.1, forward strand.
TTCTGTATAATTTAATTGGGATACTATATATGTTAATTGTGAATGTTGTTTATTCGATTTGCATTCGGAAAAATGATTATTTTAAATGAAACCATGAGGCCGGTCGTGGCGCAGTGGGATAGCGTTTGACTGTAAACGTGATTGGTTGTGGGTTCGATTTCCACTCTGGGTAGTGATTATATTTAAATTATTTTCACTCCTCGCTCTGGTAAGACAAAGTGGGCGTTGGGTTCCGCCACTAAACACGCAATGTCTCAAATTCGGTGAAACGTGAAGTACGGAGTGTGTTGACACTGGGTACTTTCTGTCTACCCTGCTATGCGGGATAATGCGTGAAGCTAAAAAAAATTAAACCATTTTAAACGGATTAATAGTTTTAGTATTAGAAAATACATTTTTGGAGATCTGACGGTTCAAACACGTTTTAAAATAGTTTCGATTAAATGTGTAAAAATTGCGAACATCATAGATCTTATTATTATTATTATAATTATACATATATTTTTTGTCTTGTAAGACAACACAAGGCGTTGAAATTCACCACTTAACCCGACAATGAAGGAAGCTTTAGTTATTTACTATTTTTAAAGTGTTATTCCACACTTAGGATTAGAAAACATGCGTTAAACGCATGGCTTAGCGCTTAGAGCGCTTAGACGGTATCCAAGATGCCCGGGTTCGAATTCCACGGCGTTCAAATTTTTATACGTCTTTTCAAAAATGAATCTTTAGTTAGTATGAAAAGTGAATAGTGTTTTAACTAAAGGCCTTGTCGACTCGTATGTAGCTTCACTATATCGCTTTTTACAAAAAATACTAATGTCGATAATATATATTTATAATCTTCTAACAGACTATTATATATAATATCTTATTCTATATAGACTTCACCGTCCTTCCGTACCATTTTCTTGAAGAGGGATTGAAAGCTTTTCGTTTACGTATTTGTATATAGGTATAACAGCTATGCTACGACTTCTGCGAGTAATTTAGCATATCTGGATCTTTATAGTAATATATATATATATATATATATATATATATATATATATATATATATATATATATATATATATATATATATATATATATACACAGGACAGGCAAGGCAAACGAGCGTGCGGGTCACGTGATGGTAAGTGATCACCGCCGCCCATGGCCCCGTGTAACACCAGAGGAGCTACTGGAGCGTTGACGACTTTAAGGTGTGAATAAGCGCGCTTTTTGAAGGTGTTTATGTCGTATACTATAATATAAAAGTAAAAGTAATCCTTCCAGCGAAAGTCGCATCAAAACCGGTCAAGCCGTTCCAGAGATAGGTCGAAATAGACTGATAAAAATTGTAAAATATGTAATTTTGTCATATATATATATAAATATATATATATATATATATATATATATATATATATATGTGTGTGTGTGTGTGTGTAACTTGTATACGAAAATACACGTATATATGCATTTAGAAATAAAACGATTATTTTAAAATTACAAACAGACGTACCAATTTCATTTATATGTATAGATATGTATGTTATGCATTACTATGCTAAATGTAATACGTATATAGGTTATTCCACTTATATCAGATACGTTTTGACCTAAAAGTGGGACAAGGCACGATATAGAGAGCAAAGTACGACCTGATGTTCTCATCTTAGAGGCTATCGTAGTACAGCCGTACTGAGACAGTTTAAATGTTAGTTCTGGGTTTAAAAAAATATTTTTGAATGATGATGATTTTCCTTAAAAATTAAAGTTCGGCGTTGAGTTCCGCCAGTATTTTTTAGTATAAATATTACGTTTCTTCTTGCCTTAGCTTCGAATTTGAATAGAAATAATGTCTTTAAGTTACTCAGTCTATCAATTCATAGTAAATTTGATCGTGGCGCAGTGAGAGAGTCTTACTGTAAAGGTTGTGGGTTCGATTCCCACTCGAGGGAGTGGTTATATTTAAATTATTTTCACTTCATTGCTCTGGTAAGATAAAGTGCCGCGTTGAGTTCCACTACTCAACACGCAATGTCACAAATTGTAATAAAATAGATAATCTTTCTTTCTACAGCTATTTCGTTAAAGATTAATTCTTTATATATATATTTTTAGCTTTACGCTTTTTATTTCGCATAGAAACCTGCTATGTGGGATAAAAAGCGTGAAACTAAAAAACAGATAGAAAGTACCTAGTGTCAAGACACTCCGTACTCCGCTTTCCGCCGAACTCCCTATCTAGTGTTTTTCAAATGTAATATTTTATTATAAAGCAAAATGTTAACAAAATCAAAGACATGAATGGACAAAACATGAAAAACAAGAAAATCGGACCTTGGACCTAGCAAAGGACCGTGACACGCTTTTCGATAAAAAAAATAATTTCTGCAATTTAATCAGCCTTGTATTACGACCTACATATCCAACTTGACCCCACTTAGGAATGAGATTAAGAAATTAATAATATATACTGGCAATCGTGACAGTGACGTTTGTTTTAGATGTTTATTTTTTTTAATTACTTTTCTCATTTCGTATATATGTATATAAAAATAAAACGATTATTTTAAAACTACAAACAGACATACCAATTTTATTTTTTTATATAGATATGAATGTTAATAAAGCATCTCGGGTTCGCTTTTCATTTTTGTACTGTAATTAAGTTATTATATTTTTATTTTGCTAGCTTCACGCTTACATCTCACAAAGCAGGGTAGACAGGAAGTACCTAGTCGCCGAATTTTAGATATTCTGTGTTAAGTTGCGTAACTCAATGCAGCGCTTTATCTTACCAGAGGGAGGGAGGTAATAAAATAATTTAAATACAATCAGTCTCCTGACTGGGAAACGTATCTACAACCGATCGCGTTTACAGTCAGACGCCGTTACACTGCGTCACGACCGGCGTTTATTAAAATATTTTTAATAAAAATTATCCCCGAATGTAATTTGAATTCAAAACTATGTAGCTTATATAGTTGTCTTCCGGAAATTCAATTGATTATGAAACATAAAATTCCATTACGCTAAAATATTTTTAACAATCCTAGTTTAGTGGAACACTCTACACGGAAGGCTGAGGCTGTACATTGTCTGCTAGTCCGTAATATATGCGTTTATATATATATATATATATATATATATATATATATATAAATTGAAATTCTTACCTTTAATATTATTCAAAGGGAGTGGCAAAGGGGGTGTGTGTATCCATTTCTTCAGGTCGGATCTGTACCTGAAAAAAGAAACGTACATTTACAAGAGTTCCAGCGTAAAATATGCGTTGCCTTGGCAACGTGTATATTTAATACAAAAGTATATGTCGTACACGTGATTGTTTGTGTAATAAATTATTTATAATTTTTTAAATTGAATGTAAAAGCATATTATTAGATTAGTAGTTATTTGAGGGTGTGTAAAATTTTACCGCAAAAACCACGTGTATTACGTATCACGTAGTAATCACGTAATAACCATTTAGGAGCACGTCTGACTCTGAACGCCATCGATTGTGAATGTCTATATTTAAAATTATTTTCATTCCCACGCTTTGACGTGACTTGTCCTATGCAAAGCGCGGCATTGAGTACTGCCACTCAACAATCATGCCCTGAATTCGGCGGAAAGCGGAGTACGGAATGTCTTGACACTAGGCACTTCCTGTCTAACCTGCTACGCGGCATAAAAGCGTGAAGCTATAAAAACATTACAAAAAAAGAGTCTCAAAACCAAAAAGACGTTATATCAATATACACAACACAATTACCAATTTCGTATTTCCACCACAAAATGTTGACAAGCTATTACACCTCGAATTGTATACCTGCAATACGCTTATTACAAGGATATGGGCTAACAAGCCACCCCGTTTATACGCTTTCGATTTGACTGCACTAGCCTCCCACTACATAAGGCCGTACATTGTGAAAATTACCAAGGTAGAGCATATGGCTGATTTGATCGATACCAGGTTGTTAGAAAAAGATGCTAAGAATTTGCAAGACATTTACAGATTACAGATTTATGGAAAAAATGTAACTTTTAAAATAACTTTTCAAATATAGAATCTAGTGTCTCAGCTCAACGTTTCGTTTTTCTCTTATCAGAGCAAATATAGGTGTTATTTTTTTTTATAATTATATTTAGTGGAAATCGATATCTCAAATGCAGATCCGCCATTTTGTTATGTCATCCATTTTGTATTGCTAACAGAATTAAAGTTGTAATCTAAATTTCAGGTCAATAGGTACTGGTGATTGGATCAAATTTAGTTCCCAAAACATACACTTACTTTGAAATTTTTAAAATTAAAAGCTAAGACAAAGTCCGTGTGAAAATGATTATAAGTGTGACATATGGGAATACATTATTGATGTAGTGGTGTTGAACGTAATTTCCAATGACGGAAGTAAAATACCTAGCTACTCTAATACTCAAAAATGTAAGAAAAACAGAAACTAGCCGTTTTTTGTTTGAGGCCGGTCGTAACACCGGCCTCTAACATCTGACTGTAAATACGATCGATTTTGAGTTCGATCTCCACTCGGGGGAGTGATTAAATTTAAATAATTTTCATTTCTTCGCTCTGGTAAAAGACAAAGTGTGGCGTTGAGTTCCACCACTCAACACGAAATGTCTCGTATGCGGTGGAAGGCAAAGTACGGAGTGTCTTGACACATGGTACTTTCAGTCTACCCTTGTATGTGTGATTAAAGCATGAAGCTAAAGAAAAAGAAACTGGTTAGCAGTCTCCGGGTTCATCTTGTATTATATTCCTTTGCCCATTACGTTCTAGAGAAAGGAGCTAGAAGCAGTGTAGGTTTAAGGGGCCCTTAAACCTACCGTGCTTCTAGCTCCTTCCCTTTAAATGCACATTTCTCTTCGTCTTGATTAAATTTGACAGATTATACTAATTCTAAATTTGAAATATGTGCTAGAAATTAGCTTATGATAGTCCTGGACAAGAAATTTTTAAGTAAATTGTAGAGAGATATCGATGTTTTGTTTCTCCTACCTTCTCCTACAGCATGCTAATTAACACTATGCCACTCTCGTGGCGCCGTGGGACAACGACTAACTATAAACACGATCAGTCGTGAGTTTGATCCCCGCTCGGGGGAGTGGAAGGCGAAGTACGGAGAGTCTTGACACTAGTACTTTCTGTCTACCTTGCTATGCGGGATAAAAGCGAGATGCTGCTTTTCCTATATAACAAAGGTGAGATTCTTTGATGAAGGAAATGTTTTTATTAACACACAAACAAATTAACATTTTTGGAATCCTAATTATTTTTAACTATTTTTCATCCGTCTGTTTGTTTGTTCTGGCTAATCTCTGTAATTGTAGAGCCGTTATTTATTTAACTTTTACAGATGAGAAGTAAATAGAAATATAATAAGAATTTACTTAGGCTACTTTTATATTAGAATTCTAAAGTAAAAATATTGAGACTTTATATTGCACGCAAATGACTCTGGCTGGCAATTAGTTTAAAAACGGAAGGCATAATATTTAATAAATTACCTCTATATTCCACCCGGAAACAACTGCGATAACTTTAATTTCTTGTTATCCAGTTTCTGCGGTAGATCAAAGTTGTACTTGTAAAAACTCATATATATATTTTTTTAATTTTTAATTTTTTAATTCTAACTTAAATATCTAATATTTAAGTTACTGCGAGAGAGTTTAGTGTCACATCACTCTCTTTTATATTTTCAGGTCATTTATAGATCATAAATATAAACATTCTAGACACATATTATCGCGCACTTGCATATCGTCTAACTACAAATAGGGATGGAGGTTCAACTCTTGAGGTGTGACTTAAAATTATTCTTGTGTCATAAAATACGGTGTTTAGCTCCGCCACGTAGCACGTACTGTGTGGGATTTCGAATGAAATATGGTGGAGTAGATTCACTGTATGTTAAGTATGGAGTACCTAATGTAAGTTTCTTTAATATAATGATCTTGGAACGAAAAGGCTTGGAAATACACATGAAATTATAATAAAAAAATAATTCGACGATCATCAGGTTCGGTCAAGTACAGCAACTTAATACTGTAGTGGTAAAAAATATTTAAATAAACAGATAAAGTACTAAAATGTTTACTATATATTGTCACATTGTGTATAATTTAAAAAATATTAGTAGGGTCAATTTAATATGGTTTTCGAAATGTTGGTCTGTATGTCTGTCTTTCACGCAAAAACTACTATATAGACTTTCATGAAACTTTTTTGTTATATAGCTATTTTTTTCAGCTTCAAGCTTTATCCCTGGCGGGGTAGTCAGAGAGTACGGAGCGCCAAACGCTGCGGTCGCTGCATACCTCTTTCGCCTCGTCCACAGTCATTATCCTCTTCATACATGCCCTTCGGGGAGTCCTCATGCTTTTTACGTGATCTTCCTCCAGTATCCAGTATATATCTTACTCTAATATATTTATTTTGAGTTATTTGAGTTCTGAGTATTTGATGAGAAGCCTTAAAAGCTTTTTTAATTTTTAGTAGATATTTATATAGCTTCTTAGGTAAAGTTGGTCAACAATATACGTATTCTTTGCTGCAGCCTTGAGAGATATGAATATAACGCCTTAGAAAAATGTAAGCACTTTCTGATAACGTAAGAAAATTGAAGGTCTAGAACAAATGGCGTTAAGTCCCAGAACTTCAATGGAAAGTAGAAAGGCTGGTTACCGCGGCCGCTCTTTGCTAATATACCCATATCTAAGTGTACAAAATATTAACTTTGAAATACACATTTGACGTATAAATATTACTTGGTTTTGAAAAACTTACGCAATTGTACGCAATTACGTTTTGACATAATTAAAATACTTATAACAATTATGAATTTTCATTTCTTTTTAGCTTCACAATTTTTATTTTATCCCGCATAGCAGGGTAGACAGAAAGTACCTAGTGTCAAGAATTACGTACTTCGCTTTCCACCAAATTCAAGATATTGCGTGTTGATTAGTGGAACTCAACGCCGCACTTTGTCTTACCAGGAAGCGTAAAAAATTTAAATTTCCATATAAAAAACTCCCCCGAGTGGCTATCGAATCCACAATCGATCGCGTTTACAATCAGACGCTGTTCCACTTTGCCAGGACCTCCTCAACTTGTTGACAAAAATTTTAATGTAATATTTATAATAAGCCTCTAGAATTATGAAGTTTTTATAGTTTACGTATCCGATTCATTTGACAGTAGAATACTTTTACGCTTTGGGAGTACGTGGACAAGTTACTGTAATTCTTCAGTCTTGGTTCAAGCATTATTTCGACAAAAATTATAATGTCTAGATGAAAGGGTCATAGAAAAAGGGGAAAGTCATTCTCAGTATTCGGGAGACACTAAGCGAATGAGATAATATGAGATCTCAAGAGACTGTATAATGTTATGAGGTGCGTTAAGACTAGCCCAAGTTACTCCTCTTTACATTATCTCTCTAACAGTGAAAGTCACGTTAAAATCTGCTCAGCCGTTCTAGAGATTAACCAGAACAAACAGACAAATAGATAAAACTAGTATAATAATTATTTTGGTAGAAATATCTTGCGTACGTGTATTGTATGCATTTATTAAAAGTGGTTATTTTAATATTACAACCAGACATTCCAAATTTATATATTTGTATACATAATTATGTGGAAAGGAATGTATGTCTGTTTGTAAATTGGAATTAATTCACTTTAGTATTATAAGATAAACCTTAATGTAGCGAGTGCAATGAGTTGTTAATAGAAAAATAGTTTTATGCTTAATATCTATCCCTATCTATCTATCCCTAATCTATCCCTAATAGTTGGATATTGATGGGATAAATAGAAATTATATAAAGACAGGATAGTACGGTAACCGTTTTTCTTTCGAAATCAACACTGCGTGTTATGTGTTAAACTCAAAGCCGCGCTTTCTCTTACCAGGGCGGAAAATTAAAAAAGAATTAAAATCATTCCTGCCAGTGGGAATCAAGCACGCACCCTTGGTTACCTCTTTTATATTACCTGTTTTATATATTTATATGCAATTTGAATATGGTATAACACCGTAAAGGTTAAATCCCTTAAATAAGACCTTGTATACAAGATAACGTATTATCAACCTTACCACGTTGGTATTAAGATCGAAATTATATTATAACGGGCATTGGTGAAAAGTGAAAGTTACACGTGGGGTGATAGAAACGAGCGAGTATATAGATCTGGTCGATTCTCTCTACCTTTGTACTTCAATCGCTGTAGAGTTCATATTGAAGTATAAAGGATTGACCTGTACGCTAGTGTTTACTATTTGAGTTTATTATTTAATTGATTTTATAGTACATTGTCTGTATGTCTGTCTATATAGTTTTGTATGAGATTAGTTTGAAATTTGATTTCTCGTTTCTTTTATATTGCTAGAGTCGTTTTTGTGTGAGTTATTTTAGTTAGGATGCTAGAGTTTATTTTTGAAATGTCAGTCAAGGGGTGTCTCGTGATTTTATATAATTAATTTTTACATGAAAATGTAAAACTCAGTTGTCTTTTAATTACTTTTTGAATTTTGCTTTGAAATCGAATTAAATTATGATTAGTTTTTTTATATATTTAGTATCAGGATTCACTGTTAAACGATTTTCTTTGACTATGTTCTAAAGACCATTTAGGAGAATTATTTCAAGTTAAAATAAAGCTCCTTTCCCCGCTCTAGCAAGACCACGGCGTTAAATTGCGCCACAGATAACGGAGAATCGTTACACTAGATTCTATCTCCATGCATAGCTCAAACCAAACTTTAAGCCTCATTTTTATTATTATTATACATTTATAATTTCTGCTTTAAATAAAACAAAAATCTTTTTAAACAATATAAGCAAGACAAAAAATAGATCATATTTTTCCAAAAATAACAAATAGATATTTAATGAACTGAATATATATTCAAACATAATTATTTAACAACTTTACATATAAATACATATAAATATAATTTGTAAATCGCAAAACGGGCACGGCTTTTGTGTGTCGAGTGTGCTAAGTAAGGTGACGCTTACCCAAGTATTGATCCGAAACCTACGCCAAGTTATGCGGGTGTTGCTCACATACTAGCAGATATACGGGTATATGCGGCATAGATCTTGGAAACAGACCCTCTGGAGTCTTATAAACGGTTATATTATATATATATATATATATATATATATGCTTGTATTATATATATATATGCTTGTATTATATTTATTTATGTACATCGTTGCGCAGTGGGATTGCGTCTTACTGTAAACGTGATTTGTTCTGGGTTAGATCCTAATAGGAGAAGCGATTATATTTAAATTCCCTGCTATATATATATATATATATATATATATATATGTTTTGTCAATTTTTGTCTGTCTGTCTCTCTATTTGTTTGTTCGTTTAATCTAAACAGCTGAACTGATTTTCACGAGACTTTGACTGGCAAGTAGCTGATATAATAACAAGTAGCTGATATTAAGGATCGAGCCTACAGCCGTCATGTATACAGACAGACGATGTCAAACGACACAGTGCTCTTTCTCTATGTATAATGTAACTATATAAATAATTTATCTATATAAATATAAAAGATTGGAGTGTTTGTAATATTAAAATAGTCGCTTTTTACTAATTGTATCTGTAAGTATACGTGGGACTTAAACCGAAATAATATTTTTACACTTTTCGTCACTCTGTCTGTTTGTCTGTCTGTTTGTGCCGGCTAATCTCTGGAACGACTGAACCGACTTTGACGAAATTTTCACTGGTATAAGACTAAAGTAGTAAAAAAGTAATTTAGGCTATTCTTACTTTAAATATGAAAATATGTTAAATTCCACGCGGACAATGTCGCGGGCACAGTGAGTCATTAATAAGAAATGCATTTGATAAGTGTTATCAGTAACTAAGATACACGTTTTGTACCAACCTTTATTTATAAAAAAAAATCATATAAAATCTTTTAATGAAATTAGTGGTTATTATAAAAGTAAACATAATTTTCCATTACAAAAAATTAAAGAAGATAGATAAGAATACCAAAATTTAAGTTGGGAAAATAATCACTATACTATTATAATTATACTACTGTTAATAACAAGGCGTTGAGTTCCGCCTTTCGACACGCAATGTCTCGAATTCGACGGAAAACGGAGTACAAGAGTGTCTTGAGAAGAGGTACTTTCTGTCTACCCTGCTATGCGGGATAAAAACAAAAAGCTCTATATATATATATATGAAGATAAATAAATTGAATGTTAATTTTTTGAACACATTCATACATATTCAATTTAAATAAAATTAATAAATCTAAATAGTTTATAACTAGCTCGGTTTTACAAATCTGGGTGAAACTACAGTAATACAATATATATATATATATATATATATATATATATATATATATATATATATATATATATATATATATATATATATTAGAATAACACATAACATCTGCACGCTTTACAGTAGCAGAGTTGTCAGACACAGCCGAGTTTAGACATTTCGTCGAAACCGAGACATTGCGTGTTGAGTGGTATTTAACGACGCTCTGTCTCACCAGAGCGGAGTAAAGAATATACATTTTAAATATAATTATTCTCGCATGTGAGAATCGAACCCACAACCAATCGCGTTGACAGTCAAACGATATCTAATTAGACTAACTAGCTAAAAGCTAATTATCAATATGTATATAAACGTCATACTTGAACTCGATAACCTTATATAAATTTCAATTCTTTCCAATTTCCTGTTATTATAAAATATAACACGGCGTTGAGTTCCGTTAAAGTGAATAAATGAGTGGAATATGGAGAATAGATTTCAATGGTAGCTATCTCCTTTTACTTGTTAAGTAGTTTGTATTTAAATTTATTTGTATTTAATTTATTTATATACTTTTTGTTCGGACAGCATTGGAATTAAAACCTTACAAGCGCTTGATATGTGTATCTAAATCTGTGAAATTATCTACTTAGTTGTAATGGAGATTACTCTTAAAATGTCATCAAAATCTGTTTATTTTCTTTTAATAACAAAGAAATTGTTGCACTTCCAGTCAAATATCAACCAAAAAGACGAAATAAAAATAATCAGAGAGAGACTCTATGTATGTATGAATTCAGGTGTATTAAATACAATTTCAGGATGTTTTTAATAAAGCTTTTTAAATTATGACATTGCGGCGTTGAGTTCCGCCACCCGTCTAATTCGGGCGGAAAATGGAGGTTGGATTGAGAGTACCCAAACTCAACGATATTCAAGTTATCCACTCTAGGTAATGATTATTTATAATTAATATTATACATTTCCACGCTTTGGTAAGACAAATTGCGGCGTTCAGATCGCCACTCAATACATGTCCTGGTCTTCGGATGGATAGTCTATGGAGTGTCTTAACACTAGGTTGTCTCTGACTACACTACTATGCGGGGTGGCGCGTGAAGCTATTTTTTCACGTATATAATTACGAATATAAAACTAACACGTACTAAAATCACATAATATTCAAAATTCTCTGCAAAAAATATACAAAGTAGAAAACGGAGAGATTTATCAGTAGCGATATATAATGAAAAAAAAACAAAAATAAAATACCCTTTCTATAATTATAGAAAATTAAATGTCATTTATTACGTATTTTGCAACATAAAATCGATTTAAATATTTAAATTAAAAAAAAAATCGATCATTCGCCATGCACAAGCTTGCGTTACATATACAATCGCATTTAAAAAATAAGGAAAGCGTTTAATAACATTAGACAAATCGATAATTGTAAAAGTACAAGTTTAATCGATAAGACGCCATTTTGAATCATGTCTGTGTGCGCAGGGGTTACCTGAATATAATATAAAAGATCTGAACAAAATATCCTTAGAAAATATGCTTTGAAATGTATATACGATGTTATTTATAGAAAATAATTTGAAATCCTTGGAAGAAATTACAATGGTTCCATTTTAGAAATTATATATATATATATATATATATATATATATATATATATATATATATATATATATATATATAAAAGTAAGATTTTAAATATAATAATATATTATCATTTACTATGTACATATACAAATAAATACTTGCACTAACAAATATATTGAATCACTGAATTGAATCATTACATAATTTCACGATTTAAATCCGACACGTTTCCACCAAAAATCGTATTATATATATCAATTGATATACAATATTCTACATATATCCCCTTGTAATATAATTAATGCGATATTTCCCTATATCTTGTCTCTTTCTTGAAACAAAACAAGAAGCCAATCGATACTTTGACGGTAGAACGCCAAAATGAATCCTATTCACCATTTTAATACGCAGAAACATTACTAAGTAGAAAATATAATTAAAACTAATCTAAAAAATATAATTATTTAGAATAAAATACTTTGAAATATAAGAAATAATATATATAAAATAAAAGAACAAAATTACTTACAAATCCATCACATATCCATACTGGACCTACGGAGCACTTTCACTGATAACAAGTATGAATGTCAACATCATATCGCAATATATATATATAAAATATATATATATTTAGATAAGGTATTTATTATATAAAACCACTTGTAAAAAAAAATATTTATTAAAAGCACGAAAAGCTTAGGTTTTTTTTGTATAGCTTGAACGCTACTGAATGCGTGGATGTAGCGGGGTAAAGTGAGGGGTACAAGTGGGGTAAGAATGTTATTGTGCGGGGGGAAGCGCGCGCCGCATGGAAGTCAAGGCCGATAGGGGCCTTTCCACCCAAGGTCACCCGTTCTAGTAAATCGATATGCGACTATCTAAATGGTGTGGCTCAGTAACGACAGTAACTGCAGTGGTAGAGACGGACACCGTCTAAATTATAAACTCGATTATTTCTGATATCGATTTCTACTCGCATATTCTCTTGATGATGTTTCAAAAAAAAAACATCATCGTAGTAAGATATAGCGCGGCGTTGAGTTTATCACTCAACACGCAATGTCTCGATTTCAGGCCGGTAGGAGCAGCGGAGTGTCTCGACAACCGGTTGTCTCTGACTTTCTGTTTTGTAAACTATGGATTTCATTAGTGTAAAAATGTTTTGTATAATCGGTGATTATTTTGTAATCGACTATTAATTGATATTAAATTAACAACGGCGGCTCCTATAGATATTGATTAATTTTTAATCAATATTAGACATTGAGGTTTTAGTAATGATCATAATATCTAGTCAGAACAAGTGTCAAGACACTCCGTCGTCTATTTTCCGCTCAGTATCAAAATATTACTTGTTGACTGGTGAAACTCAACGCCGTGTAATAAGTAGATTATATTATATTATAATTAAGTATTAGTTCACACTATAATATGACGACAGCGACACTAATAGACGTCAATTTACCTTAACTAATATTAAATCAATATTGGAAACTGGCAATAAATGAATGAATTATATATATTACCATGTTTAACGCAATTAGTTGTATTCAGTAAAGTCGCACTCATAAACGTCAAATAAGGTTTATAGATAATGTTAGTTACTGAGAAAAAATAATTAGTGCTTAATTGATATTTAATCTCAATTAAAATTATTCCTTCAATTTAATACGAATGAAAATTATATCGACGTTTCTGAGTACCATCTGACTATGATAATTTTACAATATATTTGTGGGATGAATCTATCGAAAATGTGTATTTGGCAGAGGTTTGAAAAGCTTCACGCTTTGTTCCGCATAGCTGGGTAACTAGAGAACGTAGTGTCAAGACACTCCGTTAACTGCTCTCCGCCAGAAATCAAGACATTGCGTGTTGAGTGGCGAGATCAACGCTGCGTTTAGCCTTACCAGAGCGGAGAAATTATGTTTTTTAATATAATCTATCTGTTAACCGTTTCTATCCTACCAATATAATAAATGAGATAGTTTGTGAGTTTGGCCGTTTTTAATCTTTCACGCAATAAATGCTGAACAAAACTAGGCGTAACTTTACAGTAATGTAGCTTATATATAAGGATTGATAACACTTTGCCTTATTCTGTCATAATATTAAATATATTTTTCTTACCCTGTTTAAACGGAAAGGGTTGTTCTATACTACGTATTGACTTTTAAAAAAGCAAAATTTCTCTTTTTTATATACAAACTGTAAAAACGTATTAAGAGAAAATATCTACACAATGACAATGACAATGACTTCATTAATTGTTTCACTGAAATCACCATTAAATTATAACTCTAGTTAAACTACAATTAAGTTTATGAGGAATTAATTAATTGAATTTAATTTGTGAAGCATACATGTATAATTTGCGTAGGGATATCGTTATTTTATATGAAAAATCGATAGTTTAGCTTTTTTTAATATTTTTTCTTACTAAATGCATTTGTACTGTATTTTTTTCTTGTTATTATTAGTTTCTTAACCATTTGAAACGGGAGGCATTCAGCACTCCTCACTCCGTCCTATGAGGGAGGTCAATGTCCAGCAAGTGGCGTCTTCCGGCTGGTAATGATGATAAATCAAAAGTCTTTAATCAAATTATGCTATTTACAAGCACTTTGGAATTAATTAACACAAGTGTCAGTATTGTCAGTCATACAGGAAGACCACCGGCTCGCAGGTCAGTCGTGCTAAGAAGAGCCGGCGATAAACTCAACAGTTGAACCGTTAAAGGCAATTACTTAGCATTAAGGCTTAAATTAATATTATATTTTATTTTTTAGCTTCACGCTTTATAAATTATTAATAATATCCCGCATAGCAGGGTAGACAGAAAGTATCTAGTGTCGCTTAACGCCGAATTAGAGATATTGCGTATTGAGAGGCGGAACTCAACGCCGCATTTTGTCTTACCAGAGCGAGGTAGTGAAAATAATTGAAGTGCAATATAGTCTCTCTCCCGAGTGAGAATCGAACCCACAATGGATCGCGTTTACGGTCAGACGCTATCCCACTGCGCCACGACCGGAATCAATATTTTTTTAAATAAATATTTTTATATTGAATATTGATTTGGTTATGTTTTACAATTATATTATATTTCTAGATTTACACTTGAGACATTAATATATGGTATTATTAATAATATTATAGAGAAAATAAAAATAAATAAAATAATATTTATTTTTTTGTTTATTTTCAAATGTCCACTCTGATAAGACAAAGTGCGGTGTTGAGTTCAGTCAACACACAATGTCTCAATTTGGGCTGGAAAGCAAATAACGGAGTGTCTTGACACTAAAGTCGTCTTCTACTACTTTGCTTAGAAGGGATAAAGAGTGAAGCTGCTTAAAATATGACCAAATAAATAATATTTATTAAATTATATTAAAGATTCCATTGGAGTTTGATATAAAAGCAAATTTGAACTATAATTTTACGCTATTTTCTAACAAGCAAGGTGCTTGACCGGTCGAGTCGGTATGTTACAGAGGAGGCTGGCTGCGTTTGGCTTCACATGCCTTTTGTTGAGAATATCGAGATTTCAAACGAGAAATTCAGACATAAACCCAGTTTAGTTTTGCCTTGTAAAGCTCTAGTTAAACATTATTTTATATTTCTTTTATATGAAGGATGGATTTTACAGAATAGTGTAAGATGCAAAGAAAATTTTGTATTTTAGTCAGAGAGAATGATCCTAAGTGGCAGAGCTCAACGCCGCGCATTATCTTACCATAGTGGCGGAAATAAAGTAATATAAGTAACACCGTTCCACTAAACGGGAGTATCTACTACCATGTATCCAAATTAGACATTCATGGTTTAGACATTAGACTGTAAACGCGATCGGATGTGGATTCCATGGCCAATAGGAAGTAAAATTATATTTGAAATTTATATTAATTGTTTCGCTCTGGTAATACATAGTGCGGCGTTGAGCTCACAACAGTCAACGGAGTGTCTGAACACTAGGGGTTGTCTCTGACCCTGATAAGTGGGATTAAGCGTAAAGCTGCTAGCTATTCCATAACAAATCGTTCGTTAGATGACTTAAGGCCACTAGGACTACAAGTTATACTGGCGAAATGATAACATTAAATAAAGTTTAGAATTGAATGAATGAATGAATGAATTAATGAAAGAATGTATGAATGAATTAATGAAAGAATGAATGAATGTGTGATAGTATTCATAAATAAATATTCAAAAAAAAAAAATTCAAATATGAATTTTTTTATAAATAAATATTGAATTTTCAGTAAGCAAAAATATTTCAACGCTTTATGAATTTCAGGTTTTATAGCTATTAAAATTCTAGTCGAGTCCATGTATAGGTTTCCAGGTTATCTCTTTTCAGTAAACGTCAATTTAAAATGAAGATAAAAATTCTCTACGTTCCAATATCCAATAGAATTCGAATTTTCGATTGAAAAAGTATTTATTTATTGTATTTTATAAGGTGCCTTATTAAATTTATTATTTTATGTATACTATAACTATACTATAAAACGTAAGCACGATTGTGGGTTAGATTCTTACATGGGGTTATGATATAAAAGACTTTCACTTCCTCATCCTGGTTAAACAAAGTGCGGTGATGAGTTCCGCCACTCAGCACGCAATGTGTACGATATAAAAAAAGCATATATATATATATATATATATATATATATATATATATATATATATATATATATATAGTTTTTATTGACTTAATAGAATTTTAATTGGAGCCACATTTAAATAATTTTAAATTTAAACCCATCGAGATTGAATCCACAACTACCTGTCATATATTTTATTACTGCGCTACTGTGTACGAAGATTGAAAGTGCGCTGTGCAATAATCAAAATATCGTTATAATAACTATTGTATCGTATTGTATACATTGATGGTAAGCTTTGGATGCGTATCGGTCTATCATATTAGGCATTATTGTATACATATAGTTGGATGTAGAAGGTATGGCTTAGTTGTGAGTCCTTTGACAAAAAGCAGCATTTGACAAGAGGCGGAACTCAACACCGCGTTTATGTTTTTTTTTGTTTTTTTAAATTTTCCCTATGTGTTATATACGAACCGACAACTCGTGTCGAGCTTCACTTAAAACTTCGTTAACTTAGGCTTAGAAAATATATAATTATTAAGGAAACGAAAATTATGTGAGCTTGACTTAAAAAAACAACTACACACACTTCCATATATTTGACATACACTTTAGTAAAAAGTGTAAATAAAGTCTCTAGTAGTTATAATACGTTATACTTGAAAATTACAATATTTATTTGACAGTGCGGTGGTTAGTTCCGCCACTCAGCAATGTGTACGGCGAAAACTGGAGTACGGAGAGCCTTGACACTGGCCACTTTCTGTCTTCCCTGGTATATGATTTGTTATATGTTAGAAAGTTTAAACAAGCTTTATAAAACAGAATTTACTAGGACTCCTGATTAGGACCGGTAAGTCTAAGACCTATGCGGGATTAAAGTCGCCTAAGCGCTGTCAAGCAATGTCTAAGTAGGGGATACCGCTATGGAACTCACTCAATGAAATAAAAATATTTAACTCATTTATACATTGTACAAGGCTGCCGTAGTAAGACAAAGCGCGGCGTTGAGTGCGCCACACAGCGCGCAATGTCAAAATCAGACGAAAACCAGATAATAGTGTCTTGACACTAGGTTCTCTTTGTCTATCTTTATAATATACGAAAATATCTTACCTCTAAGCGGTGGCTAGGTTGGGATAGAGCGCGGTAGGCGGTTTCTCCCTCGCTATAACGCACTGCTGAGGCGAGTCATCACGGGCTTCATCGTATTGCGTTCTTGCATCCGAAACGGTTGCCTTAAAAGAAATACAAATTATTATTAATTATTTGAGGACAGTCGTGGAGCAGTGGGATAACATTTGACTGTAAGCGCGATCGGTTGTCGGTTCGATTTCCACTCGGGCTAGTGACTATATTTAAATTATTTTCACTTCCTCGCTCTGGCGGAACAAAGTGCGGCGTTGAGTTGAGAACAAACGGCGGAATGCGAAGTTCATATTTAGAAAAGGAAAAAGCCTATATTATTGTGGTTTTTATTTGAATGTTTCATTACAGCTGGGTGATTACAGAACTAGTGTCAAGACACTCCGTTATTGCTTTCCACCCAAAATTGAGAGATTATGCGTTGAGTAGCGGACTTCTAGTTAATTTTCAATGTTTCTTCATAATTATTATTTTGTATAAAAATATTTAAATTTTAAGCTAAACAAAGTATAGAGATAGTATAGAGATGGTATAGAGATAGTATAGAGATGGTATAGAGATAGTATAGAGATGGTATAGAGATGGTATAGAGATGGTATAGAGATAGTATAGAGATAGTATAGAGATGGTATAGAAATAGTATAGAGATAGTATAGAGATGGTATAGAGATGGTATAGAGATGGTATAGAGATAGTATAGAGATAGTATAGAGATAGTATAGAGATAATATAGAGATAGTATAGAGATAGTATAGAGATAGTATAGAGATGGTATAGAGATGGTATAGAGATGGTATAGATATAGTATAGAGATAGTATAGAGATAGTATAGAGATAATATAGAGATAGTATAGAGATAGTATAGAGATAGTATAGAGATGGTATAGAGATGGTATAGAGATGGTGTAGAGATAGTATAGAGATAGTATAGAGATAGTATAGAGATGGTATAGAGATGGTATAGAGATAGTATAAAATAGTATAGAGATAGTATAGAGATAGTATAGAGATAGTATAGAGATAGTATAGAGATGGTGTAGAGATGGTGTAGAGATGGTGTAGAGATGGTATAAAGATAGTATAGAGATAGTATAGAGATAGGTAGTATAGAGATGCTTAGGTTTTCAAAAATAAACTAGCTTTACACTAGCTAAAAAAAACTCATCAAGTTTAATGAATACATGGAATTTTTCATAATAGTATACCAAAAATAACAAACTCGGTACAGTGTTTAAAGCATTTTTCAACTAATGTTAACTGCTAACAAAAGAATGTGTGTTCCAGAACTATAATTTATTTAGAGGTATTTCGAGCTTGGCTTTATGTTACTTTTGATTATTTTAACACATTTCTTCTTCTTTATTCGTATTTTATGTTTTTTTTCGGTACAACTTAGTTGCTGTTTATTTTATTGCTTGTGATTTTTTTTACCGTGAAATGTGTACGTCAAACACATCATCCCGCATAACAGAGTAGACAGAAAGTACGTAGTGTTAAGACACTCCGAACTTCGCTTTCCCTGAATTCAAGCTATTGAATGTTGAGAGGTGGAACTCAACGCCGCACTTTGTCTTTACCAGGACGAGGAAGTTAAAATAATTTAAATTTAATCACTCCCCCGAGTGGGGATCGAACCCACAACCGACTGCGTTTACAGGCAAACGCTGTCCCACTGTCCACGACCGGTCACTGACTTTTGTTCTTCAAATATATTATATTGGAATCGAACTTATAACCATTGCGCGAATAATTTTACATAGAAATATATACTTTCCAACTATTGGGCATGCACGGCGTTAAAATTAATATAACTAAGAGAATATATAATATACATATTATCAATTTAATAATGGCAGCATTTTGCATCGTTTTGAAACGTGAATGTATTGTTTATTTTCATAAAATGTTCAGAATTTGAGGTGACGCTACAAACCACAATATCAAATTAAAATTGTATTCTGGAAATTCATTTTATTATTACTAAAGGGTCTATTTTACTTATCTGTATATATTTGTCATTTCTTGTAAAACAGTATGGTAAAGGCATGTATAGTATATATTTTAAATGAAACTATTTTAAACGGATTATTCGTGTATATTTTGGTATTCGAAAATACATTTTTTTTGGAAACCTGACCCGTTACGAACACTTTACAGTAGTCACAGGTAGACTGAGGTGGTATTTGCCATCTGTTTCTTAATTGCCTCGTGTACTGCCCTGATTTCTTGCAGAATGACCTCACTGTACCTTTGTCTCTAGTGTGGTTGATTTTCAAAATACCAAAATGTGTAAAAATCGCGAAAATCAAAGATCTTATTAGTATAGCGACCGGTTGTACGCTCACTATACGCGCTCGTGTAACAGCGCGGCGTTGAGTTCCGCTACTCAACGCGCAATGTCTAAGAACTGGCTGAAAAAAACAACTCTACTTTTAGTAGTAACTTTCTCTAATTAGACAAATCACATTCTGTCCAAAAATGAGTTTTAACTGTAACATACATAAACAGGTTACGCTGTTAACGTCATTATAACAAATATGTCAATATTTAATTGAAATGCCTTTATAGTACACAGTTTGTATAAAAAGCTTTTTTCTTCATAAGAGGGTAATGAGAGAGATCTAGTGTCAAGACACTCAGTTTCCCACTTTCTAAGTGAATAGAGACATTGGGTATCGAGAGGCGGAATACTGAATACAACGCTGCGGTTTTATCACCAGAGCACTGGAAATAAATATATTTTATTAACATTTTCTCGATTCAGAATCGAATCCACAGCCAATCACGCTTACATTCAGCGTTTCATAGCGCTACAAAGATCTCAGTACATAGAGATTATTATTGTGAAAATATGAAGAGGCCTGTACCCCCACAGATAGTAGGTTAGTGGGTCCGATTCTCACACGGGGGAATTATTTAAATTTTTGCCATTTCCTTGCTCTGGTAAGACAAAGCGCGGCGTTGAGTTCTGCCACTCAACACGCGAATTTTTGAATACTAGGTACTAGGTGAAAAGAGAACTCTAGGTACTCTTTCCGTTTTCCCTGCTATGCAAGATAGCGTGAAGTTAGTAAAAAAATATGAACGTAAAAAGAGTTTGAAGCCACAACCCTTGGTATCCTCAGATTTTCTTTAATAACCTATAGGTAGATTTTAAGACAATCAACTCATGACTGATTAGCTTGTAATTCTAGGCAGAGCTTAACGTCAATTAGCCTTTAACTATATTTAAACTCTATAACTTATCTAAGTAGATAAGTTAAGATGAGCAAGTGCTCACATCGATGTTATTTAGTTAGACATTGAAAATTGTAAATGGAAATAAATAAATTTCCTTTGTTAGATTTTTCCAAGAATTCCTTTCTGGGAAAAGTATTTAAAGACATCCAATATATAATGTAAGAATGGTAATAAGTATTTACTTAGCAAATATGAGTGGTACGAGAGATCGGGGGAGACCTCGAGGGTCACAAAGTATTAGGATCCCCTGAAAGGATATGAAGAGGGTAATAACTGTGGGCGTGACGATGGAGGTATGCAGCGACTAAGCGCTTGGCGCACCGGTGCCTCTGACTATCCCGTCTGGGACACAGCTAGTGAAGTGAAAAAGAGAATATATAATCTACAAAAGATTTTTGATCCTAAAAATTAGTTATAATTTTATCGGTGTCAATTTCATCATTACAAGGATTATTTTACTGGCTGGGAATACAACCTACAACTATTACTCTTATACCGATCTCTCTATGTCATGGATCCCTCAATACGGAGTGTCTTGACACTAGGTACTTTCTATCTACCCTGCTACGCGGGATAAAAAGCGTGAAGTTAAAAAAAGAGATATTTATCTCTTTAAAAATAGATATTGTATTATGTTTCTACAGTTCCGTTTAACATAACACGACGTTGAGTTACGCAAGCTTACATGTTAAAGACTAGAGAAGAAAGATTTAAAAAAAGTAAAAAACGAAATAACTTGTCAGTATTGTACCTAAAAAGCGTGAGAAAAACCCAAATATTAGTTTTATTTCCATTAAATATGAAAAGGGAGGATATCGTCGAGCAAAAAACGTCGAAAGCCAGTTAGGTGAGTCAACAAAGAGGAGCAAGCACGATGTTCAGAACCCGTTTTGTTGCGAACAAAAAATATTTTATTTGCGTTTTCTTTTACACGGTTATTTATGGAATTGTTTGTTTTTGCGCGGTTTAACGCGGTCGGCGAGTTATTCAGTGTTAGGTCACTGTGCATTCTCGTTTGAAGTATTCACTTTGGACGTCTACAACATTAGAGTTGTAGATATATTGCCAGCCATGGGATGGAAGTGAAAGGAGAAGAGGGAAAGGATGAGAGTGAGTAGGGGAAAGCTGGCTTACATGACATCGAACTGGAACACATCGGATATTTTTTTCTCAACTTCACTCTATTATCCCATATAGGTAGACAGAAAGTACCTATTGTCAACACACTCCATACTTCACTCTCCACCGAATTAGGGACATTACGTGTTGGGTGGTGGAACTCAACGCCGCTCTTTGTCTTTACCAGAGCGAGGAAGTGAAAATAATTTAAATATAATTATTCCCCCGAATGGGGATCGAACCCACAACCGATCGTTTAAGTCACGATAGTGGTTGCGAGCCAGTCGGAGGATCAACCTCCTACCACCAAGTGACTGAGATACCCGCCTCTTACAGGATGCTACCCAGGAGCGGGAGGAATTATATTCTACCCCGTCCGGTCACACGGAAAAATCGAGGTATAAGGGTCAGGGAGCAACATTTAAAAGTTTACAGGCTTATTAATGGAAAATAACAATAAGAATTATTTATTTGCAAATTTTAGCTATTTTGAATATATCCTGACGTCATTTTGAAAATTCAATAAAGGACTACGTTTTGTAGCGTTTTATGAGAAAAAAATGAATGTATTTTTTTTTGTAGATACGTTTTACTATACGGTTTTTGTACCGCGAGATGTCTATGCCGGTCGTGGCGCAGTGTGACAGAGTCTGACTGCACACGCGATCGGTTGTGGGTTCGATCTCCACTCGGGGGAGTGATTATGTTTAAATTATTTTCACTTCCTCGCTCTGGTAAAGACAAAGGGCGGCGTTGAGTTCCACCACCCAACACACAATGTCTCGAATTCAGTGGAAAGCGAAGTATGGAAGGTGGACACTAGGTACTTTCTGTCTGCCCTGCTATGCGGGATAAAAAGCGTGAAGCTAAAAAAAAAGATGTGTATTGCGTCTAAGAAAATTATAGAAAACACTGAAAATATTTAAAATCGTTTTTTTTTTGGATTGGATACTTTGGGTTGACGCTTTTTCACTCTGTACTTTTGTAATAAATAAATATTTTATTTTTGCAATAAATAAATACCTTGATTTTTTACGCTTTTATCCCGCATAGCAGGGTAGACACAAAGTACCTAGTGTCAAGACACTCTGCAATTCACTTTCCACCGAATGGTTATGTTTGAAATAAATAAATATTTACTTTAGACATTAGGTGTTTTCTGTCTACCCTGCTATGCTGGATAGAAAAAAAAAAACAAATAAAAAATTCCTATAGACAATATTGTACCAATAGTGTCGTCAATCATTCCGCTTATTTAAATTTTTATACTTTGATATAACTAAACTGAAACGCAAAAAACAATTCGTTTTATCAAGTATTTACTTATGACGTCAATATACAAAGGTTAGGTTGGTTTACGGATCGTTATAATGAGGTAAAAAATATGTAATTGTATATATAATATATCTATTAAACATGTTAAATTAA
This sequence comes from Dryadula phaetusa, assembly GCA_032432895.1. Classification (NCBI taxonomy): domain Eukaryota; kingdom Metazoa; phylum Arthropoda; class Insecta; order Lepidoptera; family Nymphalidae; genus Dryadula; species Dryadula phaetusa. Next base: position 1,321,086 of record JAOYRS010000002.1, read on the forward strand.
ACTATTTTAAACGGATTAATCGCTTAGCTAGTAAACGATGTACTGTACTCGAAACGTTAGGTGTCCAAAAATATATTTTCGAATACCAAAATATACGCGATTAATCCGTTTAAAATAGTTTCATTTAAAATGTGTTAAAATCGCGAAAATCAAAGATCTTATTTTTTCCTATTATAACATTGAAAATTTGTTCTAAAAAGTTTTATAGCAAATATTTTCGTAATTTAATTGTATATTTTATTAAAAACATTTAATCGTTATAATGAGGGTCGTAATAGCGGTAATATTATGTATGAAAAAATTGTACATTAAAATGTTCGAGTTGTTGTTCGCTTTTCACAAATTTGTAAAGATCGAAGATGTTTTTGCATTTTTTTTTCTAATTCCTGTTAATTTATTCAGTCTAGGTTCTCTAGTTTGATATATTTATTATTAGCTTCTTGATATCTATGTAAATAAATAAAATTGAAGAGAATTTTTGTAATATTGAAATACATATACTAAAGTATTGTTTTTAAATTGTTTGTACGTTTGTTATGGTTAATCTCTGGAATGGCAGGACCGATTTTCATAGGACTTTCACTGGCAGATAAGTGATGTAATAAAGAATGACTTATGTTTCTTTTATTTTTGATTATTTGAATAAATATCCAAATATGTTGAATTCTAGTATATTTATACTTAATATTAATAAAACACTAATTACGTACGTACCGTAATTTTCTACCTCATTCTTTATTTTTTTTAGCTTCACGCTTTTTATTCCGCATAGCAGGGTAGATTGAAAGTACGTAGTGCCAACACAGTACGTATCCGCTTTCGATCGAACTTAAGACATTGCGTGTTGAGTGGCTGAACTCAACGCCGCGCTTTGTCTTAACAAAATTATTCAATTATAATCTATAATAATATGATAAATAATAATAATATGAAAATATTTCAATTATAATCATTTCCACGAGTGGGGAACGAACCCACAACCAATCTCCTTCACAGTCAGATGCTATCCCACTGCGCTACAACTGACCTCTAATAAAATAATATTTCTACACGTTTGTTATGTTTCTAGTAAAATACAACGCAAATTCTTCAGTCTTTATGACCTATATATTTTTAGGGATAAGTATTTGACGTAACTCAGCACTATCCTACATATATATATATATATATATATATATATATATATGTAGGATAGTGCTGAGTTACGTCAAATACGTCAAATATATATATATATATATATATATATATATATATATATATATATATATATATATATATATAACAGCCAGAGGTACATTTAACACGAAGATAATTAGAAAGAAACAAACTGAATATTCCCGGCATTTATTATTTTAATATTTTTATAGTTATACCATTTTTTGCAAAACATGAGAAATAATCATGGGGTTTTAGAATGCGATTTAATTTCAGCTTTCAGCTAAATAATATATTATGTAATTAATTCTTATATTATTTCAATTTCCATCTATTTCTTTGTATTTCAATTGAGTTCTCACACTTCTCTACAACTACACTAGTGGTTTTTTTTAATATTTTAATATATTTATATAATATTTGCTTAGCAAAGAAAAGGTTAATGCAGTCGCAATATAATTCGAGTTTACAAATATATATGTATAATTTATTATTAAATATGTATATTTAATTAATTATTTAAAACATCGCAAATGCATATATATATATATATATATATATATATATATATATATATATATATATATATATATATATATATATATATATATATTTAATAATATTAAAACCACGGTTTTGCTTTAATATTATTAAAGCGAAACCGTGGTTTTAATTATTTTAAGATAAAGAATCCTATAATAACTATTATTAAAATTTTAAAATATTTAATGACTTACGAGAAAAAAAAATAAACGACACACAGAACGCCGCTTAGAATTCCACTACTTGAAACACACATTTAAATAACTATTAAAAAAAATTAAAAAAAACTAAATATTCAATCACTAAAAATATAAACACTTGCACATTAAAATAAAATTAAAAAAATATATATTTTTTAGTAAAAAAAATTAATATAAAGCTAATTCACATAAATCCAACCTACCGTGAACGTGGATATGATCGCGGTAACACCGAACTCGTTCTGGCTTCTGGCGGTCGGCCACGCCACGCGGGTATGCAGCAGCGACAGCGCGCGCACCAATTCCCACCCTCCTACTCAAATAACCGCTACCCCCCCGACCCCCCGACCCCCCTCTACTTGCCATCGCTCCATCGATTCTCATTGTAGATACTTTTCATCACAATAGGTACAGCCATTGGGGTATTGGGTCAGTCGTAGTCAGTCAGTCATCTTTGAGGGTGAAATAAAAAAAAAATCATTATAATCGAAAATATTAAGTTATTATGTATACTTTATTGTAATTCAGATCGTCGTGGCGTAGTGGGACAGTAAAATGTATACACGATCGATTGTTGGTTCGATTCCCAGTGAGAGAAATGATTATATTCATTTTCTTTTTTCCATATTTCTGTTCTGGTAAGACAAAACGCGGCGTTGAGTTTAGCACTTAGTATACAATGTCTCGATTTTAGATGGAAAGCATTCAATATAGTGTATTGACCTTAGGTTGTCTCTGACTACCCTGGTATGTGTGAAGGCGTGATTTACCTAAAATAGGTTTATATATATATACATATATATATATATATATATATATATATATATATATATAACTAACTATTTAAATAATAATAATTTTTCAACTCGAATTACAGCCTTTTAAAAGCTAACGTCTATTTTTATCGTATTTTCGGGGAGGAGCTTTTCACAAGGATTTCGGTTAACCCCCTCAGTGCTCCCCATTCCCGAGGTATCTCTATTCTTAAGTTCTTAAAGCCAATAGCATTATCTGTTAGTTTAAAAATATTTTATATATATATATATATATATATATATATATATATATATATATATATATATATATATATAATTGCATTGTAATCAAAATTAAAATATATTTAAAATTTCATCTCATTCGGGCAACGGGAAATTCGTCAAATTAGGCTTGTAAGATTTTACAACACACCAACTAACTAACAAACAAGCCAGGTTGAATAGAACATTGCTATAAAAATACGAAATCACTACGAATCAAACATGTATGAATAATAAACATATGTTTGATTCGTAGTGAATATATAAAAATTAAAAATTAAAAAAAAAATAGTTATTAAAATTAAAAAAAAAAAAAAGCACTGTACAGAAGTCTACCCTGCTATGCGGGATAAAAAGTGGGATACAAAAAAAAACCTTTTCCGAAATGTAAAATGTTAAAACATCAGCTATTTGAACAAAAGTCTTTGGTTCTGTACCAAACAAAAATGTTTTAATTTTTTTTAATTTATAATAAACTAATTTTACACGTGACTTCGTCCGCGTGGAATTTAACTACTGGATGTTTATTTTATAATTCTAAAATAAATATAGTTATTAGTTACTCCTTTTGACATAAGACAGTTGCCAGTGAGTTGAGTTGAAATTTTTTATACGTTTTTTCAAAAATGTTTTCTAATCCTAAGTGTGGAATAACACTTAAAAAATAGTAAATATTAAAATAAATGTCTTTTCTACTAACCAAAACGGGGAGACGAAAAGAACTTATCTGGATTCCTTAAATGGTAACCGAACCCACATCCAATCGCATTTACAATCATTTCCCATTCCCACTGCGCTACAACCGACCTCTAATTGATTATTATAATATAATTCTATCAATTTTCATAGATTAATAATGTAATATATAGTATTTAATCGGTTAATTAATATTTAATAATACAAAATAACAGCAATACTAGTGGCTTACTGCTAAAATATTTTCAATACAAAATTGTTATACATAAAAATCAGCTAAATTTCAATGTTATGTAATTTATATGGTATTTAATTCAAAACATTTATCTCACGTTCCCAACTCGTAAAGGAAAGTGGACAGGAAGTACGTGGAACACTGTACGTAGTGTCAAGACACTCTGTTTTCCACTTTCCGTCAAATACACGGCATTGCGTGTTGAGTGGTGGAACTCAACGCCGCGCTTTATATTATATATATAGAGCAAAGAAATGAAAATTATTAACAATTGTTATAATTTTAATAGATAATCGCAAGTATATCTTCAAGAGTTTATAAAAGCGTGGCATCGCGTGCATAATTGTTGAGCAAATCAAATTTACCTTATAAATTGCAAGCTTTGCAAATGTCCACTAACTTTAAAAGAAATTAAAGAAAATCCTAATAAATATAACTACATGTGAAGAACAAATTGAAGTTAATAAAAAAAATATATAAGGTGTTTCCCAATAAAGATGATAGGATTTTGATAGCTCACAGCCGCCATTTTGGTTGTTTAACATTTGACATTTGTATTGTTTTGTGTTCAGTAATGTTTACTATTTAATCACGAACAAGTTCACGTTACCTCCACGTTTAGAAATTGTCCAAATTTTCTATCAAAATTCGAGAAGTATTGTCTCTACTCAAAGAGCATTTCGTGCTAAATATGGTCGTCATGGTGCACCGTCTGAGCTCGCTATACGTCGCATAATCCAAAAACTGGAAAGTGAATATTCTTTGCACGATAGTAGACCACCAACACGACAACGGCCAGGCCGTAGTGAAGGAAATATTGCCGCCGTATCAGCCAGTGTCGAAGAAAATCAAAATGTTTCCGTTCTACGACGTGCACAAGAATTGGGCAGAATGACAACCTGGCGAATTTTACGTATGGATCTTGGCCTACATTCATACAAGATTGTGTTGGCAGAAGAACTCAAGCCAGAAGACCATCGATTACGTCGTGAATTTGCTGATTGGGCGCTTGAAATGATGGAAACGGACACCGAATTTTATAGGAAAATCATCTTTTCAGATGAGGCTCACTTTTGGCTCAATGGTTATGTGAACAAACAGAATTGTCGTTACTGGAGTGAGTCAAATCCAAGAGTGGTTCATGAAACACCATTACATCCTGAAAAATTGACTGTTTGGTGCGGATTATGGTACGGTGGAATCATTGGCCCGTACTTTTTCAAAAACGACGAAGGCCGTACTGTTACTGTCAATGGCGACCGTTATCGTGACATGTTGAACGATTTTTTTTCTTGAAGTGTATGAAATCGATGCGGACGACATTTGTTTTCAACAAAATGGTGCAACATGCTACACTGCGACCGTCACAATGGATTTATTGCGTGATAAGTTTGGTGAGTCGGTTATTTCTCGCAACGGTGCTCACAATTGGCCACCAAGATCATGCGATTTAACACCCTTGAACTATTTTTTGTGGGGGTATGTTAAATCTCAAGTATATGCCAATAAACCAGCTACGATTCAAGACCTTGAACGCAACATTCGAGCGACTATAGCGGCCATACCAGCCGAAATGCGGCACCGAGTCATCGAAAATTGGACGTCGTATCACGATCGTATTCACTAGTGCAAAAAAAGTCGTGGCGGTCATTTGAACGATATTTTGTTTAAATCATAAATAACATAAAATTTCCTATCAAATAAAGCCATTGAGCACGAAATTCGAATATATATTACATGTTTTATTTCAATTTTAAAATATATTGTTTTTATTGGGAAATCACATATATATATATATATATATGTCAATATATATATCAAATGTTGCGGTCAAAATTGAGTTTTAGATTGAACGCGTTTTACTCAGTCAGAATTACTTTTTATTAAATATAATTAGAATTAACTGATGCACTAATTAAAACAAGAATATACGGTGAAAGTGGTTTTTATTGGATAAAGCGTATTTTTGCCACCGCAAATCAGTTCATCATTGTAATTAATTGCTAGGGTAAATAAAAAAAAGTAGATAAAGTAGATTTGAAAGCAAAATTTACAGTCTTAAAAGGCTTTCACTAGATATTTCTAGTTTTAACCAAATATGATAATTACAATGTTAACAAAATTCAGTAGCAATTTGAAATAGGAATTACATATACATACATATACATATATGCAGATTAAAATATACGGAGTAAACAAAAAAGAATCAGATACGAGTAATATAAATCAGTAATATAGGTCAACGGAGTGACATTAGGTTTTCTCTGACTACCCTGCTATTCGGGATGGCGCGTGAAAAGAAAGAAGGAGCTCCTCTATTTTCATGCAAGCCTGGTAAAATTCTCTTATTTATTTGATACACTTTTTTAATATATAAGCAGTCAACGGAGTGTCTTGACACTAGGTTCTCTCTGACTACCCTGTTATGCGGGATGGCGCGTGCAGCTGCTTATATATATAGTATATAGAGACTATAGAGAGGGAGCTTCTCTAGTTACATGCGAGCCTGGTACAATTCTCTTATTTATTTGATACACTTATTTAATATATAAGCAGTCAACGGAGTGTCTTGACACTAGGCTCTCTCTGACTGAACCTGCTATGCGGGATGGCGCGTGAAACTGGTTTTTTAAATTATTTACTTAAAATGCTACCAGTAGCTGGAGTCTCGTCAACTTAGTAATACAAGCGGCAATAAATCTAATAACGTAGTTTACAGTACCTTTTGCATATTACAGGAGTTGGTACGGCGAAAATGTGACATTCGATATGCATAATAAATAGCACAGGGGTTGGTCGAGGAAAATCAATAATATATACCTTTTTAAAGATATTTACCTTTCAACTTAATATTTTTTTAATTGTTATTTTACTAATTTATTATTACAATTTTTATCTTAGAACTTAGAATAAATTATTCTATACAACATTTTTTGGTGATGGCGGAACTCAACGCCGTTTAAGCTTCATCAAAAGAAAAATATATATAAACGTTTCTATTGTACCGTTTTGGCTAGGTTATTAGAAAGACTAGAAAATGGATAAGGGATTGTTTTATCATTAGGTACCTTTTCCGCTTAATGCAGGTTATCATATAAATTTTTTTTTAATTTTTTTTTAAATATATATTTTTTTATAATAAGATCTTTGATTTCGCGATTTTTATACATTTTAAATGAAACTATTTTAACCGGATTAATCGCGTTATAGGTAGACTGACCATCTGTGACCACGGACTACTGTAAAGTGTTCGAAACGTCAGGTGTCCAAAATATATTTTCAAATACCAAAATATACGCAATTAATCCGGTTAAAATAGTTTCATTTCATTTAAAATATTTTTTTTTTATTTACAATTTGTAGAAATATGAAAAAGGTATTTTTTGGGATTGGATTTTTTTCTATTGCATATAACAGACGTCGAGAGATTATTTCGTAATTCTAATACTAGATATCCTTTTGGACGGCTTTACAAACACATGGTAGTGTGTGTTACATATATATTATAATATATTAATTTAATGTATTTTTATGCATAATTTAAAAAAAAATATGATTGAGGCCGGTCATGGAGCAGTGACTGTATCTGATTGAAAACGTGAGCGGTTATGGGTTCCATTTCCACTTTGATTGATATAGTAAGGCAAAATGCGGCGTTGAGTACTGTCACTCGACATACAATGTCTCGAATACAGCGGAGTACGGAGTGTCTTAACATTAGCTATTTCCAGCCGGCCATGCAGTATGGAAGCCAAACCAATAAATAAAATAATAATAGTAGAATATAAAATATTTAATCCAGGTTAAAACCCCAGTTCAAAACTAACTGCAAAGTTTAAGTAGTAGTTAGTTAAATTAACGAAGTGCTCGACTTCAATATAGTTTCATAGATAAATGATGTACGAGAGCACTGAAGCGGGGCGTTTTTAAACGTATTAGCGGTATATTCATTAGTTAGAAGCACTTAGTTAGTCTACTGAATAAAGAAAATGTTGCTCTACTTATTTTATAGAATATATATATATATATATATATATATATATATATATATATATATATATATATATATATATATATATATATATATATATCCAAAAGAGGCTGGTGTTTTCGACTGACTGTTAACACTGAGTTGTGGGTTAAATTATTTTCTCTCTCTCATAAGATTATACACGGCGTTAAGTTCCACCTCACACACTAAGCACATAGTTTTGAAAGCAGTTTCTTTTTGAAATATTACTTGTTAATTACCTTACACCAAAAAATAAATTTATATGGGCGAGGAGGAAATAAAAAAAATTGAACCCACATTTGGTTGTGGGTTAATTTATTTTCTCGCTCTAATGAGACATTAAACAGTGTTAAATTCCTCACATACACTAATCAGGCAGTCTTGAAAGTAGGTTCTTTCTGAATTATCACTTATTAATTATGTTACAGCAAAAAGTAAATTTACATCCTAAGTTATGGTACTTAAGACAAAATTACTAACCGAATGTTATCCACGTGAAAGTAAAAAGAGCAATTATATCAGCTTCACGTTGGTGAGACTGCATGAAAGGGTTAGCTGGCCCCGAATAGATACGTACTGCAAATGACAGAATTAAATGAAAAGCTTTAGAGGACGCCTTTGTTAAAAGGCAAGCTGGCATTTTATCAGTGTATAAGCTAAACTTCATCTCGCTTTTTCCCGCATAGCAGGTTAGACAGAATGTCAAGACATTTAGTACTTCGCTTTCCACCGGATTCGAGACATTGCTTATTGAGTGGTGGAACTCAACGTCGCACTTTGTCCTACTAGAGTATTCTTTGTCTTGATTTGTTAATTTCGCAATGTTCTGTCTGTATATGAATTATACGTAAAATGAAATTAAAATAAAAACATTCTTTATTGTATGATTAAAATTAATCATATTACGATATAGTATTGTATCACATATACAATAGCTTACGAAGACATTTGATGTTTTTTTTGTTATATATGCAAAAATGATTTAACATGATTTTCCTCTAAAATCATTAGCTTATATTTTATAAATCAAATATAAACAAACTAACTAGATTCTTCGAAAAAATACGTACGATATTTTGCAAACAACTTTAATTTAATTTTTCATATTCTAGAAATATCTAGCAAAGAGGCTGTAACGTGATCGGTTTTGGGTTCGATCCCCAATTGGGAGAGTATTTAAATTATTTTCACTTCTTCGCTCTAGTAAGACAAAGTGCGGCGTTGAGTTCCACCACTCATCACGTAATGCCTCGAATTCGCACAAAAGCAGAGTAAAGTGTGTCTTGACACTAAGTACTTCCGTCTACCCTGCTATGCGGGATAGAAATAAGCGTGAAGCTAAAATAAAAATAAAAATATAATAACCTTATAAAATAGTCGATTTTACCTTATTATTACTTATTTATAGAATTTTCTGACTAAAGGTATATTCTATTTGGAATAATAAGCCAATTATTGTGTCGAGGCGTGTCATACTTTAGTCGTGCACTTTATGGACGCGATTACATGGACTCAATATTAAAAAGAAATGAATAATTTATTTATACGGATTTTATAGTTCGTATTTCTAAAAATACAATAAAGGGTAAGCTATATTCGAAGAACAACATTAACTTGAACTCTCGTAAGACTACGTGCGGGGTTTAGCTGCGCACATTTTTTAATTCCGCCGAATACGATATATTATTATTCACTGTTTTTTATTTGCCTCCTCTGGTAAGACAAAGGGTAGCGTTAAATCCTGACATTGTACGCCCAATGTCTATCTAGACACTAAGTTCTCTTTTAGCTTTGCGCTGAAAACCTAGAAAAAATTGAGTATAATATGCTAAAAAGGTAAATGGAAAACGTTGTAAATTTAAATATTGCTTATACATTCGTTATAATGTATTATACTAATGTATTATAGAACGCCTGGAATGTTTGGCGTTTGAGTGACATTGGCCTAAAGGTAGTCGAAAATATATATATATATATATATATATATATATATATATATATATATATATATATATATATATATATATATATATATATATATATATAAGCATTTATTTTAATGTTAATTTATTATTTATTTACGATAGAAATTTCTTTTAATAAAAATCTCTGGATCTCCTTACACATTAGCATATCATCCCGGAAGTTCCATTAAAATCGGTTCAGCCGTTATATAGAGTAAGCAGAACAAACAGACAGACGAAATTTGTAAAAAATAATTATTTCGTTCTATGTACCGAATACACATAGAAATTAATTTAGCTAAAAAAAAACAGTTTTAATTTTACAAACACTCTCCAATTATATGTATTTCAAATAATTTTATTGTTATTAAAAAATAAATTCCAACAAAAATATACAGCAATTCGAATAATTTTGCTTTTGCAACGCTTTTAGAACAGCCTGTATCTATTTCCTCTGGCTGGATGGACGGCTTGTTCTGCAATTAGTACGGCATTGTGTGTTATATGAGGAAGTACGGCTCTCCATACATCATATATATATATATATATATATATATATATATATATATATATATATATATATATATATATATTATATATATATATATATATATATATATATATATATATATATATATATATATATATATATATATATATATCTATGTATCTAATATTAACATGTAGAAATGTATACGTTAGCTTTATGATATTTTTAGCTCGACGATTTAATCTCGTATAGCAGGGTAGACAGAAAGTATCTAGTGTCAAGACACTCTGTACTTCGGTTTCCACCGAATTCGAGACATTGTATGTTGAGCGGTGGAACTCAACGCCGCACTTTGTCTTTACCAGAGCGAGGAATTGAAAATAATTCACATAATCACTCACGCAAGTGGGGATCGAACCCACCATCACCACCATCAAATCAAAAAATTTACAATTTTTAATTTTTCGCACAAAATCAAGACATTAAGTGGTTCAAAATCTATGCCACCTATATATATATATATATATATATATATATATATATATATATATATATATATATATATATATATATTATAGTGTTATAGTGAAAATAATGAGTAATTTTATTTTCCCATACAAATTGACAGGCACGTAAAACCTGTCAAACAGGGTGCACTTAAAGATTAAATATTCATGGAACACAGTTCAGACTAGAATAATAAAACATCTATAATTGAAAGATAATTTGTGCCTAGTTTAGTCTAGACTCTTTTATGAAATTTCTATTTGAGTTTATTATCAGGACATATATTTTAATGTAGATTTATATATTTTGATGACAAAATTTCTGAACACACCATAAATTTTTAATGGCGTCTAAATATGTCATGAATTTTACGAAAACATGTAAAGAACTAGAATGTTAAAAGACTCTCTGGTGTAAGACAAAGTGCGGTGTTGAGTTCCACCACTCGATACGAAGCGAAGTATGGAGTGTCTTTACACTAAGTATTTTCTGTCTACGCTGCTATGAGGGATAAAAGCCTGAAGCTAAAAAAAAAACTAGAATGTTTTTGGATATTTTTGATTTTATTACCCTTCGTTCTCCGGGCTCTCCGTGTTGCCCGAGTTTGTGATTTTGATGTAAATAAATACACATTTATTATATATATATATGTATAATTTGGCTCGAGTCGCGCGGCGCGGGGAAGAAACATTTTGTAATAATGCGGGCAAAGCCGTGAGTGAAATCTAGTAATACATCAAACCAGACATATTATGCTAGTAGCATACGTCTATATAGATAAATAAAATTGGAGGGTCTGTTTGTAATGTCAAATTAATTGTAAATATCAGGTACTCCCTCGAAGCAAAGCCAAATATATAACATGAACACTCGCGTGGTGATACCGTGCGATGCTAAGGTTTTCTTCTTTCTGTTTTATAAAATAAGGACTTTAATAGAAAAGTTAAAAAAATTTAATCAACAGGATTCGAACTAACACCTTATAGAAATATTTGTAGAAAATGTATAAATGCTAATGAAATTAAGCTAAATGAAATTCTTAACATAATAACTTTGTGTCTATATCTTAAAAATAGTGTGTAATAGATACTAGAAGTTTTAAATTTTGTATGGTGGTTCCCTTTGAAACGTAGCTGTTCGCTAAGGCCAGATGTTGCGAACGGGTTGTAGAAGATTTATATAGAAGATATATATATATATGTAGAAGATTTATATAAAACTTATTTACTGCAAGTGTTAGGAGTTTAAATTTTTCACAGGTTGTTTTTTAAGACTTAGATGATCACTAAGATAGGGCATTGCAAAATCCAATCCCTGTAAGGTGGTTTTTGGAAGGACATCGTAAAATTCTACCCTTGTGGGATTGTTTTTGGGGTGAAAATTTGTATGAAATTTCTTTACTAAAAATTCGAGGCTCAGTGCGTTATGCTATTTCGTGGCTGAAAATATCTTTTAATTCTACGAGTAATGTTTAACAAGTAATATATACTTTAATAAACCAAATTTAAAGCAATTGTATATATTTTGTGAGAACAATGTCAGCTCAGAGAAAACCTTAAATGATTCACCTTGGAATCCGAAGCGAAAAATGTATGTACGATGTATATACTTTAGCGGTGAAGGCAAGAAATATTAAGGTATTCCTTGCTGTTGGGTTCCGCCTTACACATTCAGCCACCAAAGTCCGAGTAGAGGACGTAGCATGGACGTGAGTATAGACGCACCCTTCTTGTAGGCTGTAAAATCTCTTTAACAAAATCATTCACCCTGTATTCAGCAAGGTAGAAGCTGGCATGTCACCTCAGTGTGTCAATTGGGAGTCAAATAGGCTTGAGCCATTCAATTTATATTTAGATAGCTGTCTCTAAGATGTCAAGCAAAGCGGCATATAAGTCATGAGTAGGTGACCTGACAATTTGGATGACAATTGGTTAATTAAAAATTTGGGATAAAATGTATTTACTTATCCCAAAAAAATATGATATTTTGGATGCTAATTAAATATTTATTTATTTTATAGTGATAGTTTTGTTTGGGAGTAGAAACCGCTCTATGCTAAGGCCGCAGTTTCTACTGCGCCACGAGGGCGTGATAGACGAACTCGTAACTGTACTCTTGAAATCGCATATAAACTCATGAAGTCACATGTGGACCACGATTCCATGTGTGGATGAGTGAAATCACATATGGACCATGATGTCATATATGGATGAATGAAATTACATATGGACCATGATGTCATATATGGATGAATGAAATCACATGTGGACCATGATGTCATACGTGGATGGGTAAAATAACATTTGGGCTATGTCATTGAATAAAATCACATGTGGGTCATGTGGGTGAATCAAAAGTTCACTTATGGGCCTTGATGTTATATGTGGATGGACTAAATTACATGCGGACCATGATGTCATGTGTAAATGAGTAAAATCACATGTGGACCGTAATGTCATATGTGGAAGAGTCAAAACACATTTCGACCTAGTGTCATGTGTGAATGGGTAAAACAAATATGGATCATGATATCATGTGGGGATAAGTGAAATCACGTGTGGATCGTGATGGCATGTGTGGATGAATAAAATCACTTGTGGACTGTTAAATGTGTATGTGTAAAACCACGTGTGGGTCATGATGTCTTATGTGGACGAGTATAATAAAGTTTGGACCATGGTATCTTATGTGGATGGGTGAAAACACATGAGAACGAGAAAATTGACATGTGGGCCAAGATGGCATGTGCGGGAGGATAAAAACATATGTGAGCCATAACGTCTTATGTGGATGAATCAAACACATGTGGACCATGGCGTCGTGTGTAGATGGGTGAAATCAAAAGTGGACCATGATATCATGTGTAGTTGAGTGAAATCACATGTGGATCTTGATGTCATATGTGGGTGAGGAAAATCATATGTGGACCTTAATGTTATGAGTGGATGAGTCAAATCATATGTGCACCATTATGTCATATGTGGACCATTGTACCACGTGTGAAAAAGTAAAGTCACATGTTCGCTAAAAAAGAACTTGGGACTCTTGCAAGTTTATATGAACAGACTTTAAGATAGAGCCGATTTAAGGAAATATGAGAGCTTTTGCAACAATATATTAAAAGTATTTGTATATATTAGAAACGATTACCACTCGCATGGTTAGTTGTATTTGGATGTAGATAATTTCCCCTTAATTATTGCTGCCAGAAAAAAAAAGTTACAATTTGATATATAAAGAAATTTTACAAAAACAAAAACTTTGTTAAGTTCGACATATGTATAAATTATTTTTTTTTTTATTTATAGAAATATAAAATATTTTTGAGTGCCATAATATTTTATGTCTTCACTTTTGCGCAGACAAAGTGGCGGGCGATAGCTAATACGAGTATATATAGAGGCCTTTTTGACAGGTAAAATTTGTATTTTTTTTTACTTGTCCAAAAGGCTTCTACGTATGTGCCTTACCTTACCTTAGTAACGTGTACGTCACACAAGTGTACGTTACATCAAACGTTCAGTAGTGTGTGTAATATTTGTTTAATTACTTTAATATTGATTTTTTTTCATCGATTTAAATAATAACTGTACATTTAAAGCTCGTTATTCGCGTATCTTTATTATTTATGTATTGTGAATATGGAATGGTAATTTATAAGTGTTTATATCACAATATAAAGAAATAACTATAACCGATTAAATTTTTTGACTATATTGATTAATTAATTTTTATTATTATTATTATTATTTGTCCTTAAACTTTTAAGATTCTTAGAGACTCTAGTGTCCAAGCGTCTGCAAAATCTTTGTATACGGTTTATATTTGGCCTCCGCATATATGACCACATTTCCGACTTCCGCAAGAAACTCAAGCTTCCTATAAGACTTCGCAGGAATACTCATATCTTACATCTTTTTTATTGTGTGCTTTTTAATCCTTCCCTTTTACCTCAAAGAACAATTTCAGTTCCTAGGCAACTCTCACTGTCGTTTTCTCTGATTCAATGAAAATCTCAAAATCCCTCCTCATTCTACTTTCTTCTTTTCTAACTCCTTCACAGTCAAGGCTGCTCGACTTTGGAACTCCCTTCCCATCAATATAAGAAGTGCTAAGACTCTTAGTAGTTTTAAGTCCATGGTGAAAGCACATTACTTAAGTGACTAGCTCCATATATACTACTTTTTATTATGTGTATATTTAGGTATGTATATATATATATATATATATATATATATATATATGTATCTATGTATGTATATGTATATATATGTATATGTGTATGTTTGTGTACATATTTATATACTTATATATGTAAGCAAGTACACGGACTGCTGATTTCGTTTGTCCTGGTTTTTCTTTGTTCTTTTCATGTGTGTGGTGTTTAATATATATATATATATATATATATATATATATATATATATATATATATATATATATATTGACTTCGATACTTTTTGAATCACTTCACTTCGATCTTTTTTCTTAATACGCATGTACCCATGGACCACTGTTCTTTATTAGCGAAGCGCCATCTAACTGTTGACATAAGTTTTGTATAATACGTTAGCAAGTTGAGCGTCAGGAGAAAGTGCGAGTACTAGGAAGTACCATACCACATTCGCAGCTGGAGCCTCACGTTATATTTAGTCAAAATGTTTCTAAGAATTCTTATATTATATATCGAATATTACAAAGGCTAAGTAGCCTTCAAGAGCCTTCAAATCAAGTGATTAGCGTAAATTCTCATCTTTGTATAAAATGACTGCATTTTTTCATACTAATTACAGTATTTATTTTATATACGCATATGTAGTAGGTAAATAAAATAAACTAAATTCGAAATTACTTAAAGCCGCTTTGTCACGGTTTCTCTCGCATGGCAGATAATTAGAGGAAATTGATTTCAAGTCACTGCATTCTCCAATTTTCGCTCAAGATATATCGTGTCAAGTGGCGGAAATCAACGCCGCACTTTGACCTACCAAAGTAGCGAAATAAAAATAAATCGATATAGTATCCCTTAGTGTAGATCAGTGGTGGGCAAATATTTTTTTTGTATATTAGATATCCCCCTACACTCCCTCTTTGCTCTCTGCAACTGACAGAACTCATAAAATCAAGTATTACGCGGCTAGTTTTAATTCCCTTGTCTGTACATCCACTATTCTGCTTCACTTCTCATACTTCTAGGTCGATAAAACTTTTTGCTACGGCTTTTTCTTTGTTTTTTTATATTTATATATACACTACATATGTTCGTACCAGTCTACATATATATATATATATATATATATATATATATATATATATGTGTATTTCCGTCTATCGAACGAGTATCATCTTTTCAATTGACTTATAAACATTTGGGTGGTGTTTTGTGATTTGAACATACTTCTTTCCCAAGATCAGAAAAAGGCCTTTAGTGCACAGTTATTTGCTGTTCAGGGTTCGACAGGTGGCGTTGGACGCTTTTAAATCGCGCTATCGTTTGGTTCTATTTGGGAACATAACAACATGAATAAACTCGGAGTTGCTATTATGCGATAAGTGTTTCTCAAACCAATTTTTGGCGAGACAAGTTCGTTTTAGCACTCGTCTTGTATAAAATTATAAGCAAAAATTTTAAAATATACGTAATTGCCAATACTTGTACGCCCAAATCTCAATCTATGACTAAAAAAAATTCTCATACAGTGTTTTTTTTGTAGACCATACATGTGTTTTTTTCCATTAAGATAAGTCTTGGCATCAAGAACACTTCAGACAACTTTGGATAATATCGTATTTAATGCCAAAAGTACTTTGTAGCCGCTGTTTAAAGAGCCCTTACATACGAACGAAAAACGCTCCCAACTAAACATATGTATTTCCAAGATACAAAAACATATGGATTTCCAAGATAACTGGTACTGTGTTTTCAACATTCAGCGGCGCAAAACGCTGATCAACCTAGTAAAGTTCTATTCGTTGTACATCGTTCTGTTCATAGTGACTCGAAGAATCGATTCTTTTCACTGTTTCCCACCCACTTCTACTAAGGCCAAAGAGCTTTTCAAGCATTAAATATTCCTTTTGTTCTGCTACGAATGTATTATGGGTTAAATATATTGTATAATAAAATTGTCAATCGTCAACAATATTTTATTTATTAGCAATTATTATTGTTATCTATAGAGATCTTATTGAGGTGTTACAAGTAATAATAACGTATTGATAAGTGACATTGACATTGCTTTCATTGGATTTGGTTAATTTAAACTGTTTTTCTAAAATTTATCTATGTCCAATTGTGCCCTAATTCTAAAAGAAATATTTTTACATTCTTACAAATATATGTATATATATATATATATATATATATATATTCTAAAGCAATTCGCTCAACGCTGTTGATCATGTCCATCTCAATGCTCTATTATCATTATAATGGTTTTCTTCTCATCTTTAGGGACGTCAGTGGTTCAAGTAGGTAATAACTGCTCCATAATCAAACGAGTAAACTCTTTCAAATACCTTGGTGTGTTAATGGATCAAAGACTATCATGGGATGCACAACTAGAAGCTATAGGATGTAGATTGCGTAAACTAATTTGGATATTTAAGATGTTACGCCACAAACCTTCGTGGACCTTATTACATAGAATATATAAAGCTTTGGCGCAGTCATTATTGGAATACTGTGTTCCTGTTTGGGGAGGAGCTGCTAAATCTAAGTTCATTGAAGTTGAGAGAGCGCAAAGGCTTTTGCTGAAAGTTATCCATTTCAAGCCACGTCGTTTCTCAACGGACACTCTATATTCATTGAGCCAGATATTAACTGTCAGACAATTGTATATCCAACGGATTATTCTTAAAGCTCATAAGTCGTTAAAATTCATTATAGAAGGTTCATCAAATAAAAGAATAAAACATAAAGTCACTGAAACGCATGGTGCTAAGACTTCATTTGCTAGCAATCAATATATAATACGTTCTGCCTATCTTTATAATAACATTAATAAAATCCTCAATATATATCCCGAACAATATTTTAAGGTCAAAGTGAAATTGTTTGAATGGTTAAAAACAAAAACATACGAACAGACCGAATTAATTTTAGTTCATAAAACATAAACCAATTTACTGTATTCTACACATATAAACCCACACACACAAACACACACACACACACACAAAACACACACGCACAAACACACACACAAACACACACACAAGCACACACACACACATACACACACACATACATACACACATACACACAAATAAATTCACACACACACTCACAAGTAAAATTACTTTTATATAATGTTCCTGAGAATTAGTATTTAGAAATATATTGTTTATTCTTTTTAAGACAGTCTTGGACTTGGACAGAATTGTATGCTATGGAAGAGCGGGCCCTTCTGTCACGAGTATTATACAATGCTCACTAGAGGGTCCCAACCTTTATTTGTTATGCATAACTTGATAAAGAATAAACTATTTTCATTTTTTTTTTTTCAAGTAGGTCAGAGCAACTCTAGCTTGTATTTCGTGAAGGTTGGCGCCACAATAGTAAGAATATTATTTTGGCATAAGTATCATGTATACGTACGTAATGCGTTTAGTAAAAAGTGTTCATAATAGACATTCCAATTTTATATATCTCTATAAAAATACGTATGTATATATAACTATATGTACGTGTATATATATATATATTGGACATAACACTATATATTTATATATATATATATATATATATATATATATATATATATATATATATATAAATCTGGCCTAGCAGATTTAAAAGAAAGGAAAGGAAGGATTGAAATGAAAAATGATATTGTAGCGTGGGATTTGATATTTATGAAACTAAGAGAACAAATATCATCAGGACCTACCGCTTTAGTTGACATATTAAGAATGGTTTTCTTTGTATCACTATTAGTGATGCAAGAAAAGGTGAAGGTTAGGAGATGAGCTAACTACGTGTTTCAGAAATAGTACAGATTTTCATACAAAAATCATGGGAGGAAGATGAGGAAAATTATATGGAGGTCGATAAAAAAAATGTCTGAGGTCACAATTGATTGAGGAATTTTAAGAATTTTAGAAAAAAAATCATTGAAATTTTTTAGATAATAAGTCGCTCCGAGAGAAGAGTCTCGATTTTTATTTTATTGGTGTTTTAATTTTCTGTTTTTTTTTTCATTACACTGATTTCTTGTAAACCTATAAATTGACTAGTTCAGATCGTTTCAAACACTTTTATGTTATAAGAAAGATTCCTTATTAATAAGTATATGTAGGCTTATCCCAATATGATAGGATTTTGATAGCTCACAGCCGCCATCTTACTTGTTTAATTAAATATTTTGTTTAAATAAAAATGTTAAAATAGCATAAAATTTCCTATCAAATAAAGTCATTAAGAACGAAATTCAAACATATTTTATATATTTTATTTCAATTTCAAAACATATTGTTCTTATTGGGAAACCGTATAAAAATAAGGTCATGCAAACAATCGTGGAGCGGGGAACTGTCCATATTTAGAGATCCAATCTGAATTAGAAGTAATAAGAATTATTAAATCTAAAAGTGCATCAGAATTATTAGCGTGGAGAGTTAGAGAGCTGGGGGTAAAAAATATAAAATACGGGACGTCAGAATTGAATTTAGTTTTCTCGTTCGAGAAACGTTCGTGGGGGACTTCAAGACCTGGATTTGCATAATGATACGCAAATACAGGTGTTGAAATCGCCCATGATAAGAACTTCCTGTAACGAACTGTAATGGGTTCCTTATCCCACTATCTATAGAATTTCAAGCACAATCTCTTATTTGTAAAAGTATTTTTGCTTGGTGGACAGTAGATAACTCCAATTCTCCTAAGTCAATAAATTGACATTCTAAACAAATGTCAAATTGACAGGTCATCTAGTAGATGTGTCAGGGTTGCCCTCCACCAGTGTCTGTCGAAGAGGAAAATCGTGAGGATTTAGTAAGTAAACGGGGGGGCGGCCTATATCTGCCAAAAATGAGCCCTACACAACCGGTCCCGAGTCCCCAAACGAGAAGACAACCGTATTGCTACTTCCTCGTGTTAAAAAGCATGTGGACTGGAAGGTAAGTTTTAATATTAAACCACTTATACACTATCACCTCCAATTGATTCGACATTCTGTATTTTCTTTAGTTATTGTCATCTCTTTATATGTGTAAGTTATTGTGATAAATAAATAAATAAAATATAAAATGTTGTCAATCTTGTCCGTAACTTCCTTCCCTTATGAAAAAAACTGCTAGTCGTGTCTCTATTGTGGTTTTTCAATTTCCTCACGGCGCTGGATGGGAACTGGTAGCTTGTTCTAATGAAACTGCACATATTAAGCGTTGCAAAGGAGGTAAGCTTACTGAAATAAAAATTTGCCACTCTATGGAACAAGGGTGAAGGAACTCATCTCGTTCACAATATATACACGATTAATCTTTTTAGAATAACTACGATTAAAACCCTTTATGGAATTCTTGTTAATTTAAGGTATTTTAATATATAATAAAAAAAAATATTTATTTCTTTTTAGATTTAAATTTCAAAAATGATTGGAAATACTTTTTCAATTTTTCTATTAATATTAAACCAGGCTGTCGTGTCGTGAGTAACATTTGACTTGATACGCCACTCTAGAAAGTATAGAATTAACACAAAAGAATAATTTAAATATGTGGAAAATATAGAAAGGATAATTCTGAATATCATAATATTATACATTTATATTTATTATTTGAGTTACCTCACTTAGTATATTTAAACCTATTGAATGTTGCCAAACAAGCAAAAGATAGGAAGCTAAGCGGCATTTCTCTATGTATACTCCAATACAGGAGATATGTTCACGTTCACGCTATACTTATATTTATCGATCCCTTATGTTTTTAATGTAAACGTAATAACAGCGCGATTCACGATACACGTAACTCAATATCTGTATCTGTTACCTATACCTCTTTTAGGCTTATTTTAAACTATCAATTACATTTTGTAGATAATTTTCATGTGTTTTCTACTTAATTATTGCAAGCCTAAGAGAAAATTTAATATAGAACATTTTATAATTCAATTATTTTGATATCATATCATCTATTAACACACAAGCAATAAAGAAAAAGATATTTTCGGCAAGTTTATTATAAGACAAACATGTGTAACAATCGTTTCGAAAATATGTTTCTTACATAATTCCCAAAGTACATTTGTGTAGAAAACACATTACAATTTGGAGCTAGCTAATAACTGGAACAACATTTCAATGACCGTCCGCGTGGGCCTTCCTGTCATACCTCTATTGAGATATTGAAAATCTACACCTTTAGTATAAGCAACGTTGTACGTATCGAAATGTATCCACTTGCTGTCACAAACAAATTGTTTAAGAAAAGCGGCACAGTTCGGGGAGTCACCAAAGTCGTCGTTAGATGTGTTTGCAATGTCAGCAGATTTACAACACTTTATACGATCTTCATAGAATTTCCATAGAGGCATTCTCCAAATTCTATCTCCAGTCTGGCCACTCGCCACTTGTGCGCAGCAAAATAATTCTTCGGAGTTAGTGTAACACGCGCAGGCAGCACCTCCTAACGTGTAAATAAGTTCTTTAGACAAAGTACCAATATCGAGAATGAATTTAGGCCAATAATTTCTTGCATATACCAAACTGTCAGCAACAAGCAGCCGCCCTTCCCTTGAAGGTAATCTGATTTGTATGCTCTTGCCATTGGCGCTAGATATTATATCTCCAAATTTAGGACCTATTCCACTTGACATTAGTTCACAAAGAGGCAGAATCCCTCGGATGTTTATTGGAAGTTTGAGCATGGCGGCCGCTCGAGTTATAGCTAGGACGCAAGCAGCTCCCGCCATATCACCTTTCATATATCTTAATTCCTTCGGGGATTTGAGATGAATACTCCCGCTGTCAAATGTGACACCTTTGCCAATGAGCACAATAGGTCTGGTACATTCATCCGCACCGTAATAGCTAATCTCTACATATAATGGTGGTTGTACGGATGATTTACCTATAGCAACAAACCCCCCCATGCCGTGGCTTGCAGCCCAACCTTTAGTTTTAACATCTACATTAATATCTAATTCACATAATAGATCAACAGTTATTTTCGCAAAAGATATGGGATTGAGGATGTTGGGTGGCATTTCTTGTAGAAAACGAGCTAAATTTTGAGATTCACCTTTTAACGCACCTAACTTCCAACCTTCAATATCACAATCGTCAAACAGTTGAAGTTTTGCTTTAGGTATCAATTCGGTACTTGTTATACTCTTATATTCTTGGAATTTCCAAGTAGATAAAGTAGCTCCTTCGGCTGCCGCTTCAGCATTCCCAAATGACTCCACGTCAATCACAGATGGATTAAATTTTTGTAAAGCACGTGTACCTACACCAGATGCTATACGTATAGCTTCCTTACTTTCATCCATTTGTTCAATTGTGTTAAATCGTAAACATTCCGTTCCAAGGCCAGCGACTGCCACGTAACCGTAAGTGCTATCCAAATCGTAAAATATCCTGTATTCCCCTAGACGAGGTATCGGCGTCAATTTTAACTGATTCCACAGTTTCCCACAACATTTTTTATCATATTTTTGGGCACTCGCCGTTAGTATTGCTTCTTCACCTTTCACATTTTCATTGTAATATATACCGAGGACCAATCCTTTGTCGCGCAAAGAACACAGTTTTGGGTCAAATACTTTTCGCGGGGGCTCTTGTGTTACACATTCAGTTATTGGTATTTTGAACTGTGATATAAACCTAACACATTGTTTACAATATTTATAATCAAACATTATATTATTTGTATAACAGTTAATTTAGCAAAAAAATAAACAAATTTTCGAAATGTATTACAGACGTCTATTTATCGTTGCCCAATAGATTTTATATATTTCTTATAATGGATCGTTAAACATATAAAAACTTTATCATATGTTATTAAGTGAGTAAATCACGAGATAGCACAACACACAGCTCACAACAATCGCAAATCGCACAATGTCTATATGTAAATAGTCAAGAAGTCTTCTTCTTCAACCACTGGGGCGTGTGGCGATCAATCCACTCGGGAATATTTTGAAATATCGTCTCTTGTAATTGACGATAGATGATTAGAATTAAAAATGGAATTGCTAATCTTTCATCTTTAAAAAAGTAAACCCAGAAAGCAAGGAGTAAAAGACACACGTCCACGGTGTAATCGATTGCTGACCTGACGTTTACTTTGGCCCGTTCTTCCAGTGTTTTATAATCTATTGGTATAACAATCGTGGCCCTCTCTGTGGTTTTCAGTACAATTTGTGTATCTAGCGCACTTTTAACTGGAGGTTTTTTAATTTTGTTTTGTAAATTAACAGCACTTCTCTCCGTAACTTCGTTTGGCTTTCTTTCTTTCATTTCAATTGATTGGTTCACTTTTTGTGGTTTCACCTTTTCTTTATTAGCAACCAGTTTATTTTTTTGGTTCGCAGAATTCTCTTGCTTCTTTACAATCTTTTTGACAACTTTTTTCTTCGTTTCTGCTGCTGCTGCTGTATGATTTGATTTTGTATCTTCATTCACCTGTTGTTCCGCTACTTGTTTTAAATCCTCTGTATTCAAATAAAGTGGAGTGCTAGATTTTTTATGAGTACCATACTCTTTCACAATATTGCCATAATAATCTATGACAGTCTTACCTTCATCACTAATTGTATCTTCTGTTGATTCATCCTTCTTAATTATTTTTTCTTCACGAACTTTGGGTGGAGGTTCTAAATTGTGATTCTCTTTTTTATTAACTATTTTAGGAAAACTAAATGGTTTTTGTTTTGTAATCTTTTTAAATAAGTTGACTTTGTCTTCTTTCTTTTGTTTATTTGGGAAAAATCTTTCCTGTTTTGTGAGTTTTAATTCTATATTTTTATCTACATCAACATCTCTTTTCTTTAAAATTGGTTTTGGTACAAAATTAGGATCTGGAAGAGGTGAAAGTTTCATAGGCTCATCTTCAATTTCATATTCCTCCTCAGCTTCTATAGATTCTTCAGCAAGGGAAGACGATGGCCGTGTTAATTTGTTTCGAGGATTATAAGTTTGTTCTTCTTCCATAAGCTGATTTTCTCTCGCCTTGTCCTCAGCCAGACTATCTTCTTCTTCATCAGAATAATCTCCATCCGTTGATACAGTACTCGCAGTGTAATCGTCATCAAAAGACATACTCTGCCACTTACCGACGTCATCAGAGCTCTGCCGCATAGACGAGAATTTGATTTCTTTGACCTCCATAGAATCTGTTTTTATGAATATTTCTGGAGTTTTAATATTAGATTCTATGTTATTAACTTTAGGCTTTTCATTACTAGCGTCGCGGTCGATGCTTTTGGTATTGCTATACGGAATGTGATTGGGTTCTCGGTGTAGAGTTTTACTACCTTTATTTTTGGATTGTTCTTCTTCTAATGCGACCGCTTTATAAAACCTTGCCATGGCACGCTCGTGGAGTAACTCAGTAGAACTGACTGCATTTCTAAGTGCTTTAAAAGGCATTACACATCTTGAGCTGAGTTCTGGTGCTGACAATGAGATAGGTGGTGGTGATATTGCATCTTCTAAGTCCAACTGGAACGACTTTCTTTTCTCTGAAATATGAAGAATAGTGATTTCAATATTTTTTTATAACATAAGGTTATTGTTTGTAATAAGGATTTCGCTCTGCATATAGTTATAAATCATTTAAAATTGCATTTGCATATTTACTGGTAACATAAGCAGAAGTATTAAAAATCTTGTATCTTTTTAAATTTTAGAAATCTGACTGAAATATATTACCCCTAAGTGGAGTTGGAACCCCAACCATCGCGTACAGTCAACAATTTCGCATATACATTGCAAACATGTTAAAAAACTTCAAACCTCATCAGTGCGCAATTGCTTATTTATCAATACTATCACTTCATCGTTCTATATCATAAATAAACATTGATTGATTCACTCAAAAATAAATATACTAATATAAACATTGCTCGATAAATTTTCCACTTAGTTTCTTGAGTATTTGATAGAGCTGCCAATTTATTATACTTACATACACACATACATACATAATCATATCTCAATGAATTTATAACATGTAGAGTCACAGTTATAATATGAAAATAGATACTTTTCGCTTCACGCTATTATCACTCCCTTGAGTGGGAATCGAACCCACAACCGATCGCGTTTACAGTTAGACGCAGTCCCACTGCGTCACGACCGGCTATATATATATATATATATATATATATATAAGAAAAGCTAAAACCATTTTATTGTTCTATTAAATTTCTTAAGTGTATTGTATGGTTGAAATGATCAAACAGTGAGTTTAAATACTAAGTAGTATAGAGGTATTAAGCATTTACATTCCTTTTTTAATTTACATTGATTTCATTGTTAGCCAATATAAATACAAATATATGGGTAATATATTTGTACGTATATTGGGCTTGTTATAATGGGTACATAAACCATACCATACCATTTAATAATTCTCAATTTTTATAAAAATTACAGTATAAAATCTATTTCCATGGCCAATAAAACATTCGCACAGCTCCTATAATAACATAATAACTATAATATTAGACAATTTTATTTAGTGAGAAGCGTTTTCGTAAAATCCATAGTACCAACACGTAAATAGCAGCAATTTGCATATTTTGATTTAAATCAAAATATACATGTTGATTCAAATCGAAATGTGCAAGTTGAGATTTATTTGGATTTAAATCAATCAAAAATCCGTATTGGATTTAAATCCAATACGGATTTATACCAATAGCATATCGCGTGCCATTTAGGCGCAAACATTATATTCTATAGTTAACCCGTATAGCAATTTTACGGTGGTATTTTAGTCGTCAGTGTAATAATAGCAGTAGGCCAATAGCTTGAGCTATACATATGTAAGCTAAAAAATGAATCAGTTTTATAGTATATATATATATATATATATATATATATATATATATATATAGTATTGTATAATAGCTTTCATATAAATATATATGTGTTAATTAAATATGTAATAATATTATAAGATCTTTAAACCTATTATATGAGGCCGATCGTGGCGCAGAGGGACAGCGTCTGGGTTCGATTCCCACTCGGGCAAATGGTTATATTTAAATTGTTTTCATTTCCTCACCCTGGTAAGATATAGCTCGACGTTGAATTCCGCCACTCAATACGTCACGTCTCAAATTTGGCGGAAAATGGAGTATGGAGTGTTGTGACACTAGATATTTCCTGTATGCTTTGCTTTGCAGGATAAAAGCGTGAAGCAAAAAATCTAGTTTTTAATAATTTTTTAAAAAATTAAAACAAATTAAAAAAAACTATTTCACATAACACACAATGGGAAATGAGTTTCCGCTAATAACACATACGTAGAATATTATGAGAAGCAAAAAAAGGAAGAGCTTTTCGCTTGAGCGTACGATTAGAATCAAAGTATTCAATACACACACACATATATATATATATATATATATATATATATATATATATATATATATGAGTAAATTCAGTACATATTGTGTGTGTTAATTATATAATTGTAACAACGTTTTGTTCTTTTGTTTGTTCTTTTCTTTGTTGTATTATTTTACTTTTACTCACCAGTTTTATCATCAGAATTTTTTGCATCCGGGTATAGCACCAACATGAACTCATTGCTAGTGGCCTCGTTGGGGGTCGGAACCTTTTTATGTTTCCTAAGTGGCACTGGAGATGCAGCCTCCTGGACGGGAGCAGATACGGGAGATGTCGCTAGTCTCTTCCTCCTTGGTGCTGGAGACACTGGAATATCTCCTTCTTCACGCGTCAAAACATCATTGATGATACGCGATTCAACAGCCAAGAACTCCATATCAACTGCCCGACCTGGTATCTTAACGGTAGCAGATTCAACACTAGGTGCACTCATGCCGTAAGGACTTTCAGCTTTTACACGAAATCTGTATTCGCTACCTTCGATCAGATCGAACAGGGTAATTGTGGTTTTGCGACTGGTCGTGGCCTTCAACCAAACATTCCAGCCACTGCGATAGTATTCTATTACATAATTACCGATTCGACAGCCTCCATCGTCTTCAGGAGGTTCCCAGTCCAATGTGACGGACTTATCCACTTGTCTGGTCACTGTCACGTTTCTAGGGGGATCTGGTGGGGCAGTAATTGTTACCAGAAAGGCTGCTGTGTCCTCTCCTATAATATTCCTCGCGTGCACCTGGTACTCGCCACGGTCGCTTCGTCTTGCCACATTTATTTTCAACATGGAAAACTTCGGTGTATTCGTAATTTGAACACGTTCATCAACAGTTATCGGCTGGCCGTCGTGCCGCCATTCAATGACAGGCGTAGGTTTACCCACAATCGTCGTTTTCAAAAAAACTGTTTCGTTTATTTCGTATAATAACCCATCTTCGTATTGTCTCGGATATCGCAACTTAGGAGCGGCCTCCAGTGACAGCCTGGCTCTACTGACGGCGTGACCGGCGCGGTTAGTCGCAGTACATTTTATCTCTCCTTCGTCACTAGGAAGCGTTTGGTGAAAAATAAGAACACTAGACGATTCGTCAGTGGATATCGCTGTTCTTCTACTACTGAATATTTCGTAATCGTCCTTGAACCACGCTACAGTCGGTGGAGGCAGGCCCGAGAACGATACTCGGAATTCTGTCTTGTCATTTTCGAGAGCAATCACATCTTCGAGATGTTGTAGGAACAAGGGTGGTTGCTGGATTGGATTGTCAGAACTGACAGTGAGGACATCAGAGAGCTCACTGTATTCAGAGCGGCCCACAGCATTGATTGCTGCGACACGGAACTGATAACGATGTGGAGGCTCTAATCCTGTTAGCAACAACTCAGGTCTCAGCACTACCGGTGGCGCGGTTCGCACCCAGTCCACTGACCCTAGCCGATTGCATTCTACTTGGTAGCCACGAAGAGGCGCACCCCCGTCGTGAGCTGGTGGCGCCCATTTCAACGTAATCGCATTGGGCTCATCATCCGTTAATAGCGGAATAATATCTGGCTTGCCCGGTACCGCCGGCCGCCCTGGAATGAGAAAGCAAACGATCTATAGTTACAGAATAAATATTCCGTATTCGGTCATAATAATCATATAATATGTAGATCGAAAAACATCAAGTTGACATTACGTTGCTAATAAAAGGCGTGTAATCGTTACATGAACCCAGGGCTTTGTTTTGGTGCGCCACGCTCGCAGCGAGCGGTCTTTTTAAAAATAGCTGTGTAGGCTGGGGCGTCGGTGAGCATCTGGTTCGAGTGAGCGTGGGCGGAATCGTCGCGGGGGGTAGTGAGTGCATGTCTGAGGGTGTTATAATCACCTGCTGACTTCCAGTGGACGTTTTTCCTGGTCTTGTGCGAGTGTGCGGAAGATTGGTTGCCCATGGCGGCGGCGGCGCACGCCACACTGAGCCTACGCCCGCGCACTGCCCCGCCCCCCGCGCCCGCCACCCGCGAGCTGGGAATAACTCAGACTCAGACGCACGGACGATGCTAGCGGAACTTTTATTGATGCCCCATCAATATTGATGGACAGCCATGATTATATATAATGTGAAGCTTGAGAGAAACACGATAAATGTAATTGCTTTGCTATTCTATACACGTAATTAATTACTAAACCATAGAAATAATACATTAAGTGTTTAAACTGAGAAATATATTTTTGGCACATTATACATATAGATGGACGCTGACGTTTCGCAAAGAGCGGCATCTTTCGGACACATGACCAACAATGATAGACTTCCAACGCACTCTACACATGTTTAATTTTGTTCCACCAATTTACACGCTTTTCATACAGAGGGCGTTACCATACATTCTGAAAACAAAATGTAAAATTTATACATTGCTGAAAATGACTTGTTCTTTAATATGGAGTGTTTAATATAGAGATATATGAATGTGATGGTAGGATGGAAGAGCTGTCTTGAGATTGGTCCGCATCTCTTCCATTGTTCAAATAATAATTATTTATACCTAATAAATTTGTATTTTTTTTCGTTATATAACTAGCGTCAGATCTTAATATCGATTATATATTGTGTGTGTTAACACATTGTTTACCGCAAAACGGGACGGAGACGACCTAGTGTCAAGACACTACGTTCTTCGCTTTCCAAATTCAAAATATTGTGTGTTTAGAGGCGAAACACTACGTCGTATTGTTTTTAATGTTTATTTCCGCAATTTTTTTATTAAAACTACCAACATTTATTGAACGTGACGTTAGAGTGGCAGACAGTAACGTGCTTGCCAAACGGTATATCCGTTGAAAACAGTTTTGTTACAGTTATTTATATCTAAATTCAGTAATGTTTTAAATGAAACTATTTTAACCGGATTAATCGCGT
This sequence comes from Dryadula phaetusa, assembly GCA_032432895.1. NCBI lineage: Eukaryota > Metazoa > Arthropoda > Insecta > Lepidoptera > Nymphalidae > Dryadula > Dryadula phaetusa. The sequence goes on from JAOYRS010000002.1 coordinate 1,350,409, forward strand.
ATATTTTGGTATTCAAAAATACATTTTGGACACTTGACGTTACGAACACTTTACAGTAGTCCGTGGTCACAGGTAGACTCAACGTCAGGTGTCCAAAATGTATTTTCGAATACCACAATATACGTGATTAATCCGGTTAAAATAATTCCATTTAAAATGTATAAAAATCGCGAAAATCAAAGATCTTATCAGTAATGTTTATTGAAATCACATCGGTTCATGTAATAATTTCAACTGACATATTTATCGGTTATACAAGACTGTTCGTTATGATAATTTTTTTAACATTGTTTTCGTTTCTCTATTACATTTTGCATCTTTATTTCATAATTGTAAAGAAAACTTAATTTATTCATTATTACATCAGCTATATACCAGTATAATTACCGTCAAAATTAATACAGGCATTTTACAGAGTTTTTAAAAGAAACAGTCAGACATTTACACGTTATATATATATATATATATATATATATATATATATATATATATATATATATATATATATATATATATATATACGCGACTTTCTAGTAAGAATACATTATGAACTTAAAAATACCTTTGTTTCTCTAACCCTTTTCACTTCGTAAGCTTTTATACTTATAAATAAGCTTCTGAAATAGAAAATGTATGTGTTTGACATACACTATAGTATCAAGTGACACGTTGTCATGACAACGCGTAATTTACGTGTTCCCCGGCCAGTAAATGGTATATTCATATGTCATCCTATTTCAAACGTAATGCGTGTGGCTGGCTGTGTATGACACTCATTCGAAGTTCTCCTTTACATATGGCTTTCATCTCTCTTTTAAAGTGAGAATAGAGTGCCTTAACACTGGGTCATCTCTACCTGTATGGTGTATTTTTTTTAGTTTTCATTAGGTTTACGTAAAGAGAAAAACCTGTACATGGGAAGTACGGTCTCCAGCCTCTAGGAGTGGCTTTGCGGAAATTAAAGTACCTAGTGTCAAGACACTCTGTACTTCACATATATATATATATGTATATATATATATATATATATATATATATATATATATATATATATATATATATATATATATATATATATATATATATATATATATATATATATTAATTTTTTTAGCTTCACGATTCTATCTCGCATTACAGGGTAGACAGAAAGTACCTACTATCAAGACGCTCCGCACTCCGCTTTCTATTGAATTCGAGACATCGCATGTTGAGTGGCGGAACTCAACACCGCACTTTGTCTGAATCTGATTTTCTCGAATCCGAACTCGCATCATACTTTTTTCCGTTGATTTTAGTCGTGCTCTTTATTTAATAATTGGATCTAACTAAACTATATTTTTATTACAGGAACAGGATTATATTACAGGAACTAAAATATATTTTTAGTTTTATAATAGCTGCTATGGGCATACAGTATTATGCCTAAGAAGAGATTATATAGGAGATCTATTAAGTAGCGTAACTCAACCCTGCGTGTAGTGCATCGAACTGGAACAATTTTAAATAAGAAAGAGGCCGATTGTGATGCAGTGGGACAGGCGATCGGTTGTGGGTTCGATTTCCATTCAAGGGAATAATTATAGCTAGTTCCGCCACCCAACACGCAATATCTTGAATTGCGCGGAAAATGGAGAAAAGCGTGTCTCGACTCTAGATACGTCCTTTCTACCCCGCTTTGCGAGATAAAATCGTAAGGTTATAGGAATTAAATACGACTATATTAAAAAACATTACTGAAATTCAGTATCATTGTTTCCAGTCAAACATTACACAATCTACCAAAATAACGTTTTTATATGACATTGTATTGTTTTTTGAAAAAACATAAAAATTTAAATGCAGCGGGATTCGAACCCGCGCCTCTTGGAAGCCGTCCAAGCGCTCTGACCGCTAAGTCATGTGCGGTTGGAGCGCTTGGACGGTTTTCAAGAAGCGCGGGTTCGAATCGCGCTGCGTTCAAAAAAAATAACACTTGAAAAAAAAAATTAAGACATTGTAAATTATTTACATAAAAATAAAACTAGTTTTAACTTAACAATTCATGGATAAATCTAAATAATCCTTTGGATAATTTAAAAGCATATCGACCTAGTTACTCACGCTGGCGCGATGCCAAACCCAAGGTGACTTTGCTGCACAAGCTCTACAGGAACCGTAAAATCACGAGTCCTGCTCACAATAATGCCGTTTATTTTTGGTGTTCAATTGTTTTTCTTATAGTCATTTTTAATAATAGACATCAGTAATTCTTAAAAATTTTGTGTTAAATAGAATTTAGTGTAAATACACTTTGTTATCAACTCTCCATATTTATAAGAGGCTTAGTTTTTAGTTTTACGCTTTACGATTTTCTCATAGCAGGTTGTACCTAGTGTCAAGACACTCCGTACTCCGCTTTCCGTTTTTCGTCGGTCATATAGGAAAATTCATTTTGTATATAATATATACAAGATAAAAAAAATCTACTTTTTGTTTTTTCCCTTTGTATTCACCCAATTACCCATCACGATGCCAAATTTTAACACTTCTAGCGTGGTCTAGGCCGTCTCTTCAAGGTTGTCGTCACATTGGTGGTAGAGGGTGCCGGGCTCCAGTCGGGAACAATTATTTCCCGAAGCATTATGCCTAAGAAGAGATTATATGGAGATCTATTAAGTAGCGTAACTCAATCCTGCGTTTAGAATTATACAAGAACAATTATTTCCTGAAGCAGCCATGTCCCATGACAACCTGTATAGGGCGTAGGTATGTCGTAATATACATAGTACTATTTGTATGTAGTTGTGTATATGTATATATATATATATATATATATATATATATACATATATATATATTTCAACGATCTATACTTTATTTTTGGCTTTTACGTGCACTTATTAGCTTCCATTGTACTAACTTCTATACGGGACAGAGCCTTTTTTCTCTTTTTTATTTATTTATTTTTTTTGTACAGAGGAAAAAAAAATCCTCTACGTATAAATAATAATATGAAGTTAAGTTGTAATCATTATTTTCAAAAGGTACTATACTATTTAATATATAAAATAAAAAAACCCTACGACCTCTACTGTTTACAGCCACACGCTGTTCCAATATGTTCAAGATACTGAATAGGTTTATACAGGATGTATTCATATTTTCCTAGTTAGTAGCGCCATCTAGTGTCAAAGTAACACGCGCGTTCTTTGTGGTGTTACAGGGAGAATTAACTGGGAGTTAACTTTGTTTTAGTTGATTTATATAAAGTATGATAGATAAAGAAGTGTATACATGAGAAGATGTAATTGTATAGAATACATGTTAAAATACGAACAGACTGTTTGCTTTACTCAGTCATAAAGTCTCATGGCGCAGTTGGTAGCGTGGCTGTTTTACCAACAGCAGGGCGCAGGTTCGAATCTATTGTGTATTGGTTTCTATTGTGTTTTACATAAGTATGTCTTATTTATGGTTGTTACATGTGTAAGTTATATGGTAGTAAATATAGAATAGATTTGTATTTTGATATCTACATACTTTTTCTTTATAAATTTCTTTGTTAAGTATCGAATTTGATTTAAAAAATAATTATTTATACAACGTTTTTGGTTGCGGCGTTGAGTTCTGCCACGCAAGACGCATCGAATAGAGGCTAAAAGACTTGGCACTAAATTCTCTTTGACTACTCCACTGTCATATTTCTATTGGAAATTCATTATTAAATAAATTTCTCGAACAAATATGCAATACTAAAAGAAAATCTTATGACCGAGTCTCTAAATATGTCACTAATGTTGTAAATGATCAAAGGAACACCAAAGTTTATTTTGGCTTGCAGGAATCACTCGCCCGCAGCGCGATTCGAACCGCCACCCACCTCGTAACGACCTACATTCTGATTAAAGCTATTATTATAACTTGGTGTTCATGTAGTGACATGCTTTTTTGAGTCACGAACCCCGATTATGGCTAGAAAAAAATAAACTTGTGCCAAGCAAATTTTTTCTTATATACTTTTTGTTTACTTTCAAGTCAGTTCTGCTAAAATTAATTTTTATTAAGTTCCATCAGTAATGAGAGATGACCCAGTGTCAAAACACTCCGCTCACTTCTTTCCATCTAAATTTGAGCGATTGCGTATGGAGTGGTGAACTCTCCTCTACTATATAATATATATTATAAATAATGTATCATTTTAGATGCCTGTTTTACCAGTAGTACGGTACTCAGTTATACAAGGCTATATATATATCCCTTAATAATTAAATTTGACAATAAATAAATTTTAAGTTAACACAATGTTAACATACATTTGCGAAAAAACATTTAAAAAATATATAAATTGCAATCTCTCTTGTTAAACGAATATTTTTAAATAATAATGTATAGTCATACAAACATTTCGTCGTTTGGCCAATATTTGCCACCACACTACCAACAGCTCGTCGAAAGTTGATTGGTCTAGACTAAAAAACGCATGAAGAGGTTATTTTTTTTTTTTTTTCATTGTATTTGTTATATATGTTTGTATAATAAAACCTTTATACTAATTTTTTCTCACTCACTACACTATGCATAATGGATATCTATATAGTGTCTTGCACAAAAGAGGAGAAGAAATTTATAAGCCAAAGATATATATATATATATATATATATATATATATATATATATATATATATATATATATATATATATACATAGATATATACATGTACTGTCTAACAGTAAAAATATAATATAATAACTTATAGTATCAAGAGGATGTGTCCTACCAAATATCTATCCTATATTTGGTCTTGGGCATACGTATATGCGACCCCGGATCTTCGAGCCACCACTTTCATATTTCTATCCAATCCATGAAAGTGGTGTCCTATCACCACTCCCTCCTTCCATTTCCAAATCACTCTCCCCTTTTGTTTCCCTTTTCCTTCCCTGGTTGTACCCACTATATGGGGTTTGGAGGCCAAATGCCAAGCCAATCGCTCCATTAAAACCACTCTACACCACTTAGATTAACCGTATGGCTACCGTGTCAAATACTAGTAAAGAGCTGTAGCCAAAAATATATAAACTTGAAACTGCGAAGGAGCAGAAGCGCATTTACAAATTGGCAAGTGCTAGGGATAAAGCGACGCAGGACATCGCAAAATGTCTTTGCGTCAAAAACTTCCAGGGCACACTGCTGTGTCATCATGAACCTCTGAGGAGAGATGGAGTTGCTACTTCAAGGAGCTGCTGAGTACAGCATCCGTTCGGTCTTCCGACCGAACCACCTCCTTATCTCGGACTTATTACTCTAATAGCACCTGACGAAACTCGGAATTGTCTTTGACACATAAAGAATGGGAAAACGGTGGGACCTGACAACAATCCGATCGAAGCGTGGAAATCATTGGGCTCTCTTGGTGTATTCGTGCTTTTCAACCATATCTTGAACACTGGAACGATGCCACGTTAGCCTATGCCGGTACAGCCTTATAACCCCTATTTACAAAGGCAGTGTTCAAGATTGTGGTAGTTATAGGGACATTATGATTATGAGTCACATCATGAAGCTCTTTGAGCGCGTGATCGACCTCAAGCTTTGCTGAGAGTGTACTGTCTCTGGGTGTCAATATAGATTTCAGCATGAATCGGGTACCATGAATGCCATTTTTAGATCTGCAGAAGTCCTTTGACTATTTGCCTCGTCAATGCATCTGGTGCATCTGTTGGCAACACGAAACCCTTCCCGATTATGGTAGGGGTTCACCAAGGCTCAACCCTTAGCCCGTTCTTTTTCAGTGTTGTGCTAGATACTGTCTTGGCTTATATCCAAGATCAGACTTTCTGGCTGATGATGTACGTCGATGATATCATTGAAGAAAGCCGTTTTAAGCTGGAGCGTCGGCTCCAGCTTAAAACGTGAACCTCTGAGAACGGCGGTATTTACCTAAATGTATTGAAGTCCGAGTACATGGTTTGCGGGAGCCCGGACTCTAGCACTATCCTTATAGGTGAATGAATCAGCCGTTAAGTCGGCGAAGTTCAGGTACCTTGGATACATCGTGCATGAACCTGGTGGCATTGATCATAACATCCATGCCGGTATCAGCGAGGTCACAAGTGTGATCTACGACTGCAGCATACCGCCCGAGCTCAAGAATATACAAGAGCATAATCCAACCAATTCTCTTATATGGCAGCGAATGTTGGCCAGCACTATCTCGGCACACTTCACGTCACGGAAATGAAGATGCTAAGGTGTATGTGTAGCGTAACGCGGGCTGACAGCATACGTAACATGTTCATCCGAGGTAGTCTTGGAGTCTAAATGCTTGGAAGAAGAAGAAAAAGAAACTTATAGTACAGAATATACATGAACGGCAAGACGTGCTGGTACGCTCAATGTAGCCAGAGCGCATTGTTTCCGACATCACGGTTAACCCTGTTGTCGGCAGCAATGCGCCTTACGACATCCATCTCATATCTTCTATCTCTATTAAACATACTTCTCAGGTACACAACCTCATTCACCTGTTCTAATATCGTTCTATTTACCCTAATCTTGAATTCAATTCTTTCTTCATCTATTTCAAAGTCAGAATCTTGGTTTACTCATATTCAGGTTTAAACCATTACTTTTACACCCTTCTTTTACAATGGTGACTAAAGTCTGCATTTCGCTTTATGACGATGTAAATAGCACTGTATCATTTGCGTACAATATACAGTCAAATCACCAACTTTCACTTCTTTATCATCTTTTCACTCTTTGGAGATAGGTCCGTTCAACCTGTACTGAGGCAGTATTTCTCATATATTTTTATTACAACCTTGTCAAATGTCTTTTCTAAATTCACAAAAGTACAGAAAAATTTTTAGTTTACAAGCCAAAACTTTCTCTATCCACTGATCTAAATTTCTTTTATTAATATATGTACAGTAATCAACTAAAATAAAATATAAGAAAAAATCCAGCAAAAAATAACTTGATGCAACCACTGAAACTACACAGGCGTACAGGTTAGGCTTTGAAAAAAATATTTGTAACAATTTCTTGTACTAACTATCAACCCCTAACATCCACCTCTTAGGAGTCAAATTTCATCTTTTTGCCCCCAGTGGAAAAAAAGTAACAAATCAGGTGAATCTTGCAATATTCCGTTTTATTGATGACTCACGTATTAAAAGGAAATACTATACAAAATTTTACAGTCCTAGCATTTGTACTAAAGTAATTTCATACAAATATTAATAAAGAAATTAATAAAAAAATAATCACATATATATTTTTTTAATTTTTCCAATACCACGAAAAGGATTTAATGATCAGATTAATCTTATAAAATGTAGTTATTTCACGGGCTGCTCCTATTTGATTTTATTTTAGATTTAGTTGAACGCATGTACATGTTCCATGAAATGGTAGAAACAGTCAAAAATACATATTGACTCTTATAAAAATTGTTTTTAAAAGAGATTTATACAGGAATTAATTATATTTCAAGTATTAGCGCCATCTAGTGCGAAAGTTACAAAGGGCGTTCTGTGAAGAGTTGCAGGGAGAATTAACTGAAAGTTAACTGGGTTATGGTTAGTAGGTATAAATTAAAGAATTTATAAAAAGCACATATTAAGATAGGGAATAGAATATTTGCAGTATACAGTCATAAGGCCGTGTGGCACAGTCGGTAACGTGGCTGTCTGACCAACAGCAAGTCCCAGGTTCGATTCGTTGCGAGGCCATATTAGTAACGATTTCCTTTCATTTGCCTACTAAACATTTTATATCTTTTTCCTGATATGTTTATGTACAGTTTATATTTATCCAAAACGAATTTAGTTTAAATATATGTGTACTATTATAACTTACATTTTGAAAGATAGAAAGAATTAAATTATTAAAGAAGTGTTGTATTACTGTATACCGCATAACGTACTGTACGTAGCGCTACGACATGCTACGAGAAACAACACACACAAGTGTAATTTCGATCAATATATTTATAAATTTGAAGTAAACTCAAATGATAGATATATTTAGGAAACCTTTATATATTTTAATATATAATGTTTATATATGATTGGTATTAATAATGTTTTAATAGTGCTAATGACACCTAGTGTCGAAGTCACAACGTACGTTGTGTTTATTATTTAGATGCCAGAAAGTCCATCTAGTTTTGACTAAACGTCACAGCGTTTAATTACGCCTGGCTGTGGTCGCGACTATGTTCGTCCGCGTGGAATTTAACATTTCCAAATCTTTATTTTAGTTTAAAATAAACGTGGCTTTTTCACATCTACCCGACAACAAACACCCGGTGCCGTCAAAATCAGTTTAATTATTTCAGAGTTTCTTTGAGTTGTATGAATATAAAAACATCTTAACTTTTTTGAAAAAAAGTAAAAAACTTTGAATGCAGCGGGATTTGAACCAGCGCTTCTTGGAAACCGTTCAAGCGCTAAGGCAAGAGTTACTAGACTTGCGTTGAAATTCTTATACGTTTGTTACAATTTATTTATTCTTTTAGCATCTCTCTAGAGAGATTTTTACAAATTTCTACTACTTAAAGATTATAAACAAATGATAACAAAAATGTTTTCTAATCCTAAGTGTGGAATAACATTTTAAAATAATATTTTTTTAAATAAAACAGCAATCTCTCTTGTGAAACGATTATTTACTAATAATCTTTAAGTAGCAGAAATTTGTAAAAATCTATCTACAGAGATGCTGACAACATAAATAAGTTGTAATAAGAATTTCAACGTCTACTATATTCTTATCGTAACATGTGATTTTATTTTTGCAATTTCTTTACTTTATATAAATTAAATATAACAAAGTTAGCTTTCAGGTAATTCTCTCAGCAACTCCACACAGAACGGGCGCTGTAACTTTCATACTAGGTGGCGCTAACACTTCAAATATAATCGACTTGTGTACAAACCTCCCTTAAAATCAATTTTTATAAGAGTCGGTATATATTTTTGAATTATTCAACTAAATCTAATTTTTTTTTAATATATGAACCAAGGAATGCTGAATACAATATCATCACACTACCAACAGCTCGTCGAATGTTGGTTGATCTGGACTAAGAAATGCATGGAGAGGTTATTTTAATTTTTATTCATTGTATTTGTTATAACTGTTTATAGTATTTTTTTTTATTTATGGCCAGCTTACTGGGTTCACTGTGCAGAACGAATGTCTGTATCGTCTTGAAAAAATGAGAGGAAGAAATTTAAACATCATGGAAAACACCCATATTTCCACAACATATTTAATTATTTTAAATTTATCATTTAAAATGTACAGAATACACATGAGACTTATTGTATGGGGGCTTAGTTTATGCTGGAAATATTTATTAGTAGGTATTGATTTTTTTTTAAAAACAGTTATAATAGTTATGTAATAATATAACTTTCATTATTCACTATTTTTAAAGTGCTATTCCACACTTAGGATTAGAAAACATCTTTGAAAAAACGTATAAAAATTTTGAACGCAGCGGGATTCGAACCCGCGCCTCTTGGATAACGCCGCATCTTTCTCTGACAGATGTACAAAAATTTTCAAACCCGAAATAGCAAATAATTTTGTTTTAGCTTTAAACATTTTGCCTTTTAGCATTTAGGTAATAGGCAAAAGAAGTGCTAGGTACAAAACAATGTTCATTCTTAAGAATAATAATTCAAACAAAGTTTTTGAAAAAACGTATAAAAATTTGAAAGCAGCGGGATTCGAACCCACGCCCCGCGTATCCAAGAGGCGCGGGTTCGAATCCCGCTGCGTTCAAAATTTTTATACGTTTTTTCAAAGATAACTTTCATTTTTAGTAATATGTTCAAAAATTATCAACATATTGTCAACTTCATGATTTCTGTGTTCTGTTCTCTAACAAGGAACTTAAAATCAGTTGGCATATAAAAAATTACTATTGCAAATTTAAGCTTTATTCTCATTAGAAAACAGTTGAATATTTTGTGTTTAATGGGTAAATCTATAAAATTTTACGAGAAAAATGTTTTATAACGATTACGTGTTAGTTGAAACTAAACCTTAACAGATTAGAATAAGGTTGGACTTTATTAAAATGATTTTATATCATGTGTTATGCGTAATTTAGATTATTATTTCCATTGGATACATGCAATCTGTCATCTAGTGGATAGATGACCGGACGCACGACTTGACGTTTATATTTATTTGGTATTGTAGTAAGGTTGTCCAAATACTAACTTGTTACCGACTTCAAAATTATAAAAAACGTATTTAATAACGACTGTTTCACTAAATCAAAATACGTATAACTTTGTGTCAAGCAATTTAGTTATTAATAAGATCTTTGATTTTTACACATTTTATATGAAACTATTATAACCGGATTAATCGCGTTTATTTTGGTATTCGAAAATACATTTTGGACACCTGACGTTTCGAACAGTTTACAGTAGTCCGTGATCACACTCGCGGGTAGACTGAGGTGGCATTCGTCTGTCAGTTGATACAAAAATTAATTATATCAATCTACCGCCATCTGTTTCTTATTTGCCTCGCGTACTGCCCTGGATTCTTGCAGAATGAGCTGACTGTACCTTTGTCTCTGGTGTGGTGGATTTGAGACATTTTTTTTTATAAGTGGGTCCCAATTGGTAGAGAGCTTCCAACCCTCTTCTCTATTGAAATTTGGACGTTTTTGAATTTCAATAGCCTTGCGGATTATTCTAAGAATATATCTACATTCCTTGGCGAGGATATGTGGCTTATCAAACCTGATGTAGTGGTTGGACTTATTCATTGTATGTCCACACACAGCTGATTGCAATACACGCCCATTCTTGACATCGGATATGTGTTTTCCTCCCTAACCCCGATGCTCTTCTTTGTTTGGCCAATGTACGACAAGCCACAGTCACAGTCTAGTTTATATACAATGCAAAGGAATATTACATTTCATGGGTCTCAAGAATTGGCTCAATTTTTTATTACGCTTAAATATGGTTTTGACAGAAGCTCTTCTTAAAATGTTGCCAATCCTGACTATAACCCCCTTCACAAAGTGAATAAGGGTGACATTAAATCACTCGTGCCTAGTTATGTTAAACCTCCGAAATTGTATGGGCTACCAAAAATATACAAATCTAATGTACCACTTCCTCCAATTGTCAATTCGTCAATCGTTAGCCAAATCGATACGCTGACGTATAAACTGGCTCAACATGTCGCGAAGGTACTTTCTCCCCTGCGTGGTCATACGACATCTTATGTCAGGGACTCTTACCCTTTTGTTAGCGGACTGAAAGATCTTAAGTTAGCGAGCAATGAAACCATGATCAGTTTTGATGTCCAGTCGCTATTTACCAGTATAACTATAAAGGACTGCATCAGGATTATCAAGCGGAAGCTAGAGGAAAACAAGATGCCTATTGAATATCTTGAACTTTTAGAACACTGCCTTACATCTGGATATCTAGTGTTCAATCAAGTATTCTATTTGCAAGTAGATGGCATTGCTATGGGTTCGCCTGTATCCCCTGTAATAGCAGATAAATACATGGAGTCTACCTAGAATATATAAGCGGTACGTAGATGATACTTTCACAATTTTACATACGTATAATATTTGTATATTCCTAAACTATCTGAATTTTATTAATAACAATATAAAATTTATAATAGAATTATGGGCAAATAACTCTTTAGCTTTTCTTGATGTATTAGTAATAAAGAATCCCAATGGCACATTAGGCCACACAGTATATAGGAAACCTTCTATACCAACAGGTATCTCAATGGTGTATCCCATCATCACCCTACACAGTTTTCTGCCGTTGCCGTTGGCAAATCTTTGTTTCGGAGAGTTTACCACCTTTACGCTGAACACCTAGGGGACGAGTTCAACAGGTGAAGGGTGGGCACCCTTCACCTGTTGAACATCAGTTTATCAGAACATGAGGCCAGTTCCCCGCCAGCATTGTATGAAGACCAATAAGCCACCCACAGTGGAAAGACAGCCAGCACTTCTACCATTATAAAGGGAGTTACAGGCATGATTGGCAACATCTTAAGAAGAGCTTCTATCAAAATCATATTTAAGCCTAATAAAAAAGTGAGCCAAAGCATGAGACCCGTGAAATGTAATATTCCTTTGCAGTGTGCAGGTGTATATAAACTAGACTGTGACTGTGGCTTATTGTACATGAACAAATAGGACAGCTTTTGCTTCATACTCCATCAGGTCACTAATGACACTCGCATCTCATCTAGATGTAAAGTTCTAATTACCATAAATTATTGAAGACCAAAACAAGGTAACTACTGAAATTCAAAGACATTTCGACTTCATCATTAGATTGACTCCAGATTTGTATGTATTTGAAATGCTATAAAATACTTAAAGAAAATATCTATAATGCAATAGTCGCCTTTAAGATTTTCGTAAGCTCCTCTAGATTTCTCTAAGATTTTATTGTGAGTACCTGGTTTCTTTATCAAGGGGTAATTTGGAATATATTGTTTTTACCAAAAACAAATGAAAAAAGGGAAAAAATTAAACGCCAGAGGAGTGAAAAATTAGACTGTTATGGGTATTAGGGTATATTTTATACATAAGATGTTATCCTATATATAAAAATCAATCATGGAATGGTACTATTTTTATACGAACATACATTTTGGCATATTGAATTGTGTGTAGTAAGCCCAATAAACAGGAACTGCTGTAAACCATTGAGGAGATCTTGTAACAGTCATATTTCTTCATACATCATCAGATCCCAAATGGCAGTTACAGTATGTTTCGAAGTCGATACGACATGGGTACCTTCAAATAGCGGGCTTACTCCCATCTCAAAGGCTGGCAATGCACCTGTAGCTCGTCTGGTGTTACACGGGACCGTTGGTAACGGTGGTAACTTACCATCAGGTGACATGCAGGCACGTTAGCCTTGCATTATTAGTATCATTGTGTTTCATGTGTTATGACATGTATTAAAATATTTTTTAGATTTAGTTAAATAACTAAAAATATATACCAAGTCTTATAAAAATTGTTTTTAAGACAGGTTTAAATAGAAGATTATGCTTTTAAAAAATAAAAATTTCTCTACAGAGATGCTAACAAGGTAAATAAATTTGTAACAAACGTATAAGAATTTCAATGTAGCTGGTAGTGAACGCATGGTTTAGCGGTCAGAGCGCTTGCATAGTATCCAAGAGGCGCGGGTTCGAATCCCGCTGTATTCAAATTTTTTATACGTTTCTTCAAAAATGTTTTTTAATCTTAAGCGTGGAATATACATAGTATTTGCCATACTCAGTGTTAGGCCTAGTGGCGCTGTCGGTAGCGCAGCTTCGAGTCCTGGTCCCAGGTTCGAGTCCTGGCGGGGCCACATTAGTGGCGGTTTCCTTACATTTTTACTTTTTATTTTATACTTAACAATGACATCCATTTATCTTTATTATTTATGTTTATTTACAGTTTAGATTTTTCAAATCAAATTAAGTTTTAATATAATATGTTTGCTGGTGTTACATTTTGGAAAACCGTTTTTGAATTACCATTTATTTATTAACAATTTGAATTATTAAGAAAAAGTCTTGGTATCACAGAATACCGCGCTACTTGTGAAATGGGAATCTAAAATGCCATTCTAAATATAGAAGAAGAATGTTCGCCACACAACACGTAATGGCTAGAATATGGTGGAGAGCTAAGTACGGAGTGATTTGACACTAGATACTTTCAGTTTACCTTGCTATGCGGGATGAAAGCTTTTTAGTTTATATTTGAAGTCAGTTTTAATTTATTAACAAACATTTTTCCCATACATAAACGGGGATCGTGAGTCTGAAAAGCATGTCACTATATGAAACACTTTGTTATAATAATAGATTTATTCAGAATGTAGGTCGTTACGAGGTGGGTGGCGATTCGAATCGCGCTGCGGGCGAGTGATTCCTGCAAGCCAAAATAAACTTTGGTGTTCCTTTGATCATTAACAATATCAGTGACATATTTAGAGACTCGGTCATAAGATTTTCTTTTAGTATTGCATATTTGTTCGAGAAGTTTATTTAATAATGAATTTCCAATAGAAATATGACAGTGGAGTAGTCAAAGTCAAAGAGAATTTAGTGTCAAGACAGTCTATCCTCCTCTTTTTGCCTCTGTTCGATGCGTTTTGTGTGGCACAACTCAACGCCGCAACCAAAAACGTTGGAGAAATAATTATTTTTTAAAAATAAATTCCATACTTAACTAAGAAATTTATAAAGCGAAAGTATGTAGATATCAAAATCAAATCTATTCTATATTTACTACCATATAACTTACTCATGTAACAATCATAAATAAGACATACTTATGTGAAACCCAATAGAATGAAAGAGAAGCGTAGCGTTCCAACAAAAGGAAAGAGAAGCGTACGAATTGGCCCCGACAGGATTCGAACCTGCGACCTGCTGTTGGTAAAACAGCCACGCTACCAACTGCGCCACGAGGCCTTATAACAGGTAAAGGAAACAGTCTATTCGTATTTTAATATATATTCTATACAGTTACGTCTTCTTTCTTCTTCTTCTTCTTCATATATTTCTTTATCTATTATACTTTATATAAATCAACTAAAACAAAGTTAACTCCCAGTTAATTCTTCCTGTAACACCACAAAGAACGCGCGTGTTACTTTGACACTAGGTGGCGCTACTAACTAGGAAAATATGAATACATCCTGTATAAACCTATTCAGTATCTTGAACATATTGGAACAGCGTGTGACTGTAAACAGTAGAGGTCGTAGGTTCTATTCTTACTCAGCGAAATCATCGTACATTATTCATACAAAATTTTTTATTTTAGGTTGGTCGTGGCGCAGTGTGACAGTGTCTGACTGTAATTACGATCGGTTGTGGGTTCGATCCCCATTCGGGGGAGTGATTGTGTTTAAATTATTTTCACTTCCTCGCTCTGGTAAGACAAAGAGCGTCGTTGAGTTCCACCACTCAATACGCAATGTCTCGAATTCAGTGGTAAGTGAAGTACGGAGTGTCTTGACATTAGGTACTTTCTGTCTACCCTGCTATGAGGGATATAAATTAATAATGTAAATATATATAATAGGATCAAAAAATATATATTTCATTCGACTTAAAAAATAACCCATTCTTCCTCGTTTAACTATTGGTTATGGGTTTTATTCCTGCTGGAATTGATTAAATTATTTTTTTTATTTCTCTGCTCTGGTAGGTATATATGTACATAAATAGCTTTCAATATATATTATTGAGGTCGATCGTGGCGTAGTGGGACAGCGTCTGACTGTAAACGCGATCGGTTTTGGGTTCAATCCACTCTGTTGAAATGATTATAAGGGGGTGTGATTATGTTTAAAATTATTACTGGCTCTGGTAAGACAAAGTGCGGCGTTGAGTTCCACCACTCAACACGCTATATCTGTTTACTTTATTTTACACAAGGTTTTAAAGACCTATGCAAAGTGAAATGATATATATTTATATATTTATATACATATATATATATATATATATATATATATATATATATATATATATATATATATATATATATATATATAAGTACCTAGTGCCAAAATTCAAATTTTTATTCATTTTTTTCAAAAACTTTTTCAACAATGTTTTGTAATCCTAAGGGCGGATTAACACATTAAAAATAGTAAATATTAAAAAAAAACAGCAATCTCTCTTGTTAAACGATTATTTCTTAATAATCTTTAAGTAGTAGAAATATGTAAAAATCTCTCTACAAAGTTGCTAACAACATAAATAAGTTGTAACAAAACGTATAAGAATTTCGACGCAGCTGGTAGTAGAACGCATGGCTTAGCGGTCAGAGCGCTTGGACGGTATCCAAGGGGCGCAGGCTCTAAATCACGGTCAAATTTTTATACGTTTTTTTCAAAAAAAAAGTTTTCTAATCCTACGTGTGGAATAACACTTTTGATTAATTTACAGAATTTATTCATAAAATTAATTTACATAAAAATATATATCTTTTCCTTTGTCCATTGATTATTCCAAGTATTTCCACTCATTTCTGTATCTGGCGTTTCTCCTTTTGTTTCCTCCTTCCATTTGTGAAACTGTCTTCCTCGTTTCTTCTTACTGTTTCTGGGAAACCATGTTGATTGTGATATTTCTTTCTATTAAATATTTCCTGTTGTACATCAAGCTGCGAAACTCAACGCCGTACTACTAACATTACAAGTATGATGTCAAAAACAACATAATAACAGTTTCATTATACATCTGTTATTTTTATATTCACCTTCCGCGTTTTGTACATTTATTTATTTTTAATTCTTTTTTCTTCTTCTGATATATGTAACTCTTTTGTTTTGTACTTTTACAATCAGTTAGTAGAGATGGAGAACCTGTCATAAAGGCAATCCGTCCGGTATCAAGACATGTGTACAAGTAATGTCTGACTTTAGCGAAACTTAACGCCGTGCTTTGCCTTAGCATAGTGAGGATATGTGAATAATTTAAATATAAATATATCCTCGAGTGGTAAACGAACACACAACCAATCACGTTTAGAATCAGGCGCTGTACTGTACCACGATGTCCTTCGAAATTTATTATAACTAAAGCAAAATATATTTAAAAATAAGCTGCTTTTTTATTTTAAATCAATTTTAAGTTGATTTATATAAAAAAACTTATAATTTGTTAAGAAAATTCAAAATATTATCAATATTGCATACAAAGTGCTACGCAGCAAGCTTGCTTTAAAAGTACTTATTTCTGAATAATTTACTTAGAAACGTGATTTTGAATAAAAATTCCTTAGTAATTTTATAGAAAGCTGGGTATTAGTATCTTTTTGCTGGAAAAAATATAATCCGTACTCGGTAGAAGGTTTAGTTATAAAATACTCTAGATATAATAAGGCATAGCGTGGTGTTAAGTTGATTTGAGTTCCGCCACTCTCGAATTCGGTGGAAAGCAAAGTACGGAGTGTCTTGACACTAGGTACACTCTGTCTAAAAAAAAGAATATTTCTAACGAATGTATAACTGATACCCGCACTCCTAGACACTGTTTAACGTTTAATATTAATGAAACAAGTTTGAATTGAAATTTAAAACATTTTTAAATATCATATAAGAAGATTATTAAATTTCTGGAAATTATTAATAAAAATGTGAAGAAATGATAAATTATAAAAAAGTTTTCAAAGCTTTTTAAAAACGATAGCTTGTCGCTTTATATATACATATATATATATATATATATACATATATATATATATATATATATATATATATATATATATATATATATATATATATATTTATATATATATATATATATATATATATATATATATATATATATATATATATATATATATTTATATATATATATATATATATATATACGATGACGTGAGTCATTGTATATATAGGTATGTTAAACTCATCGTAGTGTTTTCTATTTTAACTGACTATTGTAGATACAGGAAGTGTCTCACAATTTTGATTTTTTAATAGCTTACTGACTACTATAAAATAGCATATATTACAAAGCTTTAATCTAATAGTATATAAAATTAATAAAAAAGCCACATAATTATCTTCAATAATGGAAAAGGTAACAAAATTCAATTCAATATCTAATTTTTTACGATTTTCCATAAAAATAAATGTTCAGTTTTAGATTTTCTGTCTGTCTGTCTGTATATATATATATATATATATATATATATATATATATATATATATAAAACTGGACCGGAAGTAGCTAGTGTCAAGACACTCCGTACTTTGCTTAACACCGAATTCGAGACATTGAGTGCTGAGTAGATGAATTTCAGGAATATATAGTCTTCAGTGTATACTATGTCGTTCTCTGTAATTTTAATTAATAATAATAATGTTTATTGTTGCAAATTATGTATAGGAATCAGTTACAGATATATAAGAGACTTAAAATTTATTGTACATATAAATATTTACTCAATTCGGGATCGAACTCACTACCTTCACCTTCACTGTGAACTCAGAAACTTGAGAACTTATTAGTTATTTTTATATTGAAAATTTTCACTATAAATAAAATTTGATTTCAATATAAAATAAATATGTTTGAATGACATTTGCAATTAGATTACTGGAAATATTTATTTTCTTGTAGATTGGATTCAAAAAATTTCGCAAACTTTTCAAAGCTTGGAACATTATGAAAAGGAAACGTTTTTATCGAGAAACGATGCATTTTTCTAAGTTAATTTATTTTTATCAAATTTATTATATTTAAAAAAAACTACATTGATTCAAATGTACTGTGGGATTTTGAGATATTTACAAAAAAACATAGTAACATTAGTTACGTATGAGTCCCTTTTCACAGAATTGTATTTAAAGTTAGTTTCTCGCTTTTATCCCGCAAAGCAGGATAGATAGGTACTTAGTGTCAAGACACTCAGTATTCCGCTTTCCGCCTAACTCTATACATTCCGTGTTGAGTGATGGAACTTAACGCCTTAGTTCCTTTTTACTAGAGTGAGGAAATTAATTTAGTTTAAATATAATCATGCCTTCGAGTGGAAATCTAGTTTGTTTTCAAACGAATTTAATAAACATCTAAAACAGTGTAAATGTGCCAAATTTAATATATCGTAGAAATATTTCGATTATCGGTATATATCTTACTTCTCCGTATTTCACGTTATTATTCACATTTTTTTATATATGTTGACGGAGTGTCTTGACACTAAATATTTTCTGACTAACCTTATTATAAGAGAAATAACGTTAACGGGTTTTTTTATATATAAAAATTAAAAACCCCAAAAGCAAGTACCTACATGTATGTGTGTATGAGCTGGAATTTTTTCTTGGAATAATACCCCTTAAATTTGGCAACGTTCCAATTACTTCTACGTTGTTTTAAGGCGCTTCACTAAAAATCAAATTGTTTTGAATCTATTCGTAGATTTGTTTTTCAATTTCCAGTGAATTTTTTACTGATTCTTACTACAATATTACTTGTATACTACACAAGTAATATTGTGATAAGTATATATTATTAAGTATATATGTGATAAAGACGAAAAAAACCGTCGTAACGCAGTGGGACAGCATTTGAATGTGGTTGGTTGAAGTTTGAAGTTGAAGTACATTTCACTACATTTCTTCGGTTTGGTAAGACAAAGTGCGGCGTTTAATTCCGCCCCTTAACACCCAATGTATTGTGGTGGATAGTTGGGAACGACGTGTTATACTTTTTGTATGCTCATATATAACCAAAGTAAGACGGTATTCGTGATGAAAGCGACTAAAATAAGTTAAAACAAGCGTATAAGAATTTCGACGAAGCTCAATAGAATGAAATGAACGTATGACTTAGTGGCAGAAGCGCTTGGAACGTTTCCAAGAGGTATAGGTTTGAATTCCACTTCAATTAAATCTTCACACTTATAAATTATTAGCTAACTTAGTAGGAATAAGAATTTTAGGAATTATAAAACACAATATCCTAACATTCCTCTCTCTCTGCTAATCTTTCTGCGGGTAATCCATTCCCATTCCACTCCACACGCAGTGTCTCGAATATGGTGGAAAGCAAAATACGGAGTGTCTTGACACTAGGTACTTTCAGTCTACCTCTAGTATATATATATATATATATATATATATATATATATACTTATATATATATATATATATATATATATATATATATATATAACACAAAGTACGACATTCCGCTGCATCGTCACAATGAGTGTAAACATTGGCAAAGTTTGATCATTAAATAAATATTTTAATACACATTATTCATACTTTTATAGTGAATAATAAATTATCATATAAATGTATTTGGCAACTGTAATCTGGTTATTATTCTGAACGTTGCATAATTTGTTCTACGTAACGTATAAAGTTATATGGCGATAATTTTCAATTAATTGTTATAAAACGATTGTTTCTAAGTATTCATAATTTTTTAGCAAATAAGAGAAAGAATAGTGTATAGTTGAGGGTTCGATTCCCACTTGGGGAGTCATTATAGTTGAATCATTTTCACTTCCTCGCTCCGATAAGACAAAGTGCAGCGTTGAGTTTTACCGCTAAACACACAATTTCTTGAATTCGGTGGAAAACGGAGTATGGAGTGTCTTGACACTATGTACTTCCAGTCTACTTTGATATACGGGATAAAATCGTGTTACTAAAAATATATAGAGATTATCAACTTAATTTTCATCTATATGTTATGATTTTGCTTGCAAATTCTAATTGGAAGTTTTTCTCTAAGGCCTTGCTTGCTTGCTATTGTATACTTCATACATAGAGAGTTTCTCTACCAATTTTCAAAATAAAATCTATTATACGGCACAAGTAATTTTATAACAAGATCAATAGCTTTAAATTCTTGCTTAAAAGTATTATCCATACAAATAAACAAAAAACTAAAAACCAGCATTTTGCGTCTAGGCAATAAAATTCTAACGTTGGAATTTTCAAGAAAGTTTCAATAAACATCTGGCTGAACGGATTAATATTAAACAAGTTATTTTAGGTCGGTCGTGGCGCAGTGTGACAGCGTCTGAATGTAAACACGATCGGTTGCGGGTTCGATCCCCACTCGGGGAGGTCATTTCTTCGCTCTGGTAAAAGACAAAGTGCGGCGTTTAGTTCCACCATTCAACACGCAATGACTCGAATTCGGTGGAAAGCGAAGTACGGAGTGTCTTAACACTAGATACTTTCTGTCTACCCTGCTATGCGGGATAAAAGCGTGAAGCTAAAAAAAGAAGTTATTTTAACTGTCTTTGTTTAAAATTACTGCGTTCAGTTACGTATAGTACAAATTTTAAATATCTGGTATGTGAATCAGAGATAATAAAAAGAAAGTTTTAAACAAGATCAATATATACTGGTGTCCATCGTTTTGCAGTGAGAGGGGCTCTGAGTAATGTCTAGGATAGCAACAAATGTTTGCTTACGGGGCCCCTTTAAAATGCACATTAGTGCTCTCTCCAATGTCCGAATTTCGCTCTCTACATAACTAAATTTCATAATTGCATACTAAAAATGATTAGATAATAACTGTATGGCCTTAGTGTTGATGTTTAAAAATTTTATATTTTTACTCATTGCTAATATAGGAGTAATTTCCTTTGTGTTTTCCATACAACGTGACATTGGCGCGCCTTTATATATATATATATATATATATATATATATATATATATATATATATATATATATATATATATATATATATATATATATATATATATATATATATTAAAGTTATCTCAATGAGGCTAATAAAAGTACACTATGTTTATCAATATTTAGGTTTTCTTTGAAAG
Organism: Dryadula phaetusa; assembly: GCA_032432895.1. NCBI lineage: Eukaryota > Metazoa > Arthropoda > Insecta > Lepidoptera > Nymphalidae > Dryadula > Dryadula phaetusa. The sequence goes on from JAOYRS010000002.1 coordinate 1,371,762, forward strand.
AGAAATGTCTCTCTTTAAATAAAACAATAGTCAATGTTATTTCAGTGAAAAAACCCTCCGTTCTGTATTTCCTACAAAAATTGAAAACATTATGTATTTGGTGGTAGTTTAAATTTCACGGTGAACCATATTGCTTACAAATTTAATATAATAAACAAAACGTCTATCCTCTAGAGCTATTTATTTAAATAACTTCGCATCAAGATAAACTGTACGAGCTAACTATTTGAAAGAAGACTTTCAGTCCGCGCTCAGTATATATTTTTAAGCCAAATACATGGTTGATATATATATATATATATATATATATATATATATATATATATATATACCTCTGTCTCCACTTCCCGCCTTAATTCGGGATATTGCGTAAAAAGAGACGGTACTCAACGCCGCGTTTTTCTAACCAGAGCGAGAAGGCGATAGCAACTTCAATACCCAGAACCAACGGGTATACAGTCAGACGCTGTCGTGCCTCATCTTTTAACTTAAATATTTTTACGCATATCAGGGTAGACGCAAATAACCTAGTGCTAAGGTAATCCGTTCTCCAATCTTCGTCCAATTCCAGACATTGCGTGTAGAATGGCGGAACTCAACACCGTGTTTTGAACTTGTAAAAATCGAATCGAGTCGAATAATTCCTAATTACGACACAATGGCAATATTATTTATGTCAATAAAATATTTATATATTAATCCGTTTAAGAAATTAACGCGAACAGAGGAGCATGAAATTCGGCACAGTTATAGCTTATATAGAGAAAGAGGGCAGAATGATATTTTTATGTAAATAATGCTTAAAAACATATACATAAATTAATAAACTAAACGTAACGCACACTACCATGTGTTTGACATACACGTTTATATAAATTGACATACACGTTGCTATGGCAACGCGCTGTCAACGCATCAACGGGACGTGTAGTATTTAAAAATGTCATATAAAATATATATTTTATGAAAATATACATTTATAGAACAAAATTATTCTAAAATTGAATAAATGATTCTACTTAATTAAATCACTTCAGAGAATAATATAATTCAATCATTTGCATATAACATGTAGCGTTGAGAATGGAAACACACGGTTTTGAATAACGTAGTATAGAAATTATTTTGTTTAGAGAAAAAACACTCGCTGCGTCTAATTTTAAACGCGATTGTGGGTTCGTTTCCCATTCGGGGGAATGATTTAATTACCTTGCTCTGGTAAGACAAAGCGCGACGTTAAGTTCCGCCACTCGACATGCAGTGTCTCAAATTCGGCGGAAACCAGATTATGGAGTGTATTAACACTAGGTACTTTCTGTGTTTCTTTCGCAGCCAGTTGTAAAATGCATGGCTTAGCAGTCAGAGCGCTTGGACGGTTTCCAAGAGGTGCGGGTTTAAATCCCGGTGCGTTCAATTTTTTATACGTTTTTTAAAAAAAAAATTTTTAAGAAAAGATTATTAATTATTACGTTATCGGATAGTTTTTTAAACTGAGGCGACATTTGTGTTAGTCTACCCGTGACCATGGACTATTGTAAACTGTTCGAAAAGTATATGCGATTAATACGTTTTTCCCTTTTTTTTAGCTTCACGCTTTTATCCACCATAGCATTGTAGGCAGAAAGTACCTAGTATTAAGACTCCCAGTAGGAAGTATCGCTTTCCGCTGAATCCGAGACATTGAGTGTTGAATGGTGGAACTCAACGCCGCACTTTATCTTACCAAAGCGAGGAAGTGAAAATAATTTAAATATAATCACTCCCCCGAGTGAGTATCGAACCCACAATCGATTGCATTTACAGTCAGACGCTCTCACACTAATATATATATATATATATATATATATATATATATATATATATATATATATATTAGAGCGAATTTTGTACTGTATATTTTCACACTAATTATAACTCGAAAAATAGTACAGAGAACTGAAATGAATTATGAAAGAACATTAGAAGCAATTAGAACCGCTATGAATAGAAAGAGATCGGTTGTTTAAATTTAAAAGTATATCACTGTTAAGTGAAGTCGATGATAATTTTGACCGATTTTGTACTGAAGATCAATGTCGTAGGTTCGAATGTTTATATTGGTAACTCTATACTCTGTTCACGGAGTTAAGTTACGCCGTACATTTAAAACGGGGTGTATGTAGGTAATGTTTAACATAATAATGATGATAAGTTTTGTTTGTAAAAATTTACAATTGGTTCTTACGTTGTTTTTAATAGTTTTCAAGAAATGGTATAATAATTTGAGTGGATTCGAATTCGCAACATTTGGAAACCGTTGAAACGGACTGAGCCATGTGGTTTATGACTGGGTCGAAATTCTTATGCAACAAATATAAGTTTTATTAAGCGTATAAGAGTAAAGCAGCAGAGCGCTTCGGTGGTCTCCAATAGAAGTAGATTTGATTCCCGTGCTGTTCAAATTTATATATGTTCTCGAACATCACGTTACCTTATAGAAAATATTTATTTAATCTACAATTATATTATCTACATTTTTTTTTTTTCACGCTTTTATCCGGCATAGCAGGGTAGACAGAAAGTATCTAGTGTTAAGACACTCGGTACTTCAGTTTCCGCCAAATTCAAAACATTACGTATTGAGTGGGGGAACTCAACGCCGCACTTTATCTTACCAGAGCGAGCGATTATATTTAAATTATTTTCACTTTCACCCACAACCGATCGCGTTTACTGTCAGACCCTGTCATACTGCGCCACGACCGGTCTCAAACACTTTACTCCCATATTCTTTTTTGTTACGTATTTTTTTTCTATTACATTTAAAATGTCGCTATTTTGGTTCTGTATTCTTAAACCAGGAGGGTTCTATATAACTCTATACTTATAAATTAACAAGTGGAAAACTGTCACTGGCTTTGTTTTATATATATATATATATATATATATATATATATATATATATATATATATATATATATATATATAAAACAAACATCTTAATATAATTCTATTATATTCTTAGATATACCAAAATAAATTGGCATTATCGTCATTGCGAGGCGTAACTAAACGCTACACGTGTTCCAAAACACCACGCAGTGTCTTTCATTTATAATAAATGAATTCAAATTCTATATTGGAACAGAATTATTTTCAAACGTGGATAATTTAATAAATAAACCAATTAGCAATTTAGTTAGTGTTTAAAATGATTTGGTAAACTAATTCAAGTCAATTGATATGAATTTATTTGGTTGACAAAATATTCGTATATTGTGGCGCAGTGGAACATTATCTGATTATAAATGCGATCGGTTGTGGGTTCGATTCCCACTCAGGGGAATCATTATATTTAAATTATTATCATTTCTTGCTCTAGCGTTGAGTTGAGTTTGGTGTTAAGGTTCCACCACTCAAAACACAAGGTATTGAATTTAGCGGAAAGGGGAGTACAGAGTGTCTTGACACTAGATACTCTCTGTCTACCCCGTAATGCGGGTTAAGCGTGAAAAAAAATTCTATAAAGCAGCTGGAAAAGCCAGTGAATGCGGGAAATACAGGATCGTTATTCATGGAAATCCCTGACTACGTTCAGCAGATAGGGTTAACAGGTCGAGAGGAACGTAGTTGAGATGTATACCATAGACTTCTCAGTCATAATAAGAAAAAAAGACAATCATTTTTTACTTCGATTTCCGTCGAATTCGATACATTGCGTGTTGAGTGGCGGAATTTAACGCCGCACTTTGTCTTGCGCGAGCGAGGAAGCGAAGTATGGAGTGACTTATCAGTAAGTACTTTCTCTATCCCCTGCTATGTGTGATACAAGCGAGTAGCTAACAAAAATATCATTTTTTTTAGTCAAGCTTAAATTAATATATTTTATAAAGCATATTTTGATAGTGTTTAAACTCACTTTATTATACGAATATCATAACGAAAAGAAATCATAAGAAATTTATAATAAATATATACAAAATATATGGAGAAAAATCGTCTGACATGTGGGTTCGATAATTTTTTAGAGGAATGACTAAATAGAAAACATGTTTTTCGCTTTTAGAGGAATGACTAAATAGAAAACATGTTTTTCGCACTGGTAAGACGAAACGCGGCGTTGAGTTGCGCTACTTAATACGCTATTGCGTGTTATGTAGCGCAACTCAACGCCAAGAGATATTTATCGAATGAGCTTGAGGCAGGTTTGCTTCAGAAACGTTCGCTTTGTCTTGGTAAAACTGGCAGCTATCCCCTGTAAAATATAATATGTGACCCTTTATAAGGTTAAAATTGTGACACCTAAAGTCTACTTTTTCTACTTACCTACTTTGTCTACTTTTTTATGAAGATATATGTACTGAGGGTTGTGCTTCACGCTTTATCCCGCAAAGCAGGACAGTCAGAGACATATTAGTGTCAAGACACTCCGTTCACTGATTTCCGCCTAGAATTGAGACATTGCGTTTTGAGCGGTGCACTCAACGCTGCGCTTTACCAGACCGTCTCACCGTTTTAAGGGAGCGGGGAAATTAAAATGAATGTTTAAAATTATATTTCAAAATTACCTATTAAAAATACATTAAATAATTATAATAAATATCACGTATACTGTCATATGTTCAAATATGCGGTACGAGGGGTCGGGGAAGATATTGGTTGACCTTCAAATGACCACAGCATCAACGATACTGGAGAATGGTTACGTAGAAAGGAAGAGGACCCTCTGAAGGGTACATATGTAGAGATGAATAATTGAACGGAACGTAGCGCATGGCGCTCCATCTTGTCATACCCCGTAAAGAATAAACCTAGAAGCAAATTAAAATAATATGTTCAACATATATTTTTATAGGGCCGATCGTTACGCAGTGGGACAGCGTCTGACTGTAAACGCGATCGGTTGTGGGTTCGATCCCCACTCGGGGGAGTGATTATATTTAAATTATCTTCACTTCCTCGCTCTGGTAAAAAATAAAGTGTGGCGTTGAGTTCCACCACTCAACACGTACTGTCTCGAAATCGACACTAAGTACTTTCTGTCTACCCTGTTATGCGGGATAAAAGCGTGAAACCAAATATATACATATATATATATATATATATATATATATATATATATATATATATATATATATATATATATATATTTGTAAATCATACGTCTAGTATAAACAGAACAAGTGAAACTTAGATAATATAAAACAAAAAAGCGCTAGAAATACAGTAAAACTACATGCCCATAAAAACAATCGATGCAAATGATATGCAAATAATAACGCATTAACGTTACCGTACTCGTCAACTCGATAGCGGCTGTCGTTTTCACTACACTACTGATTTAATTTTACTCTCATTATTAGATTAATCAGAGTCACGCATCGCCGTTGAGATCTGCCAATCGAATTAATTTTAAAAAATTAAAATATATATATAAAAATTAAAAAAAAATTAAAATATATATATATATAAAATATATAATAGCCTGTTTACAAGCAGTTTTGGAATCGTCAATCAACACAAGTGTCAGTATTGTCAGTCATAAAGGACGCTAACGTCTTGGAAGGCGGTTCTGCTGTGAACAGCCGGCGAGAAACTCAACAATTTAAATACAAAGCGGAGATCAAAGTGTCTATATACCAAGTTCTGTCTCACTGGCCTGAAAAAAAATTACTATTAAATTTAAGTACACCCATGTAATGCCTTAAGTTGGATTCGAACCCACGACCAGTACCATTAATTAGACACGTGTCATATAAATATATTGTTTTTATCGTATCTCATAGAATGAATTTTAACTTCTAAGAGCATAACTGTTAACTTTAACGCTTCATAAATAATCTTTCACCAAATAAAAACGAAAATTATTGTAATAAACCGAAAAGGTTTTATTCATTTGAAAGAATAACTGTATTATATTTTTATATACAGCCTGGTTACTACCAGGCCTGATAGTAAGACCTGATGGGAAAACCTAGTGGTACGACCTGGTGGCAAGTCCTCGTTCTTAGGACTATGTTCTTTTGAAGATGCAGCGTGTTTGTATTTGATATTTGCCTGTAAGCTTGATTGAATATAAGATCTCCGTACACTGGTAAGCCAAAGCGCGGCGTTAAGCCACGCCAACCAATACCTGTTATTGGTTGGCGTGGCTTAACGCAAGAATGGGATAATGTAAAAAACGACGGTCCTCTCTATTTACGTTAATATATAATATAAAATACTGAACAGTATTTCCTGCTAATTTTTAAGACAGAAAGTATCTAGTGTCAAGACACTCCGTAATTCGATATCCGCGCAATTCGAGACTTTGCATGGTGAGTGCTGCAATTTGTTTTACCAGAGCGAGGAAGGGAAAATAATTTAAATATAACTACTCCCCCGAGTGGGAATCGAATCCGCAACCGATCGCGTTTACAGTACAAAAAAAAATTCGATGACATGTTAAAATTATAACATTAAACTACGTTTACTTTCCGAGCGTATCCAAGCGTTAAACTCAGTTATACGTTCACATATCGTCACGGTTTTGCATTATTGCTTATAAAAAAGAGATATTTATGAAATTAATATCAAATTACGAAACGTCGTTACTTATAATATAAAGTAAAATCTTTTCAAATTTGAATAGGTAGAGAAAGGCCAAGCCGAATTACAGACATTCCGTGTTGAGTGGCGGAACTCAACGCCGCACTTTGTATTACCAGAGCGAGGTAATGATATATATATATATATATATATATATATATATAATTTCAAACCTATAGAAAATTATCTAATTCCATACAAACTAGCTCCCACATAGCAGGATAGTCAGAAGAGCCAAGAACACTCCACTCACCGCTTTCCGTTCAAATTGCGGAGCTAAACACCACGCTTTTCTAGTCAGAACGGAGAAATAAAAATAGTTGAAATATAACCTTTTGTCAATTATATAATATATGTTCTAGAGATAATTCCTTCTTTACCAACTATGTTAATTTCACATTGATTGATATATAGCGCAATAAAGAACATATATATATATATATATATATATATATATATATATATATATGTATGTATGTATGTATACCAGAGAAACATCAGAAATGTAAGGCAATCTGTTCAAATTTACAGTCTAATATTACAATATGGAAATATTTGCTTTCCTATATGTATGGCTTTGGACGTCAAGACTGTAAGATATGTATAGAATTGAATATATTTTAACTGATACCTAATGGGATATGAATGTTTAATTCAATTGAGATTTATAAATATTCAGGCTATTTTTGTATTAATTAAAAAAATTTAAGAAGTCGGTCGTGGTGCATTGGTAGAGCGTGTGACTGTAAACGCGATCGGTCGTGTGTTTGATTCCAACTCGTATATAATTATATTTAAATTACTTTCATTTTCTCACTCTGGTAATATAAAGCGCGGCGTTGAATCACACCACTGAACTACTCAGCTGAAAACGGAGTACAGAGTGTCTCGACACTAGCCACTTCCGGTCTACCCTAGAAGCTAGAAAAAAAACAAGCTAACCTTTGCATAAGCCACAGTGACTATTGTTAGCACCAATACCATTCGCTTTTAGTCTTAATCCGCTTATACAATTTCCATTTACTAGGGCTTAGATAATGGACGAGCTGAAATTGAAATTGGAAATTATCGAACTTGCTACCTTTGACCAGGCTTCCCTTTATAGTGTTAGCGGTAAAGTTCATGGGGTAATGCGGATAATGCATAATGAGTGATTGAAACCAATAAGGCGCAGTGGGACAGCGTCTGACTGTAAACGCGATCGGTTGCGAATTCGATCCCCACCCGGTTGGGTGTTAAAAATAATTTTCACTGCCACGCTCTGGTAATACAAAGTACGACGTTGAGTTCTACCACTCAACACGCAATGTCTCGAATTCGGTGGAACGCGGAATACGAAGTGTCTTTACACTAAATACTTTCTGTCTGTCGTGCTATGCGGGATAAAAAGCTTGAAGCTGAAAAATCATACATATATAGTTAAACAAACAACAAACAAACAAAGAGCGGAGCAAGAAGTGATTAACAGAGTTTTTTTGTCTTTGCGTAAAATTCACGTTACCTTGGCAACGTTTATGACACACATATTGCGTTGGTGCGTGTGATATTTGATTTACTCAGTCATAAGGCCTCGTGGCTCAGTTGGTAGCGTGGCTGTTTTACCAACAGCGGGTCGCAGGTTCGAATCCTGTCGGGGTCATTTCTTACGCTTCTATTCCCTTTTTGTCTTTATCATTTATGTACTAAATATTTCCAGCCATTTCATTTGTATTTCATATAAGAATGCGTTAATTAAATAGCAATTATATAGCCATATATAAGTAAAGTACATTTTCAACAAAAGTCAGATATTTGGAAGTATATATAGGACACAGTTCTTCAGATTTTTCCTTTATACGTTAGTAGATATAAATCAGTATATACTTGATATAAATCAATATGGAATAACGATTTCATTATGTTATATTTATTTTCATATCTCCGCTCCGCTGTTAAAATGAAGTGCGGTGTTGAGTACCGCCACTCAACATGCAATGTCTTGTGTTATAACATTAGTTTCTCTCTAACTACCCTCCTGTATATTTACGTGATGTTACGGATATTTACGTTTTTTATTGAAAATCCAAAGTTGACATTGTCATTAATAGTGATACATGACACAATTAATTAAAATAAATATACATTAAATGTAAGTAATAAAAAAAAATTAAAATTTAAATATGTATATATAAAAAATTAAAAAAAAAGAACGACTACTAAAACTACCCCGCCAAGGCTCGGACCTGGGACCTTCCCTTTATATATATATATATATATATATATATATATATATATATATATATATATATATATATATATATAAATATATATATATATATATATATATATATATATATATATATATATATATATATATATATATATAGATATAAAGGTAACTGTCCCAGTTCTCAGTGGCTAGCTAGTGCCAAGTTTTCGCTTAATAACACTGAATACCGACGTGACGAACATACGTACCAGCTAATTTATTGTATACTGATGACAGACTTCAGTTTGTTTGTTATTTTGAAATACATCTCCACAGGTAAGTCAAGAATTTGGGCGTTTCTTAAACTGGAGGCCTTGTTGACAGGTAAATTTCATGTAACCATAGCAACGAGTATTATACTAAAATGTTTTCCGAGTCATAAATAAAGGTGTTCATATTATTGAAATTAAAATCCAATTATTATATATATATATATATATATATATATATATATATATATATATATCTTGTCTATACATCTTGTCTGACAAAATAGTATAATTTTAATATTATTAATTATTAAATTATTTGAAATATTCAATTTATTTTTCATACTAAAATATTTTATATGTCAAAAGATAGAAGGCATAGAACCTTCTACATTAATATACTGTACTAGTATGTTTTGTATTTAATGATTATATTATAATAATTTAAATATGATTATATTTAAATTATTTTAACTTCCTCGCTCTGGTAAATGTCAAAGTGCGGCGTTGAGTTCCACCAATTAACACGCAATGCCTCGACTTCGGTGGAAAGTGAAGTACGGACTGTCTTGACACTAGGTACTTTCTGTCTACCCCGCTATGCGGGATACAAGCGTGAAGCTAAAAAAACATTTAATTTGATTTGATTTTCGTACATTTTAAATGAAACTATTTTAAGTGGATTAATCGCGTATGTTTTGGTATTTGAAAATACATTTTGGAAAACGTAATATTTTGTACAGTAGTACAGTAGTCTATGTAAAAATATTTACTTATGACTGCAGTGCTCTAAAGAGTTGGAAACGTTGGTCCTTTAAAAATATAACATAGAATACCAAAATATACACGATTAATCCGTTCAAAATAGTTTATTTTAAAACAGTTTATACTGTTTGCTTGTTCTAAAATAAATGAATACGCTACAGTTTTACAACATGTCTCGAATTCAGTGGAAAGCGAAGTACGGAGTGTCTTGCCATTGGGTACTTCCTGTCTACCCTGCTACGCGGGATAGATTTAAAGCTAAAAAAAATTTAAAAAAAACCTTCACAACCCAAAGATATAAATATAAAAGGCCATATTTAATTATCTCATTTTAAAAAAAATTAACTCTCCTTACATCCAAAATAAAATAAAATAAAATAAATCCAATTTTCTCCGTACTCAGTACTCTCCGACTACTCCACAAGGGATGAAGCGTGAAGCTAAAAAAAACAATAGAAAAAATAAAAAAAAAATACTTCCAAAACGAAAAGCTCAAATCTAAGCTTCTGAAGCAACACGAGCGCGAGCTCGTACATACATAAATATGAGACCTTTGACACTAGAACGATGTAAATGTATAAATTTTATACAGCATGAATATTCAGAACTACAATGTACTAGATGCGGCATCTATGCAAATGATCGCCATTCCATACATTAAGTGTACAAGAACAGATTTATATGGAACGAATATGAGCGCGTGTATGTATGTATGTATGTATGTTTATCTAAAATATTAGGACGCTTCGAATTACTTCATAAAATAATGAGCAGATTCACGCTTTATCCCGCATAGCAGGATAGTTAGAGACAACCTAGTGTCAAGACGCTCTGTTTATATGCTTTCCGCTCAAAATTGAGATATATTACGTGGCAGCCTCAACGCCGCTCATGGTCTTATCTGAGTGATAACAATAGACTTTAAGTGAAATTTTCTCTGAATGGGAATCGAATTCGTAACCAATCACGTATACAGACATCGCGCTGTCCCTCTACGTCACGGTGACTTCATAGTAATAATAATATTTATAAAATGACAACGTTTTCGTGTTCTATTATAGTGAGGATTGTAGAATCTATTCTGAAAAATTTTCATTGATTTCATAAAGCAAATCTGTGTGCGGCGTTAAAAACCGTTATGTGTGGAAATCTGAGGTAAAGGAATTTTGAAACTGGAAATTTCAGGGGCTGAAAATATATATTTATTTTAATTTACCGAACTCAGTTCTGCGGATGTAAATTTTTATATGAACGTGGGTGTAGCGTGAGAAATGTGAATCGAGATCTATTTTCTGCTTTTTCAATATTGGTACAAATACCAAGAGGATAACACGATGACGCACTAAGAACATATATATATATATTGGGGCCGGTCGTGGTGCAGTGGGACAGCGTCTAACTGTACTGTGGGTTCAATCCCCGCTCGGGGGAGTGATTATATTTAAATCTCAATAAAAACTCAACACGCAATGTCTCGAATTCGATGGAAAGCGAAGTACGGAGTTTCTTGACATTAGGTACTTACCGTCTACCCTGCTATTTGGGTTATATATATATATATATATATATATATATATATATATATATATATATATATAGTAGGATTTCTGCTTATAAGACTTATAGAAACCTAATATCTCTAAGCGTTCTCTAGATATTGCACAGCGCTTTGTCTTCACAGAGTAAATATATTCAAATATAATAATATCCTTGTTTCACTAAGACAAATAGCAGGTTTTGTAGTGAAAATAGCGTTAAAACAATTTATGAGTGGCGGAACTCAACGCCGCGCTTTTGTCTTATCTGACTAAACAAAATAAAATATTGATTTCTCGAGTAAAAATTCGAACACACAACCAATTGTGTTTACAATCAGACACTGCCACTTTTCCACGAAGGCGTCCAAATAAAATATAAGCAGAAGTAAATATCATACCATATTGCCAACTTAACAATATTAATTGTTCAGTTTTCTGGAAACATTAATATTTAATACATATGTAAACTGGTTAGCGTGGAAATTATTTGCAGTATGATATTTATATATATTTTGTGATGTGTGCTGGCTGTGAACGCGATCGGTTGTGGGTTCGATTCTTATTCAGGAGACTCATCATATTTAAATTATTTACACTTCCTCGCTCTGGTAAGACAAAGTGCGGCGTTCAGTTCCACCACTCAACACGCAATGTCACGAATTCGGTAGAATGCAAAGTACAGAGTGTGTTGACACTAGATACTGTCTGTCTATCCTGCTACGCGGGATAAAAGCGTGAAGTTAAAAAAAATATATATTTTGTGTTAAGCTCGTTTATATTAGGAAATGAAATTGATGTCTTTTTGAATCATTTATATCAGTACGCTGAGCTTATATCTTTAGATGAATTTCAACTAATATTTTAGAGGTATAGTTAAAATATTTGATATATAAAAAATAATAACAACTATATAACACACTGGCTGTTTTGTCAGTATATGATACGTAAATAGATAAGGACTTCGATTTCCACCGAATTCGAGACATTGCGTGTTGAGCGTATCTCACTTGGTCTCACCAGAGCGAAGAACTGAAGCTAATTTAAATATAATCACTCCCACGAGTGGAAATCGAATCACAACTGATCGCGTTTACAGTCAGACGCTGTCCCACTGCGCCACGACCGGCCTCAGCGGAGTACGGAGTGTCTTGACACTAAGTACATTCTGTTCCCTTGTTATGCGCAATAAAAGCTTGAAGTTAAAAAAACAATAATACATAAAGAAATAACTTCTGAGAATTTTCCTATGAGTTATTACAAAATGTTTTAAATACAATTTCAGACTAGTTGTATGTTTTCAAATTGGAGTGTAACTACAATCAAAGACTGTAATGGGGTAATAAAGTACAGGGTTAAGTTCCGCAACCCAAAACGTAATCCAAACCAACCAGAGAACTGAGACAAATCCAAGAGACGCAATTTTCTCACTATATATATATATATATATATATATATATATATATATATATATATATATATATATATATAGTGATTAGCACCAAAATTAATATAAACCTGTATATACTTGATAATCCAGACTTTCTTGTACAAATATAAATTGCATGAAAACCACAACGGATATAAAATGCAATGAGATGAACACTCAATGCTTGCCAGCAACGGGCCGGTGGGCGGCGGTATTTTGGTGAAACAGAAAAACACCGCCCACCGCGCCAGTGACTACTTGCCGAGGTATTCGTGAGTAATAACAAATTTTACGTAATACACACATACAGGTGTTCTTATTTATAGATGGATATAGTTCCACCTGGTTTGTATTTAGAATGTATGTGGTTATTTTTTTTTCCTTTTTTTTTGATGTTTTTTTTTAATTTCACTCTTTTATCCCGCATTTATAGGGTAGTAAGCATTTAGTGTCAAAACACTCCGAACTACGCTGTTTTGGTTTTTTGTTTTTTTTATTCACTGTGTTCTGTATTCTGTTTTTTTTTCAATTCAAGCTTTTTCATTCGATACCCGTATTGGTTGGATTGTGTACGTATATGTGTATTTTAGTATTAAAATAATACTGTGTGTATTAATTTAATACTAAAATACACATGTGTACAATTTTAGTGAAATCCAAACTGGTAACAGGGTCAAATTTGTCACGCAGGAATTATTCTGGAAATGCATTTGTTATAAAGGAAAGGAAATTGTACAAACATATATAACTATCTAAATTGTATTCTTCTGATATAATTAATTTATTTTGTATATAATGATATATATAAAAAAATAACTGCGCCTTAGCGTTTGACTGTAAACGTGGTTGTGGATTCGATTCTCGCTCGAGGAAATGTTTATATTTAGAATGGAAATATTCATTGCCTAGCTGTGTTAGGACAGAATTGAGTTGAGTTGAGGTTGAGTTCTGCCACTCAACACGCAATGTATAGAATTCGGCGGAAAGCAAAGTATGGTATGAGTGTCTTGACACTAGGCACTTCCTGTCCTCTCCGCTATGCGGAATAAAAGCGTGAAGTGTATAAAAACATCAAATTTTTTATAACTTCGATATTATAGTGATACTTATTTAAAAAATAAGCAAATCGTATAACAATCAAGTTTTTTCGTCTTTTTCATCTTCAAGCTTTTTACTCTGCACTGCAGACTGTCAAAAAGAAGCTACTAAGTCTCAGACATTGTGCGTTGAGTGGCGGATATTAACGCCATGCTCTGTCTTGCCAAAACAAAGAAATGACAGGCAATCGTGTTTACAGTCAGACCCTGTCAATGTACCACCTTAGTCTTACAGAGATTGCAATTCCTTTTATAGATGATGAACATATTTTGTTTATAACCCAACATTCGCTTGCCTGGTGTGGTGGTTAAGGGTGCTTATTTGTTTGTATTTAATCCATTTTTCATATAAAGTATTTTATGTAGTTTTTTTTTACTGTATGTACGAGATGTATACTAAAGTAATTATTTTGATTATTTATTAATTTAGTTTATATATATTTATATATATATATATATATATATATATATATATATATATATATATATATATGATTGTCATACATGATACTTGTAACACGATGCGTTCTGAAGGCGCTCCAGTATTTATATAGCATTGCCTTTATTAATAAACCTCTGCTGAGATACTTTACCTGTGCCACGCCCACTCGGTCTGTGATTCAAACGAAAATATTTGAATTTTAATACTTTTGCTAAGAATTTCGTAGAAAATTAAATGTCAATTTTTAAAAATTGCAAAATAGTTGAGGCCTCATAGATCTCATAGGGAACAGTGTCTGATCGTATTTTAATAATTTGTATTTCCTCGATTTATATGTTTCTAAGACGCGGCGTTGAGTTCCGCCGTTCAACCTGCTATGTTGAATTTGGGAGGTAGGCAGAGAACGGAAAGCCATCTATTTTTAATCTGGACTATTTCTTTACTCCTTAACCACTTTCCTTAAAGTATAGACAACCTTGAACCTCGAGACACTAGATGATTGTTTTTTTTCGATAAAACTTTTCATTATTCTAGGTTATACATCAGAATAACACATAATAGGTTTTAATTTATAATGATTTTACGTAATTTGGCCGTAATATAACAATACATATTAATTAAGTCGGCAATAAATCTGCCCTCTGAGAGCTGTCTTGGCGTGCGCTAACTAAACCGTTGCAATTACACAAAGATGATGTTTTTTTTTTACTTTACTTTATCCCTTGCGAAGGAGTTAGAGAGTACGGAGCATCAAACGCTACGGCCCCACCATACCACTTCCGCCTTGTCCGCAGTCATTATCCTCTGCATACATGCCCTTCGGGGAGTCCTCATGTTTTTTACGTGACCTTCATACATACCTTATATAAAATAGTTCTAAATAAAAATCAGCGAATATCTCACACGCAATGTCTCAAATTCGGTGGAAACCAAAGTAGAGGATTGACACTAGGCAATATATATATATATATATATATATATATATATATATATATATATATATATATATATATATATATATATATATATATTTATAACGCCTAACAGACGGGTCATCCCCAAGTACCGCGACCCGAACGCGGTCACACGCTAAGCCCTTCTAATATAACTATTAACTATTTCCGCAAAAACTACTACATAGATTTGGATGAAATTGCAATTATATACATAGATTATCAGAATAACATAAGGATTATAATTTTTTATTATTTTAATTTCTACATATTTTCTTTTAATTATTTAATACAGGCGGGCGGGTGAGCCGCAAGCCATAGCCATTCGATTATAAAATTCTTTTATGTATAACGTTCTCTATAATTTATTACATGTGTTTTAACACACGATAATTATTGCGAATTATGGCGTAAGAGGTGTTATTTACTGCAAAGATACAAAATTAATTATTTTAATAAAAATAAAGAGAATAAATTTAAAAAATTCTGGTTTCGCGCTTCATCCCCCACTTCCAATTCAAATTCAAGATATTGTCTTGACCGGTGGATTTCAACGCCGCATCTTTCTCTGACAGATGTATAAAAATATATTGTTTCATACGGCTTACATATTTAAATAACTTCTTCAAATCACAAAATACAAAATAAACTTTACAAAGAGATAGCAAATATTTTGTTTTAGGTTTAAGCAGAGAATTAGAAGATTATGTACAATACAATGTTCATTCTTAAAAATAATAATTCAAACAAAGTTTTTGAAAAAACGTATAAAAATTTGAGCATGCGCCTCTTGGATACCGTCCAAGAGGCGCGATATCCAAGAGGCGCGGATTCGAATCCCGTTGCGTTCAAATTTTTATACGTTTTTACAAAAATGTTTTCTTATCCTACGTGTGGAATAACACTTTAAAAATAGTAAATATCATACAAAATTATGTTTTCAGTGTAATTAAATATTATAGATAGCCCTTAATTAAATATTTAATTAGTAGTTTAGGTAGCAAGATAAAGCCCGGCGTTGAATTCACCACTTAACATGTCTTAATTATGACCGGAAACAGCCAAGTGTCTTGTCACTAGGTTGTCACTGACTGCCCGGGTGTGGAACAAAGCGTGCTATTCATAACGCAATCGTATAGGAAAGTCGATCATTTCTACAATATACTTTTCTATGTTTAATATATTATGCTTGATAACAAGATGTTTGCAAATTTCTTTTTATATAAGAAACTATTTGTATACTTTTAAATAAATATATTATCGTACTGGATGTGTTATGAGACCTTAGTGACTCCTCTCTCTATTCTCCTATATTTTTTACGGGGAATTTTTCAAAATTCTTTACAAGCTAAATAGTTCATTAACATTTTTTTTACTTTTACATTTTTTGACAGGAGCTATACCTTACCTACTTTACCTAATGTGCGTGTTGAATGGCGGAACTGAACGCCGCCATTTGTCTACCAGAGTGAGGCAATGACAATAATTTGAATATAATTTATAACCCACCCGAGTGGGACTCAAACCCATTACCTATCGCGTTTACAGCCAGAAGCCATCCCACTTTCAATATTATTAATATTTTGTCAAATTGGATTCAAACCTACAACAATCGTGACGCTTAGTGACACATCGACTGAGTCACGGTACCGTCAATATCTATAAGAAAATACGACTTGTAAACAAGTGTAAAACGATGATCACTCATATTTTAATTTGGCATCACTTCTACATATATATATATATATATATATATATATATATATATATATATATATATATATATATATATATATATATATATATATATATATAAGGTTTACAATTTTATCCCGCATAGCAGGGTAGACAGAAAGTACCTAGTATGGAGACACTCCGTACTTCGCTTTCCACCGAAGTTGAGACATACCAGAGCGAGGAAGTGAAAATAATTTAAATATAATCACTATCCCGAGTGGGATATGAACCCACAACCAGTCGCATTTACAGTCACACTGCGCTACGACCGGCCTCAATATATATATATATATATATATATATATATATATATATACATATATCTATATCTATATATATATATATCTATATATATTTATATATATATATATATATATATATATATATATATATATATATATATATTGATACAATATCTCGGAATTGAACAGAAAGTGTGGAACAGAGTGTCTTCACACAAACTTCTATTTGCCTGGCCTATATACATATCGGTGTGCGACAGATGCCAAAATAAAAAAAAATATATATAAAAACTGGTTATATTTTTCGTACGTTTACAAAGTACCTCACTTCTGGAGCGTCGCCAAGTGTCTCAGAATTTGGTATCTCCAATCGACAAATTACATGTTATGTTCAAACATGCCTTGAATCGTGATAATGAGATCTAATTTTTGATACTGTATCTATTATACAGGCTGCTTTCAAAAAGCGAACCACTTTACTTTAGACAGCGTGATGTCAATATACACCGTTACCCGCCTTCCACTTGAATTCGAATGAGTATTTTAAGTGGCGGAGCTCAACGCTGTTATGAAGGCAAATTGCGGGTTCGATCGTGACACAAAGTGCGGCGTTGAGTTCCACCACATAACACGCAATGTCTCGAATTCGGTGATAAGTCAAGTACGGAGTGTCTTGACACTAGGTACTTTCTATCTACCCTGCTAGGCGATATATAAAGCATGAAGCTAAAACCTCTCAACCAAGCAAAAATCGAATCCACAAACAAACCACTTCGTATACATAATTTAATTTCATAAACACACAACAAACAGATAGACGATTTATAAAAGATGCTCAGGACTGGAATAGCTTACACTGTACGGGGGAAGCCAACTTGAAAGTAGGCCTTCCATATATACGTCATCCCAGCCATCCCAGGGTAGGCCTTCCTTACATACGTCATCCCAGCCATCCCAGTCCTCAGCATGATCAGGATTAATTTCAGGATGGTAAAATGTTGAAATCAAAATAATTTTGGACCGTTTCTGAGATATATTTATAGTTGCGTTAATAGTGATTAATTTATTATTAAATCTATAAAACAAGACGTCCCCAGTTCCAATATTTAAACGTCGTTTAAAAACATTCTTCCTTTGTTTATAAAATTCATATTTATATACAAGCATACATATGTATATTTATATTTACAAATATTAATTTATAGAGCTATATCATGTATCTTATATGTAGTATATAGTAAATAATATCAGATATGACGGTAGGTTGATATAATTAATTTTTGTATCAACTGACAGACGAATGCCACCTCAGTCTGTAACCTACCTGGGACTACTGTAAAGTGTCCGAAACGTCAGACTTCCAACAAATGTATTTTCAAATACCAAAATATACCCGATTAATCCATTTAAAATAATTTCAATTAAAATGTGTAAATCTTATTAAGTTAAACGTACTTACGTTTATTACCTGCGTTATTTCAATATGTAGATATATAATTTCTAGTAACTTGATTTCTGGAAGAGATCACCTGCGGTTGTAAGGCCGCCCTAACGCCCTATTTTTGCACAATTAATATCGTTCTTCTATATGTTATCATATGTTGTATAAATTAAATAAATATTTATTATAGGAAAGTGTTAAAAGTTCACGCCCTGTTACTTCCAGTACTATAAAATGAATATATTTCGAACGCCAATTTCCAATTTTCCTTTATAAGTCGATATAAAAAAAAAGCAAATTCGCACCTATGAGCACCTCCACGCGCAGCGTGCTGTTGCTCAATTAAATTTATCCACTGAAACGTGGGTACTATGAAATTTTACAATGAAATTGAAAATTAATGTCACTACCTTATGACTCAGTGCTTGCTGTTGTCTATTGTAGTAGTAGATTCATTCGAAAATATTGTATAGTCTATTGATGCACTCAATAAAGCTAAATAAAACAGTATCTGTGGCCGGTCGTGGCGCAGTGGGACGTTGTCCGATTGTAAACTCGATTGGTTATGGGTTCAATTCCCACTGGTATGACAAAGTGCGGCGTTGAGCTGCAGCAGTCAACATGCAATGTCTCGAATTCGATGGAAAGCGAAGTACGGAGTGTCTTGACACTAGGTACTTTCTGTCTACCATGCTATGCGGGATAAAAGCGTGAAGCTAAATAAATGTTTTTTTTTAATTTGTTTCTTTTTTCGTTAATTTTAATCATTATTCTGTTTTATTTTTTTATTGGTTCTTCTTGTTTACTTTAACAGGTATATAAGTTTAATCTCTACATAGAGGCAAGACACTCCATTCAACACGTTCCCTCTAAATTTAGATATTATTGGACATTAAATGACGGAGCTCAACACCGCGCTTTGTCTAACCAAACCAATCAAACGCATAGTAATTAAAATATCAAAAATTAAATTAATCAGTTCACAAATCGAACCAGCAACCATCGCGTTTACAGTCAGACCATGTGCTGGCTTCCACTAAACTTAAGTTTTATAAAATAAAATATAAATAATATATATATATATATATATATATATATATATATATATATATATATATATATATATATATATATATATATATATATATATATCTTCATTTCGTTTACATTAAAGTTAAAATTTAAAATATTCATTTGAATGACTCTCAGGGTTGGATGAGTGTAATACGAATCATTGAGTGCATGCAAGTGACAGTATATTGGTGGAAAGCACTAATTAATATATTAAGGTGACCATGACGCAATTGTGTTTCGCGGGACAGCGTCTGACTGTAAATGCAATTGGTTAAGGAAGATTAATTATATTTAGAAAAAAAAAACGTATAAAAATTTGAACGCATCGGGATTCGAACCCGCGCCTCTTGGAAACCATCGCTCTAACACCTAAGCCATGCTACCGGCTGCGTCGAAATTCTTATAAGCCTTGTTAAAACTTATTTAATAATTTATATGTATAACAAACGTATAAGAATTTCGACGCAGCCGGTAATAGAACGCATGACTTAGCGGTCAGAGTGCTTGGACGGTTTCCAAATAGCGCCAGTTTGAATCTCGCTGCGTTCAAATTTTATACATTTTTTAAAAATATTTTCTAATACTGAGCGGAAAACACTTTAATAGTAAAATATATTTATGTTTATTTATTTAAATTTCTGATCAAACGAAGCGGGGCGTTGTGTTCCACAGTCAGTCAGTGTCGGGAAAAAAACCATAATTAAATGAAAAAAGAAAACATTATAAACATAATTTATGTAGTTAAAACTAAATTCTATCTTACTATTTAATAAGACTATTATTTTTCCTTAAATAAGACCTTACAGAAGCATTTACTCCAATTTAATATACGCGAGTTGTCTAGCAACTCCTGACCGACGGTCGTCGTCACTCATACGTCGATATTAAGGGGTTCGAAGTGTGAATTTATAAAATTTGATTTATTTTCATATAAAAATTCTTTGGAAAATCGATGTAGAGCTGGGACGATATTGAGTAAACCTTAGCGTTAATATTACAACTTAATAGAGGAAACATTTTTATTTGTTACGTAGAATTTAACATATCTGGTTCTTTATTATACACTAGGTACTTACCAAAGAAAATCCTAAGAAAATCGGCCCAGCCATTTCAGAGATTATTAGAATAAACGGACAAACAGACGGACAAAAATTGCAAAAATAATTGGTATTGTGAACCGTGTATATATAGATTTAATAAAAAGTGATTTTTTTTAATATTACTAACAGACAATCTCGTTTTATATATTTGTATTGATATACATCAATTAAACAAAGCGTAACGTTGGGTTAATATTTTTTATTGTAAATTTTTAAAGTAATTTTTTTTTACAGCTTCACTATTGTAAGTGTCAAATTCCAGTGTCAAGATACTCCGTTCTCTACTTTCTCGTCTCGTCTGAAATCAAAAATGCTTGTTGAGTGGCAGAACTAAACGCCGTATTTTATCTTATCAGAACGCAATGAAAACTTTAAATATAATCGATTGTATCGATTAACAAAATCTAAGTATTAGCTTCACGCTATTATCCCGCATAGCAGGTTATACAGAAAGTACCTAGTGTCAAGACACTCCGTACTTCGCTTTCCACCGAATACGAGACATTGCATGTTGAATGGTGAAACTTAACGCCGCACTTTGTCTTAACTAGAGCGAGATAGTGGAATTAGTTTAAAAATAATCGCTCCCCCGAGTGAAGATCGAACCCACAACCTTTACAGTCTTACGCTGTTCCATTGCGCCACGACTGGCCTCATATCAAGATATCTTAATATCACTTGATTATATCTGTTATGATCGTGTCTTTGATTTTCGAAAAGACGCCTGTGAATGCAGTTATTATAGTTAGAAGAAATTATATTTATGTACCAAACCTTATAATGAATAAATAAAGAATTGTTATATATTATTTTCTCCCAGGTGTTTTGGGGTTCGTTATCAATCATTTATTGCGAGCACAAAGCCAAGTGATACATATTTTTTTAGCTTCATGCTTGTATCCCGCACAGCAGGGTAGATAGAAAGTACCTAGTGTCAAAACACTCCGTACTCCGCTTATATTTGGGTTGGGTAGGGTTAAATTAGAGATAGCAAAATATGATAAGATTTTGTAAAAGACTGTCAGCTAGACGGTGCATTTCTGTAGATTCCTTGTGTGTACTTGAAAGTGCTATTGGTACTATGGTAGCAGATTGCACTTAGAACTGAGTTTTAAACTCAATGGACAAATCTGTTTTTTTTAGCTTCACGCTTTATCCCGCATAGCAGGGTAGACAGAAAGTACCTAGTGTCAAGACACTCCGTACTTCGATTTCCATTTCCGACATTGCGTGTTGAGTGGTGGAACTCAACGCCGCACTTTGTCTTTACCAGACAAATCTACGTATTTATCTATTTTACTAGAGTAAGAAGACGAAAGATTTTATGTATTGGACATACCTATATCTATCAGGTAAACGATATCCTTTTTAAATGAAACTATTTTAACCGGATCAATCGCGTTTATTTTGGTATTCGAAAATACATTTTGGACACCTGACGTTTCAAACACTTTACAGTAGTCCGTGGTTACAGGTAGACTGAGGTGGCATTCGTCTGTTTGTTTTTGTATCAACTGAACTGAACTGTTAAAATAGTTTCATTTAAAACGTATAAAATCGTGAAAATCAAAGATCTTATTATTATTTTAAATTTATTATTATTATTTTAAATGATCATAAAAAAATTTAGCAGAACAGTCACCCTACTACCCCCCTCGATGCACCCCTTGCACCCGTCGAAAATAGCATTGGTGCGTCAGGAACTGAGATCATGATTCAATTAAATTTTTCGATGAATCAGTTTCAGAAATACGCTAAAAAAAACTCACTTGCAATGAGGTGTAGAGATGATTTTTATTTTCATAACAAAGATGTTTCCAGATGACTGAATAGGCGCACAGTCCGCTGGCTCCGTTGTGCGGCGTAACTGAATGCCGATCATAAGGTTACGCAGAAAATAATTAAAATATAATCATTCTCTCGACTGGGAATCGAACTGACAACCAACCGTGCTTACAATTGAAGTGTCTTGACACTAAATTCTCTTTGGATACCCTGCTATGCGGAATGGCGCGTGAAGCTGCTTATATATGTAGTAAATAGAGACTATAGAGAGGGATTTGATGATTTTCAAATGAAATCTGAAACTCACTGTTCTCTCTATTCTGTATTAAACCTTCAATTTTTTTTTGTGTAATTTATTTATTAATAAGTAACATTGGATATTAGTTCTAAATATGAGTGATTAAGGGGCGATGAAGTTAACTCTAAGAGGAAGATATAATGTAAAGATTTTTTTTAAAACGCCCTTTTGTAGAGGCCGGTCGTGACGCAGTAGAACCGCGACAGACTGTAAACGCGATCGGATGTGGGTTCGATCCCCACTCGGGGGAGTGATTATATTTAAATTATTTTCACTTCCTCGCTCTGGTAAATACAAAGTGCGGCGTTGAGTTCCACCACTCAACACGCAATGTCTCGAATTCGGTGGAAAGCGTAGTACAGAGTGTCTTGACACTAGGTGCTTTTTGTCTGCTGTGTGGGATAAAAGCGTAAAAGCGTGAAGCCCTCTTATACAGTAACGTGAGCTGTTTGAACGAGATGTCTCAACCCTTTTCGCTAATGGATGCTCCTTCGCTATATCAAGCTTAAAAGGCACTTGGAAAATCTAGTTTATAAGACTTGTATATATATTATATTTATATACTTTTTGACAATATATATTGAATATATTATAAGGAGTACATACGTTGAGGGGTTGACGCGTTGCCTTAGCAATGTTTATGCCATTTTATATAAACGTGTATATCAAACTCTTTGTGTTACATTTGTTTTATTAATTTAATATAGATTATACATTATTTAAAAAAAAATTTACATTCTGAATCCATTCATTATATAAACTATAACATCCCAAGCTCTCCCAAACTCCATACTACTCCTCAGTTACTTTCGTAAAAAACAGTACAAAGATTTTTTGTCTGTTTGCCTATCTGTTTGTTCCGGCTAATGTCTGAAACGGCTGGGCCAATGTTGATGTAACTTTCAGACAAAGAGTAGTTTAGGCTAGACATATTTTAGAATTCCAAAGGCCGCATTTTTTTATCAGAGCAGAAAAATAAAAATAATTTAAATACAATTACTCTCCCGAGTCGGCATCGAACCCACAACCTATGGCATTTACAGTCAGACGCTGTCCGTGGCCTCAATATCTAAAATGTTATTCCACGCTCAGGAACATTTTTAAAATACGTATTAAAAATTGTGCGCAGGGCGATTCGAACCCTCGTCAGTTGGAAACCGTTCAAGCGCTCTAACCACTAAGCCGTGCGCACCTTGGAAACTACTTTACCTATTTAAATACAGTTTTCACTGCTAGGTTAAACCCTCGGTAACTTTTGATACCGCTCTCTTAACACTTAGTATTTAGTTTAAACAAATATGTTCGACAAAACTTTTCTTGAATTAACTGAAACTTTACTTTACTACTCTACTTAGAAATTATAAATATATCAAATTATATTTATATCTATTTTATTTAAAGCGTCCTTCTCATGAAGAAGTAGAACGGACGGACATTACTTTTATTGTATTGTATATATGTATATATATATATATATATATATATATATATATATATATATATATATATATATATATATATATATATATATATATATATATATATATATATATATATATATATATATATACCTATGTAAATAAAACAATTTTCGAAAATAATAAGTCATGCAAAGGACATATAAAAGCATTTTTATATACTATTTTCACTGATTAATTTAAAAAAGGCAACTTCAAATTTTCTCCTTCGCAACAAAATACTTACAGAGAGAGCATAGTGTCAAGACACTCCATTCAATACTTCGACACGCAGGTAAATAAATAAAAAATGGTACTTGGACAAAGCAAATTCAAATATTTATTTTGGTACAATATTCAGTCAGCAAGCGATTCATACATTAGGCAGAAAGAACCCAGAGACAAAACACTACGTACGCCGCCTTCAATATGAATTCAAAATAATGCGTGTTAAAAGACGGTACACAGCGCCGCGTTTTATCTTATTAGACAAGAGAAATAAAAAAATCCTCCACAATTACTTTGGAAAAAAACTTATCATCTAATTCATCAAAATATTAATATAAAATCTAAATTAAATTATAATAAAGGCTGGTCGTAGCTCAGTGAGACAGCGTCTGACTGTAAAAGCAATCGGTTATGGATTCGATTACCATCCGGGGGAATTATTATATTTAAATTATTTGCATTTCCTCACTCTGGTGAGAGGAAGCCCGCCGCCGACTTCGTTTATGCGGGATAAAAGCGCGAAGCTAAAAAAAAAAAAGCTCTTTAACGTAATGCGTACACTACGTAATGCGTAAATCTAGTGTTAAGACACTCCACTCTGTTATTTCTTACTTTTAAAACATCGCTCGTTGGATTGCGTAACCCAGCGCCACGCATTTGTCTGACTAGAACAGGGATATCATAATAATATAAATAATGAATGTCCATATTTTAATTTCTTCGTTCTGATAAGACAAAACACGGAGTTGAGTTACGCTAATACATGCATCTTGAAGAATTTCCTAATTGGATATTAACTTATAATAACCGCTTACAAAAGGACACTTCAAAACTGTGCCATGTGCTAAGGTATTTCTTAACATCAATATATATATATATATATATATATATATATATATATATATCATGCTATCATTAGCTTTGCCTGTTTGGTAATTTTATAAATAAATGTATAAAAATTGAACGCAGCGGGAATCGAATCCGTGCCTTTTGGAAAACGTCCAAGCACCCCGATCGTTAAGCTATGCGTTCTACATCCGGCTGCGTAGAAATTCTTATACGCTTGTTACAATTTATTTTTGTTGTTAGCATCTCTGAGAGATTTCTACAAATACTTAATACAAAAAGATTATTTCTAAGAAAAAATCCTTTTGGCAAGAAGTAACGCTATTATTCATGTGGTTTTTTTTTAATTCAATCAAATCTATGCGACACTTTAAACACTTTTAAACTGAATAAAATAACACTAAATACAATATACATGTTAAAAATTATACTTTGAAAATTGCACATGTGTCCGAATTTTTTTTTCAAATAATAATGTGAACGTAATTCCTTGGTTAGGATAAAACTTGTTTTTTTATTGCATTGTTTGTTGTGTTTTGTGTTTATTTTTCTTCACATTTTTATCCCTCATAGCAAGATAGACAGGAAGTACCTAGTGTCAAGACACTCCGCTTATTTTGGTTGTTAATAAAATCACTAGTGCGTAAAAAGTATGTGAAAAAAAATATATATAACCTTATTTTATTATATGTAGAAGTAACAGAAATATTACTATTTATATAGGCGTAACTTAACGCCGTACTAAATTTTTCTCTTTATTCTTAGTTGCAAGTCAAGCATTTCACCTGCGCACGCGCAATCACATACGAAATGTAGGTCACGTGCTTGTATTACTTTAAAATTATTTTTATATATATTTTATCTATATATATTTAACTATTAACATAATATATTTAATTGTAATGTTAAAAAACTGAAATAATTAATAAAATAATTATTAAAATAAAAAAATGCAATATTAATAAATTCTTATAATTATGTAAACTAAATTCAATTTAATCAGTGTATATGCATTTAATTAAAAAAAGACATAGAAATCTCACTATAACAGCTAAAACGATATGCTGTATACATGCATACATACAGACCGACGGTGTATGCCAGTATGCGGGAGGCGCGTAGGGGGGGCATGTCTCAAAATAACCACTTATTTCGGTAATCCACCACCCCGCGCTACTCCTGCGCAGCTTCACTGGCCGCCAAGAATTCGCAATCGACCGACGTCTTGCTCGCCGATTGGGTTATAATGACTTAAACTAATGAACCCGTGTTATAGTGAATAGGAAATAAGTATCGAGTGACAGTTTTTTATATATATATATATATTTATATATATATATATTGTGCATTATGGAGAAAACGAGGTGGGAACGCTCGGAGCGGCATGAGCATGTCGTCCAGCAAGAGAGGATGCAACGCACCGAGCACTACACCCAGATGTCCCAACAAGGTGAGTCTAGATTTTTAGATTTTTTTTTTAATAATCACTGCTCCAGCGATGTCTAAATCTAGATATATATATTTTTTTAACTTTATGTCTAAAGTAATTCTAGACGAAATTTTCGCATAGCCTTCCCCAAATCTATTTTGGGTGTGCGTGGGCGGCACCGGGGGAGATGTTCTCCCATTATTTTTCACACTTGCTCGTTTTAATGTAACCAGTACCTATATTGGTAAGCGAATTATTATTAATTCGGCCTGTAAAATGATACATGCCTATAAATGCAGCGCGAATGTAGACTTGGTAAAACCGTATTTGGATGTAGTTACAAGTTCTTTTCTTGGGATGCTTTTTAAGGAGGTCAACAACGTACGGCTAATTGTGTTTTATTATATATTAATTATATATTTTTATTGATTTTTCGTCTGTCTGTCCGGCGTTGGGTAAGTAAGATGTTTTGATAAAAAAATTTATATATATATATATATATATATATATATATATATATATATATATATATATATAAAAGAAATAAACATGCTAAAATATTATTATGGAATTCAAACAAAATTTAGATACACCTGCACAAGTGTTATGATAAACATTACCTCTTATAAAAACACTAATCTAAACACTTGAACCGATCGATCTATTAAAGCCTTTTCAATTATGTAGAATTACACAAAATAAATAAGACAAAAAATCTATTAAATACACACACACACATTTATATATATGTATATATATATATATATATATATATATATATATATATATATATATATATATATATATATATATGTATATATATATATTACACGAACAACTAAACACCTTTGAAGCCATCTGTTCAAATATTAAGTGAATCATTTCATAAGAAGATTGTACTAGCGTGACTTCAATCCATAACTTCGCCTCAGAAAAAGAGTAAGACGAGAAACAACGAAAGTGTTTTTCAATGGTGTAATAATATGCTTTATCCCGCATGGCAGGACAGTCAGAGACAACCTAGTGTCATCATTACATTCACTTTTAATTATAGTGACAGAACTCAACGCCGCGCCACGTCTAAACAGAGCGGAGAATAGGAAATTATTTAAATATAATCATTTCACATAACGGGCATTGAACGCAGACGATGGAGAAACTAGGAATTCGCCTCACCACTTGCTATGCATCTTACACTACGATTTTACCTTGATTCATATACTTTTTTTGATGCAAATAATAAATGATGCAGATTTATTATTTGAGATACAAAAATTGATTTAAATTAATTTTATTTACTTAAAAATTAATACCCACAAAATGTCTATTTATTTCAAAATTAAAAAACGTAACATTATAATACGATCAGATTTGAACAGTTAAGTGAGATGAAATCCGGCGTTCAACTACGCAACTTAACACCATACAGAAGTCAATGTTTACTAAGAATTGAATACCTTTCCAATAGATACTTTTCAAACTTATATAGAAATTTTGAAGCTGTATTAAGTAATAAAGAAACGATATAGTTAATCATACCACTAATTACTTACCACGACTTTGCCTAGGAAAATAATTAAACCCCCTTCACGAAAATAATGCGTTAGTTATAATTTATATCGAAAGAAAATGCAGAAAAAATAGTTTAAATAAATAAAATAAATCATCGCTCAGTAGGTCAGCGACTGACTGTAAATACGATCGGTAGTGGGTTCGATTCCCACTTTGGAGAGATTATATTTAAATTATTTTTACTTCTTCACCCTGATAAGTCAAATTTCATTGAATTCCGCCACTCAATACGCAATGTCTCGAATTCAGCGGAAAGTGAAGTACGGAGAGTCTTCACACTACGTACACTGTGTCTACCCTGCTATGCGGGAAAAAAAGGATGAAGCTAAATTAAAAAAAAATCCTACACACACTACTATACGTTAGACACACACATGTAAAGTGACATTCGCGTTGCTAAGGTTACATGTATTTTACGTGTCAACAAGCTCTCTATTACTATGGTATATATTAAAAGAACAACGCAATACTCAATGAAGCGTCAAGCCAATAGTAATATGTTCGCCATTTTCTCATACAATTATCAGTTTTCTATCAACAAAGTGACAATGTAACAATGAGGCGGTGGAAAATAGGATTGTCATGTATAAGAGAAATTCGTATTGATGTATATATATATATATATATATATATATATATATATATATATATATATATATAAATAGGTGATAAAAACCATTATTTTAGATTAAAATAACTAGAAATTTAGTTTAACAATTTAATCTAGATCATTTTAACCTAAAAACGTCTAAGACGAAACTGCAACCGCAGCAATAATAAGTAAACTATAAAATCTTAATTTATCACATATAATTATACTGTAATAATAATTTATATACAAAGTTTAAAATGGCAACATTTCGACCTGGAAAATTATCATAATTTCTATTAAACTGAGATAGACAAACTGCCGTTATGTTAAATTGAATATAATATTACAATTGTGGCACTTAAAATCGCTTACATGTTAGAGCTCTATGGCGAATCGTGTCAAACGCTTCGTATCACACGTCGTGACACCTGCGGTACAGTGGTTGCATTGTTAGATAGGTTGGAATAGGTTCATTTAATGCAATTTTTTAATTGTAATATTATCATTGTATATAGGCTTTTTTAAATTTTAGCTTCACGCTTTCATCCCGTATAGCAGGATAGACAAAATAAACATATTGTCAAGTTCCGTACTTCGCTTTATATATATAGTTTAATTATATATGTGGAATCATTATTATTATAAGACACAACGCGGCGTTAAGCTCCGACATTTAACACGCAGTCTAGATTTTAAACGGAAACTGGACAACAGTGTGTCTTATTTCTGACTATTGCTTTATTATAATATAATAAAAAAAATATTATAGCTATATATATATATATATATATATATATATATATATATATATTTGATTTTTTATTAATGTCATGGAAAATTTTGTCTTTTTGCGTGGTTCTATTCTATTCAAAAAAAATATTATATTTAATTTATTCAATCGACTTAATACAACAAACAATAACAAAACGGCGTTTAGTTCCGCCACATGACACAATGTTTCGAAATTGATTTGCAAATAAAGTGTCTTAACATTGGGTTTTACTTTAGGCATAGCTTTTACACTTTAAGTATGAATAGTATAATTAACTGGTTGAGTTTCTAAGAACGTTATGGCTCAGTAGAGCTATAAATACGATAGTTGTGAGTTCAACTTTCAATAGAATTATTATTGTTAAACCGTCATACTTTTTTTAAAACAATTTATATATATAATTATCGTCCAAAGCAAATCAAAACTTACTATCGTAAGCAGATCTATTTTTTTTAGCTTTACATAGCAAGGTAGATCGGAAGAACCTAGTGTCAAGACTCACGACACTCACGTCAGGCTTTAGGAAACGAGAAAAATTGATATACATATTCATACTTCTTAATGGAAATCGAACCCATAACCGATCTCGTTTACAGTCAGACGCTGTTCCACTGCGCCACCGGCCTCATTTAAAATCAAAGTACAAAGGTAGGAGAAAGCGGAGACTTTGACAGCTTCACTGTATCAGCCAGTTTGACGGGTCGGTTCCACACACTGGGTTTCCACAATCTAACTGTTCATGGTCGCAGTGGCTGCCTCCCAGCGCATAATCATTTTTTTGTTCTATAAAAAAAAACTACTGAAGATTATTATCTTAATGGCATTTGTGGTGAAAATTAGTTTGAGTGAAATTTTATTAACGAGCTGCGCAAGCGACTTCGTTTGCGTTTAATATGATAGCTATATACGATTGTTTTGTAATTCTAAATAGACGCTAAGTTACACCTTATCATATGGGCTGTCTGCAATTGAAAGTCCCTTCAAAATCCAGAATTCCAGAAGTTAGCCAGAACGAACGTACGTTATTCTGTATTAAATAAGTAACTGATGTTTTAACTTTACACACAGACAGTAATTATATTTAATTATTTGTATAGATATTTCTTGTTGAAGCCCCTATGGCTCAGTGAATGTTCGGAAAATATTTAAATAGTAAAGATGTCTTCATCAATGAAGACAATAAAAAAGTAAACGCGATTGGTTGTGGGTTTGATACTCACTCGGGGGAGTAATTATATTTAAATTGTTTTCACTTCTTCGCTCTGGTAAGACAAACTGCGGGGTTCAGTTCCGCCACTGAACACGCAACGTCTCGAATTCGAAAAGCGAGGTACTAAATGTATTGACACTAAGTACTTCCTGTCTATCCTGCTATGCGGGATAAAAGCGTGAGACTGATAATAAAAGTAAAGTAAGACAAAGCTTGGCGTTGAGTGTGCCATTTAACACGCAATTTCTCGAATACGAGCGTAAAGCAGTCAACGGAGTGTCTTGACATTAGGTTGTCTCTGACTACCCTGCTATACAGGGTAAAGGTAATATTAGAAAAACAAAGCAATATATCAAGTACAGTACTTCATTAATAAATGTACATTATATATTTACCACATTTCAATCACACTGTATAACATATATGTTATTACTGTAGCAAATCAACCACAAGCGGGCATCGAATTCTCGACCACAATACACAATACGTTGATTTTTTACAAAATTTATTATATTTATATTAATTTGTAAAAGCTTATGTGAATCAAGACATTGCGTGTTGAATGGTGGAACTTAGCGCCGCACTTCGTCTTACCAGAGCGAGAAAGTAAAAACAATTTAAAAAAAAGTCACTCCCACGAGTGGGGATCGTACCCACAACCGATCGCGTATACAATCAGACGCTGTCCCACTGCGCCACGACCGGCCTCAATTTATTTACATTGTTATAAAATTTCTCCCGAAGAATATTCACTTCAAAGATCATCTTTCATATACGATAATCAAACGGATTTCGAACCTGCAACCATCAAAAGTCTCTAGCGCAGTTATCGTGCTACCAGGCAATTGACCCTAAGTCACTGAGATTACATACATACATATTCGCGTCACGACCGTTACGTGAGCGACAAGGAACTGAACGCAACTACAAAAGTAACTCCATATAAAAAAAACTGTAACAATTACAGTTTACACGCGATATTCTCACTTTTACTCGATTCATATCGAATCGTCAATATACTTTTAAGTGTCTATTAAGGTTTTTATGTAACGTGTTATTTTAAAATACGTTTTTCTGAGGCCTTCATTTTCCATTTCCGACAAAGACAAGAGAAAAAAAATGCGTTGAGTTCTGTTACTTAACAGGTTATTCTAGTATACGTATTATATATATATATATATATATATATATATATATATATATATATATATATTTTTGACCTACACCTAAAATGATCATTATGGATGACGAAGACCTTCCGTTTATTTCTGGCAGAACAATCCTCTTTGAGTAACCATTAAGCTTCAAAATTACCTAACTCTAATATTAACAGTGCTCTAGTCCAGTGGAAATTGAAATTTGATGGTGCGGGTTCGATTATATAATATAAATTTTGGCACTATTGTTCGTAATTGAGAAAAAAAAAACAAATTATATCAAAACGGTAATTTTTTTTTAATTTGAAATTTACTGTCATAATCTGCGCCATATTTAAATATAATTTTTGCTAATGTTAGCCTAATTTATTTATATACAGGCAACACTGGATATTAGACCTAAATATTAGTAAGTAAGTAATGTCATTCGATCTTAATACTTATATTTTAAAGGAAATCATTTGTATAATAATATTATTATAGTACACCTACCCTCCTTTTTAACTATGATTTGCCTTTCTCTGTTCAATACCTAAACAAATCACCAATAACACCCACACGAGGCTCTTTTTACTCGTTGACTGTGGAATCAGTTCTGTTCGGTGTTATCTATTTTGTTAATTCTGACGTTATTAACAATAATAACATTAATATTTGCCAATAATGAAAAACAAATGAAAATATGTGGAATTATATTGAAATAACATATCCATTTTCATACTTACATGTTTAATATATACATAATAGGCAGGAGGCCGTCATAGTGAAATAGGACAGGCGACTAACGCGATTGTGAGTTCCATTCCCGCTTAGAGCAATAATTATATGAAAAACATCAAATATATATATATATATATATATATATATATATATATATATATATATATATATTCATTTTCATACTTACATGTTTAATATACACATAATAGGCAGGAGGCCGTCATAGTGAAGTAGGACAGGCGACTAACGCGATTGTGAGTTCCATTCCCGCTTAGAGCAATAATTATATTAAAAACATCAAATATATATATATATATATATATATATATATATATATATAAATATATATACTGCTTTGTAATCATTATAGCTTTACATTAGTCCCATAATGACGTAGCGATAACCGCTAACGGTGAGTGAAAGCACTGTACTGTATATGAAGTCTACAGTAAACTAATGTTACAACATTTGTTCAACCGATCAAATAATTCGATTCGACTTGCGGCGTGGCTTATATTATGGTATATTTATAGTTAGATAGATAGACGGATAGATAGAAAACATTTATTGCAAAGTAAAGTAAATAAAATACATAGATAAAAAAAATACAAGAAAATGCAAAAAGGCGGCCCGAGGAAAGTGATCTCTTCCAGGCAACTAAAATTTAATGGTAAATTAGTTAAAAAATAATAAATAACACATATATTGAGGCCGGTCGTGGCGCAGTGGGACGGCGACTGACTGTAAACGCGATAGGTTGTGAGTTTGATTCACATACACTCGGGGGAGTGATTATATTTAAATTATTTCCACTTTCTCGCTCTGATAAGACAAAGTGCGGCGTTGAGTTCCACCATTCAACACACAATGTCTCGAATTCGGTGGAAAGCGGAGTATGGAGTGTCTTCACACTAGGTACTTTCTGGTTACCCTGCTAAGCGGGTTAAAAGCGTGAAACTAAAAAAATATTCATATGAAGGAACAGTTAAAGCTTGTTGAGTGGCGGAATTTAACGCCGCGCTTTCTCTTACTAGAGCGATATTACTATACAATTTAAATATAATCATACTTTCGAATCTTTATCGAACCCATAACCCGAATGCTTACAGTCAGACGCTGTTCCACAGCTCCGCCTTGGTTCATTCCTCTCTATTGTTTAAATTTGAAATCAAAAACTTATTTTAACATAAATGCAATTTCTATACTAAATATATTAACAGCAACACACACTGATCTAGTTATCGAGTCGGTTTGTAGAAAATGTTATTATATTTGAACGCGCGGTTTACATGGAGCGCCGCAAAATGTACTTCATGCTAAAGTTCTAAAGACTCTGGTAAGTCTAAATCGACCCTGAATATGGAATATTTTATCTAGATATAAACAGTCCATATGTTTATTACTTCCTCTGGCTACTTATTTTCAAAATAGTAGACAAAAAATAGACATATATATATATATATATATATATATATATATATATATATATATATATATATATATTTTTACGTAATACCCTCTTTCCATATTACAAAATGTAAAAAATTACACAGACTAAATATATAAGGAAAGTAACAACGCGTTGCCATAGCAACCTGTACGTCACTTTATATAAACGTGTGTGTCAAACACATGGTAGTGTGTGTTACGTTTGTTTTATTAAGTTATTATATATTAAATGCATTATTTTAAATATAGATTTGCATTATACATTCCTTCTCTATATAAACTATAACTGTGCCAAATTTCATATCCCTCGGTTCTCGTAATTTGCTTAAAAGGGGTACAAAGATTTAGCTTCACGTATTAAACATATAAAAACATTTGTTGCCAATATAAAAATTTATATTGAAAATGTACGGTGGGCATCCGATCAAAGGACATTTTACAGTAAAATTTCTCAATGCTAACCTGAAGGCACGTTAGTGGTATAAGGAATTGATTTTAAATGAAACTATTTTAAACGGATTAATCGCGTATATTTTGGTATTCGAAAATACATTTTGAACCTAGGTGGTTAGGACATAGGTGTTCAAAATGTAATTTCAAATACCAAAATATACGCGATTAATCCGGTTAAAATAGTTTCATTTAAAATGTATAAAAATCGCGAAAATCAAAAATCTTATTGTAAGGAATTGATTTTGGCGTCGATGAAATGAAAAATTGTGTTCGGGCTTGGACTGCGGGCTTTCGGTTATAATTTAGCTAAGTTTTAATTAAAATAAGATAATGTGCGGCGTTGAATTCCGCCATACATAATGCAATGTTATAACAGTAAAATAGTAGTTTACGATAATAATACAAAAATGTATTTTCAAACATCAAAATACACAAGATACACAAGACAGTGTCAATACACTCCGTACTCCGCTTTTCACCGAATACGAGACGTTGCGTGTTGAATGGTGGAACTCAACGCCGCACTTTGTCTTGACCAGAGCGATGAAGTGAAAATAATTTTAATATAATCACTCCCCCGAGTGAGGGATCGAACCCACAACCGATCGCGTTTACAGTCAGGCGATGCGCCACGATATATATATATATATATATATATATATATATATATATATATATATATATATATATATATATATATATATATATATGTAAATTGTAATCCGTTATGATTCATATGTATTTATGGTCAGAGGGCCAGTGACCATATGGTCGTAGTAGGTCAAGAAACAACGGTCTAAGGAACAAATTGATGAACGAAATTCAACTCTATTTATATTGAAATAAAATTTAAATTTAAACGTTTAAATATTGTGCATAGAAAAATAATCTTTATATTTAGTGTAATAAACAATATTTAGGCTTGCCAAGTTTATTATGAACTTGGTGGCTAGCGTACTTTACTGATTTTTCATACGTTCATACATATTATAAGGTATAACCGATTATTAGGTTGTAGAGGCGGCTGGTTGTGGGTTCGATTACCACTTACAAAAATGATTTTTCTCAAATTCTCGTTTAATAATAAAATAATGTGCCAAGTGGACAACGAAGTGTCTTGACACTAAGTGTGTTAGAAAAGAACTTCTGACAATATAGACTTACAAATTTTGAAGCTGCTACCTAAATAGTTTACATTATATATTTTCACTGTGCCACGCTTTTAACCCGTATAACAAAGGGTAGACAGAAAGTACTTAGAGTCGGGACACTCCGTACTTCATGTTCCACTGAAATCGAAACATTGCGTGTTGAGCGGTGGAACGCCAACCCAGCACTTCGTCTTACCAGAGCGGGGAAGTGAAAATTATTTAAATATAACCCGAGTGGGAATCGAACCCACAACCGATCGCGTTTACAGTCAGACGCCGTCCCGGCCTCTTGTTATAATTATTACGTATTAAGTCTTGAACAATTAATATTTCGTTCCTATGAATGAATTTTATTGAAACACAAAACCATCTGTAAGGGCATTCTGCTATAATAATAGCCCGCTCAAGTAAGCAGAACCCATACCTAACTATACTTTATACACTTCAATAACTTAACTAATCATATATACACTGTGGACAATTTTTAGAATTACTTAACTAAATGCGGCGTTAAGTTACGCCAATTAAGATGCTATATACAACGCTCGGTCAAATCAAAAATAAAGATGTAGATATATGTATTTTAGGAGTTTTTTTCCCATAATGACGTAGCGATAACCGCTAACGGTGAGTGAAAGCACTGTACTGTATATGAAGTCTACAGTAAACTAATGTTACAACATTTGTTCAACCGATCAAATAATTCGATTCGACTTGCGGCGTGGCTTATATTATGGTATATTTATAGTTAGATAGATAGACGGATAGATAGAAAACCTTTATTGCAAAGTAAAGTAAATAAAATACATAGATAAAAAAAATACAAGAAAATGCAAAAAGGCGGCCCGAGGAAAGTGATCTCTTCCAGGCAACTAAAATTTAATGGTAAATTAGTTAAAAAATAATAAATAACACATATATTGAGGCCGGTCGTGGCGCAGTGGGACGGCGACTGACTGTAAACGCGATAGGTTGTGAGTTTGATTCACATACACTCGGGGGAGTGATTATATTTAAATTATTTCCACTTTCTCGCTCTGATAAGACAAAGTGCGGCGTTGAGTTCCACCATTCAACACACAATGTCTCGAATTCGGTGGAAAGCGGAGTATGGAGTGTCTTCACACTAGGTACTTTCTGGTTACCCTGCTAAGCGGGTTAAAAGCGTGAAACTAAAAAAATATTCATATGAAGGAACAGTTAAAGCTTGTTGAGTGGCGGAATTTAACGCCGCGCTTTCTCTTACTAGAGCGATATTACTATACAATTTAAATATAATCATACTTTCGAATCTTTATCGAACCCATAACCCGAATGCTTACAGTCAGACGCTGTTCCACAGCTCCGCCTTGGTTCATTCCTCTCTATTGTTTAAATTTGAAATCAAAAACTTATTTTAACATAAATGCAATTTCTATACTAAATATATTAACAGCAACACACACTGATCTAGTTATCGAGTCGGTTTGTAGAAAATGTTATTATATTTGAACGCGCGGTTTACATGGAGCGCCGCAAAATGTACTTCATGCTAAAGTTCTAAAGACTCTGGTAAGTCTAAATCGACCCTGAATATGGAATATTTTATCTAGATATAAACAGTCCATATGTTTATTACTTCCTCTGGCTACTTATTTTCAAAATAGTAGACAAAAAATAGACATATATATATATATATATATATATATATATATATATATATATATATATTTTTACGTAATACCCTCTTTCCATATTACAAAATGTAAAAAATTACACATACTAAATATATAAGGAAAGTAACAACGCGTTGCCATAGCAACCTGTACGTCACTTTATATAAACGTGTGTGTCAAACACATGGTAGTGTGTGTTACGTTTGTTTTATTAAGTTATTATATATTAAAATGCATTATTTTAAATATAGATTTGCATTATACATTCCTTCTCTATATAAACTATAACTGTGCCAAATTTCATATCCCTCGGTTCTCGTAATTTGCTTAAAAGGGGTACAAAGATTTAGCTTCACGTATTAAACATATAAAAACATTTGTTGCCAATATAAAAATTTATATTGAAAATGTACGGTGGGCATCCGATCAAAGGACATTTTACAGTAAAATTTCTCAATGCTAACCTGAAGGCACGTTAGTGGTATAAGGAATTGATTTTAAATGAAACTATTTTAAACGGATTAATCGCGTATATTTTGGTATTCGAAAATACATTTTGAACCTAGGTGGTTAGGACATAGGTGTTCAAAATGTAATTTCAAATACCAAAATATACGCGATTAATCCGGTTAAAATAGTTTCATTTAAAATGTATAAAAATCGCGAAAATCAAAAATCTTATTGTAAGGAATTGATTTTGGTGTCGATGAAATGAGAAATTGTGTTCGGGCTTGGACTGCGGGCTTTCGGTTATAATTTAGCTAAGTTTTAATTAAAATAAGATAATGTGCGGCGTTGAATTCCGCCATACATAATGCAATGTTATAACAGTAAAATAGTAGTTTACGATAATAGTACAAAAATGTATTTTCAAACATCAAAATACACAAGATACACAAGACAGTGTCAATACACTCCGTACTCCGCTTTCCACTGAATACGAGACGTTGCGTGTTGAATGGTGGAACTCAACGCCGCACTTTGTCATTACCAGAGCGATGAAGTGAAAATAATTTAAATATAATCACTCCCCCGAGTGAGGGATCGAACCCACAACCGATCGCGTTTACAGTCAGGCGATGCGCCACGATATATATATATATATATATATATATATATATATATATATATATATATATATATATATATATATATATATATATATATATATATATGTAAATTGTAATCCGTTATGATTCATATGTATTTATGGTCAGAGGGCCAGTGACCATATGGTCGTAGTAGGTCAAGAAACAACGGTCTAAGGAACAAATTGATGAACGAAATTCAACTCTATTTATACTGAGATAAAATTTAAATTTAAACGTTTAAATATTGTGCATAGAAAAATAATCTTTATATTTAGTGTAATAAACAATATTTAGGCTTGCCAAGTTTATTATGAACTTGGTGGCTAGCGTACTTTACTGATTTTTCATACGTTCATACATATTATAAGGTATAACCGATTATTAGGTTGTAGAGGCGGCTGGTTGTGGGTTCGATTACCACTTACAAAAATGATTTTTCTCAAATTCTCGTTTAATAATAAAATAATGTGCCAAGTGGACAACGAAGTGTCTTGACACTAAGTGTGTTAGAAAAGAACTTCTGACAATATAGACTTACAAATTTTGAAGCTGCTACCTAAATAGTTTACATTATATATTTTCACTGTGCCACGCTTTTAACCCGTATAAGGGTAGACAGAAAGTACTTAGAGTCGGGACACTCCGTACTTCATGTTCCACTGAAATCGAAACAGTGCGTGTTGAGCGGTGGAACGCCAACCCAGCACTTCGTCTTACCAGAGCGGGGAAGTGAAAATTATTTAAATATAACCCGAGTGGGAATCGAACCCACAACCGATCGCGTTTACAGTCAGACGCCGTCCCGGCCTCTTGTTATAATTATTACGTATTAAGTCTTGAACAATTAATATTTCGTTCCTATGAATGAATTTTATTGAAACACAAAACCATCTGTAAGGGCATTCTGCTATAATAATAGCCCGCTCAAGTAAGCAGAACCCATACCTAACTATACTTTATACACTTCAATAACTTAACTAATCATATATACACTGTGGACAATTTTTAGAATTACTTAACTAAATGCGGCGTTAAGTTACGCCAATTAAGATGCTATATACAACGCTCGGTCAAATCAAAAATAAAGATGTAGATATATGTATTTTAGGAGTTTTTTTGAAATATATATTTACATATATATAAATAGATTAACTGCTAATTATCGATTTATAGTAACTGGCAAAAGAATTTTTTTTAAATATTAAATTGAAAAATTCGTATCTGCCACCTTTGCCCCAGTACCTTACCCTACCTTAGCCCCTTAGCACCACGGCACCGAGCTGCAAATAGTAAAATTAAATAATTAAATTTTTCCAGGTTATTATTAACATTCTATTGTCTAATTAGCGCCATGACCTCGTTTTTTTACAAACCATTAATAAATGTTAATTTATTCTGTATCGATGAAATCTATTTTGAAGTACTCAGAATTTATATAAATCGAATGCACGTACTTGTATGACGGTTTTTTTTTAACGCCACGTATCTATGACGTACTTTTTCTCCTTAGCTTCACGCTTTATCCTTTGTGAGGTAGTCAGAGACGACGGAGCGCTTAACGCTCTACGGTCCAAGATTACCTCTTTCGCCTCGTCCACGGTAAGGGTATGTATATATTTAATGTAATGTACATATATATATATATATATATATATATATATATATATATATATATATATATATATATCAAAAAACTAATGATATTCTTGTCGGAAATAAGTAAATTCATTATTTTTAGATACGCCTTTTCCGGTATAGCAGGGTAGACAAAAAGTATCTAGTGTCAAGACACTCCGTACGTTTTACGTAAAAATGTGAGAAATTTAAGTTTCATATAAAGCTTAACACAATTATTAAACATTTTATACTTTTAAACGGTAAATCGCTAAGTGAATAGCAAATTTTAGATATAAAGTGATACAGTGGTCGGTCGTGGCGCAGTGTGACAGCGTCTGACTGTAAACGCGATCGGTTGTGAGTTCGATCCCTACTCGGGGGAGTGATTATATTTAAATTATTTTCACTTCCTCGCTCTGGTAAAGACAAAGTACGGCGTTGAGTTCCACCACTCGACACACAATGTCTCGAATTCGGTGGAAAGCGAAGTACGGAGTGTGTTGACACTAGGTACTTTCTGTCTACCCTGCTATGCGGGATAAAAGCGTGAAGCTAAAAAAAATCGATCTTACAAATTACGTCATTCCTGTTATTGCTAGTTCGAATATCGTTTGGCGAACTTCTATATGTATTTTAGTTTTAATTTACCAACCCTGTTCTAGTGAGACATCACACGGCGTTATGTTCCGTTATTCAAATAATGCTCTAAATAGCCAAAAATGTCTATATTTAAATTATCCGATTCTATTTTTAAAAAATGTATAAAAAATTGAACGTTGCCGGATTCCAATCCGCTCCTCTTGGAAACCGTCCAAGCGCTCGGACCGCTAAGCCATGCATTACAACCGGCTCGAAACTCTAACACACTCTAACATGTTACAATTTATTTTT
Source organism: Dryadula phaetusa (assembly GCA_032432895.1). Taxonomy (NCBI): domain Eukaryota; kingdom Metazoa; phylum Arthropoda; class Insecta; order Lepidoptera; family Nymphalidae; genus Dryadula; species Dryadula phaetusa. The sequence continues at coordinate 1,412,974 of JAOYRS010000002.1, forward strand.
GTTGAAATTCTCTTTCTCTTGATGACAAAAAAATATTATTTAAAAAAAATACCTCATCTCAATTCTATAAAACTCAACCATTCCTATATTAATGCAAGACGTCCGAGATTCCGCATCTGGTATGCTTTGCCCACAAAATACCTAGAACTTAATACATTCTGTTGAACTGGCTCAGGCTCAGGCTCAAAGGCTTCTTACAATTTAATATAAATAGGACAACAAATATACAAATATCTTCTACTGCTTTTGCAGCTTACAAAGAGAAAATTTTATTTAATAAAATTATAGAAAATTCCATACAAAAATGTAAGCGTCCACTTGTATACATATCCCAGCGATTCACATGCCAATTAGGGTTAATTTTGTTTGAAATTGTAAAGAAACAATGGTAACAGAGATATGTGACTGAGAGGTAAGCCTAAGTGACAGGGTGACCTCGATTGACCTTCAGGAATGATGTCACGTAAAGCAGGTCCTCCAGAGGGTACAAAAAGATTGACCGTAGCGTTTAACTCCGTACTGATATTCGGCTAGGCTGAAAAACACTAAGTATACAATGTCATATAAATAATTAGCCTTAACTCTGAATATATGAAAGCAAAAATACATTTAAATGCCGGCCGATATAAAAAGTGCTGGATCACATTCTGTTCAGTAAACATATTTTTAGCTCGAAAACATGTATAAAGAAGTTATTTCATAATTTACTGGTATGTCTCTTGGGCTGCGTCCAAAACCCACGCGTTATAGAAATAGCGCGGGTTTTGTAGTTCACGTAGAAAATCTCACTTGGCTCTAGGCGCGACTGTACAGCTGTCGGTGTAACTCATATTCTATTAATTTATTATGATAATTCATATATGATCACGCATCAGCTTCAGGTGGCTTTAGCCTACACGATAGGTGCGAATAATATATATATATATATATATATATATATATATATATATATATACACATACATATACACACACATTTGTGTGAAATACTGATACACGTTGCTAAGGCGTACGTAACATATCTTTCATATTAAAACCTGAAATGAGATAAATGAGATTATGTATGTACATACAAATCTTCAATATAAGTTAAAAAAAAGCAGTTGCTGTCTTCAGGCGATAAGTGAAAAACAGAGTGTCTTCACACCAGGTTCTCTCTGACTATCCTGCTATGCGGGATGGCACCTACTGCATATATTTGTAATATAAAGGCTATAGAGAGGGGGCTCCTCTAATTTCATGTGAGCCTGGTACAACTCTCTTATTTATTTGATACAATTATTTGATATATAAGCAGTCAACGGAGTGTCTTGACACTTGGGTCTCTATGAGTACCCTGCTATGCGGGATGAAAAGTGATACTGCCTACATGATTATCACGGCCTTGACCTTAAAACTAATTTTATTTAACAAAACTATGCTAACTCACATATATATATATATATATATATATATATATATATATACTTCAAATGAAGAAAACCTATCAATTTGGGACCAGGCGGCAATCCAATCCTCGACCACATTATAAAAAATCACACGCTTTACCAATGAGCCATAATGGTGTCAACTTCTGTTCATATAGAACTATATTAGCATATTTATATTGATATTGTAAATATGTAATTGTATCCAAAGAGCTTTGTTGAAACGTCAAATATAAGTTGCCATAGCAACGTGTATGTCACTTTTTATATGTAGAAGTGTATGTCCAAATCCTGGCAGTGTGAGTGGTGTTTATTAATTTAATGTATTTCTTATAATCATTTAAAAAAATATATATTTATCGGTTCCTCTTTAAATAATAACAAATAGGAATAAATAGTAACTTGACCAAAATTCATACTCAAAAGGGTTCAAACGTTTTTTTTTCACGTATCAATATATAGATGTTAAAAATATTCAATTGTGGTAAAGACAAAGTACGGCGTTGTGTTCCACCACTCAACACGCAATGTCTCGAATTCAGTGGAAAGCGAAGTACGGAGTGTGTTGACACTAGGTACTTTCTGTCTACCCTGCTATGCGGGATAAAAGCGTGAAACTAAAAAAATAAAGAAAAATATTCATAATCCTATACATTTCAAAAGCAAGTACATTAAAAAAACCGTTTAAAAAGTAAAATTAAACGAATTAATACTTTTTTTTGTATAAAAAGATCGACAGTCGCATGCCATGGTCGCAGAACCGGTCCTGTCGTGCTCCTCGACCTACTATACACATATTTACGCTCATTTCAAGTGATATTTACTTTAGTCCTTAGTTTAATACGTTTTTTATATATAAAATGCGTATAGAAACGTTTTCTATGGGAGTGAGAAATTTAAAAAAATATCAAGTTTTGCATAATCTTGCATATGGACATAGTTAATATTAATTAAAGTTAATATTAATTAAAGTTAATATAAATTAAAGTTAATATAAATTAAAGTTAATATAAATTAAAGTTAATATTAATTAAAGTTAATATTAATTAAAGTTAATATTAATTAAAGTTAATATTAATTAAAGTTAATATTAATTAAAGTTAATATTAATTAAAGTTAATATTAATTAAAGTTAATATAAATTAAAATTAATTAAATTTTAATTTATATTAACTTTAATTAATATTATAAATACAAAAAATTGTTCAAATATCAAGATTATTGAAATATCGAATTAAAATACCTTACGAAGTAAATAAAAGTAAACCCGCTTCTCATACATGTACCAAAAAATGTAAAATTATAGCTTACTTATTATCGAACCTGATCGCAAGTATTCTGGTTTGCAAGTGATTATTATTTCTGTTTTTTTTACATAAGAATGTATGTATATATATATATATATATATATATATATATATATATATATATATATATATATATATATATATATATATATATATATAATGTCGTTGTCTCATGTAACTGCTTTGCGGCGAAGGAATTTTAAATTTTACATAGTGCTTTATAAAATATGTTTGATACTATGTTCTATGGTATACCTATTCATTTTTTAATATTAACAGCAATACAAAATTTCCTCGTTCTAGTTAGACATGGAAGCGTTGGGTTCCGCCATATAGTAAAAAAAAATAAAGAAAGGAATATTATCACTAGAGGTCCATCTTCCCCCAAAAAGTGTGGAGATAAAAAAAATACCTATAAATATATTTAAGTAGCAAATAAAATACATAACACTTATGAAATATTTTAGTAAATATCATAATAATATAAACATCTATACACATACATACAAACGAACGTGACTTGCTCGCGACCAAAATGGAATTCGTAATAAGATACGAGTGGTGTGCACGAAAATAGCCGCGCGAAAAGAGCTCGCCCGCTCCGTCACCGCTGACTCACGACCATCCGAGAATTGGGGTAACATATTATAAGCTCGGAATTACCTCCAGAATATATCGATCATTCTCACCTTACGACATAATTTTACACCTCATATAAAAAAAATATATTAATATATATTAAACTAATTATATATAGAGAAAGTATAATAAGCAATGCGAGGTTAATTCCAATGATAATATTAAAATTATATTGCGTTACGTGGCTGTTAGTCAAATTTGAATGCAAATTTAGTGTTCTCTTTGTTTTCTTTTACAGTGGAGAGCGCTGGTGTAGAACGTTTACCCATCGCTTCAGGTAGACCTGGGGATCCATCTCCGCCGATTTTCGAGCAAATATTTAAAAATGCACGATTTGCACAAGGAGGTAACGCTAAATTTGAAGGAAAGCTACGAGGAAATCCCACACCTGTTGTGTCATGGACCAGAAAGAAGGCCCCATTGGTTGAGTGCAATAAATATAGCATGAGCTACAATGAACAAACTGGGGATGTATCTTTGCTAATCAAACAAATTGGTCCCGGTGACGAGGGTGAATACACATGCACAGCAAGGAACCAATATGGGGAAGCAATTTGCTCCGTATACATTCAACCTGAAGGTGTACCAGTGCCTGCACAACAAACCTCACAACAACAAAGCTACAGGCACGTCAGTGAGAGCGTGGAACATAAATCATATGGAAGCCAAGGCTATTCTTCTGAACAGTCGCGTCAGTCACAAAAGTACGCGTACACAAATGGATCAGATTACTCCGCAACAGAAGATTTCAAAGTAGATACATTTGAATATAGGCTTTTAAGAGAGGTATCTTTCAGGGAAACAATAACAAAGAGGTATATTGGAGAAACTGATATACAAATAAACACAGAGGTAGATAAGACTTTGGGGCCAGTATCACCACCGAAAATATCACAGAAGCCCAGAAATTCGAAGCTTCAAGAAGGTACTGATGCACAATTCCAAGTACAGTTATCTGGTAACCCCCGACCACGAGTCTCGTGGTTTAAAAATGGCCAAAGGATAGTAAACTCAAACAAGCATAATATTATAACAACCAATAACCAAACTATCCTTAGGGTAAGAAGTACACAAAAGTCTGATTCGGGTCATTACACTCTTTTGGCCGAAAACCCTAATGGTTGCATTGTTACTTCGGCATACCTTGCTGTTGAATCTCCTCAAGAAACATATGTACAAGATCAAAAATCACAATATACAATTGATACTCAACAAATAGAGACTGAAAGAATAGAAATAAGTGAGAAAGCTCTAGCTCCGCAATTTGTTAAAGTCTGCCAAGATAGAGATGTCACTGAAGGAAAAATGACGCGATTCGATTGCCGCGTTACAGGCAGACCTTATCCAGAAGTCACGTGGTTCATTAACAATAGACAAATTCGAGACGATTATAATCATAAGATATTAGTAAACGAATCTGGTAATCATGCGCTTATGATTACGAACGTCGACATACGCGATAGTGGTGTGGTGACATGTGTCGCGAGAAATAAAAGTGGAGAAACATCTTTCCAATGTCGATTAAACGTTATCGAAAAAGAGCAAGTGGTTGCTCCTAAATTCGTTGAACGTTTTAGTACCTTAAATGTGCGTGAAGGAGAACCAGTCATATTGAACGCACGCGCAGTTGGCACACCTACACCACGTATCACATGGCAGAAAGACGGTGTTCCAGTTATACCCAATCCAGAGCTACGAATTAATACCGAAGGTGGGGCCTCGACATTAGATATACCCAGAGCTAAGGCGTCGGATGCGGCATGGTATCAGTGCACTGCTCAGAATGTCGCAGGCTCCACAGCTACTCGGGCGAGGCTTTATGTGGAAGTACCAAAAGAGCCTCCGCCTGAGCAAAAGCGTCTGCACTTGCCCCGGCCTACAAAAATTATCGAGCCAGAGTAAGTGTCGCATCTTATATTTTTTCATTTACATACTACCTACATTCGTTTTTATTAAATATATATTTTATTTCACATTTTACTTTTGCCCTTTGCAGGCCTGCTCCTGGACCGGAAATTATATATTTGAGGCACGTGGAAAGAGCACGACCATATGTTCCTCCGGGTGAAGAAGACCGTGTCTACCCTCCACCCCAATTCATTGTGCCACTTAAAAGTGTTTCACAAATGGAAGGCGGGAAAATTCATTTTGAAACGAGGATAGAACCGGTCGGGGACCCAACGATGAGAATCGAATGGTTAAAAAATGGTCAAAGTATAGAAGCCAGTAAGTAGTAGTACAAATATTAAGTTAAATAAATATACGTACATATAAACAATCAATTTAGATTATAATATATGTTTTTATTGTTACAGGTTCCAGATTTACTTCTATATTCCGTTTTGGATATATCTCTTTAGATATGCTCAGTCTTAATATTCAAGACAGTGGTGAATACACATGTCGCGCAATAAGTGCTACAGGAATGGCAGAAACGAAGGCAATGTTACAAGTAACACCCAGAGCAACAATCGAGAGGACTAGTCAACATCCAGAAAGCTTACAATATATTCAACAATTAGAAGACTATTCTAAATACCAACATCAAGAATCAATAGAAGAACAAACATTGCAAAAACCACAGTTTATTAGACCACTACAAGATCTTGGGGAGCTGCAGGAAGGTAGAAATGCACATTTCGAAGCGCAACTTACACCTGTTAGTGACCCAACTATGAGAGTCGAATGGTACAAAGATGGAAGGTCTATTACAGCCAGCTCGCGAATCACAGCAATCTTCAACTTCGGCTACGTCTCCCTTAACATCATGCACCTACGGGCTGAAGATGCAGGTTCGTATACAGTGAGGGCTGTGAATAGGCTAGGTGAAGCCATAAGTACCGCTTCGATAAGAGTAGCTGCCAGAAGCACAGTAACAGCAGACCTTGGTATACCTGAACAACGTAGATATATTGAAAAGACTGAGCAATTAGAAGCTTATCAACAACAGCAGCACCAAAAATATTATCAGGAAGCACCTGAAAGTACTCAGAGACCAGAGTTTAAAACACCAATAAAAGATCAAATAAATGTTAAAGAAGGCGGTTTTGCACATTTTGAGGCCCGTCTGGAGCCAATAGGTGACTCCACACTTAGAGTAGAGTGGTTAAAGGATGGAAGACCTGTCGAAGCTAGTTCAAGAATTACTACATTCTTTAACTTTGGATATGTAGCTTTAACAATTAAATCCGTAACCATTCACGACGCGGGACATTACACATGTCGCGCATATAATGCGCTTGGACAAGCAACCACAAGTGCCGACCTGACAATTATCACAAAGAAAGATATTATAGCTGAATCTCAACACCCTGGTGGGCTTGAGAAAATTCAATATTTAGAAGATTCTAGTAGATACTCGAAACGATCAGAGGAGGAAATTAAAATGACACAAAAACCACGGTTCCTTGGACCTCTTAAGGGAACAAATAAAATAGTTGAAGGGCAAAGTGCTCATTTTGAGGCCAGAGTTGAGCCTCAAAGTGATCTTACTATGACTGTCGAATGGTATTTCAACGGGAAACAAATAAAGTCAGCAAATCGTATTCAAACATATCATGATTTCGGATACGTTGCATTAGACATTACAAATGTCCGCTCTGAAGATTCCGGTGTTTATACAGTTGTAGCGCGTAATGCCTCTGGAGAGGCGCAACTCAGCGCTTCAATGGTAGTTGAAAGTATGTAATAACTATTTTTATTCTGCTGAATTTCTGTAATTCTACTATTGTATTTATTATATTTCTTTTGCTTTTTACAGCTCGATCCAGTATTGATACATCGAGTATTCATCATGGCTTATACGAAAAAACACGCCAAATTGAAGAATCGAAATTCGTCGAACCAATGTACCATATTGAAGAAATCTCAAAATCAAAACCAATCTTCGTTCAACCGTTGTCAGACCCACAACCGGTTTCTGAAGGTAAAAACATTCACCTAGAATGTAGATTAGAACCAATGGGTGACCCAACTATGAGAGTTGAATGGTTCCATAATGGCAGGGCTGTTACAGTAGGTTCAAGATTTAAAACATACTATGACTTTGGCTTTGTCGCGTTAGATATAATACATGCGACTTCCTCCGATTCCGGAGAATATACTGTTAGAGCAGTCAATCATTTGGGTTCAGCACACACATCTGCAATGGTTCGTGTGATTGAGCGATCTGACATTTTGACTGAAACACAAAATGAACAAGCAGTTGAACAGATACAGATGCTAGAGGACGCTGCTCGTAGAAGCAGACAGGTCCACGAAGACATTACAGTAATGCAAGCACCACAGTTTTCCCGACCATTACATAACATTGAAACTGTGGAAGGTACTAATGTGCACTTAGAATGCCGATTACAACCAGTTGGCGATCCAACCATGAAAGTTGAATGGTTCTGTAATGGCAGACCAATTAAGACAGGTCATAGATTCAGACCAGCTTATGAATTTGATTATGTCGCTTTGGACCTTTTAAGCGTTTATCCAGAAGATTCAGGAGTTTACACCTGTCAAGCAACAAATCAATTAGGAGAAGCAGTCACTTCATGTGCACTTCGAGTAATGGCTAAGAAAGATTTAATTTTTGATTCACAACATCCTTCTGGATTAGAAAAAATACAATATTTAGAAGACTCATCTCGTTACAAGAAATCGGACATTATTGACGAATCGATAAATGTTAAACCGAGATTCGTGACGAAACCAAAATCTATTGAAAATGTCAAGGAGCGTAACCATGTGCATTTTGAATGCAAGCTCGAGCCTGTTACTGACCCGAATTTAAAGGTTGAATGGTTTAAAAATGGCCAACCAGTAACGATTGGGCATAGATTCCGCCCAATTCACGACTTTGGATACGTAGCCTTGGATATAATTGATCTTATCGCGGAAGATTCAGGCGTATATACATGCAGAGCAGTCAACCTAGTCGGTACTGATGAAGTTAGCTGCAGATTAACATGTCGTGAAACAGCTGATATTATCAGGGCCACTCAAAACGAAGCCGGATTAGAACAGATACAAGTTTTGGAAGACCGATCTAGATATCATAGAACTGACTTTGTTGACGAAGTAACAACTCAGGCTCCAATATTTACTACATCTTTGAAAAATGTGGAAATCAAAGAAGGTCAACGTGCCCACTTCGAATGTAGATTAATACCAGTATCTGATGCAACAATGAAGGTAGAATGGTATCATAATAACAAGCCATTAAAGAGTGGTTCCAGATTTACGGAAACTAACAACTTTGGTTTTGTCGCACTTGATATTATGTCATGCTTACCTGAAGATTCGGGCACATACACATGCCGAGCTATAAATGCCCTTGGTGAAGCTGTAACTTCAGGGGTGGCAGTTGTTCATTCTAAAAAATCTATTTACTTAGAATCACAACATGAAAGTGCCTTGTCAAGGCTTAATCAGTTAGAAGACTCGTCAAGGCATCAAAGACAATCTACACAAGACGAGTCAGTTACTCAGGCTCCTATGTTTACCATGCCAATGAAAGACAAAAGAGTCGCTGAGAACCAAGCCGTTCATTTTGAAGCAAGACTTATTCCTGTAGGAGATCCCAAGTTAAGAGTGGAATGGTTACGTAACGGAGTTCCGATAGAAGCTTGTAAGTAGTAATAATATATATTTCTTATCATTAAAATTATTTATTTTAAAATTGTATACTGATATTACACTATAACTTACAGCTAATCGCATTACAACTATGCACGACTTTGGATATGTTGCGTTGAACATGAAATACGTTAACCCTGAAGATTCTGGCACATACACATGTCGTGCTATTAACGAATTGGGAGAAGCAGTGACTTCCTCCACTCTGTTCGTTCAATGTAAGTATATTAAATTGATTTAAGTATAATAAAAATTATCTCACCACTATGAAAATGAATTATAAAAAAAGCACATTCAAATATAGAATTTTAAAAATAGAACAAATTAAATTTTTACATTTCACTTTTAGCCAAAGCATCTTTGCAATTGGAATCTCAACACGAAACTGCGTTACAAAAAATTCAACAACTAGAAGACACATCACGTTATCAACGTAGGGAAGAGTTAGAAGTTGCAGTAAACCAGGCTCCTCGTTTCATTACTCAACTGAACGGACCATCAAAATTAGTAGAAGGTCAAAGTGCTCATTATGAATGCAGAATTGAGCCCTATCCAGATCCAAACATGCGAGTTGAATGGTACTTCAACGGTAAAGTTTTACAAAGTGGTCATCGTTACCGCACTGCTTATGACTTTGGATTCGCGGCTCTTGATATTCTCACCGTATACGGCGAGGATTCTGGAGAATACACGTGTAAAGTTATTAATAACTTAGGACAAGCTACCTCCTCTATCAACTTAAACGTTCAATGTAAGTAGAAAATAACTATTAAGTGAATAACTATTAAGTGCAATGTAATAAAATTGCAATTTTTTTACATAATAATATTGTTACTTTTCTATTTTCTTGTTATTTTTAGCTAAAGAATCTATTATACGAGATACTCAACATGAGAGTGCATTAGAAAAGATTCAATATCTTGAAGACGACAGCAGATATAAACGAGTGGTACGTGAAGAAGGATTTATTGCTGAGAAACCTCAGTTTGGAAAGCCACTTAAGAATGTTCACGTAGGTGAAGGCCAACCTGTACATTTAGAGGCTACACTGACTCCCGTGAACGATCCAACGATGCGCGTCGAGTGGTACTGCAATGGCAGGTCAATTCCTCAGGGTCACCGATTTAAGTCCACTTATGACTTTGGATATGTAGCTTTAGATGTTCTTTACGCATATGCCGAAGACTCAGGGACGTATATGTGCAAAGCTACAAATGCCGTCGGTGAAGCAGTTACTACTAGCTCTGTTAATGTCGATGGTAAGCAAAGTAATATGCTGATGAGAGTATATTAAAATAAAATATAAATAAATACATATATATTTTAACATTTTTTTATTTTTATAGCTAAAGCTTCTCTGTACTTGGATACTATGGACGAACAACGATTAAGAAAGATTAAGGAACTTGAACAATATGAAAGGCCTAAAGCTGCCGAAGAAGAACAACCAGGGCAACGACCCGTATTCTTAACAGCATTAACTAGTCTAGAAAATCTTAAAGAAGGTGACCGTGCTCACTTTGAATGTAGAGTCGAACCAATTAATGACCCTGATCTCAAGATAGAATGGTTCCTCAATGGTCAAAAGATTAAAACAGGCCATAGATTTAGAACGACGCATGATTTCGGATATGTCGCGTTAGATATACTATATTCATACGCAGAAGACTCCGGTACCTATATGTGTAAGGCTACTAACAAACTCGGAGAAGCAGTCAATACGTGCACGTTGAAGGTTGCAAGTAGGTTTCTTTTTAAACAAAAAATAGCTTTCGTTAAATATCATTAATTTAATTTGTCTTACATTTTTTTTCTTTTTTATCTTTACAGGCCACAGAAATATAATTTTAGATACACAACATCCCAATGGTCTTGAAAAAATAAGGAAGCTGGAGGCACAAGGACATTCAGCTAGAATCGAAGTTGAAGAGCCGAAAATTTCGCCTCCAAGATTTGTTACAGAACTCAGAGGAACAACTCATGTCTTTGAAGGTCAAACAGCACATTTCGAGTGTCAAGTTGAACCTGTACATGATCCTAATCTACGCATAGAGTTCTATCATAACGGCAAAGCATTGCAATCTGCGTCACGGTTCCATATCACTTTTGATTTTGGTTACGTGTCATTGGATATTCAGCACTGTGTACCAGAAGATGCAGGGGAATATTCAGTTAAAGCAATAAATGCTCTTGGTCAATGCACATCCGCAATATCCATGACGGTAACCGCAAAAGGTAGTATAATATCGGAATCTCAACGTCCTGAAGGTCTCGAGAAAATCCGAGAGTTAGAATCAGCGGAACCATTTAAGCGACCTGAAATTCCAGAGCCAGTTACTAGGCAAAGGCCAGTATTCACTCAACCTCTTCAAAATATAGATAACATTCAAGAAGGGCAAACTGCACACTTTGACTGTAGACTTATCCCAGTTGGAGACCCCACTCTCAAAGTAGAATGGTTTAGAAATGAAAAACTCATTGAAGACAGTTCTAGAATTACCAAAACTCATGATTTTGGCTATGTATCTATGACTATATCTCATGTGCGTGATGAAGATGAGGGTGTCTATATGTGCCGAGCATCTAATTTACTTGGTGAAGCTGTGACCACAGCTGCCATGAAGATCAAAAGTAAGTATTCTTTGTTCTGTATTTGTCTTTTTGGCTGCTATTTACTTTTAATTTGAATTTCAAAAATGAAGGTTTAAAAATATTAATATACTAATGCTTTTAACAGCGAAAGCAGCAATTCAAATGGATACACAACACCCTGAAGGAATGAGAAAAATTCAAAAACTAGAAGAACCTCAACCCAGGAAACCTGATGAACCTGAGCGAGAATTTGAGAAACCAATCTTCACTCAAGTTCTCACTGGACCGTCGGAGCTATGGGAGGGACAACACGCTCATTATGAGGCCCGAGTAGTACCAGTCGGTGATCCAAGCTTAAGATTCGAATGGTACATAAATGGCGTTGAATTAAAAATGGGTACGTATGAAATTTAATAATTCAAAATAAATAATGACATAATATACAAACATACGAAAAAGAAGCTATACGTAATATAAAAATATTCTTTACTTTGTTTTGCAGGTTCACGTTTCCGCACGACACACGACTTTGGTTTTGTGACATTGGATATTAACTCGGTAGTGGCTCAAGATGCAGGATTATATATGTGCAAAGCTATTAATAGGGCGGGAAGTACTGTTTCTTCTACTTCCTTGAAAGTCAAAACAAAATCGACCATTGTTGATGAAGCGCTTAGACCAGAATCATGGCAACAAATCCAAATGAAAGAAGCAGCAATGAACAAAGTACCAGAAATGTTTATTGATACAGGTGTACAACAGGCTCCTATATTCACTACTCACCTTAAGAGTTATGACAAACTAGTTGAAGGACAACACGTTTACTTGGAAGCTCAGGTTGAGCCTCGTACTGATCCTAATCTAAGAATTGAATGGTTCAAAAATGGGGTCTCCCTAACAACTGGGTCTAGATTAAAGAGCACTTTCGATTTCGGATTAGTTACGCTCTCTGTAAACTCGTTAAGGATTGACGATTCAGGTATATACACTTGCAAAGCGACTAATTTAATGGGCGAAGCTGTGTCTACTGCATCAATAAAGATCGAAGATCGTCATTGGCTACTTGGCGAATCACTACATCCAGAATCGTTAGACCGAATCGGGGCATTGGAACAACCTAAGCCAGGTAAACCTGAGTCCCCTGAGCCAGTATATGAAACTCCAGTGTTCATTACCCATCTTAACAATATACTATGCAAAGAGGGCGACAATATTCACTTTGAATGTAATGTTGAGCCTTCTAGGGATCCAACTCTTAAAATTGAATGGTTCTTTAATAACAAGCCACTTCCATCGGGTACCCGATACAAAAGTATACATGATTTTAGCTACGTATCTCTTGACATTAATCACACATATGAGGAAGATTCCGGAATTTATACTTGCAAAGCGACTAATAGCAAAGGATCTGCAACAACTTCTGGAACATTAAGGTGTACAGGTGATAAGCATATTTACCTAGATACTCAACATCCTCAAGGTAAGGCTGGTTTAGAAGCAGTTGAACAAGCCGAAGAAGCAAGATTAGCTAAAGGTCGAAGAACATCAGCTCCTGAAGCAGAGTATCCTAAGCCTGAATGGGTGGTGCCTGTAGTAGCAGAACATCAACTTATTGAAGGACAAGCCCTTCATCTAGAAGGTCAGGTAGAACCTAAAAATGATCCTGATCTGAAGATTGAATGGTACTTCAACGGCAAAGTATTGGAACATGGCTCGCGGTTCAAACTATCAAGTGACTTTGGATTTGTTACATTAGATGTGACTGATGTTTACGAACGAGACAGTGGTATTTACACCTGCAAGGCTTACAATAAGAGAGGAGAAGCATTTACATCATCAACTATTTATTGCAGTAGCAAGGACAACCTTATTGAAAGGACACAACATCCCAAAGGTAAGGAAGGATTGGAGAAAATTCAAAACCTCGAAGAATCACTTCGTAGAGAACCTGGACAAAAGCCTGATGATGATACTGGAAGACCACCAGAATTTACTACTGTATTCCAAGACATTACTGATATTAGTGAAGGGCAAATTGCCCATTATGAAGCATCTTTGATACCTACTGGTGACCAAAGTATGGTAATCGAATGGTTCTATAATGGAAAAACTATTGAGGCCAGCCATAGAATACGTACAGTGTACGCATTTGGTATGGTAGTACTTGAAATTCTTGGAACGAAAACATCTGATTCTGGCGTATATTCATGCCGTGCCACTAACAAATGGGGTCAGGCAGAAATCAGCGTGAAATTGGAATGTGTTGACAAGAGCAAGGGACAAAAACCCCGATTTACTACACACATACAAAACATCGAAGGCCTTAAAGATGGCCAATCATCACATTTCGAGTGTACTGTTGTACCTGTAGATGACCCTGATATGAAGATTGAATGGTATCATAACGGTCAACCCTTACGTCATTCAACAAGAATAAAAACTATATCTGATTTTGGTTTTGTAGTTCTCGATATAGCTTACACACAAAATCACGACACCGGTGAATATGTGTGTCGTGCATATAATAAGTATGGTGAAGATTTTACTAAAGCTACCATATCTTGCTATGGAAGAGGTGGAGTATATTCAGATACTTTGCAGCCCGAGTCTTTGGCAAAGATAAGAGAGTTAGAGAGCTTACAAGGGTTACAACAACAAGCTCCTGCACCAGCTTCCGCTGAACCACCCAAATTTATCACTCAGATACAAGATGTAACAAAATTAGTCGAAGGACAGAGTGCTCACTTTGAAGCTAGACTGGTCCCAGTAGACGATCCAGATCTAAAAGTGGAATGGTTCTACAATGGTAAAAAATTACCACATGGTCATAGATATAGAACTTTCCATGACTTTGGAATTGTTATATTAGATATTTTATACTGCTACGAAGAAAATTCAGGAGAATACGAATGTGTGGCGACGAATAAATTGGGCCGTGATTCTACAAAGGCAACGCTAAAATGTACTTCAAAGGAGAACTTAATTCTGGACTCGCAACTACCGCGGGTGAGTATTATGCCTAAAAAGAGACTAAATTTCCAAAGTGATATTATGAATATAATACTGTTTATTTTATATATAATTCATAAATATATTAATTATACATGTAAATTTAAAATATATAATAACGTAACATTTATTTTAGGGCATGGAAGGTGGTTTGGAGAAATTACAGACTTTAGAAGACTCCATGATTCGCAGAAAGGAAACTGAAGTAGAAGAAAAACGTGGAAAAGCTCCCGTCTTTACTGTACCACTATCTAATATTGAAAACTTGAGAGAAGGTGAAAACGCTCATTTTGAGGCACGCTTAACTCCCACCGATGATCCTAACCTCAAGGTGAGAAATTTCAAAAATATTAATAAAGTTATAAGTAATAACTACAATAATATTTCTTCTAACGTTTTGTTTCAAAACACTCATGAATAATTTATTTTTTAGGTTGAGTGGTATTGGAACGGAAAATCATTGAAGGCTGGTTCAAGATTTAGAACTTTCTGTGATTTTGGATTTGTTATTCTAGAAATCTCTCCAACTTATCCAGAGGACTCCGGTGAATATTCTTGTAGAGCATATAATAACTATGGCGAAGCCGTTACAACTGCAACAATGAAAGTTCAAGGAAAAAGAAATATTATTCTGGAATCTCAGTTACCTAAAGGTATGGAGGGTACTATTGATAAAATTGCTGCTTTAGAAGGCTATACTGGCACTGTTGACAATCTTACTCCAGAAGCTGAAAGTGGAAACCCACCGGAATTCGTAACCACACCATCTGATCTTATTTTATCTGAAAATTCATCAGCTCATTTTGAATGTCGATTGATTCCTGTCAACGATTCCAGCATGAGAGTGGAATGGTTCCATAATGGCAAAGCATTACTAACTGGTTCAAGAGTGAAGACTATTAATGACTTTGGATTTGTAATATTAGAAATTGGTGGCGTATACCAACGTGATGCAGGTCTATATACCTGCAAAGCTACAAATCGCCATGGAGAGGCGACAGTATCATGTAAACTGCAAGTTAAAGGTAGACAAGGTATTATACTTGAACCTCAGCTACCATCGCAATTCAAATCAGGAACTGAGAGTATACAGAAATTAGAAGAGACTCTACATAAGCGTGAAGAAATAACTATTGAGGATGAAAAACCAAATCCTCCAAGATTTACAGTAGAGATCAAGGATAATCTAGACATAAATGAAGGTAGCCCCATTCACTTTGACTGTCGTGTTGAACCTGTAGGAGATCCTACGATGAGAATTGATTGGTTCCATAATGGTAGACCTTTCGCAACAGGTTCTAGAGTACACATGCTTAATGATTTTGGTTTTATTGCTTTGGACATAGATTACATTTACGCAAGAGATTCAGGAGAATATACTTGCCGAGCAACTAACAAGTGGGGTTCAGCCACTACTACGGCCAAAGTCACTTGCAGCACAAAACGCGATATTATTTTAGAGTCACAATTACCGCAAGGAATGAGTGGTGAAAAGATTAAGGAACTAGAAAAGGGACGTATAAGTGCCGTTCCTAAAGAAGAACCTGTAATTAGTTCTCCTCCTAAATTTATTACACAAATTCAATCGCATACAATTGAAGAGTCGGAGTCCATTCGTTTCGAATGTCGTGTCGAACCAAAAGAAGATCCTAAGCTTCGTATTGAATGGTATAGAAACGGTAAATTACTACCCTCAGGCCACAGATTCCGCACGGTATATGACATGGGCTTCGTGTCCCTTGATATATTATACGTTTATGCAGAAGATTCTGGTGAATATGTTTGTCGAGCTGTAAATGACTTTGGAGAAGATTTCACTAAAGCTACTGTGTCATGCAAACGTAAGTATATTTCCTTTTTTCTTATTAAATATGAATATTATTGTTAAATATGTAACATATTTTATTTTTATTTAATACAGAATTGCCAGACATCATTTTACAAAATCAAGTACCTAAAGGTATGAAAAAATCCGAAGCATTGACACAAATGGAAGCCACAATTAAAAAATACACATCTGAAGTATTTCTTACTGAGGATGACCTTTATGACGTTGATAAGAAGCAACCACCACGGTTTGTAACACAAATTCAAAGCCAAACTACGTTGGTTGAGATGGAATCAACTAAATTTGAATGCCAATTAGCACCAGTTGGGGATCCAAACATGAAAGTTGAATGGTTCTTCAACGGCAAACCTCTTTTACACAGTAAGTAGAAATGTTAAAAATCATTAAAATTTGATTATTTTGTCAGGTTCATATGATAGTGCGATATTTTCATTAGTTACTATAAAAACACATAGACATTTTTCATAATATACAAACGTAATAAAAATAATAATTATTATTATAATATTATTTTTTTCAGAAAATCGTTTTACTCCCATATATGACTTTGGATACGTTGCAATGAACTTTGGCTGGGTATATCCAGAAGACAGCGGAGAATATCTTTGCCGCGCTACTAATCTTTACGGTATGGACGAAACAAAAGCCGTAATTAAAACAGCTGGTAAACCGGGCATAGTTTACGATTCTCAGCTACCTAAGCATATGAAGAGTATTGAGAAGATACGAGAAATGGAGGCTTCTTGGCAAGTGTAAGTATCTTTAATGTAGTTAAAATTTAAAAGTCATTTATATACAGAAAAAGAATATAAACATTTTCTTATAACAGCGCACCTGAGCAAGCCATTGAAGAGACTAAGCCGCGATCAGCACCTGTATTTGTGAGTCGCCCAGAACCAGTAACCGTTGAAGAAGGGGAATGGGCAAGATTTTGCTGTCGTGTTACAGGTCATCCAAAGCCTCGTGTAATGTGGCTTATTAATGGAAATACAATTGTTAACGTAAGTACAGTATATCAAAAAAATATTTCTTATCAACTTTATGTATGATCCGTATATTTATTTAAATTATAGGGTTCCAGATACAAGCTGACTTATGATGGAATGTACCATCTCGATATACCAAAGACTAGACAGTATGATACTGGTAAGATTGAAGTAATTGCCCGAAGCTCAGTGGGAGAGGCTTTAGCAACGACCGAACTTAAAGTTATCCCGAGACACGATGATTATAGAGGTGTTCTGAAAAATGCACCAAGACGTAAGTATTTGCCTTTTTCCATAAAACACGTAGACCACGTTTTCAAAGCTTACAATGCTCTTCTATATGCTTATAATTTACCAAATTGAAAAGAGAAAAAATATAATTAAAGCCTTTTGATTATCTTGCACTAACACACGTCCACAAATTACGCACACTCCACACTCGCTTTCGCACAGAAATCCTTTGCCTCCTTTAACCTTTCCTTCCTATTTATCCCTGCGAAGAACTGCTGCTATCCACCTGCTTCTATCGGCTTAGCATCGGATTTTGGAAAAGGTATGTTTTAAATATGTATATAGAATTGAATTTCATTTAACATCACCTAATATAAAACCTTCATTATGCAGCTTGGTATGACGAAACAACACAATATCAACGCGATGAAACTGAATTAGAAAAAACATTTGAAGAGAGACAAACTATGCAACGACAGGGTGTTATTGATCATAGACCTGAATTAAAACCAAAGGTAATTAAAGATTCTGAAACTGAATGGCAGCAGACAGTAAAGAAGAAGAAGAGCGAGGAATATTACAATAAGCTTCAGGAATTAGAAAATGAGCAAATTGTCAAAGAAAGTAGGTTAAGGGAATCTTCTCATCAATATGCTATTCCTGGAGAGAAAGTAACCAGCTCTTCAGTTGCTAGGAGTATGGCACAGAAATATGAAGACAATTTGTAAGTAGTTTTACTTTTATTTGTAGTTTATTAAAAGTATTCGTATATTTGATGAAACTTAATTTAAACATATTTTTTAGGGAAAGTGAGGAGGTTATTGAAAAACAAACTCAAAAGAAAGTACAAAAGCCTAGAATTCCGGGACCATCTGAATCAACTGTTCATGGCAAAGAAGTTCATGTTGCTAAACAAAAACAAATTCAAAAAGAAGTAGTTGGCGATACAGAAATAACTCGCAAAATAACATCTACAGAAACAACCGAAGTAGAACATAAAGCGCAAACTCAAGAAAGGGTGGTCGAAGGTCCTGTTAAGCCTAGTACGCCACCTGTATTTACTAAAAAAATGCAACCATGCCGTGCTTTTGAACATGAACAAGCAAGATTTGAAGTAGAATTTGACGGAGATCCGTTACCAACAATAAAATGGTACCGGGAGAATTTCCCTATTAAAAATTCACCTGATTTCCAAATACACACGTTCAGTACAAAATCTATATTAATTATAAGACAAGTTTTTATTGAAGATTCTGCTGTCTTTGCTGCTGTAGCTGAAAACAGGGGAGGTACTGCCAAATGTAGCGCAAATTTAGTCGTAGAAGAACGTAGACGACAAGGAAGAGGTGGCGTTATTCCACCTAGTTTTACGTTAACTGCTCAAAACGTTAACGTTACTGCTGGACAATTGGTACGATTTGATACTAAAGTTACTGGAACTAAGCCTATTGATGTCTATTGGCTAAAGAATGGGAAGAAAGTTCAGCCAGATATTAGAAACAAGATTTTGGAAGAAGATGGTACGTACACTCTTCTTATTTTAGAAGCCTTTACCCAAGATTCTGGTAAATATGAATGTGTAGCAATCAATAGTGCTGGAGAAGCGCGTTGCGATGCTGAATGTGTTGTCAATGCTCCTGCTACTAAAGATAAGCCGAAGCCTCAAACAAAGGCAGCTAATTCTCCACCTGAAATCATTGAACCATTGAAAGATAAAATAGTAACTGAAGGCCAAGCTATTGAATTTAGTTGCAAGATTGTTGGTAAACCAGTACCTACGGTCCAATGGTATAAGGGAGAAAAACTGATTAAACCATCTAAGTACTTCCAAATGTCCAGAACTGCAGACGACTATACTCTACGTATATCTGAGGCCTTCCCTGAAGATGAAGGAGACTACAAGTGTGTCGCCTACAACTCAGCTGGACGAGTAACTGTTGCCGCAAAGCTTAAAGTGACGCAGCCTGATCAAGCTGACAATTTGCCAAACTTAACACCACTGCGCGATATTGTCGTCTACGAAGGCCAGCCTGCGCAGTTTAAGACTCAAATTACAAGCAAAGTCAAGCCGACGATTCAATGGCTTCGAGAAGGCGCTCTAATACCAGAGACTCCCGATTTTCAAGTAAGTATTTGAAAATTATTAAATGACTACCTCGAAGCTGGTCGTGGCGCAGTGTGACAGCGTCTGACTGTAAACGCGATCAGTTGTGGGTTCGATCCCCACTCGGTGGAGTGATTATATTTAAATTATTTTCACTTCCTCGCTCTGGCAAAAAGACAAAGAGCGGCGTTGAGTTCCATCACCCAACACGCAACATCTCAAATTCGGTGGAAAGCGAAGTGAAGCTAAAAAAAGAATACCTCGAACACATTTTCTGTAATAAACATAATTTTAATATCAAAAATTATGCAAAAATATGTAATAATGGTATACAATTTCATATGCGGTATACTTCCCTATAAGGTAGAGTTGAAAAAAATTATATTAAGTACTATAATTATTTAACAGATGATACACGAGGGCAACAACGCTGTGCTGCTGATCGGTAACACCTATGAAGAGGACACTGGTACTTTTACCTGCCGCGCCACCACCGCCGCGGGCCAGGTCGAGACCTCGGCAAAACTAGTCGTCAAAAGTAAGACATAGATACAGGCAGCGAGCTCGCGTCGCGCACTTTAATCCATTAATGTAGTGTTTCTTTGTTTCATCTCTATACCTCAATGAGATCGGGTGAAAACTACTACTAAACTCAGTTGACAAGCGAATAAAAACGAACATATACGGCATCACACAATCGTAGCGGTTCCCGCAGTAACGATCCCGCCCGCTTTCTAGACCTCGCGTGATATCTAGTCGTGACAATATGACGCATAGACTGCTATGAGCACCTAGCATTTCACAATGTCCACTTCATGACACCGTCACCGCAGAGGGCACAGTATCTCATACGCTCCACATCCGATCGTCGGCGATATTTAATAACAGCACTCGCTAGTGGACTCCAGTGTAAACATAACTTCGTAGTATATTTTGCGAGACTGCATCTAACATTGCTGTACATAAAAGCTTTTTGTGTAAATAGTCCTAGTCAGCCGAGCCGACCGCACCAGGGAGCTGTCAGCGTCGAGCGAGGAGCCTCTCTATACTGGACACATGTAACATGTGATTAACACGACACACGATATATTCTACGGCTGTTTTGTTTTGCTTTACCGCTACGATGTTTACTAAATGTACATGTTACCGATTATATTTGTGATGTAGACCACATTACGTGATACACTAGACGCGTCTCTTGGCGTACCGTCAAATGTATTTTTCACCCAATACTCTATCGTAATGTAAGCCTGCGCTAAGATTTTACGATTTATTTGGCCTTATTAACCTTAAAAATTAAAAAATAGTTCATGCTTTTTGTGTTTTATTGAGATCTGACCTCAAACTCATGTAACGATCTCAATCTACATCATCAAGTACACCGTCGTTTAGGATAATGAATAAACGCAACGAGATGTGAATGAAAGTGGCACTTGATTGAAATTGTGTGACCATCTGACTTACTTAACATAGTATTAAATAACACAAGCTTAAGAGCGTAAGAGCAATTTACAATCAAGTCCTGCCTTCAGCTTTGTCCTCAAGCATGTATCATTGTTTTGTACTGTCAGTTTCAATTTCGCAATAAGGACCCGTCAAGTTAACACGCACGCAGGCAGCGGTGTGATTGCCGTCATCTAACGTCATCTAACAGCTACGACTAACTTGTCAGTGTCACGTCCCACGGGTGTTCCCCGCGAGTGGGGCCCGCGCGGTAGGTGCCGCGGGCCTCGGGTGGTTCGTTCTCGAGAACGCGACGTTTGTTCGGACATCAACCGTTTAGTAGTTGCTAGTCAACTAAATGCCGCTGTCAACTCAATTTACAAAGAAACATGTTAGATTAACGCCGATCGCGCCTGCGGCGTCGAGCACTCCTTTAAGTTCGCACGTTCTACTTGCCTTGCCAGTTTCTATGTTTTGACAAACACTGCCGATGTTGGTGAACTAATTAATGTTTTCTGCAAGTACAAATCCGAATTGAATGAGATTTTTTTTTATAGTTTAACGTTACAGTGATCTTTAACTTAGTTTGTTTTAAGTGCACGATATTGTTAAAATTAAATTGTGTTGTATGTTTCACCTAATTGTAATAAATTATTAGGCGTGACAGTATTTTATCACTTAATATCTTAGTGCCTACCTATCCATATTTAATAATATATTTATGAAAAAAAATCTTGTATGTTACCTTTATGTGAAAACTGTTTAATAAACGCTATAAATTAATCAATTCGCATTATTCTACACACAAACATACACGGCGAGCAAACAACCCGACCTAGTAATTTCGATATAATAATAAAATACGTTAGTTAAATATATTTAATTATTACTTCACAACGCACTGACACTTAGTTGCCGGAACTGTCCATCAAGACTAAGCTGCCGTTATATCTTATTGGTATAATGAAAACGTTTTGAAATTGCTTTTGCGATATTGATGGATGGCGAGGTCACTAAAGTTGCTTCATATCATCGACTGGCACACCTCTATCTAAACCTCTATTCTATTCATGCCATTGAGAATTTAGTTTTAATATACCATAGTTTTTTTTTTATTTTTCTAATGTTGTAACTAAATAGTTAATTAACTACATATCTACTCTAATACAGGTTTGATAGAATTTTAGCATAGATTCATGTCAACTAATTTGGTTATAACTTTTTTAGGGGATTTGGGGGGTTTATTGTTTTTTTTGTTTCCTTCATAGGAATTTATTTAGTTAAAATAGAGGTATTAAATTAAAATAACAAGCAAAAGGCATAATGAAAACGTTTCATGCAAAAACACACACACAGCACACGATATAGAAATAAGATATGTTACACTATTACACTAAAATAATACCTATTTGATAGCAGAAATTGAAGCACAATGACAATATTTTGAAATTTAAAAAAAAAATCAAATAAATTCAATAGATTCGTCGAGCTAAGATTCCGGCAGTACGTAAGTATATTATTCAAGGTAAGTAACTTAAAAATTATACATACTTAAAAAATAAGAATATTATTACAATAATATTTATTTTTAACATATAATTATTAAAAAATTATTATTATTATTTACAATTATCATAATCATGTTTAAAACTTGACAATTTATAATCTGTGACACATAGAAATGGCGGGAATTGCAAACGTATTGACATTTTAACGTCAAAGCTAATAACGAATAACGAGATTTCTCACGTATAAATATTTTTTATAAAAGTTTTATAAAAGCTATCAATAACTAATTATTTACACGTAAAATCATAACCGCAAAACAATTTACGAGTTATTTATGTATAA
This sequence comes from Dryadula phaetusa, assembly GCA_032432895.1. Lineage (NCBI taxonomy): Eukaryota > Metazoa > Arthropoda > Insecta > Lepidoptera > Nymphalidae > Dryadula > Dryadula phaetusa. Next base: position 1,436,036 of record JAOYRS010000002.1, read on the forward strand.
AATCAATTCGAAATAAAATGCCATATTAATATTATGTTACTAAACACTTAAATTAGTTTAAACACTTTTTAATAAGTGACATGCAAAAGTGTTATTATAAGAATTAAATTATAAAAGAAATTAAATATATTTACAAGTGATTGCAAAGTGATTATGTGTGATTTAAAGTTTTTTAGTTTATTTGTGAGGTTATGAAGCGATGTTACTTACGCATTAAGACGCCCGACGCTCACGGCATATGGTCATATGGCAAGTTATATCTATTTTTATCTCTTACATTATGAAACATCTTGAAACATTTTAAATTTATTATATATTTAATTTAAGCTTGACTTTATTAACAGTGAACGGCGTAGTGTGACTATTGTTAGTATAAAAAGTTTGTATAGGTCTATGAATAATTGATATAATTACAATATTAATGTGCGAAATATATTAATCATATTATCGTAAATATTAATAGAAATTAATGAATAATATTTAGTATTGCATTAGTTATTTAAAATTATATACGCCAAACAATAGACGAAAATAGTGATAAAAAAATCACTCGTGATACACTCGTACAATGATATATTAAATGTTCATACTTGACAACTTAGCAAAACATATATGTACCTAGTACATATGATCAGATTACATTTTTTTAGCTTCACGCTTTTATCCCGCATAGCAGGGTAGACAGAAAGTACCTAGTGTCAAGACACTCCGTACTTCGCTTTCTACAGAATTCGAGACATTGCGTGAAGAGTGGTGGAAATCAACGTCACATTTTATCTTTACCAGAGCGAGGAAGTGAAAATAATTTAAATATAATCACTCCCCCGAGTGTAGTCCGTACCCACAACCGATCGCGTTTACAGTCAGAGGCTGTTCCACTGCGCCACGACAGGCCTCACTTTACATTTTTAATTATATAAAAATTGAATACCACAATATATTAACTAAAATCGATTTTGGTTAGCCTATTTTCATATACTTTAAGTTATTTTAAATTTTAATATATGAGAGCTACTGAACACGCAATGTATCGAATTTGGCAGAAAGCAGAGTACGGAGTATCTTGACACTAGGTATTTCCTATCTAGGGATAAAAGAGTAAAGCTAATAGGAAGAAAATGTATGTAGAAATTAGAAGTAATTTGGAAATTTGGCGGATTAAACGCGCTTTTGCAAAAAAAAATGTTGAATTTATATACGAAATTTTATCATATTAATATTAAGTTATTAGATTTTTTTAATAGATATATAATAAATTAGACCATTTTAAATAAATTAGAAGAACACACTTTAGAATTCGTTAGTAGAATTAAATAGAATTATCTATGTGACGTAAAATTCCATTCCTTCCCAGTTTCTGTAGGGACTCTTGCCCACCTTCCACAATAACGTCCAGAATAACCATACAACGGCTATGCCTTGTCTGTCAATAATTCATGCAGTAACAGAAAAGTTTTATATATTATTAAATATAAAATAACTCTATTAAAAATATATATATTTAAAACAAAAGAGAAAGAACATAGTTTATATGGAAATTTAAAATAATTGTTAAGGTAAAATTACTTTATTTTTTTCATGTAAACAGCTATTGGTATTTTAAAACGTAATTTTTTTTATAGCTTCACGCTTTTATCCCGCATAGCAGGGTAGGCAGAAAGTACCTAGTGTCAAGCGCTCCGTACTTCGCTTTCCACCGAATTCGAGACATTGCGTGTTGGGTGGTGGAACTCAACGCCGCTCTTTGTCTTTACCAGAGCGAGGAAGTGTAAATAATTTAAATATAATCACTCCTCCTAGTGGGGATCGAACCTACAACCGATAGCGTTTACAGTCAGACGCTGTCACACTGCGCCCCACAACCGGCGTCTGCACCACAAATGTAATTTGATTTAATTAGTAAAAATCATAAACGTGGTAAATACTTTTTGTATTGAGCTCATCCCATTTATAGCAGAGTAATCAGAGAGAACCTAGTGTGAAGTCACTCTGTTTTTTTCTTGTACTATTCGCCCATTTAATAGACATTGCCTCTTACAGAGCTTTAGGGCGCCTAAATCAATCATATCTCTATACCTTTTACACTATTGGAATTACTTAGTGTAAAAGGCAAAGTTTATCTATATTAAATACTTAAAGTGTCAAATGTATTGGTACCGATAAGGGTTTGATGTATATTACAACATCCATTGGAGAAATCAATTCGGCCGAATTCGACTGCCTGGAAACGCAATCGGTTGTGGGTTCGAACCCCACTAGGGTAGAGTGATTATATTTAAATTATTTTCACTTCCTCGCTTTGGTAAGACACGGCGTTGAGTTCCACCTCTCAATACGCAATGTCTCGAATGTAAAGCGAAGTACGGAGTGTCTTGGCACTAGGTCTACTCTGTCGTCTCTGCTTTATGGGATAAAAGCGTGAAGCAAAAAAAATTAATTCTATTTTATTATATATGTGTTCATATACAATTCACACTTTAAATAAGTAAACAAATGGTTACAGCAAACGAATATTATCAGTTTAAATGTTTTAAAATATTACCTACTTAAAATATATAGTTGATAATTAAGTTAATAAGTAAAAAAAACATTATTTAATTCTAAATTAAATTAAAATATACCAATAAGATTTAATCAAATATTTTTATAGATATTAGTGGCGTAGATGAACACCGCAACTGTCTTACAATATCTCGAAAATTGACATTTTATTATTTATTCATATAAACTGAGTTAAAAACGATTACGTATAAGCCTTCGTATACGCGTCCCATTTTCGAGTTAAATTAAAAAGAGAATAGTAAAATATACCTTAGTTTTGGAAGATATATTTTACTATCCTTCTAATATAACTGAAGCCGGTCGTGGCGCAGTAGGACACCGTTTGAATGTAAACGCAATTGGTTGTGGGTTCGATCTCCACTCGTGGGAATGATTATATTTAAATTATTACATTCAGTTCCTCGATTTGATAAAACAAAGTGCGGCGTTGAGTTCCACCACTCAACACGCAATTCGGTGAAAAACGAAATACGGATGGTCTTGACACTAGGTAACTGAACCGAAATAACCCTTTTTGTACAATTTTTGGCCGTCCGTTTGTGTATTCGAGTAAAATAAAGATCCAGAGATGTTAAATTCCACTAGAACAAAGCCGCGGGTGTATCTACACATTTATGACAAATGAAACAAGAATAAAATGAACGTAACTTTTACATTTAGAGTAACTTTTATATAAAAACATTTTTAAATAAAAACTTTTATAAATATCTGATTTACTTAAAACCTATAAAATAAATTAAAATCTTTAGGATGTACAACAAAATAAAAAAAAGATTCAAACATTTCTCACAAATAACAAACATAGAACTTAAGACACTTCGTTCACTCTTCTATCAAAACCAATAAAATATATACCGGTATTAAAAATTATTATTACAATTAAATTAGTATTAATAATAATTATTATTATATCTCTGTATTTTTTTTATTAATACTGAACGCGGTATAATACAGACCCATCCGTACTTATACCCAAAAATTTTATAATAATCTAAATTATTTCAAGCCACATCTCAATCTTCGTGAACCACAAACCCTAAAATAAGTTCCTTAGTGTTCCCCTAAATTTCTCCAGGAACCTACACCAAATATTTAAGGTTCCTTCATGCGACAGTTTCACCTGTAGGTGCCTTGCCTGTCAGTCACTTAGTAGACGAAGAGTAATATACTGGTATATGAATCAGATCGGTATAGATAGATCAACCTTAATTCTGAACTCAGCGGCTCTTTTTATAACGTAGAGTTCTGGTACTGTCACTGCGGTATATCGGGAGGTGGGTAGGCTTAACATATAGGCAGACGCAATCAATCATCCTTTATTAAGTCTTATTTATATAGTTGGTGAATAAAAAGCTATAACTATTTTGATTTTCCCGCTGTCGTGAAAAAATGAGAATGTTCACGCTTTTATCCCGCATAGCAGGGTAGACAGAAAGTACCTAGTGTCAAGTTATTATATGTTTTTTAATCAATTTAATTTTATGATTATTATTTTCACACTTATCTATATATTAATACAAATTTTTACGAAAATAACGCTAAAATAGGAGTATGAAATGTGACTCAGTTATTGTTTATATAAAGAAGGAAAATATATTATTACTAAATTAAATGTAACACACACTACCATGTGTTTGACATACACGTTGCTAAGGCAACGCATTGTTGACGCGTCACCCGGATACCTAGTTAGTTGAATAGTTATAGTTTCTTTGTAATTTCTAAAGTCATATATTTAATAACAATTAACTTGCCATTTTTATTAAAATAAATTAAATAAATATACAAATAATTATTGATTAATCTTCAATATATTCTTTAATTAGTAACAATTCAAATCGACATCAAGCAACTAAATCATTTTTTTTTTCTAAATAACTCTTTTTTACGTACATTATTAGTTGCACTAATGTCACAATTGCTCAAGTAAATCAAAAAACGAATTCGCAAATAGATATATCTCTTTCTTAGTCTTATTTAGTTTTAAAATATATTCCAATGTTCGTGAAAGTTAACGACAGAAATAAGAATTTCGACGCGCATAAGAATTTCGACGTAACTGGTATAGAACGTATGGTTTAGTAGTCAGAGTGGCTTTTCTAGAGGCGTCAATTCGAATCCCGCTGTTGTGTTAATTTTTTTAAATGTTTTCTAAAAAAAAGGGTTTTCTTATCCTAAGTGTATGTATTCTTCTTTTAAAAACATCATAAATATTTTCTTCTTTTTTGATACAAAAAATAAAAAATAGAATTTTGTTTTATTTAATGACTAGCTGTGCTCGCGGCTTTGTGCGCGTGGGAATTAACGCCTCTGAATTTTTATTTTATAATAATAAAATAAAATTAGCTTAACTTCTTATATCATCAACTATATACAAGTAAAATTCTCATCAGAATTGGACAAGCGGTTTCAGAGATCAGCCAGAACCAACAGACTGTTTGAATTATGTAACGTGTCCATACATATTTAATAAGAAAACTTAAATTATCACAATAAATACTAATATTATGCTAAAAATATATAGCTATAATAAACAACGTCACTCTCCTTATAATAACTTAAATATCACCAAAATGTAAAAGAAATGAATGATAAAACGCGTATTGATGTTGATTAAGATCACTTTTTGTTAGGGCTGTCGATCGATACGTTAATACGCGAGGCAAACTCTTTGTATCAATTTTTACGAAAATGTAGTACGAGGGGTATGAAATTTGGCACAGTTATAGTTTATATAGAGAAGGAGTGTAGAATGTTAATATATATTTTTCAATAACGCATAAAAATATATTAAATTTATTATTATTATAAGTATTAATTATTTTTAAATGTATATATTTTTTTATGTAGCTACCTTGTAATTAAAATCTTAAAGACACACACACAAAAATATAATACAAAAGAATATGAAAAATGGAGAATTCAACATTAGTACCGATAATGATATCAATCGTCTTGTTCCGAACGTTTTGGTTTATTCTATATTTTAAATTGACCTACTTGTTTCGTTGAAAAGTAATTATTTTTTTTTAGTTTCAAGCTTTTGTCCCGCATAGTTGGGTAGAAAGTACCTAGTGTCAAGACACTCCGTACTCCGTTTTCCGCTGAATTCGAGACATTGCGTGATGAGTGGCGAAACACTTTATTTTATATATAATTACATTTTTTTTTATTTATCTTCAGACAGTAATGCAATTACAAACTATACTAAATCAAAAATACCACCTGAACGTTTCCAGGCTTAACCTGAGATATCTTAACAATAAAAATATAATAATAATTTCAAAAATAATATAAATATATACATATATGCATGCTAACATTCATATATATATATATATATATATATATATATATATATATTAGTGATGACTCATCCGTTTCAAGCTTTTATCCCGCATAACAGGGTAGACAGGTAGTATCTAGTGTCAAAACACTCCGTATTCCGTTTACCGCCGAATTTGAGACATTGCGTGTTGAGTGGCGAAACTGAACGTCGCTCTTTGTAGCCTATATCAGCATCTTTATATGAATCATACACTAAAGAATTACTTAATGATCATACAACTATTTCAATACAATAATAATAATAATAATATTTACTAAAATATATGATATTAAAAATATTAGCAACTTAAAGGTTATCTCTTCTCTTCTTTCTTTTTTTAATTGGTATTAAGCATAGTATTATTTTATGAAAAAAAACCCAAATTGTATACGAGTACAGTCTAATATTTATAACAGAATTAAATTATTTATGTTACATTTACTGGAAAGCACCTCTAGTGTCAAGACACTCCGCTTCCCGCCGAATTCGAGAAATTGCGTGTTGATTTGCGGATCTCAACGCTGAGATTTTTCCCCCGAGCGGGGATCGAACCCACAACCGATCGCATTTACAGTCAGACGCTGTCACACTGCGCCACGACCAAAATCATTATGTATTACTAACAGCCATTTATTTTGTTATTACTAGCTGATTAGCGCAACTTCGTCTGACGTTTTGAAAGGAATATATTTTACAATATACTTAGGTTCTTATAACGTTATCTTCCAGGCTGTAACCTTCTTTGAAAGTATATTTCAAATTCATCCATTATTTTAGTAAAACAAAACGCGGCGTAGATTTTGCCATTCAACACACAATGTCTGGATTTCGGACAAAAAGCGGAGTACTATATGCATATCCCGCTACGCAGGATAAAAGCTTGAAGTAAAAAAAGCCTTTACTCTAGGTTGTCTCTGACTACCCTGCTGAACGGGATAAACCGTTAAGCTGTCTTTTTTGAAGATAAAATATGAAAATATAGATACATGAGTCCGACTTTGACTTTGCCTTTTTTTAAATTTCAAAACCAGCATCGTAAATTTATATTTATTTTATATTTAAAATATTGCTATAAAATAATAATAACTATAGTAAATTCATAAAAAAAAATAGCTTAGAATCTTATAAATAGATAAGTTTATTTAAGTTTCATATACTTACTCCTACTTAAAGTAGTATTTCAATATTCAACTTTGAATATGTTCTATTGCTTTATCTAATATCTAATGTCTAATATCTAATATATAAATATAATATCTGAAGCATTTCAAAGAGAATATTGATTATTTTTTAATATTTCTAATGTTATAATCCGGTAGAATTAAAATATACCAGTCTTATGTATAGCAAATGAAAACATTTTCTATCTAACGTTGCATTGGCATCCACAAATTACAATTTTTTTTTCAATTTATTATTTTTTTAGCTGCACGCTTTTTTTCTCGCATAGCAGGGTAGACAGAAAGCACCTAGTGTCAAGACACTTCTTACTCCGTTTCCCGCCGAATTCGAGAAATTGCGTGTTGAGTGGCGGATCTCAACGCCGTGCTTTGTAATTATAATAATTTAATCATAATCACTGTTCCGAGTGGGGATCAAACCCACACCCAATCGCGTTAGTTAATTATTTATTTTGTTACACAAATATTATTGCACTTGAACTAAATTTAAATGTTAATTTATCAATTTAAACTGCAATGTATATTGTCGTCATTTCTTTTTCTAATTAAGTGTAAAATCTCTAAGACTAAGTACGTAGAAGTTAACCACTCTGGTATCTATTTATATATATATATATATATATATATATATATATATATATATATATATATATATATATATATATATATATATATATATATATATATATATATATTGTATCGATTTCATGTATGTTTATATTTTTTTAAAATATTGCATAATAATATATTTAAAAAAATAAAATACATATAACAGAACACTACCATGTGCTTGACATAGACGTTTGTATTAAGTGGTCTATACGTTGCTAAGGCAACGCTTTGTCAACGCGTCACGATACGATTTAAACCTCAACTTAATCATAGAACTTACAAAAATAAAGATTATTGAGTCGATATCGATCGAAAAATTACAGTCACCATATTTGCTTTAGCAAAACGTTACTGAGACCTAATGCTATATTGAGTTCGTTTCAGCCCGGTTCACACTATCAGTAAAACCAAAGTTTTGGGGCGATATCGTGACAATTATTCTTTTATACATTATCTGTTGAACGTGTACTGTCAGTGTCAGTAATGACACAATGAACTATGGTTATATTAAATAAGGTTACTTTAAGTTCTATATTTCTCAGTAATAGTAAGAAGTAAATTATAATAAATAATTAGTACCAGTTACGTTACTTCAATGGCTAACTAGTTCTTAGAAATTTTGTCTAACAAAACGCTTTGTCTAACAAAATAGAATAAACAGAAAAAAATATTAGATGTAAAATAAACATGACCACAGATGATTGCTTCAAGACTTGAAGTAGGCACATTTCATTTTTTCGCCTTTCAATATCTTATATTTCGAAGAAAAAATCTTTTACTATAAGTATTTCTTTAACATTTCGCGATATATGAATTAAATAAAACATTTTATTACAGAAAATATATTAATTCCGTCTCAAGTCTCAAGAACCACTTCCGAGTTACTCGCCAGCATGTTTTAGCAGAACTGCATTTCGAGCTGGTGGTAGTTTCTAGTGGGACTGACAATACTGACACGCACACGTTAATGTACAATTTAAAACTGCTTGAAATACCCTATTTGAATATAAATAGTATTTTGATTTTATAACAAGAAGGGATATGTTTCGTATAAACTCCGTCCGCCTTCTTCCCTGCAGACAAAGTGAGACGTTGAGTTCCGCTACTCAACACGCGATGTCTCGAATTCTCGAGGCGAGAGAAATACGGAGTGTCTTGACACTAGGTACGTTCTGTCTACCCTGCTTCACGATTTTATCCTGCATAGCAGGACAGAGAGAAAGTACCTAGTGTGGTGCAGACGCACTTCGCTTTTAGTCGAAATTCGAGATACTGCATGTTATTTTAACGATAAGGAAATTGCAAAAAAAATTAAATAGCAAAAATATATATTTCCTATACAAATGTATAGGAAAACCTATCAAACAGAGCGCATTTAGAAGTTGTGAAGCGAGAAATATAGCTATGAAATATTAAAAGACGTATAATTGAAAGATAATTTGTGCTTTTTTTTCGTCGTACACTAATATTTTTGTAGCATATTTATTTTAGTTTATTATCAAGATATTTTTTTTATCCCGGATAGCAGGGTAGACAGGAAGCGCCTGGTGTGGACACAATCCGTACTACGGATTGCACCAAATTTGACACATTGCATATTGAGTGGTGGAACTCAACGCCGCGTTTTCTTCTACAAGAACGAGGAAATGAAAATAGATTAAATATAATCATTTCCCCGAGTGAGAATCGAAGCCACCGTTCGCTTTTACAATCAGACGCTGTACCACTACGTCATGACCGACCTCAAAAATACTAGATAACAAACAAATATGACATTCTGTACCAATCTGTAAGGGGCAAGATTGTTATTTTATATATATTTTTTTCGGTTTTTTACCATTCAATTCTGAGGCGATACGGATGTTCGTTGAGGCAATTAGTAGATTGATAAATGTAAGTGAGCTGAATGAAAGCGAACGATGTCAAAAATATTGGTTGTAAAAACAATTTTATTTTGTATAATCTGTTTTGTTGTCAATTCAAAATGGCTGTCAAAATAAAATGGTGGATTATATAGCTTTTGTACAAATAAAAATTTATTTTGTACATATAAATATTATATTTAAACTATTTTCACTTCGCTCTGGTAAAGAGAATGTGTGGCGTTGAGTACCACTCAACACGCAATGTCTCGGATTCGGTGGAAAGCGAAGCACGCAGTGTCTTGACACTAAGCACTTTCCGTCTACCCTGCTATGCGGGATAGAAAAAAACCTAAAGCGTAAAGCTAAAAAAACACATGTATAATATAATACACAAACTAGTGAAAAAAAACAAACTAATTTTTTTGAAAACGTAGTGTTTAAAATTAGCTTCATGTTTTTTTTTTCAATTTATGTTTAATGTAATGTCTTAATGCAATCAGATAAAGTATAGCTCGCTCGATAAATAAAATTTGAGACTATTATAAATAGATTTTTAAAATATTTTTTTTCGAGCTTCACGCTTTAACCCGCAGTGTAGGTTATTCTGAGACAGCCTATTCAAGATCGATCCAGTAACACCCCCTACTTAGTTTTTCAATATTTTCAATGTACACAATCGACACGTCTACAGTTTTATTATAAATATTTATTGGGCTATTGGTTGAAGTGGGAAATGTTAAGACTTTAAATGCGATTGGGCTGCCCGTTTGATTCCTACTCGGGGAAGTAATGGTAATTTTAAATTTTTTGCGTTTTTTTGCTGTCATAGTACAAAACGGGGCGTTGAGTTCGTCATTCAACACGTTATGTCACGATTTCAGGCAGAAAGCAGTTAACGGAATAACGCGTTAAGCTCCTTTTATAACTATTAAATTTATATAATTAGATTAAATTAATAAAATATATATTAATAAAATAAATACTACCAAATGTTCGAAATATACTTTTGAATGAAACGACACGAGCTACTCAGGTAACGCCTATTTTATGTAAACCCTGCCCGGGTTTGAATTAAAAACGGGAAGGACTAGTATGATTGCAATTTTAACAATATTTTCTTATATTTTTTCTTTATAACTATATCGATAATAAAAATAACAATTTGCCATTTGAGAAATATATTTTATATTTGAAATATAATCGTTACCTCTAGTGAGAATCGAACCCATGATTATCGAGTTTGGGATAAGATGGGATATGGTATCCATAATACTATTAAGCCCGAAGTGTAATATTTTTCTATTATATGAGGATTGCGAGTTAAGTTTTTGCCTTGTACGCTTAAGTTACGTAAAACGGTACGGTCAACTTTGCCATCTTTTTTTCCCTACTCTACCCTATCCCATCCTGCCTTACCATATCCCATCCTGCCCTATTCTTTCCTTTCTTAAAATATAAAATTATCAAAGTATAGTTAACTTCAATTCTGATAGTAAGATACAAAAAATTGAAATTAATTAGAATGTTTAATGAAACCGTTTTAGAAAATACATTTTTAAAAACTTGAAGTAAGGAACACTTTAGTTCGTGTTAAAAGTACACTCTACCTTTGACCACAGACACGAAAATTAGTCCGTTTAAAATTGTTACAATAAAAATCTGTATATAAATAAAATCTTTGTACCCCTTTTTTACGAAAATAACACGAACTAATTAGTATGAAATTCGGCACAGTTATACTTTACATAAAGATGGAGCGCAAAAAGCTAATATTTTTTTAAAAATATTGCTTAAATATATATTACATTGAAAAAAAAATGTGTAAAATGAGATACGCGTTGCTAAGGCAACGCGTTGTCAACGCATCAGCGGGACACCAAGATTGCAAAAATCTAGATGTCCCATCGATACGTTGCTAGAAATGCTAGAAGTAGTTCGTAGTTATTTATTCATCCGAACATTTCGTAGGAAGCACTCTATAACCACTATTCGGTATTGTCTTATAAGCCGAACATGGGTTTTAAACATATTAAAACGGTCCAACTATTATAAAACGAATGCATTTGTTACATATTTGAAAATCTATTTAAATAATGTTTTAGAGATAGACCTAACTTTTTTTAACATATATTTTCGTTGACACACAAAATACATAGTCTCAGCAATTTTTACGTCATTTTATACAAAAGTGTGTTTCAAACGGTTATTTGTGTATTTAATTATTAATATTTTATTTTAACTATAATATTATAAAAGACCTGTCATGGCGCATTGGGACAGCGTCTAACTGTAGATACGATAGGTTGTGTGTTCGATCCCCACCCGGGGGAATGATTAAATTTAAATAACTATCCTTCCCTCGCTCTGGTAAAACAAAACGCGGCGTTAAGTTCCACCACGCAACACGCAATGTCTAGAATTCTAGACGTACTGCCTACCCCTGAAAAAAAAATACAAAATAATATTGACTCTCTAAATTTCTTCTGGTAAGACAAAGCGCAGCGTTGGTTTCGGCACTCAACTCGCAATGTCTCTACTTCGATCGTAAAGCAGTCATCGGTGGTTCCTCTGACTCCGTTCGCAATTCCCTACTACCTCTGCGAGATTCTGTTTTTCTTTTTGTCCATACTTCTTAATACGTTTTTATTGTATCAAATTTTATATTCCTCTATTTCCCTATTTTCTAATAAGGAATTGTATATGAGTTACATTCAAAATTAATATGACTACCTTAGTCATGTCTAATAGAATATATATATATCTTCACATTTTTATCCCGCATATCAAGGTATACAGGAAGTACATAGTGTCAAGACACTCCGTATTCCGTACAAGATAATATTATGATATATAATATAAGTAAAAGACTAAAATTATGTCTAAAAAAATATTACAATACAAGCGCTGGCTTTCGTTAAAGCATTCTTGACCTAACAACTGAAATATAATTTCTTTTCCGTTTTCTAACAATTCCTTCCAACAGTGCGCTGTTGTGGAAATTCATATTTTTTGTAAAACTCACGAAACATTCTGTTTGTTATTTTTGACTTGAAATGTATTGCGTTTTACTTTGAACTGATTTAGATTCTACACTGAAAATGGGTCAAGTTTTTAATATACTAAGTCAAATAAAGTCAACAAGTTCTACTAAGTTTTAAATAATTTTTATATTGTCTTTCTCCGTACTTTAGTATGGATTATGTAGTATTGAGGCCGGTCGTGGCGCAATGGGTCACCGTCTGACTGTAAACGCGATCGGTTGGGGGTTCGATCCCCACTACTATTTAAATTATTTTCACTACCTCGCTATGGTAAAGTACATAGTGCGGCGTTGAGTTCCACCACTCAACTCGCCATGTCTCGAATAATTTACGAGAAATGTTAAACTTTATGTGGATGAGTGTGAATGATTTTGAATAATTGATATAAGTTTTGCACACACTATAACGTATATCAAACACATGCACGCCTGTAAAGTGCTGTAAACGTTACCAAGGCAACACGAATTTTACGCGTCACAAAAAGCCTTTAATGAAAGACTAAAGTTGTACAATAAGTGAGTTTGGAAGTTCTTTTCAATTATTAAAAAATAAAATATAATCTGCCAGTGTCACGTATATTAGGGTAAACACGCAGAAGCAATAGGTAAATTTGGAACAGTAATATGAATTTATGGAATATTAGCAGGTGATAGACAGACCTAAAACAAATGGAAAACTAGATATATTATTATTATAGTTATTTATGCCAATAATGTTAATTTTATTTTAAGTTTATTTAATTTCATGTTTTATTTTAAGTTATATTAAATTACGATACGAATAGCAGGAAACACTTTGTATGTAATCATATATTATCTAAATTCTTCGCGAACTAAAACATATAGACGTTTGTTACGCGTTTTCGTTCTAAATATTTTGTACTTCGCAATTTTTGCACATTTTAAATGAAACCCCAGCCTACCTGTTGACCACGCACTACTGTAAAGTGTTCGAAACGTCAGGTTTCCAAAAATGTATTTTCGGATACAAAAATCTATGCGATTAATACGTTTAAAATAGTTTAATTTAAAATTTTTATTTCAATAATTACACGTTCTTATACGTTAATACTTAAATAACTCACGTACGAGTTGAAACGTCTTTAATTATATTAATAAAATAATTTTAATTAGGCAGGTATTTATTTTACTTGCCGTGTTAGTTAGTTAGTTATGTTTGAAATATTGCAAGCTTAATATGACCCACTCTCTAGTTTCTAATGACTATAAATAAAATTATATATAATTAATTTCGTTATCATTTTAAAATGGCCGCCGCAACAAAATGGCTGATTAAAAATTTTTACACCGTTACCAACCAATATGAGTAGATGAAATCAAATGCTTGATTTATAAAATACAATACTCTATAAACAAGTGAGCTTATAAATATATATTTTTTTAAATTAATATTTCATTTTCTATTATAGTTACTACTTATGAATTTTGACAGAAAATATCGATTATATCTTTCTTATTCGCAAGTTAAGTACATTATAGAATACCGGATATTTCGAATACTACAGTAGTCTGTGGTCACGGGTTATTAATATACATGTTATAATGCTTACAAAACTACGGTAAGCGTGATTGGTATTGGGTTCAAATCTCTCGCGGGAATGATTATATATAAAATATTTTCACCTTTTTCACCAAGAGACGTTGAGTTTCGCCACTACCATGTAATACTGCAAATTTGGATGATCTTCAGAGTCCTAACAACTTTGATAAGGAAGATAAAGCGTGAAGCTGGTTGTTTCATTTATTTCAATACCAAATTTAATTTTTGTTTTTCTAATATAAATTAACATGAAATATTTTAAAACCGGTTATCTTTGTACCATAGTGTCATAGATGCGTATTTAAGTATTTTTTACCCTTATTGGTTTGACCTTTATCTATATAAAAAAAGTAAAACTTACAAACGCTATTTTTACCCTGTAAATCTTCCGTTCACAATCTGAGTACAGTACAATATTTATAAAGCATGGATCAGGTGTCCTTGCCAAGGTGACTTCGCTAAGGAAAATATTTAATAGCGTGTGTGTTTAGATTAGTAATTTGATTTAGTAATAAATATATGTTTATTTGAGGCCGGTCGTGGCGCAGTGGGACAGCGTCTGACTGTAAACGCGACCGGTTGTGGTTCCGATCCCCACTCGGGGGAGTGATTAAATTTAAATTATTTTCACTTCCTCGCTCTGGTAAGACAAAATGTGGTGTTGACTTCCACCACTTACGGAGTGTCTTGACACTAGGTACTTTCTGTCTACCCTGCTATGCGGGATAAAAATCGTGAAGGTATGTTTATTTATAGATTAATCATGCATAAACACACATACGAACTCACAATGAATACTTGTATATTATTTTGTTCATGCAATATTATTTTATTATAGTAAATTCCCTTCTGAAAGCTTACATTTTTATTTTTTTTGTTTTTGACTAGTTTGCATTTTCAAACGGGTATTTGAAATAAATTTAGTTAGTAACAACCTTTACTTGGAACAGCTACTTACTGTAACAGCGATTGGTGGTTTTGATTCCCACTAGCGGAAATGATTATATTTAAAATTTATTTTCATTTCTATGGAAAGATAGGGTGACATGGAGTTCGTTACTCAACATGCAATATCTTGACGTTCGAATAGTCGGTAAGCAAGCAACAGAGTGTTATGACATTAGTTTTTTTCTGATTACCCTACATGCGGGATAAAGCGTGAATCTAAGAAAAATAATTACCTTTTAAATTTTTATTTTATTACCTTTTGGCCATGGGACGAGGGATAAGGTTATTATGATATACATATTGTTCTTAGTCTAATCACTTGGCCTTTTACATACAGCAGGTTTGTCAGACAGAATCTATCTATCACTCAAAAACGATAAGTTGCGTGTTATATGGCAGAACCCAACCTCGCACACACAACATTATATATATATATATATATATATATATATATATATATATATATATATATATATATATATATATTAGACTATATTGATTAAATATTAAACAAAACATATAGTAGTTATATAGCTATGTTTCTCGCTAAATATGTTCAGATATTGCTTCTTATTCCAATGACATAACTATATATATTTCAAGAGATTTCAGAAAATTTTAGTTAATATTATTAAATTATTTTATAAAAATTTAGAACCAAAAGTACCTCTTTTTTATTTATGTTCACCAAAGATTTTGATGCTTCAATAAATTTATAATTTAATTTTAATCCCTACTATTATCTTTGAAATAATGAATTCAATCAGTATATCAAAATGATTTCTATATAGAAATAATATTACAAACTTTTATTTGAGTTGAATAGTCAGTATAGCGTAGGTTAGGCTAAGAAACTAAATTAGACCAAGATGTGTCCGATTTAGTTAAGATTATATACTTTAAGATATATACTTTATGATTCATACTTTAAGTTCAAATCATAGTACAATTGAATATAACAGTATTGTTGTTTAGTCAAATGACCTCCTCAATAAAATAGAAAACGGTTTACTCATTTTAGTAACATCAATTATAATTATTCACGACAACAGCATATTATATCACTTAATATATATATATATATATATATATACAAATTTAAAAAAGAAACGTTTTCATTATGCCTAATAAATAAAATATTATTTGTACTATTTACAAGTATACTTTATAAATATCGCGTAAACTATATATTTATACATATATGATGTGCGGTTGGATGGTAGCTATGTTGTACTAATTTATTTCTTACTTATTGTTCACAGAATCCCGCAAAGAAATATTTAAACAAGTTCACGGTCAAAAAACAGACATTTTAGATGTATCCACAGAAGAATCTGACACTCTGACAAGTAGAATTTTACATCAAACAACGGAAGAAACTAATATACTACGGTTAAAGAAAATTGAAGATGTGCAAACACGTGAAGTGCCTTGGAGAAAGCAATCACAAATTTCTTCAAATGAAACATCTAAGGAAGAAAATCTGCAAATTAAACACTGGCGAAAGCCACGCAAGGACTCGACAACAACAGTTCAGAAAGTAGCGTCAGAAGATAGTAGTCTCTTGTCAATCAATAATACAGAAACTGTCGATGAGATTAATACAAATGAAGAGCTTAAAACGTCTCACTGGCGAAAACCACGAGAAGATAAAAAAATTATTGTCGAAGACTCGACAATCATAGATAAAACCGACGAGATTGTAGCAAAATCTTTTAGACGAGAATCTGATACGACTATTTTGAAACAAAAGAAAGAAGATAAACTCCAAGAAAAGGTTACAAGAGAACATGTGCCTTGGACTCAAGAAGCAATAAAGTTACGTCCTACGAAAGTAGAAAAAACACATGTACCAAAAGAAAAATTAGAAGATGTTACTTTAAAACAAGTTCGAAAATCTTCGTTACAAAAATCAGATACCTTAGTTACTGAAGAATCTCGTGTGGCCTTAGAGGATACATCGATTCTGAAAGTGACTAATTCTGAAGAGAATATTTATACATGTACAAAGAAAAAACCGGAGGAAGACCTACTTCCTGATATTAACAAAGATTCCAAAATACAAGTAAAGGTATACGATAAGCTTGAAGAAGAGAAAGAAGAGTACACACAAAAGGATCATGTAAAGAAACAATCAAAAGAGCCTAAAATAATTGACAGCGTACCATGGACAAAAGAAGCTATTAAATTAAAACCTACTAAAGTAGAAAAGTCTCAAATACAAAGAGAGCAACTAGAAGAAGTACAATTAAAGAAAGTGCGAAAAGACTCATTTACAAAACCAGAAGCTATAGTAATAGAGGAATCTATTACGGCTATTGAAGATACTGTGATACTTAAAGTTACACAAGAAGATAAACTACAAGAAGAACATCTTAAATCGATAGAAAAGGTAGAGACTATAAAAGACAACGACAAACCCAAGGAAGTGAATTGGCGATCGGAAAAAAGAAAGCCGAAAGAAGAACAACCTGTTGCAGAAGTTATTCTTAAACCAGTTCCTACACGAAAGGAACCTGACGAAAATACGCCTGAGAGTGTTCAACTTCAACCGGTAAGGAAAGTGAAACCAAAGGAGGTAGAAGAATCTAAAGATACTAAGTGGCCCACTGGCAAAAGGAAACCAAAAGAAGAGCCATTGGCTGAAGAAGTTGTTCTTAAACCAGTGCCAAAGAGAGAACAAAAAGAAGAAGAGAAACCAGAAGATGTGCTTCTCAGGCCTATTGCCAAAGAAGTACCTAAAGTTGAAGAGGATAAACCTAAAGAAGTAAACTGGCGAACGGGAAAGACAAAACGAAATGAACCAGAAGAAGAAAAACCTGCAGAAATTTACCTGAAACCTATTAGAAAAGAGAAACCAAAAGAGGAAGATCAGACTCAGGACGTTAAGTGGCCGACTGGCAAAAGAAAGCCAAAAGAGGAACAACTAGTTGAAGAAGTGGTTCTAAAACCAGTCCCTAAACAAAAAGAACCAGAGAAAGACAAGCCTGAAGAAGTAAATCTCAAACCAGTAAGAAAAGAAAAGCCAAAGGAACAAGAGCAGCCTCAGGATGTTAAATGGCCTTCTGGCAAGAGGAAATCAAAAGAGGAACAACCAGTCGAAGAAGTGGTCCTAAAACCGGTTTCTAAGCAAAAAGAGCTAGAAGAAGAAAAGCCCGAAGAAGTGCAACTGAAACCCGTAAGAAAAGAAAAACCAAAAGTACACGAAGAACCTGAGAATACTGAGTGGCCCTATGGAAAAAGAAAACCAAAAGAAGAAGAACCAGTCGAACAAGTTATTCTAAAACCAATACCTAAACAAAAAGAAGTAGAGAAAGAAAAGCCTGAGGAAGTTTCCCTAAAACCCGTTATAAAAGAGAAATCAAAAGAGCAAGAACTGTCTCAAGAAAAATCGCCTTCTGGAAAGCGAAAGCCAAAAGAAGAACAACCTGTCGAAGAATTAATGCTTAAACCAGTGCCAAAGGCTGAAAAACCAGAAGAAGAAAAACAGGAAGATTTACATCTCAGACCGGTTGTAAAGGAAATAAGTAAGGATGAGCCAGAAAAGCCCAAAGAGGTTAGTTGGCGAACAGGAAAAAGGAAGCCAAAAGAAGAACAACCTATTGAAGAAGTTGTCCTTAAACCAATTCCTAAAAAGAAAGAACCAGAAGAAGAAAAGTCTGAAGAAGTATCCCTAAAACCTGTTACTAAACAGAAGCCTAAGGTAGAAGAACAGCCTCAAGATGTTAAGTGGCCAACTGGTAAAAGAAAACCTATAAAAGAACAACCAGTCGAAGAGGTTATACTCAAACCAGTTCCTAAACAAAAAGAACCAGAGGACGAGAAGCCTGAGGAACTGCAGCTTAAGCCTGTAAGAAAAGAGAAGTCAAAAGATCTAGAGGAGCCTAAAGATATTAAATGGCCCACCGGTAAGAGGAAACCGAAAGAAGAACAACCAGTTGAAGAAATTGTTCTAAAACCTGTTCCTAAGGAAAAGTTACCTGAAGAAGGAAAACCCGAGGAACTTAAACCGGTACCGAAAGAAAATGCAAGAGATGTAGAAAAGATAGAAAGAGAAAAAACTGAAGTTGAAGAAGAGCCTAAGGAAGTGACCTGGCGAACAGGAAAGAGAAAACCAAAGGATGAACAACTAGTCGAAGAAGCGCTTTTGAAACCAGTTCCGAAACCAAAAGAATCAGAGAAAGAAAAACCCGAAGATGTACATCTCAAACCTGTAAGAAAGGAGAAACTAAACGAGCAAGAGGAGCCTCAGGATGTTAAATGGCCTACTGGCAAGAGGAAACCAAAAGAAGAACAACAAGTAGAAGAAGTACTTTTGAAACCAGTTCCGAAACCAAAAGAATCAGAAAAAGAGAAACCCGAAGAAGTCCATCTCAAACCTGTAAGAAAGGAGAAACTAAATGAGCAAGAGGAGCCTCAGGATGTTAAATGGCCTACTGGCAAGAGGAAACCAATAGAAGAACAACCAGTGGAAGAAGTTGTTCTAAAACCTGTTCCTAAGCAAAAAGAGAAAGAAGAAGAAAAACCTGAAGAAGTGCAACTGAAACCCGTAAGAAAAGAAAAACCGAAATTACAAGAAGAACCTGAGGAGGTTAAGTGGCCCTCTGGAAAAAGAAAACCAAAAGAAGAACAGCCACTCGAATCAGTTGTTCTTAAGCCAATACCTAAACAAAAAGAAATAGAAAAAGAAAAGGCTGAGGAAGTATCCTTAAAACCTGTTACCAAAGAGAAACCAAAGGAACAAGAGGAGTTCCCGGAGGCAAAGTGGCCCTCTGGCAAAAGAAAGCCAAAAGAAGAACAACCAGTAGAAGAAGTAATCCTTAAACCAGTTCCTAAACAAAAAATACTTGAGGAAGAAAAACCTGATGATATGAAACGAACACCTGTAAAGAAAGAAAAAGAAAGAGACGTTGAAGATACAGAAATAGAAAAACCTAATTTTGAAGAAGAAAAGCCCAAAGAAGTGAGTTGGCGAACAGGAAAGAGAAAGCAAAAAGAGGAGCAACCGGTCGAAGAAGTGGTTTTGAAACCAGTTCCTAAGCAAAAGGAAATAAAGGAAGAAAAGCCAGAAGAAGTACAGCTTAAACCTGTAAGGAAAGTGAAACCAAAGGAGCCGGAGACTTCTCAGGATGTTAAGTGGCCCACTGGTAAAAGGAAACCAATCGAAGAACAACCAGTAGAAGAAGTGGTGTTGAAACCAATCCCTAAAAGAAAAGAACCAGAAGACGAACAGCCTGAAGAAGTACAGCTTAAACCTGTAAGAAAAGACAAATTAAAGGAGCAAGAAGAGCCTCGAGATGTTAAATGGCCTACTGGTAGAAGGAAACCAAAAGAAGAAGAACCAGTTGAGGAAGTAGTGCTTAAGCCAGTTCCGATAAAAGAAAAACCAGAGAAGAAGGAAGAAGTAACTTTACCTCAAGAGGATATGGAAAGCGAGAAACGTAAAGACAAAGAAGATAAACTTAAAGAAGTGAGCTGGCGAACAGGCAAGAGTAAGCCAAAAGAAGAACAACCTATTGAGCAAGTTGTTCTGAAACCAACAATTAAACAAAAAGAGGTAGAAGAAGAAAAACCTGAAGAAGTGCACCTAAAACCTGTTAAAAAAGTCAAACCACAGGAGCAAGAACAGTCTCAAGATGTGAAATGGCAAAGTGGAAAGAGAAAGCCTATTGAGGAACAGCCAGTTGAAGAAGTGGTGTTAAAACCAATTCCTAAGCAAAAAGAGCCAAAAGATGAGAAACCTGAAGAACTGCATCTTAAGCCTGTTAAAAAAGAAAAACAAAAGGAGCAAGATGAGCCCAAAGATGTTAAATGGCCAACTGGTAAAAGGAAACCTAAAGAGGAACAACCAGCCGATGACGTTGTTTTAAAACCAGTTACAAAACAAAAGGAACAAGAGGAAGAAAAGCCAGAAGAAGTACAGCTTAAACCTGTAAGAAAAGAGAAACCGAAGGAGACAGAGACTTCTGAAGATGTTAAGTGGCCCACTGGCAAAAGGAAACCAATTGAACAACAACCAGTAGAAGAAGTGATTTTGAAACCAGTTCCTAAAAGCAAAGAACCAGAAGACGAAAAGCCAGAAGACGTTCACTTGAAACCTGTGAGAAAAGAAAAACAAAAGGAGCAAAAGGAGCCCCAAGACGTTAAATGGCCTACTGGTAAGAGGAAACCAAAAGAAGAACAACCAGCTGAAGAAGTTATTCTGAAGCCAATTCCTAAGCAAAAAGAAAGTGAAAAAGAAAAACCTGAAGAAGTACAACTCAAACCCGTAGTAAAGGAAACACCTAAAGAGGAAGATGAACCCAAAAAGGTAAATTGGCGCAAGGAGAAGAAAAAATCAAAGGAAGAAGAACAAACTGTTGAAGAAGTTGTTGTTAAAACCATAGAAAAGATAAAACCTCAAGATGTGTCATCCGAGACCGAAGCAGTGATTGAACAGGAAATGGAAGTAGAGAGCAGCGTTGTGTCTGAAATAAAGACACAAAGAAAAGAAAAATCTAAGAAAAAAATACAAAAGACAAAAACGTCAGGTAAGATTAGGATACCTACATACTTTTCAAAATCCAACCAAACTGTACTTATTTTTAAGTATTATTTAGAAGAAATTATTTAAATGTTTACTATAAAATACAGATGCATGGCGAAATTTTATATAAAAAGTAGAGGAAAATCATTACACAGTCATTTGAAACAAGCATTATTTAAAGACGACATTAGAATACTTAATGTTGTATTATACTTTATGTTGTAAAAAATATATTTTTATATATGTAAATATACATATAAATCTTTGTAATTTATGTTCAGTGCTCACCAAGTTATGTATATGTATTTCATTAACTATGTCCATAACTAGACAACTTTTGCCTATTTCCAATTACTATATTAATAATATAATATATACGAGTATGTACCTATACTAATCAATATTATATTAATGTAGATAAAAATCACCAAATTCAATGTGTATATAATACAATACTAACATAAAAGCATATACATTAACAAATACATATTTTACAGAAGTTGGGCCTATAATAATTCAACCAATTAAAGCCATGACTGTTTATGAAAATGATGATTTCGAACTTGAAGTTATTTTTTATCCTGAAGAAATCGACAAAATAACTTGGTTCTGTAACAATCAACCTCTCGAAGGAGTTGATGGTTATCATATAATTATAGAAAATGGAAAATCAATTTTAAAAGTTCCCAAAGTAGAGAAAAAGAAAGCAGGCAAATATGAAGTAGTAATAGAAAAAAATAATATTGTGTCCAAATCAGCAAGTACCGTAAAATTAACAAAAGCGACTGATGACGATATTATTAAACCTCCTGTTTTCGTTAAGTCATTAGAACCGAGACAGGTTAACTATGGAGATATTGTTCTTTTGGAAACAGAAGTTCTATCGAGTCCTTGCGCTTCGTTCCAATGGTTTATTGGTAATAAAGATGTTATTAGTCATACAAAACAAAATAAAATACATAACATATACATTACAAATAAAGATAATATTTCATGTTTATGCATTGAAAATATCAATGAGGAGCAATTGGGAGTGATTACTTGTAGAGCTGAAAATTTTGGTGGCTCTGTTTCTTGTTCCGCTTCCCTTGTTTTAAAGAACGATGTCGAAGAAGTAACGGGACTGGTACCAGAGTTTGTTATACCTCTAAAATCTGCCACAGTTATGGACGGTGATCAGATTTTGCTAAATTGTACAGTAGTAGGAGAACCATGGCCTAAAATCGATTGGTATCATGATGGAAAACTTATTGAATGGGCGCGAGATATATCAGTCGGTCGCCAAGAATCAGGACTATGTGAAATACGCATAAAGGAAGCATTTCCAGAAATGTCAGGCACATACAGTTGTGTAGCCACAAATGATTATGGGTCTAGCAGCAGCCAATGTATTGTGACTGTTGAAGGTAGAGGCAGTTATAATGGTCTGAATGCATGCGTTATTCTAATGAACATAATAAAACTGCACGGTGAATGTGAGAGTTGCACCAACACACATGTACATTCCTCACATATATATCTGCCATGCATCTGTAGATGTTGATATTGTATCAGGCTAATAACTTAGAATAGCAAATTGTTTGGGCACCACTTTTTTTTTAAATAAAATTACTTCATAGAAGCTTCTGATTTCAACATTATTGATTATTTTGAAGAAAAAGCTTAACTCGCACATCAAACACTTACAATATTTTAATTAGTGATCATGTTTAAAATGAAATATAAATTGCTCTGGCAGTCTTCTTATATTTTTGTTAAATATAGATTATAAATATTAAACTATCTAAGATTATTTTTATATTGCTATATTAATTTTTTATATTTCTTTCTAGCCTACGAATATGTTCCAAGTGTGTCTGAAGAAGATGTGTTAAGTGACGAGGTAAATGTAAACGATATCAATATTTTACAACATGCGTTTTAATTTAAATTGTAGTAACTCATACTAAATATTCTAAAATATTGCAGAAAACAAGCGATATAGAGGAATTTGCCCCGAAGATTGTCAAAGCTCTACCAACAGTGGTTTCAACAACCGAAGGAGAGTTAACAAGGTTTGTTTTTGTCATAAGGGCATTTAAACGCAAACTTGGCAATACATATTTAATAAAACCGTTGTAAATTACAGGTTAGAAGCAAGAGCAATTGGAATGCCCAAACCAGAAATTAGATGGCTAAAACAAGGTATGGAAATACTGCAATCTCAAGAATATCAAATAGAAGAATTAGAAGATGGAACTTCTGTCCTCATAATACCTGAGGTGTATCAAGACGACACTGGGGAAATTAAATTCGAAGCATTCAATCCATTGGGTGTCACATCTACTATAGCAGCCTTGTCGGTTGAGAGTAAGCATTTGACATAAAAAACAAATAAAAGTATTACTTTTAGTATAAAAAAAATTAGAAATATTATAGATTTTAATAATTTTAATTGAAACTATTTAACCGGATTAATCGCGTATATTTTGGTATTCGAAAATACATTTTTGGACACCTGACGTTTCGAACACTTTACAGTAGTCCGTGGTCACAGGTAGACAAGGACTACTGTAAAGTGTTCGAAACGTCAGGTGTCCAGAAATGTATTTTCGAATACCAAAATATACGCGATTAATCCGGTTAAATAGTTTCAATTAAAATGTATAGAAATCGCGAAAATCAAAGATTTTAATAATTATCATGTTTTCATAACGATTCATATGAGAGCAATAGACTGATTAATTAATTTATTTTGTTTTTGTTTCAATATTCTTTTCAGTGAATGTCGTCGGCAACTGTAATACAACTAAGTTGAAATACTGCGCACTGCTTACCTTTTAATTCCCTATCCTTTTGTCCGTCCCTTTTCAACAATAGCCAAACTGACATAAAAAACTTTTAAAACATATTATTCCTATTAGTTATTTGATGCAAAAAGTATGGTTCTTTTATTAAGTATTTATATCATGTACGATGTTATTTAGAGAACATGGAAATCTGTTTATGCAGAATTTAACCATGTCACAGATAGAATTAAAAAAAAATTGTAAATAGAAAATATATGTGCAATGCCTTCTAAAATTAATTAACATTTTACAGGTATAATGGGTACTAAGGAATATAAAAAACCCGAATGGGTGACCCATATGGAAGAATTACAAGCTGCTTTGAAAGGTAATTGTAAATTTGATTTTTTATATATAAATTAGTGAATATCTGCAACACAATTGCGTAGAATTGACTATTGCTATAACTTTCTTATTAATGTACAGTTTAAAATAAATACGAAATGTTAAAGAAAGGCTATCAATTTACAATAGTGAAAACTGCACTTAAATCAGTTTAACTGTTTCAGTAATTAGTGTGCACAAACGCTTAGACGAATATATTAAAAAAGTATTGTTTTGGGTTCTATTGCAAAAAAAATGGCCCCCAATAACGGGTTTTCTTATAGTTCTTTCATATACAGACACCGATTAGTTACATTTTTTTATATTAATTTACAATTATATTACTGAAGTTATCACACTGTTTCTAACAATTTATCCAAATTTCGACGCTAAAGCTAAGTTTCCTTCAGATGTATAATATAGTAATATTTGTAATAAATTATAATAATTTTAGCGAGTCAATCAGTACCTACTTTCGTGCAACACATAATTGGAGAAAGAGTTCAAGAAGAAGATAGTGTGACCTTCGAAGCAGTTTACAAAGGAAATCCTGCCCCAGGTAGAAATTATAAAAAACAAGCGAATTAAATAAAATAATCTATCATTAAAATTCTAATTCCTACATTTTTTCTTTCAGAAATTACATGGTACAAAGACGATAAAGTAATAAAAAGCGATGACAATGTTGTAATAGAAACCAAAGAAAACAAAACCATTTGCAAAATACGTAAAACCAAGAAAAAACATGAAGGCACATACAAATGTAAGGCTGCCAGTGACATCGGTGTAGCAGTCACCAAAGCAACGTTACAAGTGTTTGAGGCTGATCAAAAATTCGAAAAGATTCCTTCAAAGAGAACAAAAGAACTGAAAACAGAAGAATTCAAAGAGGAAACAGTACGGCAAGTTTTGGACGACGTTGAAACCTCAGTTACGGAGACTGAAATTAAGCCCATCGAAACAGTAAAGGTGTTGAAGAAGAAACATACTGTAAAAGAGAAAGCCACGGTGAAAGTCAGTGAAGCTGATTACGTGGAAACAACAGATGTTGCCGTATTGAAAAAAGTAGAGCAAAAAGAGCAGATAGAAGAAGTGCCGGAAAAAATAGAACCGGTCATCACACCAAACGAATATATAATTTCATCGCAGCAAGTAAAGGATGAAACTGTTGATACGTTTGAGGAGATATACAACAAACAGAAGGGCATATTAAAAACTGTGAAGGAGGATTCCAAAATGGTGGCGGAAATAAACGAATTGCTTGAAGTGATCAACGCCAAGGAATTTGGTCCTGGTGAATCTCCATTGCGTGAATTGGCTCGAATCGGTTATATGTTACGGACTGGTATTACAACAGAGCAAATTGAAAGCCTATATGATTCGCAACATTTCCCCGCATTGAGAGTTCCGCAGTCGCAATCGGCGTTAGTCAATTTAGTTGAAAGACAAGGACATGGGGCGCTTATAACTGAAGTACTTACGGAGGAAACCACTCAGAACGAAGACGTCATCGCAGCCAAAGTCGGGTTCCGCGCGTTCATGAAAATGGTTGAACTAAAACATACGTCAGTTGAGGAAGTCATCGCCCACTTCTACCCTGAAGACTTCAAGCCGCGGTCCTGGGAACGAAAAGAAGCACATGAGGTTGGTTTTTAAATAATTATTAAAGCGTTACAATTAGATAATTAAAAATAGCTTTTAAATATATTTGGTGTTTAAATTATATAATTTAAATCATTCATAATTCATTCAGGTTATAGTTGAATCGACGGCTGAAGAAATTGCTGAATCATCTACAACTCAAGTACTAAAAGGTAAAAATTGTGCAATATTTACATATATTGTTTTTATTTTTAAATCATGTTTCATAATTCGAATTCTATTACAGATAAAACAACTATAGTTACACAAGAAACCAAAGAAGGTGAGTATTTATTTGTTTTTATTTTTTTAAATAGCTGCTATAAATTTTAACTTTTGCATTTAGCGTAAGCTTATATCTATTTAATAATATACTCGTATGTTTCTGTAAACATATATTTTTAAATCCGACTACAATTATAAGGACGTTTACAATTTCGTGTCACACATGTATTTAAACCTAATATATAAACCATATTATTTCTGAGAATGACACGTTTTAATAAAGAAAAGCAAAAAACGTTCCTATTAAACCCTACGTTTCTCATATTTGCATTGGGTTTCTTGTGTAGTCGGATACCTTGCGCAAAGGCATAAATGCCAAAGTGTAACGATATTTTTAAGCTTTTAATATAAGTTTTAAAGTGTTATGTAAGTGATTAAGCTTAATGAAGTGGTATTTTATAACAATAGGAACGCAACTTGATGTAACCGTTTATTAATGCTTCAATAATATGTATAAAATAACATTGCGCGTTGTCTTATATAATTTCGCCGATAAAAGTACACGCTTATTAAGTATGTTAACAGTATTAATAAATATTTTCTATTGATTAGCGCGTAAGTATTTATTTTATGTATTTAATGTATGTATAGTAAGTAGTGTTTAATATAATAGTGCCACGTACTTATGTGACCTTATAGTTAAGGCTTTATATATAACACAAAGTTTTTGTAATGCCCATAATAGATCACGCTTTTTGTAATTTTATATATAATAATATATATCAGTAAGTATTAAATGTAAATGTATATCGTAATAAAGTGTATAAACAGTCACGTAGCAATTTTAACTGAACTTACCAAACACGTTATTAACATGGAGCAACTATATACATAAGTAACTCATTAACTTAACGCTTTACGCTATTTTACATATGAATTATTACATTGTTATATTACTTGTGGACACATTACTTACTGTACTGTGATTTCACAGATACAAAAGGAAAAGCAAAACGCAAAAAACACAAAAAACAAACGGTAGGTTCTGAAGAAATTGATGAAATAGAAGAAGATGTTACTATAAAATCGATTCAGAAACGACATTCAAAACAAAACGTTCAACAGTTATTAGATGAAGATGTAACGGAAGTTTTAGAAAACGAACATATTCAATTTACATCAACCCTTCCCACAGACGTGTATGATACAATAAATGAGACAATTTCTTTAAGTGAAGTAACTCATATAGTACCTGAGCAACAAAGACAAAATGTTGCCTCTGTGAGATTCGATGCTTCATATCCAATAATAAGTAGTATTCAAGATACTCATGATAAAGAAGAGTTGCTACAAGCAAAAGAAATACCAAATACTAGAAAAGTTCAAGAAACTTTCTCTCAAATAGAACCACTGCAAATAACAGAAATTGAAATAAGTAGTTCTGTTGATGAATACCAGAATAGCCAAATTAAAAAAGATGTGAAAGCTCATGCTGGAGTGGTACCAGCAGAAACAATAATAACCGCTGACACATTTGTAAATATGTCAGTTGCAAACCTTGATAAAGATGATACGCATAAAGAAAATGCAAAATCATCAATAATTTTACAAGATGCTCTGAATGTCTCACATGAAATGACATCAGTTAAAGAAGGGTCCCTAAATGATTTACAAATTCCTAAATCTTTTGCTGCTGTATCTGTTTCGCCATTACTAGGACTAAATATTATGGAAGTCACCGATGAAATTCGAGAACACGAACTCATTAATCAAAATATTGATAAAGCTGCTACTTCAAAAGTTAACTTTAATTTATTAGAATCAGTACAAGTTGGCGAGGTATTTGTAGAAGATAAATCTGGAAAATACTATCCAGAACTAATAGTCCCTACGGAAACAGCTAAAAAGGATATATTAGTGTCCAATCAAATTGTGACAGAAATTCACAATGTACAAGAGAAGGAAGGTTCACTTGGTGCATTTAAAGTACCTCATTCACAAGAAGCTAATGTAGATATAACATCTAAAGACAGTATTGTTATTTGTACTAAAAACGTTCATGAAAAAGAAGGTTCTTTGATTGTTCCTGCCGTGCCGATGGAATCAAAAATAGATAATGATTTAGTTCTTCATTCTAGTTTATTTAACTTTATGACAACATCTCACGTAAAGGAATCAGAACTTACTCCTGAAATACTTTCAGAGAAAAAAGCTGAAGTTGGTTTTCAAGAACATCAACATAAGTTTAATATAGAAACAAATGTTAATGATTCAGAAAACAGTTTTGTTGATAAAGATACTTTACTTGGCAGCACGGCAAAAATAACTATTTCAGCATTAGATAAAAACGTTGTTGAAGAAATTCAAGTACATGAAAGTGAAAAAGAATTATCACAAAAAGATGATAGACTAACAGCAACTGCACATATCGATATAAAAGCTGTAGAATCGCTTATTACTTCAGAAACTATACAAATGTCCTCCAGTGCCGACTTGAAAATTTCCGAAAAGGCAGATAATAAAGTGGCCTCGGAAGCTATTATTGGAGAAAATGCAAAAATTGTTTCATTACCATTTGTTCATGATCAAGAAATCTCACAAACTTACGAATTTAAAACACCGGAAAATGTGTCTATGACATTAGTTCCCAACGTGCCGATTTCTATTACAGAAACAGAAACTGCAGATTCTGAAAAGAAATTAGATATAGAAAATGTTCCAGAGTTAATGAAAACTCAACCTACACCCACTCATCATTTGATTACACCTATTGCTCAAGAAATAACTACCGCAGACCAAATTGATATATTACGTCCAATAGAGTCAAACATTAATACTGCTCGTGAGGAGACCGATCTACATAAAGAAATTACTATAATGGAGACAACTGTACATGAACAATTGCAAAAATTACATGAGGAACCTTTGAAACAAAGTAATCTTAAAACTTCTTTTACACTAAATGAAAGTTTAAATATTACTGAAACAATTACTAATGCCACAGAAGACAGTCTCGTTACTGAACATATACCATCTAATAAGTTTGCTAAAGTTGAAGTAGACATTGACCACAAACTTCCACTAATATCCGAGGTCAATTTACGAGATTCTGAAAATATCTTAGATATATCAAAACTAAAAAGCCACGAGGCTGAAGTTGTAACAAATTCTCATCTACCTATACAAATATCTGAAAATAAAACTTTAGATACACAAATAATTTTAGATGTTCCTAAAACTCCTGATCTTAAAAATATTTTACCACAATTAATATCTTTTGAAGAAACAATAAATGTCTCTGAGATATTGCCACATGAAAAAGAAGATGGTTATAAAAAATTAGAAACACATTTGGAAACTTGTAAAATTTCTACTGATATCACTTGTAAGCCTGTTGCAATGTCTACAGAACATGTTATAGATTCAAGCGTAGGATTTACTACTAATGCAGAAGGCCCTACAACCAGAAAAGCTAATATAGAAAACATTGCTCATAAGGAAATAACAATAACTACGACGGATTATAATGAAAAAGAAAGCCTTCTAGTTCCAGTAAAACCAAAGTTAGCTGAAGCTTTACTTAATGTTAATCCTAATCAAGCAGTTATTATAGAAGATGTTGAATCTGAATTAATGCCTTCATCATTAACAGTTCATCCGAATGTGGTGGAAATAACTGCTACCCCACATGCAATAACGGTAGATGCTATATTGCAGCAAGAAATTATAGTAAATTCATCTGAAAAAGCTCTAGAAACAAAAGAAACTGTAGAAAAAAAAGGAACATCTATTATCGTTGGTAGTCTAACAGCGCCTGAATATGATGAAAAAATTATTGCTGAAAAGGAGGATCAGCTAGTTATGGTTAATACACCAGAACAACAACAGGTAGTTGTAAAAATTCCTGAGTTTGTAAGTCTCGAAACAACAGAGATATTAACACAATGTGATCAACTTGATAGATCGGATAAATTCGATATACCTGATAAAAAAGCTTTATCTAAAATTGATGACATATATGGTAAAGTTGTTAATGTACAAGAAGTACTGCTTATTCAGTCTACTGCAGAATTTAATGAAACTATTAGAACAGAAAAACCAGAAGTAAAATCTTTAGAACTTAACAATTTACTACAAACAGAAATAATAGTGGCTGAAAGTGAAGGTACCGTTACTGAACCAAAAACATTACAATTTAATGCTGCTTCAAATCTCGTAGAAGCTCAAGCTATTATAGGAAGCACAACACACGCAGTTGAACAAGAAAATGAATTTGTTGATAAACTACCAATACCGAAGCACGATGCTTCAATTGAATTTGTACCACTTAGTCAAATAATACAAACAGAGGTAATTACATCTGATAAGACAGATCATTTTGATGAAATACCTAGAACACCTGATATGAAAACTCTGAAGGAAAACGTTGAAGAGCAAAAATCTCTTGACATTTTACAAATAGTTTCCTCAGAATCTGAGGCGAATATGCCGGATGCCCCTAAATTGGAGTCATTTTTCTTACAACCTAGGCATGATATGGACTTATTATCCTCGATACGTACGACAGAAATAGTACCACACGAACAGGAAGATGATTTAACCTCTACCTATAACACAAAACAACAAAGAGTTGATTATAATATAATAACTTCTCATCATATAGATATTTCAGAAGAAATAACTGCGGAAAAAGAGAATTCTCTTAAGTCTAATGATCTTCCATCAAAATGTTCAACTGACATTACCCTAGATACGCATCATCACGTAAATGTTGAAGTTTATCAGGTGTCAGAGTCTGAGGATACACTCAGCAAATTAGATTATGTGAGTAAAGAAATAAAAGAATTTAGTTTAGATAGTGAAAAACCCTTATTTGTAAGTGAAGTAACTTCTGAAGAACAATCACAACTACTGTTGCCCGGTAAGCAGATTCAAGAAGAAACACCATCATTTACTTTTGAAGTGGGTGGCCATATGGATACAATAGAAGTTATACCATTAGAATGTGGTGATATATTCGACAAATCTAAGTTGGATAAAATAGAACAAGTCTTTCCAAATGTTGAATTATCTAAGCATTTTACGGTTTCCCAAGTTGACTTAAATGATAAAGAACAACCTTTAGACATAAAATTGAATGATCAGCCCAAAGTTATAGAGACATCGTTTGAAGCAAAACAAACTATAGAAGTACAAGAAATAGTTCCTACAGAGAAAGAAGCTTTGTTGCTTCAAAATAGTAAACAAAGAGAAGAAAAATCAATTTTATCTATAGATACTCAGCAACATGTCACTGTTACTGATATATATCCTAAAGAGAAAGAAGCAAACTTAAATCCAGAAACTTCACACCTAAGTAAAGAGCAAAATGTTGTAATCAACACTACTCATCACATTACAACATTTGAAACTACAGCTATTGAAGATAACCTGACACCTCTTGAATATAAAGATTCTAAATGTGAGACTGCTTCTAAAACACATGTTTTAACAGAAATAGTGAAAAAAGAAGCGCAGCAAGTAATTGAAAGTGTTGAAATACTGCAGCCCATAAATGAACCGCAAAAACTAAAAGCCAAAGAAGACATACCTAGTTTGTCAGCAATTGAAAGTACAGAAATTTTGATTCAAGAAACTCCAGACTCTTTCAATGAGCTCTTACTTAAAGAAGAAAAAGGTTTTGTAACACAAACCATGGAAAACGACATTGTCCTTACATCATTCCCACAAATATTAGAAAGTACAAGACTAATATCGGACAAATACTCTGCTACAGAAAATTCTGCTGAATGTACAATAGAACTTCAACAAAACTATTTCACAGAAGAAAACGTAATACATGAAGCTCCTGAAAAATTATCTTATTTATTAGAATCACCTAAGAATGCGGAAAAACTTGTAATGGAATTAAAAAGCATTGAACAGACAGAAGTTGTAACTGAAGAGAAATCACATGACTTAACTAAACCGACTGTAGTAGCTAATCAAAAAGCTGAACAAATTCCAATTACTTCTGTAGCAGTAAAGACTTCTGAACAAAAGACGTTAGAAAATATCAAAGATTTTATTAATAGTCCACAACCTGAGCTCAGCAAGGCTTCTTTTGACATGGATGCATATCCTAGTTTTTCTGTCACTGAAAATCTTAGTGAAGAGCATCTAATGCACTTGCCAAAAGAACAATTTATACAACAAAATATTAGTCAAGAGATTTTACCATTAAAACCATTAGAACAAATAGAAATAATTACCACTGAAAACACTGAAAATATAAAGAAAATTTTGATAAATGAAGAAAAATTCATCAATTCTGAACCAGTAGAACTAGAAGCAGTAAATCAAACTCAATTTGTTATTCATGAACGTGAAGTAGAAACAAACTTTGAGAAAAAATTACACCAAGAAAATGCATCGATATCTTTAACACACCTAGCACACTTACAATGTACAGAAAATATTTCTGAAATTCATTTAGACGAACTGAAAACGCACTCAGCTCAATCACAGGTGCTGGCTATTAAAACAGATGACATATCTCCATTAATCGTCACAGACAATATCACTCTACACAATGAAACAGATTTAAATATTATTGAACCAATTAAACAAAAACCAAAATCTATTATAAACATATCTAATGAATTACAAATAACTGACCAAGTTCTAGAAGAACATGTGATACCTTACAATGAAGAAATACCACAATTACGCGATGGTAAAATTATTGCTACAGAAGAGACAAAAGTGGCAACAGTGCAAGAAGAATTACATATTATAGGTGAGTGGAGTGCATATATATATATATATATATATATATATATATATATATATATATATATATATATATATATATATATATACATATCTTTTACACTTTTTAATTTTGTCAATTTGGAGATGGTTGAAGTTATATAATTTGTATTTAAACTAGATTAAAATGTTTCTTAAAGTTAGTAGTAACCAGTCTTCTAGTAGTATTGGTACAATTTACTTATTAAAAATACTGCGACAACGCCTCGACTTCTTTGTTTATTATTGTTTATATATATATACATACAGTTTTATCACTTAAAGTTGAATTTGTACGTATATAAGGTAAATATTGTTACGAATTTGTGTCACAAGCCTAATGGATAATACCAATTATTTTATCATATAAAAAGTTAATATACAAGTAAGTTTAGACCCTTAATGAGTGAGTTCAAATAAAGAATGATAAAATTTCAATTTGATTTTGTTATTTTTTTCTAAGATGTAGACAAAAAGAAATAATAGACGCAATACTCTTACTTGTACACTAATATGTTTCTAATAACATTGAATTGAACCAATATTTATATTAAATTTACACCACATATAGTATAATTTGTATTATATATGAAATTTATAATTTTCCACAGTTATTGCACTGGTTACATCGTATTAGAAAAAATATTTTTTTGACTTGTTAACTTTAGCGGCCTCAAGCTTGTTTAGCTCTTAACTTATTCAAGTTATTTTTATTCGTGAGAAATTCCTTTACACGTATCTGCCGCATAAGTCCAGCGAAGGCATAAGTCCATAAGGAGTCCAGCGAATTATGTGGGACTCCTAAGCGTAACTTGCTCGAGTCTGGTACATTTGATTTTAATAAGATAAAATCTCTTAAACATTCAAATAAAAATACATCCATATTGTACATTTCTAACTTTATTTCAGATAACTCAAAGCAGGAATATATTTCACCAAGCTCGTCAGATATTGAAGAACTAGAAGAAATAGTAACTAAATTTGTTCAACCGCCAGGTAATAAGGAACCTATTCAAATCAAAACAAAAAGGACCATTCTACGTAAAAAAAAGAAACGGCAGCTGAAAAATATAGACGATGGAGACGTAGTTATAGAAGAGAGAATAGACGACGATGCACAACAAATTACAAGTCAAGACAAACAACACGACGTTAAAATAGAAGAATATGACGGTGATGATTATGGTCATATAATAGATAATGAGAGAACTACTATAGAATTACCAGATGAGTATTTAGATATACCAAAATTGCCCACACAAGTTTTCATTGAGGAAATGATGGATGAAGAAACACAAAAACCAAAGGATATAGATAAACCTGAAAATGACAAAATAATCACGAATGTTCCCGAGTCGGTAGAATTGACAAAAGATTCTTCTACAGACACAGGTGACATAAAATATGTTAAAACAAAAAAACGCATCATCCGTAAAAAGAAAGGTCCTGAAGAAGATATAACGGAAATAATTACTGAAGAAAAAGGCGGCAAACAACCAATTACAAAAGTTTCTGTGCTTGTTGAAAAGCCGCAAAAAGAAGAAGTGAAGGATGAAGAAATCGTCGAGCTTCCTGAAGAAATCATCATGGAAGAGGTTGAGTCACCAGATGGTAAGCCAAAACTTAAAAAAATCTCTACACGTACAGTAAAAAAGAAAGTAGGTCGTAAAATCGAAACAACACAAATAACTACTGAACAAGAAGACGACAAAACTCCTATCATGTCAGTACATACTACACAAGAAATAACTAATGACACCCTTACACCACTGGAAGAATTACACAAACCCGCCAAGACCCAAGTCGTAGAGGAAACTCCTGTGGAGGTAAAAGTGACCGAGATACGCACAGAGACTGGTGAAACCAAGAAAGTGAAAACAACAAAACGAGTTGTTCGAAAAAAGCAAGGTCCCAAGCAAGAAGTAACCGAGATCACTACTGTAGAAAAGGAAGGTGAAGAACTCGTAACCACAGTCTCTGTCTTCGATGAAGATGCACCTATTGAGGAAAACAAGCCTGTCGAAGTCGTAGAACTTCCTGAGGAGATCGTGTTGGAAGAGGTGGAATCACCAGACGGTAAGCCAAAGCACAAGAAAATCACTAAGCGTGTCATTAAAAAGAAAGTAGGTCCTAAAGTTGAGACTACAGAAATTACCACTGAACAAGAATATGACAAAGCTCCTGTCGTCTCGGTACACACAACACAAGAACTCACTGATACACTTACACCACTTGAAGAATTATACACTCCAGATAGGGCTCAAGTCATAGAGGAAACTCCTGAGGAGGTAAAAGTGACCGAGGTACGCACAGACACTGGTGAAACCAAGAAAGTGAAAACAACAAGACGCGTTGTTCGAAAGAAGCAAGGTCCCAAGCAAGAAGTTACCGAGATCACGACTATAGAAAAGGAAGGTGAAGAACCCGTAACTACAGTCTCTGTCGTCGATGAAGATGCACCTATTGAGGAAAACAAGCCTGTCGAAGTCGTAGAACTTCCTGAGGAGACCGTCTTGGAAGAGGTGGAATCACCAGACGGTAAGCCAAAGCACAAGAAAATCACTAAGCGTGTTATTAAAAGGAAGGTAGGTCCTAAAGTTGAGACTACAGAAATTACCACTGAACAAGAAGACGACAAAACTCCTGTCGTCTCAGTACACATAACACAAGAATTCACTGATACACTTACACCACTTGAAGAATTATACACTCCCGATAGGGCTCAAGTCGTAGAGGAAACTCCTGAGGAGGTAAAAGTGACCGAGGTACGCACAGACACTGGTGAAACCAAGAAATTGAAAACAACAAGACGCGTTGTTCGAAAGAAGCAAGGTCCCAAGCAAGAAGTTACCGAGATCACGACTATAGAAAAGGAAGGTGAAGAACCCGTAACTACAGTCTCTGTCGTCGATGAAGATGCACCTATTGAGGAAAACAAGCCTGTCGAAGTCGTAGAACTTCCTGAGGAGACCGTCTTGGAAGAGGTGAAATCACCAGACGGTAAGCCAAAGCACAAGAAAATCACTAAGCGTGTAATTAAAAGAAGGTAGGTCCTAAAGTTGAGACTACAGAAATTACCACTGAACAAGAAGACGACAAAACTCCTGTCGTCTCAGTACACACAACACAAGAATTCGCTGATACACTTACACCACTTGAAGAATTATACACTCCCGATAGGGCTCAAGTCGTAGAGGAAACTCCTGAGGAGGTAAAAGTGACCGAGGTACGCACAGACACTGGTGAAACCAAGAAAGTGAAAACAACAAGACGCGTTGTTCGAAAGAAGCAAGGTCCTAAGCAAGAAGTAACCGAGATCACTACTGTAGAAAAGGAAGGTGAAGAACCCGTAACCACAGTCTCTGTCGTCGATGAAGATGCACTTATTGAGGAAAACAAGCCTGTCGAAGTCGTAGAACTTCCTGAGGAAATCGTCTTGGAAAAGGTGAAATCACCAGACGGTAAGCCAAAGCACAAGAAAATCACTAAGCGTGTTATTAAAAGGAAGGTAGGTCCTAAAGTTGAGACTACAGAAATTACCACTGAACAAGAAGACGACAAAGCTCCTGTCGTCTCAATACACACAACACAAGAATTCACTGATACACTTACACCACTTGACGAATTGTACACTCCCGATAAGGCTCAAGTCGTAGAGGAAACTCCTGAGGAGGTAAAAGTGACCGAGGTACGCACAGACACTGGTGAAACCAAGAAAGTGAAAACAACAAGACGCGTTGTTCGAAAGAAGCAAGGTCCCAAGCAAGAAGTAACCGAGATCACTACTGTAGAAAAGGAAGGTGAAGAACCCGTAACCACAGTCTCTGTCGTCGATGAAGATGCACCTATTGAGGAAAACAAGCCTGTCGAAGTCGTAGAACTTCCTGAGGAGATCGTCTTGGAAGAGGTGGAATCACCAGACGGTAAGCCAAAACACAAGAAAATCACTAAGCGTGTTATTAAAAAGAAGGTAGGTCCTAAAGTTGAGACTACAGAAATAACCACTGAACAAGAAGACGACAAAGCTCCTGTCGTCTCGGTACACACAACACAAGAACTCGCTGATACACTTACACCACTTGAAGAATTAAACACTCCCGATAGGGCTCAAGTCGTAGAGGAAACTCCTGAGGAGGTAAAAGTGACCGAGGTACGCACAGACACTGGTGAAACCAAGAAAGTGAAAACAACAAGACGCGTTGTTCGAAAGAAGCAAGGTCCCAAGCAAGAAGTAACCGAGATCACTACTGTAGAAAAGGAAGGTGAAGAACCCGTAACCACAGTCTCTGTCGTCGATGAAGATGCAGTTATTGAGGAAAACAAGCCTGTCGAAGTCGTAGAACTTCCTGAGGAGATCGTCTTGGAAGAGGTGGAATCACCAGACGGTAAGCCAAAACACAAGAAAATCACTAAGCGTGTTATTAAAAGGAAGGTAGGTCCTAAAGTTGAGACTACAGAAATTACCACTGAACAAGAAGACGACAAAGCTCCTGTCGTCTCGGTACACACAACACAAGAATTCACTGATACACTTACACCACTTGACGAATTGTACACTCCCGATAAGGCTCAAGTCGTAGAGGAAACTCCTGAGGAGGTAAAAGTGACCGAGGTACGCACAGACACTGGTGAAACCAAGAAAGTGAAAACAACAAGACGCGTTGTTCGAAAGAAGCAAGGTCCCAAGCAAGAAGTAACCGAGATCACTACTGTAGAAAAGGAAGGTGAAGAACCCGTAACCACAGTCTCTGTCGTCGATGAAGATGCACCTATTGAGGAAAACAAGCCTGTCGAAGTCGTAGAACTTCCTGAGGAGATCGTCTTGGAAGAGGTGGAATCACCAGACGGTAAGCCAAAACACAAGAAAATCACTAAGCGTGTTATTAAAAAGAAGGTAGGTCCTAAAGTCGAAACTACAGAAATTACCACTGAACAAGAAGACCATAAAACTCCTGTCGTTTCAGTACACACAACACAAGAATTCACTGATACACTTACACCACTTGAAGAATTATACACTCCAGATAGGGCTCAAGTCATAGAGGAAACTCCTGAGGAGGTAAAAGTGACCGAGGTACGCACAGACACTGGTGAAACCAAGAAAGTGAAAACAACAAGACGCGTTGTTCGAAAGAAGCAAGGTCCTAAGCAAGAAGTAACCGAGATCACTACTGTAGAAAAGGAAGGTGAAGAACCCGTAACCACAGTCTCTGTCGTCGATGAAGATGCAATTATTGAGGAAAACAAGCCTGTCGAAGTCGTAGAACTTCCTGAGGAGATCGTCTTGGAAGAGGTGGAATCACCAGACGGTAAGCCAAAGCACAAGAAAATCACTAAGCGTGTTATTAAAAAGAAGGTAGGTCCTAAAGTTGAGACTACACAAATTACCACTGAACAAGAAGACGAC
Organism: Dryadula phaetusa; assembly: GCA_032432895.1. Classification (NCBI taxonomy): domain Eukaryota; kingdom Metazoa; phylum Arthropoda; class Insecta; order Lepidoptera; family Nymphalidae; genus Dryadula; species Dryadula phaetusa. Next base: position 1,474,873 of record JAOYRS010000002.1, read on the forward strand.
AAAACTCCTGTCGTCTCAGGTACACACAACACAAGAATTCACTGATACACTTACACCACTTGAAGAATTATACACTCCCGATAGGGCTCAAGTCGTAGAGGAAACTCCTGAGGAGGTAAAAGTGACCGAGGTACGCACAGACACTGGTGAAACCAAGAAAGTGAAAACAACAAGACGCGTTGTTCGAAAGAAGCAAGGTCCCAAGCAAGAAGTAACCGAGATCACTACTGTAGAAAAGGAAGGTGAAGAACCCGTAACCACAGTCTCTGTCGTCGATGAAGATGCACCTATTGAGGAAAACAAGCCTGTCGAAGTCGTAGAACTTCCTGAGGAGATCGTCTTGGAAGAGGTGGAATCACCAGACGGTAAGCCAAAGCACAAGAAAATCACTAAGCGTGTTATTAAAAGGAAGGTAGGTCCTAAAGTTGAGACTACAGAAATTACCACTGAACAAGAAGACGACAAAGCTCCTGTCGTCTCGGTACACACAACACAAGAATTCACTGATACACTTACACCACTTGAAGAATTATACACTCCCGATAGGGCTCAAGTCGTAGAGGAAACTCCTGAGGAGGTAAAAGTGACCGAGGTACGCACAGACACTGGTGAAACCAAGAAAGTGAAAACAACAAGACGCGTTGTTCGAAAGAAGCAAGGTCCTAAGCAAGAAGTAACCGAGATCACTACTGTAGAAAAGGAAGGTGAAGAACCCGTAACCACAGTCTCTGTCGTCGATGAAGATGCACCTATTGAGGAAAACAAGCCTGTCGAAGTCGTAGAACTTCCTAAGGAGATCGTCTTGGAAGAGGTGGAATCACCAGACGGTAAGCCAAAGCATAAGAAAATCACAAAGCGTGTTATTATAAAGAAGGTAGGTCCTAAAGTTGAGACTACACAAATTACCACTGAACAAGAAGACGACAAAACTCCTGTCGTCTCGGTACACACAACACAAGAATTCACTGATACACTTACACCACTTGAAGAATTATACACTCCCGATAGGGCTCAAGTCGTAGAGGAAACTCCTGAGGAAGTAAAAGTGACCGAGGTACGCACAGACACTGGTGAAACCAAGAAAGTGAAAACAACAAGACGCGTTGTTCGAAAGAAGCAAGGTCCTAAGCAAGAAGTAACCGAGATCACTACTGTAGAAAAGGAAGGTGAAGAACCCGTAACCACAGTCTCTGTCGTCGATGAAGATGCAGCTATTGAGGAAAACAAGCCTGTCGAAGTCGTAGAACTTCCTGAGGAGATCGTCTTGGAAGAGGTAGAATCACCAGACGGTAAGCCAAAGCACAAGAAAATCACTAAGCGTGTTATTAAAAAGAAGGTAGGTCCTAAAGTTGAGACTACACAAATTACCACTGAACAAGAAGACGACAAAACTCCTGTCGTCTCGGTACACACAACACAAGAATTCACTGATACACTTACACCACTTGAAGAATTATACACTCCCGATAGGGCTCAAGTCGTAGAGGAAACTCCTGAGGAGGTAAAAGTGACCGAGGTACGCACAGACACTGGTGAAACCAAGAAAGTGAAAACAACAAGACGCGTTGTTCGAAAGAAGCAAAGTCCCAAGCAAGAAGTAACCGAGATCACTACTGTAGAAAAGGAAGGTGAAGAACCCGTAACCACAGTCTCTGTCGTCGATGAAGATGCAGCTATTGAGGAAAACAAGCCTGTCGAAGTCGTAGAACTTCCTGAGGAGATCGTCTTGGAAGAGGTGGAATCACCAGACGGTAAGCCAAAACACAAGAAAATCACTAAGCGTGTTATTAAAAAGAAGGTAGGTCCTAAAGTTGAAACTACAGAAATTACCACTGAACAAGAAGACGACAAAGCTCCTGTCGTCTCGGTACACACAACACAAGAATTCACTGATACACTTACACCACTTGACGAATTGTACACTCCCGATAGGGCTCAAGTCGTAGAGGAAACTCCTGAGGAGGTAAAAGTGACCGAGGTACGCACAGACACTGGTGAAACCAAGAAAGTGAAAACAACAAGACGCGTTGTTCGAAAGAAGCAAGGTCCCAAGCAAGAAGTAACCGAGATCACTACTGTAGAAAAGGAAGGTGAAGAACCCGTAACCACAGTCTCTGTCGTCGATGAAGATGCACCTATTGAGGAAAACAAGCCTGTCGAAGTCGTAGAACTTCCTGAGGAGATCGTCTTGGAAGAGGTGGAATCACCAGACGGTAAGCCAAAACACAAGAAAATCACTAAGCGTGTTATTAAAAAGAAGGTAGGTCCTAAAGTCGAAACTACAGAAATTACCACTGAACAAGAAGACCATAAAACTCCTGTCGTTTCAGTACACACAACACAAGAATTCACTGATACACTTACACCACTTGAAGAATTATACACTCCAGATAGGGCTCAAGTCATAGAGGAAACTCCTGAGGAGGTAAAAGTGACCGAGGTACGCACAGACACTGGTGAAACCAAGAAAGTGAAAACAACAAGACGCGTTGTTCGAAAGAAGCAAGGTCCCAAGCAAGAAGTTACCGAGATCACGACTGTAGAAAAGGAAGGTGAAGAACCCGTAACCACAGTCTCTGTCGTCGATGAAGATGCACCTATTGAGGAAAACAAGCCTGTCGAAGTCGTAGAACTTCCTGAGGAGACCGTCTTGGAAGAGGTGGAATCACCAGACGGTAAGCCAAAGCACAAGAAAATCACTAAGCGTGTTATTAAAAAGAAGGTAGGTCCTAAAGTTGAAACTACAGAAATTACCACTGAACAAGAAGACGACAAAGCTCCTGTCGTCTCGGTACACACAACACAAGAATTCACTGATACACTTACACCACTTGAAGAATTATACACTACCGATAGGGCTCAAGTCTTAGAGGAAACTCCTGAGGAGGTAAAAGTGACCGAGGTACGCACAGACACTGGTGAAACCAAGAAAGTGAAAACAACAAGACGCGTTGTTCGAAAGAAGCAAGGTCCCAAGCAAGAAGTAACCGAGATCACTACTGTAGAAAAGGAAGGTGAAGAACCCGTAACCACAGTCTCTGTCATCGATGAAGATGCGCCTTTTGAGGAAAACAAGCCAGTCGAAGTCGTAGAACTTCCTGAGGAGATCGTCTTGGAAGAGGTGGAATCACCAGACGGTAAGCCAAAGCACAAGAAAATCACTAAGCGTGTTATTAAAAAGAAGGTAGGTCCTAAATTCGAGATTACACAAATTACCACTGAACAAGAAGACGACAAAGCTTCTGTCGTCTCGGTACACACAACACAAGAACTCGCTGATACACTTACACCACTTGACGAGTTACACACACCCGAAAGGGCCCAACTCGTAGAGGAAACTCCCGAGGATGTGAAAGTGACCGAGGTACGCACAGACACCGGTGAAACCAAGAAAGTAAAAACTACAAAACGCGTTATTCGTAAGAAGCAAGGACCCAAGCAAGAAGTTACCGAGATCACGACTGTGGAAAAAGAAGGTGAAGAACCCGTAACGACAGTCTCGGTCGTCGATGAAGACGCAACTATTGAAGAAAGCAAGCCTGTTGAAATCATAGAGCTTCCTGAGGAGACCGTCTTGGAGGAGGTGGAATCACCAGATGGTAAGCCAAAGCACAAGAAAATCACTAAGCGTGTTATTAAAAAGAAGGTAGGTCCTAAGGTCGAGATTACACAAATTACCACTGAACAAGAAGACGACAAAGCTCCTGTCGTCTCGGTACACACAACACAAGAACTCGCTGATACACTTACACCACTTGACGAGTTACACACACCCGAAAGGGCCCAAGTCGTAGAGGAAACTCCCGAGGATGTGAAAGTGACCGAGGTACGCACAGACACCGGTGAAACCAAGAAAGTAAAAACTACAAAACGCGTTATTCGTAAGAAGCAAGGACCCAAGCAGGAAGTTACCGAGATCACGACTGTGGAAAAAGAAGGTGAAGAACCCGTAACGACAGTCTCGGTCGTCGATGAAGACGCAACTATTGAAGAAAGCAAGCCTGTTGAAATCATAGAGCTTCCTGAGGAGACCGTCTTGGAGGAGGTAGAATCACCAGATGGTAAGCCAAAGCACAAGAAAATCACTAAGCGTGTTATTAAAAAGAAGGTAGGTCCTAAGGTCGAGATTACACAAATTACCACTGAACAAGAAGACGACAAAGCTCCTGTCGTCTCGGTACACACAACACAAGAACTCGCTGATACACTTACACCACTTGACGAGTTACACACACCCGAAAGGGCCCAACTCGTAGAGGAAACTCCCGAGGATGTGAAAGTGACCGAGGTACGCACAGACACCGGTGAAACCAAGAAAGTAAAAACTACAAAACGCGTTATTCGTAAGAAGCAAGGACCCAAGCAAGAAGTTACCGAGATCACGACTGTGGAAAAAGAAGGTGAAGAACCCGTAACGACAGTCTCGGTCGTCGATGAAGACGCAACTATTGAGAAAGCAAGCCTGTTGAAATCATAGAGCTTCCTGAGGAGACCGTCTTGGAGGAGGTGGAATCACCAGACGGTAAGCCAAAGCACAAGAAAATCACTAAGCGTGTTATTAAAAAGAAGGTAGGTCCTAAGGTCGAGATTACACAAATTACCACTGAACAAGAAGACGACAAAGCTCCTGTCGTCTCGGTACACACAACACAAGAACTCAGCTGATACACTTACACCACTTGACGAATTATACACTCCGATAGGGCCCAACTCGTAGAGGAAACTCCTGAGGAGGTAAAAGTGACCGAGGTACGCACAGACACCGGTGAAACCAAGAAAGTAAAAACTACAAGACGCGTTATTCGAAAGAAGCAAGGACCCAAGCAAGAAGTAACCGAGATCACTACTGTGGAAAAGGAAGGTGAAGAACCCGTAACGACAGTCTCGGTCGTCGATGAAGACGCAACTATTGAAGAAAGCAAGCCTGTTGAAATCATAGAGCTTCCTGAGGAGACCGTCTTGGAGGAGGTAGAATCACCAGATGGTAAGCCAAAGCACAAGAAAATCACTAAGCGTGTTATTAAAAAGAAGGTAGGTCCTAAGGTCGAGATTACACAAATTACCACTGAACAAGAAGACGACAAAGCTCCTGTCGTCTCGGTACACACAACACAAGAACTCGCTGATACACTTACACCACTTGACGAATTACACACACCCGATAGGGCCCAACTCGTAGAGGAAACTCCCGAGGATGTGAAAGTGACCGAGGTACGCACAGACACCGGTGAAACCAAGAAAGTAAAAACTACAAAACGCGTTATTCGTAAGAAGCAAGGACCCAAGCAAGAAGTTACTGAGATCACGACTGTGGAAAAAGAAGGTGAAGAACCCGTAACGACAGTCTCGGTCGTCGATGAAGACGCAACTATTGAAGAAAGCAAGCCTGTTGAAATCATAGAGCTTCCTGAGGAGACCGTCTTGGAGGAGGTGGAATCACCAGATGGTAAGCCAAAGCACAAGAAAATCACTAAGCGTGTTATTAAAAAGAAGGTAGGTCCTAAGGTCGAGATTACACAAATTACCACTGAACAAGAAGACGACAAAGCTCCTGTCGTCTCGGTACACACAACACAAGAACTCGCTGATACACTTACACCATTTGACGAATTACACACACCCGATAGGGCCCAACTCGTAGAGGAAACTCCCGAGGATGTGAAAGTGACCGAGGTACGCACAGACACCGGTGAAACCAAGAAAGTAAAAACTACAAAACGCGTTATTCGTAAGAAGCAAGGACCCAAACAAGAAGTTACCGAGATCACGACTGTGGAAAAAGAAGGTGAAGAACCCGTAACGACAGTCTCGGTCGTCGATGAAGACGCAACTATTGAAGAAAGCAAGCCTGTTGAAATCATAGAGCTTCCTGAGGAGACCGTCTTGGAGGAGGTGGAATCACCAGACGGTAAGCCAAAGCACAAGAAAATCACTAAGCGTGTTATTAAAAAGAAGGTAGGTCCTAAGGTCGAGATTACACAAATTACCACTGAACAAGAAGACGACAAAGCTCCTGTCGTCTCGGTACACACAACACAAGAACTCGCTGATACATTTACACCACTTGACGAATTATACACTCCCGATAGGGCTCAAGTCGTAGAGGAAACTCCTGAGGAAGTAAAAGTGACCGAGGTACGCACAGACACTGGTGAAACCAAGAAAGTAAAAACAACAAGACGCGTTGTTCGAAAGAAGCAAGGTCCCAAGCAAGAAGTAACCGAGATCACTACTGTAGAAAAGGAAGGTGAAGAACCCGTAACCACAGTCTCTGTCGTGGATGAAGATGCACCTATTGAGGAAAACAAGCCAGTCGAAGTCGTAGAACTTCCTGAGGAGCTCGTCTTGGAAGAGGTGGAATCACCAGACGGTAAGACAAAGCACAAGAAAATCACTAAGCGTGTTATTAAAAAGAAGGTAGGTCCTAAGGTCGAGATTACACAAATTACCACTGAACAAGAAGACGATAAAGCTCCTGTCGTCTCGGTACACACAACACAAGAACTCTTTGATACACTTACACCACTTGACGAATTACACACACCCGATAGGGCCCAACTCGTAGAGGAAACTCCCGAGGATGTGAAAGTGACCGAGGTACGCACAGACACCGGTGAAACCAAGAAAGTTAAAACCACAAAACGCGTTATTCGTAAGAAGCAAGGACCCAAACAAGAAGTTACCGAGATCACGACTGTGGAAAAAGAAGGTGAAGAACCCGTAACGACAGTCTCGGTCGTCGATGAAGACGCAACTATTGAAGAAAGCAAGCCTGTTGAAATCATAGAGCTTCCTGAGGAGACCGTCTTGGAGGAGGTGGAATCACCAGACGGTAAGCCAAAGCACAAGAAAATCACTAAGCGTGTTATTAAAAAGAAGGTAGGTCCTAAGGTCGAGATTACACAAATTACCACTGAACAAGAAGACGACAAAGCTCCTGTCGTCTCGGTACACACAACACAAGAATTCACTGATACACTTACACCACTTGACGAATTATACACTCCCGATAGGGCTCAAGTCGTAGAGGAAACTCCTGAGGAAGTAAAAGTGACAGAGGTACGCACAGACACTGGTGAAACCAAGAAAGTAAAAACAACAAGACGCGTTGTTCGAAAGAAGCAAGGTCCCAAGCAAGAAGTAACCGAGATCACTACTGTAGAAAAGGAAGGTGAAGAACCCGTAATCACAGTCTCTGTCGTCGATGAAGATGCACCTATTGAGGAAAACAAGCCTGTCGAAGTCGTAGAACTTCCTGAGGAGATCGTCTTGGAAGAGGTGGAATCACCAGACGGTAAGCCAAAGCACAAGAAAATCACTAAGCGTGTTATTAAAAAGAAGGTAGGTCCTAAGGTCGAGATTACACAAATTACCACTGAACAAGAAGACGACAAAGCTCCTGTCGTCTCGGTACACACAACACAAGAACTCGCTGATACACTTACACCACTTGACGAATTACACACACCCGATAGGGCCCAACTCGTAGAGGAAACTCCCGAGGATGTGAAAGTGACCGAGGTACGCACAGACACCGGTGAAACCAAGAAAGTAAAAACTACAAAACGCGTTATTCGTAAGAAGCAAGGACCCAAGCAAGAAGTTACCGAGATCACGACTGTGGAAAAAGAAGGTGAAGAACCCGTAACGACAGTCTCGGTCGTCGATGAAGACGCAACTATTGAAGAAAGCAAGCCTGTTGAAATCATAGAGCTTCCTGAGGAGACCGTCTTGGAGGAGGTGGAATCACCAGACGGTAAGCCAAAGCACAAGAAAATCACTAAGCGTGTTATTAAAAAGAAGGTAGGTCCTAAGGTCGAGATTACACAAATTACCACTGAACAAGAAGACGACAAAGCTCCTGTCGTCTCGGTACACACAACACAAGAACTCGCTGATACACTTACACCACTTGACGAATTACGCACACCCGATAGGGCCCAACTCGTAGAGGAAACTCCCGAGGATGTGAAAGTGACCGAGGTACGCACAGACACCGGTGAAACCAAGAAAGTAAAAACTACAAAACGCGTTATTCGTAAGAAGCAAGGACCCAAGCAAGAAGTTACCGAGATCACGACTGTGGAAAAAGAAGGTGAAGAACCCGTAACGACAGTCTCGGTCGTCGATGAAGACGCAACTATTGAAGAAAGCAAGCCTGTTGAAATCATAGAGCTTCCTGAGGAGACCGTCTTGGAGGAGGTGGAATCACCAGACGGTAAGCCAAAGCACAAGAAAATCACTAAGCGTGTTATTAAAAAGAAGGTAGGTCCTAAGGTCGAGATTACACAAATTACCACTGAACAAGAAGACGACAAAGCTCCTGTCGTCTCGGTACACACAACACAAGAACTCGCTGATACACTTACACCATTTGACGAATTACACACACCCGATAGGGCCCAACTCGTAGAGGAAACTCCCGAGGATGTGAAAGTGACCGAGGTACGCACAGACACCGGTGAAACCAAGAAAGTAAAAACTACAAAACGCGTTATTCGTAAGAAGCAAGGACCCAAACAAGAAGTTACCGAGATCACGACTGTGGAAAAAGAAGGTGAAGAACCCGTAACGACAGTCTCGGTCGTCGATGAAGACGCAACTATTGAAGAAAGCAAGCCTGTTGAAATCATAGAGCTTCCTGAGGAGACCGTCTTGGAGGAGGTGGAATCACCAGACGGTAAGCCAAAGCACAAGAAAATCACTAAGCGTGTTATTAAAAAGAAGGTAGGTCCTAAGGTCGAGATTACACAAATTACCACTGAACAAGAAGACGACAAAGCTCCTGTCGTCTCGGTACACACAACACAAGAACTCGCTGATACACTTACACCACTTGACGAATTACACACACCCGATAGGGCCCAACTCGTAGAGGAAACTCCCGAGGATGTGAAAGTGACCGAGGTACGCACAGACACCGGTGAAACCAAGAAAGTAAAAACTACAAAACGCGTTATTCGTAAGAAGCAAGGACCCAAGCAAGAAGTTACCGAGATCACGACTGTGGAAAAAGAAGGTGAAGAACCCGTAACGACAGTCTCGGTCGTCGATGAAGACGCAACTATTGAAGAAAGCAAGCCTGTTGAAATCATAGAGCTTCCTGAGGAGACCGTCTTGGAGGAGGTGGAATCACCAGACGGTAAGCCAAAGCACAAGAAAATCACTAAGCGTGTTATTAAAAAGAAGGTAGGTCCTAAGGTCGAGATTACACAAATTACCACTGAACAAGAAGACGACAAAGCTCCTGTCGTCTCGGTACACACAACACAAGAACTCGCTGATACACTTACACCACTTGACGAATTACACACACCCGATAGGGCCCAACTCGTAGAGGAAACTCCCGAGGATGTGAAAGTGACCGAGGTACGCACAGACACCGGTGAAACCAAGAAAGTAAAAACTACAAAACGCGTTATTCGTAAGAAGCAAGGACCCAAACAAGAAGTTACCGAGATCACGACTGTGGAAAAAGAAGGTGAAGAACCCGTAACGACAGTCTCGGTCGTCGATGAAGACGCAACTATTGAAGAAAGCAAGCCTGTTGAAATCATAGAGCTTCCTGAGGAGACCGTCTTGGAGGAGGTGGAATCACCAGACGGTAAGCCAAAGCACAAGAAAATCACTAAGCGTGTTATTAAAAAGAAGGTAGGTCCTAAGGTCGAGATTACACAAATTACCACTGAACAAGAAGACGACAAAGCTCCTGTCGTCTCGGTACACACAACACAAGAACTCGCTGATACACTTACACCATTTGACGAATTACACACACCCGATAGGGCCCAACTCGTAGAGGAAACTCCCGAGGATGTGAAAGTGACCGAGGTACGCACAGACACCGGTGAAACCAAGAAAGTAAAAACTACAAAACGCGTTATTCGTAAGAAGCAAGGACCCAAACAAGAAGTTACCGAGATCACGACTGTGGAAAAAGAAGGTGAAGAACCCGTAACGACAGTCTCGGTCGTCGATGAAGACGCAACTATTGAGGAAAGCAAGCCTGTTGAAATCATAGAGCTTCCTGAGGAGACCGTCTTGGAGGAGGTGGAATCACCAGACGGTAAGCCAAAGCACAAGAAAATCACTAAGCGTGTTATTAAAAAGAAGGTAGGTCCTAAGGTCGAGATTACACAAATTACCACTGAACAAGAAGACGACAAAGCTCCTGTCGTCTCGGTACACACAACACAAGAACTCGCTGATACACTTACACCATTTGACGAATTACACACACCCGATAGGGCCCAACTCGTAGAGGAAACTCCCGAGGATGTGAAAGTGACCGAGGTACGCACAGACACCGGTGAAACCAAGAAAGTAAAAACTACAAAACGCGTTATTCGTAAGAAGCAAGGACCCAAACAAGAAGTTACCGAGATCACGACTGTGGAAAAAGAAGGTGAAGAACCCGTAACGACAGTCTCGGTCGTCGATGAAGACGCAACTATTGAAGAAAGCAAGCCTGTTGAAATCATAGAGCTTCCTGAGGAGACCGTCTTGGAGGAGGTGGAATCACCAGACGGTAAGCCAAAGCACAAGAAAATCACTAAGCGTGTTATTAAAAAGAAGGTAGGTCCTAAGGTCGAGATTACACAAATTACCACTGAACAAGAAGACGACAAAGCTCCTGTCGTCTCGGTACACACAACACAAGAACTCGCTGATACACTTACACCACTTGACGAATTACACACACCCGATAGGGCCCAACTCGTAGAGGAAACTCCCGAGGATGTGAAAGTGACCGAGGTACGCACAGACACCGGTGAAACCAAGAAAGTAAAAACTACAAAACGCGTTATTCGTAAGAAGCAAGGACCCAAACAAGAAGTTACCGAGATCACGACTGTGGAAAAAGAAGGTGAAGAACCCGTAACGACAGTCTCGGTCGTCGATGAAGACGCAACTATTGAGGAAAGCAAGCCTGTTGAAATCATAGAGCTTCCTGAGGAGACCGTCTTGGAGAAGGTGGAATCACCAGACGGTAAGCCAAAGCACAAGAAAATCACTAAGCGTGTTATTAAAAAGAAGGTAGGTCCTAAGGTCGAGATTACACAAATTACCACTGAACAAGAAGACGACAAAGCTCCTGTCGTCTCGGTACACACAACACAAGAACTCGCTGATACACTTACACCATTTGACGAATTACACACACCCGATAGGGCCCAACTCGTAGAGGAAACTCCCGAGGATGTGAAAGTGACCGAGGTACGCACAGACACCGGTGAAACCAAGAAAGTAAAAACTACAAAACGCGTTATTCGTAAGAAGCAAGGACCCAAACAAGAAGTAACCGAGATCACGACTGTGGAAAAAGAAGGTGAAGAACCTGTAACGACAGTCTCGGTCGTCGATGAAGACGCAACTATTGAAGAAAGCAAGCCTGTTGAAATCATAGAGCTTCCTGAGGAGACCGTCTTGGAGGAGGTGGAATCACCAGATGGTAAGCCAAAGCACAAGAAAATCACTAAGCGTGTTATTAAAAAGAAGGTAGGTCCTAAGGTCGAGATTACACAAATTACCACTGAACAAGAAGACGACAAAGCTCCTGTCGTCTCGGTACACACAACACAAGAACTCGCTGATACACTTACACCACTTGACGAATTACACACACCCGATAGGGCCCAACTCGTAGAGGAAACTCCCGAGGATGTGAAAGTGACCGAGGTTAAGCCTGTAGAAATCATCGAGCTTCCTGAGGAGACCGTCTTTGAGGAGGTAGAATCACCAGACGGTAAGCCAAAGCACAAGAAAATCACTAAGCGTGTTATTAAAAAGAAGGTAGGTCCTAAGGTCGAGATTACACAAATTACCACTGAACAAGAAGACGACAAAGCTCCTGTCGTCTCGGTACACACAACACAAGAACTCACTGATACACTTACACCACTTGACGAATTACACACACCCGATAGGGCCCAACTCGTGGAGGAAACTCCCGAGGATGTGAAAGTGACCGAGGTACGCACAGACACCGGTGAAACCAAGAAAGTAAAAACTACAAAACGCGTTATTCGTAAGAAGCAAGGACCCAAACAAGAAGTTACCGAGATCACGACTGTGGAAAAAGAAGGTGAAGAACCCGTAACGACAGTCTCGGTCGTCGATGAAGACGCAACTATTGAAGAAAGCAAGCCTGTTGAAATCATAGAGCTTCCTGAGGAGACCGTCTTGGAGGAGGTGGAATCACCAGACGGTAAGCCAAAGCACAAGAAAATCACTAAGCGTGTTATTAAAAAGAAGGTAGGTCCTAAGGTCGAGATTACACAAATTACCACTGAACAAGAAGACGACAAAGCTCCTGTCGTCTCGGTACACACAACACAAGAACTCGCTGATACACTTACACCATTTGACGAATTACACACACCCGATAGGGCCCAACTCGTAGAGGAAACTCCCGAGGATGTGAAAGTGACCGAGGTACGCACAGACACCGGTGAAACCAAGAAAGTAAAAACTACAAAACGCGTTATTCGTAAGAAGCAAGGACCCAAACAAGAAGTTACCGAGATCACGACTGTGGAAAAAGAAGGTGAAGAACCCGTAACCACAGTCTCGGTCGTCGATGAAGACGCAACTATTGAGGAAAGCAAGCCTGTTGAAATCATAGAGCTTCCTGAGGAGACCGTCTTGGAGAAGGTGGAATCACCAGACGGTAAGCCAAAGCACAAGAAAATCACTAAGCGTGTTATTAAAAAGAAGGTAGGTCCTAAGGTCGAGATTACACAAATTACCACTGAACAAGAAGACGACAAAGCTCCTGTCGTCTCGGTACACACAACACAAGAACTCGCTGATACACTTACACCATTTGACGAATTACACACACCCGATAGGGCCCAACTCGTAGAGGAAACTCCCGAGGATGTGAAAGTGACCGAGGTACGCACAGACACCGGTGAAACCAAGAAAGTAAAAACTACAAAACGCGTTATTCGTAAGAAGCAAGGACCCAAACAAGAAGTAACCGAGATCACGACTGTGGAAAAAGAAGGTGAAGAACCTGTAACGACAGTCTCGGTCGTCGATGAAGACGCAACTATTGAAGAAAGCAAGCCTGTTGAAATCATAGAGCTTCCTGAGGAGACCGTCTTGGAGGAGGTGGAATCACCAGATGGTAAGCCAAAGCACAAGAAAATCACTAAGCGTGTTATTAAAAAGAAGGTAGGTCCTAAGGTCGAGATTACACAAATTACCACTGAACAAGAAGACGACAAAGCTCCTGTCGTCTCGGTACACACAACACAAGAACTCGCTGATACACTTACACCACTTGACGAATTACACACACCCGATAGGGCCCAACTCGTAGAGGAAACTCCCGAGGATGTGAAAGTGACCGAGGTTAAGCCTGTAGAAATCATCGAGCTTCCTGAGGAGACCGTCTTTGAGGAGGTAGAATCACCAGACGGTAAGCCAAAGCACAAGAAAATCACTAAGCGTGTTATTAAAAAGAAGGTAGGTCCTAAGGTCGAGATTACACAAATTACCACTGAACAAGAAGACGACAAAGCTCCTGTCGTCTCGGTACACACAACACAAGAACTCACTGATACACTTACACCACTTGACGAATTACACACACCCGATAGGGCCCAACTCGTAGAGGAAACTCCCGAGGATGTGAAAGTGACCGAGGTACGCACAGACACCGGTGAAACCAAGAAAGTAAAAACTACAAAACGCGTTATTCGTAAGAAGCAAGGACCCAAACAAGAAGTTACCGAGATCACGACTGTGGAAAAAGAAGGTGAAGAACCCGTAACGACAGTCTCGGTCGTCGATGAAGACGCAACTATTGAAGAAAGCAAGCCTGTTGAAATCATAGAGCTTCCTGAGGAGACCGTCTTGGAGGAGGTGGAATCACCAGACGGTAAGCCAAAGCACAAGAAAATCACTAAGCGTGTTATTAAAAAGAAGGTAGGTCCTAAGGTCGAGATTACACAAATTACCACTGAACAAGAAGACGACAAAGCTCCTGTCGTCTCGGTACACACAACACAAGAACTCACTGATACACTTACACCACTTGACGAATTACACACACCCGATAGGGCCCAACTCGTGGAGGAAACTCCCGAGGATGTGAAAGTGACCGAGGTACGCACAGACACCGGTGAAACCAAGAAAGTAAAAACTACAAAACGCGTTATTCGTAAGAAGCAAGGACCCAAACAAGAAGTTACCGAGATCACGACTGTGGATAAAGAAGGTGAAGAACCCGTAACGACAGTCTCGGTCGTCGATGAAGACGCAACTATTGAAGAAAGCAAGCCTGTTGAAATCATAGAGCTTCCTGAGGAGACCGTCTTGGAGGAGGTGGAATCACCAGACGGTAAGCCAAAGCACAAGAAAATCACTAAGCGTGTTATTAAAAAGAAGGTAGGTCCTAAGGTCGAGATTACACAAATTACCACTGAACAAGAAGACGACAAAGCTCCTGTCGTCTCGGTACACACAACACAAGAACTCACTGATACACTTACACCACTTGACGAATTACACACACCCGATAGGGCCCAACTCGTAGAGGAAACTCCCGAGGATGTGAAAGTGACCGAGGTACGCACAGACACCGGTGAAACCAAGAAAGTAAAAACTACAAAACGCGTTATTCGTAAGAAGCAAGGACCCAAACAAGAAGTTACCGAGATCACGACTGTGGAAAAAGAAGGTGAAGAACCCGTAACGACAGTCTCGGTCGTCGATGAAGACGCAACTATTGAAGAAAGCAAGCCTGTTGAAATCATAGAGCTTCCTGAGGAGACCGTCTTGGAGGAGGTGGAATCACCAGACGGTAAGCCAAAGCACAAGAAAATCACTAAGCGTGTTATTAAAAAGAAGGTAGGTCCTAAGGTCGAGATTACACAAATTACCACTGAACAAGAAGACGACAAAGCTCCTGTCGTCTCGGTACACACAACACAAGAACTCACTGATACACTTACACCACTTGACGAATTACACACACCCGATAGGGCCCAACTCGTAGAGGAAACTCCCGAGGATGTGAAAGTGACCGAGGTACGCACAGACACCGGTGAAACCAAGAAAGTAAAAACTACAAAACGCGTTATTCGTAAGAAGCAAGGACCCAAACAAGAAGTTACCGAGATCACGACTGTGGAAAAAGAAGGTGAAGAACCCGTAACGACAGTCTCGGTCGTCGATGAAGACGCAACTATTGAAGAAAGCAAGCCTGTTGAAATCATAGAGCTTCCTGAGGAGACCGTCTTGGAGGAGGTGGAATCACCAGACGGTAAGCCAAAGCACAAGAAAATCACTAAGCGTGTTATTAAAAAGAAGGTAGGTCCTAAGGTCGAGATTACACAAATTACCACTGAACAAGAAGACGACAAAGCTCCTGTCGTCTCGGTACACACAACACAAGAACTCACTGATACACTTACACCACTTGACGAATTACACACACCCGATAGGGCCCAACTCGTAGAGGAAACTCCCGAGGATGTGAAAGTGACCGAGGTACGCACAGACACCGGTGACACCAAGAAAGTAAAAACTACAAAACGCGTTATTCGTAAGAAGCAAGGACCCAAACAAGAAGTTACCGAGATCACGACTGTGGAAAAAGAAGGTGAAGAACCCGTAACGACAGTCTCGGTCGTCGATGAAGACGCAACTATTGAAGAAAGCAAGCCTGTTGAAATCATAGAGCTTCCTGAGGAGACCGTCTTGGAGGAGGTGGAATCACCAGACGGTAAGCCAAAGCACAAGAAAATCACTAAGCGTGTTATTAAAAAGAAGGTAGGTCCTAAGGTCGAGATTACACAAATTACCACTGAACAAGAAGACGACAAAGCTCCTGTCGTCTCGGTACACACAACACAAGAACTCACTGATACACTTACACCACTTGACGAATTACACACACCCGATAGGGCCCAACTCGTAGAGGAAACTCCCGAGGATGTGAAAGTGACCGAGGTACGCACAGACACCGGTGAAACCAAGAAAGTAAAAACTACAAAACGCGTTATTCGTAAGAAGCAAGGACCCAAACAAGAAGTTACCGAGATCACGACTGTGGAAAAAGAAGGTGAAGAACCCGTAACGACAGTCTCGGTCGTCGATGAAGACGCAACTATTGAAGAAAGCAAGCCTGTTGAAATCATAGAGCTTCCTGAGGAGACCGTCTTGGAGGAGGTGGAATCACCAGACGGTAAGCCAAAGCACAAGAAAATCACTAAGCGTGTTATTAAAAAGAAGGTAGGTCCTAAGGTCGAGATTACACAAATTACCACTGAACAAGAAGACGACAAAGCTCCTGTCGTCTCGGTACACACAACACAAGAACTCACTGATACACTTACACCACTTGACGAATTACACACACCCGATAGGGCCCAACTCGTGGAGGAAACTCCCGAGGATGTGAAAGTGACCGAGGTACGCACAGACACCGGTGAAACCAAGAAAGTAAAAACTACAAAACGCGTTATTCGTAAGAAGCAAGGACCCAAACAAGAAGTTACCGAGATCACGACTGTGGAAAAAGAAGGTGAAGAACCCGTAACGACAGTCTCGGTCGTCGATGAAGACGCAACTATTGAAGAAAGCAAGCCTGTTGAAATCATAGAGCTTCCTGAGGAGACCGTCTTGGAGGAGGTGGAATCACCAGACGGTAAGCCAAAGCACAAGAAAATCACTAAGCGTGTTATTAAAAAGAAGGTAGGTCCTAAGGTCGAGATTACACAAATTACCACTGAACAAGAAGACGACAAAGCTCCTGTCGTCTCGGTACACACAACACAAGAACTCACTGATACACTTACACCACTTGACGAATTACACACACCCGATAGGGCCCAACTCGTAGAGGAAACTCCCGAGGATGTGAAAGTGACCGAGGTACGCACAGACACCGGTGAAACCAAGAAAGTAAAAACTACAAAACGCGTTATTCGTAAGAAGCAAGGACCCAAACAAGAAGTTACCGAGATCACGACTGTGGAAAAAGAAGGTGAAGAACCCGTAACGACAGTCTCGGTCGTCGATGAAGACGCAACTATTGAAGAAAGCAAGCCTGTTGAAATCAAAGAGCTTCCTGAGGAGACCGTCTTGGAGGAGGTGGAATCACCAGACGGTAAGCCAAAGCACAAGAAAATCACTAAGCGTGTTATTAAAAAGAAGGTAGGTCCTAAGGTCGAGATTACACAAATTACCACTGAACAAGAAGACGACAAAGCTCCTGTCGTCTCGGTACACACAACACAAGAACTCACTGATACACTTACACCACTTGACGAATTACACACACCCGATAGGGCCCAACTCGTGGAGGAAACTCCCGAGGATGTGAAAGTGACCGAGGTACGCACAGACACCGGTGAAACCAAAAAAGTAAAAACTACAAAACGCGTTATTCGTAAGAAGCAAGGACCCAAACAAGAAGTTACCGAGATCACGACTGTGGAAAAAGAAGGTGAAGAACCCGTAACGACAGTCTCGGTCGTCGATGAAGACGCAACTATTGAAGAAAGCAAGCCTGTTGAAATCATAGAGCTTCCTGAGGAGACCGTCTTGGAGGAGGTGGAATCACCAGACGGTAAGCCAAAGCACAAGAAAATCACTAAGCGTGTTATTAAAAAGAAGGTAGGTCCTAAGGTCGAGATTACACAAATTACCACTGAACAAGAAGACGACAAAGCTCCTGTCGTCTCGGTACACACAACACAAGAACTCACTGATACACTTACACCACTTGACGAATTACACACACCCGATAGGGCCCAACTCGTAGAGGAAACTCCCGAGGATGTGAAAGTGACCGAGGTACGCACAGACACCGGTGAAACCAAGAAAGTAAAAACTACAAAACGCGTTATTCGTAAGAAGCAAGGACCCAAACAAGAAGTTACCGAGATCACGACTGTGGAAAAAGAAGGTGAAGAACCCGTAACGACAGTCTCGGTCGTCGATGAAGACGCAACTATTGAAGAAAGCAAGCCTGTTGAAATCATAGAGCTTCCTGAGGAGACCGTCTTGGAGGAGGTGGAATCACCAGACGGTAAGCCAAAGCACAAGAAAATCACTAAGCGTGTTATTAAAAAGAAGGTAGGTCCTAAGGTCGAGATTACACAAATTACCACTGAACAAGAAGACGACAAAGCTCCTGTCGTCTCGGTACACACAACACAAGAACACACTGACACACTTACACCACTTGACGAATTACACACACCCGATAGGGCCCAACTCGTAGAGGAAACTCCCGAGGATGTGAAAGTGACCGAGGTAAAGCCTGTAGAAATCATCGAGCTTCCTGCGGAGACCGTTTTGGAGGAGGTGGAATCACCAGACGGTAAGCCAAAGCACAAGAAAATCACTATGCGTGTTATTAAAAAGAAGGTAGGTCCTAAGGTCGAGATTACACAAATTACCACTGAACAAGAAGACGACAAAGCTCCTGTCGTCTCGGTACACACAACACAAGAACTCACTGATACACTTACACCACTTGACGAATTACACACACCCGATAGGGCCCAACTCGTAGAGGAAACTCCCGAGGATGTGAAAGTGACCGAGGTACGCACAGACACCGGTGAAACCAAGAAAGTTAAAACTACAAAACGCGTTATTAGTAAGAAGCAAGGACCCAAACAAGAAGTTACCGAGATCACGACTGTGGAAAAAGAAGGTGAAGAACCCGTAACGACAGTCTCGGTCGTCGATGAAGACGCAGCTATTGAAGAAAGCAAGCCTGTTGAAATCATAGAGCTTCCTGAGGAGACCGTCTTGGAGGAGGTGGAATCACCAGACGGTAAGCCAAAGCACAAGAAAATCACTAAGCGTGTTATTAAAAAGAAGGTAGGTCCTAAGGTCGAGATTACACAAATTACCACTGAACAAGAAGACGACAAAGCTCCTGTCGTCTCGGTACACACAACACAAGAACACACTGACACACTTACACCACTTGACGAATTACACACACCCGATAGGGCCCAACTCGTAGAGGAAACTCCCGAGGATGTGAAAGTGACCGAGGTAAAGCCTGTAGAAATCATCGAGCTTCCTGCGGAGACCGTTTTGGAGGAGGTGGAATCACCAGACGGTAAGCCAAAGCACAAGAAAATCACTATGCGTGTTATTAAAAAGAAGGTAGGTCCTAAGGTCGAGATTACACAAATTACCACTGAACAAGAAGACGACAAAGCTCCTGTCGTCTCGGTACACACAACACAAGAACTCACTGATACACTTACACCACTTGACGAATTACACACACCCGATAGGGCCCAACTCGTAGAGGAAACTCCCGAGGATGTGAAAGTGACCGAGGTACGCACAGACACCGGTGAAACCAAGAAAGTAAAAACTACAAAACGCGTTATTCGTAAGAAGCAAGGACCCAAACAAGAAGTTACCGAGATCACGACTGTGGAAAAAGAAGGTGAAGAACCCGTAACGACAGTCTCGGTCGTCGATGAAGACGCAACTATTGAAGAAAGCAAGCCTGTTGAAATCATAGAGCTTCCTGAGGAGACCGTCTTGGAGGAGGTGGAATCACCAGACGGTAAGCCAAAGCACAAGAAAATCACTAAGCGTGTTATTAAAAAGAAGGTAGGTCCTAAGGTCGAGATTACACAAATTACCACTGAACAAGAAGACGACAAAGCTCCTGTCGTCTCGGTACACACAACACAAGAACACACTGACACACTTACACCACTTGACGAATTACACACACCCGATAGGGCCCAACTCGTAGAGGAAACTCCCGAGGATGTGAAAGTGACCGAGGTAAAGCCTGTAGAAATCATCGAGCTTCCTGCGGAGACCGTTTTGGAGGAGGTGGAATCACCAGACGGTAAGCCAAAGCACAAGAAAATCACTATGCGTGTTATTAAAAAGAAGGTAGGTCCTAAGGTCGAGATTACACAAATTACCACTGAACAAGAAGACGACAAAGCTCCTGTCGTCTCGGTACACACAACACAAGAACTCACTGATACACTTACACCACTTGACGAATTACACACACCCGATAGGGCCCAACTCGTAGAGGAAACTCCCGAGGATGTGAAAGTGACCGAGGTACGCACAGACACCGGTGAAACCAAGAAAGTTAAAACTACAAAACGCGTTATTAGTAAGAAGCAAGGACCCAAACAAGAAGTTACCGAGATCACGACTGTGGAAAAAGAAGGTGAAGAACCCGTAACGACAGTCTCGGTCGTCGATGAAGACGCAGCTATTGAAGAAAGCAAGCCTGTAGAAATCATCGAGCTTCCTGAGGAGACCGTCTTCGAGGAGGTGGAATCACCGGACGGTAGGCCAAAACACAAGAAAATCACTAAGCGTGTTATTAAAAAGAAGGTAGGTCCTAAGGTCGAGATTACACAAATTACCACTGAACAAGAAGACGATAAAGCTCCTGTCGTCTCGGTACACACAACACAAGAACACACTGACACACTTACACCACTTGACGAATTACACAC
Organism: Dryadula phaetusa; assembly: GCA_032432895.1. NCBI lineage: Eukaryota > Metazoa > Arthropoda > Insecta > Lepidoptera > Nymphalidae > Dryadula > Dryadula phaetusa. The sequence continues at coordinate 1,495,359 of JAOYRS010000002.1, forward strand.
ACCCGATAGGGCCCAACTCGTAGAGGAAACTCCCGAGGATGTGAAAGTGACCGAGGTAAAGCCTGTAGAAATCATCGAGCTTCCTGCGGAGACCGTTTTGGAGGAGGTGGAATCACCAGACGGTAAGCCAAAGCACAAGAAAATCACTATGCGTGTTATTAAAAAGAAGGTAGGTCCTAAGGTCGAGATTACACAAATTACCACTGAACAAGAAGACGACAAAGCTCCTGTCGTCTCGGTACACACAACACAAGAACTCACTGATACACTTACACCACTTGACGAATTACACACACCCGATAGGGCCCAACTCGTAGAGGAAACTCCCGAGGATGTGAAAGTGACCGAGGTACGCACAGACACCGGTGAAACCAAGAAAGTAAAAACTACAAAACGCGTTATTCGTAAGAAGCAAGGACCCAAACAAGAAGTTACCGAGATCACGACTGTGGAAAAAGAAGGTGAAGAACCCGTAACGACAGTCTCGGTCGTCGATGAAGACGCAACTATTGAAGAAAGCAAGCCTGTTGAAATCATAGAGCTTCCTGAGGAGACCGTCTTGGAGGAGGTGGAATCACCAGACGGTAAGCCAAAGCACAAGAAAATCACTAAGCGTGTTATTAAAAAGAAGGTAGGTCCTAAGGTCGAGATTACACAAATTACCACTGAACAAGAAGACGACAAAGCTCCTGTCGTCTCGGTACACACAACACAAGAACACACTGACACACTTACACCACTTGACGAATTACACACACCCGATAGGGCCCAACTCGTAGAGGAAACTCCCGAGGATGTGAAAGTGACCGAGGTAAAGCCTGTAGAAATCATCGAGCTTCCTGCGGAGACCGTTTTGGAGGAGGTGGAATCACCAGACGGTAAGCCAAAGCACAAGAAAATCACTATGCGTGTTATTAAAAAGAAGGTAGGTCCTAAGGTCGAGATTACACAAATTACCACTGAACAAGAAGACGACAAAGCTCCTGTCGTCTCGGTACACACAACACAAGAACTCACTGATACACTTACACCACTTGACGAATTACACACACCCGATAGGGCCCAACTCGTAGAGGAAACTCCCGAGGATGTGAAAGTGACCGAGGTACGCACAGACACTGGTGAAACCAAGAAAGTTAAAACTACAAAACGCGTTATTAGTAAGAAGCAAGGACCCAAACAAGAAGTTACCGAGATCACGACTGTGGAAAAAGAAGGTGAAGAACCCGTAACGACAGTCTCGGTCGTCGATGAAGACGCAGCTATTGAAGAAAGCAAGCCTGTAGAAATCATCGAGCTTCCTGAGGAGACCGTCTTCGAGGAGGTGGAATCACCGGACGGTAGGCCAAAACACAAGAAAATCACTAAGCGTGTTATTAAAAAGAAGGTAGGTCCTAAGGTCGAGATTACACAAATTACCACTGAACAAGAAGACGATAAAGCTCCTGTCGTCTCGGTACACACAACACAAGAACTCACTGACACACTTACACCACTTGACGAATTACACACACTTGATAGGGCCCAACTCGTAGAGGAAACTCCCGAGGATGTGAAAGTGACCGAGGTGCGCACAGACACCGGTGAAACCAAGAAAGTTAAAACTACAAAACGCTATATTCGTAGAAGCAAGGACCCAAACAAGAAGTTACCGAGATCACGACTGTGGAAAAAGAAGGTGAAGAACCCGTAACGACAGTCTCTGTCGTCGATGAAGTCGCAACTATTGAAGATAGCAAGCCTGTAGAAATTATCGAGCTTCATGAGGAGACCGTCTTGGAGGAGGTGGAATCACCGGACGGTAAGCCAAAACACAAGAAAATAACTAAGCGTGTTATTAAAAAGAAGGTAGGTCCTAAGGTCGAGATTACACAAATTACCACTGAACAAGAAGAAGACAAAGCTCCTGTCGTCTCGGTACACACAACACAAGAACTCACTGACTCACTTACACCACTTGACGAATTACACACACCCGATAGGGCCCAACTCGTAGAGGAAACTCCCGAGGATGTGAAAGTGACCGAGGTACGGACAGACACCGGTGAAACCAAGAAAGTTAAAACCACAAAACGCGTTATTCGTAAGAAGCAAGGACCCAAACAAGAAGTTACCGAGATCACGACTGTGGAAAAAGAAGGTGAAGAACCCGTAACGACAGTCTCTGTCGTCGATGAAGACGCTACTATTGAAGATAGCAAGCCTGTAGAAATCATCGAGCTTCCTGAGGAGACCGTCTTGGAAGAGGTGGAAGCACCAGATGGTAAGCCATAGCACATGAAAATCAATAGGCCTGTTATTAAAATGAGGGTACGTCCTAAGGCCGAGATTACACAAATTACCACTGAAAATGAAGGCAATCTCTTAGTTATCTCAATTCACACTGCCCTAGAATGCATATACGCGCACATCCATACAATTATATGATTTAGATTATATTATTGCAGTTATCATGTTAAAAAGGAAATAATTGTTTTTAATAATTAAAATGTATAATTGTAAGTTAAAAATATAATGTTTATACCTGTGTTTTTTTGTTCAGACCCTATATATACCCAGATATATATATATATATATATATATATATATATATATATATATATATATATATATATATATATAGTTATATATATATATATATATATATATATATATATATATATATATATATATATATGTATAGATAAAATTTAGATACTCACCTGATACTTGCGTGCGTTGCTCTAGTTTTTTGTTCTTGTATAATGTAATATAAATTTGTTTATATATTTATTTTGTATTTTATTTTTTTTTTATTTATATAGTTAAATATTTTTTTAATTATCTTGTATATTTCTGTAAATGTGAATTTATTAATGCATTATTGTTTTCTGATTTAGGTTTAACGCATGAGAAACCTGAAGAAGTAGCTGAAGAATTACCAAGACATATAGAAAAACCTCAACTTGAACAGCTTAAAGAGAAAACCAAACCATCTTTGAAACCACAAAAAGTAGAACATGTTTTAGTAAAAATAAGTGAACCGCAACATCCAGAAGATGTAGCTCAACCTCAATTTGCTAAACTTAAACTTAAGAAACCAATAGTAAAACCCAAACAGGAATCAGTTACTCCTTCATTGCCTAAAATTCAACTTAAGAGTCGCATTAAATATGTTACTGATTGGCCACCAGAGGAATTAAATCCAGTTATCACATACTTAGGTAGCGTGAAGCAAAATGGGGAATTGTCACGAAATATCAAAGAAGCTGCTAAAATTAAAAAGAAACCCATAAAAACACCTAAGCTCCCAGAATTAGATAAAGTTGAACTAGAAAAGCCAGAAGATTTACATTACGTTAAACAAAGAGATGACTTACCTGAAGTAAAGAATGAAACCATTTCTGAAGATACTGTAAAAGATGAACAAGTTGAATCAGTTGAACTTGTTAAAAAGGATGATGTTACTACACAGGAAACACCTAAGCCTTTATCAAAACTTACTAAGAAAAAGCCTTTATTAAAACCACTAACAATAGAAGAAAAAACTATTGTAGAAAATAAGCCGCAATTTATAGAAAGTACTGAACCCTTGTTTACGAAGCTTAAGTTAAAGAAAGCTGTTATTAAATCAAAACCAGAAGAATCTATCGCAAAACTTCCTAAAATACAACTTAAAAGTCGTATTAAATATGTAAGAGATTGGCCACCTGAAATTGTAAAGCCTGATATTTCATTTTTGGGATGCATTCGTCAAAATGGAATTCTTTCCCGAAATATGAAAGAGGCAACAAAAATTAAGAAAAAAGTTTTGAAACAACCAGTTCTACCAGATTTGGAGAAAACAGAGTTAGAAAAACCAATGTTTACCCACGAAGACATAACAGAATCTGTTGCCAAATTATCTGAAACAGAAAAGATAGACTTGATAAGTAAAGATAACGTGGAATCAATAAACGTTAAGGAAAAGTCGCCCGAAAAAGTTTTAAGTAAGAAAGAAACACAAGTAATTGAAGATGTCATTAAAGATGTTCAAGATGATGAACCTGAAAATGTCACCTTAAAACCGCGACGACCAAGCATAAAGAAAGTTGAGGAAATAGTTGATGAAGTTACTATAAAAAAGAAATTGAAGCCCGTACGAAAATCTTCTGTAACTCTACCAGAGATAACAGAACCTGAAGAAGTCACTTTTAGACCTAAAAGTATTAAAACTAAAGAAGATGTAGAGCAAGAATTTAATATACAATTAGATTCATATCTCGAAGAAGAAATTTCTATGTCAAGCAAAGTTAAACTAAAGCCACAAAAGCAACCTACGTTTAGTGAAGAAGCGGATGAGGCGTCTATCAAGTTCTATGAAGAGAAAGAAAGTGAAAGCGTTGTAGAAATTATTGAAAATGATGAAGTTAAAGAAGAAAGTAGTAATATCATAATGCCACTTAAGAAATCTAAGAAAAAAGTAAGCGAAAATACAGAGGATCTGGCATCAAACATTACCATAGCTAAGCCTAAATCTGACAAGACATTAGAAATATTCGAAGATGTGACTTTTGAGTTAGGTAAAAAAATTGATTACACTATAGACAACCAAGAAATATCTTTTGATATCAAGCAAACGAATGAAGAATATAAACAGGAAGATCTTTCATTATCTAGTAACATAAAATTAGCTCATAAGAAAAAGAACATAATATCCGAAGAAGCAGATGAAGCGTCAATTCGCATAGAAAAAGAAATTGAGGATGACAGTCAAGCTGAAGAAGTAATTATAAGTGAGGCGGAATCCGAGGAAAATGTCGAAATGATACTTAAACGTAAACCTAAGAAACCAACTTATGAAGTTAGTGAAGTTGAAGAACTCAGTGTGGAATTCAAACCAAAAAGAATAATGAGCCAAACGTTCGAAGAAGACGAACTTACTATATCAGCGAAAAGGAAACCTAAAAAGCCGTCCGTTGTACAAGGTAAATATGCATTTGTTTTGAGCAGCCATTATATAGAGATTATTATTTCTTGTAACAAAAAGTTTTAATGAAGAAATCATGTATATAAGTATACAATTATTTTAGTTTAACATTTTATATAAATATTTATTTTTAGTATATTTAGTTAAATGTTATTTTTTTTATTTCAGAAGCGGAAGCCACTATGAGTATTGCTAAAGAACAAGAATTTCCAGGTATGTTATATAAAATAATCTAAGTAAATTATAAAGTAAAATAGCAGAAACGATAACTTACCTTCAAGTAATTCTCTCGTCTTGCTGTTTTCATATTATACTCAGAGATACAAAATTACAGAATTTAATTACAGAACTTTCACCACTATCTCTGTTATTATACATACTGCATATTCTGCTACAAAAATAGTTGATTTGTTAATTTGAATTATAAATTAAAATATTTTTTATGTTTTACTTTTGGCTTTTCATATATGTATATTAAATTATTATATTGAGGCCAATTGTGGCGCAGTGTGACAGCGTCCGACTGTAAACGCGACCCGTTGTGGGTTAGATCCGCACTCCGGGGGAGTGGTAATATTTAAAATTATTTTCACTTCCTCGCTCTGGTAAGAAAAAGTGTCGAATTTGGTGGAAGGTGAAGTACGGAGTGTCTTGACTCTAGGTACTTTCCGTCTACCCTGATATGCGGAATAAAAAGCTAGAAGCTAAAAACATATCTAAAGGAAAAATAATTTTCTTATAAAATTACAGAGACTCCAATAAACGTTCGATGTGGAGACACCGTGTTTGCTGTTTACTCGTACGTTGCAGAAACCGACGAAGCTATAAACCTGGTTGAAGGCGAACGCCTATATATTCTAGGTAAATATTTAAATGGGAATTAAGAAACAAAAATCGTTATTGACACAAAAGGGAAAAATAACGTGAATAACTTTCAATGAAATTTGTTAACTAAATGCAATTATATACCTATGTATATCATTTGTTATTTACAATAATAATGTTTTTTTTTTGGTTATAGAAACCACTAATCAGGATTGGTGGTTTGTCCGCAAACATCTCACTGAGGAGAAAGGTTGGGTCCCAGCACAGTATCTAATGGATGAAGCAAACTATACATTATACCTACAGAAGAAATTAAATGAGAAAATTGATAAGCTACCTGTATTTGAAAGTAAGAATTATCTTTATTATTTCAACTCAATATAGATCGTATACTAGGCACATCGTGACGCAATTGGACAGCGTCTGACTGTAAACGATTGGTTGTAGGTTCGATTTCTACTCAGGCGAATCATTAGATTTTACAAAAAAAAATTGATTCTAAAACTGTTTTTGTTGTTTCTTTGCTCTAGTAGAACAAAGCGTGTCGTTGAGTTTGCCACTTAACACACAATGTCTCGAATTCGGGCGTAAAGCAGTGCGGAGAAACGGAGTGTTTGGACACTAAGTTTTCTCTGACTGCTCTGCTAGCTGAGACATAGTGTGAAGTGGAAAAAAAACATAACCGATTACCTTTTTTTTAGAACCAACATCTGAAGAGCAAGCGGTTGCACCAATATTTGTAGAAAAACTACGTCCAAAGCATACTCCCGACGGCTCCACCGTACAATTTGAGTGTCAAGTAGAGGGTTATCCAAGACCACAAATAACTTGGTTTAGACAAACAGCCATCATAAAACCCTCTCAAGACTTCCAAATGTACTACGACGATGATAACGTAGCGACACTCGTTATTAGAGAAGTTTTCCCTGAAGACGCCGGAACATTTACTTGTGTCGCCAAGAACGCGGCTGGTTTCGCTTCAAGTACAACCGAATTGATTGTAGAAGCTCCTCTATCAGATCATGGATCAGAAATGACGGTGTTATCAAGAAAAAGCCTGTCTAGGGAATCTTCGCTGGCTGATATATTGGAAGGCATACCACCAACGTTCTCTAAGCGACCTAAAGCTCAATACGTGGACGAAGGCACTCAAATATTCCTAGAGTGCAGATTAGTTGCAATCCCAGAACCTGACATCGCATGGTTCTTCAAGGGAGAAGAAATTATGCCAACCGAAAAAATTTCAATAGCGACTGAGTCTGACATGCACATGTATTGCAGTGTTCTAAAGATATCTGACGTTAAGAAATTCCAAGAAGGCACGTACACTGTCCTAGCAGTTAACAGAGAGGGTGAGGCCAGCTTACCAATCGTTTTGAAGATCAGAACAGGTGATAATGAAAAGCCTCAAATAATAGAACCATTGAAGAGCATGATTATTAGGGAAGGGGAGAGCTTTGTGCTAACTACTCAAGTTGTGGGAACACCTGAGCCTAAGGTGGTCTGGTACAAAAACAACAAGCCAGTTAAAACACCGGCGCATAAGTCCGATGGAAATGTCCATTCGATAACAATTATTAATCCAAAGAAGGGTAAAGATGACGGGGTTTATACTCTAAAAGCAACTAACACTGAGGGTACGGCTGAAACCAGCGCTGTCATCACTATAGAAGGTATACTATTTGTATTGTTATTATATTTGATATTCTATAATTACATTTCTGTATGAATTTTCATACGAATCTAAATATGTTTTTTTTTTCAGAACCAACAGAAGAGAACGCGGAGCCACCGTTGTTCATCAATCGTTTCCAAGAACTGACAGTCAAGGAAAAGGGCACTATTAAACTAAACGCCAAAGTCACGGGCAATCCAGTTCCGATAATAACTTGGTACAGAAACAACCAAATATTAACACCGAGCGAAACGGTCACACAGAAATTCGACGGCGAGAATATCGAGCTTATAATCACAAACGTTGATTCAGAAATCGATTCTGGCGATTATAAGTGTGTGGCGGCCAATTCCGCTGGCAAGGCATCTCACGGTGCTAGAGTCACTATCGACGTGGACAAAGTGACTTTCGTTAGAAATCTCAAAAAGCGCTATGTAACTGAAGAGGGCAAGACAGTGATACTTGAATGTGAGACGTCTCACACGGTGTCCACGAAGTGGTACCACAACGGAAAGGAGCTCAGCGGTATGGACCATAGAGAAATTATACAGGAAAGCAGAATCCACAAGCTGAGGATCAAGAAATCTAAGCTCACCGACAAGGGAACGATCAAATGTGTCGTCAAAGACCAAGAGACTAGCACCGAGTTGATAGTAAATGAGACAATCCCAGAATTCATAAGAAAATTGCAAGATTTCGAAGTAAAGGAACGCGATGTCGCCATACTGGAGGTGGAAATTAATTCGGAAACAGCCGACGTCGTGTGGGAGCGCGACGGGGAAACAATAAGACCGAAGAAGAGCAAATACGAATTGGAGAAGCGCGGCAACGTCAGGAAATTACTCATACGCAACACGTCCGTGCACGACGAGGGTGAATACACTTGCAAATTGCGCGACGACGCGTGCACAGCTGAGGTCACTGTTGTGGAATTACCACCGGAAATTATAACAAGACTGAAAGATCAGGACGTCAACAAAGGGAATAAAGCAACGTTCGAAATTGAGCTCACCAAAGGCGACGCTTTGGTCAGATGGCTTAAAGACGGCTCAGAAATACAACTCTCTAACCACATGCAACTGACAATTGATGGAAAGAAGCAGAAGTTGAAGATTTATAACTGTCAAAAGAGCGACGAAGGTGTTTACGCGTGTGAGGTTGGCAACGACAAGTGTACCGCGAGGCTGATCGTAAACGAGCCCTCAGTGGACTTCGTCTTAAGACTGCCAGAGGTTTTAGTGGTTCCGACGAACACCGATGCTTACCTCACTGTAGAAATACCCGACGAAGAACTAGAGGTGATTTGGTTCCGACGAAAGACGGTTTTGGAGGATTCGGAGAAATTCACGCTCATCTCCGATGGGAACAAGCGAACACTTATCATAAGGAAATGTACTGAGGACGATCAGTGTGAATATTCCTGTCAATTACAAGACACTAGATGCACAACCAGGTTGAAAGTGGAGGGTAAGTTTCTATTTTTTTTTTATTTAAAAAAAAAGTTTATTTTATTTTATAGTATATCTGGTGTCAGAAAGTGTTATTATACAACAACTTTTTTATACTTTATTTATATAATATAAAATAGTTGTGCGTAGTGAGACAAAGCGCGGCGTTTAAATATGCCGACGGCTAAAATAGACTATTCAGGATGATGACTGCAGACGAGGTGCTAGAAGTATAAACAGAACGTAGTGTTTGGCGCACCGTTCTCTCTGACTATGCCCCTTAGGAACACAGCTTGAAATTAGAAAAAAAAATACTAAATATTAAATTATTAGATGAGGTCGTGGCGCAGTGGGACAGCGTCTGACAGTAAACGCGATCGGTTGTGGGTTCGATTCTCACATCCACGCTTTTAAATTATTTCATTTCCATAGTAAGACAACGCGCGACGTTGAGTTTCGCCACTCAACACGCAATATCCCGAACTTAGCGGTAAGCGAAGTACGTAGTGTCTTGACACTAGGTACTCCCCGTCTACCCTGTAACACGGGATAACAGCGTGAAGCTACAAAAATATTAGATATACATTCTAAGCAAACGATATTTTGATTAACTATTATTTCAGTTATAGAATTCCCACCAAAGATAGTCGACTATGAAAAGGTATATAGGGTTAAGAAGGGCGGTGACGTCACAATATATGTCCAATACGAAGCCAACCCCCAGCCTAACGACGAATGGGCAGTTAACTCGAAGATAATTAAGAAATCTAAGCATATGAAACCGACCGTTGATTCTATGTCAGCCAGTTTGACTATTAAGAAGACTGACAATACTGACGCCGGTACTTACAAATTGAGGTTGGAAAACAACTGTGGCTTCATAGAAACCGACATCGAAGTCATTATTTTGGGTAAGTTTAATATTAATTTAATGGGATATAATTCCTCACTTCCTCGCTCTGATAGGAAAGTGCGGCGTTGAGTTGCGTCACCCAACATACGACGTCTCGATTTCGGTGGAAAGCGAAGTACGGAGTGTCTTGACACTAGCAACTTCCTGTCTACTAACCCGATATGCGGGATAGAAGTGTAAAAATAAATAAATATTATACAAAAATTTACTTTTCTTTGTAATTTATTTCATTAATATTAAATTTAATTTTATTTATATGAAATTTTCAAGATATACCATCGCCACCCGGAAAACCGAACATTCCCATCGTTGACGACACGTCTGCCAACTTATTCTGGACCGAGCCTAAGGACAAGGGCTTCTCAGAAATCCAAAGTTATATACTGGAATATCAAGAGGAAAATACGACTGAGTAAGTTTATGTTTATAATTAGAAAACAATTAAAAAAAACGTATAAAAATTTGAACGCAGTTGGATTCGAACCCGCGAACATCTTAGATGGTTTCCAAGAGGGGCGAGTTCAAATCTCGCTTCAAACTTTTATACATTTTTAAAAAATGATTCATAATGACATAATTTTTATTTAAAAAAAAATTAGATAAAGAAAAACGTTACAATTTACAGATGGATATCAATAGAAAACATAAAGAAGACACAATATGTGCTGGAGAATCTGAAAACAAGGACGTCATATCGATTCAGAGTGTTCGCCGTCAACGAGGTCGGTGTCAGCGAGTCCTCCGAACTCACGGAGTACATTAAAATCGTGAAACCCGTTGAAAACCGACCACCCACGGTGGAGAAACCGTTGGAGGATCTGGCCGGCCCGTTGGATGAAGATGTGGAATTGAATTGCATTTTCGGCGGCATACCTGAACCTAAAGTGATGTGGTATAGAAACGGCAAACTGCTGAAGACAGCCAAAGCCACTTATATAAACAGGGTGGCCTCATTGATAGTGACTATAAATAAGCATACAGAAGGCAAATACAAATGCGTTGCGAACAACGAACACGGCGAGGCCGAAACGTCTTGTGTGATTGATATAAGAGAAAAACCCACCATTACCGTTTCTGATGGGGATCTAGAACAGAAGCGTGTGGTTGGTGAGGAGTGGGTGGTGACAGCCCGTTATGGTGGTATACCCGTACCAGAAGTCACGTGGTACAGAGATGGCGTGAAAATAGATGACGATGACGGTGATGGTGTTGAAATTGAGACTGAGGAAAACATTAGTATTATAAGAGTAAGGGGAGTTAGGAGGAGTCACTCAGGCAGATATGTGGTGGAAGCCGTCAACTCAGCTGGTTCGTGTGCTATTGAAACGGTTTTGAGGGTTTATGGTGAGTTTTCTTTTTTTTTATATATATATAATAATAATGTGGTGGAATTCGAACCTGTGTTTTAAAGCTATACGATTCGTTGCCACTGGTTTATAGGGTGTTATTGAGCTTTGTTGATATTTTTATATGTTTATTGTATATTCTGGGAAATATTTAAAAATGTTTTTTTTATATTATTTTTATTACCTATAATATTATTACTATAGTACATAAAATAACGAAATTAGTAGGATGTATAATTTAACATTAGACTTTCAGTGTCTCCCTTAGTGTATACATTATTAAAAAAAATCAGAAAAATATATAAATTATTAATATTTATAAACTATTTCAATATACATATATATATTAAATTTCTCGTTTATTAAATTTCTAACCAGTTTTCTTTTATATATAAACAATTTTTTTTGATTATTTTAATATAGTAATGAGACATTTGTGTGTGTATAATAATTTCTTGTTAATAAATTCCCAGACAAACCAAGCAAACCGGAAGGCCCGGTAGTGTTGAGAGAAATAAGTAGAGAATCGGTCACAATAGAATGGAAAGCCCCATTGGACGATGGTGGTTTGGACCTTATAAAGTACGCCATAGAAAAACACGAGCCAGAAATAGGCGAATGGGTTAAAGTGGGTGAAGTCAACAAGGACATCGAGAGCTATTGCATACAAAAATTAAATGAGAACTGCGAATATATGTTCAGGGTTATGGCCCAGAATCCCGTGGGAATTTCCGAAGCGCTGGAAAGTGAGCCGATAGTTATAAAGAACGCTTTAGGTATGTATGGTCTCAATCGATTTTGATAATGTTTCCAGGTTTAAAGTGTAAATTTCTAAGTCTGTGAAATTTGGTTATTTTAAATAGTTATATTGGTATGAATTGATACTAACAATATGTTAGTAATAAATTTCCGTTGTTATCAATATTTTTAATTTTTATATTTAAATTACAAATTTTTGTAGCCACAGGTTCAAATCCTACGATTAATATGTATATGTCACATCTCTACGCTTTGTCCTACATAGCAAGGTAGTTACAGACAACCTAGTGTCAAGACACTCCGTTGACTGCTTTCCGCCTGATACCTATCTTACATTATATATATATATATATATATATATATATATATATATATATATATATATATATATATATATATATGTATATGTATATATGTATACTTCTAGACGTGCCCTCACCACCCCTGGGTCCACTAAGATTTTATGGAGTCGACGACAAATCAGTAACAATAGCATGGTATCCATCGGAGAGGAACGGTGGATCCGCCATTTTGGATTACACAGTGGAAATGAAACAAGACGGCAAGAAATGGAAGGAAATAGCCATTTCCACTATAACAGAGACCAAGATAACCAAACTGGTGGTGAATGTCACCTATCAGTTCAGGATATACGCGAGAAATGAGATTGGTGTTAGCTTACCTTACACTTCTGATGAGAAGATCACTATTGGGAAGACATTATGTGAGTTGTATGAAACTATTTTAAGTGAATTTATTGTGTATCCCAATATATATACATATATATATATATATATATATATATATATATATATATATATATATATATATATATATATATATATATATATATATATATATATATATATATTAATGTACTCAGACTAGAGAAGAAATGGCGCGAGAAACACAACGGGACCTTCTCTCTTTCTAAAATTCCATAAATATACAAATTAATAATATAATTCACAATTAAATTTACAATTTTGTTAATTTAAAAAAAAATACAACTTAATAATTTAATTCACAATTATGTCATATTTTTTTGTTGTTGGCTCTTTCTGATAAATTGGTACCTTTTTGTTGCGGTACTTTTTTTTGTGGGAATTTCACATTTATTTTTAATTATATCATGTGTTTTCATTTTTATTTAATAATTAATATTATATATATATATATATATATATATATATATATATATATATATGTATAATTATATATTTTTTCCTCATCAGCCCCACCGTCTCGCCCTCAAAACTTCATAGTGAGGGAGATGACGTCACGCTCCGTTACATTACAATGGTCGACGCCAGAGAGCGATGGTGGGAGTGCCATTACTAGTGAGTATAGATTTTTTTATTTCTTATCTTTTTAAGACTGTCGTGGCACAGTGGCACCGGGTCTGGGTTCGATTCACACTTGGGGAAACAATTATATTTAAATTATTTTATATGAAACTGTTTTAATTAGACAAATATATGTTTTTGGTATTCGAAAATACATTTTAATCCAGCTTAAAATAATTTATTTTTAAAATAAGTAAAAGTTATTGTATTTAAATTATATTCATTAAGACAAAGCGCGGTTAAGTTACGCCACGAAAAAGTAAATGTCTGTACAGCCAACCTACATACATAACTCATTGACCTTTTTCCCCATTCTCCCCTATTGCCATCTATTTTCAACCTATCTAAAAATAACGATTTCCCCAATTTTCAATTACAGATTACATTATAGAATATAAAACCCTAAAGGGTAAGAAATGGTCGAAAGTGGTAACAGTTTCCGGTGCGGTCCGCGAACACTGCATAGAAAATATAAGGGAGAAAGATGAGTTGTTGTACAGGGTGTCCGCTGAAAACGCAATCGGCGTCAGTTTGCCCGCTGAATCTGAATCTGTTAAGCTTTCGAAACATGCGAGTGAGTACTGAGCTTATGGTGATATTTTTGTAAAGGCAATTGATTTTTTTTTAGCTTCACTCTTTTATCCCGCATAGCGGGTAATACAGAAAGTACCTAGTGTCAACACACTCCGTACTTCGGTTTTCACCGAATTTGAGACATTGTGTGTGTGTGAGTGGTGGAACTCAACGCCGCACTTTGTTTTCAAATCTACCTCAAAAACAATAACAAACAATATCTATTTGATAACCAACGCGTAGATATAATTAAATCCAGTTCCGAACTGAGTAAAAAACACATATATAATAATAATAATACTCCATACAATACCATATTATCTAGAAAATATAATATTATATAATATAATATTTAAACAACTAATTTCCAGCCGTTCCAACACCACCCACCGGTCCGCTGGAGATCCGAACGATCGGTAACATAGTGGTAACGTCGTGGGGAACACCCGAATGGGATGGGGGAGCTCCCCTGCTGGGATACAACATCGCCATACGCGACGTCACCAAGACGATGTGGATGGAAGTGGGCAAGGTGGACGATCTGAAGTACCACATAAAGGATTTGAACGAAAACCACACCTACATGATAAGGATATACGCGAGAAACGAGATCGGCCTGAGCGAGCCCTTGGAATCTGATGAGCCTTTTAAGGTCATTTTGGGTGAAGGTAATCTATTTTTTTTTGTTTTGTTACATTGCTTGTTTAATCTGTATTTTTTTAAGTTGTTTTTTTTTTACTGTGTTCTTAATTAAATGAAGAAAAAAATATTTTTTAAAGTGTTTTTCTTATTGATTAGTAATTTTTTTTTTCAATAATGTTTTCTAATCACAAGTGTGGAATGACGCTTTAAAAATAGTAAAATAAATATTAAAATTAAATAGAAATCTCTCTTGTTATACGATTGTTTCTTACTAATCTTTAAATAGTAGGAATTTGTAAAATTCTCTCTACAGAGATGCTAACTACGTAAATAAGCTGGTAGTAGAACGCATGGCTTATCGGTTAGAGCGCTTGGACTGTTTCCAAGAGGCACGGGTTTGAGTCTCGTTGCATTCAATTTTTTATGTCTTTTCAAAAATGCTTTTAACTATGTAATATAGAAAAATATATTCATTTTTGTAAATTTATTAATTTTTTTCTTAAACCAAAATATTCACGATTCTCAGATTCACACGCAGACGAGGAGCTTGGTGAGCCAACGGAGGTCACCGAACCCACGTCCTTCAGCCAAACAACCACCTCATGGCTCCGTGATAACAATATGGACGCGGACATAGAGTCGTATGCCAGAGGTTCATTGTTGAGACGAGACGAATATTTCTTCAGAATATGGCATTACGCAAAACAATTGTTTAAATAAACGTACGTAAATTAGCTTTCTGTTACCAACCGTTCGAACGTTACCATCATTCCGTTACCGAACGGTATATCATTAAATTGGTATTTTTTTTATATTTGTTATATATAAAAGCTAATTTTTTACCCAATGTTACCAAGCGTTACCATATTGATAAAGTCAGTAACGTGACCAAAATACACAGTGGGTTTTTTTTTAATTTATACCGACCGGTTATTTTTTTTAATAAGTTAATCGAAAATGCATTTTTTTTATAAGATTAACTTTGGAACCCACTGTATCCTGTGATATGACATAGTTCGCGGATAGACGATGTTTTAGATTGTTTTTTTTTTATAATTATTTATATTTATTTACGACTATTTATTATGTAATGTAAATTGTGTAAATGTAAGTTTTTGCTTGTTTCGAGTTTTGTGGGAGACGTCAATATAGGTGCATATATTTGCAAGCAAAAGCTTACATTTTTAATATAAAAATTATATTATACATATTAAAATTTAAATATAAATTATGAATATTTTATTTGAGTTTTATTTATTTATTTTATTTTTTTCTAAGAAATTTGTTCTATTTTTTTCTTGATGTTGTTGTTGTTTCTTATATATTTTTATGCAAAGCATTAAAAAATATTATTAAAAAAAAATACAAAATTCTATTGAGTAGTAATTGTTCTATTACCTATATATAAAAATGTACAGTGATTATTTTGATAACATTGCATGTATTATTGATTATATTAATTGACTTTTCTACTATTTTATTATATATGTAGATGATTTAAATGTGTTAAAAATTGTTTTTAAATATTAATAATTCGTCAATCCATAGAGTAAGCACCTTCTACATTTTCCTATTAAATTTGTTTCATATTCATTAAATTAAATATTCATTAATTCAAATTTATCCACCTTTGAAAATCATAAAATTAATTTGTATACTAAATGTTTACAGGAGAATATATTCATAAAGAACACACACAACATCTTTTTTTAGATGACAATATTAATTTAGAATATCATATATATCCATCAATAATCAATAAAAATAATAACGTTACAAATATAATCATTAACGATTATAAGCATGTAATTATGACGTAAAATGTGTAATGATTAAGCTGAATGGTCCAGCAAGCAGGATAAGAATCTTTTTTTTATCCCGCATAGCAGGGTAGACAGAAAGTATCTAGTGTCAAGACACTCCATACTTCGCTTCCCACCGAATTCAAGTCATTGTCTGTTGTGTGGAGCTAAACGCCGCCGCGCTTTGTCTTACCAGAGCAAGCAAGTGAAAATAATTTCATTATAATCACTCCCCCTAGTGGGAAACGAACACATAAACGATCGCGTTTTACAGTCAGACGCTGTCCCACTGCGCCTGTCACTCAAGACATTTGTTTGTTAACAAGATTGGTTGTGGATTATATTTCCACTCGGGGAAATGATAATATTTAAAATTTATTTTCATTTCTCTATTTTGGTACGATCATGGTGCCATATGTGGACGAGAAAAATCACATGTGGGCTAAGCTGTCATATGGATGAGTAAAATCACATGAGGACCAACGTGGCATATGTGGATGGATGAAATCACATATGGATATGATCCACATGTGATTTCAGAAAACACATATGTGGACCATTTTGTTATATGTGGCTGAGTAATGTCTCATGTGGACATTGGTGTCATGTGTGGAAGGGTGAAATCACATGTGGACCATGTGGTCATATGTAGAAGAGTAAAACTACATGTGGGCTAAGATGTCATATGTGGATGAGTTAAATCACAGGTGGACCATGGTAGCGTATGTGGAAAGGTGGAATCACATATAGATCATGGTGACATATGTGGACGAGTAAAATCACACGCATGCCAAGATGTTATATGTGGATGAGTAAAATCACATGTGGACCATGGTGCGTATGTGGAAGGGTATAATCACATGTGGGTTTGTCATGATGTCATATGTGGACCAGTAAAACCACATGTGGACCATGGTGTCATATGTGAATGAGTGAAGTCACATGTTGATCTTAGAGTCATATGTGAACGAGAAAAATCACATGTCGGTTAAAGTATCATATGAGTGAAATCAGATATGGACCATTATCTCATAGTAGAGCACATGTCTATACAGCCTGCCCAAGATAACATGAAATTTGGGAAGTAGAAGATGTTCGTTAAAAACGGTTTGTACACAGGGTGACATTAGAAAGATTTATATGAATGAATGTCATATATATGTTGTTCATAATTTTATCAAAGTCTGTGATTTAATCAAGAACGCCTGCGGGTAAAAGAATACGCTATACTATAGCTATTTCTTTCTTCTGTCCATACATGTCATACTAAAATATATAAATATGTTAAAATACATACATAAATACATACAAGAATATATGTAACACGAATAACCATACGATAATATTTTGAAAATGTATTTAAATTATTAAATTATTTAATTTAAATACATTTTTAAAATATTATCGTATTGTTAACAATATTTAACAGTTAACAATATTTAACAATACGATAATATTTTAAAAATGTATTTAAGTGAAATAATTTCATAATTTAAACACATTTTCAAAATATTATTGTATGGTTATTCGTGTTACATATATTCTTGTATGTATTTATGTATGTATTTTAACATATTTATATACTTTAGTATGTTTTTAGTATATTTTGTTTTTAACGCTGGGTAAAACCAATGGGTACGCTTACCAAGCATACCCATACATTTCCAAGCGATGGCCAGGTAAGTCTTTCATGTGGTAGAAATTATTATTATATTATTATTTTTATATATATTATTATATTATTATTTTTATATAAATTATTATTATATATATTATATTATTAGTTTATTTTTTGTATCAACTGACAAAAAAAATAATTATAAAAAATTATATTTAAGACATAGCTTTTAACATCCTTTGATTTTTATATTATAATTATAAAATAACAGTATGCTAAATTACTCCTTATTAAATATGAAGAATTCCTGAGAATAACTGGAACAAATAGATAGACAGACGGATAAAATTATTAACCAGATTTTATTTTGGTATATATAGAATTATTAAAAATATGTTTTTTTTGGTTTACATAACTTGTATACTTATATAGGCACCTTAGTAAAAAGTGGTTATTTTAATATTACAAATAGACATTCCAATTTTGTTAATATATATAAATGAAAGTACGAACATACAAAATTATTGTTTAATTAGTTACCTTTGCGCGTTATCTTTTATGTATGTTGTGTAAAATATCCGTTGATATATAAGTTACACACATACTTTATACATAAGTGTGTGTTAAACACATGGTAGTGTGTGTTTTATTTATTTTATGAATTTAATCTATTTTTTAATTTCTTAATTTCTATATTAATTTTTTTCAAATTTATTTTTTTTAATTTCTATATTAAATAACCTTCAAGTATAGTTTCAGTATGAAAGATCTCCATTCATGTATTATTAGCTTTTCGCTTTATCCCAAGTAGTGGAATAGTGAGAGATAACTCAGTGTCAAGACACTCTGTTGACTGCTTATATATTAAATGAGTGTATCAAATAAATAAGAGAGTTGTACCAGGCTCGCATGAAACTAGAGGAGCTCCCTCTCTATAGTCTCTATATACTACATATATAAGAAGCTTCACGTGCCATCCCGTATATCAGGGTAGTCAGAGAGAACCTAGTGTCAAGACACTCCGTGTACTGCTTATATATTAAACAAGTGTATCAAATAAATAAGAGAGTTGCACCAGGCTCGCATGTAACTAGAGGAGCTCCCTCTCTATAGTCTATATACTACATATGTAGGCAGCTTCACGCGCCATTCCGCATAACAGGGTAGTCAGAAAAAACCTAGTATCAAGACACTCCCCTATCTGCTTACAGCATAAAATCCACACATTGCGTGTTAAATGGCGATTTCAACGCCATGCTTTATTTTATCAGAAGGGAGAAATGAAAATATTTTTTTTATATAATCATTTGACCAAGTAGAGAATCGAACCTATAAATTAGATCATGTTTTACATCTTTTAATTTTTTATAGCTTCACGCTTTAACCCCACAAAGCAGTGTAGACAGAAAGTACCTAGTGTCAAGACACTCCGTACTTTACTCACCATGGAATTCGAGACATTACGTGTTGAGAGGTGAAACTCAACGCTGCACTTTGCCTTACCAGTGCGTATATAAAATGAAAAAAAAATGCCTTAGTTACTCCTTGTTAAATGAGCTATCTGACGGTGAAAACTCCATCAAAATAGTTCCAGCCGTTTATGTACCGTGTAATAATAATTAAATGCGGTTATTTTGAAACAAACAACCCAATTGACAAACCATTGTACACATATAAAAAAAACGTAACTGTGCTCGTTGAGTTTGATATTGCAAGATAAAACAATATGTATAAGTTAATTCTATTTTATTCTGAGCTGTATCAAACATGCTTTTTGCATTTCATGCAAATTGGGTCTAGAAGAGCATAACTCATGACTTTTTTAAATTAATATCTATAAAGAACTGAATATAATCTCTCTAGCCAGTTTAAACAAAGTACCGAAGCAACGGTCTCAAACCCCATATATTTAATAATCAAGGCAGGTATTGGAGCAATGCCTGGGGTTTACATCAATCAAGTACAGGTTCAAGGGGCCCTTTTAAAACAAATTAGCTCTCACCTACACATAGTGCTCCTCTACCTTACCATATATCACTAAATTTCTATATAAATATGAACAAAAACAGGAAAGGTGTCAAATAAAACATCATTTTAAGTACTCATTTATTAATATCAAAGACATGACTTAATAGTAAACAAATTATTATCTAACATTCAGAGATAATGCATTGTTAATGTAATTGTAACTAGAATTGTAGAATAGAAGTGAATAAGAAATAATTTCATACTATTTTTTGGCATTAGTGTAATAATCTAATGGGGCCGTCTGCAGGCTGCCCTCGGTAGCGGGCTTGAAAAAATTTTTATTTCGCTAAAAAGAAATGCGTATGCGCTTTATTTACTGACGATTTCGGCGGCCTGTAACGAGGAAAACGTTTTTTATTAATATATATATATATATATATATATATATATATATATATATATATATATATATAAACAATTGTGTTATACGTTATAATAGAATACGTAGTCACATTCTTAGTAGTACTTCGCTTTCCATCGAATTCGAGACATTCCGTGTAGAGTGGTGGAACTCAGCGCCGCGCCATGTCTTACCAGAGCGAAGAAACGCCAATAATTAAAATATAATCACTTCTCCGATTGGGAATCGAACCCACAACCGATCGTGTTTACATTCAGACGCTGTCCCACTGCGCCACGACCGGCCTGTATATTCAGTTCAGTATCACAGTTCATATTGAAATTATTAAACATTATCGACTTTAACACTAAATAAAACTAGAAATTGTGAGTTACATCTCTAATTTTTTTTCTGACAATGGAATTACACTCTGTTGACCATGTTGGCCTTTACAGCGACACCGGGAGGGGGAGGGAAGAGGGTGCTCTAACCCTGCGAAATTTAGCAAGCACTGACGTGACTGCTTGAGAGGAGGCCAACGACCGCAAGGCCCCCACCCCCTGCGGGGTTCGAATCTCGGCTTGCGGTCGGCGAGCTGTATCACTAAGCTCTCTGACTGCTTATATACTTATCACTCACCCTTATCTTTAGTGGACTTGACTTGTTTATTCTTGTTGCACTTCTTAGTGATGCGCCTGCTTTGGTCGCAACTGGGATCACTGTTCGCCTTCAACATGTCCGTCCTGGACATTTCACCGTTGGGGCTACACTCACTCCAAGAGGACTTCTCATAGCGGCAAGCTGGAGGAAGAAAATGGGGAAAAAAAACGTATTATTATACATGTAAAAGAATCACTCTTTATTGTCCACAGGGTCAGAGACAACCTAGTGTCAGAACACTCCGTTAACTGTGCTCTGTATGTTGTGTGGTGAATTTCTGTATTTATACTTCACTTGAGGCCGCCCGAGGCGCAGTGGAACAACGTAACTGTGAAACCAATCGGTTGTGAGTTCTATTCTCACTTGCGGGAATTATATTTCAATTAATTGCACATCCTCCTCTGATTAGATATATCGAGGCGTTGAGTTCCGCCACTAAACACCCAATGTCTCGAATTCGCATGACATATAGGTATAAAAATATTTGTCTCGATATATTTTTGTATGTTCATTTTTTATTTGTTAAGCTCGAAAAATGGTAAGAAACAATATGCGGTGTTTTCGAATACTAAAACGAAATTACTGAGAAAATCTACCCAATTAGAGCCTCAGGTCGTCCAGCATGAATCATATATCTGACAATTAACTCAGAAACGCTTTAAAATAGATCAAGTATAAGGAAAATACGTCAAGTGATAAATAATAAACTAGAAAAAGAGACATTTTTCACGTAAATACATAGCTTCACGCTTTCATCCCGCATAGCAGGGTAGACAGAAAGTACCTACTGTCAAAACACTCCGTACTTCGGTTTCCATCGAATTCGAGACATTGCGTGTTGAGTGGTGGAATTCAACGCCGCACTTTGTCTTTACCAGAGCGAGAAGGTGAAAATAATTTAAATATAATGACTCCCCCGAGTGGGGATCGAACCCACAACCGATTTACAGTCACTGTTACACTGACAAAAGAAACATTAAAAGAGAATTTAAGATAAGAGAAAATCCCGCTGAGTTTCTTGCGCCGATTGTTCTCATGTCTGATGTCTTAACATTTTTCAAACTGGCTGTAAATTATTTCTTATTTCAAAATCGATTTTAAATTTCGACAAAACACTTTAAAGTTGATTAAATATCGATATTGTAATAAATATCGATATAGTAAACATACAAAATAAACACAAACTAAATTGTATGGGAGCAACTTTAGAAATTGAAATTTCAACGCGTATTCCTTTGGGCTTCCCTTTAGCTTCCAAAGGTTTTCCAAAGCATTTTTTTTTATTAGAACACTTTTAGTACTTATGTTGAAATCAATCTTTTACATCGAACGAAGTAATATTCTTGAGGACGCTCGTGGCGCAGTGGGACAGCGCCCGACTGTAAACGCGAACGGTTGTGGGTTCGATTACCAGTACTCGGTAATTAAATTATTTTAATTATAATCATTTACCGAATTTCAGTGTTCTGGTAAGACAAAGCGCGGCGTTGAATTTACCACTTAGCGCGTTTTTTACCCATTCCGGGCGGAGAGCAATCTATTGAGTGTCTTGGCACTAGCCTGTCTCAATCAGAGACTATGCGGGATAAAGCGTGAAGCTGCTTATATATATAAGCTTGACAAAAATATTTCCCTTATATTTATATTCCATATTTAATAACGAAAATGTTATTATTATACAATTAAAAACTCTAATGTTATTGAGTACCAACGATTTAGTACCCTATATACTAAATTTAGTTAAAACAAAGAATTCCACTCACCTTTCTTGCATTTCTTCTGGATGGTCTTAGCGCGTTCGCAGTTTCCGGGGTCGCCTTTCTTCAATGTCAGCGTACGGGAACGGATATTGGTCTTCGGATCGCACTCCGACCAGGCGCCGCGGACGTAGCGGCAAGTTTCTGTTATATATATAAATATATAAAATTTTAATAAATATATTAAAATAACTTGTAGAATACAATTATATAATGTTTTTGTGTGATTTGTTCATAATTAACGATAATTATAAGGTAAGGTCGTTGCGCTGTGTGACAGCGTCTGACTGTAAACGCAATAGGTTCTGGGTTCAATTCCCACTCGGGGAAGTGGTTATATTTAAAAGTATATTCATTTTCCTCGCTCTGATAATACAAAAACGTGGCATTGAGCTCCGTCACTTGACACGCAATATCTGGAATTCAGTGGAGAGTACGGAGTGTCTTGACACTAAATACTTCCTATCTACCCTGTTATATGAGATGATAGTGTGAAGCTAATAATATTAAAAATACTTAAATAATATTAATAACTTTCAAACGCCAAACAGCCGAGCGGTCACAGGAAGTGCGAAAAGCAAAAAGTTGAGACTAAACAGATGTGAACAAGATAAACATTACGTGGCGAGGCGAGACGGCCGGCCTGGCGCAGTACTAGGAAACATATATATTCGTAAAATATAACATTGTTAAATATTATATTTTACAGAAATATAATATATTTGTTCTTGTCATTTATTCACTTATACGTTTTCATTAAAGTACCGTCAATTTCGGTACAGCCGTTATTCGGAACACACAGAGTGACAGACAGATAAAAATTATAAAAAAATGTTTTGATATATGTACTTACTTATACATTTAGTAAAATACAGTTATTTGTATATTAATAATTATTAATATAATTTATAATCATAATCGAATTTAATAGTTTATATTCTTTTACTTCATTCCCGTATGGATTTGAATGTACTATTAGAGCCATTTAGTCTCGATTTATTTCACTTCACGCTTTTATCCCGCATAGCAGGTTAGACAGAAAGTACCTAGTGTCAATACACTCCGTACTTCGCTTTTTACCGAATTCAAGACATTGCGACCGGCCTGGATTATTTAAAAACTTAATATATTTGGCCATTTCAAATAAATTAATTAAAGATATTTAAAATATTAAATACATTATCTGAATTAAAAGCTTTTCAATTAACAAATTATTTAACATGTTTTTAATAGAATCGTCAAATACAACGAAAAGGTGTAAAAAGAAAAAAAATTCCACATATCATTATATATATATATATATATATATATATATATATATATATATATATATATATATATAATGAAGAGGAAGCAGGCCTCCACTAATTAATACTGATATACAATCCTCTCGCGTCTGCGAGCTACTAACGTATGCGCTTAAAAGCGTTTGTATTTTTAGCCCAAATTAAAACAAAAAGACGTTTTCATTTTCACATGCCCGCGATTTATATATATATATATATATATATATATGTATATATATATATATATATATATATATATATATATATATATGGGTTCGATTTCCACACCTGGAATTTTCTTCGTACCTCGCTCAAGACAAATCGGCGTTGAGTTCGCCACTCACTCAAAACACAATATTAGACGTTCAACGTAGTGCCTTGATTCTATATTGTCTTTGACTGCTTTTTTGTATTTCATTACATTTTTTTGAACAAAAAAAACAAATATATCTTTTTTTTATTGCAGTCAGACCATTACAGTCCACCTAACTACCTACCACTACAGTCAGAGGGATCCTAGCGTCAAGTATGGGCAAAAAGGTCTTGTCACGTCTAAAATCAAAATATTATGCTTTGATTCTTGCAACTTAACGCCGCGGCTTACCAGAGCGGAAAGAAATGAAACTAAATAATTCCCACAAATTGGAATCGAACCCAAAACTAATCGTGTTTCCTGTCAGATAGCCTCTCTTTGTACGTCAAATAGCCTCGTATGCGTGAATATCTAAAAACAATATATTTAAATAAGTATTCCCTCAAGTAAAGTAATTTCACAGTTCACATATCGTTATATAAATGTCTAAACTATACTAAAAGCACTTCGCTCCAGAAATACCTCAATTATTCCAGAACACCCTCTAGATTTTAGGTCATTAGAATAAGCTTGGAGCAATTGTGCTTGAACAAACAACATCAATGTTGTTGAAATACTTTGAACATCCTATATAAGTATTATATTCTGGTAATTTCGTCTAACTAACCTAATTGCTCGTTTCGCTTTGGTCAAGACAGAGTGTGGCGTTAAGCACTGCGAGTTTACGAGCAATGTCTTAATTTCAGGCGAAAAGCAGTCAACGGAGTATCTTTACATTGAAAAGCGTGAAGCGTGAAGCTTTTTTAATTTGATTTCTCCGCTCTATTGAAGACAAAATGCGTTGTTCAAATCTACCAACCTTGAGACTGACCGAATAAGGCAGAAAATAGTGTCATGACACTAGATTCTCCCGAAACCCGGCTATATGGGACAAGCGTGATAGTATCAAAAACATAACCAGTAGCTGCAAGCTGCAAGTCTGAGGTCATTTGAACAGAACTATTATGTTCAATTATACAACAATATTCCAAGCAATCAAGTAAACTAGAAAACCACGCCCTAAATACAGGATGTTCACAGTTTATTATAATTATTGTATACTATTAACATAAATACACTCTAGTGGAGGTAGAAATAATAACTGTTCTTTTATTTTCACGTATATTCTGTGTAATACAGAGTGTCTTGACACTACGTACTTCCTGTCTGCTCTGTTATGTGGGATACAAACGTGAAGCTAAATATAAACAATATTTCCTATTTTCGGCCTATAGGAGTCTACATTACTTGCTACTAAGCCAGGAACTAAACTATTCTTACGTTTATAAGCGAAACGAATATTTAAAGGAAGGAACTACTAAAGTATTCAAAACATCACATTTTCTCTCATATAGCCTGGAAAAAGAATCAACGGGACAACGTCAGACTGTAACGCGATCGGTTGTGGATTCGATCCCCAATCAGGGGAGTGATTACATTTGACTCGCTCTGATAAAACAAAGCGCAGCGTTGAGTTCCACCACTCAAGCACGCAATGTCTCGAATTCGGTGGAAAGCGAAGTACGGAGTGTCTTGACACTAGATACTTACTGTCTAACCTGCTATGGGAGATAAAAAGCGTGAAGCTAAAAACATGATATATAAAAATATTTTCAGATTTTAAACTACGTAAATAATCATCTAAAAACCTCCATTCGTTATTCGTATAATGCAAAACCAGAATAAAAATTTATATTGATATTTGTAGAGAAACATGTGGGCCGCGATGCCTTTGTAACGAACAAGCCGAGGTCGTTAAAGTAATTGGAATGAATCGCATTTTTCATACACTCCCCTTTTATAATATGAAAGGTGTCGTGGCTCAGTTGTGAGGTATCTATGGCTTTATATAACATGGTAGGGAGATCAAATTCTGTTTGAGGTATTTTTTTTATTAATACGTGAGGAAAAATATGGGGGTCCTCTTTATAGGTTCTGTATACGTATATTTTAAAAAAGGAGGAGCGTGAAATTTGGCACAGTTAAAATTTATATACAGAAAGAAGAAGAAGTCCAGAAAGTCAATATATTCCATAATAATCTGTAAGAAATAAATATATTAAGTTAACAAAACAACTCCGTACTCCGTTTTCCACCGGAAGTGAGACATTTTGTGTGTTGGGTGGCGGAACCAAACGCCGCACTTTGTTTTAGTAGAGCGAGTAAAATGAAAAACGATCTAAATATAATCACTCCCTCGTGTGGGAATCTAACCTACAACCGATCTCATTTACAATCATATACTGTCCCATTGCGTCACCGTTTTCACCGGTAGATACAAGAAACTCAATGAAATAACATTAAATACTTCTAAAACTTCTCAATAGAACAAAACATCCCACCGCTTTTAAATGTTTATTATTATATATTTATACTAATTTTAAAAAATAACAACAACAATGTCAACAAGAATGTCCAATACGTTTAGATTGCTATTATTATTCACCCTGTATACTGTAAAGTACGAGTCCATTACCTGTTCCGGGAAGTCTACACTATTTTTAGAACCCCAACTCCAAAAGTCCAAAAGGTCTTGAGTTTCTATTGTATATGGAAATACGTTATTTTAATCTATATGTTTATACCTTTTTTGCAAATATGTTCTGTGGTTTGTAAATTTGAGAGAGAAACTAGTAACAAGTTATTTTGTAGACTATTTCCTCCTAGCAGGGTATTTAGATATTTAAGACCAAATATATTGTGCGTCGAGCGACGGAACTCAACGCCGTGATATTACCAGAGCGTTGAGATAAAATATTTTAGTTCAGATCATTCCACTGTGTGGAAATTAAGCCCGTACATCAAACAATGTCTCACATTCGAGCTGAAAGTGGACAACGGAATGTCTTGACACTAAACTCTCTCTAACTACTGCTGTGAAGGAAAAATCAAGTAGCTAAATAAATAGAGTTTTACAAACATTTCAATTTTCATTTAAAAAAAAGGTCAGTAATGTCAATTAAGATTCAACTACAATTCAGAAAAAAATATTATTTTATAACATAATCAATTCCCCGAGTGGCAATCGAACCCAAAACCAATCGTGTTTACAATCAGACGCTGACCCACTGTGCCATAATACCCTCCATTGATGCATGTAAAATATATTATACATGTGTAAAAGATCAAACACATAAGCCAAAGGTCGAGATGAATTTAAAAATAGCCCACAGAGCGACCGTTTTTACAATCTCGCCGCCCCGTTTCTCACTTTGAAGTTTACCACGGAATATGTTTGTATCCGTGTCATATATTTTTTTCATATTATTTGTACGGTAGGCAAACAGCTTAATAATTGACCACTCGGGTACGGAGTTAAACGCTGTAATTCATTTTACTCACCGACTAGAATTGCTTCGCGCTTTATTCTACTTAGCGAGATAATCAGAGACAACCTATGCTAACCTCACTAATAAAATAGGTACCCCGAATTGCTCAATCTGGAATTTGAACCGACATCCTTAATATAGTCATATATTCTCCAATATGCTACCTGACTTATGATACCCGGGGATTCTGTTCTATCAGCCTAAATTAGCAACATTTTTAATGGCTAAATCTAAAGCCAAATTTTGTTCTAGACCCTAAAAATGTATGTCACAAATAAAAAAATAAAATATTGGCTTTTTATATACTTTTTGTATAAACTTTCATGTGGCGTAAGCTTTCCATATATTGTATTTTTCAGTTCACGCTTTTATCCCGCATAGCAGGATAAACAGAAAGTACCTAGTGTCAAGACACTCCGTACTTCGCTTTCCACCGAATTCAAAACATTGCGTTCTGAGTGGTGGAACTCAACGCCTCTCTTTGTTTTCACGAGTAAGTGAAAATAATTTAAATATAATCACTCCCCCGAGAGATAGAACCCACAACCGATCGCGTTTACATCTAGACGCAGTCCCACTCCGCCAGGTCCGGCCTCTAATAAAATTCATTTCTATACATTAAATAAATGTTATAAAAAATTACCTTACCGTTAAGTTGTGTAAAAAATGTTACTGTATTTCCATTTATATAGTATAGATTTCGCTCGCGGCTTCACATGGAATTTTTTCTTCCCCGCGCCGCAAGTCCTCTGTTAGGCACTTTACGGCGCTCACGTCAACCATACCGTTATAATATTTACTATTTTTAAAGTGTTATTCCACACTTAGGATTAGAAAACATTTTTGAAAAAACGTATAAAAATTTGACGGTATCCAAGAGGCGCGAGTTCGAATCGCGCTGCGTTCAAATTTTTATACGTTTTTTCAAAAATTTTTTCTAATCGTTATAATATTTAAACTATTCGGCCAAATTACTTGGTGTAAAGGACATAGTTAATATATATTAAATACTTAAAGATTTGATAAATATTATAAATGTGCTTTGTAAGAAAGTAATCAATTTAATTAAATTTTTAGTTCACTATATTCTTTATAATGACTATGCCGGGTGTTTATTGAGAACTATTTAAGACCTATACTGCATGTTTGTGTTACTCCTGTGATTTTTTTACCGGCTTAATTTATATGTATATATTAAGACTAAATCATAAAAAAAAGTGTAAATTGTAGTCTTTGGAAAAACGTATAAAAATTTGAACCCGCGCCTCCAAGGATCCAAGAGGCGCGGATTCGAATCCCGCTGCGTTCAAATTTTTATACGTTTTTTCAAAAAATGTTTTCTAATCCTAAGTATGGAATAACACTTTAAAAATAGTAAATATTAAATTATAGTCTATACTTTATTCTGATTTACAATCTATAATACCGTAAAGTTTCATTAAAATCGGACATATATCAGATACTTTTGCTTTTATAATATTAGCAAGAGGACAATCGACACTGTCGGCTACCGTCCTCACGTCTAACAGCTTCACACCCCGTCTTATTATTATTATTAGTCTTAGAGTGATGTTATATAGTCTATAGCCTTCCTCCATACTTGGACTACTTAACACAGAAAGAATTTTTCAATTCCAATCAGTAGATCGTGAGATTAGCGCGTTTAAACAAACAAACAAATAAACACGCAAACAAACAAATTATTCTGCTTTATATTATTAGCATAAATAGGAAAATGTTTGCAATATTTTAACTGGCGTGTCTTAGATAGTGGTGGTGTTAATATAGAAAAAGAAAATTGTTATCGATCTTCAAAGGTAAAAACTTTTACCTCTAGATAAAACCCTTACCTTATCTAAAATTATTACGTTTGGTTACCTTTAAAATATTGCAATTAGTGACTAATTCATCTGTATTTTGTTTTTTTTCGCTTCACGCTTTATCCCATGCGGGATAGTCAGATCGCTATGGTCCCTGCATACCTCTTTCGCCTCGTCCACAGTCATTAACCTCTTCATACATACCCTTCGGGGGGTTCTCATGCTTTTTACGTGAACTTCCTCCAGTATCATTGACACTGTTTTTCAAAGGTCAACCGAGGTCTCCCCCAACCTCGTACAGGTCACCTTTTGCTTCATAAATGCATATAATTCCTATGGACGTACTCATACCACCTGAGTATGTTCTATCTAATCTGCTAACAAACATACCTCGGTTCTTAGCACCGCGCTCGTTACGCACGAGCACGTCGTGCTCCTCATGCTCCATTGGATCAGCGGCAGCAAGCGTCACTATCAGCATGGCGCCAATCAGCCACCACCAGCGAAACTGCTGGAAAGAGGGATTTGGTTAGTAATGTGTTATTTTTTTTAAAGCAAATGTGTTTAATGGACGTGGGAATCTACCCGATGATATTTAAAATATAAATATATTTAGACACATTACATTTATATTATATTAATATTTGTTATAACCGGTCGTGGTGCAGTGAGACAGCGTCTGACTGTAAACGCGATCGGTTGTGGGTTCGATCCCCGCTCGGGGGAGTGATTACATTTAAATTATTTTCAATTCCCCTCTCTGGTAAAAGACCGAGCGCGGCGTTGAATTCCACCATTCAACACGCAATGTCTCGAATTCAGTGCAAAGCGAAGCGCGGAGTGTCTTGATACTAGGTACTTTCCGTCTACCCTGCTATGCGGGATAAAAGCGTGAAGCTAAAAAAAAAAACTAAAAAAATTTTTGTTAACCACTAACTAACTTAAAATACGTTAGTTTTAATGTTATTTTTTTTCTTAAATTATTATTGAGATATGAAAAATTCATTTGATTTATGTTCACTTATTGTAAATAATTAAGTAAAGTGGCAACAGTTATTACGTTAAAATCAATATGACGGAACCTCTATGTGTATTTTATCTGTGTGTTATTTTAAAAAAATGTCACCTTTTTTTTTAAACTTGTAAAGCATTTTATGTCTACAGAGAATAAATTGAAAATTTCAGTTGAAAATCGCGGTGGTAATGAATTTGATGCCTCATTGAAGGAAAATGGGTTATTTCAATAAAAAAAATGAATTGAATACAAAAAACTAATTATTTAAAAAAATAACACATTTTTTTTTAATTTCTTTAGTTATACCAGACAGCTGTTATTAAACAGCTATATAATATAGAATATATATATATATATATATATATATATATATATATATATATATATATATATATATATAATATGGAATATATATAATATAGAATAGATGGTTTATTTTGGAAATTAGCTCTTTGAAATCACTTTTAAATCTTAATGGAAGGTCACTTAGCTCTCAATGAAGTATTGTTCGAAGAATTGGGAAAATACAATACTGGCTGTGGCTTGTGAGCTGTTCTACGAAATGATATTGTAAAAAGATACACTATGACACTTAGAGACGTCATTTTAAACTTAACTGACATCTAATCTATATTTTTGAAATATTTCATAACGATTTCTGCTGATTTAAAGACAGTTAAATGCTTATTAGAACACAAATTCGCCACAGCTAACTTAAATTATTTTAAAAATAAAAAAATATATTAATAACAATACCCAATTTAAAACGAAAATGTTTTTCAGTGTATTGTATTATACATATTCAAGCTCTTTCTTATAATATTCATATTAAGTGGGATGTGCATAAATTCTTAATCCGCCATTTTATTGCGGCGGCCATTTTGGATTTACAAGAATATTCATTATATAATTTCATATAATCAAAACTGAAGAAATAATACAAATTTCAACCCAATTGGACACTGGGAAGACTAAAATGAAATTTGCAAGATATCCCACACGCCGAATAACTAACTAACTAAGACGGCAAGTTAAAAAAAAAGCTTGACACCCGACACACGCTTGTCGAACCCACTATATCATTCTAACTAAGCCATACATTAACTCGATTAGAATTACCAAGTGTTTTAGGTCGCTGTTTACTGAACGTGACATCGCATGAAGCTCAATACATAACGATCGCTGGGCTTAGGTTTTGAATTAACATCGTGTGTTGTGCATACTTACTCAGCTTCACGCGCCATATCCGCACAGCAGGGTAGTGAGAGACAACCTAGTGTCAAGACACTCTGTTGACTGCTCATATATTAAATAAGTGTATCAAATAAATAAAAGAGTTGTACCAGGCTCGCATGAAACTAGAGGAGCTCCCTCTCTATAGTCTATATATATAAACAGCTTCACGCGCCATCCCGCATCAGGATAGTCAGAGAGAACAAAAGGTCTGGACACTCCGTTGACTGCTTATATATTAAATCTTAGCTTAAATATAAAATATATATATATATATATATATATATATATATATATATATATATATATATATATATATATATATATATATTAAATGAGTGTATCAAGTAAATAAGAGAGTTGTACCAGGCTCTCATGAAAGTCTCTACATACTACATATATATGCAGCTTCACGCTTTTTATACCACGTGGCAGGACGGTCAGTTTAGGATTGTCTAGACTTTTTCCTGAATTCGAGGCTATTTCTAAACGCGATAGTTTGCTGGTTGGATTTACAATCGGAGAATTATGTTACTTTTTTCCGTTATATTAAAACAAAGCGCAGCGTTGATTTACGCAGTTTAAAGCGCAATATCTCGAGCTAGGTCTACCCTGCTATGCGGGATAAAGCGTGAAGCTATATTAAAAACTTTATATAATAAAAACTTATATATATTATTATTAATGTTCTAATAACCGTGTCGTAGTTAACTCAACTATCGCTCAGCCAAACACAGTCCTACCACACCACTACAGAACCTAACTACATTTTTTACTTAAAAAAAAAAATTAAAAATCTAATAGAATTTCTATATGTACAGCATGTATTTTTTTTAATATACTTCTATACGTATGAAAGCATCATATTTAAGTAGCTCAGATGTTACGATGTCGGAACAATTAAAACTGATTTATTAATTTTCTAAAAGGAAATACTTCAAATGTTTTAATATTCATACGGTAAATGTTCCGCGTATTATATACGTTTAAAGTTATGACTTTTTTTATGAAATAAATGAAACGTAAAAAATTATACTACTTAAAATAACTTTTTAAATAGGCTTCCATTAGATATAAATGAGGTGACCTCATATATAACTAAAAATAATAACAGATTTCTAATATGGTACATTATTTATAATAAATATATCTCCCTCTTCTAATTTCCACTAAAAATTTGACATTATCCCGATTGTAACGATACGTAAATATACATACATACATAAATATGAATGTAGATTTATAATATTATATATTTTATATAAATAATATTAAAATAACGTTAAATATTTTTTACATAATATTTTTTTACTTAGTAAATAATTAACAATTTTATTTTAAATTAATATAATGTTGGCTGAATGTGTTACTGGCAGTCTAGAATGATGCAATGAGATTTTTAAAAAAAGAATAGGAATTGGCGGGAGCGTCATGAGCGGAAAAGGACGCTTTAGAAGATTGTTTAGTATTTAATTTGGAATAACTGAAATATAATACGTTTAGAAGCGAATATAATAACAATATTTAATATTGGAAATATATACGAATTGAATTATGAATGTTTTTGTGGTATTCGTAGTCGGTAAGTTTTACATTTCTATATTATAAAGAATTTGTTGATAAGTTCTTTTACCCATTGTTAATATAAAAGTAACATTAAATAGATAAAAAACAAATATTAATTAAATAAATTAATTTTACTAAAAATACGAAAGGCTTAGAATGTACATTCTATGAGATATATGAAATTTGTGATACAAATAAACTAAAGCATCTGCCGCCATCTTTGAATAGTGTTGTATGAAGAGATTGTTTAACACATTTTCTTAATATTATAAACATTTGAATATTATATTAAATATATAAAAATCCTAAATTCCACCTTTGTTTCGCGTTACCAGGTTACTTAGTTAGTTTTATTTTTTTTAGCTTTACGCTGTTATCCCACATAGCAGAGTAGACAGGAAGTACCTAGTGCCAACACACTCCGTATTCTGCTTTCCGTTGAATTTATGACAATGCGTGTTGAGAGGCGGAACTCAACGCCGCACTTTGTATTACCCCTACGCTCTTTATATTCCCCCGAGTGGGAATCGAACCTACAACCGATCGCGTTTACAGTCAAACGTTCACATTGTGTATCACTGCACCTGGCAACTCATTATTACGTTAGTGAGAAATTATTGCCTGATTATCTATATTGATAATTAGTTAATAATTTCTATTTTCTCCGCCTTTCGTATACCTACATACAGGTTGGGCACAAATAAGTAGCATTAAGGTCATACATATAGATATATAATGTTAAAGAGAATATGTATAAGAAGAAATAAAACTGCGTTTTGATTTAGTAGACCAATCACAATGATACCTCTATAATGCTATTCTTAAGTATATGGGAAAAGAAAATATAATATATAATAAATAATATACAATATACAATATACAATATATGCACGACTTTTAATGTATAAAAAATTTTAAACATTATTGACTTAAAAAAAATCTAATTAATTTAAAAAATTATATTATTATTACGCAATCCAGCTTAGCGCCAGATTAAAGCGATTACTTTAACGAACGTAATTAAGGAATTTCAATATAAAAAGTGTGTTTGTAAGTTAAAATATACTTTTCTTTTTTCTTTTGTTGTTCTGGCAGCATCTCCTTTTACCTTTTTTTTTGTAATTACAACCTGTCAAATTGACATTTTGACAGGTTTCCTTTTGAAGTATATTAATTTTTGATCTGTGGAACATGCTTTAAATTATTTAATTTAAAATTTAATTTAGTTTTTTATAGATTTTGCTATGTATATTGTGTGTATATATATATATATGTGTGTGTGTGTGTGTGTGTGTGTGTGTGTGTGTGTGTGTGTGCGTGTGTGTGTGTGTGTGTAAATATTTTAGTACACATTACACATGCATTTAAAAATTATATATTGTGAACTATTTTTACCTTATCACGTAAATATAATAATATGAAAATATATATTTTAATTCGCGTTGCTTTTAGAATATTCGCTAATGGCATATTTTATGTACGTACGTACTTATGTACATGTGTATGTATGTATGTATGTACGTATGTAAGTACATATATTTATTATTTTTATCAGTTACTGAATAATCATTCTATTTTTTGTAATTATAATTATTATATATTTTGTAATTATAATTATTATATATTTTTACGTCGAATATAATTGAAAAAAAAATCTATTGGAAATGATTATTTAATTTAAAGATATACAGCTCAGAGTTATTTATTTAAAAAAAATGAATTGTTTCTCTATTTTTTGTTAAAAAACAAAATGCAGTTACGTTAGTGAAATACGGAAAACGGATATATATATGTAGATAACTATATACATCCCATCTGCTATAAACTAAACTGCCGCATCAATCAAAAACGACCCCACTAAAAGTAACGTAAGTCATTTGACGAAGATAAAGTGTATCGTTCAGTTGACTCTATTAATAAATGAAATACGTTTATTATGTTTATTCATTTATTTATTTATTTTATTTTATTTATTGAAATAAAGAGTAATCATTTAAATTGTGATTATTTTCTATTTCTTAGCAAGTTTATGATTTCAATTTCAATATAAAATACTTATGATTGAATTTGTGAATTTGTGATTGACTTTATATATATATATATATATATATATATATATATATATATATATATATATATATATATATATATATATATATATATATAGTGATAATATTTTTATAAATAGAAGGAGTTCCTTTTCTTTAAATAATTCGTTTAATTGTAATATAAATGCTTGAATAAATAATCATTTATTTTTATTAAGTATTTTTTTAACTTAACAATTTTTTTCCAAGTAGTAGCTTAATGGTAGTGAATTCTATTTTCATAGAAATTAAGACATACCACGTTGATAGACGCAACTCAACGCTGCGTTACATATTAACAGAGTAGTTAAAAGAAAATAATTTAAACATGAACATTATACAAAATTATTTTATATATATATAAAATGTTCAGTACAAACGCTACAAAATGAATATCTTCTGCCTAAAGACCGTGTTAAGAACATAATAAGGATATTACGATTCCATTACTAAAATAAACCGGGGTCATTGCGAGTCAGGAGATAACGGACAGACGCTAGTGCGTTCACTTTTATATATAATATTATTTGTTTGTTACAGAACTGATATTGTTGGGAACGAAGTTCGGTGTATCCGGGGCGGTTTGTAAAGCAATAGTGAAATAATATCATTTCTCTGTACCATAAAATAATTAAAACAAACAACTGAGTTCTTTAACATTTCTTATGAGAATAGAGAAAAAGCTTAAATTTTTAGGAAATAATTTTTCTATTCGTATAAAAAAAATCGATTTTTCCCGCATATCTGGAATACGCTCAGAAAGTATTTAATATCATAATATTTTGTTCGTTGTTTTCCGCCTGTTAAGTAGCACAAATAATAAAAATATCTATTAACGATGTATAATTATGACGAAAATTAGTGGCAAACACATGATAAATGGAGAACGGAGTGTTTGGACTAGATTCCTTTTGCTAATTACAGGATAACATTTTATCCTAATCTAATTAAATTAAAATTATATAAAGCAAACAGTCTAAAAATATATATATATGTTTATATTATGTTTATTTTTTTCCTTGTTTTGCGTTTAAGTTTATCTTTGAATTGATAAGCAAAATATTCTAACAAAATAATTCCCTTTTAGAGACGAATTATGTAATATATGTACACGTTTATTCTATTTTATTTATATATGTATATATGTATATATATATATATATATATATATATATATATATATAAAATTTTGTTCAAATAAATCGTTTAATATATACCAAAAAATGTTAATATTTCGTGCCGTTGTCCCCTAAGCATCGAATTTCATGCAAAGGGCGCTCAAGTCACACCGAGTTATCAGATAACTGCAGCCCTGACCTAATTTTTTTTTGAGTATCGAAAAAAATATATACATTTATAATATAAATATACATGGAAATATTTTTACGTTCTACATTTAAACTGTTTGCATTGTAACAAAAAAGACCACAAAATTGTATAATAAGAAAGCGATAAACACACATGTTCTTAAGCTTTTTTTACAAAAAAAAAACGAACCAGCTACGAAAAGAAAAAAAAATAACCACATATGACATTTGCACCGCATCTGAGAACTCAAAGTAAATTATGGCGGGATTTAGTTGATTTACACACGTTCACTAACAAAAATTCGCTTTGAAACACTATTGAAATATATTTAATAATAAATGTAAAAGATGATTACATTTTTTTCCAACTATATTTCCATTTAAATGTAATAAAATATCACTTACTTCCATGGTTGGTCGTAGTAGCCCTGTGAAGACGTGCGAACCGGACCGCTTCGGCTAAGAGAATGACGCGCCAGCTTCGTTCCATAACAGGATACGCATATCGATCTGTCTAGTCCTTACAGCTTCCCACCCCCGCCCTAAAGCCCTGTACGAAAGATATCTATATACGTCTTAGATGGCCGGATTTACTTGGGTGATTTTAGAGTGTATTACAAATTTGATATATTTCTTTCTTTTTAATTAATGCTAGAATAATTGTTTTTATATATAGAGAAATAACGTTTCAGTTATTTGAATTGTTTTTGTTTTTATTACTTGGGTACACATATTGCGGTGTTTAGTTACGTAAATCAATACTCAATGTCTTGGATTTCATCGGAAAATTGAGAATAAAGTGTATTAGCAGTTAGTATTAGATAGTTTTGTTCAATGCTAGAAAGTTTTGTTTTTTGAGGCCGGTAGTAGAGCAATGGGCTAGCATCTGACTGTAAACGAGATCGGTTGTGGATTCGATTTCCACTCAGGCGAATGATTATGTCTAAATTAAATTATTTTCATTTTCTCGCTCTTGTAAGACAAAGTTTAGTTCAACCTGCTATATCTCGAATTCGGCGGAATGCAGACATCCGGTATATCTTGACACTAGATACTTCCGGTCTACCCGCTAAAAAAAGGGGGTATCAATGAAATATATTTAAAAAAATCCGATATTTATTTTATTTAAATTATTAATATGTAACAAAAGGTTTAGTTCCGCAATGCAAATATATTTTTATTTTTAATGAAAATTCTACTAATGTATAATGTTTAAATATTTTTAATTCTACAGATCTGTTCACGGCTTATAAGAAATCTTAGACATTGATCTTTTGTTAGAAACTTTGTAGATAACGGATTTCACTAAAATCATATATTTAAAGTTTATTCTGAAATTATATTTTATTTTAAAACACGTAGATATAACTCACGCTTAGAATGAGAATGAGGATGCGTGTTTAATTGCGGAGTTCAACTCCGTACTTTGTCTTACCAAAGAGGGAACTTATTTATTTATTTAACTTTACGCTTTTATCTCATATTGCAGACTAGGCAGGAAGAATCTATTTTCAAGACACTCCACAGTTTGCTTTCCGCCAAATTCGAGACGTTGCGTATTGTGCGGCAGAACTCAACGCCACGCTTTGTCTTTCCAAAGCGAGGGAATTGATAAGTATATATGTTTATGGCTTATTTTTATTTATTACAGATTTCTTTAGTTAAAATTTTTATAAGAATTGTAAGGTAATGTAGAATTTTAGAATTATATATATTTTATTTAATCCAATGTTTACTTCAGTTCTTTCTTGTTTCTACTAAATAGCATGGTTTGCGGTACGCAGTGCAGCGTTTGAAAATAATTATGTTTATTTTATATATTTACTTCTATTTTCAAACTTTTTCACGGATATCTGTGTCGGCAGTCAGAACCTAGAGTCATGACACTAAGTCCTGGATTTACATCGGTATCTGAGACATTGCGGGTTGAACGGCGTAACTCAACGCTGTTGCTTGTTCAGCTAGAGCAAGAAAATGACATATCATTTCCCTCATGAGTATCAAACCAGCAACTGTTTATATCTACAAACACTATAATACATAAATCCTTGTATCACTTTTTACGAAAACAACGCGAGCTGAGAAGTTGAAAATTTGGCACACAGAATGCATAAAAAAATATTAAATTAATAAAATAAATTTCTCACATACCACATACACGTCGTTAAACAACGCCTTGTGTACTCGTCAACAGGACATCCAGTTATATAAAACGTTTAAACGTTTAATAGTTTTTTTGTTAATTTTAATAATAAGAGAAATATGTCATTTGATCATAATAGAAATCGACAAAGTAATTACCGCTTAACACTTAATTAGTTAAATTCATTAATAAATTATATGAAATTCCAATAATTATTAGTTTGTAATATAATTTAATGTCGTAAATGGATTTAGTAAATTTGTACTGTGATTATTATAATAAGGTAGTGGCCGAGGCCGGTTATAGACAGCGTCTGACTGTGGCGATCAATTGTGGGTTCGATTCCCACTCGGGGAAGTGATTATATTTAGAATTATTTTCACTTTTTCGTTCTGGGTAAGACAGAGTGCGGTGTTGAGTTCCACCACTCAACACGCATTGTCTCGAATTCGGTGGAAAGCGAAGTACGGAGTATCTGAACACTAGGTACTTTCTGTTTACCCTGCTACCTGGGATAAAAGCGTCAAGCTAAAAAAAATAGAGGCCCGTGGAGTTAGTGACAGGATCTATGCGACAACGCGGACACGTTTAGTGAGTTCATTTCTCCGCTCTGGTAAGACAAAGTGCGGCGTTGAGAACAGCTCAACAAGAAATGTCTCGAATTGGAGCTGAAAACGTGAAGATGTAACATAATGTTTATAAACTAGAGAACATAGAGTTTATACACTTAGATTATTTTATAATAATTTATAAGCAACATAGTAAATGTGTGTGTGTTTTATATAAAAATAATGAAAGAAATTACTCAAGCTAAAACTAACAAGCGAATTCATTAGCTTTCAACGTTATTTCCAGTAAAAAACATCAGCACAATTTTCTCTTCTATGAAACTGGATTCAAAGAAAATATTACATAATTTTTTTTAGATATGCAAATAGTTGTAAAATTAATATAAAAAAAATTAACCCGCAATAATTCACGTTTATTCACTGCTAAATATTTCACGTTTATTCACTGCTAAATATTTCACGTTTTCACGTGAATCGTTCACAATGTATTGAAACACTGCGTTCTCCATTATCTCTCTACACGATATTTTTTATCTGTGAAAATTATTGTTCGTTTTTTTTGGCAAAAACGTTTTTTTTTTTTAATTTAATTAAACTTTTTTTAGACTCATTTCCGTAATAACGGAATCCACCAATAATATCATTTGGCTATAGGTACTTGAGCAAAAGTCTAAAAAAAATCAGGCCTTCGTGGCGCAGTGGGACAGCGTCTAACTGCAAACGCGATTGGTTGCAAGTTCAATTCCCACTCAGATCAATGATTATGTTTACAATTTTGTCAACAAACAATGTCACGATATCTGGTGGAAAGCAGTCAACGGAGTGTCTTGACACTAGGCTGTCTCTGACTACCCTGCTATGCGGGCTATCGCGTAAAGCCGCTTATATATGTAGTATATAGAGACTATAGAGAGGGAGCTCCTCTAGTTTCATGCGTGCCTGGTACAACTGTCTTATTCATTTGATACACTCATTTAATACATAAGCAGTCAACGGAGTGTCTTGATATTTTGTTATGATAGTGATATTCTCTTTCCTCGATTGGAATCAAATCCACTACCATTGCGTTTATAGCCAATAACGTCATCTTGTTTATAATCATAAATTACATTAACTAAAATACAATTAGATAAGAATATTATTCAAATTGTGAGGAATTTATTGATTAATTTGAATATTTCCATTTCTATGGTATAGGAAGACGATGCGCGGCGTTGAGTTCCACCACAATAGCAATGTACCCTGTACCCTGCTGTGCGGGATAGCTATAAAAAAAAATAACAAGTAAATTCGTAAGTGAAATTTAGTTAGTTATAATATATTATATTTAAGATAACACTTTAAGTACTTCTATTCAAGATATTTCTAGTGTATTTCTTATCTCGTTTCCTACTTTACTAGCGTTCTAGTATCAAGTGCGAATTAAAAATTTATGTAGCAAAATATTTCAGGAAAATCCTCTTATACATGTAGACTACACGGTTATATATATATATATATATATATATATATATATATATATATATATATATGTAGATGTGTGTATACGCGTGTGTTATTATATATATATATATATATATATATATATATATATATATTTTTACTAATTTTTCGCTAAAACAAAACATTTTTACATAGTCAAATTATGAATATTTATGAGTTAATTTTTGAAATTTCAAATTTAATACCCAGTGGTATCGGCTTACGAAAAATAAAATATCTGCATTATACAAACATAATAATACATAGATAATAAGATACGAAAACGCTACGTTCAGACACTACGTTGTCTACGTTATGGAAATGTAGACATTTTACATGTTAAGTCGCGTAACTAAACGCCATGAATGTATACAATATCTATAGTATAGTATAGTATACTAAAATAGACCAGTCTTAACGAAAACTCCGTTATATTGTGTTATACTCGGGCCATGCTTTAGAACCATTAAGCGCCGTGTCTGTTAAGATTAGAGCGAGGCAAAGGCGATTCGCCTTTATGTAAACCTAATGTGTTTTCACACTGTTAAATTATGTTTGTGTTTTAGTTAATATTGTGGTTAAATTTTCATTTTTTGATAAGTTTTCGGCGTTTAGTTACGCAACTCACTGTGCATTGTTTCGAAAAGTACGGAACGTGCTTTTATCTGATATAACGTTTTAACGATATATGATATAACGTTTTTCTGTCTAGTGACGGAACTTAACGCTTAATCTTACTGGAGCTGAACTAGACCACGAAAATGAAAGGTGTATATATATATATATATATATATATATATATATTTATATATATATATATATATATATATATATATATAGTCCCAAATATATTTTTTTAATATTCTTGTATGAAATCATTGTGGTTTTATACACAATGCGTTTGTCATGGCGGAACTAAGCACCGCACCCTATCTAGTTACATATATTATGAGATAGCCTATAAATTGTATTATAAATATAAATATTCAAATCCAACCCACAAAAAATATTAAAAAAAAACCATATCGCCTACAAAAAGTACACACAAATACAAACACCAAACAAGAAGTACCTAGTGTCAAAGACTCTGTACTTCTTTTTGCGTGGCGGAACTCAGAGCCGTGTTTTATCTAACCAGAGCGAGTAAACAAACATAATTTAAATATAATCATTCCCCCAAGTAGAAATCGAAGCGACAACCGTTCGCGTATACAGTCAGCCGTTGTCCCACTGCGCCACGACCGGTTTCAACTAAGCTAATATTTGTATATAAATCTACAAAGGGAGTTTAAGCGATGGCTTCATCTCGTCAAAATCTCAACCTCTCTCAACCCACCTGATTATAGTTCTGGAAAAAACGGAAAAATAAAAAAATGACATCTAAAATATTTTAATAATAAAATCAACTTGTCTGTTAGTTAGTACATTGCGTTATGAACGGGGAAAACTAAATTTAGACACACACACAAAAAAACACATAAGAAATATGTTTTTTTTTCTCTGTGTGTCTAAATCCGCTCGATCCGATGCTCGCGAATGTTTTTGAAACGGGCCCAAGCGAGCGGAAAATTCTAATTAATAACATGGTTTTTATGTACGTACGTTTGTTTACCTTGGTAGTTCTACAGTGCTATGGCGAGATGGATATATGTTTTGATTCTGGGTATAAAAATTTCTTTTATTATGTTTGATTAAAAATTGTGAATAAAAAATAAAATGTAGGTAGTTTTCTTATTTGAACTTGGCTCTTTCATCTTCATTGTAATATAGATTTTTTTATATAGAAGTCGCCTTACGTTTCACGCTTTTTATTATGCATAGTGTTATATTATAAGACACTTCGTACTCCATTTTCCGCCGAATTCAAAATATTGCGTGTTGAGTCGTGGTTCTCAACGCCGCGTTTTGTCTTACCATAGTGAGGAAGTGACAATAAT
This sequence comes from Dryadula phaetusa, assembly GCA_032432895.1. Lineage (NCBI taxonomy): Eukaryota > Metazoa > Arthropoda > Insecta > Lepidoptera > Nymphalidae > Dryadula > Dryadula phaetusa. The sequence continues at coordinate 1,538,165 of JAOYRS010000002.1, forward strand.
TTAAATATAATCACTCCCCCCAAGTAGGAATTGAACCCACAACCACTCTCATTTACAGCCAGATGCTGTCCCACTGCGCCACGACCGTTATCAATATATTTGAATTTATAGAAATTTTGCAACGCTCTTTGATCCAGCTCTTGGCGTCCAATTCGCTTAATAACTATTATTTTTAAAGTTATTATATTACTACCCGACGTAGAAAACGAGGGTTATAGTTTTACAGCGTTTGAAAATATGTATGTATGTCAGTTTCTTTGTTCCCTTGTAACTGCTAAACCAGAGTACCGATTTTGACAAATGATACGTCGGAAAAATTCATCTTAAGGTTATATTTTTTATTTTTTTTTAATTATAATTTTTTTTTACTTATTAACATTATTCCAATGCCATTCAATTTTGTTACTTCACCACCCTCGGTAAACAAAGCGCGTAACTGAACTCCGTTAAATTCGTGATGTCTATAAAAGTAGGCGAACAATTTACGAAACACTTCCAGTATCATAATATATCTAAACTTGTATATATAAAACTGCATAAAGCAAATATTTATATTTTCTTTGCTGTATACAATTGTACATTTCATATATATTTTATTCCCAAGACAAAACGCGTCTTCGAGTTGCGCCAGTCAACAACTAATGTATTAAAAGTAGCGAGCAGAGTGTCTTGACACTATTTGCATTCTGTCTAATCTACTATATTGTTATATTACTATATACCTAATAATATTCTAATATTCTTCCTGCAGCCATGTTTGCAGCTCCCTGCCGCGCTCGGGAACCTTTCAGGCCACGTGACGGCTCTATACCGTTCTTAGTGAGTTATCTTTTTAAAAGTTATTTTTAAAAATTCTGATATCATATTCTCATAAACAAAACTAAATGTGGCCGATCGTGGCGTAGTGGTACAGCGTAAAGGCGATCGATTGTGGGTTCGATTCCCACTCAGAGGAATTATTATATTTCAATTATTTTCATTTCCTCACTCTGGCAAGACAATGACGTTGAAATCCGGCATTCAACACGCGACGGAAAGCGGAGTACGGAGTGTTTTGACACCACTAGATATTTTCTAACTAATCCGCTGTGCGGAATACAAGTGTGATTCTGAAAACAAACAAATTGTTTATTATTATTGTACATTTTATACATACTAATTAGGTCAAACGCCTGTCCAGAGGAGGATGGGTGTCTAAATTTATTTTTAAGAACATTCTAAGATTTTATCAACCTAACATAAACTACAGGCAACGGTAACTACGTCTGACACTATAGAACGCAGGCGACCGGTCTATTTGCGAGGCAGCTGACAGCCGTCTGCGTGTACTGGCATATCTAAACTTGGGTTCTAGATTTCTTGGTTTTTCGAATAGTTTCTACCTTCGACATCTTAAATAAGTTATAAGTATTTCTAAGTAACTTTGCATCCATTTACAAATATATATATATATATATATATATATATATATATATATATATTTACAAATATATATATATATATATATATATATATATATATTTGTAAGGACGGACGTGGCAGAGTAGGACAGCGACTGACTGTAAGCTCGGTCGGTTGTGGATTCGATTCCCACTCGGAGGAATGATTATATTTAAAATTTAATAATCTTAACGTTGAGTTCCACCGCTCAACACGCAATATCTAAAATTTTGCGAAATGTGGGGTATGGAGTGTCTTGAGACTAGATACTCCTTGTTGACCCTGCTGATATGGGGTAAAAGCGTAAACTTAAAAAAGAAAAAAAATCTTTACAAAACATTTATATTCTCTCTTCATATAACTTGGCTGTATTTTTCACCTTCATTTTTATATAACATCAAGCATTTTAGTAATATTTAATACTAAAAACATTAATACATACATATATAACTATTTCAATGTATGTTAGTTTTCATAAAGAAAATGCTATTCCGTTTTCGAAGTTAGTTTTGCTTTCATATATTGAATTGAAAGAGCTTGTTCAAGAGTTTCGCTTACAGATGTATTTGGCAGATTCACATACTGTTGCTTGGGATTTACTAAATATTATATATATTTAAAAAGTTTTCCCCATTTTTAAATATTTCATAGACTTTTCATAGACTTTTTTAAACCGAACCGAACCGAGTTTAGAACACTTTGCAGTTATCCAACTTGACAAGTAAATTACTGAGCTCTGACTCTAGTTATAACTTTGAACTGCAATATATGCAATAAGGTTCTAATAGAATCAGGTTATATAAATATATATATATATATATATATATATATATATATATATATATATATGACTAGAACAGAGACAATAACCAAGACTCAATAACTGCGTAAAGCAAATATTTTCTTCGTCGTATACAATTTTACATTTTATTTAAGTTTTGTACCGAGTTTGCATCTAGTATTTTTACTTCGTGGAAGAGCATCCGGCGGATGTGTAAGGCTAACTTATGATAACTTTTCATATTAGTTTCCTGTGTTTGTGATTCTTTCATTTCTGCATTCAACATTACTTGGTAGACAGGCGTTTTAAGCTTTTACACATATATATATATATATATATATATATATATATATATATATATATATATATATATATATATATATATATATATATATATATATATGTATATCATCCTAATGACGACACTCCGTAGACTGCTGCCCTCCAAAATCAGCGAGTTGAGTGGCGGAACTCAACGTCGCGCTATGTCTTAGTAGAAGCAGCAGATTGCAGAGAATTGAAAATACGTTTAAAATATAATTATTCCCCTAGCGGGTATGGAATCCACCCGCTATGGGAATAATTATATTTTAAACCATCCACCATTCATACATACAAACATACATTACATTCATGTATCATTAACATACCCACAAACGTCTCTTACATAAGGCATTTACCTGTAAAGTAGGCCTTTCAAGTCATACTCGAGGTTTCAAAGGCTACCGCTAGGCTTATACAGGCTTTTTGTAATGGACATGTTGAAATTGTTTTACATTTTCCTTTTTGTATGGGATTTGAATGTTTTGTTGCGTTTTAGGGTGAGATGGGTAGTGGGTTCAAATTTTTGGTGTTATTTTTTCTGGTTAAAAACCAACTTTACGCTCTATCCCGCATAGCATGATAGGGATAGATAACTGAGAAAGGGTAGAGTCGTCTTTAAATTTAATATGTAATCTACTTTTTTCAAACGGAAATAGGAAAGTTTTTTTTTTATGAATAATATTATGGAAAGAAAATCGTTTTTATTATTGCTATTTTATTTTTATTATTGTAAGGTAGATGGAGAGACTCTAATTATACCATATTTGGTTCTGCGTACAAATAACCATTTTGACGCGTTGCCTTAGCAACGTATACCATGTTTGTCACTTGATATAAAAGTGTATTTCAAACATATGTTATTAGTTTAATTTATTAATTAATACTTTATTAAAAAAAACTTTTGTTCCATCGTGGCAATTATTTGAGATAAATCGCGGCGTTAAGTTCCGCCACTTAACACGCAATGCTTTGAATTCGGTGGGAAGCGGAGTATGAAGTGTCTTGACACTATGTACTTCCTGTCTACCCTGCTATGCGGGAGACATGATAACGAAAGCGTAAAGCCTAAACAATATCTCTTATTAAAAATGAAAGTACATGAAAGGGGTATTTCTAAAAAGGAGGAGGGAGGGGCTCTTTACATAATAGTATCTATCTGTCATAGTACAAGTAAAGTGTCATACGTAATTAATATCAAATATCGGATCCTTATAGCAACAGATTAACGTCGTAGGGTGTCGTTCGTGTAATGATAAAGTGAGTTGGAAATTTGAATATATATTTTTTTTCTACTAAATAATCTTAATAGTAGACTCGTTGAGGTAATGTACGCGTTGTCATAGCAACGCGTATGTCATATAGTAACAAATAAATTATAAGGGAATTGTTTCCGGCGTTAATAGTGAAGGTCTCTACATTCTACTTATGAAGCCACTCAAAAGATCAATTTTTACGTTACTTTATGTTTAATCTCAGTTACTTATTTTATCTGTGTATTGCGGGATTGATCAGCTAAGAAAAACGAAGAACGGAGTGTCTTGACACTAAATACTTCTTGTCTACCTTGCTATGCGGGAACAAAGTATTTCTATTTAGTTATTAATTTTATAATTTACACTGACTCTGACTATGACTCTGACTCTGACTCTGACTCTGACTCTGACTCTGACACTTACACTGACACCGACACCGACACCGATATTGAACATTCAATTGTAAAAGTTTTAGCTCAAACGTCACGTTTGCATTGTTCGAATAGTACAACATTTTAAGCAAAAAAAACAAGATAGCGTACGTACTGTGTTGGCATTTTACTTTAAATATCTGACTTTTATGTATTTTGGGTTAGTTTTTAATAGTGAATATTCAGTTGTTGACGAAAAAAGCATTATTTAAGAAAAAAAACGCTTTCAGATAGCTATTTAGTTAGACAACCTACTGTCACGACACTCCGTTTACTGTTGTACGCCACAAATCGGGACGATGCGTGTTGTGAGATTTTTTTATGGCGCAGTGGGACAACGTCTGACTGTAAACGCGATCGGTTGTGGGTTCGATCCCCACTCGGGAGAGTGATTATATTTATATTATTTTCACTTCCTCGCTCTGGTAAAAGACAAAGTGTGGCGTTGAGTTCCACCACTCAAAGTGGAAAGCGAAGTACGAAGTGTCTTTATAATTCTAAAATACAATCCTCTAATAGTCGAAATAATCAATGAATCCCTGCAAGCAATTTTGATGAATATTTTACCTCGTTAAATCGAAAAATCAATTTGAGCTTTGTACGTTTTATGTACAATTCGAATATCTGAAATTTTAACCCAATAGTTTGAAAATTCTAAAAAAAAATGCACGATTGTTCCTTAAAAAACAATATTATTTATTTCATCTTTCTAACTGAAAATATAAAGAAAACACCTCTTGAAGTCCTCGATAAGTCGAAAATTCTATAAGAATTTTTACGGTATACATTTTTTTCACAGGTATACTTTCTATCACGCTACCGGGGGGTTTGTGTAGGCACTCTCCTTTCCCGGTCTACAGTGATAACAGCGTGTGTGTGCGTCGCCGACCCCACCGCGGATACCCACGACACACGACCCATCAACGTGGTCACCGCCGCCACGTACAGACACCCTCGACGAGGGATACGGGTTCAAGTCACTAAACTTATTTTGCCCAAATGTAAGTATTAGGTTTTTCTTTGATAGCTTTTAGTGTTAGGTAAATATATCGATTTTTTTTAAATATTAGAATTTAATTTTGGTAGAATTGATTATGGAAATTTTACCGTTAATAATAAGACAAAGCGCGGCGTTAAGTTCCACTACTTAACACGCAATGTCTCAGATTCGGTGGAAAGTGAAGCACGAAGTGTCTTGACATTAGGTACTGATGTCTAACCTGCTATGCGGAATAAAAGCGTGAAGCTTAAAAGCACGCAGAGGCATTTGACGCAGTGTTAATTCCATATTATGGCAGAGTGGAACAGTACCTGAGTAAATTCAAATATTTGAATCGGTTCGATTCCCAGACGTTAGCGACGTTACTTTTCGCCACTCAACACGCAATTCTCAAATTCGAAATGAAGAGAAGCGAGTGTCTTGACACTAGGTTGTCTCTAAACTACCCTATTGTGCTGGATAAAGCGTAAAACTCTTTTGTATATTAAAAAATGTAACAATTAGCAAAAGTTACGAACAAAATAGTCGACTATAAAATAATAGGAAACATTTCATTATAATTCCAAGCAAAAGTTATTTTCATAGAGTGCGAATTTTCAATGTGTACATACAAACAAACGGACAAACAAAGGCCGGTGTTAATTGAAACATATTTGTATTTTAGTGTTTACAGTTTTAGTTTGTTTGCTCGCAAATTGTAATAAACTAAACGAATTGGCTTTAAACAAATTTCGTACTAAATATTTGCAAATTTAACCTTTCAATATGCGCTCATGATGCTTTTTGAATGTGAAACGAAACTCTCTGGTACTGGGTTCGATTTCCATTGGGGGAATTTAGAAAGAATATAGTGTCAAGACACTCCGTTCTTCATTTTTCATCCAAACCAGACATTTTGAGTGGCGGAACTCAATTCTGCGTTATGTCTTACCAAAGCGAAGTGATGATGATATATTCCTATTAGGAAATATTAAATTGATTTAAAAATTGGTTATATTTGGAATAATTTTGAAAGCTCGGACAGTGGAGACGAAGAGTAACGGTCATTTAAAAGGGCCCCTTTTAACTAACATTTGCGTACCTGTGTACAGTTTACCTGAGTATTATAAATATATATGTGTATATATATATATTACTTATAATTTAATTTAATATACCTCTTTAAACAAGAAATAATGAAATTAACAGGAAATAAGGTCACACGCGATAAGCGCAATTAATCAGCTTCTTTAGGAACAATGGAATTACTAAGACATTATCTGGTGGTGCTATATGTCGTTAGGCTTATATGTTAGTGTGTAGATATCGATTGTATGGAATTTAATGATAAATGGCCAAATCCCACAAACAGACGAATCAGAGAGGATCTATCGTATCATTATATTTTGCACTTTGCTGTTTTCAAGACATGGTATGTTGAGTGGCGGAACTCAACGCCGCGCTATGATTTACAAGATTATTTTACTTATTTTGAGAATTAATAGACATTTTTAAAAAAAACTTCTAAAAAAATTAACGCAGCGTGATTCGAACTCGAGCCCGTTGGAAACCCTCCAACACATATACATTTTAATATATATATTGGAAAATTCACATTTTTTTAAAAAGTTAATTTTTTTAACGTAACTTCCTGGTAGAGTGTATGGAGTAATAAATCACATTCGTCCTCCTTTTCTCGTTCGTTTTGAAGACAATGTTTAAGTGGCTGTATACATCAGGTCTTTATCTAAGTAGTGCCTAAGCAACGATAATAATTAAAAAAAAACAATACTTGAAATACGCCTTGACTGAATTAAAAAGCTTAAAAAACTTAAAACTACAGATACAGTGTTCTAAATAGTTTTTTTATGTTTAGACCTTCTTGGTACGTAAAATATGTGTATCCATAGAGATATATTCTCACCTTATACAAATGTGTTAGTATATTTCTAAATTATTTTCATAAAAATATGGACTTATTACCTTTTTTTTTTCTTATAAATTGGAATTGTATAATATTTTTTAAGTATTTTTTTTTAATTTCACACTTTTATTTTGCATCAAGAAAAACAGTATTCCGCTTTCCGTCAAAATCAAGACATTGCCCATTGTGTGGCGAAACTCAACGCCGCAATTTGTCTCACCAGAGAGATTAAATGAAAATAATTAAAATACAATCATTTCCCTGTGTGGTAATCGAACTTACTATCTATCGCGTTTACAACACACTGTTCCACTATTCCACCGACCGGTCCCAAAAATACGAGTACAAAATTATTACAGCTTTAATTTAATTTAGCTTTAAAAACAAACCAAATTCTGCAAAATCGCACCAGTGAATGCCGACTCACTTGAACAATATGTGTTTTAATATACTAGTAACGTTATTCGCCAACTGGACGTCGGACTACGTTCAGTTTTGTGGAATTATACTTTAAAAGTTCTGTGTGTTTAAAGCATTTTGCTTGATTATTTAAATATTTTATATTAAAAATTTAAAAATATGCTATTTTAGTGTTTATTTCTATTGTGTACAGTATTTTACACTTTATTACCTTTAATTTTATACCCATATTGAATATATATATATATATATATATATATATATACAGAAATAAATTGTCATCACGACTAACGTATTAAGCGTATCGTATACCTAAAAGAAGTACCCTAGACACGGTACCCTTTTATACCCTAGTGAAAGGGTACCCTACCCTTACCATTCCCTCAAACTGCCCTCCAAAGTTTAAAAAAATAGATAAGAAAAACTCATAACATGTTAATATTAATACGTAATTACATCACGCAATATTACTGTAATGACTGAAAGGCAGTTACAGACCGTTTAATTGTGATAATTAACAAGTAGTGTTCATTATCGGCACATTGCACGCAACTGAACGGCACACTTGGTATATTAATATTATATATCGGATTAGAGTGAAAACCTGATAAGTACGATTTTCGTTGTTATGAATTTTTATTTATTTCATGTCAAGCGAAACATAAGGGTTCGATACACACTCGGGGGAATGATAATACTTAAAATTTAAATTCATATTCCGCTGAGAAAGCAGTCAACCTAGTGTCTAGACACTATGTTGTCTCTGGCTACTGGTTCACGCTTCACGCTTTATCCCTCACCCGCGGGATAAAGCGTGAAGCTGCTGGCAGTTTTTATTTAAAGTTGCCTTGATATGATGTTTTAATTTAAAGTTGATTTGCGATACGGCTATAACTGTCAATCCGATTCCTATTTATTATTGAAATATATTATCACGTTAATATACAGATTGCCTTTGTTATTAATATAATTTAAAAGTTTTAATTATTGTAAAAGTTTCTCATTATACACTGTTTTTGTAAACACGATGGTTATATCTACATTTCGTCGCTCTGCTAAAACAAGGCGCGGTGTTGAATTCCGCAACTCAACACGCAATGTCGCCAATTCTACGGAAAGCGGAGTACGGAGTGTCTTGACTCTAGGTACTTCCTCTCTACCCTGCTGTTCGGGACAAAAGCGTGATGTACTTGTATTTTGATATTTTCTAAATATGTAGTTAGCAGATATACACTTTGAGCCGACGATTTCTATTAATTTAAAGCGATCTATAGTAATTAATAGACACGTGAGATGTAAATTAATCAAATGGTTCCATAATATCCGGATGCTGTGCACAATTATACTGAAGACGTGGTCGGAGATGATATATCGTGGCAGGTGTTAATTTTCGTGGATTGTTGATTGAGTTTAGTTACGCGTGAATATATGAAAACAGCGTTAAACGACGCGACTTGCAGGAAAACCCTTTTTTCTTAATATTTTATTTATATTAATTTTGATTGGAACTAGAAGTTTTGTTTAGTATAAATGGAAATAAATTAAAATACAATAATTTTTTTTTTTAAAAATTCGACGTTATGAAGACTATGTCATTCAGCAGTCACAAATAGAAGAAACTTGTGACAAATAACTAAACAGATCGTTATAGTTTATTAAGAAAAAATTTTTTTTATAAATCTCTAATAAATATTTTTGGTATTAATTCATACTAGATGTCTTGTTGACGCATTGCCAAATGCCATAGTAGTGTGCGATATACTTATTTTATTGATTAAATATATAACTATATATATATACATATATATATATATATATATATATATATATATATATATATATATATATATTTATATGAAAATCTGGATATGCGATATACCACTGAAATACATACATCCATCCTCCCTGTTGTCTTCGAGGATACTGTAATTGACGTGTACATTTAATACTACAGATATACTATTAAGTTACATTGCTATTGCTGATTATTATTTGGTATTCAATTCCTATATATATATATATATATATATATATATATATATATATATATATATATATATATATATATACAGTCAGTGATCAGTAACATTTCTAAAAATCTCTACAAACACAAAAACCTGAAAAATATTGACGTATTGCGATAGGATTGTATGGCTTAATCAGCTAAATCACTGGAAAAGTTTCCAAGAAGATTGGGAAGATTGGGTTGAAATCCTGGTTTGATCAATTTTTTATAGAGGCCAGTCGTGGCGCAGTGGGACAGTGTCTGACTGAAAACGCAATCGATTGTGAGTTCGATTCTCGGTTGGAGGACTGAAATTATTGATGAGGACAAACACATTTTCTTACTCCACGCTCTGGTAAGACAAAGTGCGGCGTTGAGTTCCGCCACTCAATATACCATGACTCGAATTCGGTGGAAAATGAAGTAAGAAGTGTCATGACACTAGGTACTTTGTTTTCCCTACTATGCGGAATAAAAGCTTGTTTTTTTATTATACAATTTATTTAATCCTGTGTGTTTTTTTTAAATAATGAATTTTTAAATTCCACAGTATCAAATATAACAGCAGAAAGAGCGTACGCTATACAAAAATCACCAGCGTTTATGATTCTTGCGAAGAAAGTGCCGGACGCTCTCGCGGAGGTGCCTCTACGGCCAATCACCATCGAGTTCAAAGGGGAAGAATCGCTAGCTTTACACGAGGAATGTTTCATGGCTGGATGGCACTTCTTCTATAAAGGGGTATATACATACATACATTTTTTATATGGTGTTTTATATATTTAGTGCACTTTTCACGTTTTTTTGAAGATTTTTGGTATCTGGTATAATTGACGGAATTCAACGCCGCGCTTTATTATTCATCCGATCGTACTTGCAACCAGACAGATTGAAATTTGATATAATTTGAGACATTTAAAATTTATTATGTAAATATTAATGTCATCAATGTCTCAACACTAGTGTCAAGTGTCTTGACATTCTCCACTTTACTTGACATATACCTAGGTACTTCCTGTGAAAAAAAATGACTACGTTGCCTACTACCCGCTCCAATTTATAATATTACTTGTAACGTTGTATATATATATATATATATATATATATATATATATATATATATATATATATATTGATAGCAGTTTCTGATTCCGGTCGTAGTAAGACTGTTCGATTCTCAATCGGAAGAACGATTATATTTACATTATTTTCCTTTCCTCAGTTTGTTAAAACTAAACGCGGTGTTTAAATCCACCACTCAACACACAATGTCTCGAATTAAGCGGAGTACGGAGTGTACTCCACATTCGATACTTTCTGTCTGGAGTAGACAGAAAGTATCGAATGCAGAAGATGCTATACAGGATAGAGTTATATAAAAAAAAATTACCCAAATGGGAATTGAATCCAAACCCATCACGTTTACGGTCAGGTGCTGTTTCACTGCGCCTATGAGAAGAGTGGCTTGATTGAGTTAGGTCGAGCTTCCATTTTGTACACAACTCAATTATTGGACGTCAATGTGAAACTAAATTCAATACTACACATTAACTGAATAAACTGCCCGTAGACGCTCTCCCATACTTAATGCAATTTTAATTTATTTATAAGACTATAGGTATAACGTATACATAAATAGTATAGTATATAAATATATAAATAAATAGGTATGCACGCTTTATCCCTCGCGGGGTAGTCATAGAGAACGGAGCGCCAAACGCCACGGTCAGGGACCCCGCGAGGGAAAAAGCGTGGAGCTAGAAAAAAAATTATACGTGATTCTATTTTTAATTTTATTACGAAATTAAATTACGTTTTACGAAATTAATTACTATCGTAGAGTAGTGGGACAATGTGTGTTAAGATAAAACACGGTGTTGTGTTCCGCCGCTTGAAACGCAATGCTCAATCAAGACAATGTGTGTTATTCTAGCGGGAATTGAGTGTCTTGACACTAGGTTAAAGGAAAAGCTTCAAGCTTCTTTTATTTTCACGGTCGTTATTTTTTTTAATTTGTTAAGAAATAAATATGTTTAAAGAAACGTACGGAAATCCTAACTTTTATACTTGTTCTAGCTCATATTAATGGCAACTCTGTAGAAACATTCACTACGTACGAATGTAAATGATGTTTAATCGAAAAAAACCTTTTTTTTATTAGTAAATTTTTAGTAAAATAAAATAAAAAAAGTACTTCGCAGACGAGAATTTGTGAGAATTTCTTTTAAATTTTTTTGGTCAAGCTCACCCGATTGGAATCAGGGTTGCTATTCGAAGTAAATAAAATAACTAATCTGGCAACGACTCGACTAAGGTGAAAGACGACTAACTTCGCTCCATTTCACTAGAAATAACTAAAGTTTCCAGTAAATTTATATATATATATATATATATATATATATATATATATATATATATATATATATATAAATCTTTGATTATTGCTTTTTTAGCTTCACGCTTTTATAGCAGAGTACACAGAAAGTACCTAGTGTTACGACACTCCGTACTTCACTTCCCACCGAATTCGAGACATTGCGTGCTGAGTGGTGGAACTCAACGCCGCACATTAATTATGATTATATTATATTATGATTATTAAATTATTTTAGTTATACCGACTCATTAAATTCAATAGCAATTCAATTGTTCATTTTAATGGAATTTTCTTTTAAAAATATATTAAGATGAGGCATGAAAGATTTGAAATAGGCGCAGGTTTGAATCCGTCTGCGTTCAAAATTTGTGTATGTTTTATTTAACTGGATGGAAATCATTACTAATATTGTTTGTGTACTGTTCTTTCTTTCTCTCTCTCTCTCTCTCCTTCTGTATTTTAAGTGCAATAAAGTATTTCTATCTATCTATCTATCTATCTATCTATCCATCTCCATCCATCCATTTATCTATTTATCTATCGAATATTTTAAAGATTTTTTCTTTTATCTGTCATTAAAATGCACGTAAGAACTATTGAAATGATATATAGTCTGTATTTTCAATACACACCAGCAGGTATTAATTCTCTGACAGTAGTCTGTTGGACAATGCGTTGTTGGCTTCCGCAAAACTTAAGTATTTCTTTTATGTTTCCAATTTATGAAATTCTATTAAATTATTGATTTATTCACGTATATATAAAGTGAGGAACGGAGTGTCTTGACACTGACACTATTTGACTACCTGCTGAGCTGAAAAAAAGCGTTAAACTAAAGGAATATATTATAAAATTAGCTTATATTTCCCACAAGAAATATACAAATATGACAATGTTTTTTAGTTCAAATTAGAATATATAAATAAACTAAGTGTTGTAGTGAACAGGAACAAGTTAGACAACATGACGGAGCACGCCTAGTGACATAATCTAGTTTGACATGGTTGGGTGTCAATGCCAACTCCTAACTATTTGAATAATCTCTATATAGCTCTATATTTCACGTTCTGTATTATTATTATTATTTAATTATGCGAAAAGCCTTCCTGTATTGTGAGACTGCCACTGTCTGTAAACGCGATTGGTTGTGAGTTCGATTCCCATTCGAGGGGGTGTATGTTTTTTAACTACTTTGGTATAGAGGTGACAAGATCAGAAATATGAAGCATGTACTGTATTTTCATCTCATCCTAACATAAGAGTTTCAAATACATTTTGATATTATTGTATACTCGTATTTATCGACTTAAATAAATTATTATTTTTAAAACTTAAGCATTATGAGGGTTAGTTTTTTAGGTTCACGCTTCTATCCCGTATAGCTGGGTATAGCTGGGTATAGCTGGGTAGGGTACTTCGTTTCCCGAGTTCGAGACATTGCATGTTGAGTGTCGGACCCCAACGCCGCACTTTGTCTTATCAGAGCGAAGAAGTGAAAGTAATTTTACTAAAATCACTCCCTCAAATGGGAATGGTCCGTCCGATCGTCCGACTGTAAACGCGATCGGTTGTGGATTTGATCCCACTCGGGGGACTGAATATATTTTTATATTTATTTTCACTTCCTCGCTCTGGTAAGAGAAAGTGCGCCGTTAATTTCCGCCACTCAACAAAAAATGCCTTGAATTTGGCGTAAAACGAAGTACGGAGTGTCTTGACAATAGGTACTTTGTGTCTACCCTGCTATGTAGGTTTAAAGGTTTAAAGAATTTTATTCTCAAAAAGACATTGTCACTTACATGAGAACATACATATAAAAGTTAAAATACAAAAAATAGTCGCCAAATTATTTATAACTCAATTAACGATACTAAGATATTATTATAAGTGTGTTACATCGTTAGTATATCAATTATTTTCTAAAATATGCTTTGAAAGTTGAGATTTAAATTCCTTAATTGAACTTGAATTTCTTACAGTAGACGGTAATTTGTTATAAAGTTGTGCTCCTTCAGATGTGATATCCTTCTTTGCAAATTTTGTCCTAGTCTTTGGGAGAATTAGTAAGCTAGGGCGACGGGTGCTACGCGTACTGACTTGTTTCATAAATGGCAATTTAGAGTGTACAGATTTATTAATAATTTTTCTTATTAGAACACAAGAATTGTATATATAAAGTTGTTTTAAATTCATAATCTTCGTTTCTTCAAAAATTTTAACTGTAGATGTAGATAACGGATATTTAATTTGTTTATTTGATATTTAATTTTAATTTGTTTTCTTTGAAGTTCTTGTAATTTTGTTTTGTTAGCATTACCCCATACTTCAATTAAGTATAATAAATGGGACTTAACCAAAGAGTTGTAAATATTATAGCGTAGTTTTTGTGGTATGCATCTAGAAATATTCTTTAGTTACCCAATCAAAGACGAAAGTTTTCCTTTAATATGGTCTATTTGATTGTAAAAATTAAGGTGGTTATCTATTCTTAAGTCAAGATATTTTCCGCAGGTTTTTTGCTCGATTACAATGTTGTCAATAGTTAGCGGATTATGTTGCAAAATTATTTTATTTTTAGGTTTAAATATTATGTAACATGTCTTAGAGGCATTTACAGTTAATAAGTTATGGCCGAACCATTCATGTAGAAGATCTAGATCTTTTTGTGCTTGATTGATAATATCATTTATTTTGTTACCAAAATAGAACAAACATGTTTCATCCGCATACAAAGTTAGGTGACCGTGTAATTCCAAAGATGCAATATTATTTATGTAAATCAAAAAGACAAGCGGTCCTAAAATGGATCCTTGTGGGACTCCACAAGTGATAGGCAAAGTGCTGCTTTGGTCATTTACAATTTTAACAACTTGCAATCGGTTCGTCAGATAGGATTTTAATATTTCAAGAGCAGCACCTTTAATACCGATGTTTTCAAGTTTATGCAATAGAGGTTTATGGCTTATAGTATCAAACGCTATTTTCAGATCGATAAAAACTCCTAATACGATTGATTCTTGTCTATGTTTTGTCTGATTTTTGTTACGAGATCTACAATTGCAACAGTAGTACTACTTCTAGCCCTAAAACCGTATTGTCGTCCAGATATAAAGTCAAAAGAATTTCAGTACGCAGTTATTCGATTGTGAATGAGTTTTTCTTATATTTTAGAGAGAACGGGTAATACGGAAACTGGGCGATAGTTACCTGGATCTGTTTTAGAGCCAGATTTATGAATAGGTTTTGTTTTTGCAATCTTTAATGAGTCAGGGAATTTTCCTTCGGACATAAGATTATTAAAACACTGCGCCAAACTTTTTGAAATCAAATCTCTTAAACATTTTACTGCTTTCATACTAATTTTGTCTTTGCCAGAGCTCGAATTTGAAACTAAATTATGTATGATTTTTTTATGTGGGATAAAAGCATGAAGCTAAAAAAATATATCGTCTCGAACGATTGCCAGACTAAATTTAACAAAAAGAAAACTCCTTATGATTTATTATGTAAGGAATACTATACAAATAAACCCCTAACAAAACAAAACGCAGGTTCGAATTCCATGGGAGAAAGTATTTTTAGTTAATTTTTGTTTTAGTTCAGATTTATTCATAGCCATATCTTATTATCAATCAAGGTTATTATTGTTTTGTGAATAAATTTAAAGTATAGACATTTTTGTTCTTTGAAAGTTCTTTCTATCCTCACTCGTCTTTAAGTTAAGTATATAAGTTAATAAGTTTTTACAAATAAAAGCCTCACGATTATATGGCAGAACTCAACGCCGCGCTTTGTATGATCTGATACACTGATTTATTTAATTATTTTTTTTTAATTAATCAAACAAACAGGCAGATAGAGAATATAGTCACTAAGTTCACAACTCAACACTGGTTTTTACATTGGCTGGTGTTAATAAAATATATTTTGTGTGTGTTTTTTTTTCAGGACAAAATCTATCCGGCCCACAAATTCCTATTGCAAAGGAACATTCGCGTACAGTATTTGACTATCGCGAAGAAGAGTCTATGGTGTAACACTATAACACTGAAGTTCCAAAAGGCTATGACCAACCTCGGGTATATTGGGATGTTTGATAAGTCATCGTCTATATGTGTTAAAGATGTAAGATTAGACCGATTTCATTTTTTTTTAGCTTCACCCTTTATCCCGCATAGCAGGGTAGACAGAAAGTACCTAGTGTCAACACACTCCGTACTTCGCTTTCCACCGAATTCGAGACATTGCGTGTTGAGTGGTGGAACTCAACGCCGCACTTTGTCTTTTACCAGAGCGAGGAAGTGAAAATATCCCGCATAGCAGGGGTAGACAGAAAGTACATAGTGTCAAAACACACCGTAGTCCGCGTTCCGCAGTATTCAGGATATTGCGTATTGAGTGGAAGAAGTGAATTGAAAACAATTTAAATATTAATTATATTTCCCCTGAGTGGAGATTGAACCCACAACCGATCACGTTTACAGTCTCACTGCGACATGACCAGCTTGACACGGACAATTGCATATATTTTGGGTATTCGTGTGGTACGAGGTAGACTCCTACTACCATGGACTACTGGTAAGTGTTCGAAACGTCGGATATTTATTATAGACGTCGGATATATATTAGACTATTCAATTTCATAAAAATAACAATTTCTTTCAACGTTTTAATCGTCGTAAGTATTTGGCTAAATTGAAGGTACTTTATTTGAGACCATGGTGGCGCAGTGGGATTGCGTCCGACTGTACATGGTTCGATTCCCATTCGGGGAAATGATTTTCGCGGTTTTTAAACATTTTAAATGAAACTATTTTAAACGGATAAACGCTATCTGTGACCACGGTAACGTGTTCGAAACGGCAAGTTTACAAGAAATGTATTTTCAAATACCAAAATATACACGATTAATCCGTTTATCCGTTTATCCGTTTATTAATGGTTTCATTTGAAATTGATATATTTTAAAATTTTTACGTCTCCGGTCTGGTAAGACAAAGCGCAGCGTTACGTTCACCACTTAACATGCAATGTCTTAATTTCGAACTGCAAACAGTCAACGGAGTGTCTTGACACTTTTTTACCCCTGACTAACCTGCTATAAGTGATAAAAGCGTGAAGCTGTTAAAAATAAATATTTAGGGAACATATTAAACTTATAAAAATAATATAATATATATATATATATATATGACAAACTTTATGTATATCTAAAATTTACAGATTTTTGTTACTTGTGTTAGTTATAGAACCTCTTAAGGAAAAAACACTTAGTTATCTGCTTTCCATCAAAATTGTATATTACCTTCATGGCCGTAACTTAACGCCGTGCTCTGTCTTACCAGATTGTGATAGTTCAATTTCTTTAAATATGTTGTAGTTACTGTAGTAAAATAGTCTCAGAATATCATAAATCATAAAACTTTCTACATTTTATTCATGCAAGTTTTAATTCTCATGACTTGCTTTTTTTGTAATGTCACTACTATATTATATTTAAATTTTATTTTTTTATCCATAAATATTTGGATAACACTCTTATTTCTCCCTACAGAAATGCTAACAACGTAAATAAGTTGTAACAAAACGTATAAGAATTGGAACGCATGGCTTAACGGTCACAGTGTTTGGACAGTTTCTAAGTGAGCGGGTTTGAATCCTGCTACGTTTATGTTATATTTTTATTAGTTTTTAAAAAATGTTTTCTAATCCTAAGTGTGGAAAAAACATTTAAAAAATAGTAAAATAACGCTTTTTTGTATGTTACAGCCAGCTAGAGAGGCACAGCCCTGCCATGTAAGTAAAGAAAACAAAAATATATTAGTTTAAAATAGAAATAATTTACAAGGTATATACCATATTGCTTAAAATTATTTTCTCGAGTACTGGCAGTGACATCAGATTTTATTTATTTATTTTTTTTAGCTTCACGCTTTTATCCCGCATAGCAGGGTTGACAGAAAGTACCTAGTGTCAAGACACTCTATCCACGTGCCACGACCAGGCCCTAAGTACAATTGGGCTCGCCGCTCGTGGTGTTGTGGCACAGCATATGACTAACGCGATCGGTTGTGGGTTCAATTTCCACTTAGAGGAGTGAATATATATAAATTATTGTCACTTCCTCGCCCTGGTAAGACAAAGTGCGCGTTGAGCTCCACCACTCACTCCCTTATATTTACCGACAGACTGTAAGCACGATCGGCTGTGGGTTCGATTTCTAGTTGGAGGAATGATTTTATTTAAAATTTACATTCAGTCCTACGCTCTGGTAAGACAAAGCGCGGTGTTGCGTTCACTCAACGCGCAATGTCTCGATTTCGGTCACTGGGTGGTTCTCGACTACCTGGCAATGCGGGTAAGTGTGAAGGTTTTTTTTACGTATTTTTTTTTAATTGTAGGGTATGTACGGGGCACCGCTCATATGTCGAGCGAAGGCATTCGGCATGCTGATGTCCCCTGATGGTCAGTGGGCGAATTGCACCGGACACACCAGCCTCGTCCACTTGTTCAGTGCAGCGCATATACGAAACTTCGTATCATGTGTTAGTAGGTAAGCTCTTTCTTAGCACTAGATGACCAGTTGATGCGTCAACAACGCGTTGCCATGGCAACTCGTGTATGTAACACCTGGTAGCGTTACGCTTTTTTATTACATTAGTTTAATATATGATTTATACATTATTTTATAGAGATATAACAAGCGTTCTACTCTTTGTCTCCATATTAAATATAGCTATCCCGGTTTCACACTAGCGTCTGTGTAGTGTCAGTAAATAAATAAAGTCAAGTTTTTTGGCCATCCTTGCGCAATGGGACAGTGACTGGCTTCCGGGATATTATTTTTGTTTTAATTTTTTTCAAAAAGTATTATGAAATTTAATTTTAACACATTTACTTACTTTAAATAGCTTTAATTAATTATAACTAACTGTAGGAATTAACTGTAGCTCTATTAGGATTAACTGACTGACTGACTGTACCTAAAGGATATATATTATATTTAGATAATGGTATTTTAAAAAAATGCTATTTTAGATATACAGAGGGTTGTGAGAAATATTATATTTAAATTATTTTCTATCCTCGCTTTGGCAAGTCAAATCGCGGCGTTGAGTTCCGCAACTTAACACGCAAAGTCTCTAATTAAATCGAAAATCCAAGAACATAACGTTTTAACACTAAGCTCTCCTAAATGCGCTGCTATAAACGATAAATAAGTGAACAAAAAATAAAGTGGGCTAAAATATTAATATTTATAATACATCAATTATAAAGTTTCTAATTTTTAATAATTCTTCTAAATTAAGTGTGGTTTTTTTTTAATCGTCCAATTTAATCTGTATGCGCACGCGCATGTTTGCATGTGTGTTTATTAAATTATAATTCCTTTAGAAGTTTGACCTTAAGTTAGCTTATTAAATTACTTATCTATACAAGTGGTTATGGATAATTGATAAGTTAATATGTTTGTCGATTCGATTCCTTCTAGAAGGACTTGTAAAAATTTTTTTTAGCTTCACTTTTTTATCCAATATAGCAGCAATATAGGATATACAGGAAGTATTTAGTGTCTAGATACTTTGCAAGTTATGTAGCGGAACTTAACGCCGCTTTTTGTTATACCAAAGCGAGGAAATGAAAATAGTTTAAATATAATCATTCAACCGAGTGCAAATCGAACCTACAAGCAATCGTGCTTACAGTCAGATGGTTTCCCACTGCACCACGACCTGCCTTATAAAATCTTTGCCTTTTGTTAATTATTTTTATCTCATTTGGTATATATATTGTCTCTAAAATAGATGAAGAGCTCGAACTCGCCGGTATAAGACATTTTATCCAAAAAAAATCGTTAAGCGATAAATGTAGATGTAGCAGTCATTTGATAACAATTCTGGAGGAAGAAAATTCTTTTAATTGAAATATAACATTTTATTTATGAATCAATTGAAATAAAACAAACACAAAATGTTAAGAAAAGCCTATCAAAATACAATAGTGGAAACTGCATGTAAATCGACTCAGCAGTTTCCGAGATTAGCGTTTATAAACGCACTGACAAACCGATAAAAATTTAATAGTTTTTTAGCAGTCAGTCACAATTATTTATATACATGGATATATTAGAAACTTACTCCATATATATTTTCGCTTTTACTAGCCTGTATATCCGGATCCTGTATATATCCTGTATATCCAGATTGGTGTTATGAAAATATTATAAATTTTAACATTAAGTACCCTAAGCATGTCGAATTCTGTTATATTCAGGCAAGTCAAAGGGAAATAATTTTATTTAAAATAAAAATGAGGCCGGTCGTGGCGCAGTGGAACAGCGTCTGACTGTAAACGCGATCGGTTGTGGGTTGATGCCCATAATTTAATTATAAATATATAATACTCTCACGGAGTATTTATATTTAAATTATTTCCACTTTACTGTCTGGTAAAGAATGATTACCGTGCTCAACGTCTTCATTCTTTTGTAACTGGTGCCAATCTATATGTTCTCCCTCTTGCTCCTACCCATAAATTTCCTAACTGCACTCCTTCTCTCCTCTATCTTATTATTGTTTCTTCCATTGACCTAGTTGAAAAACATGGTCAATGTTCTGCTCCTGAGTTTTCTTATCACGACCTCCTGTACATGTCGTACAAATTAAAGCCACCCAAAGCAAAATCGAGAATCCTTCTGTGGCGCAATTTTGGCGGTATAGATTTTGAAAGTTTGCAACAAGACGCTAGAAATATTGATTGGTCCGTAGTTACTGATGCACAAACAGTGGATGAACAAATGTCTTTGTTTACCTCACTATTTATAAAACTTTATGACGCTCACGCTCCTGTCCGACCTGTCTGAATAAAATATCTGCCTGCTCCGTAGCTTACGCCAGAAATTAAAAAACTTCAGACAAAAAAACATTTGAAAAAGAATAAATATGTGTGTGACGTAAACAAAGATAATTACATAAAAATTCGCAACTATTACAATAAAATGTGTAGAGATAGCCAAAGACACCATATCTACAAAACAGTTGTCGAAGAAGAAGAAGTCTCGGAAAAAGTCTGGAAATTTCTCAAATCCTTTGGAGTAGGGAAGTCAAAACTTAACGTCAGTCACAATAATGTTGACTTAAATAAGCTTAATAAGCACTTCTCTGTTTCGGCTACTGTAGACAGTACATTAAAAAATGATACAATAATTCACCTTCTATCTTCCTCTATTCCTGATCGTCCCAGTTTTACATTTAGTCAATTCATTGAAATCCTAGATCCTGTCTTAACTGTATTTTAAACACATCTATCAACTCCTTTGTTTTTCCTTCTTCCTGGAAACATGGTCAGATTATTCCTATACCGAAAAAATCAATCCCTCCTCCTTTTCCGAATACCGTCCTATATCTATTATTCCTATCTTGTCCAAAGTGCTAGAGCGACTAGTGCATCACCAATTAAGCGTGTTTCTATTAAACCAAAATTTACTAAGCCCATTCCAATCCGGGTTCCGTTTCGGTCATAGTACGACAACTGCCTTAGTCATAATAACAGATGATATTAGAAAAGGTATGGATGATCGTAAGGTCACAGTAACGGTGTTGCTAGATTTCAGCAACGCGTTTAATACTGTGGACTACGATATTCTGCTTGCCACTGTTACTTCTCTTAACGTATCTCCTGAGGTAGTTGACTGGTTTCGAAGTTACTTGTGTGGCCGCTGGCAACGGGTTTGTATAGAAGACTCATTTTCCGAATGGTCTACTGTTAATGCCGGTGTTCCACAAGGTGGTGTGTTGTCTCCACTCCTTTTTTCAATTTTCATAAATAAAATTCCTAATCAAATATCTTCTCTCTACCATCTATATGCCGATGATTTACAAATTTATGCTACTACAAGTTTACTAAATTTGTGTGTATACTAAAGCTATGTGTATTTTTAGGTATGGATATATATATGTATGTATGTATGTATATATATATATATGTATATATGTATATACGTATATGTGTATGTATGTGTATATATTCATATTCTAATATTTATTTATATACGTATATATGAAGCAAGTACACCGCCTACCGATTTGTTTTGTCCTACACCTTAAGGTTGCCTGGCAGAGATCGCTCATAGCGATAAGGCCGCCTGCTGTGTCCTTTTATTTTAATATGTTTTTCTTTGTTCTTTTCAAGTTTGTGGTGTGCAATAAAGTATTATGACATTATTATAACATTATTATGACGCTAAGAAAACGAGAATAGTAACAACGGTACATACAATGTTCTTTATTTTAAACACTTAAAATAAATATAAGATGGCTACCACGTGTGCTCCCACGAGATACTAAAAAAATGACTTTATTTTTTTTTGCCAAACTTGATATATTATCAACGTATCGTTTTTCTACAGATTTTATAGTGATTTTACTTGTTATTTCATATAAAGGGTACCTGTTACAAATATATTTTAATGGATTAGTTAAATTTAACTATAATTATTTCATAATATAAAAAAATCAAAATGAATATTTTAAATCACACAGTAAGAAAAATTCTTACTAATAATATTTAAAAATTATAATATTTAAAAAAATCTTTTTAAATTTATTTCTGTTAGTACTTTTCTACATGATTATACTTTCGCTTCGACAATGACTGTACTTTGAGGGGGTTGAGAGGTAGACCCCACCATTTATGCCTTCTGACTCATAAAGTACTTTTTTAAAGAACATATTAAAATTTGAACGTATAAAATAGAACTCATGGCTTAGCGGTCAGAGCGCATGGACGGTTTCCAAGACGCACAGGTTCAGATCCCGTTCCGTGCAATATGTTAGATAATTCCTAAAAATGCTATCTCCTCTTAAGAAGTAGTCATTTGAAGTACATCTTCACAATAGCTTTCTTTTTGTAAACAAATTATTATAGCAAAATGATACAACATAGTCTTAGCTCAATGGTTCTGGATTCGATTCCTGCGCAGAAAACTGATAATATTTTTATTATTTTCAGTTCTATAATATAAAGTAAAAAACGACGTTAAGTTACGCTAATCGAAATACACACAAAATCTAACAGAAACTCGTAAAATAATTAAACATTTGTCTTTTTTTGTCCACCGTACTTGCTATATGGGGGAAATTCGTGAACAACAAAGGGCAGGGGTGAATATTTAATATGTATTACTTGAGATAGATGGCGTTGAATTAAAATCCGTAAAACCTGAATCGCGCTGGCAAGATTTTCTCAATCAGCTACGGTACCTTTGCGCTATAGCCCGTTACAGGTTAAATAATATATAATAATAATAATAAATTAAAATTTTTGTAAGGTCCGAACATACCAGTTATGTCAGCCTTTAAATGTATGAAAAAACAATTAAACAGGACGTAGCAGAAAGGATCAAGTGTCAAGACTTCTTTCTCACTGAGAATCTGTTGACTGCTTTCCGTTCAAAATCTAGACATTTTGTGTATTAAGTAGCGAGCTCAACGCCGTGCTTTGTCTCTCTACAGTGAAATGAAAATCAACAGACGGACGCTCCCACAAGCCTGGATGGAGTTAAAATAAATGATATCAAGTGCAATCTATATCTTACTAGAGCAAGGAAGTGAAAATAATTTAAATATAATCACTCCCCCCGAGTGGGGATCGAACCCACAACCGATCGCGTTTACAGTCAGACGCTGTCCCCACTGCACCACTACCAGCCTCAATTTAATTTAATTTTTATTTAATTTCTCTGATCTTCTTCGAGCTGTTTGCCCAAAACATGTTCTGGTATGTATTATAAAATTTATTTTATTTACTTACCATATTGTATACTTTAGGTATAAAAAAAATATATGTTAGTAAAACATTTTTTTTTTATTTCAGCTTATTTAAACCAGAATACACATTGGGCTGGGAAGCAATGAAGAAAAGCCTTGAGGATGACTACTACCACGGACGCTACGACTATCTGCCAGAGATGTATGACAGAATGATGTACCAAGAGTCGGAGAGTTCCGAAGAAGCTTAGTATAAAAATATATTTTTAAAAATCATGTTGGAAAGGCAATTTGGATTTATTTTTTTAATATCACTGCATTCCTTTCGCTTATATATATATATATATATATATATATATATATATATATATATATATATATTGTATAGTTTATACAAAGATATACAATCCGCCATTTTGTTGTGGCGTCCATTTTGATTACCATAATAGATTATATATATATATATATATATATATATATATATATATATATATATATATATATATATATATATATATGTGTATTATCATTAAAACTAAACATGTATTTTTAATATCATTTTAACGGAACTGGCCAATGTTTGAGATAGGATACAGGAAAGCGAGTCAAATTTAACTTGAATGAAGCGTCACGAATTCGGGCGGGAAGCGGCGAACTATTTCATGACATGACTTTTCATTTAGCACGGAGCACCTAACGCGCATAGCGCAGTTATTATTATTATTAATTTTGTTATTGTTATTAATTTTTTCATACTTATCTTTCGGAGGTCCTCATGCTTTTTACGTTCCTCCAGTATGATTGATACTGTGTTTTCGGAGGTCAACCGAGGTCTCCACCGACCTCTCGTACCACTCACCTTTGCTTCATAAATCTTTCTTACCATTCTTTCATCAGTAATCCTCGCAAAGTGCCCAAACCACCTGAGCACGTTCTTCTTCATTCTTACTGTGACATTCACGCTTCCACCTGCCATTCTGCGTATCACCTCGCTGCATATACGGTCAGCTAAGCTGACTCCGCATATCCGACGAAGAGATCTCATCTCTTTCATTCTTCTTTTGACACACCCACGTTTCACTGCCGTATAACAACGTCGGTATCAGTACTGCATTGTGAACGGCAAGACGAGCAGCTATGCTGACGTTTCGCCGTCGCATCATTGTAGCCAGTATTGATGCAATACATTACACATATTATAATGTAACTAATATTAAAAATTTTGTTTTTATATATGTAATTTTCAAGCGGGTCTTAGTTGATCTACCTGTTCAGAGTAAACTAAATAGAGATAATTGTTTTATTGATCAATTTACCACTTTAGGGAAAAATCACAAGTGTTAAGAGATGACAAGAAGTGTTATAAAATAGATTATTTAACATTAATATTGAAAAAAATGCTGGAAATATTAAAAAAAAATAAAATAAAATAAAGTAATAGCACACTTTAATTTGTGACATCCTTTACTCGCGAGTGTTAAAGGCGTTATTAAAATAATTCTTAACCACTTACAAAGCAAGGAAATGACAGAGCTCGGCCAAGTGAGTCCTTTAATTTAATATTTTATAAAGTATAATATCTAAACTGGTGTACGGTCGACAAATGTATGAAAATGTACAGCTATATATTTATTTTTATATTAATTCAGTTAATATTTATACACCATCTTTTAGTTATAGTTAGAAATATTAAGGATGGCCATGATTTGTACATTTAACTTATCAAATCGCAAAAAAATAATATATAAAAACTTAATTACTTATTATGAGTCTTATGTCCCATAAGTGGAGCAGAGGGTGTCCACAGTCTTCATCATTCGCCATCTCACTTTGTTTTGAGCCATTTGCTTCGCCTCCATCCGCTTGCCTTCAGTTCCACTGCCACTGAATGCCTTTTCCCTTGTGGTGTTCATTCCAGGGCATTGCTTTGGAATGTGATCGGATGCTCTCCTTATGGTGTGTAATCCCTTACAGCGTCTTATTTAAAGATCGCTCGGGGTCTTGTAGAGGAGTAGAATTTCAAAGTTTTCGGAAATATTTTCGAGCCAATAGATACCAAGTATGTGTCTAAGGCATTGGACGAATGGATGGATTTTTAGTGACACTCCACATCTCACACCTGTACAAGAGCATGGACTTTACATAAGGCGAATTATTTAAAGTTATAGTTTTCAGGTCAGCTTTCCGCATTATAACACGGGCTGCAATCATATGAAGTCTGGTAAGTGAATCAGAGTTTCTATCAAATGCCAACTGCATTTCTGCCGTCTCAATGGTAAGACACGGATCCAAGACAAGCCTCACCCTGGGCCTTGTTATAATCGCGCCGCCGTATGACTGCCACCTTGTTTTGTAATAGCAAACGATGCAGGGAAAAAGCTGATTTGTCTGCGCCTTAAAACGAAGTCAAATCCGTACGGAGGTTACCCGAATCTGTAAACTCTGAGGTGGCAGACCCATCAGCAGACTAAGGTGAGTTAGCCTAAGGTGAGACACTAGGCTGAGATAGCCTAGTGTAATGATGCTCTGTTAATAGCCATGAGTGAAAATAATTTAAATATAATCACTCCCCCGAGTGGGGATCGAACCCACAACCGATCGCATGTACAGTCAGACGCTGTCCCACTGCGCCATGGCCAGTCTCTTCATATAAAGCATACATATAAAGAAGCGGAACACAACGCCGTCATTTCTGTGTTAAAAAACATGTAATAGAAGAAAGTGGAAGGTATATTCTAGTTTTAATTTAAAATGAACCGGATTCTAGTTTTAATTATTGAGGCCGGTCGCGGCGCAGTGGAACTGAGTCTGACTGTAAACGCGATTCGATTTCCACTCTGAGAAGTGATAATCACTTATTTTAAGTTGTCTTCATTTAAGTTATTTTCACTCCCTCGCTCTGGTAAAGACATCCACCACTCAATACCCAATATCTCGAATTCGGTGGAAAGCGAAGTACGGAGTGTCTCGACACTAGGTGCTTTCTATCTACCCTGCTATGCGGGATAAAAGCGTGACGCTAAAAAAAAATAAAAAGAAACAGCTAAACCAGTAGGAAATCTACTCTAGTACAAAATGCACTTATAAAATATTCGCAAAGGAATATATTAATTACAATATTCAGTGCAAGTTGCCCTTGTGTTGAATATTTAAGGCTTTCAGATGATCATAGTGGTGCAGTTGGAACGAAATAGATCGATAGTTACGCCTTCAAATACCGTTTTTTCAATTTGAGTAAATGCTGTTGACCCTGTTGGTTTTTATAGCGACACCGGGAGGGGGAGGGGAGAGGGTTCTCTGTTCCTGCAAAAGTAAACACTAACGTGGCTACTTGAGAGGGTGTCGTCGATTACGAACAGCGAGCAGGCTGGAGTATTCCTGATTTGGTTAAATTAAGTGTAGCGTTAAGTTCCGCTACCTAGTATGCATCTCAATGTACAATTGACGTCAAGAAGTGAAAAAAGAACATAGTGTCTTGACATTGTTAAATTAAGAGAAATACTGTTTCTGATCTGCGTAGAGTTCAAAATTAGGGACAAGTAACGTGAAGTGGAAAGAAAGTTTCTCATTGATTGAATAACATAAAAGACAATACTTTAAAATAAGACGCGCCGCACTTTGTCTTAACAGAGCGAGAGAGTGAAAATGAATTAAATATAATCACTCTCCCGAGTGGGAACCGAACCCACAACCGATCGCGTTTACAGTCAGACTGCGTCAAGGCGATCTGCATACACAAATACACTTATATAAATATATACACATACATACATACGTACCTAATTGTATTTACATATTTTAATTATTATAACTATTATAATTAATAACTAACATAATATAATAATAAATTTGATATCACTCGAGGTAACTACCTCAAGTGAGTCCATAGGAGACGCAGGAAAGCCGGCACTAAGTCAGTAATAAGGTACAAACTATTGTATAAGCTACTTTGAAAGTTTGCGAAATGCCTTCCACTAAGCATTGCTAGCTGAATAGTTCACAGTAGAATGTTTAAGACTTCATTCTGCTTCAACTATGCTTTAGTTTCAGTATATTGGGTTTCTAATTAGCTGCAAGTTCTTAGTTAATATAGGAACTTTGGCCTCTTCACTTAGTATTGCAAGTTGGTAATCCTATACAATGTACTACTAAGTAAGCAGCTTCAACTATTATCTCACTTAGCAGGGTCGTCGGAGATCACCTAGTGTCAAATCACTCAGCTGATTGTTTTTCACCCGAAATCGAATCTTTGCGTGTTAAGTAGTTTTTGTCATGAGATTCAGGCTTGGAATAGGGTCACCCTTGTATCAGTGGTGTCGTAAAAGGCGGTTTAAATACGTGTGGTAGAGTCACGTTGCCAGCGATGACACTAATGGGCAGAGTTGACCAGATTATTACCATCCCGGGAATTAAAAACTGGCGTTAAGTAATTGCCTTATACCATTGCGTTTCGCATTAGGCAATACCAGACCCCGGCGCCCAACCCCTCAAAACCTCGCCTATCATTAATGACAGCGGTACTAAAAGATTTTAGACCTGAGGGCTACCAGCACCTCTGACGCTGTAGAATCCCTCCCTGACACAATTAGCTCAGGCCACCTGTGAAATTCTGGGGAGGATACAATGGACAAGGCATACGAGGCGTACGCTACATGGCACTCCCTACTACTCTTGAATGATATTCACCACCTTCTTGAGATGGCACAGCAGGCTCAAATTGCTCCATAGAACGACACTGCCTATCTTCAATACTCCGGCTACAAAATAGAGCATCATTTTAGGCATCATGCCGAGATGGATGTGTTCGTTTGGGAGGACATGAGTTTTTGTCCTCTTGCCAATTTTGATAGTCGGGACCTGTCAAACATCTGGCTTCGAGCAGATCAACTATTCGAGCACAACCAAACGGCTATTGACGAAATGCTGTTAGAAATACCTTCTACCGAGGTGCTTGGAGAGAGACGTTGTAGTCTACTGTGGCAAATATACTGTCCCAGTTGATTGATTCGCCCACGCAACTGAGGACAGCCACAATCCAGAACTTCTAGTTCAGAGTCATCTGGCCACTGCTTGGTACAGAGTGTATTATCCGTTAAACTTGGTAACTACAAAACACCCACAACTCGTCTCCTTGGCATTACAAACTGACGTTAGTGGATTAGAATGGGATGCGTACTTTTTATTTTTCTTTTGTAGATCCTAGAGTCTGTGCCGCTGCTATCGCAAACATGGTTTTACGGGTTATGAAGCTTTATGTCCCTAGCTCTGTAGTGCCAATCGGTAGCAAGTCATGGCCTTTGTTTGATATCTTTTGCAAGCAAGCTATGGCAAGCACCAAGGCTGCACTTGGCAACTGGGCTTCCACCGCTACGCACAGAGAATGACACCCTGGTCCAAACGGCGAAGAGAAATCCGTTCTCCTGGGCTCTCTCTTAGCCTCAAACTCGATTTTGGATGACAGAGGAACCACACCATCAAGTACCGTGGTGCCAACTCAATGCCATGTTAAGTTCATCCAAAAACCTATTCGGCGAGATTTATCTCCTTCCTATCCTCTGTATATGTACCTGAGTTGACACCGGTGCTTGGCCAACTTGGCCTTTCTTTCTAAATGATCAAGATACTGAAAGTCACTTTCTTAATAATCTTTAAGTAGTAGAAATTTGTAAAATTCTCTCTACAGAGATGCTAACAACATAAGTTGTAACAAAACGTATAAGAATTTCGACGCAGCTGATAGTAGAACGCATGGCTTGGAGGTCAGAGCGCTTGGACGGTATCCAAGAGGCGCGGGTTCGAATTCCGCTGCGTTCAAATTTTTATACGTTTTTTCAAAAAATGTTTTCTAATCCTAAGTGTGGAAAAACACTTTAAAAATAGTAATTATTGCAATAATTTTAGCTGGGCTAAGAACTGTCTCCTGAATGGTATTCATGCCATTCATGACGTATATACCTACCTTCAAAAAGCGCGCTTACTCCCAATCCCCATCCCAATACGCCTGTAGCTCTCCTGATACCGTGCTTTGAGGGATATTCATTCTCACCAGCTATTTGTCCAAATCTGAAGCCCTACGCCTTATCCCGCATAACAGGATAGTCAAAGAGAACCTAGTGTCAAGACACTCCGTTGACTGCTTGTATATTATATAAGTATATAAAAAAAATAAGAGATTTGTACCAGGCTCGCTTGAAACTAGAGGAGCTCCCTCTATAGTATCTATATATATAACATACATAAGCAGCTTCACGCGCCATCCCGCATAGCAGGATAGTCAGAGAGAACCTAGTGTCAAGACACTCCGTTGTCTGCTCACCGCCCTCCGAATTATATTTATTAATGTTACAAGAAAAGGTAATTTTCAATTATTTTTACAGGAATAAATAATAGTAAAGTGATCATTTTTGAATTCTCTTTGTCGGGTGTATTCGAACCATTCAATAAGAATACTTAAGTAAGGGTATTCTTAATATTAATTTGCAGGTAATAAATAGGTATTGAAAGGCGAGAATGTCGCAGTGGCACAGCGTCTGACTGTAAACGCGATTGGTTGTGGGTTCGATTCCCTCTCGGAGTAATGATTATATTTACATTTCGGTACTGTGGCTAGACAAATGTCACTGGCGACGGTGAGTTCCCTCACCTTAACAAGTGTTTAATGCAGTTGGAAAGACAAGAACATTCTGCTACGCTGGGTTAAGCATTATGTTACATATATTGGTTTTTATTAAATTATTAAAAAAATATCAATTTACGAAAAAAATTTTTTTACGTTAAAGTTTGTATTGTGGAAGAATGCGAAATGCTAACATTTATTATAATGATTCATAAGAAATATATTAAATTAAATATATATATATATATATATATATATATATATATATATATATATATATTACATGGACTACTATATTTTTGACGGGACGGGACAGCGTCTTGACTGTAAACGCGGTCGGTTCTGGGTTCGATCCCCACTCGGGGGAGTGATTGTATATAAATTATTTTCATTTCCTCGCTATAGTAAGAGATGCAGCGTTGAGTTCCACCACTCAAAACTGTCTCGAATTCGGTGGAAAGCCAAGTACGGAGTGTCTAAACACTGGATACTTTCTGTCTACCCTGCTATGCGGGATAAAAGCGTGAAGTTAAAAAAATATATATGTTACTAAGGCAACTCGTATTTTACTCATCAATGGGATTACTAGAGGCTAATAAATACCCTAAATTTAAAAAAATGGGGTAAAAATAGAAAACATGTGTTTTTCATATATTCCATTTATTTAATTCCCATTTATATTTTAAATGCACAAATAAACATACATTACATCGATCTATTGTTATACATACATATTTAACAATATGTTACAGAGAAACTAATATATTCCACATACTAACCGGTAATTATATGAAATAACTACTAACAACAAGTTGTTGAAAGTCGATACAGAACTATTCACATTAACTAGCCAGTACATATTGGATAAAGAAATTGAGTCAAAAAGTTCATAATTTATAAGAAGTTTTTATATTATATATATATATATATATATATATATATATATATATATATATATATATATATATATATATATATATATATTTAATGAAAGTACTTAAGATGGATAAGTTTTGTTTCTATATTTTACTATATTTAACATTTTTAAAAAAAAAGGTATAAAAATTTGATTTGGATTTGTTTCCATGAGGCGTGAGTTCGAATCCCGCTGCGTTCAAGTTTTTATGTCTTTTAAAAGTTTCATTTTTTTTTATTATACTAAAGTTTACTGTATTGATATTAATCAAATGAATAAAATAATTCAAATTTAAATTATGAATTTGAGTGGGAATTAAGTAGGTATTATATACAATGTCTGGATAGTACACACAATACCCATATTATTAGTTTCGCTGTAACATATATATGATCTAAAATTATAACAGCCTACAGGTAAAGATACAATTATACTGTTAACAAATGGCGTCATTTATAAAGCTGTTACATTCTGGCTGTATAGAAGAATACCTGAGCCGTATTCAACATTTAGAAAAAAAACAAACACTTTAGTTCATATAAACGCAGTAAAATTCGAACCTACACCTCTCGGATCAACAAAGATTCAGCTTCTTTGTTAGAAAAGTATATATTACAGATAGATTATTTTATTAAAGCGCTTGGATTTGATTCCTATATAGGTCACAGGTTCAAATTTTTCAGCGTTTAATTTTTCTATATATAAAAACCATTGACTACATCCAATCTCTAATAATAATAATAATTCAGCCTATCTTATTCAACCTTTCAACCGTTCTAAGTAAAATGTTAACAATATATTCATATCTTAAATAACATTTATTTTTATATTAACATATTAAGATATATCGATATAATATAATTTGCAGACGCCATTTTGCAGGCAGTATCCGAGTGTTTAGGAACGCTACTGATTATACCGAAAGTAAATATAGAATTAAAAATATAAAGCTACATATTACACATTTTGATTTGACACGTCTTTTTTATATATAAAATGGATATACTATAAAATCGATTCGATTATTGATTATATTGTACACACAAATCGATTTTGTGACGTTGCGTTCTCATATTTTTTTATCTATGCTCCGATTTGTCAATAAATAATCGTTAATGAAATCGATTCTACAATTAGATTTAAACATTTTAAACGGATTATTTAATTACGAATTGACGGAAACTGATTAAAATTAATTATTTATAAATTATAATAAAACAAATATAAAACTATAGTAACAAATATTAAATATAGTTAAAGCTAGATGCAATTGGTTGAATAGAAAGGAGACTCCCCTTTCTGTTAATAACTAGATACTTCTAAACTTGCCTAGATTAGAATAGAAATTTCTTTTTACACTCCATCTTGCTGTCCTCGATTGGAATTTAACTCCGAAAAACGATTTTTGTTTAATGCAAAAATAATATGGAGTTATGAGTGTTTATAAAAAATCAATTAATAGACAGTCAGTCAGTGAGTCAGTCATAATATTCTTGAAATAGTATATTTTAATTTTAGTCTATTTTTTATATAATATAATAAAACTATGAAATCCATATCTTGAAAATTCCATGTGAAATGTATAATTATTGATTTCTCGAACACTTGCTTTTAGAAAATCATCATAATTACAAATAATACAATATAAATAATATTTTTATATAGTGTCAAAGTACACTCCTGACACTCCAGTTCCAAGTGTCGCGATCTGAAACTGGTCTAGCCGCTCTACCGACACTTCATGTTTACTTGGCAGTTAATTTATTATTTAATTTTAATACATTAATTTAAAGGGACTTTTACATAACTAATAATAATAATAAATAACAATACTAAATACAATTGCCTTACTATTACACCTAGCGTTATGAAATATATATATATATATATATTAAACAGTTTAAATAATATTTAATGAATTCAAATATAGAACAATATTCTATTCTACCAGATATTTCCTATATTATAAGTATTAAAATATTTTTTTTTCATTATTTTTTTTTTATATATCTACAGAAAAAAATATTAAGTCGCCAGTGTGAAATAAGCCTCATAAAATAAGAAAAAGGAAACGCGAAAATTTTGTTTAGCAAAACACGTGTGTGAAATTTAAAATTTAATACATTTGGTTTGAATACTAAGTTAAATTAAATTTAAATTATTTTTTTTAATACAAGGAAATTCTAGTTCATAATTTCTCAATTAATAACTCTTCTAGCACTAATTTTATAATAAAAACATTACAAGCATTTATTTCTATAAAGCGATAATCCTTCACTAAATCACATTTAAACGCAAATAAATTACACAGATTACAAATTAAAAAAAAAACTAAGCGAAAATCCATTTTTGTTATCTGTACATTTATATTTTATTATATAATCAACAGAATCAATATGATAATGAGAATGCCGAGAAGGATACCAATAACAACCCATTGTCGTCGATCTGCAAAAAAAAAATAGAAATAAATATTCCAATCACTTCATTCTATTAATATTATATATTTCAACTCAAAATATATATAATAGTTTTAATTTTATTATAAATATATATATGTAAATATGTATATGGATATATATATATGTGTGTATATATATATATATATATATATATATATATATATCTTTTATGGCCCGTGGCCATCTTAGGCCAAGTCGTGCCTCAATATTTTTTTTAAATATATTGAAAAAAAAAGTATATAGGCATTGTATTAAAATACTTATAAACAGACAACTGTCGGATGTAACATAATATATATTTAAATATATATAATTCTTACCGTTATTAATATGTAAAACTCTGGCAACCTTTTTCATAGTGGAATCCAGTTTGGAATCAGCATTCTCTAGGTCCGTATTCAAATCATCGAGCATACTAAATAAAAAAAATGAAAATTAAAGATTTAAAAAAAAATCACTCAATTTTTTATCTAATTTCAATTTAAAAAAATCGAGAACGGAGCGTGCCCCACAATAGATTATATCTGAAGTATTAACAAACATAAAAAAAATATTAAAGTAAATAAAAATATTAGGCCTGATTATTAAAATCCAAATGATACATTTCTCCGTTTAATGTTTTTTCACGTGTACTGCGCACATTAAAGCTTTCCTATACATAACAGTAGAATGATTTAAACATATTTTTTCATATAAAATCTCTTTCAACTTTAAAGGACACGCCCTACTCATACGACGATAGGCTGAAGAATGACTTTTAATTTTCTATAATTCTTATTTTTTAATTAATTTAGGTTGTATACAGAAAGGCCTTATGCAAAAATGATTTTTCAAATGCCACCTTAACATTAAAAAGCTGAGAATTCACTCTGTGGTGAATGTCAGAATAAAAAATGGCGGGAAAATTACAATATGGCCGCGATTAATGTCACTGTATATTTTATTATTGTGTACACTATTTGCATGTAATTATATATATATATATATATATATATATATATATATATATATATATATATATATAACTTCAACGAACTTAGGTGAAGCTAATAACAACTTGTTACGTTAACTAATTTCCATCACACACTGGCTTGTGGTGGCTGTAATACATGCACAGGTTCAAAATTTCAATTTTTAGAATGCAATTATAACAATAGGGGCGTTAGGTTCTGTTCCTGTGAATGAGTGGAAGAGCTAAGTGCTAACTTAAGTTAAGAAAATGCATAATAAACATACATAAAGAGATATGGACGTATATATATATATATATATATATATATATATATATACTTGGACTTGGGACTTGTTGTATAATTTTCAATTTTTTTTATATATATGACAGGCAAGGCAAACAAGCGTGTAGGTCTGCTGATGGCAAATGATCACTGCCGTCTGATCTGTAAGGTTTAGACGTGCTTTTTAAAGGTATTTATGTCGTATCGAACTGGAAATACTGCCACTGGGCACGTGGAAGAAAAACCGTATAATAGTTATAAAATTCTCCTTTCTCACACAAAAACGATAGGTAATATTCCATATAAATTAAAATATATTTTTCAAATCACCCGTCTAATTCTAGATTTTGTTTTATTATATACTAGACAGAAATACAGAAAGGCTGAATATATAAGTTACTGCGCCATCTAGCGGCGAATAATGGTACTTCAATAGCATTATGTATGTCACTACTTCTATATGTAATAGTGTGAGTGAGACACGTGATAGTGTGTGTGTAACTTTTATTCAATTGATTTAATGCGATTTTTTTAGCTTCACGCTTCTATCCCGCACAGCAGGGTAGACAGGACAGAGTGTCTTGACACTAGGTCTGGACGTGGTCTCATCCACTTATTGGGTATCCTCGAGTAATTTAACTTTCTCACTATGCACACTGAACATTTTCCTATTGTATTATTTTCTTAAAAACCTTTCTTTTTACGCTGGTAAGACAAAACGTAGCTTAACATGTGATTTCTCGAGTCCTGGTGATAATTGAACGGAAAATTTTGACACTCTATTTACTCTGGCCTACCTTGCTATGTGGGATAAAGGCTTAAAACGTGTATCGCTAATTTCTTATAGAAATGGGAAACAAATATTACTAAACACCTATATTTCAAAGTAAATAAATACTTCAACTTGGAGTTGATTTGTAAATGATTCAAATATGCTCTACCTATCTAGAATTACATTTAATTACTATCTAGAAGGCAAATCAAAGGTGTTTGCAGAATTTTATCAAATTTGGTTAGTTCGAGAGACTCGAAAGAGTTTAGACAGAAGGCGCGTACATTAAGGGCCTCTCAGGGCTGCACTTGTTAGGAAGTCCACTTCCAATATATTTGATACTAACACGATGGATATATGAAATTTCAAAGATTTTCACCACTCACTCATCACTTTTTTTTTTAGAATTATAAAATGTCAATTTCCACGTGGCCCAAGTCTACACCGCTAAAATATTTTCGTGTTTTGTTTATAATGTCTTAATTTTTCCTTGTTTCCAATTCTTGTCAAAATTATTTTTGGGTCAAGAACTACTAAGAAGTACTGCGACTGCTTCCCCCCTCCCCCCCGTGCTTTACCTGGTAGGCTACTAGGTGTCAAATCAAACGTTTACGTAAATTACAAAAATAACTTTTTAAATGAAATTACATTTAAATGTATTAATCGTGTGTGAATACTTTACAGTAGTCCGTGATCACATGTAGAGTCTATACCAAAATATACGCGATTAATCCGTTTAAAATAGTTTCATGTAAAAATAACATATGCCCGAATATTTTTTTTAATATGTGTCTATATATATATATATATATATATATATATATATATATATATATATATATATATATATATATATATATATATATATATATATATGTACGTTTGTACGCTTTTATCTATAAATGTTAACTTTTATTTTAGAACTATAAAATAAAGATCAAGAAATATTACATTCCGTGCGGACGAATTTCTGCTACATAAAAATTATTAAGAAATAATCGTGCCTCAACGATCAGACCGCTTGGACGGTTTCCAGGAGGCGCGGGTTCGAATCCCGCTGCGTTCAAATTTTTATACGTTTTTTTTTTCTAAAAATGTTTTCTAATCATAAGTGTGGAATAACACTTTAAAAATAGTAAAATACTTTATTATTACGGACCTTGAATAAGTTCTCGCTGTTTTTATAAGATGGCGTTGCGACACTCTGTGTCTGGAATTTCGTACGGTAACGAATCACCAAAGTAGTGCTAGATGTGACCTCAAATTATAGTAGAATAGAGTTTACCACAGTGTCTAATACATATTTATTTGCCTTTTGTGAAAATGTGTACTTTTGTACCAAATTAAGTGTTTTTGCGGGAAATTTTATTGCACTGCTTTACTCAGAAAAAAATTGCAGCAGAAGCACACAGAATTCTCGTTGAGACATGGTGACAATGCTTTGTCGAATACAACGTGCAGAGACTGGTCTAGGCGCTTCAAAGTAATGATTTTGACCTTGAAGACAAAGAGCCTCCTGGAGCACCGCCAAAATTTGAAGACAAAGAATTGAAGGCATTGCTTGAAGAAGATCCATGTCAGACGTTAGTAGAGCTTGGGAAAACGTTACAAGTAGATGCGTCAACAGTTTCAAGACGTTTAAAAGAGTTTTGAAGCCGAGAGACGTAGAGCGACTTTTCTCATGTGTGAATTGTTGCTTCAACTACAAAAGAGAAAACGTTTTCTGCACCTTATCGTCACTGGGGATGAAAAGTGGATTCACTACAACAATCCAAAGCGAAAAAAATCGTGGGGTACGCCGGGTCACGCATCAACATCGTCGCCTAAACCGAATATCTATGGTTCTAAGCTTCTTTGCATTTGGTGGGATCAGCGGAGCGTAATTTATTATGAGCTGCTTAAACCTAATGAAACTATCACAAGAGCTCGCTATCGACTTCAGTTGATGCGTTGAGTTGCGCTCTGAAAGAAAAGCGGCCACTATACGAGCAGAGACACGACAAAGTGATTTTATTACATGATAATGCTCGGCCACATGGGGCAAAACCAGTCGAAACTTACCTGGAAACACTTCAATGGGAAGTTCTACCCAACCCGCCGTATTCACCGGACATAGCCCCGTCCGATTGCCACTTGTTTCGGTCGATGGCGCACGGTTTATGCGAGCAGCGCTTCCATTATTTTGAAGAAGCCGAAAAATGGCTTGATTCATGGATTGCCTCGAAAGATGAGTCATTTTTCCGACGGGGGATTCAATTGCTACCAGAGAGATGGGAGAGAGTCGTCTCTAATGATGGACAATACTTTGAATAATGTCATTGTAATTTAAATATTTAAAAAAAAAACAACGAGAACTTATTCAAGGTCCTATATTAAATATAGGTTATTCAAGTTAGACTATAAAGCTACGTCCCTTAATGCAAACATGATTCAATATAAAAAATACCAAAGATTTTCTTTTTAAATATTCCCTTCAGCGTGAAACTGCAGGTGCTTTTATTAGATATTAAAAATGCTGTCAAATTAAATATTTACGTCAATAAATTACATAGGCGACCGGTCGTGGCGCAGTGGGACAACGTCCGACTGTAAACGCGGACGCGGTTGTGCGTTCGATTTCCACTGTGGGCGCATGTTTATATTGAAATTATTTCCATTTCCTCCCTTTGGCAAGACAAAACGCGGCGTTGGTTACCGCCACTCGAATCAGTCTTGAATTTGGCGGAAAATGGACTACAGAGTGTCTTGACAATAGGTAATTCTGTCTACCCTGCTATATATATATATAAATATAGCGGGATAAAAGCGTGAAGCAAAAAAAAAAAACCCATAGGTATTCGTGGCATAGATACGAAGATAGAGCGAAAGACTAAAAGACTAGGAATTACTTCATAAAATTCCTCTTTTTTACATATATATAAAATCTCACGTATATTAAAAAAAGAAAAATTCACTTACACAGCCTGCTCGTCCAATTCTATACCGATCTGCTTGGACACCGTCTTGAGCGATCCAACCGAATTATTTATAACATGGAGCTGTTCGTCCTGGTTCATCATCATCTTGTCCTGGATCGACATTATATCACTGTCGTACGCGTCGAAGCGGCTCGGACTGTCCGTTTGGTTTGCCAACTTGGAATACTTGGAATATTTGGGCGTGGCCGTCCATGTGTTACCGAAATGCATGGGACTCTCTTCCCCGAGGAGCGGCTCCCTGGCCGTGCCGTCGTTGTCGCGGTTCCTGTTCAGACTCATCTTGCTTTTCATTACCTGGAATGGTTTTAGAAGTAATTTGTTATTAATTTACACTCTATATATATATATATATATATATATATATATATATATATATATATATATATATATATATATATATATATATATTGCTGGTTAATTTTGTTTATCAAATATATACAAATTTGTGGGTACAGACAACTTGTCAAACAGGGTGCATTTAGATATTAAATATTCAAGGAACATAGTTCGGATTGTAGTATTGATAGTCTCTCACCAACTCGTTTATAGCATTTCTATTAGAGTTTGTTATGAAGACAGATATTTATATATATATATATATATATATATATATACGAAAATAACATTTTTTACAATTTTTATACTACTACTATTGCTATGCTAGTGATATTTTAGGATTGTAAAAAAAGGCCCAGAGGTGATAAATTGCACGCGGACAAAGTCAAAAATGAGGCCGGTCGTGACGCAGTGGGACAGCGTCTTACTGTATATGCGATCGGTTGTGCGTTCAATCTCCAATCGGGGGAGTGATTATATTTAAATTCATTTTCACTTTGGAAAGACGAAATGCGGCGTTGAGTTCCACCACTCAACACGCAATGTCTGGCATTCGGCGGAAAGCGAAATACGGAGTGTTTTAACACTTAAAAAATTAACAGAGAACTAAATATCTTGACACAATGTTCTACTGCACTCTGCGGGAAAATAAAGGTGATATTCTGCAAGAATCCAGGGTAGTACGCGAGGCAATTAAGAAACAGATGGCGGTAGATTGATATAATTAATTTTTGTATCAACTTACAGACGAATACCACCTCAGTCTAACCCCCTGTGTGACCACGAACTACTGGTGTGTTTGAAACGTCAGGTTTCCTAAAAAATATATTTTCGAATACCAAAATATACGCGATTAATCCGTTTAAAATAGTTTCAATTTAAAATGTGTAAAAATGGCGAGAATCAAAGATCTTATTAACTTGCTATTTTATTAAACACATATCATCATTTTTTTATATATTTTAAATGAATTTGCAAATACATTTTTGCAAATCCAACCTTTCGAAGACTTCTATAGAAGTCCAAGTTCACTCTGACTGACTGAATGACCTCAGATAAAAAATATATTTTCGAATACAAAAATATACGCGATTAATCCGTTTGAAATAGCTTCATTTAAAATACTTATCATTTTCACATTCATAGATTTCAATGTAGACATAGGTCTTAGACTCTATGTTTTGCCGCTCTAAACTTCCCGTCCATTGCATAATGCCTGGCGTAACACAACACCGAAATTTACGCATAATATTTAAGTCATGTTAAGTAAAATTATTTTTAAGCAATGATTTATCACGTATAATTTGGTATTTTAAACGAAATTTGTAAAAACCCTACATTTCCCTCCCTCCCTGAGGTCCCTCACCTCCTCTAGTTTCATGAGAGCCTGGTACAACTCTCTTATTTATTTGATTCACTCATTTAATATATAAGCAGTCAACGGAGTGTCTTGACACTAGACTCTCTCTACCTACCCTGCTATTAAATTCAAATTCAGTCTTACCTTTACCTCCTGCTTGGTTGCTTCAATGAACGTTCTTCGGTCACTGATTTCACGATTGTCAATCTTGAATTTCGACGAATTCTTCTCGACGATGCGTATAATATATTTGTTGAGGAAATTTTACTGAAATATATATATATAGAAATATATATATATATATATATATATATATATATATATATATATATATATATATATATATATATATATACACACACACACACACACACACCTATATATAACCAATAACTAACATTAGAACTATATACATAATAAATATAAACTTCAAACTGCCTGTTAAACTCAAGGCCTTCAGAAACAAACTTAATGAAATTTGGCACGAAATGCATTTAGTATATCTGTATACTATTATATATAAATAAGTAAAATTGGTATGTCTGTCTATAACATTAAAAAAACCGCTTGTCACCAAATGCATATGTATATATACACGGTAAATAATATACCAAAGTAGTATTTTTTTACAAATTTGTCCGTCTGTTTGTTGATGTGATATAATAAAGAATTAGGGATCTTGGATGTCACTTGGATGATATGAGTAACATGTTATTACAATTGCAATGGTAATTTATATATTTTTACTATTAAAATATGTAAAGAGAGAGAGAGGCCGGTCGTGGCGCAGTGGGACAGCGTCTGACTGTAAACGCGATCGGTTGTGGGTTCGATCCCCACTCGAGGCAGTGATTATATTTAAATTATTTTCACTTCCTTGCTCTGATAAAGACAAAGAGCGGCGTTGAGTTTCACCACTCAAAACGCAATGTCTCGAATTCGGTGGAAAGCGAAGTACGGAGTGTGTTGACACTAGGTACTTTCTGTCTACCCTGTTATGCGGGATAAAAAGCGTGAAACTAAAAAAATATATATTATTCTGATGTTAATCAAAGTACACAGTACTATGTTGATTTAATAAACCAAAAACTCATTGCATATTCCTAATATCTTTAATAGTTCATCAATAATACAAACTAAATTTGGGAAGTATATCGGAGTTCAAATCAGATCCCAATTAAGGCAACTAAACATACAAACATAGCAATTGAGGACGTAAACTTAGATATTCATACATTGTTAGACGTTACTATACATGGACCAGTCTAGTCTAGATTGCAGATCCGATACTATCCGCTTTGTGCCCAGTTAGTTATATAAAGCCCACGATGGACCCTCTATATTAGAAAATTAATTTACACCGAAGTGGGGGGCATCACCAGGAAGTGGACTGTTGACAGTGTTTGCCAATTGTGCCCAAATACCCGAGCCGTCCTCTAAACCACCTTGAGTGATAACCGCGTATGCGACTGCACTCAGTTGCAATTGTACTATCCTTTGGCCGATATACAATACCGAT
This sequence comes from Dryadula phaetusa, assembly GCA_032432895.1. Taxonomy (NCBI): domain Eukaryota; kingdom Metazoa; phylum Arthropoda; class Insecta; order Lepidoptera; family Nymphalidae; genus Dryadula; species Dryadula phaetusa. Next base: position 1,580,061 of record JAOYRS010000002.1, read on the forward strand.
GAATGTGTAAAGGGACGAACGATTGCATCTGATACTGGCTCGTTGCAAGTTGAACACGCTCACGATAAAATTATTTTTTTTGGTTTTTTTTTATAATTCCAATACAAAAAATTAAAACATTATGATAAAAATTATTTTGTTCCATAAACATATTTTTAATTAGCCATCACATATTTCAAGAACCATTAGCATTTAAAAAAAAACGTATATTTTTTTTTAATTAATTTTAATTAATTAATTTAATTTTAATAAAGTGTGAAATAACACTTTAAAAATAGAAAAATATTAAAACATCAGCATGATTAAATTATAAGCAATCGTTTCACGCTATCTTTCCGCATATCAGGGTAGACAGAAAGTACCTAGTGTCAAGACACTCCGTACTTCGATTTCCACCGAATTCGAGCCATTACGTCTTGAGTGGAGCTAGCGATCATCAACGTCATATTACCAAAAAAAAAACATTTCGATATAAAAATTATTTTAAATATTTTTTTTAGTAGACCAAATCATATCGAAGTCTTTACTGATCGAGCCGTATTACAGATTACTAATTAAAAAAAAAAACAAATTTCCCAAGTATCACCGCGTACAGTCAATTATGTATGCAATTACCTGCTAACTACCCAATAATGAGAGATGATTGGTAAAGAGTTTGAGAGAGATTTGTTTTCAACTGCACTTCTGAATTTTGAATGCACAAAATTAGCGGCCATTTTAACTTTAATTATTTCTAAACATTTTTTTTAATCTCATTTTTTTTTTTGATTTGGCGAAAATTCACTATATAAAAAATAGCAGGGTAGACAAGGAAGTGTCTAGTGTCAAAACATTCCTTACTCCGCTTTCCGCCGAATTCGAGACACTGCGTGTTGAGTGTCGGAACTCAACGCCGTGTTTTGTCTTAACAGAGAGGAAATAGTTTAAGTATAATCACTCTAACCAGTGTGGACCGAACCCACAACCGATTGCGTTTACAGTCAGACGCTGACCCACTGCGCCACGACCTTCACTTTCTGTTTACCCATTCAGAAATAAGTACACGAGGTTTAATTTAGTATTAAATGCGTGCAAAAGAACGGAAACGCCCACTTCACGCTTTTATCCCGCATAGCAGGGTAGACAAAAAGTACCTAGTGTCAAGACACTCCGTACTCCGTTTTTCGGCGAATTCGGACATTGCGTGTTGATTGGCGGAACTAAACGTAAACGGTTCGTATTCATAACTATTGAGTTTACTTATCAGCATGCCCACTGGCGCATCAATGGCGCCACATATTAGCATTTGTTCATAAATACTAATTACTAAAATAAAAATATTATTTAATTTGTATATTATACATTAATTAATTGATTTTTATATAAACTTAAAGGTTCCTAAGATAAATTCTATTTGCACGCATAACAGCTAATGTCTTATTAACAATATAATTTGTGGCGGAACCTAACGCCGCGCTTTGGCCAATGGCAAGGCGGAGAAATAGGAATAATTTCAAAATTATATATAAATTCCCAAACAAACAAGAAAATTAAAAAAAAATTCAACAATATTCAAAAACAGTGAGGCTTGACGCAGTGATTTAACGTAAGAGGGTAAACGCGAACGCATATAGGATCAATTTCACTCGGGGAAATGTAAAATTAATTACACATTGTAGTAAAACAAAACGCGGCGTTGAGTTACGCAACATAGAGAACGAAGTGTCTTAGCACTCTGCTCTCTCAGACCACCCTGGTACACGATACACAGTGTCGAAATATATTTAAAAAAGGATATTTATAGTATCTTCTAAGTCTTCTAGATCCCATTCAATGCTGCGCAACGCATTCCTCAACTCTGTGGAAGTCCATTCCACTTCCGGGCTGTTCGGTGCTATCGGTGCTTTTGATATTTCTTGCCAACGCAGATACAAGCCCCGTGTTTTGTTTAGGGCTCGGAACACCTCACTGGATTCAAAATATTTTTATTTAGTTAATATTTTAAATTAAAATTATATAATCATTGTTATTCAGATTGGCAGGTGAGATGCAGTATTGGTTGGTAACTCAATAAGACAGTGTGGAAGGCTATAATTACTATTTGCGAAACTAAACGCTGCAATTTGTCTTTATAAACGTTCAAATGTGTTAAAGTACCTCTTCCTACATAATAAACATACACAACTAATATATTTTTTTTATCTTCACGCTTTTATCCCGCATTGAAGGGTAAGCAGAAAGTACTTAGAGTCAAGACACTCCATACTTCGCTGTCCACCAAATTCGAAACACTGCCTGTTTAGTAGTGGAACACAACGCCGCACTTTGTCTTACCTGAGCGAGGAAGTGGAAATAATTTGAAATATAATCACTCCCCCGAGTGGGAATCGAACCCATTACCAGTTTATAGTCCGTCATAATATTATTTCTGCACAAAGTTTCGCAATACATTGTTTATAATAGATGAAAGCGTTGCATATGGGGCTTAGGCGTGAATAATCTTTTTGTTTAGATAATAGTATGGATTTTTAGTTAAATTGGAATCACAGTTCAATGTAACAGCTAACATAGTTGTATAAGTGATTGGTAGCGACAAGATATTTCTCATACAAAAGCCTTTTGATATAAACAAAATGGTAATAGAAGAATCATATAAATATATATATATATATATATATATATATATATATATATATATATATATATATATATATATATATATATATATTCCTATATATATATATATATATATATATATATTTATATATATTTGTTATAACAAAGGTTATATATTAAAAAAAGAATTTGTTTTGTGTCAACAACTTTTGATATATTATTGATTAACATAAATAATATATTCTTAGAATTTCAAAGTAAATATTCTCTAAGCAATATGTAGTACAAATAAAATATAAAATATGATGTGAGTATATATATATATATATATATATATATATATATATATATATATATATATATATATATATATATATATATATATATATATATATATATATATATATATATATATATTTTAATACAATAGTTTGCAATTTAGCAGTTTCAATTTGTTATATACATATGTATATTCGCAATGCTGTATTTAAGCAGGATAAGTATTAATAAAATATTTTATTTAAACATCAGTCATTTTACATTTATATATAAAATTAAGTTAAAATATAATAATCATTGACAATGGTGAAATTTATGGTACGTAAGCTTTAAACTATTAACAAAGCTTGATAAAGGGACAATATATCAATATAAAAACCATAAAAAGTTATTTTCGTTTATAATATATTTTCACATAAAATACAATGAGCATATATATTGAGCAATATAATATGTTTAATAATAATTATATGAAGCATGACATATGATAATTAAATTTATGTATAAATACTAAAGTTAAGTAGGATTTACTAGTAAATAAGCCAAAAACCGATAAGTTATGTTTACAAACTAACATGAACATATTTAAAATTCAATCTAATGAGTCTAAACCTAGGTGAAGTCTCATATAAACAAAATATAGAGTTAAAACACAATCTGATTACAAACAGCAATCATACAATCAGGGACAAATGTAGCGCCCCCCGCTTACTCTAAAAATAAATATACATCGCTAAAGCTCAACAATACAAGAACTTAAGCCACTTACTCTTTGACGACGTAAAATGGATCTTCTAACGTCATGTCAAATAATAATATATTTGCGCAAGCCAACACATGTGATGGTAACTAACAAACAATTGTAATTAAGCAATGATTACATTTAAATTAACATTTACACGAACATGCAGAAACTGGCTGCCTATCCCACAAAATATCGACAGCCTAATACCTACCGCGGTTACTTCGTTCGATGTTTCTATTCGCCGTCCCTTACTCTCTTATGCGAGGGACGTGCACTGCAGCTGCGTATTGTAAGCCCTCTTAGTGCGCAAACGCCGTGACGGTCCTCATCCATGAGATGCGGATAGGGCGCGAAGCGATTTCACACCCTCTGACGTACATATTAAATGCCACGATAGTATTTTAACTAACTCTACTTTTCCACCCTAAATGGTACGTAAACATCACCTCATACCACTCTGGCTAAATGTCATATTACTGACATTTATATTTCTTGACATTAGTTTTTTCAACGTTCAGAAACTTAGCGAAATTAACCAATAATTTACTGATTTAAATGAAAATGAATGGTTATCAAATAAATATTTTATTTGTTTAATTACTTTAATTATCATACTTACTACTTATTTTTATTAAAGATTTATGTATAGCTTCAATACAAAAACTTACACAACATATACAAATAATAATCTAGTTGAATTCTTAAATTCCTATTGGAATATTTTTATTTCGCTCAACAAATTTATTGCTGATATAAAAAAGAAATAAAATTGTAACATGAAAAATAAAAAGATTAAAATAAAAAACTTTTATTATACTAATAATTTTAAAAGGAAGGTACTTTAACAATAGTAATTAGCAATACTTGATGATGCTGTATCATTTTATAAAATATATGAAACAAAAGAAAATATTTTATAATTGCGCATCAGTACTAAAGTATTAGAAGACATCATTACATCATCTTATAAGAAATCATTACTATTGTATACGATACTTGTCACCTGTACAGTATATAGATAGCATTCATATTAAACAGCTTTTTTATTAATGTATAACAGATAAATCGGTATATGTATGTATTATGTACAATGAAAATTGTCTGGTTGCATTTAGCTATCATTGTGTTTTCATTCTGTCATCGATTAGTTGTTGAATATACTCGAATATTCATATGTATTGTAAACCGTCTGGGATGGTACTTGTTAATGGACGCGGAACCTGAGTTGCTAGTCTGATATTTTTCTAGAGTGTGGGGAAATTTCATTATTGGGAATTTAGAATAAATCTCTAATTAAAAAGAATACTTCACATACATTGATAACAAAGTATACTGTCAATATAAATATTCTAAGTCAATTATTAGTTTTAACGATTAATATAAATGCAAAATTGATTTGACTCTATATATACGTGAAAATATTATAAAAGGACGTTGTTTATAAAACGTTATGGATCAAAGCAAGCAATAAAAATAAAAGTCAGCAAAAAACAATGTACAATATCTTTTATAAAAAGGATTACGTATTCTCTAATAAGATTGTAAATTTGAATTTATTCAGGTTAATGACATACGTATACATAAATATAAACTTTACTTTGTTTTTTTTTTCTATTAAAATGTTTATTTCTGAAGTAGGTAGTATCTGATTATAATGTAATGTGATTAAAATATTATTAAAGAAAATTAAACACCCCAAGAAACGGCTTAATAAACCATGTTGTTTTATTTATTTTCTAAAAAGAGAATACGTAAATAAAGAAGCATAATTGATCTTGTATAGCATATTTATAGACATAAGTTGTTTACTTATAAATTTATTAACTATTATTACTGTAATAATAAAATCATGATGTTGCTTATTAGAAAATATAAATCAATAAATAAAGAAAACAATTTTAATTTAAATAATAAATTATTTTATTATTATTTTTAACGGAGATAAGGAATCGCAGTTTACGCGGTGGTATCACCATGCATTGGGCATATCGTATAAATATACATAGTATAGTCTGTACACAACACTTTATAATCTGTGTATCATCTTCTGTTCACTTCATTCTTCAAGGCCCGTCTCCTGCATGGAGTGGAAGTGATATTTCATTTTAATTTTATTTATGTTTTAATACTTTTATACATTATGAATTCCGTTTTAAATCCGGAAGCTCCTGAGTTTTATCCACATCTCACATCAATGACACAGGTATGTTCCGAGATAGGGTTCAATATCCTCTTTGACAACATTTAGCATGTGTTTTCATCGTAATATGTAGTTGTTTCTCTGCCTCAATAAAAACTCGATTGTGTATAAATAGGTCAAATACAATCCGTTCCAATTTATCCAATCAATTGTAATTTGTAAAGCGCTGGTTATTTACATATGTATTGCTTGATATCAATTTCGTTTTTGTATTAAGTGTATAGATAACAGAATTTGTTTCATGGACAAAGAAAACATTTTAATTCAAGGTGGGACGCAACCGTCACCCAGATGCGGATAAATATTATTGAGGCAAAGATGCTACTTGTGTTGTTTTTCCTTGACAATTTAAATTATATATGACACCAATGCATTAATCTCAACAAAATTGACATCTACATCAAAATGAAGTGCGAGATTATTGCCATATCATTTTGATGTAGGCTGTTTCTTAAAATATTGTATGAAAAAATTGCACTTCATTTATATTTTAAAGGAAAAGTTGTACAGTATGAATCCCCAAAGAGGTCTAAAGAACTCACAAGTAAGTATATACAAACTTGAAACACTGACACAAAACTCTCAGTACACACACACACACACACACACACACACACACACACACACTATTATACTTTTTGACATTCATATAAGTGGCAAAAGTAGTTAAATTTTAGATTTTCTCCATCTTACTGCAAAAGTAGATTTGGAAATGGGTCACATCTGATTAAAAATAAACATTTTATTATTATCTACATTAATTTATATTTTACTTATAAATTATTTAACATAAAATTTAATTTTGTTATGTTCCATTGTTGTTTACATTCAATGCCATTTTTGGGTTATATATCAGTAAACTCATCACTCATACGATCCATTTATATGATTTAACATAATATTTAAAGTTTTCTTTGTGAAACAAAATTATCATGTGTTTCAGGACGGCTATTTAACTGTTAAAAAAACAATTAAATTGTCAAATCAATTTCCCGTTGGCTCTTCTTTTAACATATTCAAGACTTTTACCGATTTTAATATTGTAACGTGCAAGCTAAGCAAAAATGTTTTTATACAAGCAAATGACATCATCATATCGGAATTGCCATCCATTAAGTTGAAACAGTGAGTATGGAATTATTATTATATTTAAAATTTGTAAATATGGCCATACAGTGTTCCGACGCTTAGTTCTCTCAACACTTATGCTGCTTTTCATATTTATTTATTTTGTGTTAATATAACCATTTCTTCTATCAGAATAATTATATGGGATCCTGAGGTAATAATATTGCTTGGGTACCGGAACACATGCGATTAACCTCAGCATGGTCTTAATAAAAAGGAAATAAACAACAAAAGCATTATTAAATCTACATTTATTTAAATACATTACTTATAATGTGTTTTTAAAAGGACTGTTAAGACAAAATGCGGTGTTGAGTTTCATCATGAAACCCCTAACTACTCAAAATCAGCACTAACACATATGCTTACACTCTTGCGAAGGATACAGCGAATTGCTAGTGATGTTATTTTTAAATTTTACATATTATTTATAAGTATATTGAATCTATGGATCTTTGGGGTAATATATTAAATTATGACATTTCTTCATCTTGGTGTGGTGGAAGTGTTTTACAGTAGACATGGCGTAACAGCCGTGTCTACTGTCATGTTTGAATCAAAGAATGAATATATATTAGAATATAATTTAAATTATTGTTACTTCCCCACTCTGATAACAAATCGTGGCGTTTAGTTACGTGACTTAACAGATGCGAGAAAATGGACATAGTGATGTCTTGACACTAGGTGTTTTTTGACTATTCAAAAGCTAACAAAGTAGAGAAACCTATCTCAACTATAGAAATATCTCCAGTTATAATTTTATACGTAATTTATATATACGTAGTATATATTTTAGAATATTAATTCTTCTCACAATTATATATAATTAAAAAGGCCGGTCGAAGCACAGTGGACAGTGTCTGACTGTAAACGCGACTGGGTGTGGGTTCGATTCCCACTCGGGGGAATGATTATATTTAAATTAATGCCACTTCTTCGCTCTGGTAAGACGAAACGCGGCGTTGAGTTCAGTCATTCAACACGCAATGCAAAATTCAATAGTGTCTTGACACTAGGTATTTCTTCTAAAAGTGTGAAGCTAAACAAAAATGTTTGCACGACCGGGAATCGAACCAGCAACCGAACTAATTGGCCATCATGTACCATGACTTGGCTGTAATGTACTTTGTTCTATGGAAATTTTTATCCTTACAAATAATAAACTAGCTTGTTAATTGTTATTATGCTGTTTAACTTCTATGGTTTAATTTTTGTACTAACTATATGTTCTGTTATTTTTCGATTTGTCAATGTTCAAAATGTTTTATAATAATTGGGAATTTTGTGGGATTTTTTTTAAACCCATATTTCATACATTGACACGTTGCAATATATTTGAATGGCGAATTTGAACCTGTTCCTCTTAAATTGATTGTATTTGATATAACATTCCGGGGGTTATGTTCATTTCTCCGTTCTGGTAAGACAAAGTGCGGCGTTGAGTTTATCTGTTAATGAGATGATTTTTGACGGCATATATAGCATTCAACAGAGTGTCCTGACACTAGGTGTTCTCTGATAAAGCGTGCAGCTGCTTTTAGTTATAACACATGTAATAATCCCGATATTTCCCGCGGATATTTCCAGAAATCCCCTTTTGGGTCTCTTTTGAATATATATTATACATATGCTCTTTGTCTGTCAGTCACTTACTAACGCAAAAGTTTTATAAATCTAGTTTTATATATATATATATATATATATATATATATATATATATATATATATATATATATATATATAAGCTAAAGCGTTGAAACAGCTAATTGCATAAGCGACATTTATTTTTTTATTTGTGTTGTTTTTTTTTAAATGAACTTTAAAGTTTTAATTTTTTTTTAAAACTAATTATTTAATTGGCCATTTCCCCGCCGAAGGCAAGACGACGAGTATAACATGGAGAAAATTATGGACGTCAACGATCACTGGTTGGACAAGGTGAACATACAGGTGGACAGTCTCGGTAAGCCGGAGCTGGCGGACGACATGCGGGGGGCGTGGTCTCACCAACCTGTCATAACCAAGATCAAGGTATGTTTTCTTCAAGGTATTGATTTCTCTTTTTTTTTGTCCATTTCTCTGCTCTGGTATTCACTTAACACGCAATGACGCGATTTCGAGCGGTACCGTAGTGCCTTGACACTAGGTTGTTGACACTGCCCTCTGATTACCCCGCTATGCGGGATAAAAAGTGAATGTGCGTTTTTTTTTTAATTCTTTAAGTTGAATTTAAGAGATGTGTATTGATGAAGGTGATATATGTATAGGAAATATAATAGTATAGTCTGACTGTAGACTTGTGGATTCGCCACAACCGATAGCGTCTAATTCCACACGGGGGAATTTTTATTATTATATTTAAATTATTTTCATTTCCTCGCTCTGGCAAGGCAAAGCGCGGCGTTGAGTTGCGCCACTCAACACGCAACATCTTTAACTTTTTGGAAAGCGGATTACGTTGTGTAAGTACTACTTCCTGTCTAACCCGCTATGCGGGATAAAAGCGTGAAGCTAACAAAAATATATGCTGTCATTATTTCCATGTTTAAACTTTAATAGATAATACCAATATCTCTAGCCATGCAGGTATTTCTTAGAAATAATCTTTGAGTATCAGAAGTTTCTAAATCTCTTTTCATAGATGCAAACAACATAAATAAATTTGTTATAAACGTATAATAATTTCAACGCAGCCAAATGTAGAATAGATGTAGCCAGATGAAGCGCGGGTTCGAATCCTGCTGTGTGCAATTTATAAAAAATGTTATATAAAGATGTTTTCTTAAATATAAATTATATTATTAAAATGTTTTGGAAAGGTTTTTGACATAAATTATTTTTAAAGAAAATGATTCTTTTTTTACTATTGATTAAAATATGTACTTAAGTGCGGCGTTGAGTTCCACCACTCAACACCCAATATCTCGAATTCGGTGGAAAGCTAAGTACGGAGTGACCTGACACTAGGTACTTTCTGTCTACCCTAATTCATGTATAGAGTTGCGAAAAATCAATAATCGATATATCGTTATCTATGCAAGTGTTCAGTTATTACGTATATAATCACTCCCCCGAGTGGGGATCGAACCGACAACCGATCGTTTTTAAAGTCAGACACTGTCCCACTGTGCCACGACGGGCCTCAATTATTATAAAGAAAGAGTTTACTTATTAAACTTTTTTATTTGGATATGCTCCACTAAGAATATTATTCAATTATTTAAAATAAGACAAAGCGCAGCGTTGAATCGCTCCACTCAACACGCAATGTCTAGATTCTTCTGCAGAATGTCTAGAAAGAGTCTGACTGCTTTATTACAACGGAAAAGGCGTGAAACTGCTTTTTTATAATAAGTTTGAAGAAATTATATTATAAACATATATTATATTATATTATAATAATATTATAAACATATATTTGAATAGAGCATCTATCTGTTTATATTGTCATCGGCTCTGTACAGAAAAACTGTCATCCGAGACGGCGGTAGCTTGTATGACTGACAGTACTGACATTTTTTTGTTAACTAGTGTCCCTGCTGACGAGTATAATATGCGTTACCTTGGCAACGCTAATGACATTTAACACAATTGTGTATGTCAAATTTCTTGGTCGATATAAATTATTATTTTCATTATTATGTACATAGTGTAGTAAATCTTAATTGCAATTGTGACTCGAGATCAATTAGATAAGTTCGGGTTCGAATACAAATGGCGGTGTCAAACAAAATGTCAATATTAACATGCTTGTAACGCGTTTAGTGAATGGTGAGTAATATTGTATGTATGTACATTGTATATATGCGAATTCACTGAAAAGCGAAGTACGGAGTGTCTTGACACTAGGTACTTTCTGTTTACCCTGCTATGCGGGATAGAAAACGTGAAGCTAAATTTTAATATTTTGCATCTCATGTCGTTTCCTATAATAATAGATAGTCCTTTGATGTGTAAAGTACGCGTTACTATAGCAACGTGCAAGTTATACACGTAATTTTATCTCTATTTATATATGGTAGTGTGTGTAATATGCATTTTATTAATTTAATTAATTTCTAATGCGTTATGAGGTCGATCGTGGCGCAGTGGGGATTGTGGATTCGATTCCCACTCGGGGTGTTCACTTCCTCGCTTGGTAAGACAAAGTGCGATGTTGGATTCCGCCAGTAGGTACTTCTTGTCTGCCTTGCTATGTGGGATAAAAGCATGAAGCTAAAAAAATGCATTATTATAATTATTAATAACGATTTTTTTGCATTCATTCTCCATATCACCTTTCAGTATGTACTAAAACTTTGTTATTTACTTTTTTTATATATCTTTTGATTTACTTATTTTAAAATATTTTTAGGATACCGTACACAAAGGGTAAAACAATATCCTATTATTTTAGACTTTAGCAGAAAATACTAAAAATTGAATGATATAAATGTTTAAAGGGACTGCCATACTTACAAACCTGTTTTTTTTGGTGTATTTATTAATAATGGTACGGACCCCTCCGTGCGTGAGACCAAGTCGCGTCTGGCCGATTTTTTTTTTAATTTTTGCTTGTGTTATTTATATTGTAGCCTCGTTTTGGCTTATTTCAAGCCATAGTGACTCAGTTGAAGTGTCTCAAAACACAATGGTTGTGGGTACGAAGACTCTTTCGCCTATAGCAAGGTAGACAGAAAGCGCCTATTGTCAAGACACTCCGTATACCGCTTTCCATTGCGTGTTAAGTGGCGTAATTCAATCCCGCACTTTGTCTTACCAGAGCGAGGGAGCGGAAATAATTCAAATATAATCACTCCGCCGAATGGGAATCGAAAAGAAAACCAATTGCGTTTTCAGTCAGACGCCGTCCCAGTGCGCCACGATCGGCCTTTATTTACTTTATATTATTTATTTTTTTGTTTATTTTCCTTGAAGTTTAAAGACTAAATTGGCAAAGATATGAAAGTTTAGTGATTTATCACTAACTGGTGTCCAAAAAAAAAAAAACACTAAAACCAATCTCAACCACCGGTCTGCATTCAATCACACGCACAATAGCCTCTGCAAGTACATACATATGAAGCAAATTGTATAATTTCCTTTACAATCGTCCTCAATTTATAAACGTATGCCTTTGTCGAGTACTGAACTCGACTGAAGCCAGTCTATTTGTGTTTGTCATTGTACATGCAAAGTGACTTGAAGTTATATAAAAAAAAATGCAAAAAAAAAAAGTTTTTTTTTTTTAACTTCACTCCTTCATCTCGCATGGCAGGGTAAGTACCTAGTATCGAGACATTCTGTACTATGTTTTCCACGGAATTCAAGATATTGCGTGTTGAGTGGGTGCCCTCAACGCCGCACTTTGTCTTACCAGAGCGAGGAAAATAATTTAAATAGAATCACTCCACCGAATGGGAATCAAACCCGCAACCGATTGTGTTTACAGTAAGACGCTCTCACACTGCGCCACGATCGGCCCAAAAAAATATTAATAAATTATATTAGTCAGTTGCTCACAGCGTCTGACTGCAATGGTTTTTTTGAAATGCAAATGAAAAATCCTATCACCACTCTTGTGAGACAAAGCGCGGCGTTGAGTTACGCTACTGAATACGCAATGTATTAGGCTCTCTGACTATGTGGGTTAAAACGCTTAAATAATGACTCTTTTGAGGTTATATAACGTTTTAGGAAATGTTTAAGATATAATATAAATTTTTTTTTCCTGCATAGCAGGTGAGACAGAAAATACTTAGTGTCAAGACACTCCGTTTTTTTATATTTTATAATAATTCTGTCAAATAAAGGGGGAAAGGATTTTTTTTGTGTATTTTAGTATTAAAAATATGTTTTGGAAGAATATTTTTTTTATATTCGTATATACAACGTTAGTGATGATTCCAAGTGTCGCCGGTTCATATCTGGCTATATTTTGACGTATTTTTGTATTCAAACTTTTAGTGCAAATAAGATTTTTAAACATTAAAAATGTATGAACATGTCGAAATAGTATCAAAATATGTATATATAGACTATACTGAATGTATCGATTGTCACGTGCCACAAATTTAGGACAGATAAGTCACATCTAGAGAGATGTATATTTGTATATGGGTCGTTTTGACTGAACGAACTCGACTAGAGACCGTATTGGCGCAGTGGAGACTTCCTTGATAATACAGGGCGTTCGTACCTTCAATTCAGAAATCACTAATCAAAATCTCGTAGAGGAATTAAAAGTCATTAGCTTCACGCTTTTATCTCGCATAGCAGGGTAGACCGAAAGTACCTAGAGTCAAGACACTCCGTACTTCACTTTCCACCGAATTCGAGACATTGCGTGTTGATTGGCGAAACTCAACGTCGCACTTTGTCTTTTGTACCAGAGCGAGGAAGTGCAAATAAATTTAAATATAATCACTCCCCCGTGTGGGGATCGAATCAGACGCTGTCCCAATGCGCCACGACCGGCCTCAAATTTGTAGAATTAATGTCTCAAATATGAACATTGCGCTGAAATTGCGAACATCAAGTGTTCCTAAACGCTTACCAATTCCGTTATGACGGCGTTGACATCTCGCGTTGCTAGCTATTGTATCTTGCATATTATTTAATTTAGCGTCCCTCTTGCAACGTCAGTGCGCCAGTCAATTACAATCTGTTCGCAGTTATTCTTGTTCACGTATAAAATATTTCAAGTAAATATTGTATTTTGAATGGTTTATTATTATTTTATTTATTACGTTTAAAATATATTAATATTTGAAATAGTTTTTTTTTCTTTCATGTTTAATATTTGTAAAGTGTTACGTTTCTATCCCAATATGACCATATTAAACGTGGTAACGAAATTAATTTAGCGAAATTAATGTATAAGATAGAATATTTAACGAAATTAATATATAAGATATATATAGAACGTTCGATTTGGGTTCGATTCCAGGTTGGGTCAACAATGTTCATTGGGGCTAAGAATATACCGCGGCCACAACTCAATTTTAAAGACACGATCGACAACTCCGAGAATTTGTGGGTACCCAAGATTTCGGACAAACCGAACAACATAAAGCCGCTCGCTTTGAATATTATTTATAACGACGAAGGAGAAGCAGTTGGGTGAGTTTAAATTTGGCATATATATATATATATATATGTATATATATATATATATATTTATTTATTTATGTATTCATTCATTCATTCATTAGATTTACTAGTGGTAATTCCAATACACAGAATTGTATAAGCATAAATGCATTAATTACCTTTTAAGGTGTATACCATCTGCAATTATACTTAAATACATCCTGTTTTTTTTTCGCTTCACGCTTTTATTCCGGATAGCACGATAGACAGAAAATCACCTAGTGTCAAGACACTCCGTACTTCGCTTTCCACCCAATTCGAGACATTGCGTGTGGAGTGGTGGAACGCTCTGTGTCTTCACCAGAGAGAGGAAGTGAAAATAATTTTAATATAATCACTCCACCGAGTGGGGATCGAACCCACAACCGATTGCGTTTAAAGTCCGTCGCTGTCCCACTGCGCCACAACTGGCCCCAGATTCATACATCCCATTTCTAAAGCTAAATAGTACAAAAAAATACGATAAAAAAAGTTTCATGGAATTTTTGCAAATGCAATGGTTGAAGGTTCGATTTCTATGAGAGATAATGTTTTACATTAAAAAAATATTTTCATTTCATCCAACTGTTGGTCAAAGGTCATCTAAAGAACAGAGAAAGTAAAAAAGGGAGAGTTATGTTACATCTCTCTATGTTATTGAATACGAAAAAGCTCTAAATATACCTTCACATCGCGATTTAATAATTAAATTTGAAATTGTTCCATTTCACCGCTTTGATTATACAAAGCGCGGTTAAGTTCCGCAATTAGATACGCAATGTCTCGAATTTGGGGGAGGGCGGAGGGGGGGAAGCGAAGTGTCTTGATACTTAAATTCTCTCGTACTACATTGCAATTCGCAAAAATCGTCCCTCAAGTTGGTGCCTTTGGCTCTAAAAATGGATGGACCCATTTCAATGCGGGTTTTTTCACATTCCAAAGCGAGTCCTGAGGTGGCTTTTGTTTGTTTTTTTAACATAATGTATAAAGTTATAGAATATTTTTTTATTAATATACATTTCTTTTTTTTTATTTATTTCTTGTTCAAATAGATACGAGCATCCGTACAAAATGGAATTGGACTTATACGAACCCCCAGCTCAGTTTATAGAGCCTGATCTCGAACCCCCAACCTTTCCGCCCAGTCTGGAGGAAACCAGGCTGACCTTCATAGAAACTGAGGAACAGGTGGACGAGCTGGTCCTCCACTTGGAGACGGTTGAGGAATTGGCTGTGGATGTGGAACATCACTCGTATAGAACTTATCAGGGTATTTAATTTGTTTTTTTTTTGCTTATATGTTTCTATTTCTTATAGCGACTTTTTTTTTGGTTGCCTACTTCATAATTTAATTTAAATTAAATTAAGAAATAGTTGAATTATTTTGTCTATCTTAAAGTTATTGTTTTCTTATTAGTTTTTATTATCGCTTATAGCTATCTAAATCTATTCAATGTATGGAATAGCTTACCTTTTTTTTTATCCCATTTCTGTATAATTTGCGTAACCTAACGCCGCCCATATGAAACATGTGTCTATATATGTTTGTTTCTAGGTATAACATGCTTAATCCAAATATCAACGATCGAAGGTGATTTTATAATCGACGCTCTAGCTGTAAGGGAGCATATTCACAAACTCAATATGTTCTTCACAGATCCGAAGAAATTGAAAGTAAGTTGTATATTATATATATATTATATATATATATATATATATATATAATTATATTATATATATAATTATATTATATATAGAATGTTGTATATTATATATATATATAATTATGTACGTAGATATATGTATGTATGTATAATAATAATAATAACACTTTATTGCACACCACGCACATAGAGAGTAAGATATTTAAAAAAAAACTCAGTAAAAATATGAACCGAGCGAGATTCAAACACGCGCATTTTATTCCCATTCCAAGCGCTCTGACCGCTAAGCCATGCGTTCTACTACCGGCTGAACAACGAACGTGCTAACTCTAACAAAACGTATAAGAATTTAGATGCAGCTTTAAATTCTACACATTGTAATGTAATAGATACTAAATAATAAAAAAAATATTGTCAAAATACAGTAGGAAAAACTGCATTTAAATCGGTTAAGCCGTTTTCGAGATTTGCATGCACAAACGCACTGACAAACAAAAAAATATTAGAAATTACTGTTTTAATTTTTATTACTCGTATATTATTAAATACCCTCATTAACGTAGCACGGAGTGTTTTGACACTAGGTACTTTCTGTCTAGCCTGCTATACATGTATAACATCGTATGGCTTATAGGTTTTGTGCTTGGACAATGTCCAAACGGTTCCGTTTCGATTCCCACAATAAATATGGGTTTTCTTAATCAGGTTTTTCACGGTGCGGAAATGGATATACTTTGGCTTCAACGCGATTTCGGTGTGTATGTTGTCGGGATGTTCGACACTCACCAGGCGGCTCGCGCCTTGTCCTTCCCAGCGCTGTCTTTGAAGAGTCTGCTGATGAGATACTGTGGTGTTAACGCTGATAAGAAGTGAGTATATATATATATATATATATATATATATATATATATATATATATATATATATATATATATGAATAAAGAGAAAAATTTATTAAGCAAAAGGGAGTGGTACGAGAGGTCGGTTGAGACCTCGGTTGACCTTAGCAAAAACACTGTATCGAATATACTGGAGGAAGGTCACGTAAGAGGCCTGAGGACACCCCGAAGAGGTTTGGAGGGACCGTAGTGTTTGGCTCTCCGTTCTATCTGTTCTGAGGGATAGAGCGTGAAAATAAAAAGAAAATCCCGGTCATGGTGCAATTTAATTTTTCCTAACATATCCCTAGATGAGATTACCGTATTTCGAATTTGATATATATTTAGCTATACGAAATATTATTAATATTAATATTAAATTAAAATATTCCTGGCCAGTCGTGGTGCAGTGGAACAGCGTCGCACTGTAAACACAATCGGTCGTAAATTCGATTATATTTAAATTATTTGCAGTTCCTCGCTCTGGTAAGACAAAACGCGGCATTGAGTTCCGCAATTCAACATGTCAAATGTCTTGAATTCCTGTCTACCCTGCTATGCGGGATAAGAGCGTGAAGTTAAAATCAACAATTTTCAGATATCAACTGGCCGATTGGCGCATAAGGCCCCTTCCAGATGAATTGATGCAATACGCACGCATGGACACGCACTATTTGCTATATATATGGCGTCGTATGAAAGGAGAGCTGTTGGAAATAGGAGAGCATATTCTTCTCTCCGTTTTTGATCAAAGCCGCCATATTTGTGGGACGGTATGTTTATTTTTTTTATTTTTGAACCTGTTTCCTTCAAATTTTATTTAAGTTATTGCATATTTATATTGGAATGTTATAAAATATTTTATATAAAATAATTATATAAATACGCTAATTTATTGACGGAGAAAAAAAATTATTATATATAGAAACTTTTCAAATTAACTTGTGCATAATAAAATAAAATCTTTATAAATTAAAATAAAATAAATTAAAATATATTATATACAGATTATAAAAGATAAATTAAAAAAAAAACAAAGTATCTATCGAACACCTTATACAAAATAGAAAAAAAAAACACATTTACTAACTGAATACCGATAAAGACTTGTATACAGATTAAAAATAAACAAAACATATTAACATACAGATAATAAAAAAAAACTTTTTAACACTAAATTGTTTCTAAATTTTGTTTTTTATCAGAATAATATAATTTTTTTTCACAGACTTACAATAAAGAAGTAGTGACTGACACAAGTCACCTAAGTCTCTACATGAAGTCGAAGAAAACATTCAACTCTCGACAAATGGCCGCCCTCCGTTTGCTGTACAAATGGAGAGATTCACAGGCTCGCGAATTGGACGAGAGCACTACGTGAGTATTAATGGCACACAGAAACTATAATTATATGGTTAATTTAGATTAAACCGAGACACATGAACAAGTAACAGATATACATACTGACCACAACTTGATGTGGCCAAAGATGTCATTGACTCGATCATTTATTTCCTCGGTTTGGTAAGATGAAGAGCATGATACTTTTTTCCCGCATATCAGGATAGACAGAATGTATTTACGTTGGCGGAACTCAACGCCGAACTTTCTCTCACCACAGCGAGGAAGACGCTTCATTCAGACGCTGTCCCACTGCGCCACGACTGGCCTTTATATATATATATATATATATATATATATATATATATATATATGTATGTATATGTTGATTGGTCGTTCTGTATGTTAATCACTAGGTACCTCCTCCCAAACCACATGGTGTTGTCGCTAGCCGAGGCACTTCCGCGTGAAGTGCAAGGTGTCAGCGCTTGTTGCAGTCCCATGCCGCCGTTCCTAAAGCAAAACCTTATCACCGTACACAGGATGTTGTTGTCGGTATGTTAATAATTACTTTTATATATATATATATATATATATATATATATATATATATATAACATTTACAAAAAAACGTATAGAAATTTGAAAGCAGCGGGATTCGAACCCGCGCCTCTTGTTCCCCGTCAAAGCGCTCTGTCCGCTAGACAATGCGTTCCACTACCAACTATGTCGAAAATACAATTTGTTACAACGTTATTTACATTGTTAGCTCTGTAGAGAGATTTTTTTACAAATTTCTTCTACTTTAAGATTATTAAGAAATAATCGTTTAACAAGAGAGAATGTTCCATACTTAGGTCTGTACATGGATGATATATTAAAAAAAAAAAACAAAATTGTTGTTTTTTTTTCGTTTGTTTGTCTGTGCGTTTGTGCACGCTAAATCTCGGAAACGGTTTAACCTATTTTAATGCGGGTTTCTTTATTGTACTTGGTCGTTTTCCTTATACTTTCCCATATAAAGTTATATATTATATTTTATTTTGTTCCACAATTTTATAGTAAGAAAACGATGTTGCATGCATTCTGTTGTTCATAATATATTTTTTAATCTACTTATAACTAGGGACTAATGTACTAATAAAATGTATTGGAGTCGCGTTTTTAAAATACGTACATTTTTTTAATTACCAAAACATATCCAATTATTCAGATTAAAATTCTATCATGTAAATTGTTATTTACCCTCTTGGTATAAGTAAAGGGCTTTATCGAAAATTTTGTACTTAATGAGAATTGAACCTGTTGTCTCTGTCTACACAGATCTTAACAACAATGAGAAACTGTAACAATTGTATAGAGAAGTTTAACGTAACTGGGTAAGAACGTATGGCTTAGTTGACCATTTCTTAGAGATGCGGGTTCGAATTCCAATCAATATACATTTTCGAAGAGTTGAAATACGTTAGTAATATAAATATTAATATTAATATACTGTATTTATATTTATGTATTTTCAGTATTATCTCTAATATGTAAATGTAGCCTAAGTCACTACTTATTACATAAGCTATCCAGCCAGTGAGAGCCCCATCAAACTTAGTACAGCCGTTTCAGAGATTAACCAGAACATACAGACAGCTAAACTGTCACACAAACAGACTAAAAATTGTAACAAATAACGTTTATTATATTATTACAAACGGACGCAACCAACTTTTCTTTATAGATTAGCTAATATATATTTTTTTCTAACAGTGTCGTGAGCTACCCCTCGAACCCCAACTCTACGCAGCACAACCCGCACTGATGCCGCAACGCGTCCTCACGTACAATGTTCACGATATGTCACACTTTCCGGAATACAAGTGAGTTTTTTTTTTGTATTAATTTTTTTTTATTATTATTTAAAATGTTTATTTTTTTTTTATTTAAAAAAAATATTATAATTTTTTTTTTTAAGTATGAACACCCTGTAGTAGTTTCAAAATGTTTTCTTTTTACGCCTATACCGTAGTATATGAAAATTGAGAATAACCAAGCTGGTAGTTTGTTGTGAGACTGACAATACTGACATTATTTATGTCAACTGACAAAATTGTCAAAGTGTTTGTGTTACTATATTTTAATGATGAATATCGCTTGGCCTATATATATTGTAAATTGTTTTTTTTTTTATTTTTAATTAACGTTTTGACGTTTAGAAAAAAAAAATAAGTGTCAGATTACTGACAACTTCTTGTGACAGGCATTTAGATTTTATAATATTTCCCGGTTTTTATATCAAAATGTTAGATGAATTTCTAAGAACGTATAGCTCAGTTGTTTAAGAGGACGTTATCCAATAAAGTGGGTTTGAATACGGTTTTTTTTAATTTTTATACTTATGTACAAACAAGAATGAAATATCATATTAGTATTAAACATTAATATTTGAATAAATTCATACCATTTGAATAAGAAGTTAGAAACCATCGTGGCGCAGTGGGACAACGTCTGACTGTAAACGCGATGGGTTGTGGGTTCGATTCCCATTTATTATCGAAAATTTATTATCGTTTCTCCGCTGTGGTGAGACAAAGAGTGGCTTGATATTAGGTTGCCTTTGATCCCTGACTATGCGGGATAAAGCGTGTTTCTGTTTTTTTTTTAATAATAATATTATTAAATTTTAAATCGCACTTGACGGTGTTTATTTATTACTTTTTTATTTACGCACTGATAAATTTAAACTAAGTTATCATAAAGATTTGCTTGGGTTTTGCGTGGTGGAACTTCATAAAAACAGTTTATATATATATGTACGGAGTGTCCTGGCACTAGTTACTTTCTGTCTACACTGATATGCGGGATAAAAGCGTAAAGCTAAAAAAATCATTGCTATTGGTTACCTCTCGTATACATCAATTCCCCCGAGTGTTTGTCGAACCCACGACCGATCGCGTTCAGGACGCTGTCCCACTGCGCCATGATAGTGTCGATACATATATACACTATATATATATATATTATATATATATATATATATATATATATATATATGTATATATATATATATATATATATATATATATATATATATATATATAAATATATAGTTTATTAATAATTTTTGTTTATAATGTGTTCATATCATGTTGTTAAAATAATTCTTTAATATAATAATTTATTTCCTTTTAATGTTTGTATATTATTTATTTTGTCGTTTTTGTTTTATCGCTGGTTTTTTTTTCTTTTTACATAATTTAAATAAATATCAAATTTAAAAGGTGAATGTCGAAAATTTCTGCCATTTTGGTTTTACCTAAAAAATTAAAAAAAAAGATAAAACGTTAATTAATATCGGAAATATGACGAACATAAAATATATATTGTTCGCAGTTGGGACACGTCTTACCAACACAGCGTCCGCGTGATGGCCGTCGGGCCGTCGTTTAACCCCGTATACGGGGGGCGGGTATTCTCGATTTGCCTAAGACAAACTGCGGCATTCGGTTCCACCACGCAATATGTCCAATTAGGAGGCACATGGATGGATAGGCATTTATGTACTTTTTTTTTGATTTTTCTTTGTTGTTTCTAGTTTTTATTTTATATATATATATATATATATATATATATATATATATATATATATATATATATATATGCATATATATGAAGAGATATTTCTTATTGAATATCTTAACATCAATTATGAATATCTGTATAGATTTTTTTTTAAATAAGTACGTTTTAGTTGTTGTTTTTCATTTAATTTATATTTATTTCTATTAAAATATAAAATACACAATTCGTTCAGAAAAATATAATTGTACAACTGAGATATTCGCACATTGAAAGTCGTAATGTAGAAAACAGTGGCTAAGAACCTTTTTTTTTTCTATGATATTTATATTAATATTTTAATATTGATAATTTTCTATAGATATAAAGAAACAAGTTTTCATGTATAATGTGTATGATTGTATGAATAGAAGATATTGTGTGTATGAAGGTAGCAAGTAAGGAATGTAGAAGTTAATATATGTATTTCTTTATATATATATATATATATATATATATATATATATATTTGAATATCTTTATAATTCTTGTTACTTTCATAAAATACATCAAAATTTATCATTTTCTCAACAAATAAATATTTTTTCAGAGATGACAATATAAGTCTGGAGCAAACCGACTATATACAGGGTGATGCGACTCAACCCGATGTGCCAGTGTTCAAGATGCCCGACGGGACCATTGTGAGGAACTATACAAATCTCTTATACTTTGGCTTAGTTTGTATTAATATATACCAGTAACATTATATATTTACGACTTGAACTGTAAACTTGACACATGACTGAGTAGACTTTTCCGAGTAAGTCATTTTTTTGTTTTTTTTTTGTTTTGTTTTGTTTCGACTCCATATAAATCAAAAAAGATTTGTCATATTTTTTTTATGTGTATATTGAAGTGTTTTTTGCTAATGATTTTACTAAACATTCAGTTGGATTTTCTTTCTAAATTGAATATATAGAAGATAATTTTTTTGATCATTTATATGGATTTATGGGTCGGCTACGGGACCCATATATAGGGGGTTCTTTAAGTTTGATACCGCTTTTTTAAAATAAAGCTTGGAGTATTTTTTTATGAAAGTTAGCCTTTTTTAAACATGCTATATATAATTTTTTGTTGAAAATTTATAATTAATTTCTAATTACAATGCGATCAATGAATCGTTCCTATATATATAGGGGGTTCGATAAGTTTGATACCGCTTTTTTTTTAAATTAAGCTTGGAGTAATTAATATGAAAGTTCTCCTTTTTTAAACATGCTGTATATTTTTGTTTGTAGAAATTTAATTATAATATATTTAATTCCCGATTACTATGCAATTAGGGAATCGTTATCAAAATGGCCATCCAAAACAAAATGGCGGATCTCCCTTTAATATGAGTATAAAGAAAGAGCTTGGTTTATAGATTTAAAATGCATAATAATAAAGAAAATAGATTTTTTAGCTTCATAATAATAACAACTTGTTCATTTTTTTTATTTTTGACATATGTTTTTGACAAGGCGGTGTCAAACTATGTGAGTAGATAGTCTATATACGTACATTCATACGCACAAATATACATATATATACATATATATATATATATACATATATATATATATATATATATATATATATATATAAAATATATGCAAAATATAATCTTTTAAATATAACCACAACGTGTAATCGCTAATAAATATATAAATAATAATAAATATAATATTTTCATTCAAGTAGAATGAACGATTGAACGAGTGAACGGTGGAATGGAGGCATTGTACTTAATTTGGCTGAAATAAGGCTATTTTTACACATTTCCTATAAGAAAATTGCAATATTACAGGCGTTTGATAAAAGAAAATACTATTTTAGGTCTTTTTTTTATATATATATTTTAAATTCATTATTATAATATATGGAATTAAAATTTTGTTTAAATAGATCTATATTTTGATATACGAAAATACTTAAAAAAACAGCTTTATATATTTTTTCATTTGAAACATATGTAAACCGCAAAAAATAAAGATTCTGTTATTGTCAAACTGTTCTATATAATTATATTTTTTTACTATAAACTAAATAATAATTTTAAAAAAGTTACTATATTTATAATCTGTGTAAGAGATAATAGTGAGGTGGCACTAAGGATTTTTTTTATTTTAATGAATATAATTTTAATAATATTTACACACCTAGGGGAATGATGAAACACGGCGTTGAGTTACGCAGCTTAATACGCGATTTTTTTGAGTTTCGTAAAGTGGTGAACGTGTGTGTTGTGTTGTGTTGGCACTAGATCCTCTTTAACAACATTTGCTTTGCGGGAAAGAGGGTTAAACTGTTTTTTTTTATTTATATATTTGTAAGGCGATGAATGAAAGTACGAAGTGTTTTTATTTTAACTTAAATTAACTTAAGTAATTAAAATTTAAATTGTATTCATTACTTTTAAAACAATGATTACGGGAAAATTGTTACATTGTAACAGCACACTAAAAGACTTAATATGACATTCGGGACGCATGTACCAGAAAACATTTTTTTTTTTTACTTTTTAACTTAACCTTTCCCTGAAAAGGAATTGAATCCACAATCAATGCCAGTTTATATTGAAAATTAAATCTCATAGACACTTTGGTATATATATATATATATATATATATATATATATATATTTGGTGAAAATTAACTATTTTGCAGTGTGTACGAGTGTGTTTAAATTATCATTTACTAATTATTATTTATATTAAATGCCACGGTGTTAAACGTCGTGTCTCTCAAGAGGACGCCCAGAATTTGTTTGGGATAAGTACAGACAGAAGCCAGTGAATGATAAAAAACTATTATTATCTTTTTCTTCGATCTCATTATATTCTATATGGAATAAACTATTTTTGTATATATCTGTGTTAAATTGCACTCGCTTGAAATGCCTGATGTATAAAACGCCTCTATTATATATTGGAGTTGAATGCAAATTTATTTGAATGCGAATGTTTCCCGAATATTTACTACTATTGGTAATTTTTTTCTCAAAATGGCTGCCCTTGATTTTTTTTTTGTAATACGGTAGATACTCGATTATCCGATGTGTTTTTCGTGGTTATCCGGACTTGTCGACTTGTTTAAAGGTTGCTATATTTAAGACGATTTATCGTCTTTTTTTTTTAATTAGTGTGATTCATTTTGTTACGTTCCATTATCCGGATATTCGATCACCCGAACGCCTATCGTTCAGACTTAGTCCGGTTAATCGAGTCTTCACTGTATGTATGAATTTTTCTTTGCATTATTTTAATCTTACCTCACAATAATGTAAAGGCCTCGTAAGACGATCGTGTGATTGGTGTTTAATATAGTTTATCTGTGCGATTATAAAATCGATTATTCGTATCAATATATCGATGTTATTTATTATGTCACATCTAAACACGCCTTTAGTGTTGGTGACGCACTGAGAAACTTGTGTCCAAAGTCTCCGTTTTTTTGTTGACAAAGTACAAAGAAGTCTTGTGGGCCTTTAGTTGTTTCTTTATATACGAGATTGTATATATATTTTTTAAATATTTTTTTTTGTGTTTATTTTTTTTTAATTATTTGATAATGTTTGTTGGCAGGTGTCGGATTTGAATGTGGACGCGAAAATGTTCATTCCGCCTTACGATAGATACAGGAAGTATAGGAGTTTGGCTCAGGTAATGTGTAATATATTTTTGGAATAAAAAAAATGATTTGGCCAGTTAGACTGTCTAACTGGCTAAGTACACGTTTTTTTTTTTAATTTTTAATGTGTGATACACACGGTCTGACTCTAAAATACGATCGGTTGTTGATGCAATTGCCTCGTGGAAATGATTAAATACAAATTATTTCCATTTCTTCCCTCTAGTAAGACAAAGCGCGGCGTTAAGTTCCGTCATCCAACAGGCAATATCTCGATTTCGATGGAAAGTGTTTGTAATATATAATATAACTAAACTAAATATGGACTTGTGTCACCCAAAATATCTATCATGCTGTTTATATAGTGTAAGGCGAAGATATACTTTTAAAAATATACATTCTCAGTGTCTTTACTGTTGACGCCATTGGTTGTGGATTCGATTCCCTCTCATGGTAATATAAAACGGATCGCCGGAGTGCTTACAATAAAGTTACATAAATATATATATATATATATATATATATATATATATATATATATATATATATATATATATATTTGTTTATTTATTTATTTATTTATTTTTATATATTTTTCCAAAATCCAAGGTGGAAGAAATCAAAGAGTACAAGGAGAAGGAAGCCAAAATCGCCGCCCTGTCCAAGGGCAATGAATTGATAAAAACAGAAGTGCTACTCAAGCTGCAGGAGACGAAGTGTCTGAAGGAGCAGGACGACGACAAGAAGAATATAGACGGGAACGTGATAAAGATAAAGAACGAGAAAAAGAAACAGCCGCCGGAAACGGTGGCGGAGAGACCGCCCACGCCGGAAACGTCGCAGACGCAACGGAAACGCAAAATGTCGGAGAAAACGAAGAAAGTGGAGGGGAAGAATAAGAGTAAAGTGAAGAGTCAAAACGAACAAACAAACAAACCGTACAAATATAAGAACGTGAATTACAGGAAGTGTCGCGACGAGGACAAGGCGCGCAAACAAACCAAGATGAAATTTAAGAAACACAAATAGATGTGTGTTTTTGTATGTCTGTATGTGTAAGTGAAATAAACGTGTATAATCGATTTACTCTTTTTTTTGTGTGTTTGTGTGTGTGTGTGTGTGTGTTTTTCTTTTTTTTTTGTTTGTTTTAATTATAGAATTACTTAATAAATGTAACTGTTTGACTGTAACGCGATCGGTTGTGGGTTCGATCCCCACACGGGGCAGTGGTTATATTTAAATTATTTTCAATGGTTCGCGCTGGTAAGAAAAAGTGCGGTGTTGAGTTCCGCCAGTCAACACGCAATGTTTATAATTCGGTGGAAAGCGACTTACGGAGTGTCGTGATAATAAAAAAAATAACGAAACCGATTGTAGATCCGATTCCGACTCGGGCATTGTTAATATATAATTTATTAACATTTCCTCGCTCTGGCAAGATAAAGCGCGGCGTTGAGTTCCGCCACTCAACACGCAATGTCGAATTAGGTGAAACGCGTACATAAAGCTACCCTGCTATACGAGATAAAAGCTTGGGGCTAAAATTAATTCTAATAATAATAATTCATTTATATGATTCACATCTAACCTCACAAGTAGTTTACATATTTCGTTTATTTAAGTTAAAAAGGGTCAGTTTTCTAGTTATATAAAAAAAAAGGCTTAAAAATACGATTTAAATATTTTTTTAAAAAACGTTTAAACTTTTTTTCTCAGTCCAAGCGCTCTGACCGCTAAGCCATGCGTTCTACTACCAGCTGCGTCGAAATCCTTATACGTTTTGTTACAACTTATGTTGTTAGCATCTCTGTAGAGAGAATTTTACAAATTTCTACTACTTAAAGATTATAAGGAAATAATTGTTTGGCAAGAGAGATTGCTGTTTTATTTTAATATTTTACTACCGTTTGCGTTCTGTTCTGATAGTACCAGTTGCGTCGAAATTGTTATTGGTTTTGTTACAACTTATTTACGTTGGACGGCTACCAAGACGGGCGGGTTCGAATCCCGCTGCGTTCAAGTTTTAATAACACTTTAAAAATAGTAAATATTAAAATAAAATAGCATTCTTTCTCTCCAAACGATTATTTCCTAATAATCTTTGATGAGTTGCTAACAACATAAATAAGTTGCTAACAACATAAGTTGTAACAAACGTATAAGAATTTCGACGTAGCTGGTAATAGAACGCATGGCTTAGCGGTCAGAGCACTTGGACGGTATCCAAGAGGCGCGGGTTCGAATCCCGCTGCGTTCAAACTTTTATACGTTTTATCAAAAATGTTTTCTAATCCTAAGTGTGGAATAACACTTTAAAAATAGTAATCTATATACACGTTTAATCCGTTTAAAATAATTTCAATTAAAATACTTGTTTTTTGCTAACTGCATATGTTCGTATACACTATACATATATGAAAATTATTAGTTTTACACTTTTCGTCTTGTCTGTCTGTTTGTACCGGCTAATCTCTGGAACAGCTAGGCCGATTTTGGTGAAACTTTCACTGGCAGTTAGCTGATATACCTAATACAATTTTAAAATAAAGATAGAAAGAACACAGTTTATAAATAACATAATAAGCAATAAAAAAACATTAAACGGATATTCCAGAACCAGAATTATCTATTTATTTATTATTTAAATAAAACAAGAAATCTAATGGAAAATTTATTCAGAAACATCCTCAGATATGTCTTCCTTTACTTTAATTTTATTCTTCACGCGCCTCGCGTACGCCGAGTCGTTCCTCTCCTTCACCACGCCCTTGCCCTCTACCTTCCTGTTTCTTAGGTTTTTCTTTACCTTATCTATGATTACCTTCTTTTTGTGGTATTGAGAGGGCCCCTCCGTAATGGACACTGGGTCTAGAGTCTCTCTTTTTAATGCACTTTTGAATGTTTGCCCTCTAGTCGGCTCGTGGAGAGAGAAGGTTATCCGATCATGATGTATCTGTTATGTTAGGAATGTTTAATTTTATAATCTGTACGTACAATGGCACAGTTGAAAACGGTTGTGGGTTTGAATCCTATTTAGGGAATATTTTAAATTATATATTAAATTATATTTTAAATTTAGTATATATTTTATGATTTTTCTGCTATATAAGATACTATATATTTTAATAATTTAATATTAGATTTTTTTTTTTAATATTTGATATATTATAAAAGAATAGTCTTTCAAGCGCTCTAAGCACTAAGCCATGTGTCCTATCAATGGTTGAAATATAATCGCACTTACCCTATATTCAACCGACACATAACACTCGTCTTCATCTTCACACATGAGGGAGTTCACGTCGGCCGGCTTCAGCGACCCGGCGGGGCGGCGGCCCGACCTCACGAAGCGCCACAGCGACCTTATCCGGGGACCGCAAGCTTTCACCACCTCGGACACCTGTGGCAAATTACATTTCACCCTTTTATCCCGCGTACCAGGATGGCGGGAAGTACCTAATGTCAAGACACTCCGTTATCCGATTAGAAATATTTCGTGTTGAGTGGCGGAACTCAACGCCGCGCTTCGTCTTAACCAGAGCGGGAGAATGATAATAATTTAGTTGTAGTATTTATAACAAGTCCCAATATTTCTCTTTCTCGTGGGAATTTCGTGGTGTACTCTCTTACTCTCAACTAGTAAAGAAAATATAATTTTGATTATTTAGAAAAAAAAAACAAACTAGATATAGATAATGTAGTGTTCAGACACTACGTCCTCCGCTTTTAAAGTAAACAGAAATTATTAAACGGTAAGGCCCGTGGTGGCGCATTGGGACAGCATTTGATGGTTATCACGACTGGTTGTGGGTTCGATTCCCACACGGGGGAATGATTGTATTTAAATTGTTATCAATTCCTCGTTCTGGTAAGTTCCACCACTTAACACGAAATGTCTCGAATTTGGCGGAAAGTGGTGTATGGAGTGTCTTGACGCTAGGTACTTCCTGTCTACTCTGGTATGAGGGATAAGTGTGAATCTAAAAAAAAAAAAAAAAAAAAATTAACAGATAGCTCGAGTCCGTCCGTCACAATTACCGCGACAAAAACTGCTATATAATTTTACCGCTTATATTCTATTATATTTTTAATATAAATAAAAAATCATGTAAAAGAAGAAAAAAAAACAAACAAAAATTGGCTAATTTTCGTCACGCACTTATTTTGAATAAGTAACTTTACAGTATGTTTTTTAAACATTTTCTTTTTCTATCTAAAAACGGAAAATGGAGTGTCTTAAATGGTTTACTTTGTTTTTTTTTTTCAAAACAATCGCCCTGGCTGTACCTTCATTTGCTCGCCGCCGTCGCAAGCGGCCCCCGCGCGCATCTCCACACCGTACGCGGTGACGCACGCGCGGTCGTCCGCCGTTAACGCTTCTATTTGAAACGCGCATTTCGGTATTGAGTCTGTGCGCTCCTTTATAGCATATATAAGTTTTGTGTTAATAAATATTATTAATTTTTTTTTCATATATATTTACTTTAATATAAATTACTTTTTTTAATATATATATATAAGCATTCTGGTCTTGCTGTAACACGATCGGTTGCGGGTTCGATTCCCACTCGGGATATATTAAAGGAATATTTAAATTATTTTCATTTCCACGCTCAGGTAACTATATAAGCGCAGTGTTGAGCTCTGCCACTCAACACGCAATGTGTCGAATTCAACGGAACGAGGTGTACGGGGCGTCTTGACACACTGCTATGTGGGATAAAAGTTAAGACAAATCGCGGTGTTGAGTTTCGCGAAGGCCAAATCTGCGACTTGCCGCTGTAATCAACAAAAAAATCCCATCTCACCCATCCAATTTCATCGCAATGTTTCGGCTCATCATAGCATATATAATAATTTGTGGCCCTCGAGCCGTCCGTCCGTTTCTCAGAGGACCAGGTGTACCAATTGTCGCCGAACTTGAACATGCTGCTGATGTGGTTCTGGCGATATATTAACGGGAAGTACAGCTCATTGGGATGCATAGACTTGGGTTTCTCCGTCTGTTCGGTGTCAAGGCCACGTCTTTTGAGGAAGGGGAGTATTATCCTGTCCTTGTCGACAGCTTCGGTATGGTCCTCGTCATCTGGCCTCGAGTCCTCGTCCGAGTGCATGATAACCTTGACTTTCACAGCGTTTGCTGCGTTGAGGTACAACAGGTACAGAAATACGATGTTCTTGTAACCCTTCATTGTAAATTGTGTGGATTTTAGAGTTTTCCTCTCAAAAGGATGTTTTTTTTAACCAGTTTCAGTCAACGCAACGATAAAGCGTGTGTTTACAAACATTGCTTTTGGATTTGGTTTTTTCTTGTTCGGAAACCGATTGTGTATTGGTCATATTGTATATTCACGTTCTTTTTTAATAGTTACCTCGTATATAATTTTATTGGTATAATATTTGTGAGGCCATCTTGGTGGAGAGGGACGGAAGGTTGTGGGTTCGATTACCACTCCGAGGTATGATTGTATATAATATATATTTGAAAAGGCAAAGCATTGGCCATTTAACATGTAATGCCTCGATCTCAGACGGAAAGCAGTAAATGGACCTTGACACTAGGTTGTCCCTGATCACCCTGATAAATGGGATAAAGCGTTAAATAAACTTATCCGCAAAATGTGCCGAAGAGAAAGTTTTCTTTATAATAAATATCGATATTAGGATAACGATACTGTACTAAAGAGGGGTTGATAGCCGCTGAGGATCTGATCTGCTCACTCTTTAAAAATCGTTATAGTTTCTTGAGAAGCTTAGCTACCACCGGCGCGTGTGCACCAAGGCATAGTACTGAGCCCTTGTTGTAGTCAGAAGTCAGTCTTCAGACGACATTGGCATGGAAATGGCGAGGAAACCTCAGTTACACGCTGATGACTTAGAGTTGAGTGTTGCTAAAACCCAGTATGTGGCCCTTAAAGTTTCAAACTTACCAATCTTACCTTTATTATTATAAATACCTAGGTAGTATGATGCACTTCTCTGGTTATTAGTAATACATACATTAAATCCAGAATTTACACAGGGTGGTTGAAACAGCGAAGGTCACTGGTGTCATCAGCGACAAGGACATGCCGGTCAACTTAAATATTTAGATTCATATATGGGAAAACTCCTCCAACTTTGCCATCCACCCCAGAAAACCCGGTCACCAGAGGGCGGCGCAGGATCTTTACCTCCCGCCCTTACAGGCCAGAAACAACAGGGCGGTCAGCTTGGGGAAGCTGATCGTCTAGTCTATTACTCCAGGAAGGCGCGCACTGGTCACTGTGCACTGCTCCGATCGGGCCGTCTATGGTGTTCGCTATCCTTAACTCCGCGACGTGCCTTGCAGGCTCCTACTGCTAGGCTCACGGAATATTGGGTTCCCGAACATCCGGAGTCCCACATAACCCGCCCTGAGTTCCCAATCAGACGGGTACCCCAAACGGATCTCCTCACGTAAATAAAAGTAGGAAACGTGTTTTTTAAAGATTGTAATATATGATTCATTATTTAGTTTTAAAAAGGCTATATATATTTTTAATTTCACAATATTACCTATAGCGGGATAGTCAGAGAATGGGAGTTAAACGCCGAGATCCCTGCATACTTGTTACTCCTCGTCAACAATCATTTCCCTCTTTATACATGCCCTCCGGGAGCCCCCGACCATTTACGTGACCTTTGTGCATTGTTTCCGAGCCCTCGAAGGTCGCTCTAAACCTCCCTCTTGTCTTTCCACGTCACCTATTTAATAAAAGAATTTTAATAAAATATAACGTTGAAAATAAATAAATTTATTCACAAACTAAATTTTGCCTACGGCTTCGTTCTCATGGTGTGTTGTGTTGATTGAAAACTATATTTATATTCGATAGTTTTAAAAATATACAAATTTTCCCATTTTCACAATATTTGTTATTACCGCTTCACTGTCATAAGTCGTAGAGTGATGTTATATAGCCTATACCTTCCCTCAGTAAATGGGTTTTTCAACACAGAAGGCATTTTCAAACAAACATACTATTATATATATATATATATATATATATATATATATATATATATATATATATATATATATATTATAGATTAGATTTTATTAAAAATAATAGCTAGTTAAGGTGAAATATTTTTAATACATATATATCCCATAAATCATATAACCTAAACATGGCTATTTCTCATAAATATACACATGGAATAAATAAATCAACGAGCAAATAAAACAAAGATTTGATTGAAGGCACCAAATCAAGAAAATATATATTTAAAAATTATTAATTTATAAAAGTTACGATAAACAAAAGTTTACCCATTATTTTTTTTTAACAAAGGGGGTTCACGTGTGCGTAAACGGGTCCACGTGTACCCCTACAAACGCCCATACATCCAAACGTACCGCAAAATAAAAACCCATGACGTATATAGCATTTTTTTTATTTCTTTGCATTATACAAACGACAAAAATTTAAACACTAGTTACATTTATATGCAAAAACTTTATCTACATAAAACGATTCTTACATTCGTAATAATAATAATTTTGTATATTATATATTAAATATTTAAATTTCAAATAAAGCATGCGTATATTTAAATTTAAAAAAAAAACAAATCAGTTTGTGTTAGAACAAACATCTCTAGATGGATGGTTGCTGTGAAACGTCGCGTCACTAAAAAATGGCACCAAATGTCAGTATACCCCACTAATTTGGATAAATAATTATATTTGCTATAGAAATCCAAATAAATTATTTATTTAAATATATATATATATATATATATATATATATATATATATATATATATATATATATATATATAATTCAATTAATTTTCTGTCAAATTATTAAAATACAGTTACAATAATTCGCGAAGGAGGCGTCAATTTCGTTTGTACCCTTCATTGTCAACGGTACCCTACGGTACCCACACCTGTACCAATTATATATATAGATTACTCATTCCTTAGAATCTCTGTTGAAAAAACCAAAAAACTACAGACATACATTTTATCTAAAATAATAATAAATTATATAATATTCTGTGTACAATGAAAATTTTAATACATATTTAAAATAATTAATCAATATATTAAAAATAAAATAATTTAAAGTCAATTTCTATATATCCAGATATCAATACAGATAAAGCATTCGTAGCTTACTCGATTAAATTAATTTGTTACCAATATACAAAAAAAAATAAATTAAAAAAAAAACACACATTTTTTTAAAAAAAAAGAATCAATTTGTCAAGTAAGCAGTACTTTTAAAAATTATTGCAATTAATACTATTAAAATCCATTATAAGCTGAGCCTAACCTAAAATCAGTTAAAAAATTGAGTCGCACACGCCATACATGTCACACGTTTCCACATGTCAAACTAAAACGACACGTCACAGAGTCACAGCCTCTGATCACTTGTTTAGTTCTAGACATTTCTAAAGTCAACAAACACCATCTAGAGTCTAGATATATATATATATATATATATATATATATATATATATATATATATATATATATATATATATATATATATATATAAACAAAACGCCAAACAAGACACGAAAATTGCTTGCTTATATCACCTATACCTATAATACGAAGAATGCCCGAACGAGTAAAATTGCGCAGTTTATATTAATAAAATAATATATAATAAATTATTATTTATATACTGTATGTATATATTAAGGCAAATGACAACGTCACTCTCTCGACACAGGCTATAGAAGAGCTCTAGAACTAGATCTGGATCTAGATCTAGATCGTCCCATTGACTAGAGGAGTGTCACAATGACGTTTAAACATCATCGGCAGAATGTAAGCGCACTGATACGCTAATAATTATATATATTTTTAAGAAAAAAAAAATTAATATTCTTAGAAATATATCAACATATTTTATGACAATGCTTTTAAATTAGATTTATCCGGAATAAGACGTGTTTTGAATAAGTCACTTGTTTTTTTAATTAAAAAAAAATCAGTTATAAATTAAAAAAAAAACACCAACACGCTTACATTCTAAGCCGAAGATGTACTATAAATTATAATAATAGCACAATACGAATACAATTGATCTAAAAAAAAAAAAAGTGATCAAGAAAGTAATCACAAAAGACTGTACAGGGTGTGTGTCAAGAGTGAAAATCTAAACTTAACGTATTATAAAAAAAAATCATTTATCGTCTTAGAATTAAATTTAAAAAAAAAAAACAAAACTTAAAATAAATCTATAAATAAATTTGCACCATGAACGTTTTGGGAAATCTATATTTATTCTTAAATAAAAATATTGTGATGCTGACGAGAGCACAGCCCGCAGTGGGGTCAACGTGAAACGCGACAGCGCTGCGTGTTTGCGTTAACACGTCGACTAACACGCTAATAATAAAACTACCTAATGCTAGTAAACATACTAAAAACAATATTTGGTGTTTACATCTCGTACATTACTAAATGAGATTTGGCCGTATGACACGACCTGACACGACATGGCATGACATGGCATGACATGACATGACATGACATGACATGGCATGACACTATACTATAGAATATAATACGATAAGATATACAAGCAGCCGATAAGCTTAGGGCGTCCAGTCCCAACGAAAGCACAATCACTTGCTACACACACATTAGTTCGTCCCCCGCGTGTTCCTTCTACCTTTAGTTTAGTGCCGTCAGTATTGTCAGTGTGATATCAGTAAAATCAGTTCTTTCAGTAAAATCAACAAAATCAGTTTCGTCAGTATAGTCATCTAAAGTCAGTGTTGTCAGTTCCATCAAAATAATATCAGTAGAGTCAACGCTGTGAATACAGTCACGTCAGTACTGTCAGTAAGTTAGAAAAGTCAGTCAGCATTGTCAGTCAATGGGCGTACACATCCTCGGGCTTGGCGGACGTGCACACGTACACGTAGTCGCAGTCGGACGGCGGTCGCGGTCGCGGGCGGTCGCGCGGGCGGGGCATGTCGCGCGGGTCGCGGTCGCGCGCGCTCTGGCGCTAGGCCTGCGCCACCTGCCACACTATGAGGTGGCTGCGGGACGCGCGCTCCAGCGAGCTGTGACCGCTCGACGTGCTGTCCTCAGCCGCGACCACGCTCTCCTCCATTTCAGAGTCGGCTGCAAAATGAACACACTGTAGCCACGACAACCAAACATAAACGAAACACATATAATAACATACTTATATTTAAATGAAACTATTCATATATATATATATATATATATATATATATATATATATATATATATATAAATATATATATATTTTTCGGAAACCAAAAATAAGCAACATATGACAAAAAATAACCAACGTTTATTTGAAAGCTTTACATGGCAAATCGTAACACCAATCAATATATAGAAAGATTAATCAGTTTAAAAAAAATAAAATAACTCATTCAGTAGAAGGAAACATGCATAAATCGTCGCACTAGGGTGTCTAGCTGCGTATACCAAAAAATAGATGATATTAAAAAAAAAGCAATAAAAATCTAAAAAAAACTAAACACACAGCTGGGACGATTTAAATATATATATATATATATATATATATATATATATATATATATATATATATATATATATATATATGTGTGTGTGTGTGTGTGTGTGTGTTAAACATATGTATAAATAATTTTAAAAAATTGAAAATGTTAAAATATATATATATATATATATGTATATATATAATAACCAAACCAAACCGAAACCGACCTATATATAAACAGAAAGACAAAGGCCAGTCCTTAGCATTAACAATAACATATAAACACACACATATATATATATATATATATATACATAAAGTTATAATAATAATATTAATACATACATATATATATATTAATAGGCGTTTAGTGCGAAGCCGTTTTTAAACTAAAAAGACGTACCAGTTACAGATATAAATATTGCATAGTTTTAATATTGTAGATTCAGGACACTATCTGCCATACAATGATGTGGGAGGCTGTGTCTCGTGCGTCATCCGCATGCTCTTCTAGTGGGTGGGAAAACAAAAGCGTCCGATACATACGGTCTTCGACGTGAACAGATCGATAAATTTACTTAATTACAATTATAATATAATTGAAAACAAAAAAAAAATATATAAACTTTTTCTTATTTATAAATAAGTATTGATTTTAATTTGGGACGCTTTTTTTTTTTGGCGCCGTTTTGTTGGGGCGGCCATTTTGATCAAGTAAATAATTTCAACGTAATCAATGATAAATAATATATTTATATATGAAAGGTTAAAAATTGAATTGCAAGATTCCAAAATAAAACAATTAAAAAAATAATTAAATAAAAAGTTTTCATATAAAATAAAATTTGAAATTCAAAATGGCCGCCCTGAAATAGAACTTTCGATTTACCAACTTATTCACGCCTCATACTCGATATAAATCAATAAATGCTAGCAAAATATAGCATTCCCACTAAAATGTATTTAATTTGAAATACATAAAGTGGAAAAAAAGAAAAATAAAAAAAATGAACATTACGCAGCTATGAGACTTCAAGCGTAACTAAAACTAGATAAAACTAGACATTGGGATTCGAGCTCCACTCGTATGAACATATTTAAAACATTACTTTTCTTAATAATAACCACAAATTTAAAAAAAAAAATACAATAGTAAAAGTGATAAGAATAAAATATTTGTATAGAATTAAATACCTATATAATCTACTATACTATATAAGCGGTATACAAGCGGTATCTAAGCGGTATTACTTGAAGATATCACGCGGTAAGCGACGACCCGTACCTTGCTTGTATCTAAATCTACCTTATATGATCGAGGAGTCTAAAGAAGCTTTCTATATAACCACAAACACACAAACACACAAACACACACACACACACAAAAACGCCAAGTGACAAACACGTGTACCGTTAGTTAATAATATTAATAGAAAATACATGCTAATGACATAAAAAGACGGACATTGTACCTACTTTATATATATATATATATATATATATATATATATATATATATATATATATATATATATATATATATAATGAAAATGAAGCAAGCAAAGCAATATGTAACTTAATGATCTATTAGCATACGAGTGGACACGATTATTTAAAACAAATAATTCATTACCTATTCTAAAATCGATGTATCCCTCGCCGCCCGAGATCACAAGCATAGGCGGAGCGGGCTGCAATACGGAGACAGAGGCGGGAGCGGGCTCCGCATCCGCCTCAACCGGCGATGGCGTGCTCGCGGGCATGGGTGGAGGCGGGGGCGGGGAGTCCGGCGAGCGGGGC
Source organism: Dryadula phaetusa (assembly GCA_032432895.1). Lineage (NCBI taxonomy): Eukaryota > Metazoa > Arthropoda > Insecta > Lepidoptera > Nymphalidae > Dryadula > Dryadula phaetusa. The sequence goes on from JAOYRS010000002.1 coordinate 1,617,518, forward strand.
TGGGTCACGCCCGGCACCGCAACAAAGAACGTGACCGCTTCTCTGTGTCCGTGGAAGCTGAGTTGCGCGTGTGCCATCGAACACAGCGGTATGCACGCCGTTTCATCCGCTTCCGCCCCCGCTACCGCTCCGGCGCGCACCAACGCCGCACTCGAAACGGATGTATCAGACAACGGAACGGAAATAACCACCCCGTTGCTCGTTCCGATCCATAGACGACCCGAACTAATTAAGAGCGCTGTTATACGCACTAGGGAAAAACCCAATTTGCCTGTTCCAAGCATTTTACTGACATACGGCTCAATATCCACATCTTTCAGATGACAGTACGTGTGAGCGCTGTACAATCTCAAAGTGGAATCCATTTTAATGGACACCCAGACGCCATCTTTGAACGCCGCCATCTGTCTAACTTGGCTCTCGCGTCGGGGGTGAGCGTGCAGCACGTGCAACACGCGGCGCTCGCGCGGCTCCACCACAAGCACGCGGTTGCGGTGTCCGCACCACACAACGCCGCGGACTGGGCTCAGACATCGGACGGACCACTTTGGCGCGCCGAGTGTCAGCAGCCAGTGTTTAGTGAATTCCCAGTTGCCGTCGGTGTGACGTGAAAATATTGCTATAGTGCCGTCTGCGAGGGCGACTATACAGCGTGATGCCGTATGAACTATAGATAAGATCGCGTCGTTTAACTTCACCCTGTAGACAAAATAATGATACAAATATTAATAAGGGGGTACGTCGTGGCGCAGTGTGACTGCAAACACGAATGGTTGTAGGTTCGATTCTGACTCGGGGAAGTGATTATATTTAAATTATTTTCACTTCCTCGCTTTGGTAAAGACAAAATGCGGTGTTGTGTTCCGCCTTGAATTCGGCGGATACTGTAGTACGGAGTGTCTTAACAGAAAAATTACCTAGTACTTTCTGTCTTCCCTTCCATGAGGGATAAAAGCGTGAAGCTAAAAAAATATTATTAATATATTAAGAAAAACATTTTTTGATAAGAAATGCAGCGGGATTCGAACCCGCGTCTGTAGGGTAATTTTGGCATGTCAAGTTAGATATATAAAAACACGTATGAAAGAATTGCAACATATAGTAAAGAAAACTAAAAAGCTTTAATAACTTTTTTTTTATATATTTATGTCAGCGGATTGTCAAGTACGATATTGATGAGTAGAGATTAGGAAAAAAAATATTTATTTTAAGTTTAGTAGAAAAGATAGACCCGGACGGAAATAAGTGCTTTGAATGTTGTTTCTTTTATTCACATGTTTAACTTGAAACTATTTTAAACGGATTAATCGCGTATATTTTGGTATTCGAAAATAAATCTCTGGAAGCCTGACGTTTCGAACACTTGACACTAACAGGTAGACTGAGATGACATTTGTCTGTCGGTAGATACAAAAATTAATTATATCGCACTACCGCCATCTGTTTCTTAATTCCCTCGCGTAATGCCCTAGATTCTTGCAAAATGGCCTCACTGTGTCTTTATCTATGGTGTGGTATTTGAGATTTTAATTTTTTTTAAGTGGGTTCCAATTGTTAGAAAGTTTCCAACCATCTTCTCTATTGAAATTATTATATTTTTGAATTTCAATAGCCTAGGGGATCATTCTAGGTATATATCTACTTTTCCTAGCGAGGATCAAAGAGCTTATCAGGTAATTACGTGTTTATTATAGAAATAAATGTTATATACTATACCTTTGTGCATTTTATAAATAAATCTATTATTTAAAGAAACTCAATTGAATTTTTGTTTCTCCAAGTGAATATATACATATGGCTCAGTAATTAAACGCTCAGACAATTATCAACCAATGCAGGTTCGAAACATTATACAAAAAAAATCACAAAATCCAGTCACCTAGCCAAACACTTGCTATAATTAGAAACTGCGGAGTGCACATAGAGATTGCCACTCTTTGTTCCCAGCCACATAGTGGCCATTGCTGTGGAGTCCCGAGGGGCCCTCACTTCCCCTTCCTTTTCCCCGACGCCCTCCGCCTTCTCTTCACCCTTTTCCACTTCAGATTGCTCTTGAGCGAAAGCATCTACACCCGTCTCAGGGGAACTTCTGCCTACAGCCACTGGAACTTAATAAAAAAAAATATATTTCTTGTTCTATATACTCGTATATATTTTTAAAGTCACCGTACAGGTGGACAATGTTTGACTGCAAACGCTAATTGGTTGTGGGTTCTATTCCAATTAGGGGAAACGATTATATTGTAAAATAATTTACATTGCCTCGAGTTCCCTGAATGGCTATCCTGCTGTTCAGGATACAACGTAAGGCTGTTTATATATATCATTAGGGTCTAAGACTAAAAATTTCAGTAAGCTGATGTTAAATTTTAGAAATTGTTTATAAAATTATTTCTTTGGCTTTAAATGAACTCATATATTTAATGTCATGTATATTATAAATATTTAAAAATAATTTATTTATAAAAATAATTAAAAATATACGGTATCAAATTATTTTAATTTCATCCCTCTGACTGAGACAAAACGCGGCGTTAAGTTCCACCATTCAACAATGCGATGTCTTGATTTCGGCGGATATTGGTGTATGGAGTGTCATGACACTAGGTACTTCTTGATAAAGGCGTGTAACTAACAACAAACAGGTTTAAAATGGAAAGACACACACAAGCCAAAAACAGAACAATATAACAGAGAAAAAATTTGAAAAATAACAAAAAAGCACCCAGAGAAACGATTATTTTAAATTATTTCTGTATTTTAAATGAAAATATTTTAAACGGATTAATCGCGTATATTTTGGTATTCGAATATACATTTTTGGAAAGCTGACGTTTCGAACACTCACGAAACACAAAAATCACAAAAATCAAAGACCATATTTTCGTGTTTTTTTTATTTATTCAGTTTTTATTATATGTTTAAATATAATTAAAAACGTATTAAAAATAGATAACTTAATTAAATTTATATGATTTTTTGATAGAACGCTTTACACACACACACACATTAACACAATGTAACAAACACATTGCTACGGCTGGCTACATATATATTATTTATACTTGTCTACTGGGCCTTACCATTAACTGGTGTAGAGGAGAGGGGAGGGCTTTCAGCGAGGGCCGAGTCCCCGTCACAATCAAGGGCTTCTCCCTCACCGCTACCATCTTGTACTGTGGTCACCGCTGGCGAGTCCTTCGCTAGTGACTCCTTCGCCGGTGACTCCTTTGGTGGAGACTGCTTTACTGGTGATTCTTTCACTGGTGTGCTCGGTGGTGTAAGTAGGGTTGTTTCAACCTGTTGTTAGTTATATATATATATATATATATATATATATATATATATATATATATATATATATATATATATATATATTAAAAAGGGCTTGTTAACCAAAAAGAGTATAATAAATTTATAGAATATTTGTTATTGCAATTGAGATCGGTCGTGGTGCAGTGGGATAGCGACTGACTGGAAACCCGATCAGTTGTAGGTTAGATTCCCAACCGTGGGAAAAAAATATATTTAAATAGTTTTGTTTTTTTTAGCTTCACGCTTCGCATTTCGTATTACAGAAAGTACCTAGTTCTTTCCGCTGAATTCGAGACATTGCGTGTTGGGTGGCGGTACTCAACGCCGTTAAATTGTTATCATTTCTATTATATTTTATCTTTTATTTTACACAACACTTACAAATCTAGTGGTCCCCACAATAACACCGCCCTCATCGTCCGCGCCATTTTGCGACAATGGCCCGTTGCTCTGGCTCTCTGTGGACTCGCTTTTGCCAACGCAGAACAATGATTGCTGTTTTAAAAAAAAAACAAATAAAAAAAATTATATCTCAAGTAAAAAGTATATATTACACGTTCAAAACTGTCGAGTGTCTGAGATAGGGATACCTATCTCGAGACTACCGTGATTTTGGTATTGCGAGTCCCGAGCTTCGTGTTTCGATCCCGCAAGTTGTTGTATTATGGATGCGGGATTCGCGGGATTTATAGAGATTAAACTCTAGACACGTCACTACTTCGCAAAAATTTTCATATGTATGCTGAGGCTGACTAAATGACCAAGCAGAATTGAATTTCCTACTTACATATAGTAGTCTAGATGATACGATATTTTTGGTACTTTTTTAAATTATTTTATAGAAGAATTTTATTTTTTTAAATTTTTGTTCCAATTTTCAGTGATAAATAATGGAGGTAATTCGTTTGATCTCATTCTGATATTAAAATGTTAATAAATTGAGAGTTACGTTAATTAATTCTTTTATTTTATTTGCCCTATAATAAACATTAATATCTATTATATGCGGAATCCCGGAAATATTGAAATCCCGCGGGATAGAAAATTCCTAGCCCCACAACTACCGAGATTGAATATAGGCAACGGGATTGGAAGCCCTAGTCTGAAAGAGCTCTTGTCAGCAGAACTGCGTTGCCGGGATATTTTTTTATTATATTTTTTTCCAAATCAAATATAGGATAATTAAAAACAGTCTTTAAAAGAATTAACTATCTCTATGTATTTCTAAATTTATACAACATTCAATTTCTCCACTCTAGCATGGCCAAAAATAGAAAGAACAGAGTAAAAAAAACCACTAACTACCCTCGAAAAATATGTAAGTCACAAGTAAGTCAAACTTTTGTCAGAATACATTTAATTAAAGCTTTATTTTATATTTTTTCTTAATAAATTATTAAATATAATTAAACTAAGTGGAACATTACCTAGATGGGTGATTACATTTAAAAGAGAATATTCCGTTACGCTGATTATATAAATAAATTATTTAAATTAACACAATATAGGTAATAAACTACTTGGTATTCAAATATTAAAATGTTTGTATAGTCTGTATTATCACATTCTATATCATCTGTTTCTTTTTGTGTTGGCAACATTGTTCCTTTTTTAAAAAAAATATTAGAAACCATTTTAAACGGACTAATCGCGTATATTTTGGTATCTACCCGTGAGTACTGTAAATTATTCGAATACCAAAATACACGCGATTAATCAGTATAAAATAGATTCATTTAAAATTAACGACATTTTCATTATAATTCTCACCCTAAACATATGTAATATTTAAAAAAAAATTGGAAAATAATAAGTATACTCACAGAATGACGTTTATTGTCATCGTCCGATACGATCGCAATGTTGGTAGTATCGTTGTTTACTTCTGGCACGGTCTCACTTTCCCGCAGATCGTCGTCGCACGCAGCGGGCACGGAGGCGACGCACAGAATATGCTTGTCGCTGACCGAAAACGATTCAATAACCTCCGCCGGATTGTTTGCATCTATTATCTGTTGATGTAAAAAAAAACGAAAAACACCTTTTATAGTTAGTTTAGTTACAAAAAAAAAACAGTTTCACGCTCTATCCCGCATAGCAGGGCAGTCAGAGAGAACCTAGTGTACTTTGTCTTAGCAGAATGGAGTGCGGATATTAAATAAAATTATTCCCTCAATTAGAATCGAACCCACAACCAAAAACGTTTATAGACAAATTGCGCCGCGACAGTCGTTAATTTTGATAAATTAAAAATCTATAAAATAAAAACGCAGGTATTTGAATTAGCCCCTCTCGAAATCTGTCCAAACGCTCACACCACTAAAACATGCGTTCTTTATCCACCGTGCATTCACACAGAACGACGATATGAAAACAATTTAAACAAAACAATTCCTAAATAATAATAATAATTACAATAAAAATTAACTATTCTCTCAAGCATTTCATAAAGAAGCTCTCGAATATATATCCTTGACCCGCTTGTAAACGTTTTTTTTTTACTTCAACGTAAGTATTATGTACATATCTGATTAAATCTTACTAAACCAAGGCAAAGCAAAAAAAAAATAAATGAAAATAAATGATATTTACTATTTTTAAAGTGTTATTCCACACTTAGGATTAGAAAACATTTTAGAAAAAACGTATAAAAATTTTTTTAGAAATAACGTATAAGAATTTGAACGCAGCGGGAAAATGAATGATTTTATTTGAATTTTAAATGTATGGCGATGCCATTATAGTCCGTTGGGACTGGTTTTAGTTAGGCTGGAAGACAGCGCAGCGTTGAGTAACGCAACGTCTCAAATTCATCGTCTCACAGTGTCTAGGTTCTTGATATGCGTAAATATTAAGGGCGAAAGCAATTGTATTTATTTACGTAAATTTCCAGTTACCATGACAACTCCCTTGTTCTTCGCACTCGCGCAGATCCACACCAGCGACGAGGGGTTGTCGTTTCGATTCCCCGGCACCAATGACGTAGTGGACGTTTGGGCCGCACTCATTTCGTAGGCTGTGGCAACAAATATGTATTCATTTACTTGCGTAATTAATTGATTATAATTTATTCAATAATTTATTTCATTTTTTTATTTAAATATTATATTATAAAATGATTAACTTTGAAGGTCATTAGAGGTCAACCTCCATATATTTTTTTATATTGTTTAATATAGTTTTTTTTAGCTTCAAGTTTTTATCCCGCATATTGAGTGATGGAACTCAACTACGCATTTTGTCTCACCAGGGTGAGGAAATGAAAATAATTTAAATATGACCACTTCTCTGAATGGGAATCGAACCCACAACCGTGTCGTGTCGTGCCGTGTATCGCGTATACAGTCCGACGCTGTTCCACTGCGCCACGACCGCCCTCAACAATATTTCAATATATGTAAATATACTTGTTATTTAACAACAAGTATATGAAACCAAAATAAAAAAAAATATTTAGAGGCCAGTTGATTGGTAGATTGTTCAATATATTGAAGCCGGTCGTGGTGCAGTGGTTGTGAGTTCGATTCTCACTCGGGGGAATGATTATATTTAAATTATTTTCACTTCCTTGCTCTGGTAAAGTGCGGCGTTGAGTTCCGCCATTCAACACGCAATGTCTCGAATTCTGCGGACAGCGAAGTAGACTCCCTACTTATATGAACGCCAATATTATTGACAGACCCCAGCTAGTGCTGGGACAAATGACAGAAAGAAGAAATGCTAACATTATTTAAAAAAAAAAGATAACTTTCATAATTTATGCTTTAAAATTATATCATAATGAAGCACTTATATTTCGTGCTTCGCCTATTAATATTTAACAACTAGAAAAAAAACTGTAAAAAAAATAAATAAAATATTAGGTATGATTATAGGTAAAAAAATTATTAATGTAGGTACGTCCACGCAAAAGTTACCTATGGATACTCAGAGGGTAGAGAGAGAGATCGGAGGACAGCTTGTATGTATTATTTATTATACTGGCTGTAGTCACGACTTCGTCTGGATCTTTATTTTTTTTTAAGTTTCACGCTTTCATTCCGCAAAGCATCATAGATAGGAAGTACCTAGTGTATCCCGCTCTCCGTATTCCGCTGTCCGACTATTTTTGAGACAATGCGCGTTGAGTGGTGAAACTCAACGCCGCGCATTGTCGTACCAGAAGGAGGACATGAAAGTAAATTAAATATATTCATTCCTCCGAGTGGGAATCGGATCTAGGACCGATCGCGTTTACAGTCAGACGCTGCCCCATTACATTACTCCTTATAACATTGGATATCTGGCTGTGAAATTCCTGTGGACATCGATCGAGCCGTTCCAGAGACTAGACGTAACAAATAGACAAAAGACAGACAAAAATAGTAAAATATTATGTATATAATTTTGGTATATATCCCGTGCATATAACTTTAATATATGTACATATGCATTAAAAAAAGCGTTAATTTTAATATTACAAACAGATACTCCAATTTTATTCATTTGTATAGATATATTAGAAATACTTATCAGTGTCCTAAATCCTTGTACCAAGTATTTTTCATGGGGTTATATTTTAAAAAAATTAAATTGATTTATAATAAGAAAAATTATTATATAAACGAGCAAAACCACTAAAGTATATTTAAAATATAAATATGTGTATATGTGTTTGTATCTCCGAAACGGCTGTACTAATTTTGATGGAATGCTCACTGGCGGATATCTATTGCGAGAAGGAGTAACTAAGGCTTATTAAATAAAAGGCCTGTTGTGACGAAATGGGACGGTGTCGGACTGTAAGCGCGATCGGTTGTGGGTTCGATCCCCACTCGGAGGAATGATTATAATTAAATTATTTTTTATTTCCTCGCCCTGGTAAGACAAAGAGTAGCGTTGAGTTCCGCCACTCAACACGTAACGTCTGGAATTCGGCGGAAAGCGGTGTACTGAGTGTCTTGGCTCCAGGTACTTCCTGTCTGCTATGCGGGATGAAAGAGTGAAAAAGTGAACGAGTCGCGAGTATAGCTAGGTATAGTATAAAATTATTACGTGATATACCACTCACCTAGAGACACATCATCATCACCCTCATCACGGTCATCACGCTGTTCATCACGGTCATCACCCACGCCGTAATCCACAGCCGCAGCGCACAACAACGACATTTGCGGCTCAGACTCCGCTATTGGCCTACAGAAAACCGGCACCGGCACCGGCACGCCGCCCCTGTGTCCACTAGCACTAGCGCCGCCACTAACACTGCCACTAACACTTCCACTAGCACCACCGCCAACACTAACACCACTAGCGCGACACGGCAAGCTCCATCCGTACGCTTGTGTGCGTCCGTCTTCTTTTCTAACGTGCGCGCGCACTTGCCTAAACTGATCAGTGCGAGTGGGAGCGTGCGCGTGCGCGTGTTCGTGGCGTCGCGTGTGTGTATGTGTGTGTGATTGGGTGTGTGTTTGTGAGTGTGTTTGCGCGTTGCCGTGTTGGTCTGTCAGCTGTGTTTCCAGGAAGTCGGCTTGGGTGCGCGAATGTCGCATGGCGGGCTGTGGGGCCGCTACGGCGCGCAGTTGGGGCGTCGACACCGGCCGTTGCGGACGTTCTGATGAACTGCATTGAATACATATATATTATATTATATATAGAATTTTAATTATAATACTTTTATAGCAGAGTTAACATTTGCTTTATAAAACCATATTTATTGTATAATTTATTCGCTAACGAATTAAATCGCAATGGCAAACAGAAATTACAGTTTCTAGTCTTCCAAAAGTATAATGTGTAAATAATGCCATGCCCGACTCGATGTTGATACGGAGACACGATTATATTAAATTTCCCATTTTTCCACTATAGAAATTCAAAACGCGGCGTCAGGTTACGCCACGCAAAATGCAACGTAGATAAGGGAGAACGGAGTGTCTTCTGACTTTAAGTTCTCTTTGATTTCAATTGAATAAAATATTACAAGCAAGGTTCTGCAACGAACATACATATGTATATGTATATGTATATATATATATATATATATATATATATATATATATATATATATATATATATATATATAATACCAAAATCGCTTTGCATCAGATTAAGCAGCATTTTTTTATAAAATAGACTACTAAGTTCAATTTTTTTTATATTGATATTGAAAACAATAGCATCTTTACACTTTATCCTGCATAGCAGAGGAATCTGAGCCAACCTAGTGTCAAGACACTCCGTTGACTGCTTTCCACTCGCAATCTAGACATTGCGTGTTGAGTGGCTAACTTGCTAGAGCGAAAGCGTGATAAAGATAAAATTTAAATTTAATCATTCCTCCGAATGCGAATCGAAACCACAACCAATCGCGTTTACAGTCGGACGCTGTTCCACTGCGCCACAAGGGCCTCAATATTGATTTTTAATATACATATACTTGATACTAATATTTGATATATATTTTAAAATTCATCCAATAACGATATTCAAACACAAAATTAATTCAAATAAAATATATATTTTAGACATCTACTATAATGTCAAAACTGCTTGCCACCTGAAATTGAGAGATTGCGTGTTGAGTGGCGAGCTCAACGCTTCATTCTTAGAGATTCAATTTAAGAGCCTGCCCCCATCGCCCTTTGAAAATCAACCGGATTACATAATTAATATTTTTAAAGCGTTCGCAATCGAGCATTTTTTAATATTATAATAATTATATATAATTATAGTTATAGAACTATACAAAAAATACTTTAAAAACAAGTGGTTTTATATGTTATTCCTTATATCAGATAAATCACAACAAGACACTCCGTCTTCCACCTATGGAACTTTACGTACGTACGGTGAGTTGAACGCCATGTTTTTTACGTGAAGCAACGGGACGTTTGGTTGCGAATTCGAATCTTATTCGGGGGAATGATTATATATTTTATTATAATATAATATACGAATTTATATAAAATATCTAAAAAAATATCGCATCCATTCTTAACTATTACACTTATACCAACAGACCATAGTCAAAATTTCGCGTAACACAGTGTATAACATAATAACCATTCACATTTGGCCAATTTTGACATTTATTGGTATTGAAGTAAACAATTTTATCCTCAAAAACCTTATTTGGCATTCAAAAATTAAATAAAAAAAAATAACGCGACGTTTAGAACATTTTACCATACAGTTAAAAAGATTACTATAATATATAAAAATATATATAATTATATATTAAAATCTATAACATATATATATATATATATATATAGAACATAACAAAAAACAATTTCACGCTTTATCCCACGCAACAGGGTGGTCAAAGACAACTTAATGTCAAGACATTGTTGAGTCCTTCCAATTGAGTGGCGAACTTAACGCCGCGCTATGTCTTACCAGAGCGGAGAAATAAATAAAAAAATGAATTATTATTACAAAAAAAAAATTCGCAAGCCATATTTTAGTATTGTGTGTGTTATTCCTAATTGTGATAAAGACGAATTATTAAAATTTAGTCTAAAAAATTGAACGCAGCGGGATCCTTGGGAATAAAGTCTCTCTATATATATGCGAATAACAAAAAGAAATGTAACAAGCGTATAAAAACGCATAGCTTAGCGGTCACTTGAACGAGAAACAGCAGTCGCGGGTTCGAGTCCCGCTGCGTACAACTATTTATAGAATTTAAAAAAAAAAGTTTAAGGCCCACTGTAAATATTACCTGAACAAATTGCTGAAGAACTTCCAAATGCTTTGCTTGCTCTTCTTATCTATCGAGGTGTCTTGCATCCGCGTCGCCCTCATCATCTCAGTCCAACGCACAGCATCTTGCAACTCCATAAACCTCTCCTTGTACTGATTACGTTCCATTAACACGCGTGCCATCTCGACACGCGTGAACTTACGCCTCTGGGCCATCGGCACATCGGCCTCCTCGTCGTCGTGTTCACGGTCTCTGCCCCTCGCTGGTTCGCGGACCGCCTCGCGTAGAGCGCGCACCTCTTCCTCTAAACACGCAACACGCGCACGCAGTCTTTCACGCGCCGCGCTTAGTGCGCTCACCTCTTCACGCAATATCTCTTGCTCACCGGTTAGTTCGTCAACTTTTACTATCAAATCATCTTTTACAACGTTCAAAGCATTTTTAGTTGCTAATAACTCGTTGTTTTCCAGTATAAGATTTTCCACTTCTTTACCCATGCCTGCAATAAATATATTATATTTTTTTTAATATACTAATACACATACAGACCACAATACATATATATATATATACACATAGCTAAGTTTAAGCAAATTGCTGCCATAGCCATTTACCACACCAAAAATTGAATACACAATACAAATAAAAGCTTATGAAAAAAATGGCAAATAATAATAAACGAATAAACGATGATATTATATTAGGAATAAATATTAAAAAAAAATTGAAATGAAAAGAAATATATATATATATATATATATATATATATATATATATATATATATATATATATATATATATGTATATATATATATATATATATATATATATATATATATAAATAAAAAAAATAAAACAGTACAAAACTTACCGAAATAGTTATCGTTAACTGCATGTCGATGTAACGTATGTTAGAACGCATGAAAATAGAAAATATATTAGTTAGTAAATATTTAGTTAGCGTATCGACACACAGACAATTTGTGTTACAAGGGTATTTCATAATAAATAATAATAATATATATATATAATATATTTATATATATAAAAATATTGGGAAATGGATACAAAATGAATGGCAAACAAAGTAAAGATGATTTTTATCGTAGTATTTAGTTATATGGCTTACCTGAAGACGCATATTCCCCGGGGTGTACCCAGCTGCCTGCAACCATAAACAATTCGACCTTGAGACGTAATCTTGACGTGAAGCAAAAACATTGTACCCCATTTTACACCCGCAGGGTGCAAAAAGGAGATGATAACACACGTTGCCATGACAACGCGTTGTTAACGCGTCAAAAAACGTATATATCCCATATAGGTTTTTATTAAAGATAGTATACAGAAAGTATGGAGCACTAAAACATCTCTATTAAATGCAATGTATATACGATATTAAAAACCAAGTTGTTTTTAGCTTCACGCTTTCATATACGCATAGCAGGGTAGAAAGTATTTAGAGACACGACACTCCGTACCCCGTTTTACGCCGTATTCGAGACATTGCATGTTGACTGCCGGAACTCAACGCCGCACTATGTCTTACCAGATCTTAACTTTTAGATTCAAATTTAATTTAGAAATATGTGTACTAAAAGCATTTTCGACATATCAACGTATTTACACCTGTGTTTTTATAACACGATGACAAAATAAATAGACACGATATTAACGTACTATAAATGTAGGAGGCGAAAGCTTTAAAGCTCAGCAGGTGAGGCGTCAACACAGACGAGAGTTGAGAGGTATGTGGGAGTATAATAGGTAGGTAGTGAGAATATAGGGGTATGTTAAGAGGTAATATGGGTAGATAACATGGTGAGAAGGTAGAAATAAGAGTATACTGTATTCAGGTAGCAGGTAGTTAAAGAATATATAGAGGTGTATGAGGTAGCTAGTAGGAATGTGAGGATATAGGCAGACATCGAGGTAGGAGTACAGTTAGGTAGGTCGTATAAAGGACGATGGATGGGATACAGTAGACTTGCGGGTATAATTGGTAGGTAGGACTTGCGGGTATAATTGAGAGGTAGACTAAGTGTCAGAGGATATCGGGGTACAATGTATACTGACCGGTGATATCAGCCCCGTCATCACCATCCGCGATACTGGCATCTGTATCATGGAAGGCGAGTTCCTGATACAACGTGTTACCGCTACGTTTCTCACTCTTAGTTTGAGACCGGCCCGTTGAAGCCCCAGCCGGTGTCGGAGTCACCGGCGACGTTGCCTATATAGTATACCAAAAATTGATAAAAAAAAATTGAATAAAAAGCAAATATATTTATCTTCAGCCTAAAATCAAAATCCGCCAACCAAATATTATGTAAATTATCAATAAACAAAAATCCATCCAGTTTAAGAATTGTCCTTCCAATACTAAAAAGGCAATATATTTAATTACATATATTAAAATTTACCCATATACATTAAAAAACGTTTATATTCTGAAAACAGTACTAAATCATATTTTCGTTATAATAGACTTAGTATACACTGTTATACGAAAAGTACGCGGCTATTACATTATGATAAAAAAAACGAAAAAAAATAAAATTTATATGGAGTATGAAATATTGGAACGTTTAAAGCGAGTCAACTCATATCCCGTTCATTGTTTCGATAATTTCTATACAAAATTAACAAAAAAAAAACTGGTTATAACAACAAAAAACTGGTCTAATCCGGTTTAGAATAAGCCAAAAAAAAAGGATACCATGTTTTTTTCTTTTTTTTTGTATTGTGATATAGCAGAAAATAAGCACGAAGCGTTACACCAGAACGCCACCACCCCACTGTAACCCAACCAACAATCTCAATAGACTGTAGTGTCTATAATAAAATAACTGTCCTAGATATCCTGAAGCAAATCATCCTCAATCATCAATTCCTAAGAGTTCTTAGAACACGTGACGTGTTATGTAATAAGAACCTGACACTGTGAGAACTGCTCAGTGCACTTTATTTCTATTAAAAAAAAATCATTTTTTTTTTAGCTCCAGTGTCAAGACACTCCGTACTCCGCTTGCCGTAGAGTTAGAGACGTTACGTGTTGAGTGGTGGATTTCAATTCCGCGTTTTATCTTACCAAAACGAGAGAGCAACGAAAAACAAATTATTTTAATTAAATATGTATATTATAAATATATAAAACTACAAACAAATTTATTCGAAAATATATTAAAAAAACACCAAATGTTTTGAATTTCGATAATAATTTTGCGATATGCGAGTTAGTTAGCAAAAGCATATTATAAAAAACCTTGTATCTTAAAGTCGAACAGCCAGAAAGAACCTAGTATCAAGACACTCTATACCCTTAATACAATCTAAAAATGATATTAATTAAATTAAATTATTTTATAATGAAACTATTTTAAACTGATTAATCGCGTATATTTTGGTAATCGCGTATATTTTGGTTCGAAAATTCATTTTTGGAAAGCAGACGTTTCGAACACTTTACAGTGGTCCGTGGTCACAGGTAGACCAGACCAGTTTTGAATACCAAAATATACGCGATTAATCCGTTTAATATAGTTTCATTTAAAATCGGGAAAATCAAAGATCTTATTAAAGTACAATAATGTCCCAAGGTAGGATTTGAACACCCAACTAACAAACAAAATGAAAAAAAAAACTTCTAGCTATAAAATAAACACAAAAATAAAATTAATTCTTTGCAAATTTTATTAAAAAAAAAAAATTAACAATATCACAAAAACATCATTAGTATGTAATAATTGTTAGTTAAATGCATTAATGGTTGCCTGACCTGACTATGCTGGGTAATGGGATCAGTCTGATGGGCTCTTTCAACGGTACGAGCAGCTGCCAGCTCAACTCCGAGCGCAGGAGACCGTGGTGAAGGAGACGGAGGTGATGGTGACAAGCTTCCAGGACTTCCAGCAAGACTGTCCCTTTCCCCAGCTTCGAGTGACGCAAATCCAAAGGATACCGGTCCACTGGAGCGAGCCACTCCACCCAATGTCAGTCTCCCACGCGCTTCCCCGCGATCTCCGGCAGTACTAAGCAGTAGTTTGGTACGCTCCATATAATCCATATGCGTTTTGAACAGTTCTGTATATCGTTCATGAAGTTTTGCATATTCCTGTATATAATTAACATGCATCAGGTGTCAAGTTATGAATATTTGTATTACTTATGTAAGTAAAAGATATATCCTTAATTATATAATTAAATTACCTTTTTGAGTTCATTTTCACGTTCTTCAAGTCGACTGGCGTGGTCTAACGAGTTCTTGTATTTCAGTTCGAGCATGCGCACTATGCTGTCTAAAGCCTCCAGTCGTCCGGTGAGATCCTTTCTCTCACCTTCATAATGATCTTCGGCCTCCAATAACTGTTTGAAAATTCCTCAATTACTACCAAGTATTAATATACATTTTATATCTATATAAACAATAATTGGTTTTTAATGACAATACAATTAAACAATTCATTTTTTTTTTGATGTTAAGTAGTTAAGTAGTAAATTTTGAATTCTATTAAAAATAGATAATTATAGAGTCATCCTAAGGCTCTTGTGTAATGTTGGTATTAGGCAATTTGTTAGGCAAGAATATTTAAGAATGTAGTTGTTTACCTTGAGACTCAGATAACACAGTGGGTGACACATAACACATAAATTACTAAACAGCTAACACTATAATTAGAACACAATCACAAACATCCAAACAACAAAAATATATGAAACAAAGATTGGCGTATGACTGCCTGAAATGATTTAAAATAGCCTTGCAAGCGAAACAAAGGAAATTAAATCAAGGTCTGCATCAGTTTAGCGTTAAAACCTCATTCACAAGTTACCTTTTGCTCTGAATGCTTCCTTGCTGATTTTTCGCGTTCGTATTGCGTTACTAGTTGCTCGTTGTCCTCACGCAGCAGCTCCAGCTCCACCTCATGCTCCTGGTTGGTTTGATAGGCGGAATCCAAACACTCCAGAACGTTCACCAGCAAAGGCATCAACGTCTTCACGACATCTTCGTCATATCTTGCTATCATTTTTTCGAATTCCTGATAAATACTTCCTGCAAGGGACTGAACCTTCTCCGACATCACTACATGGCTATCCTCGTGAGTACCGTAGATGGTCTCCGCCGTGGCGTAGCCACTACTTGCACTATCGTCGAAATTCATGGTCGAAAACAAGAAAAGACCTACGGAGACACTACTATCATCGGCCGCAACAGCTAATAAATTTTACGCGAAAACATGATTAGTGAAATTATGTACAATATTGTACGATGACGCGATCGATTGCTATTTTAATAAATTATTAGGAAGTGCATTACGTTAATTGTTGATATAATATCACTTAAATAGATATAAATACGTAGAGAAAGAGTAAAAAGAATACAGAGTAATCACACCATTTGTTTGATTGACGTATTTTTGCTGTACTGCAAGAAAAAAAGTTCGATTAACGATTGACGTTGGAACCGTTTCCGGACATAGACAACTGCGCTATCCGCCATCCGGATAAAAAATACATTAAAAAAAAACAAATCGTTTTATATACCTCAATATAATATTAATGTAATGAAATAGTTTATAATAATACTATTTATCTCCCAAGTATGTTCTTTAATATCTCTACTTATCAGAATTTTAGTATGCACTTGATTTGTTTTGTTTTGCCTCTTTCTACACATTTATAAACGTACTACCAAATGAACACAATCTCAATTTTTCTTCTTCCAGCTCACAGGAACAATTTTTTTGTAAATAACAATCTTTAGACGGAAAATCAAATGCATTAGCACCTCAAACGCGACGCTTTTTATTTGTACTTTAATTTTAATTTCATTAGTTAATTTAATTTAATTATTTCATTTTTAATTAATTCTGAGTTATGTTAAATTAAAACCACTAATTCTGAGTTATGTTAAATTAAAACCACTTAAAACCACTGTATGTACTACATCAGCTGTAGCCTAATTTAGGTTGACGCGTTTGGCATGATTTTAAAAATTTACGTTAACCATTTTTTTTTGTTTCCCTAACAAATATGTTGCAATAATTTAGAATTTTAAGTACAGTAAGAAATTTTTATTACAATGTTTTTAAATCTTAAATATGGAATAACACTTAAAAAAGTAAACTATTATGATCATGTTATTATTAAATGTTTTAAATAACATTCATATTCTTTTTAGGAATAAAACGGAAACATATATTTAACTTCACTAGAGACGATTATCATAAATGAATAAAATATCAAATATATTTAAAAACAAAACAGATTACGAGTCTCATAATAAAATATGCTAAGGAGAACAATATGACTGCATAAGAAAATAGAATAGAAAAAGAGAGAAAAGCAACTTTTAATTTTAGAAGCATATATAACATATAAAATTTAAAACAGAAGATAACTTAGTAAATCAAAAAATAAAATACAAATATAATTTTAAACAAATTATAAGAAACAAAAATCTATAGCGTCTATACAACATCTATACAAAATCAATAGCACACTTACAGTTGAATCGATTAGTCGTTAAGTCTATTAAATTGATTGTTCTGAATTTTTCAACAAGATTGTGTTTATATTTATAAAAAAAGGACAAAAAATTTAATCTTTTATAACTTAAATAATGAATATAAAGTTAAATTACTTTCTACAACATTTTAGTTACAGGTATTCGAACATCATTGGCTGACGTACACACACTGACGTGCCGTTATGTCAGTCGTTGCTCGTTGTCAACGTATCGTTTGTAATTTTATGCCCATTCCAAATACTTTGTGCTAATTCCTTTAAAATTCTAGTACATAATGAGATAACTTGTTCACGATATATTTAGTATTAATTTAATACATGTTTAGGCACGCCCCTACTGCGTTGCGGGTAAACGTTATTCAATAATAAATAGAAATTTCGTGTTAAAATAATTAGGCGTCATCATGCCTAACGAGAAATCTGTAATTGTGGCCTATATACTTTGGTTATTCGGTGGTTTGTTTGGCTTGCATCACTTTTATTTGCGTCGCGACAGACATGCTTTCGTCTGGTGGACGACTCTCGGGGGTTTCGGCATTGGCTGGCTTGGAGAAGTGTTGCGGATCCCTCGGTATGTTAGAGATGCCAATGAGGATCCACAGTACATACAAGAATTGGTAAAAAGAATGCTCCAGAACAAAAAGGTGGGTATAATGTTTTAGAGTTCATATTATATTCACTCTGCACTCGCTTGTGGCACTTTAATGTTTAGATATAATCAACCACTCTTCAGTTTTCCTCACATTTTTATACTATTTACAAAGCATTTTAATTAAATTTCTATCTTATTTGTGTATCTCAGAATCTTTACTTTCTGTAGCATACAAGTGCTATGCTCTAATTTTGAATTCCTATTGCACCTACTCTTGTATTAAATAACCAAAAACAATCTTTTAAAATTCATTATTATGTATTTAACTATTATGACTTTAGATTAATAATAATTATTTTTAATTATATGCATACCATAAAGATACTATTTTTTAGAAATACTAATTAAAGAGATATGCTCTATGTAAATGACATATAGTTAAATGTGATATATTTTAAATGTTTTATTTCATTAATTCACTTATCAAAAACACTTGTTCTCATTATAACTTTCATGATGAATAATTTTGATTAAACTATTTTTTTTTGGTATTAAGCCGTAGTTAGTAAGTAAAAGTTACATGTCTATTATTAATGGTGTTATTCTTCCATTCTATAAAGGATCAACCTCTGGGCGATGGAACTTATTGGTTGAGGTAAATAAAAGAGCATGTTTTATGTGCGTGCGAATGTTTGGCTTTTTTTGCTTATATTTCAATATGATTATTAAATATATATATATATATATATATATATATATATATATATATATATACACATATATATATATACACATATATAAATAACATTTACACATTTTCATTTTGTTACATTAAAAGAAAATATATTTCATATATGTATACAAATAAATGAAATTTGAATATCTGTTTGTAATAATAAAATAACCACTTTTTACTAAATGCATGCGTATGTATGTATACATGGTACATATGTCAAAATCTGTCCGTCTGTCTGTCTATATGTTCATTCTGGCTAATCTCTGGAAGGGTTGGGCTAACTTTGACAGGACTTTCACTGGTAAATAACTGATTTTATAGAGAATAACTTGACTACTTTTGATTTGAAATTTTATATTTATGGGCTTATATATAAATGTAAATTGAAAATTTATAAATAAATATGTACATTTTTGAAAATAAAACATAAAATGAATATATATTACTACAAAGTAAGTTGTTAATCGGTTGTAGTTGTAAATATCACTCACTCGGGGGAGTGAGTGATATTTAAATTATTTTCACTTCCCCGCTCTTACAAAAGACACAGTACGGTGTTGAGTTCTACCACTAAACATGCAATGTCTCGAATTCGGTGGAAAGTGAAGTATGGAGTGTGTTAACAATAGATACTTTTTATCTACCCTGCAGTATTTTTTTGTCATACATCATACAAAGTTATAATACCAAGGAGAGAGAGAAGGAGAGGGAGGAGAGGAGGATAGTACAGTTTTACTAATAACACAGTTAATTTATATGGCCTGAATTAAATCCTTATCTAAATGTATATAAAATTAATTAAGAACTAACCTAGCACCTTCTATATGTTAATATTTATTATATATTAGCCATTTGACATCTCAACTAGCGGAGGAGCCCTACATTACCTGCATTCTAAATTGTATCACTTGTATTTGAATATAATCTAGGATTTAATATAAGGGGAGCGCATACCTGATGCAATTTCGATACAATAATCTGCTCCACCTCCGTCTGGTTCAAACCGGATGGTCGGTGTATGCTTTTCCATATTATAAATATAAACATTGAATCACTGCAAATAGTATTCTCCAGATAGTCTTTGTAAAACCTCATTTTGCTCTCCGACATTTATTTATTGATAAACTACTTTGAAATTTAACGATTCTCTTTAAATAATATATATATATATATATATATATATATATATATATATATATATATATATATATATATATATATATATATTTAATTATCTGTTTTACTGAATCACATTATGAACGTATGCAAGCAGATTGTGTACTAAACCTAAGCCAGTTACAACTGTATTCATATTATAATATTATTACATTTGAAATAATTTCTGCCGTTGATTTAAATACATGAGGTGAGTTAGTTGCATTATGCGTCTCATGCCCGTACATTCCATTCGTTTGAGGGGTTTCAGAAACATTTCATGTTGCAAGTAAAGAACTATGTTAATTTCTCATAACTGTTTTGTTCACTTGCACAAATGTATGCAAATTTAGAAGCAAAATTCGATTTTATATAATGATTTTAGTAAGCGGGAACTTTGTGCCGTTTTTTTTAAACAATTATGGGCATGAAATTTGGCACAGTTTTTATTTGTAGGGAAAATATATAGTATATAGTGCTAATATTAATATAAAATTATATACAAGTTGTTCCACAGCCTCCATTCTCCATGAACCGCTTCTCCGGCATGATGGTGGTGGGTTATTCGTGGGGGCAGATGATGATGCTGGCTATCCCACCGGACAACTTCTGGGGTGTTGACTTGAGGTATCTGAACTTGTTGGTGCCATTCGTCGCCGCTCTTGGTAAGCATAACGAAGCACGGTTTCTTAAACTTTTCTTTTGTTTATTTTGTTTTATTATTATAATTATTAGCTTCACACTTTTAATCCGCATAGCAGAGTAGACATAAAAAGTATCTAGTGTCAAGACACTCCGTACTTCGCATTCTGCGGAATTCGAGACATTGCGTGTTGAGTGGCGGAACAAAACGTCACGCTTTGTCTTACCACAGCGAGGAAGTGAAAATAACGTAAATATAATCAATTCCCCGAGTGTGAGTCGAACCCACAACCGATCGTACCGTTTACAGTCAGGCGTGGCCCCGCGGCGCCACGACCGGCCTCTATCATATTATTGGTAACACACTATGAACACATTGTTTTTTGAATGTGTACTATAATATTACTATAGTATATTAGAGCAAGCGGCATCGCCGACGTCAGTATTCTAAATCAATCAAATTCCTGAAAACACTTAGAAAAATAGGAGAAATATGTAGACTATATTCATCCGTACACCTTCAACTATCTCTATATGAAGTTCATCAAAATCTGTTCAGTGGTTTTACCGTAATGACGTTACAAACGGACAGAATTGTTATCGCATTTCTAATGTTAGTACAGATTTGTATATATTACTTTCTATTGTTTAAAACTAGGCTCTAGTGACTAATAGAGAGATTAGTATTTCTACGTATTCATTAAGGCGCCCTACAGATTATATATATATATATATATATATATATATATATATATATATATATATATATATATATATAAATCGTGTTGCGAGCAGGCGTCTGGACGGTGGGCAATATAGGGCGGGAACGGGGTGGTCTGCGTTGGGCGCTGGCGGCGGCTTATGCAGCGTATCCGGTACGCTACTATATATACGACGAGGGCATATGGGTGACTGCGATGGTGATAGCCTCCGCTCTCGCCTTCGACTCCTTCTCCAAGGAGTGGCGTAGAACACCGTCGAAGCGTCACGGCACAGTAAGACGTGTTGCGGTGTTAGCGACGTGCGCGGCGCTCTACGCTGCGCTGTGGTGTGGCTATCTGTACTTCCACGGCACGGTGACTGACAGTGAGGGCGACGAGGTACCCATTTATGAAGCGCTTCATCACTTCTTCACAAGTCCTTGGTAATTTATTTTTTTCTATTTCAAAGCGTTCGGTTATCAGAGAGAATCGAGACACTGTTCTCCACTCACTGAGCGAATACAGCCTTTTGCTTGGCGGAACTCAACGCCGTAATTAGTACTACCAGAGCGGAGAAATGATAATAATTTAAATATAACAATCACCCATACCTATTAAGTTCTTATGCTCAACAGAACTCTACTATATTCATTTGTCGATACAAAATATGCTTGCAAAAAATATATTTTAATAATAGTTGTTATATATTTCAATTTATATATATTTTAATACGTGATATATGAATTCTGATAATGAGATCTTTGATTTTCGCGATTTATACATATTTTAAATGAAATTATTTAAAACGGATTAATATGAGTATATTTCAAGTAAGGAGTCTACCTGTGACCACGGACTACTGTAAAGTGTTCGAAACGTCAGGTGTCCAAAAATGTATTTTCGAATACCAAAATATACGCGATTAATCCGTTTAAAATAGTTTTATTTAAAAAAAAATCTCAATTTTGGTTGGAAATTAGTCAACTGAGTGTCTTGACACTAAATTGTCTCAGATTATTATTATTAGAATAGTCTTTTATTCTCTCTCTATTTAATCGATTCCTCATGACAGAGGATCGTGGTTAGCATGAGGGTTGTATATGGAGTAGATGATCTGTCCACCAGCTTCTGTCCAGTGTATCTCTAATGAACTCCTGGAAAGACTGATATATTATTAACTTTAAATGTTCTTAGACCTTGGCTGCTGACTTTCTTGGGATAACAGTAGCATCCTTTGCCTTCTGCCTCAAGCTCTTATTTTACTCAGTTATTTATACTCAAAGGCTGCTTGTGGTCATACCACCACTGGGCCTTCATCCCTTATAATAGTAATAGGAGATCGATTTTTGACAGTTTACTGTGTTTACAGGTGGCTGGACGTACAGCAATGCGTGTCGGACACTTGGCGGTTCGCGCAGCACCACGGCTGGTACGAAGTGTGGCGGCAAATGGTGGACTTGTCAGACCCGCGTGGTGAACAACACGCGTTACGAGTACTCGGCTTAAACGCCGGCGCCAGTCAGCTGGACATCACGGCGCGCTGGCGAGCCCTGTCCCGTGACCACCATCCGGACAAAGTGCGGACACGCGACGCAACTGAACGCCGTAAAGCGCACGACCGTTTTGTTGAAGTGCAACGCGCTTATGAGATACTTTCTAGTAGCAAACATCGTCGTACGAGACGCAACAAACGGGATAATTCCGATACTGTTGACCTTCCAGACACTATTCATGTTTAGTGTCTTGACTTTCACACTAGGCGCAGACACTCTGCACTGTAGTGTCTAGAGAGCGCTTAGAGCAATGCATTTATGATGCCAAATGTAAGTTAGGTTGTGGTCTAACTCTAGATTTAAAAGAAAAAGATGCATTTTTTTATACATAATCATTAATATACATATTGATTTTATAATTTTTATAATAATAAATATATTACGTAATAAGAATCTCATGTGAATTATTTTAATAGCTAGCACGACGCTCGTGTGTCGCCTTCCGTCCGGTATTGTTGGTTCACATGCTTTAGTTTTATATTATTGGCGTATTTTATATTTGTATTGTTTTTATATAAATTTTAATATTAAATTATATTCATTGGAAGTGTGTGTGTGTTTTATTGTGTTTCATATGAATTCCTAAATTCTTATCTAATCAGTTCTAAGTGTTTGTGTTGGAATGCGTGAGACATTGCTGGCGAATTCTATATATAAAAATTAAAAAAAATATTTATAAAATTTTTATTTGTATATATTTTGTATGTATTTCGGGGTTCAATTAACGATAATAGTATGATTAGGTTTTGATAAAGTGCGGCGTTTAGCTCCGCCGCGTTGAAGCTAATGTTTTGGATTCGGACGTCTTGATACAGGGTTCTCTCCGGCTACCTTGCTATACGGGATAAAGCGTGACGCTGATTTTTTTAAATATATAAATAGAAGAGTTTAATTAGTTTTTGTTTAGTCTTGTTATTAGCTTTATAAATTATAAGTGATATTGTCTGAGTGTAAACGCGATTGGTTGTGGGTTCGATGCTGACCTGGAAATGATAAGGTTTGTATTATTTCAGCGTGCAGCGTTTATTTCTGCCAGTTATATTCCGCATAGCTCAGTAGTCAGAGACAATTTAGTGTCAAGACACTCCATTGACTACTCTACTCCCGAATTTGAGACAGTGCGTGTTGAGTGGCGGACTTAACGCCGCATTGTGTCTTACTAATGTATAAGTATAAGTAAAAAATACTTGTATATAGATTTAAAATGGTGTAGAATTTTCTAAGATAATTTTATCTTCGGAACTATAACATTAATAAGCTCTGCGAAAATGATATAGTTAATATTTCTTTGTGTACATACATATGTTTGCGAATGAATGTGGGTTCAAATCCATTACGAATCCCTGCTGTCTGCGCGTATGCGTTAGTAGCCAGCAACTTATCATAAAATAATTATATATATATATATATATATATATATATATATATATATATACGTGTTTAAATTTCACTTTATTATTTTTTTTAATTGACCTTAAATAAGATTTTTTTTGAGAATTAGCTAATAGAACGTTATTGAAGTTATCTAAAGAGGGTAGTTAAAGTAATTAATTTGGAATTTCGAGTGAATTTTGGAGTTCAAATATGGGGTTTCCCAATAAGAACGATATGTTTTGAAATTGAAATAAAACATGTAATATATGTTCGAATTTCGTGCTCAATGGCTTTATTTGATAGGAAATGATTTAAACAAAATATCGTTCAAATGACCGTCACGACTTTATTTGCACTGGTGAATACGATCGGTCCAATTTTCGATGACTCGGTGCAGTATTTCGGCTGGTATGGCCGCTATACTTGCTCGTTGCGTTCAAGGTCTTGAATCGTAGCTGGTTTATTGGTATACACTTGAGATTTAACATACCCCCACGAAAAATAGTCCAAGGGTGTTAAATCGCATGATCTTGGTGGCCAATTGTGAGGACTTTTGCGAGAAATAACCGACTCACCAAACCTATCACGCAATAAATCCATTGTGACGGTCGCAGTGTGGCATATGGCACCATCTTGTTGAAAATAAATGTCGTCCGCATCGATTTCATACACGTCAGGAAAAAAAAATCGTTCAACATGTCACGATAACGGTCGCCATTGAC
Organism: Dryadula phaetusa; assembly: GCA_032432895.1. Taxonomy (NCBI): domain Eukaryota; kingdom Metazoa; phylum Arthropoda; class Insecta; order Lepidoptera; family Nymphalidae; genus Dryadula; species Dryadula phaetusa. The sequence goes on from JAOYRS010000002.1 coordinate 1,642,523, forward strand.
AGTAACAGTACGGCCTTCGTCGTTTTTGAAAAAGTACGGGCCAATGATTCCACCGTACCATAATCCGCACCAAACAGTTAATTTTTCAGGATGTAATGGTGTTTCATGAACCACTCTCAGATTTGACTCACTCTAGTAACGACAATTCTGTTTGTTCATATAACCATTGAGCCAAAAGTGAGCGTCATCTGAAAAGATTATTTTCCTATAAAATTCGGTGTCCGTTTCCATCATTTCAAGCGCCCAATCAGCAAATTCACGACGTAATCGATGGTCTGCTGGCTTGAGTTCTTGTGCCAACACAATCTTGTATGGATGTAGGTCAAGATTCATACGTAAAATTCGCCAGGTTGTCATTCTGAATAATCCCAATTCTTGTGCACGTCGTGGAACGGAAACATTTTGATTTTCTTCACTGCGGCCTGTCCGTGGTCGTGTTGGTGGTCTACTATCGTGCAAAGAATATTCACTTTCCAGTTTTTGGATTATGCGACGTATAGCGAGCTTAGACGGTGCACCATGACGACCATATTTAGCATGAAATGCTCTTTGAGTAGAGACAAAACTTCACGAATTTTGATAAAAAATTTGAACAATTTCCAAATGTTGAGGTAACGTGAACTTGTTCATGATTAAATGGCAAACATTACTGAACACAAAACAATACAAATGTCAAATGTTAAACAACCAAGATGGCGGCTGTGAGCTATCAAAATCCTATCATCCCTATTGGGAAACACTGTATATAATAGTAGTAAAATACAAGAATTAGATTTTTACACCGCATAGCAGGGTAGACAGGACTAGTGTCGACAAATTAGTGTCAGACACTCTGTAGTCCGCTTTCTGTCTAATTTGAGATTGACATGTTGAGCGGCGGAACTCAACGTCGCGTTCTATCTTACAAGAACGAGAGAATGAACTTAATTCTATTTCAGTTTAATAATAACTTTGATAACTTATCCAAAAAAATTCTAATATTACGTTTTTATTCACAAAATAAAACCTTTTCAATACAAATATTCTATTGCTTTATATTATTGGAAAAAAAATCCTTCTCAAGTTTTATTTATATAAATCTAACATAATCACGCTGATAACTAGTGAAGATAAATTGTCGAAAATATATATACTATCTCAGTCTTAAAGTGAACCATAAAAAAAGATTTTTTTAGCTTCACGCTTTTATCCCGCATAGCAGGGTAGACAGGAAGTATCTAGTGTTAAGATACTACGTACTTCGCTTTCTACCGAATTCGAGAGAGCGTGTTGAGTGGTGGAAATCAACGCCGCACTTTGTTTTACCAGAGCAAATAAGGGAAAGTAATTTAAATATAATCAATACAAACGTTGTCACACTGCGCCACGACCGGCCTCTCATTAATCTTCTATATTAAATAAACATATAAATGAACGAATGAACCAATGACTGTGTGAATGAACCAATAAAGAAGCTTTTATTGCTGCAAAATAATTACATATCTATCTAATTTAATATTTAGCTAAAAATCTGAGAAATTGGCAACCAGTTTCAAAGTCATCAGCCTGTCTTTCAACAATGGCCTCCTTTAGAGCTTTTCATTATGTGTTGTCCTTCGCAGTAGATATCCGAACTGTTATCAGTTATCTTTCTTATTGGGAAGACGAATTTTCAATGTTATAATGACTAATTTTTGTATCCGTAACGTATTAAACACTAACTAACCAAGTTTCTAAATCGTTTCTCTAAGTATAATTTCAATAGTTTTTTTTATTTAGTTACTTTTTTCTTTCCTTGAACCTAATGTCATGGACATGATATAATATTTCTCCACTTTCCGTCTGACATCGAGACATTATGTGTTGAGTGGCGGAACTAAACACCGTGTTTTGTCTTAATAGAGAGAAAAAATGGAAATAAATACAATTCTCATGGGAATCGAACTCATATCTAATCGCGTTTACATTCACAATAACGATCTCCGGAACGTGTGCGCCACAATCTCTACTTACACTTATTTGATTATATACAAAAATTCCATACTTCAGACAAAGTGCGGCGTTGGGTTCACCATTCAACACGAAATGTTTCGATTTCGGGCATAAATAAGACAGAGTGGCTCGACACTAGGTTGTCTCTAAATACCCTGCTATACAAGATAAAGGGGGAAGCTGCAATATACCTTTTTCTGATCGTACACAGAAGCTTATCTTTATCATATGATCCACAGGGTGTTCTCTAATGTTGATTGGGAATTAAAAAAAAAATAAAAAATATATTTATTTTAATTTGTTTTATTAATTAAGGTACATGTACCTAGAGCTCATCACAAATATCTACAAAATTCGGGCCTCCCTCCGTCCCTCGATGGAGGCGCTAACACTCTGTCTTTAAGTATTGATAATATATATATATATATATATATATATATATATATATATATATATATATTCAACTTGCAATTTGTGCTTACATTATACACTAATCAAATGTGACAATCACAATAAAATTAAAATTTACATATAACATGAAATGGCACTCTCAGTACTAGGTCACCGCTCTGTATGTCACATGTAAATATATTATTTATTTACCTATATACTAAAAATAATAACCAAGTAATTTATTTACATTAAAAAATGGCAAAATATAGTTTGGCAGACCAAACTATAATATAAATTGTGTACGATACTTACAGCTGTTTCGGTTCGATTATATTCTGCACTCGGTTGAAGTGCATGAAATTTGAGCCGTTTGAGCTACAGGGTGCTCCTATAAACGTATACTATTCGATTAACTAAGTTCAATTGTATTTTATTGTAGTAAGTTAATATCGGTACAGTCGGTTGTTTAAAGATTATCTATTTTACGTTGTTTTACAAGTGTGGCGGGAACTCTGGAATGTACAGGCAAGAAGTTGGAACTACGATGTTATTATTGGCAAGTGTCTGCTGTGGATGATTTCGCTATAAATCAGTATTGACATGAGTCTAATCTAATTTTATTACAGTAGCTTGTTCCCTTTTGTTTAGTGAACCCCAAAGTATGGTGTCAAGGTTCACTTGAGGCTAAATCAAAGCACACATACACACAAACATAATACACACACTACAGCGTTCTAGTTAAACATCTGGAGATATAAACGATTATAACCGAAACATATTTAATTGTAATTAAACTAATTATCACAGTTATAAAATTAAAATAACATTTGCTTATTATAATTATACATTCGAAAAACATAAACATAGCCTTCCTTAATCTAAATTAATAAATAACTTATATTTTGCGAGGCGCTTCTTTGAACAAGCGTCTCGAACGAAAATATTTATACAAATTATATTTTTAACAGTTTTTACAATAATTAAGTAAATAAAATAACAAAGTGGTTTGTAATTATAAACAATTAAGTTTTACGTTTTCACAACAACTAACACTAGCCATTGTATAATGGCACGAGGATAACACACGGTGAGCTACGGGCACCTGGGAGGGTGTCGCATACGTCCTGGGCGTCCCGGGCGACGATCTAGACGGTCGTCTCATTGCGGCGTAACGGCTGCAACTCGCGCTGCAGGTCGTTGTAGTACTCGTGGTCGGACATGGACTCCTCCTCCACGGAGCGATGTGGCAGGTAGCGGCTGGCGCACACCAGCTCCGACGGCGGCGCGCCGGTACACGTATTGCTGACGCCGCTCGGCCCGCCCGCAGCGCTAACACTGGTCACGCCGGTTGCCTCGCTAGGGTGGACCGCGTCCGGCGTCTCGGGCTCTGTCGGAATACCTAGCGTTTGCGAAGGGACATTTTGCTCCGACATCAGATATTCTGGGTTATCGACACATCTCTTCGATGCCATGTACCCGCTGTAACAAAGATCCTTAGGATCGTGCCCCTCGGAAGCCTCACCTATGAGGTCCATGTAGGCTGAGGCGTTTTGGGTATGCTGGGGTGACGGCATGAGATAATCGTCTTCGTCTAGTGGTAAATTTAATTTCAAATTTCCGACATGCGCCTCCTTCACTTTGGACATATTCACATCTAAGCAATCAGGTCTCATTCTCATTGGGTCGCTGCAATACCTAGAGCTTGAGCTTTCAGAGGCGCTGACGCCATGATTATAATAGTGACGTAGTTCTATATTTTCTTGATTGCCGGAATTATTATATCTTAAAAGGTCACGATCCCAAGATCCCGATCTATTCGAATTATCAATGATGATGCCTTCTTGGCCGGTGGTGTTGTTTGTCCATGTCGCGCAGGCCTTGCCCTGTGGCTCAGTGCCGACGGTACAGGTGGTGTTAGTAGTGGCCGTTCCAGGATTCGACTTAAACTTTGGCTGCAAGTACTCATCAGCTTCTACCAGCGGCTCGGGACCATCCATGGCCGAGGAAAGGGTCCTTATTAGTTCTTTTTCATCCTGAAATATACAAAACGTATACACATTAACGATAGTAAATATTTATATAGCACACATTAAAGCGTCAACAACTCTAGATACAAATTATATATATTATATAGTTATCAAATTAATAAGTAAAAATACCTGAGTAGAATAGGATGGTAATCGCATGAACTTGTCTCCAGGAATCACTAGGTAGCGTCCGGGATCACGCGCCATTTCTGCAAACGTGTCGGCCAATTCTTTGAATGTTGGTCGACTTTCTGCATCTAACATCCAACACGAAACCATGACACAATAAATATCCAAAGTGCAGATACTAGGCTGTGGTAGTTTTAACCCATTTTCAATCAACTCTGGCACATTTCTTGCCGAAATATCAGCATAAGGTCTAGCTCCGTAACTTAATATTTCCCAAATTGTAACTCCAAAAGCCCATACGTCACTTTTGTGTGTAAATATTCTATGTTGAACGCATTCCAGTGCTAGCCATTTAATAGGCATCTTACCCCCGGCTGCTTTATACTCATCTTCATTGATATTTAACAATTTGGCAAGACCGAAATCTGTGATCTTTACGCAATTTGGCGTTTGAACTAAAACATTACGAGCGGCCAAGTCCCTGTGCACTAACCGTTGGTCTTCCAGATATGCCATTCCACGAGCTATTTGGGTGCACCAGTTCAGGAAAGCCTTAGAACCAATTTTTTCCTTGTGAGTTCTGACATAATCTAACAAGCACCCAAGCGGCATCAACTGAGTTATCAGCATCATTTGGTTCGTCATGCAAACGGCAAGAAGCTGCAATAAATTGGGATGTTCAACGCTAGCCATTATGTACGCCTCTTCCAAAAAGTCTTTACTAGTGCTTGCTCCAGGACCTTCTTTCAGTACTTTAATAGCAACAGGAATTTTAACATTTTCACCTTCAGGTACCCAAACTCCTTTGTAGACTTTACCGAATGCCCCGAACCCGAGCATGCCCCCTCTTCGAAGCTCTACCTCCTTAACTATTCTTAGTTTAGCCAAATTAGGTTTAACATTAGTCGGTCGTAACGGTTCATTATCCTCACATCCAGTCAGTACCATCGTCATCTTTACTGCTTCTTTTTTAGCTTTAGCTTTTTGTCTACAGGTATAACCAATAATTATCAATATAATCAAAAGTATAGATGCTAAGACTAGAATAATTACAAGAACGGTCGGTATCTTTGCCGTGGCCATATTAGGATGACCGCTGGCTGTAGCAGAGCAGAAAGGTTCACCAACAGCATTTTGTAGTAATTCATCATAATATATTTTATGTGGGGCTTCTTTTGGGCAATCGGGGGTGCAATTGAACGTTTTAGAATCTCCAATAAAAACTTTAAAATTTTGACATTTTAAGCAATCTGTCGACGACGGTCCCATGCATCCTTTACATTCCGGATGGCAAGGCGTACAAAGTCGATTAATTTTGTCTGTGAAGTGGTCCAAAGGACACTCGTCTTCACATTGGTCTCCACGTTTGAAACCATTACATACTTGACACACATGTTCATGTATGCCAAAGCCAGTGCACTGATAGCATAGTGGGTGACATTTACGGCATGCAATTTTTATTTTGTCCTCGAGATCCTTAACGTTACCGACCCATTCGTTGTAATAACCATCAGGGCATTGTTCTTCCTCTTGTAGGCAACTTTGGATGATCGCCTCTTCACTTAAAACCGCCTTTTTGCATTGATTACAGCCACCTTTTCTAACTGAGTTTGCTGGACCAGTGCATCCCTCTAAACAGTTTTCATGGCAAGGTTGGCAGGTACCGTTTTCGGCGGCGTATCTGGACTCAGGGCATTCACCAACACAGTATGGACCGTCACGTACGTGCTTACATTTCGTGCAATTGGCTCGAGTCGGTCCTGTACAGTCGTCCAAACATTCAGGGTGGCATTGTTCGCAAGTTTTTGGGCCAGCCTTGTATAATCTGAAATAAAATTGAATATTTTTGTTAATTCATGTTTTCTGTTTACATATTTTGAAAATCGACTCTCACAAACAAACACGTATAAACACAATACGCACGTCATTCATACTCTTACAAACATACAAATAAACACACAGCTTATGTTATAATTTAAAAAAATAGAAAGTTATTAAAAATATAAGCTATTTACAGAATTGTTACAATATAAACATTTCGCTGTGCATAAATAATATTTGGACGCATATATTAAAGAAGTAAATAAACATTTAAAATGCAAGCTCATATTCACATTAGGTTGTCACGCCGCAACATAAGCCCTAACGAATATTAAAATTTACTGACCCAGACATCACCGAACAGTTTTTTATGCATGTTTCCTCGAAATTATAGTTCTCGCAGGAAAGACATTGATCCGGACCAGGCCCCCAGCATCCATCAGAAGAACACTCGGCGTCGCATACTAAATGTGCCTTTTCTATATAAAAATAATAAAACACATATTAAATATAACAAAATATTTTTAGTTGCATAAAACACGTAAATAGTCGCATAGCAGGCAGTAATTGGAGCTCATAAAATGTATATTCGCCATCCTTAAGAGAATAGAGAAATATCGCTCTGGCGTTATTATAACTATTTAAATAAATCTAAATGAGGATCCCCAAAACAAAAGCGCGTCACATAAAAACTTACCACAAGTCCTTTGGTCACCATTTTTCTGAATGACTTGTTTGTGGTCCTTCGATTTGACAAGTTTGTTCCAAGCAATGTGTTCAGCAAAACATAAATGCCTATTCTCCATGATCGCTATCGCACCTGAATTGACTCGCTTCAAGGACTTCAATCCTAATGATTTTAATGATGTCTTTACAATATAAAGGGAAGCAAATAAATTTTCCACCACTTGGCGACCTCCAATGACTTCCAAGTTTCTAAAATATGAGAGGCTGGTAAAATTTGGGTGGTGCGCTTGAACGTTTAAATATCCAGTTACTTCTCTAACTGTACTAAAAACTTCTAACGCATCGGGATCCATTTTAGGATAGCGTTCACCAAACGAATAATCTGGGTTGACATGTTGGAATCCAGTGAAAGTCATTTCAAGTATTTCTATGGAACCATCTATAATTGTGCAATCCCTGAAGCTGTCTATGTTTCCGGAGTGTATAGGCTTTTCAGCGCGACATGTTTTTGGACAAGTGACGTTGCAGGGTATACACTCTCCGTTGACTGCTGTTTTGTTTGGAGGGCAACTTCTTACACAAGCACCATTATCTTTCAACAAATGTTCTGGGCAGTTCCTCACGCACGTTGCACCGTACGCATACTTTCCACTCGGATTCGGCTCCCAAGAGTATGTGGTTGGATTATACTTTTGCATTGGGGGACACTCTTGAGAACACGTGCCCTCATCATAGAAGTTGCGACACGCCAAGCACTGACTTGGCAAAGGTCCCGTACATCCTCCTGCACAGAAAGTATTGCAACAGTCCCGTGGATTAGGTCCAAAGCAGCGGCCCTGAGCACATTGCGGGCTACAATTAGTTTTGGAGAACTTTTGGCAGTTATGGGCTCCGTCGCCCCAACAGCCGGCCTCACAGCTTGGATGGCAAGGAGGACATTCCCTTTCCGGTGCCGTAAACGTATACACAAATACGTAAGTAGCATTTATTCCCGTTATTATTTCATCCCAATTTATAGTTTTCACGTGACACAAGTTGTAGTTATTATATATGCCCACGCTGCCTCGTAGCACGTCGCGTAGTGCTGGGAGTTCGAGTGTGAAGGCTGAAGACATCGTCACCAAGAGAGCAAATTCTTCTTCCCGAACGTTCAACTTGAAAAGGGTTCGTCCTCTTATAATTTGTAACTGCGGCAAAATTATTTGGTTCACTTTCACGTACGAGATTAGGACGTACCCGGTCACTTCCCTGATGTGTTGAAGAAACGAAAGGTCCATGGTTTCGTTCTGGAGCCACGTCAACTCCAAGTTACCGTCCACGTACGTACAATTTGTGAAGCGGTCCCGCAGGTTGCGGTAGTGTGTGTCCTTGTTTGACGGGACGGACATCCGGCCATTTGTACCGATGCATACTGAAAAAGAAATAGATCGTATTAGTATACAAAATAATGATATTTAAACATACGACACATGTATATAGCAAATTACAAAACAAAAAAAACATGAAATCAATAAATAATCAGCGCAAATTAAATGTAAATAAATTTAACATTTACAGCCATGTTGCTTAAAGAATCCACGTCAAAATGCAAATCAATTTATAACTTGACTCGTGTTTAAATATAATAATTGTTGAAAATATAATATTTGTTGTATTACAATGGGCTTCAAGAGAAGACCGCGAAGAAAGGTAGCGAGCTAGGGAGCGGGCGCGGAGGCGGGGGCGGGGGCGTGCCGCGTGGGCGCGCTGACGGCCGCGGGTTTGAAGCCAGTTTCCTCTACTACGCTACACGTAACACCGCTATTTGTGAACCATGGTAATAGTTTACAATGATGTGTTTATTAGAGTTAGATGATATTGAGGTATAAAACGACGCGTGCGCCTCGTATCGCTCTCTAGATATATGATATGTTTTTATAATGTAAATATCTTACATATTCAGGTTTTATATTATTTGGGGTGAATACTTCCTAATATTTGAGTGTTGACTCGGAGTCCACAAGTCAGTTTGTGTGAAAGCTTACATTTTGTATTTTGAATGAAATTTCAAATGAAATTATTTTAGTCTATTTGTAAACGTGTTTTTGTATAATAAAACGTGTTCGTCTAAAACGCTTCTAATAATTTTCATTTAAAATCAATCATTTTATTATTAAATTTTAATAATACAAAGTTTACAGATATTAAAAAGCAAAGAGAATAAAAAGAAACAGATATTAAAGAAAAAAAAACAATCTAAATAACAAGCATTTTTAATCTGTAACAAAAATCAGCCAATTTTTTTTGCTTCTATACTTACTTAAGCCCTTACTTGTTTTAAATAGCTGCGTGTAAATTCAATGACACGCCATTAGTCGACGGTTGCCAAGGTAAACAAAATTGTCTAGAAAATTTTACCTGCACAGGACAAAGGATTTTTTAAAACGTATTGTACTGTGAAGTGTATGGGCGGCGTCCGACTCGCACTCAGGTATCTCGAGTGTATATACAATAACTTTCGCAGAACACCGCAAAGTGTCTCAAAAATGAATATTATTACAAATATATATAACATGTTGACTTTTTCTCTTTTATTTTCCGCTTAAATCTGATACTTAAATAATTATTTTATATATTGACTATTATATATGGACGTACTGTTTAATACAATATAATGGAAGTTGCGTGCTAGAGCATGTCGATCTCAACGCAGTTTTGATTTAGTTTATAGTAGTTTTTTTTCTTTTTTTTTAAATATTACATACTAGTAAGTTATCAAGACTGACCTAAGAGTTCTGCCACTCAAAATGGAACATAAAGGGCGTAGTGTCTAAACACTAAGTCTTTTTTCACTACCCCGCTATGATAGAGCTACATACGCAAATTGTGTTTTAAAAATATTTTCTATGTAGTAGAATGTATGTACATACAAAATATTTTTATAGTTATCGTTTAGTGGTGCAAGATAAAGCTTTATCTTATAATTCGTTCCAAAGCAAATATAACTGTATGAGTTAGAATCTAAATACACATGCAATAGACAAACAGCGTCGCTACAAACGCCATCTTACTGGTTGTACGCACCTCAACATTTTTTATTATATCAGATTAAAACATATTTTAATTATTTCTACTTGTTACAGTGAAAAAATTATAAGATTTGCTTAAAATGAATGAAAAACAGAATTTACATAGTTTTTACTTATAAAGGAGTTTGAACTTTGTCAGTATCATTCCACCCACAAAGTTGCGTTAATAGCAATGATGCCTTTAAATATCATTAGAGTATATTTCCCAGCGTTACGAATCACCAGCATGTTGTAGGAGTACTCGTGTAGGTAGTTGAAGTCGGTGTTTCCGTCGACCCAGTTGCACAGTCGATGACACGAGCGATAGCATTGACGTGTGGATGTTGTGACCGGTGACCGAGCACCACCGCACGCGACCTGCGACCAGCGACCAGCGTCCACCAGCGTGACGTCGTGGTACAACAATTTATAGGAATTTTAACCTAATATTTTATATTCACAGTGGAAATGTACCAAAATTGAGAATTATTTAAACACATGAGTTCAAAATCAAATTTCTACGTGTTTTTCTATATTTGCAGGTTCCGAGGCTAACGAGTGACAATAAACACGGTGCATAGTGTCGGTCCAGTGCAACGCACAAAGCGCAGCGACTGGTTTGTCTCGGGTTTATGTTTTTATCCGTTTACTTGCATTCTAAAGCTTTGGAACCAGTTTGTATCGACTAACATTTCATTCGAGCAACTCTACCTTTCACTGCGGTACGGTCGGCGCCGCGAGATCGAGCGTCCTCAACTTATACGCCCAACTTTGACACATTTACTGCGTATTTTAAGTATAGTATGTACTGCCTTTGTAATGTTTGCTAATGGATTGAAAAAAAAATACCGCGGTTGATAGATTGAGGCCGGAACATAGGTGTTAACATAATAATGTAATATAGTAAGGTTTGAAATTTGTGAGTGTACCGTTGAAGGGGACATATGTAGTATAATATTGTAGTTAAGCATATAAAATCATCATCAGCATCTAGAGAATACATTAAATAAATATGTAGAGATAGGGCGAGCGATGGTAAAACTAGAGCAAATTGAAAATCTTTTGTTAGCCTTAGTTATAATATAAAACTTAGAACAGGCTAACTATTTCAAAATAATTACTATAGATTTAAAATAACTCGACTCTACTATAGTTAACTCTACTGTCAGTTATATTACCCCATTTGTAATGACTGGTGTTACATATAATAATTTTTGAGATTCTATTAAAAAAAAACTATCAGAAGCCCTTGCTCTGATGTCATGTTACAATTTCTCATCCGGACACGAACGAGTGAGTTCTACAAATATGTTTTAGAATCACAAATTTTTGACTGTACCTTTGAATTTGCTAATTGAATTTTGACATTTAGTTTTGCTAATTGTCGTCAGTTTACGTTCAAGATCACAACTTGGTATTAGATTATCGTCTCCTACCGACAAATCAATGACAAAGCGGTGGAACAAGTTATATGTGATTTTAATTATAACGTATCGTGTTCTCTAAGTTCTCGATCGTCAGGCGTTTCTGTAGAATTAATTAAAATGTAGTTTAGCGCGGTCTTATTTGCTATATTAAATTAGTCTCCAGCATCACTAATACGGGCTATCCAGCAATATTACTCAAGCACCTATAACATCGAATATATAACTAATTCTTAGATAACTATAGAAAATATGAAATATTATTTAAAAATTAGGGACTAATTATAATAATTTAATTAAAAAAAACAACACGGTCACAATTTCGTCAATTCAATTCGAAGCGTTGCTTTTTAAAATACTTGTTTTTTTCCGTTACTGACTAATGGCGCAGTTGTAGCTTGTAACGCAATTTGTTATTAATATCATTTTAATAATCACATCGATATAGCGACTACCACAACAGGTAACTAGATTCCAATGCACGCGTTAGAGTGGTCCCGGCTGAGACCGGGGTCTGGAGCCAGAAGACCGCGGGTGATGAACAATTGAATGAAACAATAGCTCTCTTTGAGGCCACGCTGTAAATGTGAATTCTATAACAAGTGGACTAAACGAGTTTACAATAGCAGTGCTAATGAACTCTCCTGGATAAACGTCAAACAAAGATGCTCTACCTCTTTTTTTTTGTGGGATTCGTATGTCTCATGTAAAATAATTAGGGGTTATTTTGTTTAAGCCTTAATAGTTCAGGCCTAATGCTTCTGAATTTGAGCAGGTCTCTTATATAATGTACACCAGTACTTGTACAATATATATATATATATATATATATATATATATATATATATATATATATATATATATATATATATATATATATATATATATATATATATGAGACCTGCTGATGTCAATATTATAAAATACTTACAAAAAATAATTAAAATTTAAACGTTTAGTACGAAAGGAATATTAAGTGATAATATCTACATTTAAGTTTATTTAACAGGAAAGCTCAGAACGAACAGATTTAGGTTAAGAAATAGATCAAAACATAAAAAAACTAAAATTTTTGACATTCTGGAGCTTTATTATAAGTATGGAATTGTAGTATGTAATAAGAGAGTTTGAGAATTTGTTTACTATTGAACAAGTGGCGGGCGCCGGGACTCAGCACGCGCGCGCTCCTGTACAGTGTTTGAAAATCATTCCGGGAAGTGTCCACGAAACCTTGTTCTTAAAAAAAGTCTCAAGTAAGTAACTATCAGACTAAACTCACGCTGGTAAATAACATGTTGAAGTGAAACCAAGTCCAAGTGGGAGCAATGACGCAGGTATACTTTTGACGCAGTCAAATTTTAGAAAACCATTTAGTTTTCATTGCCTTATTCGTGGTTCGTGGATGTGAGGCGCTGGCTTTTTTGTAAGGTTTCGCTGCACGGCAATAACGTGCCCACGCGCACCTTGCTCTTATATTGTATCTTTTGACAGTCGAGAAGCGATTGTCACGAAAACAATATGCTCACGGAATGTGTATACGCGCGGGAGTTGCCTAAAAACCACCATATTTAGGTTCGTCAATCGTTTTCTCCGGTACAAAGTCATCACGCAATCCTGATTTTAGGTTTTGATTAATAGAGCTCGATATATCACGGAACGTATCTCACTTGAATGTCGCACTAAACTAAACTGTGTGCCGTTTGGTTGTTGGTTGGTAGGACTTACTCTTTCCCTTGACGAACTCGGAGTGCTTGTGGCGGGCGGGCACCAGGTGGTGTATGCGCGAGGGGCGCGCGGCAACGGCGGCCCCAGCGGCCCCGAGCCAGCACACGCACCAAAACAACACTCGGGCAGCTAACATGCTGCGACATCACTCAGCACGGCCACTACCGACCGTCACAACCTTCCATCGTGTACTGCCCGGCTTGAGAGCCTCACCTCGCCGTGCGCCCGCGCCGCCTCGCACACACACATACACACTCACACACACACAAACACAGGCGCGCGCGCTCTCGTAAACCGATCGATGTTGTAAAAATATTCAAAAGTTGTTTTTATATAACTGATTTTTATATTTCTTTACTTTATAAGTTAATATTGAATTTTTAATTATGTCGCTTTCGTGTACTCGATTATTATTTTAAGGTTAATTTTTAACAATATACATTTTAAGAATATTAATTCGAAATGAAAGCCTTAGATGAGTTTGAAACAGTCAACAAAAATGCTAATTATCTAATATATGATATATTTGGAAATAAAACACCGACTCTACATTGAGATTGTCATTTAAAATTTTAACCAGCTTTACTAAATCATATTAACTCCATATAAGTTAGATATCTGTGTACTATGGTTGCACAGCACAGGTACACAGGCACAGGTATGGAGGTGTACACGCACACAGACGCGGGCGGCAGGTATGCGCCACAGCGGCCGCGGCGGGGGACAGCCACGTATACTTTAATAAGTTTAAGTACGCACTGTAGCCCGTGCTGACCCGAACTGGCCCGTGCCTACTATTCTATATAAACACACCTCTACGTCTCTCTGAGTGTCGACATCACTAGACATTTAATGACAGACACTAATAAAATTTACACGTCCTTTTTTCTACTTTCCATACAAATTTGACATTTTTAATAGAGAAAATAATTACACAGTAATAATTATACCCAAGAATAGCCAAGTATATCTAAATGTAGAGCTTACGTCTTTCGTAGGTCTTAAGTTCGGAATAAACGTGATATAAGAATATATTTCTAGAAGTAACTAATTAAATAATAAATTAAAAATATTATTCTAATATCCTTTAAAAAGAATCCCGTGAGTGCTACGTTAGTCGTTCACATTCTACATCTCTAGGGCGAGAAGACCGCGCGCGTTGAACTCTTTACAAAAGTCCTATCACACTGCACTTAAAGCAGCGAACACAAGTTGTTCACGACGAAGGGAAATACTTTAAATGGTACCATTACTGGTTTATTATATGTAATACATAATGTCACGGTATATACGGGGCAATGTATATATCGCTGATGTTGTAATCACCAGAAGTATAGTTCTCAGCATATATATATATATATATATATATATATATATATATATATATATATATATATATTTTCCGCCCAAAATCGAGATATTGCGTATTGAGTGGCGAACTCAACTCAACGTCACAATTTGTCTTATTTCAGTATTTGTAGCTTACATAGCTTATTAAATGATAATATTAGAACTTTAATATTTAGTTTAATAGAAAGTTGACTTAAGAATTACTGATGTCCTTAGAATGGTAAATATGTATGATAAAATATAAAATTGAATTCATTTATTTGAACATTTAGCAGATCTTTAATATTGTTTAAGAATGCAGGTTACACATTAAAATAGCATTATTTTTATTATTTTTCTAGCAATGTACTGCTATATCTTTACATTGAAAACAAAAAACCCAAAGAAATACTTCATAGACAATGCAGATTAGTGAGCGTTCTATTGTCCACGGCGACTAAGCCTCTATAGCTTTTATGAGCACTTGACTTTATTTACGTGAGCACGGTTTAGTTAGAAATAGAATTTTTGTACTAAAGCACGTTATTGTTTGAAATAATATGGAAATGCTTATATTAGCTCTCAGATAGCTTAGTAATATAATCAGAACAATTAATAAACCCCCCGACACCCCGCGGCGGACGCAGCTGAGGCCGCGCGGTATCAGACATAATGTTCATTAATTTAAAACATATCAAAACTTTTATAATTGCTGAGGATCATAAAGGTTTGTAATAAAAACGCATTCCATCTCAGCCCGCACCCCGCACCCCGCACCCTACTGAGCCTGCGCCTGCGCACCTCGCATGTAGACTCGCGCTGCTTTGAACACTCCACTCTTGATGTCTATCAATAAGATTGAATTTCAGATTAATAGTCTGTACGCTCTTGTCCGATGGTAAATAAATAATTTAACGAGATATTTTTTACAAGCCAAATCATAGATGTTGTAAAGGCATCTGTTGCCCCCCGTCGCTACGACAGTCCGCGATCGCTTCGAGGCGCGCATCTCTACCTGCGGATAGCGCTCTTCTTACCCGATGTGGACGTCCACGCCGTGTGAGGGTACAATAATCACACACTTCAGCTGTAATGGTCGCTGAAAGATATGTATTTTATGGCGCATGATATCATTGACTATAAAAATCTATTATATTTGTTATTTATATGACACTTTCAACTTAGATACAACTATATATACAAAAATGTTTTTTTTTGTTCTGAGCATCTTCTTAACTTATGAAAGCGATGTCTTAGGGACGATGAAAAGCTTTCGATTATGGCTCCAGTGTCATGCTAAATATGACTTTGCCCCGAGATATGCATCTCGTTGCATGTTATATGAATGCCAATTCACATGGTAATGTTGAGTGTTCGTGGAATGATCTCTCGCACTGTCGCGTCCTATGTCCCCCGCCTCGAGCTTCGAAAATTTGCACTTATGAATAATATATGTGCATAAATTATATAAATTTTGGTTTTAAATGCATTTTAAAATTGCAATGACTCTAGATGTAGAGACAAACATATTTGTAACTTAAGTCATCAAGTATCAGCCAAGCAGTGTCGGGTAGTGGCGAGCGGTGGCTCAGCTCTACATCGTGTACAAAGGGCTTGAAAGCTCGATTATATTCCTTTCTATTCACACGCTTGGCACAAAAGGCATTTTTTGCGTTTTAAGATTCCCAGCGAAATCCACAATATGGGAGTGTGTGGGAGCAAGAACTTTATGATGTAAAATAAAATCTTGGATATCTGATTGCATTTATTATAGGATATGTAAATATATAAAATCATGCTCTTCACTAATACCATAGCGAGAAGTAGGACATTTTACGTAATTGATTTTTATAAGAGCGTTATGCTTTATTGTGGTTCTATCGGCAATTTGTACAGTCTTGTTCTCTTAATACTTAATATAATCTGTTCAGCATTTTTTGTTTCCTTTACAATTTGTAAAGATGACTTTATCTCTTTCTAATCTAAGGTCCAACATATAAAATATCTAAAGGCATACAAAAACACAGTGCTTATATATTAATCGAAATTCGAATGCCAACACTGGAATAATTATAGCAAATTAACCAATCGGAGCGTTTTATTTGTAACGGAAAAATATTATGTGTTATATCAACTATTACTAATGCAGACTGGAGAGCGATAAAAACATAAGCAAAAAGTGTATGCAAATCACAGATGTAAGAGCATGTAAAAAAATTCGAGATTGATGGATTATCGTCCAACGGGCAACAGACACAGACGAGGGAATGCAAAATAGAGTTCTGAGTACATTAATTTTAATATATTTACTAACTGATATCAAGTAGGCTTGGACAGTCGCGGTTTTGATAATATTATATAGATATATTACATACTGATTTTTGAATATAATCGCACTTTTATGTGAAGTCATAGAGAAATAAATTAATATCATAATATTATTATTCATAGAGGCCGGTCGTGGTGCAGTGGGATAGCGTCTGACTGTAAACGCGATCGTTTGTGGGTTCGATCCCCACTCGGGGGAGTGATTATATTTAAATTATTTTCCCTCAGGAAAAAGACAAAGTGCGGCGTTCAGTTCCACCACTCAACACGCAATGTCTCGAATTCGGTGGAAAATGAAGTACGGAGTGTCTTGACACTAAGTACTTTCTGTCTATCCTGTTATGCGGGATAAAAGCGTGAAGCTAAAAAAAATAATAATCTAGAGGAGGCAAAAGAGGGGCTAAAATTAACGTCGCTGTCCAATCAATGATTATGTTAAATTTGTAAAACATTTATTGCTTATTTTATTTTCGCTGACTTGACTAAGATGTGCTTTCAACTTACAAAGTAGTCTACGAAAATTCTAACCTACTAAGTACCGTGAACTTGAAACATATAATTTATTCACTTGCGTATGGGTAAGTGACGCGGAAGACTGCTCCATTTAAGATTTCTCGTTATGTTATTCTTGTATATAGAAATAGTTATTTAATAATCTAAACATTGTACATTTTTACAATAATATAAAAATACCCATAATCTGCTATTAAGGGAAAGTAAATTAAATTCAAATTGTTATATTAATATTTTATATCTAATACTTTATTGTAGAATTAGCTTTAAAGAAGCGTGTAACTCTATAGCCGAAATTCTTTGTCGTGGATTGAAAAAGCGCGGAGTCGAATCGCGCTGGTACTGCGATGCGGGTAGACGCTGTATACCAGAGGCTTATTTATATAACACCTCTTTGACAACGTAAAAATGCAATATTTTGTTTGTTTTTTTATTCCCTTCTATTCATTTCGTTGCAGTTTTAGTAGGAAAAGTTTTAATGAAGCTATTTAATATGTTTCTGATTGATATCGCGGTGTAAATAAACTATTTAAATTAACAATGGATACATAACGGCAATTACGTATTGTCGATTTCAAAATTCTTATGATAAATCTAATCGTATATTTTTTTGATGTAGCGTTCACAACTCACGTTTCGAGACGGCTCTTAAAAATAATATAATGTAATTTTAATCACTTTAATGTTTCCAAGTCATCAATATGTATAATGAAAGATATTTGTTAAGAAATTCCTCACAAAAACACCTGTATCTCAGTACAGATAAGCCGTGGATGAGTCGACAACTTACTGCCGGAATGCTTCGTGACCGATGTAGAGCCAAAAACCAATTATAGTAGAGTCGACGTGTTGCTGGCCGTTGAGCGCTCTTGCTCGAGCGCCAGTACTATATTGGAAGTGTAATAACTTATAAGTATTTATATTATTCATAGTGTATGAACATATACAATTCGTACGGTTTGTCCGTGTGTCACAACCGGCACACCAACACAATATAATTTACGTGATTTTAATGATTGCGATTGATGTGTGTGTGTTACTGTATAGGTGCGCGTGCGCATGCGCATATATGTGTGCGCGGCGCTCAAGTTAACTAATGCAAATCTAATTCTCGTCACATTTTTCACCAAAAAATGTATGTTGTTATATGTTCGAAGTATTGTGTATTCCTAACGTTTAACATAAAATCAGTAGCAGAATTGTCGCCGAGCTGAATTTAAATAACTTAATTTTCGTTTCTTTTGAATGTCTCATACATTTGCGGTGTACGGTGCTGTGGCGCCTCCTCGATCGCTTCAAGTGTCAAAGGTGACATTGAATAACAAGGGCCTTTTCAGACTGGCGGGTCATAACACAACGCGTTAACAATAGCGCCCCCGCTCCTCGGGTGCCCCCGCGCGGCACTCGGCAACGTGACGTACACAATTGGCGTAATAAATGGAATAATTTGTTTTTCCTCCAACTACGTCTTTATCCCAAAGCGGTCACGGAGTGTCTTTACACTAGACTACCCCGCTATGGGGGTAAAGCGTAAAACTACATTTTTTCCTACAATTTCACGCCTTTTTCGCATAGCATGGTTCTCATAGATAATATAGTGTCAAGACTCTCTATTCTTCAATTTTTGTCGGAATTTGACGTTACGCGTTATTGTTTTCTACTATGCTTTGTTAGTTAATATAATGTGCCCAAATAAATAATAAACAGGATTGACAAGAAATTTTATTTCAGATTTTTTTGAAACCAATATATGGAAGAACTATCAATATCATAATAACGTAGCAATGGTAGAGTCCTGACCTTAATACCTGTTTATATTAATTTATATTGATAATAAGTAATTAAAATTTAAAAAAAAGTAAATAAACTTTTGTTTACTTGAAAGATAAATAAATGACGTATGCAAATATGATAAAACAATACAGGGCAGAAGTTACAGGGCATAGAGCGCGCGACGCGACGTTTCCGTCGCTCGGCCGCCGACCGGCGCTCGGTTTAAGCTACTTATTCAATATTAACAATTTCTTAAGTTGATTTTTGGTTGTTGGCCGTTTGGAGCGTATGACAGTAAATAAGATTGTCTGTGGGTTCGATTCCCATTAGAGTGAAAATCTATAAGACAAAGCGTGGTATTCAGTTTCGCTTTTCACCATGTGTCTCGAATAGAGTGTCTTGACACTATGTTTTTTCTGAATACCCAGATAAGCGTGACATGCGGGAAGCTGCGTGTCAAACGGAAACGAATTTATTAATGAATAATTAAGTTTTACATATTTTACAATAACTGACTGACTACTCTTAAGTATAGTTAAGAGTTGTCAGTCAGAAGAAAATGGAAAACGAAAAGGTAATACTAGACTTCTTAAAATCATTTCAATTGATATAATTTCTTGGTTTACAGGGAAAATGGTGTACATTATTAGAAGACAACCAACAAGAATAAAGTGCGGCGTTGAGTTCCGCCACTCAACACGCAAAGTCTCGAATTTGATGGAAAGAGAAGTATGGAGTGTCTTGACACTAGGTACATTCTGTCTACCCTGCTACACGGGATATAAAAGCGTGAAGACACACCCACAGAGTCTCATAAAGCGAATCTGTCATTAGCCTCCGCAACTGATTGCTCGGAGCACTTTACGTTTTGTACTAAAACATAAAAACCAAGATATTTAGTATGAACACTTAATCTGTCGCCTTATATGTTGAAATGGAGGTGGTATCTTAAAAATGCTGTAATTATGTATAAGTTAACATGCCCCATTAAAACTGATGCGGACCAAAAGGGAACACCGCGACAGCATTCGATGGGTCTTAAAATTGTCAGAGGGCACTTCTAAAAAGAGATAACGCTTTTGATGTTAAAATAAAAAAAAAAGTGGAGCCCACTTTGTAAACAGGTTGTAAACGATCGTGTAAACCGTGTCCAGGCGACGTCGGCCGCCGCCGCCCGCTTAGTATCCTTTGTTTTGTTGTACCACACGTTTATAATATTTTTGTGTTACACTAACTGCGCCTGCGACTTTGTTCGCGTCGAATTATACATATCTGGATCTCGTTCTAATTTATAATTCTAATTTAAAAGTCAGATGTGTGACAGCGTCTGTCTGTAAACGTGATCTATTTTGACTTCCACGCTGTGGTAAAATCAAGTGCGGCGTTAAGTTCCGCTATTCAACACGCAATGTATCAAATTAGGTGAGAAGCGAAGTACGGAATGTCTTGACACTAGGAACTTTCTGACTACCCTGCTGTGCGTAAAGATAAAAAAATAGTACGTAACTTATTCTTCATATAAAAGTGTTATCTATCAAAATCGTTTCAGCCCTTCAGAGATACATCGGAACAAAACCGTAAAAACATATATAATCCTACATGTACAAATATACACTCCAATTTTGCATATTTGAATACATTAAATTAAGTTATAGGTAGTCGTGGCGCAGTAGAATATCTGATTCTAAAAACGATGGGTTTGGGTTCGACCGCCATTCTAGAAAATTAACTCTCAGAGACTCTCAGAG
Source organism: Dryadula phaetusa (assembly GCA_032432895.1). NCBI lineage: Eukaryota > Metazoa > Arthropoda > Insecta > Lepidoptera > Nymphalidae > Dryadula > Dryadula phaetusa. Next base: position 1,663,438 of record JAOYRS010000002.1, read on the forward strand.
TCGGTCAGAATCTAATAACTTAGCATGCAACGACTTGCATTTAAACTATTTGAACGCAAAACGTACTATGGACACTAGGGTGTATGTATATGTATATATATATATATATATATATATATATATATATATAGAAAATGTCAAAATTATAATTTCCATTATACATTCCACAAATAACACATTAATATCAAATTCCTTGTATGGTTGTTTTTTGATTTAAAAAACCAAAGCATAATAATTATATTAAAAAAAAACATGTAACTTTTATATTTTTATATACATTTTATCGTCTCTCTGTTCGTTGCAATTTATTAGGAGCCCAAAGCCAAGCCATTAACAAGCCATTTGAAATTAATGATATTATTTGAAGCGGGACGATAACAAATTACGTTATATTCTAAATGGATTTAAGGAAAACCGTAGATTTTTTATATATATATATATATATATATATATATATATATATATATATATATATAATCCAAACGATTCTAACATAAAAGATATTTCATTCATAATATCTTAAGTATTTTTGGTTTTATATAATGGATCACAGTGGTCTGATTGTAAACGCGATACTGGGTTTGAATCCCACTCGGGGTAATGGTTATATAAATTATTCCGCTACCCAACGTGGCGAATTTGGGTGGAAAGTGACGAAGAATTCCTGACATTAAATTCTCTCTGCCTACTTGCCACGCAGGGTAAAGCGTGAACTAACAAATATATACACATTAAATTCGCCGTCGCAGGGAGGCGACGTTGCGCGGGCGCCGGACCTTTTAACGTTTATCTAAAAGCTTGGGCACGAACGGCTCGCTTATTACTAATCACTTAACTTGAAAAGTCGGGAACAAGACATTAGAGTGTTTTAGTGACTGAGCCCCCGCTTGTAACATTCTTGTAGAATTACGTGAAATACTTAGTAAAATGGGGAAGAAAAATCTCTTTACAGAAATGCTGATAATACAGATAACTTAAAACAAACGTATAAGAATTTGATTGTAACTGGGTGAGACGTTTATGATATAAATTTTGGTTGAATACCAGTATAAAATACTAAGCTAAGCCTAAGGGCCCCTCTAAATTGACCATTAACTTGTCTATGCCATCAGAGCTCTTCCCTCTACCGATTTCATAAAATAACATCATGATAAATAAAATAATGTAATATTGATGCCTTTTACGCAGTTTATATGGGAACTTGTTTTTTTCCACGACGAAGCTAAAACGGAGGACAGTTACCTCCGACTCTGAGAGATGTTAATTACCATAATGTATCAAAAAGATGTAAAGATAACAGAGAACATCGTCGTCTTATGTTTTGGTCGCTCCATAGAAAACTTGATATCTGATATTATATTTATATAGCAATGGCTATATCATGTTTTGTATGGTGCAGCGAGATGTAGAGCTCCCACAGGCAGACGCTGGGGTCCAGTGTATGAACGGGCCTTGAGGTAATCCAATACTTCAACTACAACCGACAGCTTTAACGCTGGTGTACATGTTACAAAAATATCTTGTTTATCTCGAAATATATATAAAAAATGTATTTTTTTTAAAACACGTATTAAAATTTGAACGAATCTAGATTCGAAGTCACGGCCTTTGGAATTCATATAAGCGATTCGCACTATACTATACGAGTACGTTCTGGCGAGGCTTCGAGTATCGAGTATATATATATATATATATATATATATATATATATATATATATATATATATATATATATATTACATGTGACGCGTACGTAGAGCCGTTCACTTTTCTACGTACTTAACTGCTTTTCATATGACCATAGGGAAATCTTATTTGAAATTCGATCACGCATTTATATTAAAATTCTATAAAAGATTCTTTTGATAAAAAAAACTTAGTATTATTAGAAAATCTAAAATATGTTACATAATTGATAAACGGTAAGCGTAGAGTGACAGAGAAATCCTTGTACATCCAATAAATATAACAAGTTGCAACGTTGACGCGTAAACATCCGTTACCATAGTAACGCGTATGTCACCTTACATAAACGTATCAAATTGTCAAACATATGGTAGAGTCTTTATGTTTGTGCCAAATTTCATACTCTTTTTTATGATTTTCGTAAATATAAATACAAAATTTTTGTTTTACATATTGATATATGATAGAAAAGGCAACACGGTCCGCGTTTAGTGTAAGTGGGAGTTAGTTAGGGTCGCGAGCAGTGAGCTATGAGCACACATCGCGGTCGAGACCCGTCCGACTGGTCTCACGAATTCCACGTAATTCGTCTCGGACAAGCGCTTACATTGCGTCTTACACTTTCGACACTGGTAAAGTGACCGCCGCCCGCGGAACGGTGTGACGGTACATGACGTATGTTTTGTACAAGGAATATCTAGTGATTTGACACTCTGTTTTGACACAAAACATGGCGAATTTGGGCGGAGAGTGACGGAGAATTCCTGACATTAAATTCTCTCTGCGGGATGTATCGTGAAACTAAATATACAAATAATACACTCTAAGTTAAGATTTTGCATACAAAATTATAATTATTTAAATATAGGTAAATTACTACCAAATGAAGATGGGATTCAGAGCCAATTTATTTTTATTTCTTGCTTTTAATATTTCTGTTCCGTTTGTATTACTTGAATAAAATTTGGAATCCTGAATCTTTAATTCAGGATGGATGGATGTATACTGTACTTAGAAGTATTGACTTGACTGTCTTGACGTGGTCAAATTTAAGCCTCTAATATATATTTATATAAAAAAATCACATAAGAAACATTCAAATAATGAAAATAGTTTATTATCATTTCCTCACTCTGGTAAGACAAAGCGCGGCACTGATATCCACCATACGTCTCAATTTTCGGCCGGGAAGCCGTAAACGGGGTGTCTTGACACTAGGTTGTCCCTGACTACCCTGCTATGCGGGATAAAAGCTTAAAGCTAAAAAAAAAATTAAATACACCAATATCAATATGTCAACCCAACTGTATAAGGAAAAGGAAAACTCATTTACTGTATAAGGAAAACGAAAGTCTTAATACCATTGTCTAATCTCTAGTCTCATACAAATATAGCAAGTGTTTTTTGACGACATCGCCAGCAACACTCACAACCAGCCCACATATTTTTTTCATAACTCTGAGCTCTACGTAGGCGCAACCCACAAGGAACATTAAAAAAATAACATCAACCCAGTCAAGGTGCAAAATCTGATGTAACGCTTGGAACAACATCTATCTTGTAGTGTTACTTATTCAAGTTTCCTTTTCTGTGTATTTTCATATATATTTTTTTTATTCTTAGTTAATATAATTATAGGTAGAGTATATATATACTCTACATATATATATATATATATATATATATATATATATATATATATATATATATTTATATAAGAAAATATATATCAAGTTATTGTGGTGTGAACACAAGCCCCGGAAGCGGTCTGAATGCGCGGTGGTTGCATTGTGGTGAAAGTTATGTCACATAACTGCATACGAAATGGATCCGCGCCATGTGCTCTATATATCGGCTTTATATTTTTTTTAGCTTCACGCTTTTATCCCGCATAGCCGGGTAGACAGAAAGTACCTAGTGTCAACACACTCCGTACTTCACTTTCCATCGAATTCGAGACATTGCGTATTGTGTGGTGGAACTCAACGCCGCTCTTTGTCTTTATCAGAGCGAGTAAGTGAAAATGATTAAAATATAACCACTTCCCCGAGTGAGGATCGAACCCACAACCGATCGCGTTTACAGTCAGACACTGTTACACTGCGCCACGACGGCTTTACATTCTCTTCAAATATTTACTTTATTGAGCGGTTGTCATTTTCCAACCGCGATATACTTGCGGTAAGTCAGATAAATATATGATATATATATATATATATATATATATATATATATATATATATATATATATCAAAATATTTTTTTTTACAATTCTTGTTTGTTTGTTACGTCTAATCTCTAAAATAGATAGACCGATTTTGATGGGAGAATCTTTCACTCACATATAGCTGATGTAATAAGAAATAACTTAGGATATAGGTTTATAATTATAAAATAAATCCACGTGGACGAAGCAGCGACTATAACAAGTAAGTATCAAGTAATGTATGTACTGAATATGTAGTCTATTTGACATTTACGCATTTAACAGAATCCGTATATATATATATATATATATATATATATATATATATATATATATAGATTACCATGTTAAGAATATATTTGCCGTTTTGGAATTCGAGTCCTTGAGGGAAGCAGAATGAAACTGATTATTTATATTGGAATAATATTTGCTCATGTCCGGTACCGGCTCCCGCGATATCTACGCTATACGTTGTATTGTCAAGGACGGTGTGGACAAGGGCGCCCTTGTCGCCTCCTCGCGTCGCATTCTCTACTATATATTCATGTACTCAAATGCGATCGACGCTAGGTCAAACACGGGTGCTGTATATATATATATATATATATATATATATTGAACAAGTTATTTGTGATATTTGATTCTTATCAAATACATAATTCTGGTAGGACTAAGCGCTGCGTTGAGTTTCGTCACAACACGCAATGCTTAGAATTTGGCGGAAAGCCGAGTACGGAGTGTCTTGACACTAAGTACTTCCTGTCTACACTGACATGAAGGTTATAAAAAAATTTTCTGATTCTTAAAGTAAGATTAAAAGTCACGGTACTCTGGTTCTTCGCCGTCGCTTTCATCATTCGTTCACACTCTCGACCTGCGTGGGCGCAGCTTGCAACGATCCGTAAAAAAAAACATTGAATAATAATTATCCATACCTAATAAACAAGATGTTTTTGTATGTGGACTTCTAATACCTTATAAGGATATGGTGATATGATATAAAAAATGACTCTATGATTCCTTCGCCCTATATTAAATACATGTGAAGCCCCAAATATTCGAAATGCTAAAAACATTTTAAATATTTATATAATAAAATATCTTTATTTTCCCTTTTTTGGTAAGACAAAGTGCGACGTTGTGTTCCGCACACTCAACACGCAATATCTCGAATTCGTTGGAAAGCGAAGTGCGGAGTGTCTTGACACTAGGTAATTTCTGTCCATCCTGCTGTGTGGGATAAAAGCGTGAAGCTAATAAGAAATAATGAACGCACATAGGGCTCAGTTGAGTCTCGCCTGAGACCACGTGGGAAGGGACACGTGCCAAGTAGACTACGTTACCTTACCGTTATAACCGCTACAATATTCTCATTATATATACATTGATAAATTATTTGTAAGAACTTTTCTTATATTAATGGTTGCTTAATTTGTTTAGTGAACGGAGTGTCTTGACACTATGTACTCTCTGACTACGCTTTTGTATGGGAGAAAGTGTAGAAAAGAAAGAAAGAATGTTTGGTTTACAACGGTTTCTAAGTACTGCATTTTTCAAATTACATTAAAGATAATAAAATATTGTTATTTTGTCAATTTGGAAAATTAATTAATTAATTTTTTTCAGTTACTAAGTTATTCGAAGCTAAGATGTTTTTTTTATCTTCACCCTTTCATCCCGCATAGCAGGGTAGACAGGAAGTACCCAGTGTCAAGACACTCCGTACCCCACTTTCCGCTAAATTCAAGACATTGCGTTATGAGTGGAACTCAACGCCACGCTTTGCTCTACTAGAGCGGGGAAATGAGAATCATTTAAATATAATCATATCCCCGAGTGGAATTTGAACCAACAACCGCGTGTACAGTCAAATCTGGCCTCAATATAGTTAAGCTGAGATATGAAACATTAAAATCGCATACTGTTCCGTTAATATTAATAAATAGAATAATAAGAGAATATATATATATATATATATATATATATATATATATATATATATATTAATATCAATCTACTAAAAGCGAAAGACATCGCCGTACCCTATGACACGATTGCATGACGCCGCCCGCGCGTCCCAAACAGCCTTAATACCAACCCACCCACACCCTATCTTCGCGATGTCATACTAACCGACCAAAAGCGACTACACCCTGAGGACCATTCAAAATCAACGCTTTCAAGAACTTTTTAAATATGCCAGCCTAACATTTAATTGCCTAATATTGCGTAGGCAGCGCTCTTCGCTGGTATATCCAATATTGCAGTGTTTAGAACCGCGCTGATTGCGTTATGCGTCTTAGATCTGAGACGTAGCGCTTACTTTCGTTTGTTATTGAGAGTGTAGAGTGTAACGCTCGTGTTGCAACCGACGCGTGTCTTAACTTTATCACAAGCCTAATATAACGGCACGAAATTATACTGAACTCTATCATATTTATCATTAAATATAATTTCAATTAATGCCCTGCAAGTTGTTGTTTCTCGTAGAAGTTAACGTGAAACTAAGTTAGTTGAGTTGTGGGCGCGCTGACGTCACTCCCGCGTCCGCGTCTGATAACTTAGGATTAGAGATGATTGGTTTAAGGATTACTATATTAATAATATATATATATATATATATATATATATATATATATATATATATATATATATATATATATATATACACTGGTAAATGTGGCAGATAACATATGAATCGTCAAGCCTGACCGGTGACTAGCGGGAGAGCAGTGACCGTTGTTATTTTATATGTCAAAGATATATAATTTGAAATGTATGTATGTATATATATATATATATATATATATATATATATATATATATATATATATATATATATATATAAAAGGAAAAACTGAACTCCTTTTAACAAAAATTATGCGAACTGAAGAGTATGCAATTTGGTACAGTATTTGGTTGTTTTAAGAATCATCAGAATATATTAAACTAATAAAAAAAAATGTAACACACACTACCATGTGTGTGACACGCACGTTTAAATAAAGTGACATTGACGTTGCCATGGTAATGCGTCGTTAACGCATCATCGAGACATCTAGTACATATTAATACGTGCAAATAAATGTATCGATCCTTTTGTATTATAATTAGGCGGATAATTTTAACAGCTATTTTTTTATATATATTTCTTTTTGTAGCTTCACGCTTTTATCCCGCTTAGCAGGGTAGACAGAAAGTACCTAGTGTCAAGACACTTCACACGTCACTTCCACGAAATTTGAGACATTGCGTGTTGATTGGTGGAACTCAACGCCGCACTTTGTCTTACCAGAGCGAGATAGTGAAAACAGCATAAATATAATCACTTCCCCGAGCTGGGATCGAGCTCACAACCGATCGCGTTTATTAATAAAACAAACACATACCTAATGTATATGTAGCTTAAAATAATCGCAGTTAGTTATTTAGTTGAATTCAAAACATTTATTATGGGAATAAAGGTTAGATGTGGCCATGTAACTAAATTGCAGCCGAAAGAGATCTACGGCAGCGCGCCGTCCCGCTCGCACACCGCAGCCTCCGAGCGGGCCAGCTTCTCGGAAATGCCTTGCCTAGATCCTATCTCGTATGTTGAAGCTTGTTTTTAGTGGAAAATACAACTAATTTTAGTTTTGGTGACGTTTTATTAACATTAGTCGACTCGTGTTAGTGGAATTGTTTTATATAACGACGTATGTCATGTAAAATATTAATGTAGTTAAAGTATATTTTTTTAATTTTTATTTTATGTTTGGAATCTACATTTGTGTATTCTAAAAGTTATATTTATATAAAACATGGAGAAAGACGTTCCTTTCTATAAACAAGGATAATAGCAAAATATTTCGTTAATATAGCTTTACGCTTTATCCCGCTTAGCAGGATAGACCTGACTATCTAACACAACGTAATCCGTTGACAGGAAATTAAAATAGTTAGTTTTAATAGTTAGATTATATATATATATATATATATATATATATATATATATATATATATATATATATATATATATATATATATAATTCCACCGAGCAGTGTGCTGGAGGCGAGCACGCGCCGCGCCTCACAGCGCCGGCGAAAGTATATACATACATCGTATTGTATACACTCTAATCTCGTTTTATTGTGAGTCTAGCTCGACTCTACTTCCAAACAAAACGTTACAACGCGTTTTGTTAAAAAAAATACAGTTAGTCGTTTAAAAGAAATTTAAAAAACAATATTAAAACGTAATTTTTGATAAACGTTGAAATATTATTCTATTCGAGAATACTATTGTCAAATTACTCCGTACTCCGCTTTCTGCCAAATACGAAACATTACGCGGTGAATGGCGGAACTCAACACCGCGCTTTGTCTTATCAGAACAAAGAAATTGAAATATATTCAAACAGTCCTCCGACACTTGTGTTGATTGACAATTCGAAAGTGCTTGTAAACAGCCTATTTGAATAAAGAATTTTTTTTTTCAGTTTAAGTTTTATGTGTATTTTTTTTATATCTGTGTGACTTTTATATTAAATTATGTTTTTTTTTAATTTATTCATTATTTCAACGTATAAAAAAAGATATAATTCCCACAAATTATTAAACTGTATATGGATGATAATAATATTAGAATATATTTCTGGAACTAAAGGTCTTGTTCACAAGTAAGATGCATGTAACCTTAGCAACGAGTATGTCAAAGAAAAATTACAAATTATTTTTATTCTATTAATTAAAAAAAATCTGATACATTATTATAAAAAAAATCAATATTTCTGTAGTCCTTCGTCATATGATTCATAAATATGTCAATTTTTTTGTTAAAAAAGGCTTCTATAAATATTACAATAACGTATTATGGTATTAATTTAAGGCAGTAGAACTGCATGATATCGAATCTTCAGTTTTCCAAATATATATTTTCGAATACCAAAATATACGCGATTGATCTGTTCATTAAATAATTATTATTTTTAACTTCACGCCTTTATCCCGCATAGCAGGGTAGTCATAAACTACCTAATGTTCAGACACTCCGTACTTTGCTTTCCACCCAATTTGAGATATGGCGTGTTGAGTGGTGTAACTCAATGCCGCACTTCTCACCAGAGGGAGGTAGTGAAAATAACTTAAATATAATCACTACCCCGTGGGAATTGAACCCACTACCGATCGTTCACTGCCACTGCGCCAGGATGAGCCTCACGTTTTTAAAATGGTAAAAATCAGAGATCTTATTATATAAAACACAGTTTCAAGCGTCATACACATAACTCCACCTGATCAATTTAAAGTAATTTATAATAGTACTTTACAGCTAACGTAAGAAGAAAACACACATACGCTCGCGAATTAAACCCGTTCCACTTCGAGGTTGAAGTGATTAGCCGCGAGTTTGCTATATTTGCTTTGCAAGCCTCATTGAGCGCAACTGCGTACCAGGTCGAGATAAGCGAATCTACTTGAAAAAGACACCGATACAGCGTCTGACTATAAATGCGATCGGTTGTGGGTTCAATTATCACTCGGGGGAATGATTATGTTTAAATTATATTCATTTTCTCGCTCTGGTACCACAAAGCGCGGCGTTGAGTTCTGCCAATCAACACGCAATGTCTCTAATTCGGTGGAAAGCGAAGTACGGAGTGTCTTGATACTATGTAATTCCTGTCTACCCTGCTATGCGGGAAGCTAATATAAAAACTTAAAATACACTATGGAAATCTCAGCTATTTACTCGTATATATGAAGTGGAAATAGTTACAAAAAATAGTATCTACCATTTCAGGTTCGAATTTGAGATTTGTGTGGTAAGTGGCGGAATTTAACGCCGCGTTTTATATTACCGGGGTAACATAATGAGAATGATTTAAAATACAAACATTCCAATCGCAAGAATAGAACCCTCATATAGATCATTTATAAAATACTGTGAATATATTTTGAGAGATTTAAAAAATATATATATTTTATGTAAATCGCACCATCACGTGTTGTTTGCAGATCTCAACGCCGCGGTATGTCTTACCAGCGCGGAGAAATCGATATAAATTTTAAATAAAATCGTCCCTTTAATATTTCCTGTACTATTAACGTTAGTAACTTATAAAAAGTTTTAAGTCTCAAATTTTCCACACTAGCGACAAAGACAGCAGTCAGCTCACTCTGCAAGAATCCAGGAAACCGGATGTCCAGTGCGCGAGGCAATTAAGAAACAGATGGCGGTAGATTAATATAATTAATTTTTGTATCAACTGACAGACGAATGCCACATCAGTCTACCCGCGAGTGTGACCACGGACCACTGTAAAGTGTTCGAAACGTTAAGTTCCCAAAAATGTATTTTCGAATACCAAAATACAAATGAGAGGCCGGTAGTGGCGCAGTGTGACAGCGTCTGACTGTAAACGCGATCGGTTATGGGTTCGATCCCCACTAGGGGGAGTGATTATATTTCAATTGAGTTGGGCTCCACCAATTAACACGAAATGTCTCGAATTTGGCGGAAAGCGAACTATGGAGTGTGTTGACACTAGGTACTTTCTGTCTACCCTGCTATGCGGGATAAAAGTATGAAGCTAAAAAAGAAAAAAAAGAATACCAAAATATACACAATTAATCCGTTTAAAATAGTTTCTTTTGAAATTAAAAAGTTTGCCAACGACAAGTATCTGATCAACGGATGTATAACGGATGAACAAAATTAATATATAGTTATTTACAGCACTTTCACACAATATCCCGCATACCAGGGTCGTCAGAGAGAGATTCATATCTGTGAAGAAAAGAGTGTCTTGACACTAACTTGTTTCTTACTTCTCAGAACTCATCAGTTTTTCTGGAGAAATGAAAATAAACATCTATTTTCCAATTCCAGGAGAATTGGGAAGACTGTTTGTAATACTAAAATAACCCTATTCTTACTAAATGCACATGCAAGTGTACTCGATATATGTATATATAACAAAATATATTTTTCTATAAATTTTTGTCTATCCGTCTGTTACATTAAAAACTAGATAGATTTTCACGATCTTCACTGGTACATAGTTGATACATTAAATAACGATACTGAGATGTGAATTACCACGCGTGCCAAAAACGTTTAAACATGGTAACTACCTCAAATGGGAATCAAACCCAACACATCGTTCACAAACAGATACGTACGGTCTGAACAGCAAATTTAAGCTCTTTAGTTAAATAAACCATATCCAGACCCCAAAGCGTCCCCCAAAATCCAGGCCGGGTCTGGTCGGGTCTAGAGAGCTAGCCAGCTAGTTGTTGGTTTTTGGTTTAGATTGTGCAAGTCGTTGACACTGATAGCCGTAAGCAAACAGATAATGATACTAGGTGATTAAAAATACAACACAACTTAAGGTAAACGAGTGACGTAATAAAAGAGGAATGCCAGCGCGTTTTTATTCTAATTACGTTAAAATATGCATTGGAATTTGGTTGGCTTGACGGTACGAACGACTATTCTGTGGTAGATTTATAATAAGTACGAGTATCGGTAGATTAATGGTTTTGTAATATATACTGCGGCGTTGAGTTACGCCGTTCAATATGTCAAGTTGCACGCGAAGTGTCTAGCCGCTATCTGTTTTTCCAATCAACCTGCTATGCTAAGTACATAATGCTTATAATCTATACTCAATTAAAAATTTTGTGTGTTTATTATTATATTGTTTCGGGTGGAAAGTAGTCAACGTAGTGTCTTGACACTAGGTTGTCTCTGACTATCTTGCTATGCGGGATAAAACGTGTAATAAAAACATTTTGTTTGTGCGTATTTCAATAATATTTTAATTCATGTTTAAAGTACAGATCGAAATCGCGCCACTACGTTTTAATTGCGGATTTCAACGCAGCGTTTGGTCTTACCAGAGCTGAGAAATGAAAATAAACTTAAAAAATTATTCCTTATAGTGAAAATCGAACCCAGTACCACATTTAGAAGATCATATTACGCTACTTATTATTAATTAAAATAAATATAATTGAGGCCGATCGTGGTGCAGTGGGACAGTGTCTGACTGTAAGCGCGACCGGTTGTGGTTCGATCCCCAATCGGGGGAGTGATTATGTTTAAATTATTTTCACTTCCTCGCTCCGGTAAAGACAAAGTGCGGCGTTGAGTTCCACCACTCAACACGCTATGTCTCGACTTCGGTGGAGAGCGTAGTACGGAGTGTGTTGACACCAGGTACTTTCTGTCTACCCTGCTATGCGGGATAAAAAGCGTGAAGAATAAATATTGTGAATTAAAGCATATTTTTTATATAATCACATTGATCGAGACATATTAACGTGTTTCGAGAGTGTCGGACATGTTAAGCTAAAAGCCTCGCGTGCATTAAATTGGCAATTGACGAAAACGACCGGCCCGCGCCAAATTATCGACAGCATTACGAAGCGCCGGAACGCAGTTTATCATATTTAGTTTGAAATCTCACAAATACTTGTTGAGGTGAAAGTATTTTTGGAATGCGAATTTTGCATATGGCATGCAGTGTGAATTTCTTTTTTTTTTGGTCTCGGCAAGCGTAGTGTAGAACGCCGTCCGGTTAGGTGGTGTTATGTTACGCGAAGTGCCTGGCCACCGTTGAGAATGACGCACCGAAAGTCGAATGCTGGAAATGGCTGATGAATGATTGAATTAAAAGGGTAAAATTCTTAGGTATAAAACTCGTATATCAATCGATCTGTATTTAAAATTAAGGAGTATATATAATTAAATACTTTTTGTCTTTTTCTACCTTCTCGCCCTTTCTTCTATAGCAAGGTGGTAAGAACCTTGTGTCAAGATTTCCCCAATTTCTGCCTAAAACAATTTTTTCATTTGTTTGTGTTTAATAGTTTTTTTCTACAAACATTTTGTGAATAAAACGGGATTCACAAGTGTGTATATGACATTGAATATTACAAGACGTATCTACGTATCTAGTTGCCACATAATATACATTACCATGATGATGAACCAGTCGTTTATGTCCGATTCCCAGATATTACGTGTTGAGCGGCGTAATTTAACGCCGTGCTTTCATGTCTTGGATAGTGGAAAAATGATCGTTTTCAATTCTCAGCCACGTCGGTCACAACCAGACCTCGGTTTACATATTAATTATAAAACAACGTGTAGACGTATCAAATTGAGAGTTCTGCGAAATAATGGAGTGTTGATAATATTTTTGTAATAAGCCAATCACAGGTTTACACTTTTCACTAGGCCCGGTTCGGACAAGGAATGTTGATTAACCACGTAGAGTGTATAGCGGCTTGGCCGTATCACGCGCCACGCAAATAAACATCACCGCAGCGATAACACGATTGAGTTTCTGCTTTATTCCAAGCTTTGAACAGTATGTACTGGTTATACCACCTGGGACCCGCTTATAAGACACATATAAAAAAATTAAGTATCAAATCCACCACACCAGAGACAAAGATACAGTTAGCTCGTTCTGCAAGAAACCAGGACAGTACGCGAGGCGTTTAAGAAACAGATGGCGGTAGTGCGATATAATTAATTTTTGTATTGATTGATAGACAAGTAGAATAACAGTCTACCTGTGACCACGGACTACTGTTCGAAATGTAAGATTTCCAGAAATTTATTTTCGAATACCAAAATATACGTGGTTAATCCGTTTAAAATATTTTTATTTAAAATGTGTAAAAATCAATCGATCTGATTAGTATGTACTGGTCTAGCTGCTTTCTATTAGCTTTGTGTTAAGAAACTTCTCAGTGTTTTCCGCTCGAAAGCGAGAACATGCTAAATTACGGAGCTCAACGCCGCAGTTTGTCTGACGACTTTAAATTGTCTATCATTCAAACAAGTGGCAACAGAATCTACTATAGTACTACTATGTACCTATAATGGTTTTAAAACACCATAAACCTAAATATATATATTAGAATATTCAAACAATTCGATGTGGTCAGGCAAAGAATACCTACCTTTGAATAGAAGGGTCCGGCAATTTATATGTAATGGAGTTCGCCGTGGAATGCTTTGCGTAACAAACTTGGTTAGTTAGAGCGAGTACTACGGTAGTGAGTACTTGGAACATTTATTTATATTAACTAGATGTCCCGTTGCCAAGGCAACACAACTCGTTGCCTTGGCAACGTATACGTCACTTTGTATAAACTTTTATATATGAAACTATTTGAAACGGATTAATCGCGTATATTTTGGTATTCGTAAATACGTTATTGGAAATCGAACGTTCCGAACACTATAGTTTCATTTAAAATGTGTTAAATTGGCGAAAGTCAAAGACTCCTCTATATAAACGATAACTGTGCCAAATTTTATACTCCTTTGTTCGGTTATTTTTCGTAAAAATGTTTACAATGATTTTGTTTCACGTATAAATATATACATATTATGTCTATTTACGCTGTTTTTATATATTTCATAATAGAGAAAAAACGCGTATATATAAATACCAGAAATATATTTTTGAAAACTGGACGTTTATATTAGTTCCTAGTTACTAATAGACTGTGATGTTATTTGTCTATCGGTTAATTACAAAAAAATATTATACCAAACTATCTATACAAAATATACCTATTTAATATAAAATATACGCTATATAAACAAATTGATTAAAAATATTTAATATGGAATGGTTTTTTCATATTTAAACATCGCTCTAATAGGACGAGGGCGGGGTGTGGAAGGCGAGGGGCGGGCGGGATGGGCGGACGGAGACGGGAGCCGTATTTGTTCGCGATAAAAGATGTACAATTTTTTAAATATTAAGTATATTGATATCTGATAAACGAGGACGGCGCTTATCTGAAAGCACACATTGAATATTACGATTTAAATAAAATTAAGTGACATAAAGCCTGTGACACACTAAATGCTCCAATATTAATATTAAACTACACATGCATATATATATATATATATATATATATATATATATATATATATATATATATATATATATGAAATCAGTTAGTGATCACAGCACTTGGACGGTTTCCAAGAGGCGTGGGTTTGAATACCACTACGTTCAAATTTTGTTTACGTTTTTTAAAAATATTTGTCTAGTCCTAAGTGTGGAATAACACTTTAAAAACAATAAAATATATAAAAAGGTATAATCTGGTACACATGTTCAACAGTAGGTAGATATTTTAAAGTATATCTTAATATAGTTCGATAGCATCTATATCTTTGCAGTGTATCTCCAACCTTATATTTTTCTAACTATGTTATGTTTGTACAGACAACAGGCTAAGTGATACCTGAATATTTGCTATTTGATAAAATATCGACTGCGCGGAATTGACGAGTTATAAGCACTTGATTTACATAACGTCGTCCGTACAACGTTATAAGCGGGGTAATGTTATATAGGCCTCCGTATCACAGGGGGACGATATCTAACTGTAAATGCGGAGGCTTGGAGTTCAATTTCCACTTGATGTAGAGAATTTATACAAATTATATTCATTGCACTGCTCTAGTAAGACAAAGTAGTGTCAAGTTTCCCCACATGATGCTTGATATGTAATATTTTGAATTTTGGCAAACGGCCTCTTGACTGTAGGTTCTCTCTGACTATCCTGTTATGTAGGAAAAAATCTAAAATATTTTCTATTGATACCTTTTTGTACATTATATTGAAGTAATTTATACAATTATTATCCTATTCGTCTTATAGAATATACTTAAGTAAGAAGCTCTATATAAAATAGACATACGACATTTAGAAATTTGTAAACTTAATATAGCGTACATTAAAAAAATCTTATTAAAACTCTATAATAATACATTTTTATAATTTTCTTGTGGTATATTTGTCGCTGATTTAAAGAAGCAATCAGAGGAAATCACATTTCCATTCTTTCAATTCGACTTATCAAGCCATAATCAGTAGATATCTATGTATTTTATTCCAGCTTCATACTTTTCCTTGATACTTAGATACCTGTAAATTCACCTCGTTTCCCAATCGCGTAACTAAACGCCGCACGTTTTGTAGCCAAAGCGAACCGAGAATCGTTTAATTCGTACCTATCACCAATAGCGTTTATAAAAGTTCACTGTACCGCTACCCCACACAGCTTGGAGAACACTCCGTACTTCGCTTGTCACCGAATTCGATACATTGCGTCTTGAGTGGCTGAACACAACGCCGCACTCCGTAGTACCAGAACTAGGAAGTGAAAATGATTCAAAGAAAATCACTCTCTCGGGTAGGAATCGAACCCATAACCGATCGCGTAGTTAGACACTGTTTCACTGTGCCTCGACTGGCCTCAAATAAACCTCTAGAATTAATATGTATTTACTATTATTTTATTTGTATTTACAATGATATTTCCTTTAGCTGTTCAATAGTTGTTACATTTTGTTTTACATAGAGATTAGAGCCAGGAAGTTCACGGCCGTTGGTTCGCGGGAGGGGAGAATGAGGAGGACAGAGGGACAAGGGGAAACGAGGAAAGAGGGAAGAGAGAGGGGGGAGTGACCGCGCTGAGTACTTAGCGGACACGCTCAAATATGATACAAATCATAACTTACAAGTATTATAGAGTGTATTAACAGTTATGTACATTTCTGATCAATCTAGACGACCATATAAAATAATTTTGGAATAGGTTTTTTTAATTGTTATTCAGGTTTTTAAGGAATTTAATTTTAATTAAAATTTCATTAATGAAACTAGATTTTGTTAATGACATTCATTATGGAATCATTCAATTTATATATTATTATTAGTACATAATCGATCATAGTTAAAAGAAAAAGAAGTTTAATCAAAAAGGTGTTAAAATGCCATGCATTTTTAATTATATATATATATATATATATATATATATATATATATATATATATATATATATATATATATATATATATATGTATATATATACTACAACTTTTCTATTACATTAAGAATACATCCAAAACTAACCAGCAGTTACGAAGATCAGTGCTTTCAAACGAACAAACAAACAGATCATAGATTTCATTATATTCTAATAATAATAATAAAAGCTTTTATACTTTATTATTATAGTTATTATATACATTTTCCAATTATTTATTTATTATTATTTTATATTATTTGTGACTATTTATTTTTATTTAATTATTTGTTTTGATTAATTGTTTTTTTTGTTTTTATTTTTTGTTTTAATTATTATTTATTTCAATTATTATTTATTTTAGCGATTCTATATTTAAATAATTTAATTTTTTTATAATTTAATGTTTCATTTATTTTTTTTGTATGAAACTCGTGTGGGTTAAAAATTATTATAAATTAGCTCTGTATAATTAATAAATTAATTCACTTTAAGTATGAGGTCGGTCGTGGCGCAGTGGAACAGCATCTGACTGTAATCGCCATCGGTTGTGGGTTCGGTCTCCATTTCGGGGGAGTGATTATATTTAAATTATTTTCATTTCCACTCTCTGGGAAGGTAAAATGCGGCGTTGAGTTCCACCACTCAACACGCAATGTCTCTAATTCGGTGGAAAGTCTCAGGGCAGATTGTCTTGAGACTAGGTACTTTCTGTCTACCCTGCAGGACGGGATAAAAGCGTGAAACTTTAAATCTCGCAGGCAGGCAACAAAGGGCGCCTGTACGGGGAACAAAAGGAGTTGAAGAGATACAAGATACCTGGCGCGGTCGTGCCTCTGTTATCACTGCATCTGAGGCCACCGAGCCTTTAAATTAGATCTGTCAGATGCTAACCAAGTATATACGAGGTAAGTATCTGTATTAAAATTATAAATGGGTATGTAAGTTTGTTTGTCATTCTTTAATATATATATTTAAAATTATTATTATATATTATATTTATCTCGCTCTGGTAAGGCAAAGTGCAGCGTTGAGTTGTGCCACTTAACACTTAATGTGTTGAATTTGTCGGGAAGCGGAGTACGGAGTGTCTTGACACTAGCCACTTCCTGTCTACCCTGCCATGCGGGATAAAAGCGTGAAGCTTGTATAATAATTATATATATAGCAACAAAGATATGCTATTTTATATTTATTTAAATGGAGACAGGTAGGATGATAATCTCATTTCGTTATAATGATCTCAACAGATATTAAAAATAACAAAGTGTTAGTCTTTCTTTAACTCAGTAAAGGATAATATAGAATTCTCAGGAAACAATGCGTTAATTTTTTCTTTTGAAATGAATTTTCATATAAATTAATTCCCTTCCTTATACCGTGCAAGCGCAGCTGCGGGTTATGCCTAGTGTCTATGTAACAAAGTAATAATAACTAAACTGTGATTTTATATGAGAGGTTACATAAAACATAATAAATTATAATAAAATAATATAAAAAATATAAGATATTAGAGGCCAGTCGTGGCGCAGTGTGACAGCGTCTGACTGTAAACGCGACCGGTTGTGGGTTCGATCCCCACTCGGTGGAGTGATTATATTTAAATTATTGTCACTGCTTTGCTCTGGTAAAGAGAAAGTGCGGCGTTGAGTGCCACCTCTCAACACGCTATGTCTCGACTGCGGTGGAAAGCGAAGTACGGAGTGTTTTGAGGTAGTTTCTGTCTATCCTGCTAAAAGTGTGAAGCTAAAAAAAAATTTCAATGTCAATGCATTTGCAATGCAAAAAAAACATAGCGAAAATCATAAAAGATCTTGGAAAATTTATCTATTTACCCCTTTTTACAGTACTTATAAACAAGGCTTTTATACATATTTCTTCTAGTAATGAACAAAGAAGACAGAAGAAGAAGAAGAAGAGAAGTACCTAGTGTCAAGACACTCCGTACCCCGCTTTCCGCCGAAATTTGAAACATTGCGTGTTGAGTGGTGGAACTCAACACCGTACTTTGCCTTGCCAAAGGGGAGAAATGAAAATAATTTTAATATAATCGTTCCTCCGAGTGGGAATCGAACCAACAACTGGTCGCGTTTACAGTCAGACGCTGACAAACTCCGCCACGATCGGGCTCTATCGTATCGATACTTTATTTTCCATTTAGTGTACCTACATAATATAATCTATATTTTTAAGAATAAAAATATGTTGTGTTTACCACCAGCTTGAAGGAAGTTCGGCCCAGAAATGTCGGCGACATCCAAAAGTAGATATTTTGAAATATAATTTTAGAATCATATTTCTATTTATTTCATTTATAAGGATTTCCATAGTTGTACATATCCTACATTTAAAAAATATATTTTTAATTTATTACTCAGATATCTATATACAACTAATTAAGACGATCATCTAAATATACATACATATATATATATATATATATATATATATATATATATTAGAGTCATTAGAACTACGAAGAAATGTTCTTCGATTTCCATTGAACACAGAAGCAAAAAACTTGAAATTTCAAACGTCTGATTTGCTTGTGCGCACGCGCCTGTCAACGCCGAGAAGAATAACAAAATACACTAATAAATATTGTAATATATACCCATATATTCATTATTTATACATTATTTTTATACTATATATTTTCTATTTATTATATTTTCTATAATTATTCCCATTTTTTTGCTCTGATAGGACACTCGAAGGTCAAGTTAACTGAATAAAGATATGGGGAAATAAAAAAAAACTATATTTTTTCTAATACCTGCAACTAGAACTTAAAGATTTATAAAAATTAGTCTCAATATATATATATATATATATATATATATATATATATATATATATAACATAAATAACACCTATAGGTTGCTATATCAGCCTACTCGTGCGCGTGCGCAGGCGTCGAGGCCATCTCATTATGCCTTCAATTAGGCATCGCGTACTAAAATATGTTAGTATCTCTGTTTCTCATGTACCAGTGAAATTCCAAAGCGCCGCATCGCCTCGAGCCTCTTGAGTGCTGGCAGTTTATTTACATCGACTAACGAGAAATGCTAGAAGGATCTGACTTTTGGAGGTTTAATTTTTGGTAAAATATTAAAAATAACTTGTGAAATTTTATATATTTTGTAATATTTTAATACAGTATTAAGGCACTCTACACTTTGCGTGTTGAGTGGTGCTTAACGCTGTGCTTTGTCTTACCAGAGCGGAGAAATGAAAATAATTTAAATACAATCATTCTTCCAAGTGGTAATCGAACTCGCATCGTTTACAATCAGACGCCATCCCAATTCCATATATATATATATTTATATATATATATATAATATATATATATATATATATATATATATATATATATTTCGGCAAGGGAATAGTACAAAATATCTAGTGTCAAGACATTCCGTACTTCGCTTTCCATTGAATTCAAGACATTGCGTGTTGGGAGGTGGAACTAAACGCCGTGTCTTTGTCTCACCAGAGCGAGGAAGTGAAAATAATTGAAATGTAATCACTTTCCCGAGTGACAATCGAACCCACAATTGACTAATTAACTATTCCACAAATAATTTTAATATATATTAAATAAAAGACAGAAAATATCATATATATATATATATATATATATATATATATATATATATATATATATATATATATATATATATATATATATATATATATATATAAAGAAAAAGTGTAACGACGATAAATCAAAATGTAGCATTTGCGTTCGTGAGCAAAACAATAACGTTGGCCACGCCAATACAGTATACGCATGGCTATGACACAAGTATACAAGCATAACTATATACCCGGGTCCTAGCTTGCGAGATTGTTTTACGACATGCCCTTATACTTAACGTGTAACACGTTCACCCGACTGGTTGTACCTCATACTTGCGGCGCCTCGCCTGCACTCTCTATGCCTTATATGCTGGATTGTAAAAAAAAAAAACTAAATTTCTATTTATGTTCTTCTGCGAATCACTATGAAAGTAGTTATCTCTTGTATTCTAGTTAGACGCTCGAGCACTATGAACGAGTTGGTGATCGTTTTAACTTTAAATAAAACTTGAAGAACATACATACATTTGTATGTAAATCTACCATATTATTAAGTTTGATTAATTATATAGATAGAGATAGTTTTTGAGATAATTATCTAGTATATCGTAGACAATTAAAAAAATCCCAAAACTAAATCAATCTCACAGCTCGAATGATATTTATAATTAAATATCATAATAGCTGGTCCCGGCATACTTTAATAACACGCGCGGTGTCTATCGATTGTTACAACATAGAAATTATAGTGTTCGAGTACGAGATGGTTGGAGATAAGTACAGGTTCAGAAAACCCTTGCCTCTAAGCCGTAGAGGCTAAGGTCGTCGTTGTAAGGTTGGTTATAATCAACTTTTGTTTTATTTAGATACCAAATTCAACAGCCTTACGAATATAAAACTGTTGGACAAGTTTGTTTTGGATTTTATTTTACTGTGACAAATATAGGGTGTTCTGTTTGTGGCGAGTTTTTAACTATATATACATATGCAACTAAGTGCCTAACAGTGCGTATATATCTGTCTGTTTATAGTATTAAAATATAAAGTATATAAAATATAATAATACTAAATGAATATGTACATATAGAAATAATATTTTTTACATTGTTTTTGTCGGTGTAACTGTTTGTTTAGACTAATCTCCGGACCTATTTTGTGGCACTTAGCTAATGTACTAAGGGTAGTATAGGTTACTTTGGAATTATATAATAAAGCAACAATGAAGTAGAATGCAGAGAGAGTATTACATTTGCTAAGCAAAACCGTTATGGTGGTAACCGGTATGGTATATTCAGTCGGATTTCATATAAAGTAGATCAGTCAGTCAGTCAGATTTCAGTAAAAAAAATTTAATAGCTTAATCCTAGTCACTACACTGATTCGCTGTTAAACAATAATGGTTAGATCGTTTTTTTTTCATTTCTCGATACAAATTGATAAGGACCGGACAAGGGTCGCTCACGCACGCCTGCCTGTTTTTTTTTTTATTTTTTATTACCGTACACTGCTACGTCGCGCCGGCCTCGCGGCGTGAAGGTCGCCCGCCGCTGCGGGTCCTCCGAGCCTTTCCCTTTCTCCCATACATATAGGTATATTCACATGCATGCTGCCTTAAACAGGCATTGCGTATATGATATACTTTCTTTCATTTTATACTAAAAATACTACCACAGCAAGGTGCTGTGTTATAATTTTATTCAATAAATATTTTAGTAAGAGGCTGTCGGTGGTGCGGCGTTGAGTTCCGCCACTCAACACGCGATCTCAAATTCGGTGGAAAGTGAAGTAAAGAGTGTCTTGACACTAGGTACTTTCTGTGTACCCTGCTAGCTAAAAAAAGTTTGATAAGTATTAAAATAAATCATGTTTTTGATAAAATGGGTCCAGGTCAATGAAATTGGTGATTTGGTAAGAGATGAAAGATATACAATTTGAAGGTCTCTATAGAGATCATTCCTATGTTTTGACTCTATATTGCAATCTAATAAATATGAAATCTGATCACTGGTGACATTTGACGAAATATAGAGAAAGGCACTAAGTAAACTAGCATGTCAGGTATATATAGAACGTTTGTAAGGGACATACAGCCTATAACTTTTACAGATTTCGCTGCGCAAGCGCATACGTGCTACTTTTATAGATAGTTGTGATTTTTAGATAGGAAGTATATAGTGTCAAAACACTCCGTACTCCATATTCCGCCGAACAATAGACGTTGCGTGTTGAGTGGTGGTACGCCGTACTTTGTTTTGCTAGAGCGAGGAAATAAAAAATTACTTAAATATTTTCAGTAGACCTAGTGGGAATCGAACCCACAACCGGTCGCGTTTACAGTCAGACGCTGTCTAAGCTAGGATTGCCATTATGATTTTAGATATATTATAATCCTGCAAACAATATTTTAGCTAGAAGATAACTGGTATTATGCTAGCGATACAAGATAACCTAATTCTTCAAGGTTCTTTGCATATGCCTATATATATATATATATATATATATATATATATATAAACCTATAGGTAATTAGGTATACAACACCTGTCCGGACATACGTCACTGCCGGAAAACACTTTTTTTATATATGTATGTGCAATGCAACATATTTGAGATACGTTTCGAGAGCGACCTTGTTCTTGTATGCAGGCATTCACTTTAGATGCAGTGAAAAAAACAGCCTCGCGTTATATACCCGCACAGCAGGGTAGTCAGAGACAACCTAGTGTCAAGACACTCCGTTGGCTGGTTTCCGCTCGAAATCGAGACATTGTGTGTCGAGCGACGAACTGAACACCGCGGTTTGTCTTACTAGAGCGGGGAATTGGAAATAAATTTTAATTGTGATCATTTTAGCCAATGTCAGCTACACTCAGATAATGTCCCAATGCGCGATGATGACCTTAAGTTTTATATATTTAATGTATATATATTAAATATTTTTTAGATTTTTTTATAATTACAGACAACTTAGTGTCAAGACACTCCGTTGACTTCCGCCCGATTTGTCTCACCAAAGCGATTATATATATATATATATATATATATATATATATATATATATATATATATATAATCGCTTTGGTGAGAGTATATATATATATATATATATATATATATATATATATATATATATATTTAACGTCAAAGTTTTACGTCTTATTATACAGCAATAAATATAATAAAGCAAAAATTAATTCAAACTTCCATTACAAATGATATAATAATATATAATTTGTAATGGATATTTTTTCTCTAGCTTTACTCTTTTATCATAGCAGGGTAGACCTAGTACCTAGTGTCAAGACACTCCGTACGTCACTGTCCACCGAATAAGAGACATTGTGTATTGAGTGGTGGAACTCAACGCCGCACTTTTGTCGTACCAGATTAAATATTTAACATATGCTACGATTCGAAATATTGTAAATACGCTGAGAATGTCACATATTGCACGATACTGGAGGTAAATGATAAATCATAATTATGTATGTACCTTTATATTTCCTAGAACAGCTCAGAGCTTATGTTTAAAAAATTGTTTCGCAAGTGAACCGCAGTACCTAGATATATTAACCCATGTATAGACAAAGAACTGAATAAGACAAAGCGCGGCGTTGTCTTCGGCACTCAACACGCAATGTCTCGATTTCGGGCGGAAAGCAATCAACGTAGTGTCTTAACACTGAGCTGTCTCTGACCACTCTATTATGCGTGATGTTGTTATGAACATAGACTGTTTCACGTAGTTCTTGTCTACCCAGCTACGCGAGATAAGAGGGTGAAGCTAAAAAAAGTAAATAACTAAATATTTCTTATAAATATATTACGTACACAATAATAATAGGGTAATAAAATTCTGTCTATTATTTATTTGGGGGACCACCGACGAGGTCTGTTTGCTTCTTGTAATGTGTTTTTGATAATAAAGTACGACTATCCAATGGAAATCGTAAAATAATTGCTGCCTTCAGTGTAAACGTCACTGTATGATTTTGATATTCAACAGACAAAGTGCGGCGTTGAGTTCCGCCACTCAACACCAGCTTTTCTACCAGAGTGGACAAAATGAATGTAATTTAAAAATAATCGTTCACCCGAGTGGGAATCGAACCCACAACCAACGCGCTATGACAATTTCAAACAATACCATAATAATGTTATTTGTTATAAAGTATATTAATATAAATGTAATTATAAGGATTATAGAGCTCAGGGCACTCCGTTCTCCGCTTTTCGCTGGAATTCACAAAGTTGCGTATTTACTGGCGGAATACAACGCTGCGTTACGTCTTACCAGAGCGAGGGAAGGGAAATAATCTAACGCTGCATAACGCTGAGCCCATAAGACACGATATAATATATTGTTATATATTATTGGTATACATTGTTTGTTAGTGTAATAAATATATAGGTTTCTTTTTACACCTTCACGCAGATTTTAAGATACTCAGGATTTTGTTAACTTTAACATGTTAACGGAATACTTTGTAGATGTCAGTCAACTCGCAGTGGCAAGCTTCGCCACACCTCAGGTTTGAAGCTAACCGTCCGCGTTCGCGCCAACAGATAAACCCGCGTACGGCATTCGGAGCAACACGCGTACGCCATCTTAGGCCCCGAGTGGACACGCTCAGAAGAAATAAAACCTACTTGCCATACGATAGAGCGCGTGTAGAACTTATTTGATCGGTCGTTCAACCGCGTCGTCACCACGCTCTTCATATATGCCTCTCTCTCGCGCGTACCGTTAACGTGCTGAGTTATGGCATTCCGATGTACCACCACCACCACCACCACTACCTCAAACCCCTCCCCGCCCCCCACCAAACACCCTGCCCCTCCCCCTCTCGCCGCACGCCGGAGGCTGCGAGCGTAAGATACGTACAATTTCGCCTTCCTTGTTTCTCTAAAGATGTGAACATGTGAACGCCCGCTTTGGGATTAAGAAGTAATTGACATGATAACCGTTGCACAATGGAATGCGCTATTTTCCTATATAGTTAAGAATTCCTCGGCGATTCGTTTTAGTTTTATTGATATATATTTTTAATTTGCGTTACAGATTTTTATATATAATGATTATTTTAAAGCACCATCAGGCTTATGGCGAACGTCCCACGCGAGGTTATGTTAGACAAGTTCAGATCATCATTCATAAATAGCAATTGTTGAAGGTGTTACCATAAATGGTGGTCGACAGATTTAATGTTATTAAACGAGCAATGTAGGTAAACAAACAAGCGGTCCGCTCCGCGCCTTGTGAGGGCGGCGATCGGCAGTCGGTGACGCGAGCGCGGCCTTTCGATGCTTCGCGGATAGATAAATACAACCTTATTTGGGCAAATCAAATACTGAGCCCTTTTGGCTGTAGTACATATAATATATATATAAAAATTTTAACCTTTGAAATCTCACGAGATTCACTTTTCCAACGTGAAAATTACTGTTGCTGTCAAAATAATATGCCCGAAAATGTTAAAATCATCCTTTTTCATGTCAGTATATATAAATTAAATATGTTTATTTTCACTATATCATTAAAGGGATTAATATAAAAAGCCCTCAGAGCGCCATCTTGCGTTACTTAAAATATAACTTTGGTAAGTGACAATGTTAAGTGGCGACATCTAGCGGTGAGTGTATCGTACTCCACGTTCATACCTACAGTTACGGCCACCGCATGCTAGATGGCGCTGATAGTTTTCGAGTGTCACGTATAGATGGCGGTGGTAGTTGAATTATGGCTTCTAACAGATTTTACAGGTTCATTACAAATTTAATATAATCTAAATTTGATCAACAGATAAAACAGATAAAAATAAATAATTTTCAAAAGTCTTACCTTTTTAAATATATTTATTGCCTCTTTATAAACGTAAACAAGACCGCCACTAAGGAAACACGCGCAACGTTTCAGTAGCTTTATTTTGTACGAAGTAACGAGTGGAATTTCAAACAAAGTTTGTTAAAGTTATTAAAAATTCGCGTGTTTATAATTCTTGGCAGTTGTGTTTTGCAGCGCACGTCGCACTCGTCGCGGCCACATCGCAAGCAAAAAAATGTAAAAAACCGTATCGAGATGTTTTACGTTTACGTTTCTTTTATACGTACAATATCATCGGAGGTTAAAATTCACGTTGAAAACGCGTAAATTAATTAACCTCCATTAAAACATTTACGTTTTAAGAGAGAAGGATTTTAATTTAAGGTCTTTGCATTAATTATTATTTTTATTATCAATACAGATAATAAATGCTACATATACATGTGGACATTAGAATTAGATACTTCACGTAACACCTATATAATGTAAGTTAGTCTTTTCAGACATATTACGGAGTTCCTTTTTATATTATTTGACAGATGTCAAAGATTTGTCTTTCGTGAGAAAAACTACATCCACAGATTCATGTTTGTATTGCCTTTGCTGCCAATTTATTTGAATCTGCTATGAAGTCTATCACTGATAATGCCATTTTTTTAAAAACCATCCCCAAATATACGGAGTGTCTTGACTCTACCTTCTCTTTGACTATCCTTGATATACAAAAAGAAATCGCTATATATATATAAATATATATATAAAATGCCACACACCCGCAATCCAAGTGCAAGGAACTTGTGTCGAGGTACAGTAGAGTGGGCACTGCGGTAGGGCTCCGCCGGCCGCTGCCTCTCAAGTAATCAAATATCTGTTAACTTAAGCGTGAAGTCGTACGGAGCGGCGGGCGTTGCCCCGCGGCCTCCGACACTCACAATCTTAATTGAAATTTCATCTGCCAACTTGGTCACCATATGTCGTGTAAACGAAGACAATACTTCCAAAATGAGCAGTGAACGGAGTGTCTTGACACTAGGTTGTCTCTGAGAATCTTGCTATACGGGATAAATCATGAAGCTGTTTATATACGTCGTATATAGAGACTATAGAGTTAGCTCCTCCAGTTTCATGCAAGCCTGGTACAATTCTCTTATTTATTTGATATACTTATTTAATATATAACCAGTTAACGGAGTGTCTTGACACTAGGTTCTCTCTGACTACCCTGTCATGCGGTATAGAGCGCGAAACTGCTTATATATTTAGTATATAGATAGAGACTATAGAGAGTTAGCTCCTCTAGTTTTATACAAGCCTGGTACAACTCTCTTATTTATTTGATACATTTATTTAATATATAACCAGTTAACGGAGAGTCTTGACACTAGGTTCTCTCTGACCACCCTGCTATGCGTAAACGTTAGAATACTTAATAAATAACAGGTTATAATATAATATAATATTGGACATTGAATTACTTTTTGTTTGCCATCTAATTTTTCTGTTCAGAGAGCTCGCTCCGTCATCTGCCCTCTCGTGTACTTTAATTGAGATATTTAATTTGCGCTGGAAGACATTTTCTATTTCTTCATTGGTTTTTTTCTTTGTTTTTTCATACAAAAAGGTGCGGTTTAATATAAAATTAGTACCAACTTAGAAATATAATTTTATTACCAACTTAGAAAATGTAAACAAATGTATATGTACTTTTTTAATAGGCTATTTTTTGTTTTTTTTTTTAATTATAATTCAAGAGAATTCTGACGGAAAGCCGAGAACGGAGTGTCTTAGAAGTCATTGGAGTGTCTTGACACTAGGTTGTCTCTGATTACCTGTTTCGAGGGATAGAGCGTGAAACTGTCTTATTTAATAGACAGCGTCTAAATGTGAATGATTATGGGTTCGATTCCAGTTATAGGAAATAATTATATAATAAATTTACTTTCACATCTCTACTCTGGTAGAACAAACCGCGGCGTTTAGTTCACCAGTCCACACGCAATGTCTTGATTTGGGGTGGAAAGTCAACCGAGTGTTTTGACACTGGGTTGTCTCTGACTACCCTGCTATGCGGGATAAAGCGGGTTGCCTCATTCAATACAAAATATGTTAAATTTAACATACACTAAGTGTTTCAAAGCATTGCAATGTACAATATCTTTGCATTACGTGCTAATTGAGTAAGCGTTTAATTTTCATTCACACAAATGCCAATAAAACCAGTTTGCTGTTCGCAGATAAAGGCAATCGACATGAATTCAATTAATATAATTGTTATACAATTTTGCTTTTCCTAAACTTATATATATATATATATATATATATATATATATATATATATATATATGTATATATATATATGTTATATATATATTTATACTACTGAGGGTACTGAGTTCCATTGGCACTCCGTTCCATTATTAAGAATATTTTTTATTTTTTTTGTTTTTTTTAGCTTCACGCTTTTATCCCGCATAGCAGGGTAGACAGAAAGTACCTAGTGTCAAGACACTCCGTATTTTGATTTCCGCCAAATTCGAGACATTGCTTATTGAGTGGCGGCCTAATATTATTCATTAGTTAAAACTAGACTGAACGCCACAGTGGCACAGTGGAACGGTATCAACTGTACACGCTGTTGGCACTGAGTTCAAATAAAAGCATGTGCATGTATCTACATGTGGTCGCAGGTCAGCGGGTGCACGGTGGTCGGCGTGACCCCAGCTGGGGGTTCACCTCTGTTCACTGTCAGTCATTCACGCGCGTCTGATTGAGGCCCGTATGAACGTTACATAATTACCGTCCCTAGGACGCGGCGAGCCGGAGATAACTCCAAATTGATTTAATAAACACACAAATTGTATTAAATTTGTTACATGTAATGGAATTAATCCTCATGGTTGTTGGTAGGTGTTATACTGTTCCAGTGCACGATGTGGGTTCGAAGCACTGTTTTTAACATGGGAATTATTTAGAGACGTTCTTCTAATATTTTTTATAATTTTTTGTATAAATTGCATGGCTAAAGTGAGGTTGGTTGGAGCACAGTGGGATAACTGTAAACGCGACCCTTTGTGGGTTCGATTCCTGCTTGCGAGCTTCACGCTTTTATCCCGCATAGCAAGGTAGACAGGGCCTTATGTCAAGACACTCTGTACTACGCTTTCCGCTAAATTCGAGACATTGCATATTGTGAGGCGGAACTCAACGCCGCTGTGTCTTACCAAAGCGAGGAAATGAAAATATTTTAAATAAACATTCCGATGACACCGTCTACGTGTTATTAAGAATTCACTATTGAATTGTTGGGACAGCGTCTGCTGTAAACGCGATCGGTTGTAGATTCGATACCCACTCAGGGAATGAGATATTTTCACTTCCTCGCTATGGTAAAGACAAAGTGCGGCGTTGAGTTCCACCACACAAAACGCATAGTATAAAAGGAAGTATGGAAGTCAAGGTACTTTATGTCAACCGTACTATGCGGGATAAAGGATACATCGTGTTTAATAATGAAGCGTATAAGAAAACAGGCGTTTTTTTATTATATATATATATATATATATATATATATATATATATATATATATATATATATATATATATATATATATCAGTCCAGCGACCGTTTTGCACGCATTCGCCTTGTACTATTGCCTGTACATCCATAAAACTTCAGTTGTACAACATTTTAAATTAAAATTAATAAAAAAAACATCCAAATATATGCAATAAATTTATTATATTGAGATTTTTAATCTATATATACATATAATAAAAAGGTTGTTATTTACGTTTTCTGAAATTTTTGTCCGTCTCTCCGTTTGTTGTACGCCTTTTGTTATTATTAATATTATTATAATTTTATATGATTAATTTTGCAAAATTTAAATTGATTTCTCATATTAATATATCTTCATATACATTTACTTTAGATATAAGTCCCAGACAACATATAGGCTATATTAAATATAATATTATAATCCTATCAAATTTAACATATAGAATATTTACATACACAACGTATTTGAAATAATTTAAGATGGGTGATTTTGTCCGTCCGTACGTTTGCCATGAATGAACTGGTTAACTAAAATAAGGTATAAATGAAAAATTTAATCGCCAATCGTCTTATTTTCCTGGGACCTGTTTCAAGCCGGCTATTTAGAGAACGCTTGTAAACAGCTTGTATGATCAAAAATGGACATGTAACAAGAACGGAGGCTGCTGTTTTATGTATGATTGCATTCGAACGATTAATATATATATATATATATATATATATATATATATATATATATATATATATATATATAACAAAAAATAAAATTAAATACTACACACGTCTATGGTTTCATATTAACTCACTGGAAACGGATATAAAGTAACAAAATGCGGCGTTGAGTTCCACCACTCAACACGCAATGTCTCGCAATTCGGTCTTAACATTAGGTACTTTTTGCTTACCCTGCTCCGCGGGATAAAAACGTGAAGCTAAAACAATATATCGTTTGTACCTTCTGTGAGCTTCCAACTACCTGGGCTTAGAAGAAAGATATCCAATTATGTTATTTCCCAGAGAATTTGAAATATTTAAAGAATTTTGCACGTTTACACTTTTTTTAAAATAAAACTTTTAGGGAGCTTAGCGACTTGTAGTGTCTCTTAGTGTCTTTCTTAGAAAGTCCTGGATTTATAATTTTTTTTTCACAACTACACGCTCTATCCTGCATTGCAGGGTAGTCAGAAACGTAGTGTCTAGTGTCAAGACACTCCGTTTTTTGCTATTCGCCTGAAATCAACACCAGATCGATACCAGAGTGATTTATTTTTAAATATAATCAAGTCCTCGTGTTAAAATAGAACCAACATCCAATAACGTTTAAAGTCAAACGATGTCCTAGCTATTATAATTAATTGCCTAAAGTCTTAATTATTAAAGGAATTAGGATTCAAATTAACGCTTTTGCCCTGCGTGTAGGCAGATCGCTACAAAGCACACACATATACAGATGTAATCACTTTATTTGTATACAATAATTTTTACACACACATTAATATATAAATATCACTTGTAATAAAATAAAATTAAAAAAAAAAGGAAAATAAAAAAAAACAGTAGAAAAAAACAAAAAAAAATTATATCTGTAACGTTGCCCTTTGATGAAAATCGGAAATTAAAAAAAAAATAGCACAAACAAAATCCGGAGAGAAGAGAGTGCCATTTGCGTGTTCCGTGTGAAGAGATTCTTTGTTTTTTTTTTTTAATAAAATTCCAGTTCACGGAGCATTGGAGCATCTGCTTGGGTATCAGGTGACCGTCTTTTTTGCTCCAGGCCTCATCTACCATGTCTTAGAGCGCTTATACCGCTTGAGCAGTCTTCATCATCTTAAGTTATTTGTTTATTATATATATATATATATATATATATATATATATTTGTTTGCTTTTTATTATATAATATACTTATATCTATATATATTTCTAATATCCTCATTTAGATTTATTTTGTATGTAATTAAATTACAAATTGTAATATAAATGATATAAATGCATAGATATATACCAAAATAAATATTTTAAGCAATTTCGTCTATCTATCTGTTCGTTCTAGGTAATATGGACTGATTTTGATTTCACATCTGATAATAGAAAGGAGCAAGAAACTAGAACTTATTCCTTTCAAAATCAACCAAAGAATACTGTTTTATTTTAGTATTAAGATATATATATATATATATATATATATATATATATATATATATATATAAAAAGTTACAGTAATCAAATTATCTAAAACTAATTATTACGTATGGTTTATAATTTATTATAAAATGTACTTACTAATTAACACCCATGCTCAATATGATTCTTACCTGAAATTAAAAAAAAAACACATTATTATTTTAAATATAATACATTTTTAATTATTTTTTTAATATCAAGTATCAAGACGATTGTATACCGCTCTCATCTCAGGTTCACGCACCCACCCCTGCTTCAATTTTTTCCAACAGGTTGTTTGGCAATGTGTGTGTACGCTAATATGTGCACACATGCTCGCGTACCGTTCACACGTATGTACGTACACGCAAACACATACACACGCTTACACACAAGCGTATCGATATCGAGTTGCAAGTGTACTTAGAAAGCGACAACGTTTTACCTTGATATTGTATATTTACTTGAAGTTGATGAAATTAGGCTGTTTTCACGTGATCAAGTAGGTATTATATACTTTTTATATGAAACGGTTTTTTTTTTTTTTTTTATTTTTGGCTTAACACTTTTATCCCGCATAGCAAGGTAGACAGAGAGTACCTAGTGACAAGCCACTCCGTACTTCGCCTATAGGCCGGTCGTGGCGCTTAGGGACACCGTCTGACTGTACGACGTGATCAGTTGTGGGTTCGATCCCCACTCGAGGGAATGATTATATTTAATTATTTTCACTTCTTCGCACTGATAAGACAAAGTGCGGCGTTGAGTTCCACCACTCAACACGCAATGTCTCTAATTCGGTGAAAAGTGAAGTACGAGATATTTTATATTTTTTATACCATATTCTGATTGTTAATGAATGGTGTAGAAGTTGTGATCGATTGTGAGTTTGATTTCTATTCTATATATATTTGAAATTTATTTTCATTTATCTGCTTTGCTAAGATAAAACGCGGCGTTGAGTTCGCCACTCAGTTCACAATGTCTCAATTTCGGGCGGAAAACGATCAACGGAGTGTCTTGACACTAGGTTGTCTCTGACTGCTCTATTCTGTAAGATAATTATTCATAAAAAATACGTTTTGTAAATAAAATCTTCAAATACAGAATTACAGTTACAAAAATATTCTTTGAAAACATATGGAAGTTCGAACGCAAAGGTTTGGTTATTCGAACCCGCATCTCATGGTAACTCTCCAAGAGCTGTACTTAATTGAGCTTTACGCTCTTATCCATCTACGCTGAAATTCTAATACCTGTGTTACAAATTATTGTAATTATTTTATTGTTCATCGAAATGTAGGTTTTTCTAAAAAATATTTTTGAATACCAAAATATATCTATATATAAATCCATGTAATACAGTATAACTCCAAAAAAAAAACAAAAATAGAATTAGAGTGTTTGTTTGTAATATAAAAATAACCGCTTTTTACTAATTATATATTTGTATATAAATATGCACATATAGGAAAATAACATTTTTTTATAATTTTTATCCTGTTTGTCTGTTTGTTCCAACTAAACTCTGAAACCGTTGTAGCTTACGTTTTAATGTTGCAAACGAATTATAAAATAAAAATTTACAGAAATTATATTTTACGCGAACAATATCGCTATTCTATATATATATGATATATAGGCATGCCGGTTGCCGTATACGGTTACGTTACTACGAAGCGTGGGCGCAGGCGGTGGCTTGTCTGCGAGGGGCGCGTGGGAGCTTGCTGTTTCACGCTTATTTCACTTTTCTCAGCCTTGACCTCTTCCATTTCATAACAATTTGGAAATTATCATAAGACACACCGCAGCGTTCAGCTCCACGCTCAACACGCATCGTGATATCGAGCGGAGAGCTGTCAACGGAGTGTTTTGCCATTAGAATGCGTCGAGGATGCCGTTTCTTATCATTTTATCAATATTACACAATCGTTCAACCTGTTGTGATATGTATTACAAGACGCGGCCGACACTTACGTAAGGCCCACAGGATGCTAATATGCAATTTATTTAATAGATACGTCAAATGGGATCTGCTCAGTGTCCTGCTATGAGCCAGTGTCAAAACTGAAAGCACAGGAAATGCACATGTATATACACATATATATATATATATATATATATATATATATATATATATATATATATATATATATATATATATATCTCGATGTAATGACATCGACCGGACAAGTGTTACTGCGGGTCGAATTGCATCGAGAATTCAAAACATAGGTGAAACATGATCGTCTGGAAGTATGTAGCGGTAGCCTCGCATTGGTATACACTTCGTGGACAGTGTCTAGATATATATATATATATATATATATATATATATTATATAGTATATATGTACGTAAAGAAGCTAAAAACGAAAATGTTAAACTGCGGCGTTGATCTCCGCTATTATAATCAAGCAAAGTGAATATAAAATCAATTTTTATATGGAGAAAACACAAAAAAGCCCTATCGTATCATACATTAAATAATAAAGGAAACTGAATGATTTTTTGCTTGGATTCTACGATTGGTTGCGGCGAGGCGAGGTGGCGGCGGGAGATGCGTTCTGACGACAACTTTTTCATCTCTTGCATTGTTCGCATTGACGCCGGTTGTGGCGCAGTGAATGCGATCGGTTATGGGTTCGATTCCCACTCGGGGGATAAGTTATATGTAAAATTATTTTCACTTCTTGACTTTGGTAAGACAAAGTGCGGCATTGGGTTCCGCCACTCAAAACGCAATATCTCGAATTCTGCCTAAAGCAAAGTACGGAGTGTCTAGACACTAGGTACTTTCTGTTTACTTCTGTCACTAAAAGTGTGAAGCTATAAAAAAATGTTCGCATCATTATTAGTTTAGTATAAATTTTTTATTAACAAGTGTTTGTTTTTAATAATATTCTCTAAAACCGCGCCTTTCTGAAACCATTTAAAAGTTTTACAAACATTTGATGTGTAAATTAAAGTAATAATAATATTAATCTCTATATTGGCTGGACCGATTTTGATAGAAATTTCATTGACTAATAGCTGATTTAATACATAGTAATTTAAGCTAGTTTTATTTCGCAGTTATAAAATAAACACCCAGAGATGTTGACGTCCTGAAATTCCATTCAAATGGAATACTGTACAAAAACACTACGTTCTCCATCTTTCCTAAATTCAAGATATTTAATGTTTACTTGCGGAACTCAACGCCGCACTCTAATTTACCAGATTTCAATATCCTACAATTCAAGTAAAATCATTCCACCGAGTAGTAATTGATGCAAGCAATCAGAATTATCTCATATGTTTTTTTTTCACCCCTTTATACCGCATAGCATGGTGTACAGGAAGTACCCAGTGTCAAGACACTCCGTACTCGCAGAACTCGACCCCGAGTGACAGAACTCGACGCCCCGCTTTGTATTACCAGAGCGACGACGCAAAAACAATTTACGTATAATCACTGCCCCGAGTGAGAATCGAACCCACACCCTATCGCGTATACATTCAGACGCAGCCCCATAACATGATCATTATATCAAAAAGAAATAAGTAAAATATATATATATTAAACCAATGAATCCAATATCCAATGAATCGCGCCGGTAAGAAAGCAAATGGAAGACGGCGAAGAGCCACATTGTATCAACTATCAACTAACGTTTGTGTTTTGTAAATGTTTTAAGTTTCTAGAACACTACACTGGTTGTTAATGTCAACCGTAACTTTGTTTGCTCGAACTTGGCTCGATAATTTCGTGGAATAAAATTTTTAGTTATCTTTGTTAGCATCACGCTTTCCCGCATAGCAGGGTAGACAAGAACTACTTAGTGTTAAAACACTGTACTTAGCTTTACGCTTATATGAGTGAGGAAATGATAATAATTTGTTTATAATCATTCGGCCGAGTGTGGATCGAACCCACAACCAATCGCGTTTACCGGTCCGGTCCCTAAAAATTGATGTATATATATATATATATATATATATATATATATATATATATATATATATATATATATATATATATATATTTCTATTTATATATGGTCGATAAGCAAACATTTAGATAAAAGAAATTATAGTATAAACTACATTTAAATCGATTCAGCCGTTACTGAGATTAGCATGCACAAACGTACATACATACAGATAAAAAATGTAACTTGCTTTGTTTTTTGTTATATTAATAAATATCCCCAGATGTATTCATATATCTTCTATGTATATACAGAAAACGATGAGTTACGTTTTTATTTTATATATAGATTGTGACAAATGATTATAACAAATTTTTTGAAAGGCCGGCCGTGGCGTTGTGGGACAGCGTCTGATTGGAAGCGGATCGGTTATGGGTTCAATTCTCACTCGGGGGAGTGATTATATTTGAATTATTGACACTTCCTCGCTCTGGTAAGACTAAGTGCGGCGTTGAGTTCCACCACTCAACACACAATGTCTCTAATTCGGCGGAAAGCCTAGTGCGGAGTGTCTAGACACTAGATACATTCTGTCCACTTACTATGAGGTAAAAAAGCGTGAAGCTAAAAAATAATTAGACTTTCATGTAGGAAATGTTCAACATGGCGCTATGTATAGCGTTTGATTAAACGCGACTCTTCTTAGCTCCTGTAAGATAGAGCGCGGCGTTTAATTCCGACATTTAACACGCAATATCTCACATTTGGATAGGAAACTGAGCACCAGTTCTAGAGTTTCTCTCTTGGAAAGCGGGAAAAAGCGAGAAGCTATAAATGTCAAGTTTTAAAAAACGTATTTTCATATATATATATATATATATATATATATATATATATATATATTTATATATATATATATATATATATATATATATATATATATTTAAACGCCTGCCAATGGAAACAAGCATGTCAATGTGATATTTCAATTATTGCCACAACGTTCCAAGTAAAAACAACTGAACACTACATGAATACATACATATAAGTCACTTTAACGTGGAACTCTGTCAAACTGAACGTATCACTCGGTTGACACATGAAACAATAGTTCTTAGAAAAAAAACCTCTAAAACTTAATTTATATTACAAGAATATAGTCGCCAACCGCACGTGGAGTTATGTGGCCGAAATACACCATGTTACAACCTTTATATATACGGAAAATGAATATAAATAGTCTAGAATCATTTGTGAGTCTGTCCATCGTTACGTATTTACTGTTATGGCTCAGTGGTTGTGGTATTGTGTGTGTGGATTCGAAGACCGGTTTACTTTAAATTATAAAGAAGCAATTGGTTATTCTACTGTTATAAACTGTTTTGGTTGTGGGTTTGATTGCGCTCTAGTTTGATGAAAAAACGGCGTTGAGTTACGCCATTCAACACTCTATGTCAAATGTGAAGTGGAGAACGGAGAGTTTTGACTCTAGAATCTCTCACTACCCTGTAATACAGAAGACATTCTAATAACATATGATAAGGCCGGTCGTGGCGCAGTGGGACAGCATCTGAATTTAATCACAATCGGTTGTAGTTTGATGCTCACTCGAGGGAATGATTATAATGTAAACTATTTTCATTTCCTTACTCTGATAAGACAAGCCGCGACGTTGAGTTCCGTTACTCAACATGCAATGCACTCGTCCGAAAGCGGAGTACGAAGTGTCTTGACACTAAGTACTTCCAAATAAAAGCTTTAATATATATATATATATATATATATATATATATATACCAGAGTAGGAAGAGAATTTCTGTCCACCTTTACAACGACGTTCACGCAGGCGAGGCTTTTAATTTAAAACGAAAATGGCTTCATTAATTCCGCCTCACAGTTCCTAAGAGCGAAGAAGCGGACCGTCTTTTGCGGCGCCAAGGGATTCTTTATTAAGTGAGTGAGAGTAAGTCTTGAGTGTTTTTCGCATAAGCACTTGCGGTTGGAATACAGGTTAAAAAAGCGTTTAATTTAATAGATTTTTTTACATTTTAAATTATTATATATTTTATAAACCATGTGGCTTATATTCCTATGATGGAACGTTAAAAATAACCGTTAACAGATTGTATAGAACCCACAATCAATCAAATTGTAGCACTGAGCCATGATGGTCTCTTATATATGCATATTATATAAGGCCTGACTGTATACGCGATCGTAGATTCGATCCCCACTCGGGGGAGTTTTAAATTCTTTTCACTTTCCCTGGTCAAGACAAAGTGCGGCGTTGTGTTTCACCACTAAACACGCAATGTCTCGACTTCGGTGGAAAGCGATGTACGGAGTGTCTTGACACTATTTATTGCCTGTCTGCTATGCGGGATAAGAAAGCGTGAAGCTAAAAGAAATAATCAATATTATACATAATTTTACAAATACTTTGAATACACACGCTGTAAAATATTTACATACGTGGCTGGCAACATCCGCTATATGCGCATATGCATGTTAGATTTACATTTCGTTTGCATGAAATTATTAAAATTTTATTTCTCATATAAAATAATTATCACTTTCATATGAAACTATTTTAAACGGATTAATCGCGTATATTTTGGTATCCCAAAATACATTATTGGAAAACCAGACGTATCGAGCACTTCACAGTAGTCCGTGGTTACAGGTAGTCTACCAAAATATACGCGATTAATCCGCTTAAAATATTCTCATTTAATATTGCAAAAATCACATATTTTACAACTTAACAAAATGCGGCGTTCAATTACGCCACTTGACACACAATATCTAGATTCAA
The DNA here is from genome assembly GCA_032432895.1 of Dryadula phaetusa. Taxonomy (NCBI): domain Eukaryota; kingdom Metazoa; phylum Arthropoda; class Insecta; order Lepidoptera; family Nymphalidae; genus Dryadula; species Dryadula phaetusa. The sequence goes on from JAOYRS010000002.1 coordinate 1,702,026, forward strand.
GGGTAGATCGGGATACTATGCGGGAAAAAAGTGTTGAGTTGAGAAAAAAATAAATTATATATGTTCGTGATCACTTGATGACAAATGGCTCGCATAATAGCCTGGAAGGCGTTAATATTGAGAATTCCAGCGACCAGCTTTATAGCTATTCTCTTAATGAGGATGATGAGGCCGGCCGTGGCGCAGTGGGACAGTGTCTGACTGTAAGCACGATCGGTTGCGGGTTCGAGCCCCACTGATTATATTTAAATCATTTCCATTTCCTCGCTCTGGTAAGACAAAACGCGTCGTGAGTTCCCCCACTCGACACGCAATGTCTCGAATTCGTCGGAAAGCGGAGTACGGAGTGTCATGACACTGGGTACTTCCTGTCTACCACGCTATGCGAGATAAGAGCGTGAAGCTAAAAAGAAAGACGGCTGATATGTTATCAGCCTTGCATTCCTCACCGTACGCCGCGCCGTCGAGCGTAGCGGAATACCAATCGATTGCAATTAGCGCCATTCACAAAATTACAATACTTAAGTCATTCATAATGAACTCTGTATTGTAATGTGAATTGTAATGTATATCCTGTTGTAATAAAGCGTGCTTGTACTAAATTTCCTTAGAATAATCAGCTTCACGCCTTATCTCGTAAAACTGGGTAGTCTGAGTGGATCTAGTGTCCAAACACACCGTATTTCCGTTTTTTCTATCCGTACAGTTAAAATATGTCTAAATTACTCCTTATAACATAAGCTATTCGCCAGTAAAAGTCCCATCACAATTGGTCAAGCTATACCGGAGATAACACGGAACAAATAGAGATACAAAAATTGTAAATAATATTATTTTGGTACATACATACATATGCGTTTAGTGAAAAGCAGTTATTTTAATATTATATATTAATAACAAAATTATTTTAATATACCAATAAAAAACGCCATTCAAATGTCTTTTCTAACTGATTGCAAGCGTCGAAAAGGTCCTTTTGAGCAATCCCTTTAATTAACCACTTCGAAGGTAAAGGTCGACTTCACGCTTTTATCCCGCATAGCAGGGTAAATAGAAGGTACTTAGTGTCAAGACACTCCGTACTCCGCTTTCCGTCAAATACAAGACATTGCGTGTTGAGTGGCGGAACTAAACGCCGCACTTTGTGTTTCCAGAGTGAGGATATGACGATAAATTCAAAATTAGTTCTATTAATTTCAGTTATTAATATTACAGCTTAATCTTTCTGAAGAAGAAAGATAGTAAGAGAGTATTGTGCCATGATTCTCTGTTTTTAATACAACCAATCGATATTCTAATTCATGAAGGTAATAAAAGTGTTAGTGTTGATACATTTATAAAAAAAATATTTTTTTTTAAATATTGTTTTTTTTTTAATTTTTTACTTCTCACCCCGCATAGCAGGGCGATGAGAGAATGCAACAATGACGAAGTGTTTTGACACTAGGCTAGTGTTAAAACACTTCGTTGACTGCTCCAAATTCAAATGTAAATAAAATTTATATATAATCAGCCAACCGAAAATCGAATCCAGAACTTTTGGTTAAACACTGAGGCGTTGTACCACTGGGCCGTGACGGTCTTATATTGTATTTTAAACGCATTAACGTGAAACGTTTGAATTAGGTATTCGTAATTTTTTTTTCAGGTTAGAAATTTTGACTATTAGGACTGGCTCTTCCACTTCAAGGACGCTTAGATCTGAATTTTTTTAATTTATTTTGTATACACATAACGTATGTTAAAAAAAAGTATAGTAACATGTATAGTGAAAAGTCAGAAAATGCTTGAAAATGGGGCCTCTAGATACTACCTCTTAAATTAATAAAAAAAATACTACACACACACACACACACTACGCAATGCACGCAATTAACACACATAATGACATACACGTTGCCAAGGTTACCGGGTGTTTTACGTCTCAATACGCCAGTGGTGTACCTTAGTACTCGGCTTGAGATATACAAAGACGTAAAATATGAAACCCATTGGAATAACCTTTGGTATTTTTAAAACGTGTTAGCTTGCAAATATTTATATTTGATCTGCGTGAGAATTGCCTGTGACAGCAACCGTAGTCCCGCAATGAAGTACGGACGGCGGAGGGCGGAGGGCGGAGGGCGGAGGGCCATTACATATAAACACTTGTTTTTCAAGGTTTGCAATTGCAAACGGAGTAGTGCCGTTAGAGCAAGTAAAAAACTAGAGCCGTACGGTAAATACCGGGATCTAAGAGCTAGTGATGGGCAAACAGAAAATAATATCGATATGTGTTTAAAATTATCTTAATAAATCGATTTTAATATTAACCAATACATACGTAGTGGTGGTATTGTTCATTTTAAAAGTCGTTTAATGTCTAAAATTATATCGATGTTTTGATATATGGATATTCTTTGTACAACTCTACTAAGCGATAAGGTAGGCACTTGTTGAACTGTTTTAGAGATTCCACGCTATCGCTTATCGTATAAGTATCAAATGTTATGATAAGCATAATGTTACTGATAAGCAACTCTTCTTAGAAGAAGGGAAGTTTGATATATATATATATATATATATATATATATATATATATATATATATATATATATATATATATATATATATATATATTTGTGTGTATATGTGTGTGTGTGTTTTGTGGTTCGATTCCCATTAGTGGGAAAGATTATATTTAAATTATATATATAGTTATTTTCACTTCCTAACTCTGGTAAGACAAAGCGTGGCGTTGATTTACGCAACTCAACAAGCAATGTATCGAATTTGACAGAAGCGGATCACAGAGTGTGTTGACTGTGTGCTTCCCGTCTACCCTGATATGCGGGATAAAAGCGTGAAGCTAAATAAAAAAATAATTATAATTAAAAAAAATGCATTTCAAAGTAAAGTAGATAAAAAACAATCTTACTAGAAGTGTCATCGTTATAATCAAAAGTCCCTTACTATCTTTGTAAGGCCTTATAAGAGGTTTAGGCCATTGTGGCGCTATGGATCAGCGTCTGACTGTTAACACGATTAGTTCTGGGTTCGATTTCCACTTGGAGGAAAGATTATATTTAAAAAATATATTTTCACTACTCCGCTCTGTTACGACAAAGTGTGGCGTAGTATAACAATCCTTACAATGTAGGTAAGGTTTATTTTTAAAAGCAATAGCTATGAAAATGTGCTAATATGAACAGTGGAAGCGAGGGCAAATGTACATTTTCATAGGGGCCTCTTAAATCTACACTTGTGTCGCATGTCCCAGGCACTGCTCAGAGCTCCTCCCCTAGAGCAACGTAATGGACGCACGGGGGATAAATTGTTGGAATTCTGAGGAGTTTCTCATATTTGTCAACTCTGGAAATATTTACGTATATTTACGTATATCGGTCAAAAGTACTTGATACTTTGCAAGGAAACGCAAACGCGCTTTAGAAGGACCAGAGGACCAGAGGACCAAAGTCCTCTATGGAAATCCCTCTATATGTATAATTACAATTGTATAAATTCAATATTAATAAGAAATGAGATTTCAATTTTTCAAAAGTCTATTTTAAATATCACAAAATTACGCAATACCGGTCTATAAAGCCGTTAGCGATTCTACGTAATAGGAAATCAAAGAAGGAACAAAAAAAACAATCGAATTAAACGGTATATTTATAATTTCTCATTCATTCATTGTGTTTACTTGTGTTGAAGCAGAGCGGAGCGTCGCGGGTCACTTTCACTGGCAAAAGATATGAACGCGATTGCGATCGATTGTTTGCTTGAATATTTGATCCTTGGCGTAATTTATTTACACCGTCTGCTGTCTTCAATTTAGACAGTAACAAGTAATGTCTTGATTTTGGATAGCCGATGGTCCTGACATTAACGTGCTAGCATGAAAAAGCGTGAAGCTGTTTTTTTGAGTGGTGATATTATAATATGGGTGGACGATTTACCATGAGGATTAAAGAGGCTAGGGGTAATGAGAATTGGAAGAAATCTATCTATGTCGTTAGATAATCTGACCAAAGTAGTGGTTGCTAGAATATCTATAATAGTTTCAGAATTATTTTAATTTCTTTATAAAACAATATTCATTTAGTTTATAATGTTAATATTGTATTATGATCAGCGTAGTGGTTGAGGCCGGTCGATGCGCGGTGAGACAGCGTCCGACAGTAAACGCGATCGGTTGTGGGTTACATTCCCTCTCGGGGGAGTGATTGTATTTAAAATAATTTCAGTTCTTCGCTCTACTCAGACAAAGCGGAGTTGAGTTTCGCCACTCAACACGCAATATCTTCGATTCGGTGGCAAAGCACGGAGTGTGTTGGTACTAGGTACTTTCTGCCTACCCTGCTATGCGAGATAAAAGCGTGAAGTCAATGACTAAGGCTTTTTATTATATTATTTTTATTATAAGTTACTGAAATTGAACGAAACACAGTCAACGGAGTGTCTTGACATTAGGTTGTCCCTCCTCCTTTTGCGGGATACGGCGTTAATTTTTTTTATAAAATTCTTTTAGATATATGAGTATATTAGAAAGTACTAAAATATAAAAGAAATAAAAAAAAATTAAAACAACAAGTTATTTCAAATATCACTTGTAATAATTTAAAGGTGTACCTACCAACAGGTAATTATTATTATCTTTTTAATTAAAATAAATCTTTACTCAAATAGCCTGTTTACAAACACTTTCGTATCGTCAATCAGCACAAATGTCAGTACTATCAGCCCTACAGGAAGCCACCACCAGCTCGGAGAGCAGTTCCGCTGAGAAGAGCCGCAGAGAAACTCAACAGTTGCTGATAGGATTTGAACCTTCCTGGGCAGAATATATTTGAATTATTTTCACCTTCCCTTTGCAAAACTGAGACTTCATACCTCGAATTCAAGCGTAAATTACAGAATGGAGTGTTGCTTTCTTTCGAAACTGATAAAAAGGTTTGCGGGACTTCCAAACGGGAACGCCCCGTGGGAGCCACTCTCCCCGATATAAAAAGTGCTATGAGAAGCGACACGCGATAACGGACTACCATATCTAGGTAAATTCTTTTTTTACACATTTAGATTGAAATTATTTTAAACGGATCAATCGCGTATATTTCACTATTCGTATGAAACATGACCGTAGTCCGTGGTCATACCATACCTGTCCTGGTCATACCTGGTCATAGTCTACCTGTGACCACGGACTACTGTAAAGTGTTCGAAATGTTAGGTTTCCAAAGTATACGCGATTGATTAATCCATTTAAAATAAAAATTTTATTTAAAATCTAAGTAAGTATGTAATTATTTCTAACATACTAAAACTATATTAACTAAATATCCCGTCGCGTAAACATTGCGTTGCTTAGCAACTTATTGTTATTTAGTTTTTCATTAACTTCAATATGTTTGAACCTGTACATAGCTGGTAAGATGTCTGGTCTTGACTTAGATAGTCTACTGAGCTACACGCCAACGTCGAGTAAAAGGCATGCAGTTGGTATTTACTATGAGAAGTTAGCGGTAAATATACGTAAAGGTTAACCATGACGCCTTCAAATGGTGTAATAATCGCGTCTAGAACACGATGTATATATATATATATATATATATATATATATATATATATATATATATAAGACAGTACAAAAACTACACACAGAAACTGTTATAGAATCAGTTGTAAGAGATCATTGTGCTTAGTGGGGCAGTGTTTGGCTACAAACCTGGTGGTTGTTGGTTCCCTTCCAGTAGTGGTAATAATTCTTTTTAACTATTATATTTCTTTGTTCGGGTAAACGCCATGTAACACACAATATCTCCATTTCGAGCCGATATATATATATATATATATATATATATATATATATATATATATATATATATATTTATATATATATATATATATATATATATATATACAAACTATATAACTTCACATTGCTATAGGTGTTTATTTCGAAAGTATGCATTTGATTTCTTAACATCCAATTTCTTGCATATTTTTACGATGACGAAAACAAGTTGAAATTAAACTAAGCCGGTGCGACTCCGTTATAATAAACTAATAACTATAAAATCGAGAACGATTAAAACGGTCGAGGGTATAATTGATAATCACTGTTTGTTGACGTGCTGAGTCAATAAGTTCCTTACCGTAAACGAGAATCACATTTAAAATGTTACCATTTTATAGATAATATGCAGTGTTTAGTTACGCTGTTTAAAAAAAATATATATTTACGTAGCTTATATTCCTTTCAGTCTACTAAAGTCATTACGTTCTCGTTTGCTTCCCGTCCAAATTCAAGATAATGTGTACCCAATTTGTGTACCCAAACTAATAATTATAATCATTCCCCCAAGTGGGATTCGAACCAACGACCAATCGTTTGCGAGGGTCTCAATCAAGTGCCGATACTAATGTAGGTAGAAATTAATATAAATTTTTAATTAAAGTTTCTTCCCCACCATATCATCGTGTTGCAAATGTGTTATCGTACACGGGCACTTCGCTGGCGTGTCGTGAACAATACTCACGGTTATTTTTTTTTTATAACCTAACCACTCAAGGCAAGCCAGCTAGACGTTGATTTTGATCTCAGTACAGCTAGATATAAAATGCTATTGTGTTATTTACTTTATACTTGGACGGTTTCCGACAAGTGTGGGTTCGAATCCAAATGCGTTCAAGTTTTCAATGTACACTCAACTCAACATCTCCATTTGTCTTATTGGAGTGAAATATTTATATTAAATATATATTTGAAGCTTGCTATTTATTTTAAGAACATTTTTTAAAATTTTTGTACAGTAATTGATAAAAGAGCAGATATTGTATCAAAACGTGGTTTTTCTTGTTGCTACTTCCATAGAGGTCTATAAATGTATACTTATAAAAGCACATCTTTAATATAATAAATGATTAATTGAAATGAATGTAACTAGATAAATATATAAATAAATATATATATATACTAACTGAAACTAAAAAACTAAATAAAAAATATATAGCTAGAAATGTTGTAGTCTCTAGTAGTATATAGAAAGTATTGGTTTTGCAGAAAGCTGTACACGCCATTATTACGGATCTAGAAGATGTCTTCGGATGTATTTAATGAAACTGGTAAAGCGACTGTCGAGTCAACATTATTGAATATATATATATATATATATATATATATATATATATATATATATATATATATATATATATATATATATAGTGTCAAGACATTGCGTGTTAAGTACTCCTACCTTAACGCTGCGTTTTGTCTTACTAGCGTGGAGTAAGACAATAAATTTTAAATATGTAAACCTCGAGAATATACGATGATCAAATCATGGTTGCTTTAACGCTGGTGGCTATTTAAATAATTAAACACATTTAAGTTTAATTGTAATTAAATGATTGGAACTTAATTAAGAAAATTTGCCTAGAGATGTGGTACAAGTGGCCGTTCAACCCAAACTAAACTAATTTCATGGTCTCTAATTTTTTATCTTTAGCAGAGGAAAATGATATTATATGTACAATAAGGCCTATTTTGCCTTCACGCTCTATTGCTATCGTAAGACGTGCAGGCTATGTTTGTAATAGATGCTCTTACTTCGAAGCCTATCTATATGTATATAGTAATTTTAAATGCCAACATGATGCCAGTCGCAGTGTGCAGCGTCTGATTGTAAGCGCGATCGGTTGTGGGTTCGATTTCCAGTCGAGGGAGTTATTATATTTATATTATCTTCACATGCTCGCTCTGGCAAGACAAAGCGCGACGTTGAGCTCCGCCATTCAACGACAGGAGTGTCTTGACAATAGATACTGTCTACCCTACCGTGTATAAGCTATATAGCTTATGTATGAAATATGTTGACATTTTATATATATATATATATATATATATATATATATATATATATATATATATATATATGTATACGCGTAAATTATTTCAACAAACAAATTCTATAAATTTGCAATTCATACGTATAATAAATAAAACCGAGCGATCTAAATGCAAGCCATATAGGGACTTTAACCTTACGTTATATTATTCTGAGAGCGTGCGGTACAAGCGGGTATGCGCGTGCGCCGCATACTGCCCGCTTCTACTGAACACCGTCTTGAAATACCACACATTTACATACTAACGTTAGCGAAATGAACTTGTAAATATATCTTATATATATATATATATATATATATATATATATATATATACATACATATATATGTAGTGTGTGTGTAATTCGAAGGAATTCGCCTTTATCATAGGTATACGTGTGTGTGTGAACACACATCCATATATTCCCATAATTTTGCCATAAACCGGCCGATGTCGTGGCTTCAAAGAAGGTTTAATTACATACGGTGAAACTGTTTAAGAAACGTTGACTCGAAAGCCGTTTCGACATAAATGATTATTTTCTAGCTACCATAAGCGAGCGAGCGAGAGACGGCCAGTCTCCGCGCATACCAACATTAGCATATCTACAGCCTGAGCTAATCTATGCTGGCATATTATAAATGTTTATTTGTAACTCATTTCAAATGCTTCTAAGAAAAATAATAGCAGCTCACAATTTTCTTTATTGCTTCAAGTTTTTTCTCACGTAACAGATAGGTTAGAGGGAGCCTAGCGTAATTCAACGCCGTGTTTAGGATTGATTTTAATTTCAGTGTGTGGGAATCGAACCCTCAACCAATCGAGTGTTGTCTTTATCCACATCTTCTACATAAAATACTTGAACTATACCAAATTTCATAACCCTCCACCGTAATAATTCTTTTAATAAGAGGTCCATAATTTATTAGTTACGAGGAAATATCAACATAGTGATATTCATTCAATCATACTAAAGAACTTACAAAAACACAATTTAAATTAAACTATTTTAAACGGATTAATCGCTTATATTTTGGTATAGTCTTCCTGTGACCAGGGACAACTGTAAAGTATTCGAAACGTCAAGTTTCCAAAAATATATTTTCGTATACGAAAATATACGCTATTAATCCGTTTAAAATTGTTTGCCTTATTAAAAACATATTTGAAAGCTCAAAAAAATACCAAACTAGTTTGAATCTAATACGCTTGCGGAAATAGCGTGAAATTTATATTTGTATAAAATTAGCGGATTCCATATGAATGTTTCGAGTTTATTATGAGCTAAGTTTATTAAGGCACTGCGTGCGGAGTGGTGGAGCATCCGGTCGAAAGTCGCGGATACCGGTGCCTCCAGGAAGCAATTATAATATATAATTACTACTAGCTGGTCGTGGCGCAGTGGTGACAGCGTCTGACTGTAAGCACGACTCGTTGTGGCTTCGATCCCCACTTGAGGGAACGATTATATATAAATAATTGTCACTTAATCGCTCTGGTAAAAGACAAAGTGTGGCGTTGAGTTCCACCACTCAACACGCAATGTTTGGAATTCGGTGGAAAACGAAGTACGGAGTGTCTTGATACTAGGTACTATCTGTCTACCCTGCTATGCGGGATAAAAAATTTACTATTAAATAGTTGAGATAATAAAAATAAGTTAATTATTCAACACACAATGTCTCGGTTTTGGACAGAAAGTTGTCAACGGAGAGTTTTGTCACTAGGTGGTCTCCCACTATCCTGCTATGCGGGATAGAGACGAGAGCCTCTCTATAATGAACACAACGACTTAGTATATTTATGTAATTAAAAAAAACCGTTAAACTGTCTAAGTGAAAGGTAATTTATGGGTAATTTTAATTAATTTTTATATGTAATTTTAAATTATTTATTGAGTAGAGCCACTTAATGGCGTTTAAAAATGTTTTTGTGAACGGAAGAAATTGTGGATTTTCTGGTGTTCCCTCCAGTAAGTGATACAAGTGGTTTGTTTCTAATTTTAATAACAGTGTCATTTTTACTGACTGTAGACAGCATCGGTTGTAGGTTCGATTCCCACTCGGAGAAATGATATATTTTAATTATTTTCATTTCATCTCACTGATAAGACAAAGCGAGGCATTGAGTTCCGCCACTCAACATGCAATGTCTCGGAACTAGGTGGAAAGCGGAGTACGGAGTGTCTTGACCATAAATATTTTCTGTCTATCCTGCTATGCGGGATAAAAGCGTGAATCCAAAACAAAAGAAAAATATATTTAGAGATTGATAGCTATCTAATAATAATACTGTCATTGTTACGGTCTGTATGCGAATTTTTATCCATATTATGTTTATATATAATAAACTTTTCCAGTTAACACATAAAATAAATCTATACACACAAATAAATAAAATTGGTGTGTCCGTTTGTAATATTAAAATTAATGTTGCATTATTTGTCAGTCTGTTCGTTCCATCTAATCTCTGGAATGGATAGACCGATTTTGACGCAACTGCCTATTAGTAATTGATGATATAATAAAGAGTAACTTAGTCTATTTTTATAGTCAAAATTATAATATATAAATCAAGAAATCTTAAATTTAATGCAGACGAAACCACGAGCAGAGCTAGTATATTATTAAATAAATCATATAATCACAGAGGCCGGTCGTTGCGCAGTGGGACAGCGTCCGACTGTAAGCGCGATCGGTTGTGGATTCGATTCCCACTCGGGAGAGCGATTAAATATAAATTATTTTCACTTCTTCGCCCTGGTAAAGGCAAAGTACGGTGTTGAGTTCCACCACTCAACACACAATGTCTCGAATTCGATGGAAAACGAAGTACGGAGTGTCTTGACACTAAGTACTTTCCGTCTACCCAGCTATGCGGTATAAAAGCGTGAAGCTAAAAAATAATAATAATAACTAAATGTTGTATTAAACAGTGTTACCGGTCTGTCCCAATACCCGTCTTGCGTCGAGTTGCGTGCGCCGGCGCAGCGTCACGAGATTACAGCGCGCGCTATTAACGGGTTGGAACCAATGAGAGTGCGTTCCTGCACATGATTTGAAAGCTTTAGGATGTGACCGTTTAAGACGGATATCCATGGAAATATAATAAGTGAAAGGGATATCTTAAATGTGAGCATAGAAGTATCTAATATATATATATATATATATATATATATATATATATATATATATATATATATATATATATATATATATATATATATATATATATATATATATATATATATAGCGGAAGTGAAGCTATCATATGTCCGGGTGTTTGGTGTATATGCCATTTGTTTCATTCGTTATCAACGCATTTTTGTTGATTTTATCAATCTATCAACCAATCGATTATTTTATGAAAAACTTGCAACGCGATTTTCATAACATTCTTGCTGTTCATTTTGTTTATTGCAATTAGATTTAAGAAATTATAATAATCTCTGGAAAGGATATAAGATTCATGTTATAGTTTTATTTCCTATACAACGCATTTAAATTTATCGAAAGACATAAGTAAAGTTCTAAAAGGCATCTTAAAATTGATATTTAACTAAAAAATAAAACAACTTTACGTTTTATTTCGCTTTGCAGGGTAGTCAGAGACAACCTAATGTCAAGACACTCCGTTGACTGACTTCCACCCAGAATTGCGTGTTAAGTGGGGAATTCATCGCCGTGTTTTGTTTTACCAGAGCGAGATGTAAATAATTTTTATTTAAAATCATTGCCACGACTGGGAATCAAATTCACAACCCATCGTGGCTGCCATCAGACCCTGTCACGCGCTAGTCTTTAGTCTTATAAATATGAGTATTTTCTATTTTTTTTGCCTTCACATATTTATCCCGCATAGCAGGGTAGACAGAAAGTACCTAGTGTTAAGACACTCCTTACTTCGCTTTCCACCAAACTCGAAATTTTGCGTGTTGTGTGGTTGAGCTCAACGCCGCACTTTGTCTTACCAGAGCGATGAAGTGAAAATAATTGAAATATACCTAATCACTTCCCCGAGTGGGGATCGAACCCACAACCGATCGCGTTTACCGTCAGACGGTGTCCCTAACGGCGGTATACTAACAGAATTTCATAACAAAACGGCTTTAAATGACAATTTGCTATAATGCAGGATTATTTTCTGTTTGTCGTTCGTCATTGTTTGAAATTCTATTCTATTACTAAGCAAAACTATCTATTAAGAAACACTAAGAGCGGCGTTTAATTCCGCCACTCAACGTGCAATGTTTGTAATTCAGTGGAAAGTGGAGCACGGAGTGTCTTGACACTACATATTCCCTGTGTGATAAAAGCGTGAAGATAAAAAAAATACAATAATATAATATTGTGTGTTAAAGCGGAACTTAACGCCGCGTTTCACCTTAAGGCGTTCTTAATATATTGTTTTCGTTAATACTAACAAAATTTCCGTTGTTTTGGATCAAGGCCTTCGTTACCCGTTATAGAGCCCCCCAACGCGCGTATATGAACCTGTTCGTACGGTGTCCCTTCTAATCGGATACTTTGCATATCGACGCACCTGCTTACTAATCTCTAGTATAAAGTAATAAATAGTAGACGCTCGCTAATGACCAACATCTTGACTGCTTATATATTAAATGAGCGTATCAAATATATAAGAGAGTTGTACCAGGCTCTCATGAAACTAGAGGAGCTCCCTCTCTATAGTCTTTATATACTACATATATAAGCAGCTTCACACGCCATCCCTTATATCAGGGTAGTCAGAGACAACCTAGTGTCAAGACACTTCGTTGACTGCTTATATATTAAATGAGCGCATCAAATATATAAGAGAGTTGTACCAGGCTCGCATGAAACTAGAGCCCGCATCCCGCATAGCTGGGTAGTCTTATAGAGCCTGGACACTCAAGACACCTCAAGACACACCGTCGGTTGCTTTCCCATATTCCATATTTCCTAAAATCGAGACATTGCGTTTTGTGTGTCGAACTCAATTTTTTTACCAGGGAGTTGTAATAATAGGTTTTATATATATTCCTCCGATAGGGAACCGAACTCACAACCAAACGACACCGTCCACTGCGCCAATGGCTATACAACTTAATGATAAACTAAATATTTTTAGTATAAATTAGATTATTCATAAATATTGATGAAGGAAACGTGTGTGACTATCGTCCAACTTTCTGTGTTTGTAAATAACGAAATTTTATTACGTGAGAATCGACTTTTAACCGAGTATAATATAGATAAGATCGTTAAAACTACTTTATATCTATATATTATTACTGTATATCTATCTACTGTATATCTATCTACTGTATATCTGTATATCTGTGTGCTGTATATCTATTTCTTTATTTATTATTTTTTTTATAGTGTATGATCTCGAGGTTTTAATATATAATCGATTATTATATATAGTTTTAATATATTTTTAATCATATTTCTCTATATCTATATAGAGCAGAAAGTTTTTCAAAGCCCTATATTTTAAGTAATTAGACATAAATAATTTACAAACAAAATTAAAAGTCGATATTAAGATTATTACGTATTTTTTTTCGCTTAATAATTTTTTTTAGCTTCACACTTTTATCCCGCATAGCAGCGTTGACCGGAAGTATCTAGTGTCAAGACATAGACCTATTGAGTGGCGGAATTAAACGCCGCGCCTTGTCTTGTCAGCGCGAGGAAACAACATATTTTAAATATAATCATTCCTCTGAATTTGTATAGTAATTTTAATAACACATTAATTCATATATAATAGAGTACAGTATACAAACAGAGCAAGAATTTATCTTAAAATCACCAAAAGAATTCGACAGTCAAAAAAAAACACACACACACATTCCTCTATACTTTTATAGAACAACGAACACGCCAATAAAAGGCGCGTTTTCAATATTTATACGTTTCTCCGTACAAAAACCTCACTGAAAAACGGTTTGCGTCTCCAGACAGCGATGTTCCCACGCGCCTTGAGAGCGAAGCTGGTCCGCCAGCCTTCCGACGGACACATGTGGGATAATTGTATGCTCTTGTATATTTTTAATAATCAAAATTTTTGTATTTAAACTACACTTGGTGGCACATCTGTTATTATATGTGCGTACTGATTATTTTCATATATTTCATGAATTCGTGTTTATATGATACATTGTGTGTTGTGTGGCGTAACTTAACGCCGTGTTTTGTTTTATTATAGCAGTGAAATTTAAACAGTCCATAGTGAATTCAAATTTAGCTAATAAACTGTCACTCCACCGATGTTGGGTTATGAAGCAATGTAAAGTGTATATTTTTTTAGCTTCTCGCTTTTTGTCCAGACTAGCAGGGTAGACAGAAAGTACCTAGTGTCAAGACACTCCGTACTTCACTTTCCACCGAATTCAAGATATTACGTGTTGAGTGGTGGAACTGAACGCCGCACTTTGTCTTACCATAACAAGGAAGTGGAAATAATTGAAATATAATCACTCCCCCGAGTGGGGATGGAACCCACAACCGATCGCGTTTACAGTCAGACAGTCTTCCGGCGAAAATATAGCAGGAAGAACAGGTGATGGATTAGACTCCAAGCTTACAACAAAATTAAACTTGTTGCGCTTCACCACTTATGGTGTTTTTTTTTTATTTAAAACTGCCTGTATTCTAGATATCGTCTAAAAAATTATCATATCTGTATGATTTTATTTTAAATTCTATAATAATTTAAGTATCTATTGAGTTACTTTTTATTAAATAAAGTAAAGTTCCATCAAAATCAGCCATGTATTCTCGAGATTAGCCGGAACAAACAGACAGACATTCAAAAATTGTATGAAACATATTATTTTGGTATACTTATGTATACATAATATGTATGGCTTCAGTAAAAAGCGTTTTATTCTATTAATATTATAATTGTGACATTTATTGAGAACACACAAACGAATATATATATATATATATATATATATATATATATATATATTTATATATATATATATATATATATATATATATATATTTATATTTATATATATATATATATATATATATATATATATATATATATATATATATATATATATATATATACATATATAATAAGCTCTCTAGGATGTTACTTCAGTCAGTACCATTTAGCCAAAACACTCTAATTCGTCATTACTCTCTCCCAAAAAGGTCATATTCATACAAACCAAATAAATATTGTACCAAAATATATATTTCGCAATTATACTGTTTATCGCAAATTACTCATATATTTGAAAGGTAACATATCTATGTATAGAGATCGAGAAACAGGGTCACAAGTTCAAAACGCAAAAGCAAATTTGTTCTTGATAACTAATATATATATATATATATATATATATATATATATATATATATATATATATATATATATATATATATATATATATAAATTATTGGAAAAAAACCTCGTATTGTATCGACATCAAGGTTAAAGGATGCGTAAGGCGACACGGCGCTAACCGTTATACATTCCTCAATAACCTGTTGGCCAAAGTCAGATGCATCATTGGTACTACCTAGCTGGTCTCGAACGTGACTGACAGTTATTGTCATGGTATTCTATTAATAATTGAGTTATAAATATCTTGCGAGTGTATGTTGTACGTTAGTTTATATATATATATATATATATATATATATATATATATATATTACGTTACTTCGCAATCCGTTACGACTAACAATATTGTGAAAGTTAAGCAGCGTTTCCGCTACAGATGATGCCGTTTCAAATTTTAGATAAAAACTATTTTTTTTTATATAATATTTTCAAGTCTCAAGTATTTCTCATATTTAGAAACGGATATAGAAACGAAAAAATCTTTTTCTCATGGCACAGCCGAGGCCCGGGAAGAAGTTAAACACGTGGCCACCCGCATGTGGTCGGCTTGGGTTGGGACACATGCACGCGTTGCTTGGCAACCACAAGATGCGCCTTGAGAACTCTTTAAATTATTCGTTTATACCACGCCTAGATGTCATACATGGCCTAGATGGCTACATTCAAAAGACCGCCGCTTGGTACACAGTGTGCAGGCGATGGTGTCTCCCGCATTGGTCGTGTTACAATGTTAGGGTCAGCACCAATTGACCCAATGCAGCTGCCCGAACAAACCGCTGTCAATGTTAGTTACGTATATAAATAAAGAATAATAAGCAATCTCTTGGGAATTAGTAAGATGCTTTAGCTGAGAGATGGTTCAAAGTACTTTGCATATATATATATATATATATATATATATATATATATATATATATATATATATATATATATATATATAACCACGATCGGTTGTGGATTCAGTTCCCACTCGGAGAAGTAATTATATTTAAAATTATTTGCACCTATTCGTTCTGGTAAGACAAAGTGAGTTCCACCAATTCGGTGGAAAGTGAAGTACGGAGTGTGTTGACACTAGGTACTTTCTGTCTACCCTGCTTTGCAGGATAAAAAGCGTAAAGTAAAAAGAAAAAAAATATAATAAAGCGGTGAGCGGAGAGCGGAGAGGTGTCACGTATCTCATTGATAATAGCTTTTGTAGGTAATTTATTTTTTACGATATGAATATCGGTAGCGCGTACAATAATGGCGCGCAAACTGTACGCCGGTCATAGATAATGTAATAATTTTCTAAACTTTTTATTAACGTGTTTTTGTCAGTCTGCAACTAGCTTATATGCTGTGTTAACTAGAAGTTCCCGCGACTTCACCTGCGATTAATTTCAGATTTCTGGAGGTTTTTGTTATATATATTATTTTTATATTTTGGTACGAGAGGTAGGGAGAGTCCTTGGCTGACCTTCGAAAACACAGTTTCGAAGATACTGGAGGAAGGTCACGTAAAAAGCATGAGGACCCCCCGAAGGGCATGTATTCAGAGGATAATGACTATGGACGAGGCGAAAGAGGTATGCAGGGACCGTAGCGTTTGGCGCTCCGTACTCTCTGAATCTTTATTTCATCTTCTATCTACCAGTGAAAGTTCCATTAAAATCGGTCAAGTCATTCTAGACCATTCTAGACATTGAGCTGGTAGAAACAGAGATATAGAGAAAAATTGTAAAAAATTCTATTTGAATATATGTACCGTGTACATACATATGCATTTAGTATAAAGCGATTATTTTAATATTGCTTCGAGCCTGTCCTGATTTATATATAACAAGCCTCTCACTTTTTTTTATTCAAGTCTTATTGTAACAATTTCATAAATTAATAGATATAAATTAGATTCTTGTACATGTGGAGTCAACACACTATAAAAAATCATTTACCAACAAAAACTTTAATAAATAATTCTGGTTGCGACTGTACACTGAGTTTCTCGTTACAGTCGCTTCACGCTTATCCCGTACAGCATGGAAATCATAGAGAACCTAGTGTCAAGACACTCCGTTGACTGCTTATATATTAAATGAGTGTATCAAATAAATAAGAGAGTTGTACCAGGCTCGCATGAAACTAGAGGAGCTCCCTCTCTATAGTCCCTATATACTACATATATAAGCAGCTTCACGCGCCATCCTGCATAGGGTAGGTTGAGAGAACTTAGTGTCAAGACACTCCGTTGTGTTGTGTTGAATAGCGAAGTTGACGCCGAGCTATGTCTTAGAAGTTATCTTAGTTATATCAATTGTCTCTAGGCAAAAAATATCATTCATAACTTTTTGTTTCTTAACAAAATCCAAATATTATTCATTTAACCTATAAGCACTTTGGAATTGTCAGTTGACATAAAAATGTCAGTACCGTCAGTCCTTCAAGCTGCAACTCGCAACTCTACTGTTGTTTTTTAGTTACAGGAAGGAGTTACGGGAAGCGGAACGCCTTGACTTCCATTTCCGATATAGACCTTGAGTGGGTGTAAATCATATTTTTATAAGGATATTCGTTAAGAGACAATCGTACGGAAGCCTCCCCAGTTAGACGATCCATCTCCGATCGACGTTCTATATTTTTTTGCAATCTTTGCGAGGTATATTGTGTTTATGACTGGTAAATAAATAAAAGTCGAAACTTTGCGTCTGTTTCCCACCCGAATTCAAAATATTAAGCTTTAAGGTGCGGAGCTCAACGCCGCGTTACCGATCAAATTGGCTTTTAAAGGACAGCATCTTTTGAATAGTTTCGACAAAGCTTAATGTACTTTAGTAAGTCTGGCAATTTTACATCTCGACTGACAGCTGACAATGACGACTGACATACATACAACAACTGACTCGCCCCAACGTCACGACAGACGAACGGATCGTTGATATTAGTCATCGTTTTAGATTGAAATATATATTATATTCATTTCAGTATTAGTTTCACGTTTTTATCCCGCATAGCAGGATTGAAAGTACCTAGTGTCGAGACACTCCGTACTTCGCTTTCCATCGAATTCGAGACATTGCGTGTTGAGTGGTGGTACCAGAACGAGGAAGTGAAAATAGTTTATACATAATCACTCCCCCGAGTGGGTATTGAACCCACAACCGATCGCGTTTACAGTCAGACGCTGTCGCACTGCGCCACTACTGGCATACGGCTAACAAACTGTAATAGGCTTTGATTGTTTTAGTAAGTACCTAGTGTCAAGACATTTAGTACTTTGCTTTCCGCAAAATAAGAAACATTGCGTGTTGAGTGGCGGAAGTCAACGCCGCACTTTGTCTTACCAGAGCGGCATAATGAAAATAATTTAATTATTAACATTTCTACGAATGGGAATAGAATGTATAACCGACCGCGTTTACGGCCAAACGCTGTCCAGCTGCAACAATTAAATTTACTTACATAAATTGTGTTTAATATTTTTTTTATTAGAATTGAAATTGTTGACTTTTTTTATAGGAAAGATACTTAGAAGCAACGCAGCGAGATTTAAACCCGCGTCTCTTGAATACTGTCCAAGAGGCGCAGGTTCGAATCCCGCTGCAATTAACACTTTAAAAATAGTGAAAACTTAGAAGTATTTTTCTTTTAAATACACAGATGAAATAATAGTATTGTAATAAATAAGCTGTAAATAGGCTTTGATTGGGAACAGTCAATACTTTAGTTAGCTTGACTCGTTTCAAACATATCTTGTTTATTTCCCCTGACGCAAAGCCAACAACTGGCCATTGATACAAATTGTAGTCTATTAAAATGGTAGTGACGTAGCCCGTCTGTAATGAAATATCTTGGCCGTTCAATCAAATTTACAGGAATCGTTGAGTGCGAACCAAAACGCGAAGAAACCAGTAGACCGGACGGACGGACGGATATATATATATATATATATATATATATATATATATATAGTTATAACTTTAGCATAGCAGGATAGACAGAAAGTATCTAGTGTCAAGACACTCCGTACTTTCCCTTTTTCTTTGATACATATCTATTGAACGTATCTCTATCATTGTCATCAATGACACAGGGCTCTCAGTGATTTAAACAAAACAAAGTATTTATATATTAAAATACAATAATATAGTTCTCCCAGGCAAAGCGGCGAGCAAGCCGCTAGTATATATGTGAACACAAACAAACACACAGATGTTCCTTCATGAATATTAAAACGCGTTATGAGTACATCGCTCATAATAGATATTTACGTATCATTTCGCTTAAGTACCGCTTAAGTAGTTACTTGTGTAGCGGAATCATCTAGATAACAAGTGGTTAGGACGCGTTGGGGAGCGCACGATACTGTTCAAGCGAACACGATTGACTTACGACCAGCCCTAGTTATTTAAGTAATTATATACATTTGTACGTCATCGCGGCGCAGTGGGACAGCGCCTGACTGTAAACGCGATCAATTGTAGGTTCGATTCCCATTTGGGGCAGTGGTTATGTTTAAATTTTGTTTCACTTCCTCGCTCTGGTAAAGACAGAGTGCGGCGTTGAGTTAAACCACTCAACATGCAGTGTCTCGAATTCGGTGAAAAGCGAAGTATGGAGCGTCTTGACACTAGGTTATTTCTGTCTACCCTGCCACGCGGGATAGGAGCGTGAAGCTAAAAAAATTTTTTGAAGTTTACGTGGGCACAAAAGTAGGCGAAAAGAAATTCTATATATTCTTAAAATATATTTTTGTTTAAGTAAATACCTAGTGTTAAGACACTTCGTACTCCGCTTTCGGCAAAATTCGAAACGTTGTGTTTTGAGCGGCGGAAATCAACGCCGCGATTTTTCTTACCACAAACAAATGAAAATAATTTAAATAAAATTGTGTTCCCGAATGAGAATTGAACGCATTATATTAATTGATTTTTATGACTTTTTTATTTGAATTGAAATTGTTGGCTTTTTTTATAGAACACATACTTAGAAGAGTTTATTTAAAAATAAATGGTACATAGATTAAATAACACTATTGTAAAAAACAAATAACACAAATAACTTGAACTAAATATCTCAAAAGTCAATATTAAAATGACAAATAATTAAATCTACAATCTTTAATTAGCAGAACTGAAACCATTATTGAAGCGGAACTCAACGCCGCGTTAGTTTTACCAGAAGCAAGACAACAGCAATTAAATACAATCCCATGGAGCGGTTATCGAACCCATAACCGATTGCGAACGCGATATAATTTGGAACCTAAAAAAGATGTCATTTCAAGAATAATATAAGCATGTAAGTATGTACCTTAAGTAATACGTAAGCGAATTAACGCGTGTTAAATATAGTATACATAGAGGCCTTCTTACAGCGAGGCAGGCAAGCGTGACGCGCCTGAGGCCGCAAAGCCGAGCGAGCGCCAAATCACCGAACTAATACAATATTTCTATATTAATTCGTGTTATTTTATATACTGTTTATATATAAATATATATTCCCGTTCCCAGAGCGGAGAAAAAGGAGAGTACTGACACTAGGTGCTCTCTGATTAGGTCTGGCTGCTATACTAAATTTTACATTGGTACTGTTTTTTAATATAACAAGTTGAAATTGCTTTATTTCCGCATAGCAGGATAGACTGAAATTTAGCTAGTGTCAAGACACTCCGTTCTTCGCTTTCCATCGAATTCAAGACATTGCGTGTCGAGTCAGACTCAATGCCGCACTTTGTCATACCAGAGCGAAGAAGTGCTAATAATTTTAAATATAATTACTCCCCCGAGTGGGAATCGAACCCACAACCGGTCGTATTTACAGCCAGACCCTATAAAACTGCGCCATAACCGGCCTTTTTTGAAATTAACTAGTTTATAATAATGTTGTAATAACGTTGCACATTGATCTGAGCTCGCAATGCTTGCAATTCTCTCTCAAATCGGTGGAATGTTTAAATTGTACTAATTTGTCTCCTCTAGTATATATATATAGTAAATAAAACGCGGAATTAAGTAACGTTAATTAAAACACAATGTCTTAAAATTAGGGAGAACGAAGTGTATTTTATTGACATATTTATTTTATTGTCTATACGTTACGTGTACTATTGTTTAAATTACTCTAATTTGTCTCATCTGGTAGTCTATAGACTACAAAGTGTGGCGTTGAGTTACGTTAATTAAAACGCAGTGTCATAAAATTAGGGAGAACGACGCCATCAATATGAGAATGGATTGCTCATATTGATGGCGTTTTTACCCTCTTGAAAAGACGTATTTATAATAAACTCCTTTAAATAACAATCGAGATAAGATCCTCCTTTGAGAATAGCTGCTATTCACTCCTAGCAATATACAGTACGTATTTAAATGTTAAAATTAATGCCAGTATATTTATTTTCCTCAGCAAGTTACTGTTTTGAAACTATGTTTTCATAAATTTTAAAATCTGAGTGAACACAGTGTCGAGACACTCCGTTATTTACTTTTTGACATTTTATGACACTACAAGTTGAGTGTCAAAACTCAATACCTCGCTTTGCTTGGCCAGGGCGGTGAATTGAAAGTAATTTGAATTGTAATAGCGCTGGTTCTTTCTTAAGCTTTTAAGTCTGAGTGGGAATATAGTGTCGAGACACTCCGTTCTATTTTTTTTTAACTTGAAGCTCACGAGTTGAGTGCCAGAACTCAAAACCGCGCTATATATTGACAGTAATTTAAATAAGATCAATCGGCGAAATAGGAATTGAACCCATAACCAATCGTGCTTAAACCGCTGTTCCAGCGATATAATCGTTCAAAGGAATAATATCTATACGTAAGAGATAGATAAATTTCTTAGCAAACACATCGTAATTTATAAGTTGAAACAAATTATTTAAGATCTTTGTTTTTAGCGATTTTTTACAACTTGTTTTAGTATTTGATAATATTTTTTTTAGAAACCTGACGTTTTGAACACTTTACAGTAGTCCGTAGTCACTGTTAGAGGAGAAAGTCAGCGTAAAGACGATCGGTCGTGGGTTGGATTCCTCGCTCTGGTACAACACGCCGCGGCTCTAAGATCCGCCACTCAATACGCAATGTCACATGTTAAGCGGCGTACATAGTGTTTTGACACTAGGTACTTCCTGTCTATCCCGCTGTGCGATATAAAAGCGTGAATAATTTTATTGAATAATTTAATGTCTTTCAATTATCAGGCCTAAACTAAAATAGCAACTATGATTTGTACAACATAACTCAGTATAAATAATTTTAACCGCAACCCGGTGATCGTGTCATCGCCGGTTAAAGTTAACTAACGTTTGTTTTTCCTGTAAAGTTTGAAATTTTATTTTGGTATTTTGTGTTTTTACCGTTTTTTTTTAAAAAAAAATAGGTAAAAATGCA
Organism: Dryadula phaetusa; assembly: GCA_032432895.1. Classification (NCBI taxonomy): domain Eukaryota; kingdom Metazoa; phylum Arthropoda; class Insecta; order Lepidoptera; family Nymphalidae; genus Dryadula; species Dryadula phaetusa. The sequence goes on from JAOYRS010000002.1 coordinate 1,724,622, forward strand.
GTTTTTATGTAAAAAAACTAGATGTTTCCCTTCTTAATAATTCTTCCCGCCTAGATTATTAACATCATCAGCTACATGTTAGTCAAAATACTATCAAAATCAGTCTATCTTTTCCAGACATTCATCTCTAGCCGTAATAACACGACATACAAAAATTGTAATATATATAGATATTTTATATAGATATATATTTTATATAGATATATATTTTATATATATGTTAGTGTGTGTGTGTTTGTGTGTGTTAATTATTATAATAACACTAGCTGTATAGTTCGCTGGGTTATTCTATAAAAGAAACATTATAAATTTAAATTTAAATTTATGAATTTGTTAAAAAAAAAGTGTTTTAAAAAAATAAAAAAAAAGAAAAATATTAAAATTTAATAGATTCTATAAAATATTATAATCTCATTGGATGCTGGTCATGGAGCTGTATCATTGATCCCTCATAGCTTGCAAACTTGTGTTAAATTCGGCTTCCATAGGACTAACAAGTAGTTAGTAAAATATGAGATGTTAAATATTAAAAATGCAATATTTCATATGTCACTGGCTCTATTGCTTCTTAATTTTTTGTATTTAAAACTATTTATGATCTAGTTAGATAAAAGAGCAGCGTTGAGTTACGTTACTCAACAGAATGTATTGATTTTGAAACGGAGAACGGTAATTCTGGACACTATGTTCTCTACCTCAAAGCGTAGAGCTGCTTTCGTATAATAATATCGTGTTAACTGTAATTAAATTCTAATTGATGTATATTTGTGTCGCTTAACATGTGTCGAACGTTACGGACATATTATGAATTCAATTGTAACAGTAATTGAAGTTGGAATACCTTTGATAGATATTCAGAGTAAATTCAATTCAACAATATAACAACTATCAATATTAACCGTATCGTACTAGAGGATTGGACAAGAAGTACGTAGTGTCAAGACACTCCGTATTTCACTTTCCACCGAAATCGAAACATTGCATGTTGAGTGGTGGATCTCAACGCCGTACTTTGTCTTACCAGAGCGAAAAGTGAATATAATTTAATTATAATCAGTCCCCCGAGTGGGGATCGAACCCATAACCTTTGCCTGGGTAAATATAAACATGGATAAAGTGTCTATTTCCCTTTATTAATTATTTTATATCATTAATTTTTTTTTATCTTTATTGTTTTAAATATAGTATAGTTAAGTGCATTAGTATAATGGTAAAGTAGTAAATATTATAAATAATTTATTAAATCAATGTTATTCTTCTACCTTTTATTTCTATTCAATATAATAAGTATTTAGGTAACGGATTTTAACGCTGCGATTAATTTCACTAAAGTTGATAAATGAAAACAATTTAAAATAATCAAAAATGTTAGGTAACATCAAACACAGCATGATGTCTATAATTGTAATAATAACAATATTTAAACATTTTAAGACGTTAATCTATAGGAAATATGAGAGTGGACGCGGGTTTAAGCACCGCGAGGACGTTACACTCGGCTGGCTCGGCGCGGTGTGGCGTCACGCCCTGGCGACGGGGGTCGTCTTGCCCTACTCGCCCAATTCTCACTAATATCTTTGCATCTATTGGTTTTATTATACAATATATTGTTCCTGTCAAGTCATATGTAGGTTTCAAAAAAACGTATTTTATAGAAATTTTACATACATTCTACATTATATTACTTAATATGTAACAAACAAAACCTAAAAGAAATTACGTAAATCTATCTCAAGTTTGTGGCTAACAAAAGCAGAAATTTATTTGTATATATACATATATATACTGAAACTTAGTTAAAGACTCGTCGCGGTGCTAAGAACTGTATGGCGTCATATCCAACTGTTATAATAATCATTTTAATTGTCTGCACCAAGACCTCGCCGCGCCGCGCGCCGCATGTTCTACGTCTTATCAATTTAGGTATTCTCATTGTTTTATACTCGAAACGAATTCCATTGTTTACGGCTTTTGTAGATAAACGTGCGTTATTTTATTATTAGGTTAATTATTATTTGTATTGAAGGTATCCCGAGTTGGAATCGAACCCATAATCGACCGGTGTCAATATTAATGTTAATATGAATATATATATATATATATATATATATATATATATATATATATATATATATATATATATATATTTTTAAGTATTGTAAACAATAAAGTACGAGACTGGCGCTAAGCTGAGAGGCGCCGGCGCGGCCGCGGTGTTCCGTATCAACGATTTATTCATTTCATATTCGAAGCGACCATGATTTTGTTGTATAGAAGGGTATATATATATATATATATATATATATATATATATATATATATATATATATATATATATGGTTGTTTGTTTGTTTGTGTTTTGAAGAAAGAATATTTAATTTGCTTTCATTTCCTCGCTCTGGACAAAGTGCAGCGTTGAATTACGACACTCTACACGGATTTTGATTTAATCAAAACTACCCCGTCATATACCAAACAGAAATATATATATATATATATATATATATATATATATATTTTATCCTGTCAAATGGAAACACGTGGTCACCGCCATACTATTCTCAACGCTCATACGTAGTTGCGTACGCGCATGTTCCACTCGCATGTGTACAATATAACTGACAAAGAACGTTAACGATTTAAAGGACTTTTTGTTAGCTAAACGATTAAGACCCAAGTGTTTTTTTTTATTTCGTTTGTTATAGAATTAATATTTTTATTTCTATTTTTACAATATATCCAGAATTATCGTTTTAAAAATATTAATTAATGTGGAATTCACAATACTTTTAAGTTAGCCTATTAATATGTATAAGAAGTCATCGTGGCACAGTGAAATAGCGTCTGACCGTCAACGTGATTAGTTGTGGGTTCGATTCCCACTCGGAGAAATGATCATGTTTAAGGGCAGCATTGAGTTCACTATGTTTATGTTCAGTTTCAGTTCAGAAGCTATCAACGGAGTGTCTTAACACTGGGTTCTCTCATGCTAAATCCTATTGTGCGGAATAAAGCGTGAAGAGAAGCTATGTATGTTAAATCAAAATAACACGGTTGTGACACAATTGGTGCATTAAGACAATGTTTGACGTCTAATTACTCAAGAAAAACCGCAGCGTTGAGTTCCGCCACTCAAAGCTAAGTAAGAATCCCTTACACTAGGTTCTTCTAATATTAAAAAAGCTAAAGTAAAACTAATATAATTTTATCCAGCATAACAACCCTGCTACAGGAAGTTATTAGCATAAAAACACCGCGTACTCCGTTTTCTGCCGAATTTGAGTTTTAAATTGAGTGGCGAAACTTAACGCCGCCACTTTGTCTTACCAGAGTGTGACAGAGAAAATACTTTAGAGGAAATCGAACCCACAACCGATCTGGCCCTACATTCATACGCTTTACTATGATATACATTTATAAGAGTAATGTATTAAAATTTTGGTCAAGACAGATCTGCTTTTGTTTATTATATGTTACGAATCGTTTGTTCGCGTTTAAAGTAACGAGCTAATCACCACAGCAGATGTTTCATTTAGAACAGAGACATTCAGAAAATAATTTAATAAACGTTTCAAATTATCAAAACATATTTGAACTACGCGTGCTTGGTGACGGAGTTCAACGCCGTGCTTTTGTCTCACATATTTTAGTAATAAATAATTTAATTGTACTCAGAAAGCATTTTTCTTTAATATTTACTATTTTTAAAGTGTTATTCCACACTTAGGATTAGAAAACATTTTAGAAAAAACGTATAAAAATTTGAACGCAGCGGGATTCGAACCCGCATCTCTTGGATACCGTCCAAGCGCTCTGACCGCTATGTATATGCTAGAACGCATAGCTTAGCGGTCAGAGCGCTTGTACGGTATCCAAGAGGCGCGGGTTCGATTCCCGCTGCGTTCAAATTTTTATACGTTTTTTCTAAAACATTTTTCTTTAATTTTTTTTTCTGTAATTGACATTAAGAAGAGTTAGCGAGATGAACTGTTCCAAGTCATTCTCAATATATGAACGGTAACAAGAAAAAATATACTAAAACACTTTGAGGACTTCAAAGACTTTTTAAATTGGCATTTTAGTTTGTTTAGTTTTTCAAATAAAATGATATACTGATGTTAAATAAACAAGTATTTTATGTTAAGTACTTTAACTTATGTGAGTTGGTCTTGTGGGTTCTATTCCCACTTGAAGGAATGTTTATAATTAAAATTTATTATCGTTTCTCTGCTCTGGTAAGACAAAGAGTGGCCTAGAGTTCTCTTATCAATACGCAGTGTCTCCATTTCCGATGAAAAGCAGTCAACGGAGTGTCTTGACACTAGGTTCTCTCTGACTACCCTGCTATGCGGGATGGCACGTGAAGCTGCTTATATATGTAGTAAATAAAGACTATAGAGAGGGAGCTTCTCTAGTTTCATGCGAGCCTGGTACAACTCCCTTATTTATTTGATACACTTATTTAATATATAAGTCAACGCAGTGTCTTGACACTAGGTAGGATCTCTCTGACTACCCAGCTATGGGAGATAAAGCTTGAAAATGTAAAAAAAATAATTCTTAGAAAAAGTAGACTAGACTACTGTTAAAGACATCAAAGGCATAAATTATGTGTAATTTTTTTTAGTTTTGTTTACAATAAAGTGCGGCGTTGAGTTACACCAGTTAACGCGCTATGTCTCTAATTTGGGTATAGAGCTAATTTCGACACTACGTTATCTTTGACAATTTTATAAGCTCATTTTATAGATAAATAAAGTAACACACGAGAATTTAATAAAAATATTTTAAACGGATTAATCGCATATATTTTGGTATTCGAAAATATATTTTTGAAAAACTGACGTTTTGAACACTTTACTCCGTGGTTACAGGCAGACCAAAATATACGCGATTAGTCTATTTAAAATAGTTTCATTTAAAAATGTGTAAAAATCAAAGATCCTATTAAAACACAAGATGTCTGTCTCAGATAAAACATTTGCAACAAAGAGCGGGGTTAGGTTACGCGAACAACACGCGTAAGCTACTAGTAACTAGACGTAAAATGGTGTACAGAATGTATAACTCGACACACAATTTGGCCAAATTCTAGTACCGCCTGCATCTTTTTTGGGAGTTATTTTCCATTATAATATCTTAAAGACTCGAACTTTTGCTTTGTTTTACTTGCACTATTGTTATTTCTGTGAACACATTGTTCTTGCGAACCGTCTGTCAATCTGTTCATGCCATAATGTTTAAAAGATGTCATTGTATGACTGGTATTGAATAGAAATTAAAAAAAAACACGTGTTTGAACTGAACTTAGTGTGAAGACACTCCGTTTTGAAGTTTTCAACGAATATTAGAATAGTTTATTAATAGACGGAACTGAACGCTGTGGACAGTCTATCTTAAATAAAGTTTATATTATCAAGCTATTATTAACAAGTGTTATTAATTATATTTAAAATCAATATGTATATGGCAGATCGATGTTATAAACGTATGACTATTTAGGATTTATTGGTAACACGCTTTATCGTCGACACGCTCTAATCAAGTAGAATGTAAAGGAAACAGTGCAATAGATAATTATATATATATATATATATATATATATATATATATATATATATATATATATATATATATATATATATATTTAGTACTTTACCAAGAATATGGTAACTGAGTTTCTTTAAGTGTTTTGGAAGTACTTTTGGGTTGTCGAAAGAACGTAAAGATACCAGAGCGTGAACGCTGTTCTGTTGAGAAGAACAACAGGAAGTAACTACCTTTTTTGAAGCTATTATCAGGCAGTAGTAGACGCACTGGTTGTAAGTTCGATTCCCATTCTGAACTCTTCACTAAAGTATGATAGGATATAGCGCGGCGTTAAGTTCCGCCATATAACACGCAATACGTGGAATTCGTCAATATTTTTACACCTCACTCCGAGCACAATTTCCAATGCAATTCGACATAGTTGTATTCCATATAATTATAATTATATCGTAAAGTATATCTATTTTTGTATTGTGTGAACGCATTGTTTTGTGTGTAATTAGCGACTACCATCTAGCGCAGTCAACGTGGGACTACTTTGAGACCGTTTCGTGTAGTTGAGGGACGCAGATTTGATATTAAAATGTCATTTTACAAAATTAAGGGCCTGGAAAGGCGTGATTCGAATATAAACGCGATTATTTATTTGTATTAAGGCAACATGCAGTGTTGAGTTCCGTTTCTCAACATGCAATGTCTCCAATTCGCGAGGCAATGGAATATTTTAACTCTAATCTCTCTTTCATAACCTTATATAGGACAAAATTGACAAAAAGAAACTAAAAAAAAGACTGGTTTGAGAGAGGTTGGCTGTGGGTTCGATCCGTACTCGGGGGAGTGATTATATTTAAATTATTTTCACTTCCTCGCTGTGGCAAGACAAAATGCGGCGTTGAGTTCCACCATTCAACACGTAATGTCTCGAAATCACTACAAAACGAAGTACGGAGTGTCTTGACGCTAAGTATTTTCTGTCTACCCCGCTATGTAGGATAAAAAGCGTGAAGCTAGATCATTATTTAAAAAAAAAAACAGAATTAGGTAAACTAATAATTTTGGGATCTAATTTACAAATCCCAAAAAGAAAAATATCCAGATCGTGTACCCCGCACATGGAACACCAACAAGCAGCTGTGGAAAGCGGCTAGCTGATTCACCCAGCGAGCGTCCAACTACGTACGTCTTAATTGGTATGACCCTGGAATAGGTGACGCTCGGGTTCGGAGGAATTCACGATAACACCTTGGTTTAATTGTACTGAATAACCGTACGCTGTTTGTTGGCAATAACTACCCATATAATTGGTATGCTTTAGCGCAGCTGGTCATTTAGCGGATATTGTATTTTCAATATCCGCTAAATGTTACAATATATGCGATTATTTTATTAAAATATATATTTTTTAACTTTACCCTTCTATCCCGCAAGCTTAGACACGTTCAGGCAATCCGTAATTGCCTTTCCACCGAATTCGAAACATCGCGTGTTGAGTGGTGGAACTCAACGCTGCACTTTGTCTTATCAAAGCGGGGAAGTGGAAATAATTTAAATATAATCACTCCCCCGAATGGCAATCTAACCCACAACCAATCCCGTTTATAGTCAGGCGCTGTCACACTGCTCCACGACCGACCTCTTTCTATCAAAATGTTTAGTTTTATCATTTTTTACAATAAATATATTAAATATTAAGGCATATGCAATTTGTTGCCTTAGCAACGTATATGTCACTAACCTCTTTATATTTGTCCTCCGGGAAGTCCTCATGCTTTTTACGTCATCTCCCTCCAAGATTATCGATACTGTGTTCTCGAAGGTTAGCGGAGGTCTTATATATACGTTTATTTAATTAAAAAGAAACCCCAAATTGCAATTCCTAGCCTAACTGCCACTAAGCCAGAGGGTACATAAGTTATAGCTAGTTCACGTACTTTGGTAGCACTAGCCCAATTCCAACAATGATAGAGTCTTCACCAGAAGGCCATCAATGTATATATTTTATTCTTGTGTAAACACAATGCCTGCATCAAGGGCGGGTAAGATGATATTATCAGTATGAGAAAACTTGTTGGACCAATCGAATGAACGACTACCAGTAATTATGTATTTATATTTCTTCATATATATATATATATATATATATATATATATATATATATATATATATATATATATATATATATATATATATAAAGTACCTAGTGTGAAGACACCCCGTACTTCGCTTTCCAACAAATTCGAGACATTGCGTGTTGAGTGACAGAACTCAACGCCGCATTACTCAAACTAAAGTACAGAAATGAAAAATCAAACTACTCCATACTAATTGTCATTATAATTATACTCCCAAATTCCTCAAAATCGAACCCACAGCAACCATTTCACAGCCAAATGCTACCCGACTCCTACGCCTTAATAGCATAATAAGAAATTCTTTAAACTGTACGACCCTAATAGACTACCAGTAAACAACGCCATTTATTAACTTATTCAATTTATTTTGTTCTACCGCTTTTGCGCGATAAATAAATAATTATTGAAAGTCAATAAAAAATTAAGAACCCTATGTTTGTGGCAGTGGAGGCCGGTAGTCGCACAGTGGGACAGCGTCTGACTGTAAACGCGTCCAGTTGTGGGTTCGATTTCCATTTGGGTGGAGTGAATATGTTTCAATTATTTTCACTTCTTCACTGTGGTAAGACAAAGTGAAGTGCGGCGTTTAGTTCCGCCAATTAACACGTAATGTCTTAACTTGGGCGTAAAGCGGAGTAGGAAATGTCTTGACACTAGGTACTTTCTGTGCACCTTGCTAAGTCAAAAAAACAATAATAATAATTGTAAAAATATGATTTTCTTAATATCACTAAACACGCAATGACATAAAATTACTAAAATTATTTTTGTATTTTTTGTACATATATACAAACCTATTTCGGTTAATCAATGTCTAGACACCGGGCAGAGAGCAGTTAAAGTGTCTTGACATTACGTTGTCTAACTACTCTGCTGTGTTAAAGCGTGAAAATGCGTTATTCACTAATTATAAAGAAGTGTTTGTGTGCTTAGCAAAATTAGATATATAATATAGACCGTAATGGCCCAGTGCGGTTGAGTTGACAAACGGTGATTGTGGGTTCCATTTATAGTGTCAGTGTAAAAATTAGGTTATCGCTGTTCATTGCTAGAAAAAAAACATATTACTTACAAAGATTTCTATGTAAATAGATTTCGCAATTGCTCAAATTTCGCTCGGCATCAAAACTTAGGGCAATTACATTTTGCTGATGTATATATATATATATATATATATATATATATATATATATATATATTCTTATATTAGATATACAACACTCTGTACTCTACTTTCCACTCAAACACATTTCGTGTTCAGTGGCGGAGCTAAACGCTGCGATTTGTCTTAAAAAGTGAATAAATTAAAATAACTTATACATAATCACTTCGAGTTGGTATTGAACCTGCACTATTGCATTGGCACCAATCTTATTAAATACTTTTTTGACGTAATTTCTTGTATAACGAACGCTAACCAAAGAAATCTTTATATTACAAAAGAGCTTTTTATTTGCTCTAAAAAAGTTTAGTTTTTTTTTTACAATAAAAAAATGATTATAAACCGACAAACCAATATTAGTTTTATATAACGTTGTATTAATTCTCAGAAGTACTGTTTGCAAGCGAAACGTATAGCAGGAAAATGCATTTACTTACATAATATAAGGAGCTGAGAATTGCGATTTAGTTAAATTAATTATTTATGTCATCGGGGCGTAGTATAAACGCCATTGGCTGTAGATTCGATTCCCCCTCAAAATACATTAGGGTAAGACAAAGCGCGGAGATAAGTTCGCCACACAACGCAATGTCTATATTTCGTGTGTGAATCGGACAATGGAGTGTCTTGACACTACCCTGCAATGACAGATAAAGCATTGAGCTGATTTTTAAAATTAATAAATACCACCTGAACAAAAGAACAGCGTGACTCACAAATTGGATACTTTTGTTCAAATTTAAAAACATTGTCGTTCTCTTATTAAATATTTTCAATTGAATTTCTTTGGTAGTTATTATACAATACATACGTTCGTGCTTTTTTTATATTCTACTAAATGTATTGAACGTTATTTTCAAACGTTAGTGACAAAAAAATTAGACGTAGTGATAAAACACTTAGTTTTATGGATGTTTGAAGAAACTGAATGATATGTCTATCTACTTGTCTAGAAGAACTGATAAAAGCCCTAACTCTTGTTTTTTTATTAAACATAGATGTTTGCACTGCCAAATTCGAGTTTTTGCCTGTTGAGCGGCGAAACTCAACGCCGCGACTTTCTTACCAGACTAATCGTACCATGGTAATCGAATCCTCTAATCACGTTTACAATCAGACGCTGTCCCACTGCGCCACGCGCCGCATTTATTTTCTAGACACCCAGATCTTAATAGTGTATTCAATACCGGCAACGATATAATTTCTTAACTGTAGGTACTTTAAAATCTCATATATTATAACAACACGAGATAGCCGTGACCCTGACTGACTCATGACGTACACAGTATTGGATACAATCATAAAGTTATAACTGGTCATATGAATATATGAAAACAATTCTACCATATGTAGAGATTTGAGTTTAACGCCGTAAATGTACAATTCTTATATGTTATTTAAATCCAGCTCTATTTTCACGGCGTTCATCTCCACCAGATAGCAAGCAATGTCTCGAATTTATACAGAAATCGGAGAACAGAGTGTTTTGATTGTAGATTCTTTCTGTCTATTATTAAAAAAATTATAGTTATTTCATGATTTTATATTGTTATAAGTACCTAGTGTCAAGACACTCCGTACTTCGTTTTCCCTCAAATTCGGGACATTTCGCGATGAGTGGCGGAATTCAACGACGCATTTTGTCTTGACCAGTGCAAGAAAGTGTAAATAATTTAAATATAGTCACTCCCCTGACTGGGAATTGAACCCACTTCCCCCTTGTAAGGTATTTAAAGATCGTATATTATTGTGTAATTCAATGAGTATTTTATATTAAGCCAGTTGTACCCTTCGACACTGTTTACGTCGATTTGAACACCTAGAATACTTATTTTTCCTGTTCATTTGGTAATGTCAAGACATTATCTCTCAGTGTTTCCTTCTTTTTTGTACTCTTCTCTTCTGGTTTTATACGTCCAGTAATTTAGACAGTGATTTATCTGACTGTCAGAATTTTCTTCCTCTTTATTAGATTCAGGCTGTTTAAGGAGGTTGTCAGAGACATAGGAGCGCCAAGCGCAACAGTCGCTACGGTGCCCTGATTCAGTTAAATAAATAAAAGAAAGAATCAATTTGTATGGCAAATGTTCACAAGTAGTAAACATATGTATAGTTAATCATTATTTTCTTTGCTTCTACGTAACTTAAAGCTAAACTACACTTTTTAAAGCAGCGATGAGTTATGTAACGGAGCCCAACGCCGTATTCACCTTACCAAATTTTAGATGATTAAAATATTCCTACGTCAATCGAGAAATAGCTACCAGTGAGTGAGAGAATCGAATCTACATTCATACTTTCATTATTCCACACCACTATGCCACTATAGTGCTAAATAATTAAACGAAGAAAGAAAAAACACTCCCTCGCTCTGGTAAAAAGACAAAGTGCGGGATTGAGTTCCACCACTCAACACGCAATGTCTCGAATTCCGTGGAAAACGAAGTACGGAATGTCTTGACTTTAAAAAAAGGAGCTTCACGCTTTATCCCGCTTAGCAGTCAAACATAACCCAGTGTCAAGATATTCCACTGACAGCTTTCCTCACCCAAAATCGCAACAACACGTTCAAGTAACGGAACACAACGCCGCAACCACCTCGCTACTGAGAAACCGATTCGAAATCCAATCAATTCGATATGATAATCGAATCGACTACCGTTTATATTTCCATTGTCCCCAACATTAAGCCACTATAACGTTAATTAATTAAACGTCTGTTATATTTGCTATACAAGCCCGAGTACACGATAGATTTCATTTGTCACTCCACTGAATGCCTACACGCTTTGTTCTCTTAGAATTAGCTTATCTGTGGGCATCGTCTGAAACCGGGATCAGATTATATAATGTACAAAACACATTACATATTGTACATTGTGTTACGATGTCTTATTTGCCATGTTACACATGTACATACACACATGTCACTTGTGTGTAATCAAATAACACATAGGATAATGTGTAATCGTGAAATGTGTATTTAGATATACATATTGGTATATACAGTGTGTTGTAATTGTGTATAATTATATGTTATTAAGAATTTGTTTATACAGCTTTCTAATAATTTATTAAGTTATATTTATAGCAATTTTACAATTTCAATGTCTTAACACGGAATGTCTGGATTTCGGGCGGATTTTTGACATATCTCGGAGTTTTGACACTAGGTTATCTTACTCAGTGACATTTTTTTATTTTACTATAATACATCCCTCAAATTGTCTATGTTCAAATCGACTATAAGTGTACTCAAATGATCGATTAACGAAATGAGACAAAACGCGGCGTTGAGTTCCGCCGTGGAAAGCTGTAAACGGTGTATTTGATACTTGGTTCCTAACTATCCCGCCATAAAGCGCGTAAACATAAGAACGTCAGTATTGTCAGTACCAACATTCGCCCTTATAAAATATAATTAGACTACATGGATAAGATATTTTTTAACACGGCAGTTAATTTTTTTATCTAGCTAACTCTCAACAAATTGGATTCCCCTAAAAAAATCCCGGTCGTATTCGAACCGCACAAAAACGCCAAACACTTATATTCGGGATGCAGCGGGGTACAGTACCCCGGGGTACAGGACACGTCCGGGGGTGTCTTCCCCTTTTTTTCACCCAACTCACAAAGCCATACGCTCTCGTTAGCTTCCGTTTTATTGAGATCCCGGAAGTATATACTTGTAGACGTTTTTATTTTGGTATAGACATATCGTGTACTTGGAAACCGGTGCTTTTTTGTGTTAAAATCTCACTACGTCGCGTTAGTTATGTGTAATGTGTAATGTACAATGTATAATGTGTATGTACAATATATGACTACTAATGTATGATGTTAACATTACTATACTTTAGAATATTTATAAAGGCCGGTCGTGGCTTAATGTGACAACGTCTGACTGTAAACTCGATCGGTTATGGGTTCGATTTCCACTCATGCCTGTTATTATATGAAAATCGCTCGTTCTGGTCAGGCAAAGAGCGACGTTAAGTTTCGCTACTAAATACGCAATATGTCGAATTTGATGGAAAGCGAAGTACGAAGTGTCTTAACACTAGATACTTTCTGTCTACCCCACTATGCGGGAAAAAAGCATGAAGCTAATATATATATATATATATATATATATATATATATATATATATATATATATATATATATATTCCTTATTGTTATTATCTACCTTTTGAATATAATTATAATCGGCTACTTAGAACAGACATCTTATATTTAAGCGAATTTTTGAAACAATTAAATTATTTTAATTGTACAATGTACGTATAAATAAATTATAATATTAGTTTAAAATTATTTAATTTATGTATTGATTACACAAGAAAATGTATTGCAGTGGAACAGCGTCTAACTGTACTGGAGAATGATTTTATTTTAATCATTATATTATACGCGTTATAACGAGGTCCAGCATAACAAACGGTGAAATCGATTGCTACGAGCCCAACCAGCCCTAGTTGGGGGAGAGGGGGGAGTTGGGAGTTACCATCTAGTTTTTCTCTTCCGTTACAAAGTCCAACGGCATCAGAGCCAATGGTTGTTCGAAAGGAAATCTTTACATAACTTGTTTGACGTTTAATCGCAATAACGGGATCCGAGCCTCGACTTGTAGCACCAATGATATCTACTTAACCTGCTCCAGTACAGAGCGTCTGTACTTTAATCGTACACACTCGTATACACACGTATCTCAGTTGTGTGTTATCAAATAACACATTAACACATCGGATAATGTGTAATCGCGATATGTGTATTTCGATATACATATTCGTATGTGTAGTGTGATATTTTACTTACGTAAAATGGAATTCGACTTATATTACAAGTGCGATACGTGGTGGTCATTTCCACGCAACTACTGGCCGGATTTTGATAAAACTTTACAATAATATAGGTGGTACATCGGGATAGCACATAGGCTACGATTTTTAATGTTATTTTTTTAAATATTCTCATCGCCATTATTTATAATTATGAATTTTTGAGTAATTAGGTACTTCTTCACACGTCTTCTTCGTCTCGAAAAAGGGAAAGCGGTGTATAGAGTGTCTGGACACTAGGTACGCCTTGTCAATTCTGGTAAGACAAAGTGCGGCGTTGACTGACAACACAACACGCAATGTCTCGACTACGGTGGAAAGCGAAGCACGGAGTGTCTTGACGCTAGATAATTTCCGACCTGGTCTCTCTTAGGAAACTCATAGAGACACTACGGTATCTATATAGTATATATGAAATTTAGTTTTATTGTTCATATAACATAATTTAATTTAACAGATGAGTCACTGGCATGTGTATATGTCATCCAATTAGTAATATCATTTGATACAGATTGCATCGACGCACAGTGGCGTCTCACAAATTCGCTTCGAATGTTTCGATTTCACACAAGATGAGCACCTAGAGGATGCTGAGACTGAATTTGCTTTGTAGTAAGAACTCTGGAATATCTCTAACCGATTAAGCGTTAGTAGCAGGTTCATAGACTCCGGTGTTTTCTTGGCTTCAACCAATTTTATAATAATATATATAGGTAAAAACTAACTTGTAAAATATAGCTTGAAAACTAGCTTGAGCTCGAAAACTAGTTGTAAGAAAAGTGGATATTTTAGTTTTTTTTAGGTTTTAGCTTGACTCTTTTATCTCTCATAGCAGGTTAGACAGAAAGTACCTAGTGTCAAGACACTCCGTACTCTGCTTTCCGCCGAATTCAAGACATTGCGTGTTGCGTGGTGGAACTCAACGCCACACTTTGTCTTACCAGAGCGAGGATGTGAAAATGATTTAAATTTATGTATTTATTGATATTGGGGAATGGGGTATCTACTGAAAGAGCCATATATAGCATATATATATATATATATATATATATATATATATATATATATATATACACCACGTTTTCTTTCCTTCAAGCCACTCCCACGGTTATCAGAAGCGGTGCGCTCTTATCAAGACGTTATTGCTGCGAAATTATTTATTAATTTTTCGGAATGTATTACACTATCATAATAGCATACCGCTTTATCGCAAACTCAAACGCATCGGTGTTTACATGCCTTTATATGGTGTAATATATTTTATTAATAATTTTGGCAAGAAGGTTTAATGGAGAATTTAATAATATACAATTTGGTTTGTTTTAAAAATTTAAAATTTCGACGTAGTTGGTAGTGGAACGCATGGCTTAGCGGTCAGAGCGCTTGGACGGCATCAAAGTCACTGTATGTAGTGGAAATCAAACCCACAACCGATCGCGTTTACAGTTGTCACACTGCGCCACGACCGGCCTCTCCCAATATATAAAATAGTATAACAAAAGGAATACATGTCATTGTGTTCCAATACCGCCTCGGTTAATAATTATATTAGTTTTATTTCTTGGCTATAGTAAATCGAAACACGGTGTTGAGTTACGCCAATCAATATGCATACCTAATGGGATGGACTTTAAAACGTAACATCTTGACACTTTTTTAATAAGCAATGAGGATGTAAGCTTCGTAGAGAAGAGCTTACCGTCGATAACATTTTACTCTTTTAATTTTTTTTATTTCTCCATTTTTACTTTAAATTTTTAATTTTAATTAATTTTTATTTTTAATTTGTTGCTCATAATATAACTTATCTCCACGTAGCGGGATAGTCAGAGAAAGCCTAGTGTCAAGACACTCCGTTAAATTGTTTCCCAAATCGAGATATTGCGCGTTGAGTGGAGAACTCAACGCCGCACTTTGTCTTACCAGAACCGTGAAATAAATTTAATTTTTCGTATAATCTTTCGTCTGAGTGAGAATCGAACCAACGTCCATTTCCTTTTACAGTTAGACGAGAATATATTATGAAAGTACAAAATATTAAATATAGCAGTAACATTATATTATTTGTTCTAATTTAGTTTCTTTTTTGGATTTTTCTTTTATATTAAACTAGATAGTTAATATTTAAATATATTAATATTAAGTTCTATTTAACAAATATACATAAATATAACATTTACGTATTGTTATCAATACTTGAAATACACACGAATAATACAGTATTGAATTGAGTATTGTCTATATAAAGTGAATCGATTTCTGGCAAAAAATATAGAGAAGGGAGTGTTTTGATACTTGATTCTTTATGTCTTAACTTATATATGAAAAAAAAATAACTATCATATTAATATAATAATTTAACATATACATTTTCTATGTTTTAATGTTTTGGCCTTGAGAAAAACAATGTTATCAACTATATATCTCTACATAACTTAAAGAATTTATCGTGGCGCAGTGGGACACCGTCTGACTGTAAACGCGATCGGTTATGGGTTCAATTCAACTCAGTGAAGTGATGATTTAAATATAATCTTTTCCATTTCCTCGCTCTGGTATAAAAAATTTCGTTGAATTCCACCACTCAATACGCAATGTCTGGAATTCGATGGAAAGCGAATTACGGAGTGTCTTGACACTAGGTTTCTATCGACCCGGCTATGCGAGATAAAAGCGTGAAGCTATAGAAATTAATAAATTCAATACATTTAGAATGGTTTAAATACTTATTTATTGCGGCAGAGTCTAGGAACGAGAAAGTAGCCGTGCACCGTCTCATGTCTCTTTAACAATGAATAGTATAAAAACGTGAAGTATTCAGAGGCTGGCATCAATGTAAGAAGAATTTAGTTTACTTAATTTAGTAGATTTATATATTATATTTTCATTATAATGTATATATCATATATCATATATATAATTAACATTATTGGAATGTACGTTTTTAATATTAAAAAAATCGCTTTTTACTAAATGCATATGTATGTGGACACGGTACGTATATTTTACAATTCACAATTTTTGTCTGTATGCATTGTCCGAATTAGTTCTGGAATCGCTCAACCGATTTTGATGGGGCTATCACTGGCTGATAGCTGTTTTAATAAGAAGTAACTTAGCCCACTTTTATTTAAAATATAAAACAAAGATCTAGAGATTTTAAATTCCACACGGACAAAGTCACTGCTCTTCTAAGGAACTACATAACTACATTCCAAATTCAATATTATATGAAATCTCTATTCTCTCTCCTTTAGTAACTATCTATCTCTCTTAAATACACAAAAACATTCACTCCCATTTGTATTTAACATCGAACAGTGCCATATTCTATATAATACTTTGTTTAACATCTTAACAACGTCAAACTCTACCAATTATAAAATATTAATAAAAAAATCGTTTCGCACAGACAAAAAACTCTATATAATATTAATATATAAAAGATTCGATCGTAATATCCGATTTATTCTACTAAAAGACAGGTTTCAAACAAGAATTTTTGCATGTAATTATAATTTCTTCACGGCACGTCTCCAAGCATGGGAATTTAGAATGGGATAACAACAAAGCTGGCAATGTAGCGTTCGAAAAATTTGTTATATCGACGTAATAATGTTGAAATGAGGCTTTTAGGGGCAAAAACAAGTGACTGACCTCTTTCCTGGAATTCGGCTTTGGCGTGTGCCGCCAGCAGTAGGATCAGTAGCGTAAGTTTCATGATTTCGGGCACAGCACTTCAACGGCACATGCTAGCGACGACACGACGACGACACGACACGACACGACACGACACGGCGACGACACGACGACACTCAGCGCACACGCGTCTGCCCCCCGCGAGCGTCACAGTGATAGAGTACCGGCGCGTACGCACTGCTCCGCTCGCACCACAGATCAACTCGCAGATGCGTCAAATTTGCCTATGAAATGAATGAGTCTGTTATAAAGTAAATGACAAAAGAAATAATATTAAAATTTAGTTTATTTTTTGGCACTACATTATATATAATACGTAACTGTTTAAATTAGTTCACTTAATTGTTATACTTCGCTATGCGTAGCTTGATACTTTACTCGTACACCGCAGGCGAACTGAAATGAGGTTTTAACACTTAATAAATGGGCACTAAAATGAAAATAATCAAATTGACACAAATACGAAGGCTTTTCCATCATCTACACTACTCCCATTATTTGAAAATTAAAATTTAAAACAAATTTAAGCTTAAAGTCGTATTTTCAAATTATATATTCACAAAATGTCATACAAATTCCAATAATATAATTCACACGCATCGAATACGAGTAAAAAAATGTATAAAGTGATATTGAAAAAAAATAAAGTTTACTGAAAAGTTATGAAAATATGAAATCAAAATCGGCCACACGTACTTTAAAGTGGATGTGCGAGGTGTTGCGTTCAGTCCTGGCTGCACATAGACACTGCGAGTCCCGGTGCAACGCCGCCGGCTTCATACAGACAGATACGTATGTATATAAATGAACGCTATCGGAAATACGCTGTTGAGCTTATTTTATAGAAACATTGGATTTTTGTCATTGTAATTGTAATAAATAGGTTTTTATATACTTGAAAATGTTAGAATGTTGAGATTAAACTCGATCACCAAGCCAATTGTACGATAATAAATTATAATGGCGGCTCACGAGATAAACAGCCGTAATAAATTCCTAGAAATTTTCTTTGCTTTAGATTTTAATTGATATATTTTTTATTCTCCTTACCAATACAAAAAATATACTCCTCAGTTGATCTATATTTTCATAACATACATATGTTTACAATAAAGATTGCAATTATCTTAAAATTTTGCACTGTTTTTAAACGAAAATAAACTCTGTTTGCATAAAATATAGTTTACTAATAACTTATATTTAATACTACACTAATATTTTAAATAATATGTTACATCTCAATTATTAACTGAATCAAATACTGAAACATACATTAAAATTATTAAAAATTTTTATCTTTATATGAAGCATAAATGTTTGAAATATTTCAATTCCTTATATAATATTAGCAAATTATTACGCTTTTTGTATTAAATTTATCCCAAATATTGTTATTAATATTTAATAATAATAACTAGAGCGTTTGATAAAAAAATACTCAATATAGTCTTTTTGTTTTTCAATAAAAAAATAATTTACTGAGCAGACCTCAGCCTCTTATCGATAGTGTATTTAAGTATGGATGTTGTTGTTAATTAAATTGTTTACATTTTGTATGCAAATGCAAATGCAATATTATGCTAATAGATCAAATTAAAGTTACGCGAAATGTTTTAAATTAATTAATATAACTTTTATTTACAAGTCGAATGTAAAAATACATTAAATAAACTCAGCAAAATGTCTATTTTTATAATTGATCAGGAAATCATTACATAGTGATAAAAGTGATGTTATTAAATTCATTGATTTAACTCTAGCTTCATGCTGTTTCTCTCATACTAAAGTAGTCAGAGAGAATGTGGTGTCCAGTTATTTTGTTCTCCTCCTGAGTTATTGTTATTAAAATATATTATTCAGTAATATTTTTGATGAAAATTACATAAATAATGAGTAAGAATTCTGTAAAAATAACGTCATATATTTAAAAACAAATTATTCTTCTTTTAAATAACACAAATTATATTTAAATATTAACAAAAAAAATTAAGCAAACTATAATGAAAAAACAATACAAAAAAAAAACAAATACATACACAAAAACACACAAACATAACACACACGTGTAGGCATAAAACTGTTAACAAATGTACATCTTATCTACATTTTATTCATTGACAGCACAGTAGCGGTTTCTAAGGCATCGTGGAACGACGCTCGCGCAGGTAAGCCTCCGTCGCGGGGGGGCTGAGGAGGCAAAGGGGGAACGAGGGCAGGGACAGAGGGGGCAGGGGTACAGGGGGATGCACTTGCACAGTCGGGATGAAAGGACTCATTCAATCCGCCTTCTAAGCCTACACAAAGGATAGGGATTCACGTGCTTTTTTAATGTTATGGCATTTCTGAGCTTTCTTACAATATATTGTAAAGTTAATAAATTTCAATTATACATGGTAGCCCGTTTCGTATGGTAAGTTTGTATGTTGTCGCTTGCTGTAGTAGCGAATTTGTATGGAATTAAACGCTGAAAATAGAGAACATAGTGTTTTGACACTAGGTTCACTCCGTCTATCCGGCTGTACGGGATGACGCGTGAAGCTTAAGCACCTGTGTGAAGTGGTGAAACTCAACGCTGCACTTTGTCTTACCCAGAGCGAGGAAGTGAAAATAATTGATATATAATCGCTTCCTCGAGTGAGGATTGAACCCACAGTCAGTAGTGCTTACAGTCAGACACTGTCCCACTGCGCCATGACCGGACTATATATATATATATATATATATATATATATATATATATATATATATATATATATATATATATATATATATATATATATATATATATATATATACCTGTGATATATGTAAAAGGATTCTCCATAATAACAATCTTTAAGCAAGAGAAGATTGTTAAAAATAAATATTTTATAATATCGTCTACATATTTTCTTATATTTTTAAATCTACTATGAAATTAATAGAAAAAATGTACTTTAGTCTTAATTTTATGTTGATTTTTATGTCTTTTTTCTTTTCTTTATCAGCTTTACGCTCTTATCACTTATAGCTGGGTAGATAGTAAGTACTTAAAGGCGAAACACTTCGTACTCCGATTTCCGTCGAATTCGAGACATTGCGCGTTGAGTGGCGGATTTCAACGTCGCGCTTTATCTTACCCAAAACAGGAAAATAATATAATTATAATATAAAATAAAATATCAAAATAAAAAAAAACCTTTTTAGATATATATTGTATTGATGTAATTATAATACATTAAAACTTATTAAGAAATGGGTAAAGGGACCTCGTTCCAATGAATCCGCCCTCAATATATCCTGCTAATTGAATCCTCAAGCTAGCTAATTAATATTAGTGTAGTCAGAGAAAGCGTTTACATATATATATATATATATATATATATATATATATATATATATATATATATATATATATATATATATATATATATATATATATATATATATATATATATATATATATATATATATACATATTAGTGTCAAGACACTACGTGTTTCAGTGGTGGAACTCAGCGCTGCAATTTGTCTTACTAGAATGAGGAAGTGAAAATAATTTTACATATAATCACTCCGGATATTGAACCCAAAACCGATCGTGTTTACAGTCAGACGCTGTTCCACTGCGCCACGAGTGGTCTCAAATTAAATTGTAAAAGACACCATCGTATCACATTGGTGAAAATGTACAATTTTCCTGGGTTCAATTTCTCTATTGTCACAACTATTTACTTATCTTGTTATAGTTAATAAATATAGAAATGGGCTACTTCAAAACTAGGTGGGTTATATCTACCCTTAAGTAACATGAGTTCCGCCATACAACACACAATATTTCGAAATTCATACCCGCAATATCGGGGATGTCAATTAAAATTTAATATTAATTATATTAACTTGGTACTACCAATATAGAGTTGTTTGAAGTATAAATTTGTGAAATTAATAATCAATAAACAATAAAATACATTAATACATATTATTTATACTAAAAAGCTTCCAGCGCCTGAACAAAAAGAAAGCAACAAAACGCTCAAATCCGAAAATGCTCATATATTTTACATATATTTTAATTCTTTCTTTGTAATGTCAACAGTTTTAATGTAAAAACGGCTTATTGTAGCTTAATAGGTGGGTGTATGGGTCGTAGGTTCTAATCCCAATCGGGGGAATTATTATATGTTATTTATTTCTATATATCCATAGTAACAAGACCAAGCGCGTCTCAGATTTAGATGGCAAGTGGAACACGGAGTATTTTGACTTTAGATTTTCCCTAACTACCCAGATATATGAGAAAAAACAAACTAAATCTTTATACGTATAAATACAATATTTTCATATAAATTATATTAAGCCATTTACCATTATAATATTTATTCTCAGCTTCACACTTCATCCCCCATAGCCGGTATTCAAAGACGACACATTGTCAAGACACTCCGTTCACTGCTTTTCATCTAAAATCAAAACACTAGAGCATTTTTGAAAAAACGTATAAAAATTTGAACGCAGCGGGATTCGAACCTGCGCCAAAGTATCCAAGAGGCGCGGGTTCGAATCCCGCTGCGTTCAAATTTTTATACGTTTTTTCAAAAATGTTTTCTAATCCTAAGTGTGGAATATCACTTAAAAATAGTAAACACTAGAGCATATAAACGAGAATGAATTTACCATACAACGCTTCCCCCGATTGGGAATCGAATTCACAACCGAATCCTGAAATAGCTTCCAACGTGCTATATACAGTGTTTGTATACTGTAATGCGTTCCGTCGGCAAATTGTTGTAATACGAATGAAATTTAGCCGAAACATTCCACTAGGCATTCCTATTGCATGTTGTCTAAAGCTTTGGCCCGCTGCGTTCAACGAGGTGGATGTCAATTGCACTAAACTCGAATACCATCGAGTTATCGATTATCGAATAGAACTCGTTGGTATTATATCGATAATACAATAGTGAAGTTGACAAAGAGTATTAAAATAAGGTTTAATTATTTTTTTAAAAGTGTTATTCCATATAAAGGATAAGCAAAGGTTTTTTTAAAGCTTATGTAATCGATCGATCGATTTGAGGAACGTATAAAATTGATCGCAGCCGGACCCAAACCCGCGTCAGTTGGCAACCGTTCAAGCACTCTAACCGCTAAGCTATACGTTCTATGTACGTTCTAATAAGATCTTTGATTTTTACTCATTTTAAATGAAACTATTTTAATCGGACTACTGTAGAGCATTCAAATACGTTAGGTTTGGAAAATTATTTAAAATATTTGCAATTAATTTTTGTTGTTAGTACCAATAAATAGCAAACCAAGAGAGTTTGCCAAGTCAATGTTTCTTAGAAATTTTTGTAAGTCACTCTGTTTTTCTGTATTTATATTATACACTTTGGAATATTAAAAATTAAATAGACTGTAAAAACAGTGGGTTCGATCCCCATTCGGGGTGTGAATTAATTTCACTTCCCCGCTGTGGTATGACAAAGTGCGGCGTTGAGCTCCACCGCTCAACACACATTTTTTACATCACACGCCAATCCATTATCATTGTAAAAATATCTTTTGTTCGTGTTTTCTTTTTTGGTTTTGTATTGTATTTACTATTAATATAATTTCCCTTTCTCAAATTGAGTGGAATGTGAAGTACGGAGTGTCTTAACACTAGGTACTTTCTGTCTACCCTGCTATTCCAAATAAAATAAATAAAATATATACTCATAAAGTACCTTTTGTTAAAATTGATTATTTGTTATTAACATTGTAACTATGTTTTAAATGAATTAAACATAATATAGCCATGAGAATAATAGATCAAGTTATTTTTCACTAACCTTTCACAAAAGCGAAGGAAACTGGTAAGTAGAAAGTATAGAAAATTATCATTCAAATTAAATTTTAAATTTCGCTTATAATAAAATGTTAGGCATAACGTTTTAAAAAGTTTTTAAAGCTTCCCGCAAAGCAGGAACCAGAGATACCTCGGTTTTAAGGTACTTCGTGCATCACTTTCGACTTGCATTTTAAATGGCGGAACTCAATGTCGTTTTATATACGCAACTAAGTAAGAAATAAGTAAGCCAGTAGTTAAGAATTAAATTTATATATATATATATATATATATATATATATATATATATATATATATAAATTTATATATATATATATATATATATATATATATAAATATATATATATATATATATATATATATATATATATACAGATATACATGTATATATTGCATTTTATTGTGTTTTTTTCACTGTGTATTTCATAAGTATATAATAAAATATTTCTATCTATTTCCAGTTTAACTTCGTGAAACAGTTATCAGGTGAACTAAGTTTAGTTGGAGTTAAACTGAAAGACTTTAACACATTTCCAGACGAACGAACTCGCGGGCGTCTGGAATTGAAACGGGAAAGGGAAAAATTATTTAAGGCGTTCTTACAAATTTTGATGTAAAAAGGAATTTGGTTTAAAATGATCTATTTTTGTAGATTATCGTTAATTGTAAACGCCATTGGTTGTCCAGTAACTGCTGGCTCTGTTTTCATCTGGTTAGGTATAGTGCAGCGTTGTGTTCCGCTAATCAACGCGTAATATCTAATTATACAGCAGTGGGGTAGAGTGTAATTTCTATAAAGGTAAGCCACAGTCGAAAATAGGTCAATACAAAATATGAGGCCTGTCTGTACCTGTGGACTGTAAATGCGATCAGTTGTGGGTTCGATCCCCACTCGGGGGAGTGATTATATTTAAATTATTTCCACTTCCTCGCTCTGGTAAAGACAAAGAGCGGCGTTGAGTTCTACCACCCAACACGCGATGCCACGATTTCGGTGGAAAACGAAGTACGGAGCGTTTTGATACTAGGTACTTTTTGGCTACCCTGCTAAGCGAGATAAAAGCGTGAAGCTAAAAAAGGGAAATGTTTGGGGTGTTATGAATGAGATACTTATTATGTCTGGAACTGTGTTGATAAAATGATCAAGAATCCATATAAATAATATAAACAGATTTAAGTATTTCTTTCAAATTGATATATTTATTGAGATGTAGAAAAGGTAACTATATGAGAGTTGTGCCGTAAGGACATTTTTAGATATATTTAAAATATTATTATATTTTTTTTTATTTATTATTTTTTTAATATTTTTTATCCCGCATAACAGGGTAGACAGAAAGCACCTACACACTCTATACTTCGTTTTCCACCGAATTCGAGACATTGCGTGTTGAGTGGTGGAACTCAACGCCACACTTTGTCTTACCATAGCGAGGATATGGAGATATTTTAAGTGTAATCACTCTTCCAAGTGCTGATCGAACCCACAACCGATCGCGTTTACAGTCGGACACTATCCCCCTGCGCCAAGACCGGCCTCATAATTAAAAATATTTTACAATTAATATTAGACTATTATGTTCGTAAAACTAAATGTCAGGTTTCTAAAAATGTATTTTTGAATACCAAAATATACGCGATTAAGCCGTTTATAATAGTTTCATTTAAAATGTATAATAAAAAAATATTTTAAAGTCTGTAGTTTAATTTTTTTTAATATAACCAGATGTCTCATTGACGCGTAGATAACGCGTTGCCATAGCAACGTGTATGTCAAATTATATAAACGTGTATATCAAACACATGGTAGTGTGTGTTATATTTATTTTCTTAATTTAATATAATTTTTATGTATTTTTTAAATTTCATACTCATTACTTCGCGTTGTTTGCGTAAAAATGGGTACAAAGATTTTGCTTCACGTATTAATAAATACATAAAAAAACAATAATAACCCACCCAATTGTAAAATCCCAAGCACTGTCCCATTCTGAAAAGATTTTGTTCGCCAGAGATGTTAAAGACAGTGGCTACTTCATAATTCGTGTATGATAATTGTTATGTGCCATTCTGGTTTAGTAGTACATATACATATATATATGTATGTATATATATATGTATATATATATATATATATATATATTTATATATATTTATATATATATATATATATATATATATATATATATATATATATATATATATATATATCCTTTTTAGACACCCTAGACCTTTTCTTTGTAAGACATCCAAATTTTTTGCGCTTAAATTCAAATCATTTCTTGTTAAATGGTGGAACTCAACGCCACATTCTATCTGAACAGTGTGTAATAAAAATAAATTGATTTTAATATTCCCGCCCTAACGGGAATCGAATCCACACTCAATCGTGTTTGCAATCAGAAATAAAAAAAAACGTCAATAAAATAACGTGAAATACGGTGGAGAAGTTTACTTGTTATAGAGCTCGGTACATAATTACATTCGGGTAGTAAAAGTTCTAAAAAATTAAAATATTGTAAAAACAGCGCAGAGTGCAACATCGGAAACCAATTTAAATTGGGTGTTGATGTCGCTTTAAAATGAATACCTGCCTATACCAACCTGTACCTACCTACTTAGATGCAGGTAGGTTATGCTCGGTAGATAGGTAGGTACCTAACAATAGAACTGGGAGATCAGATATAATTTTTTAGATATAGTTTCCAGAGATACATTTCAAATTCTCGATTTATCCCGTATAACAGAGACGGTTAAGCTTGGTGTCAAGACACTCCGCAGGCCGTTTCTTTGTTTACTTTATCTGCCATATTGATGACCAAAACAAGAATAATTAATGAATAATTTAAATCATGTATGAGTAGATGTTGAATTTTCAATTCAAAAGTACGAAAATCCTTTGAAATTTGAAAAAAACACAGACATGTTTGCTTTTTCGTACTGTTCATATAAAAACAACAAAAAATAATTTAACTAATTATAGTTTTACCGGTTTTACCGCATTACAGAATAGCAGAGAGAACGTACCTAGTGTTAAGACATTCCGTCAGACATTCCGCCGAATTTGAGGTATTGAGTTGAGGAACTCAACGCCGCAACTCCTTTGAGTGGGAATCGAACCCACAACCGATCACATTTACAGTCAGACGCTGTCACACGACAGGCTTCAAAGTAGTTATAGAAAAAACCTAGTGTACCAATAGTCACTTCTCTGTCCATTCGATATCAAGACACTGCGTATCAACTGGCGGCGTTTAACGCTGCGTTTCGTTTTAATAAAACAGTAAAGTAAAAGATATATATGTATTGTAGTTGTTCCGTCAATAAGAAATGATACATCTAATATGATACGTCATTGCCGACGATGTCCTTAGACAGGGTTTATGCAAAATTTAATTTAGTTTCTATATAATTATCATAATTTTTATTATTATAAAATTACTTGCTTGAACAGAGAAAATCCAGTTTCAAGACATTCATTTTACCGTTTTCGAGTTCGAATTATAGAATTTTAAGTAGCGGAATAGCATGGCCCTCGGGAATCAAACCCACAATCAATACGGTCACTCAGACATTGTTCTACAAAACACGATGACCCCTAGTATATATATTTTATAATATTTATATATACTTCCTCGCTCTGGTAAAGAAGACAAAGTGCGGCGTTCAGTTCCACCACTCAACACGCAATGTCTCGAATTTAGTGGAAAGCGGAGTACGGAGTGTCTTGACACTAGGTACTTTCTGTCTACCCTGCTATGCGGGATAAAAGCGTGAAGCTTCTTTCAACATTGCATTTGTGAAGCTAAAAATAGCAAAATAGCAGGGAAAGTTTCCCTGCGCTTTGGATGCGAAATAATGATTTATATTAGAAGGTACGTACGCTCCCACTTTAGTTCGACAATCCTGTTACGTAGCGCGCCCTGCGTTGATGTACTTTTAGATATATATAGAAATTTTGTATACGGAAATAGCTCCTGAAGAGGCTGTATATTATAATTTCTAACATATTTTTTTTGGTGTTTGGTGTTCATTTACTATTTATTATTAAGAGAATAGGTTTTTATTTAATTACAATTTCATTTTTTTATTTGTAGTTAAAAAACGCCTTGTTACGCTAAATATTGTGGGTTTGATATGATAGAGGGCGGCGTTAGATCCGCCATTCAACACGCAGTGCCTCGAATTCGGTGGAAAGCGGAGTACGGAGCGTGTTGACACTACTCTGCTATGCGGGATAAATTCAGTGGAAATTTTAAAAAAAAATCCTGCTCTGTTAGATTGAACTTACAACCATCGCTTATACGGTCGAGACGTTGTGCCATAATGGATAAGACGTTCAAGCTCAATCTTTGAGTCCAATTAATGTCAATGGCATACAGATTACCGCAATACAGGGGTTTAATTGACATTGGTTATAATACGTACAATGTACATACATATATAGCTTTGTGTATTTGAGATATGTCGCTTGCTAACACCAAACTAGATTGTGTTCATATTTTAGTTTAGTTTTACTAACAACATAAATAAGTTGTAACAAAACGTATAAGAATTTTGATGCAGCTGGTAGTAGACCGCATGGCTTAGCGGTCAGAGCGCTTGGACGGTATCCAAGAGGCGCGGGTTCGAATCCCGCTGCGTTCAAATTTTATTTTATTTTAATCCTAAGTGTGGAATAACACTTTAAAAATAGTAACTATAGATTGTGTTCATTAAAAACTTAAAATATATATTTATATAACTTCATTTTCCTAATCATTATTCAGTTTACCTGTTAAAAAAATAATAACTATATTAAATATTATAAGAGATAAATAACACCCTTGAGGTACACCGCAATTACTTTATAGTATCAATAAACTTCATTAAAATTGAAATTTTTATTATTTAAAAACAATGACACTTGACAGGAGTCAGAAATATTGGAAATGTTATAGCCGATGTGGACGATATTGCGGACCAGACTTATTAAAAGGCATATACGATTTTTAACGTTGCAGGAATCGAACCTCCACTTCTTGGAAACAGTCGAAGCGTTCTGACCACTAGGATAACTGTTGTTAGCTATATTAGTAGTTAGATATATTAATTTTTTGTATATAACAAAACGCAACAAGTTGCATAGAAAGTTGTTAATGTAGTATAAAAGCTTATTAAACGTGCTTTCAGCTGAAATAATGGGATTTGGTTGTGTTCAGGTTTTAGTAAATAACGTTACTGTGATTGATCGGTCCCGATGTGCTCACACACACATACATACATATGTTGAACCATACATACATATGTTGAACGTGAATACAATGAATTTCCATAAAACAAAAAAAAATAACATACCAGTGAATGCCCGCAACTTTGTGAAAAAAAAAAAAATTAAATTCCTAATTTCTTTTTGTACGAACGTTTGTCATTGTGATGACTATGAGAATATGATTTCCAGGCTTAAGACCAACTGCAGCGTTGAGCTCCGTTATATAACATGTAACCTTATTAATTAAAACAATTAATTAACAGTGACAATATTATTCTTAACAGGAAACTTTTAAAAATGTTAAAACATCAGTATACTTCGTATAATATAAGCAGCTTCAAATTTTGTCCCAAATAGCAGGATAGTCAGAGACAGCCTAGTGTCAAGACACTCCGTTGAGTGTTTTCCACCTGAAATAAAGACATTGCGTGGTTATGTAGCCAACTCGTTAAGTTTTCTTGTACCGGAGTGAAGAAATGAAAATATTTTTTTAAATATAGTTATATAAAATAAATTAGACAGAAAATATTACTACATTATTACCGTCTTAATTCAATACATTTTGATTTGTATTTATATGGTTCTAACAGATTTCTACCTTCCACCAGTATAAAGAAAAGGTTTTTATCGTCTTGTAGCGTCTATTTACTGGCAATGCCGTCAGAAACAAAGGCGTTTTCAATCTTCAAGAGTATTAAAAAGCTTCAGAAGTTTAACATTATAATTTAATTTAACTAGAGTTACTTTATATAAATATTATTTTTTACTTTATATAATATTATAATTGTTTGCTTTTTCCCCTATCGGTGAAGCCTAAGCCGAGACGTTACGTGTTGAGTGGTGAAACTCAACGCCGCAGCGAGGAAGTAAACCTGATCGTTTGTAGGTTCAATCCCCACTCGGGGGAGTGGTTATATTTAAATTACTTTCACTTTCTCGCTCTGGCAAGACAAAGTGCCGCGTTGAGTTTCGCCACTCAAACCCCCAATGTCTCGAATTTGGTGGAAAGCGGAGTACGGAGTGTCTTGACACTAAGTACTTTCTGTCCACCCTGCTATGCGGGATAAAAGAGTGAAGCTATAAAATAAAATATAATAAAATACAATAAAAATTTAAAGGGCGCGTGTTGGGACCAGGAATCTTGAAGTATTGCTTTTAATATAACAGCACTAGCGGGCGGCCATACACCTGCAAAGGTCGACATATCTATAGTAAATGGTTATCATTCGTATATACAGAATGTAATAACGTAACATGAAAGCAAAAAAAAATAGCTTGGTAATATCTTTTTAAACAAAAATATGTTTTTGGATTTAACTTACAAAAAAATTTACGGCAGCGTTAAGTTTCGCCACTTGACACTCTATAATACGGAGGGAACGAGAATGTAGTGTTTTGACAATAGATTTTTTCTATAAGACGGCAAAAAGCTTTTCTGTCCTTTTAATTTCAAGCTTGTGGAACTATGGAAGCCAATCAGGCTGGTCATGGCGCGGTGGGACAGTGTCTGACGGAAAACGCGGTCGGTTATTGTGTTGAGAGAAAGCGCGGCGTTGAATTCCGCTACTTAACACACAATGAATTCGGCGTAAATATACGTTATATACGGATATATACGTTTAATAAAAATAAATTATATTTTTAATATTCGATTATAAAAAAGCAACTTTGTATATTATATTATCAATAGAGAACTACTAAAATATCGATATTTGATTCTAAACTAAATAGATATGACACTGGAGGAAAAATTACCTGTCATCGCCAGCTCGGACAGCATAAGGCAATATGTTTCGCACTATGACTGTCTCAATTCAAGCTTGGCGTCCATTTCAAGGTACAGAATATATTAAAAATATATAAAAAGAATATAAAAACTCTCCCTAACTGGCTATATTTGAGGACCGGTCGTGGCGCAGTGAGACAGCGTCTGACTAGTAAACGCAATCAATTGTGGGTTTGATTCCCATTCCGGTGAATGATTATATTTAAGTTATTTTTATGCTTTCGCTCTGGTAAGACAAAGCGCGGCGTTGAGTTCCGCCACTCACCACGCAACGTCACGTGTCTTTACTTTCTGTCTACTCTGTACGGTGTTCCGTAATAAGGGACTGGTAAAAGAGTGAAAAACCTCTACGCGTAGAATATAATGAGTAAGTTGTTACCAACACAATAATATTATTTATTATTTAAAAAAACCATACATGTGACATACAGATTCATATTGCCATGTTGAAAAAAAAAAAACAATAAACACTATATCCCGCATAGCAGGATAGATAGGTACTTCCTGTCTACCCTCCTATGCTTGCTAGTGTCAAGACACTCCGTTCTCCGCTTTCCGCCGAATTGGAGACATTGCGTGTTGAATAGCGAAACACAACGCCGCGCTTTGTCTTACCAGAGCGAGGAAATGGAAATAATTTGATTATAATCAATCCCCCGAGTGGGAATCGAACTCACAACCGATCGTGTTTACAGTCCACTGCATATAGAAATTATTTCATATAAAATTAGTAGGACGTGATTGATTTTCAGGTAATTCAATTAACGAAGCGTGTTAGCTGATGTTAGTCGTCCTTAAACAGGAATCAATATGCAGCCCTGCATCGCATATCGTAGTTCTAAATTATATATATATATATATATATATATATATATATATATATATATATATATATATATATATATATATATATATATATATATATATATATATAAATATTATTAATAATTATTAATATTATGTCTCGGTGCAAAGCGAAGTACGGAGTGTGTTGACACTAGGTACTTTCTGTCTACCCTGCTATGCGGGATAAATGCGTGAAGCTAAAAATATATGTATTATATATAAAGTTACCGATCTGTATTTTCTTATGAGTAATTT
Organism: Dryadula phaetusa; assembly: GCA_032432895.1. Taxonomy (NCBI): domain Eukaryota; kingdom Metazoa; phylum Arthropoda; class Insecta; order Lepidoptera; family Nymphalidae; genus Dryadula; species Dryadula phaetusa. The sequence continues at coordinate 1,755,978 of JAOYRS010000002.1, forward strand.
ATCTATATCTCCGAAAATACTGAGCCGATTTTAATGAAACTTATACCGTACGCTAAGTTGAAGTATACCAAATATTAATTAAAAATAACCAACTCAGTATGACTTTTGTAGTTTTAAACAAATTCATGGACAAACATACAAGCATTCATACATTTACCAAATTAAGCACACTTGCTTGGAATTCTAAATGGATCATGATACCTAAATATTATTCAATTCCAACAATATTGCATACATGAATACGCTTTTTTTGAAGTCGGTTAAAATAAAGCGAATTCGCTTCTATTATTAACTGAATTCCATTTGTCTTTCCCAATTTTTTTATATTCGTATATAAATATATAAATACAGTTTTCTATTAACTATTACTAACAAACGTCGTATACAGACGTGTATCTGGCCAATTTTCACGTATGCCAGTGGTGTGTTCGCACATACGGATCTCGGACGTTTCCAAGTCCTCCAGAACAAATTCTTACGCATGGCCAAGGGCGCGCCGTGGTACATGCGTAATTTAGATCTCCACAGAGACATCAAGCTAGACTCCATCAAAGAGCTCTGTCGGAAACTCTAGTAGCTACTTCGAAAGTGCTGCTACTCATCCGAACCCGCTGGTGGTAAGCGCCTGCGATTACGATGCGGACCGACAATTGTGGAGACCCCTCAGGCCCCGACACGCTCTATCAGAAAAAGATAACGTCATCACGCTCGCTAACGATCCTAAACACATAGGTAAATTCATACACACACGCAAGCGCACACGCTACTCACACCATCCCCGCCGGTGGAGACGAGGTCCCAGGTTCGTAACCGCCCGATGCCAAAAGGCCTGTTCTGTTGAGGAGGCGCCCTCATAATACTGTGTTCTAAGTTGATAGTTTCCTCTTAAGGCCTCTACGGCAAGGTCAGAGCTCTTCTAGCTCGGCCTCCACTAAAACCCGGTGCGGCTGTTAAGGTCGTTAAGGCCAACAGCATAGTGGCCGGTCATGGCGCAGCGGGACAGCGTCTGACTGTAAACGGGATCGGTTGTGGATTCCGTTCCCTCTCGGGGGATTGATTATATTTAAATTATTTTCACTTCTTTGCTCTGGTAAGACCAAGTGCGGGGGTAGAGTTTATGAATTTATATCTTATATTTTCTTCGAGGAAATGAAAAAAGATTGTTACATTTTTGTTAACTTTTAGCGGACATTCATGGTTACCCTTCTGCATTTTATTAGCTTGGTGCAGGGTAGATAGGTAGTATCAAGACACTTTGTACTTCGTTTTCCGCCGAATTCGAGACATGACGTATTGCATGGCGGAACTCAACGCCGCGTTTTGACTTACCAGACCGAGGAAATGAGAATAATTTAAATAAAATTATTCCTCCGAGTGGAAATCGAACTAGCAACCGATAGCGTTTACAGTCGGACGCTGTCTCAATGCGCCGCAACCGGCCTCATCAACAAATTTGTAGTAAATTATATATTTTTTTATAGCTTCACGCCTTATCCCTTGCTTTATTGTTGTCAGAGAGAACCTAGTGTTAACACTTCATTCTCCACTATCTGCTTAAAATTAAGACATTGCGTGTTGAGTAACAGATCAAAAGCTCACCTCACCTTACCAGAGCGGGGAAAATAAATATAATTTAACTATAATCAATCCCCCGTATGGGAATCGAACTCACAACCAATGGCGTTTACACTCAGACGTTATTTTATTAGGTAATGATGACCTTGACCACATAATTAGATCTGAGTGACTATAGAAAAGGATTACAAGGAGAATAAAGCGATATTTGTTCGTTTGCTCTTAGACAATACTTACCTACAGTTTCCAGCAATCCTAATAACTAAACATCATACTACGATCGTCCGTGACGTCATCTTTTCCCCATCTCAACTTTTCCCATCAGAAAGCTTATATAAGCTCTGGCAACTCATAACCTGCTTACAATATCACAATATTTCAAATGAATTTCCTGCAATTAATGATTTTAATATTTAAAAAAATATATGATTTTTATTCATATATTAGAAATTAAAAAAAAATTAAATCAATATAGAAACATCTGCTTCACTATATAGTTAGGGTTGTAGCATGCCAATTATCAGAACTCAACGCCGCACTTTAACTCATTAGAGCGGAGATATCTAAATAATATGAATATTAACATTCCCTTGAGTGGGGATCGAACCCACAATCACCATGTTTGCAGCCAGACGCGGCCAAAACAATTTATTTACAAAATAAACCCTTTCATTTTATATATATATATATATATATATATATATATATATATATATATATATATATATATATATATATATATATATATATATATATATATATATATATATATATATTAGAAGTTGTTATTTTTCATTTAAAGCCACTGTGGACTTTTTCTCGTTCGATTTAATCCCATATAAACGTCTCCGTTTCAGCAAGATTTAAATCTCATTTCTAAAAATAGTATAACAAATAGTAGAATGGAGAATTGAATCGATTAGTTTACAGTCAGACCTTGTAACGCGATTAGTTGCGGATTCAATTCCTTCTCGGGGGTATATTTAACTTGTTTTTTCTTTATTTTTTTGACTCTATCTCAAGACGCAAATCTAGTCTTGATTTAGACCTGAAAACGGAAAGCAGAGTGTCTTGACACTACACAGAATAGAAAGTGTGAATTTGCCTTTTTATCACTTAATCTAATAGTATTTCTATAATTATAATAACATGCTTCGTATTACATTATTTTCTTATAAAATTTCTCTCTAATCCCTGTGGTTGGGTTTCGAGTGGAAAACGTACACGTGAGACAAAACATATTAGTTGAAAGCGGATAAAAGTTTTAGTTGAACCGTTAGAATGAGTTCAGTTCAGTTAAGTTCAGTTCAGATCCTTAATCAAGAAATTGTATTGAGCCGGTTAAGATTTTCTATTCTTACGAGATGCAAATGCTGTAAAAAACTGTGTGTCAACTTAAAGTACGTTTAAAAGCAAAAAGATAAGAAAAATATTAATTTATATTTAAAAAATAATGTCTTAACCCAGCGTTAAGAATATATATATATATATATATATATATATATATATATATATATATATATATAAAACGTCAATTTTTGATATCTGCTAATATTTACAAGAATGGCAGTAAAAATTAATGCCTCTTTTACATACTAACACGGGGTCTGGGGCATTGACTTTCTTAATTTATTTTGTTTACAATGTAGAGATGTCAATTACTTGAAGAAAACAATTTAGCTAGTGTTGCCGGTTTTGTTTGTGAGAGCCCGTTTTGTACATTTCCTTAAATCCGGCTCTGTACGTATTATTGAGTACAGAGCCGGATTTAAGGAGAAATGAAAAGAAATGTACAGTGTATTGATACTACAACAAGTGTTAAATATATTTGTACATAACATATATTGGTAAACAGAAAGTAACTTGTGTCAAGACACTCCATACTCCGCTTTCCATCGAATTCGAGACCTTGTGTGTTGAATGGCGGAACTCAACGCCACTCTTTGTCTTACCAGAGCTTACCAGATTGAAAATTATTTAAATATAAATATTCCCCCGAGTGGGAATCGATCAAACAACCCTTCCTGTTTACTGTCAGACGTCGTCCCACTGCACCACGACTAGTTCATAATTAAAATCATATAAATTTACTATTTTTAAAGTGTTATTCCACACTTAGGATTAGAAAACGTTTTTGAAAAAACCTATAAAAATTTGTACACGACGGGATTCGAACCCGCGCCTCTTGGATACCGTCCAAGCGCTCCGAATAAGAATTTCAACGCATCTGGTAGTAGAACGCATGGCTTAGCGGTCAAAGCGCTTGGACGATATCCAAGATTTTTTCAATATGTAAAATAATTCTAACTTAATATTCCTATTAGTTATAGTACTCCAGACTAATAGACTAAAACGTAAGATACACGTTGCCTAGCAACGTGTAGGTACGTCACGTTTTAGTTAATAATCTATTTTATAAATAAATGGTAATTATTTTAATAATTAAATGTATTTATAAGCATCCTCCAATTTCCCTCCGTTGCTGGTAGGAGGTTAGTTTATCATGACAAAAATGATCCGCTAAATATGGGACGGTGGGTTCCGGTTCGAAGTCAAGTAAGCCAGTTTGCCCTATTTCACTTAAAGTATAGTGGCTCTGGCAATTTTGGCTGCGGATGTCCTTGCGAAGGTGACCACTTACCACCAGGTGGCTCTTCTGCTTACTTTTCTCCTTTTTCTATAAAAAAAAATTATATGAGGCCGGTCGTGGCGCAGTGTGACAGTGTCCGAATATAAACGCGACCGTTTCTGGGTTCGATCCCAACTCAGGCGAGTGATTATATTTTAAATTATTTTCACTTCCTTGCTCTAGTAAGACAACATGCGGCGTTGATTTTCACCACTCAACACGCAATGTCTCGAGTTCGGTGGAAAGTGAAGTACGGAGTGTCTTGACACTAGGTACTTACTGTCTAACCTGCTATGCGGGATAAAAAGCGTGAAGCTAAAAAAGATCATAAACCTTCCAATAAAAAGCACGCGAAATTTTTCCTTTACATATTAATATTTAACATAATTATTTAATACAAATTTCAGAGATTATATTCTTTACACAGTTACAATATGGAGCAAAGGAGCTTTATTGTTTAAATATATATTAATAGAAAACAGCGCCATCTATGGAATATTTTGCAAAGTTAACTCATTTTGGTGTCTTGTTTCTACTTAGTGTATTTTCAGTCATACAGATTGCTCTACTTCCATACATATTTTATTTTCGATATGTTGATTTACGATAGATAATTTTTATATTATTTATATAAATATATTGATATAAGAATATAATATAAAAATCCAATTTATATACACTTTAAATTTCTCATAAATTGTTATTAAGAGATACTTAATATCAAAAGCATATCAAAAACAAATTGTTTTACTAATACAAATCGCAAATTAAAATTGAAAATGTATAGTGTTTTAATAACATGTAGATGGCGCTGGGAGTGGGAAAGAATTAAATCGATTTCTCATACATATATAACATTTATAATATATATTATATATTATATATATATATATATATATATATATATATATATATATATATATATATATATATATATATATATATATATATTATAATACATATATAATATATTTACAGATATAACACTATAAGGATAACATTTCATAGATATACTGTAGTTTAATATTATTATTTTTATAGCTTCACGCTCTATCACGCATAGCGGGATAGTGAAACACAATCTACTATCAAAGCATTCAATTGACCGTTTAATGTCCAAAATCCAAATATTGTAAGTTGAGCGCTGCGCTCTGTCTTAATAAAACGGAGAAATAAAAATAGATTTTATAGATAATGAGAGAAATAAAAATAGATTTTAAACATAACCGTATGAGCATCGTACTTTCAACCAACTGTGGTTAGAGTACGCTGGGTCTCTGCGACACGGTAATGTAATAACAGTAAAATGTGTCTTAATTACAATACTTAATTATAAAGTAAAATAAAGCTTTATAGAATCGTTTATAACCTTATCTGCTTTTAAGTTATTTAAAAATATAATTTCGATCCAACGCGCCGGTCGTGGCGCAGTGTGACAGCGTCTGACTGTAAACGCGACCGGTTGTGGGTTCGATCCCCACTCGGAGGAGTTATATTTAATTTATTTTCACTTCCTCGCTCTGGTAAAGACAAAGTGCGGCGTTGAGTGCCACCACTCAGCACGCAATGTCTCGATTTTGGTGGAAAGCGAAGTACGAAGTGTCTTGACACTACTGTACTGTATTTTCTGACTACCCTGCTATATGGGATAGCGTGAAGTCAAAAGAGCTTGGAGCAGGGCATCCAATCCCGCTGCCCATCTTTTCAATCCCGGTATTTACGGGATCCCGCATATAATAGATATTAATGTTTGTATTAGGCAAATAAAACAAAAAAATGATTAATATAACTAAAATGTGTTAACTCGTTTATTTTTTTATCACAGAAAATTAAAACAAAAATTAAAAAAAAAAATTATTTTGTATAAAATGTAATAAATTAGAAAATTCTTACCCCAAATACTTGTCTTCTTCACGTTCCATTATTATTTACTTAGTACTTTGGCTAATATTTCAAAGCAGCTGATTACTTACAGTGTTTTATCATGTTCCCAATTATTCTTCTTTCAATTATCGTTCTTTTTTTGTGCCAACATGAAAATATTTCACTGGATGGTAATCCTAAATCATTTCTTTTAGAATTTCAAGCAAAGGGAAAATGGGGTTGTGGAAAGATCGGGGTGTACCTGAGCTCCCATCTAGTCGCAGTCGAGGAGCAAAACTATAAGCTCTTAGTGGGTAAACGGGGCGGCCTAAATCTGCCAAACTGGAGTCCCATATAACCTACATCGAGTCCCCAATCAGGCAGGTATCCGCAACGCGATTTCCTCACGTATAAAAAATTGTAAAACACAACAGAAATTATCCAGGACAAACTGACAAACAGATAAATTGTGTAAATATATTTCGTTGTTTTAGATTATTTTTGGAAATTATATATTCACTCAAATTTAGATCTTCTCTATTACTTCGAGCGATAGCTGACCAGTTACACCTAGAGTTGCAGGGCCTAAGTACTGTCACCAAGGTCATCTCACTGTAATTCCATCGACACCCATTTTATGAAATGATAAAAATATTTCTTTTTTTATCCCTCCTAGCAGAGTAGACAGTAAGTACCTAGTGTTAAGACACTCCGTACTCCGCTTTTTGCCGCATTCGAAATATAGCATGTTGGGTGATGGAAATGAAAATAATTTAAATACAATCATTGTCTCGAGTAGAAATCGAACCCACAACCGATCCCGTTTACAGTCAGATGTTATTCCACTGCGCCATGACCGGAGTAAGAAAGTGTGAAGTTAAAAAAAATACTTCTCCGTCTCCTATATTGAGTATATACAATACTCAATATATTCATAAAATACAGAGTATTTCAAGGAAACATACTCTTGTTGTATATCACTCTGGTATCCAACAAAAATGTAACAAGATTAATAATAAATAAGCGTTTACTCTTTTTAAAGTGTTATTCCATATACTTAGGATGAGCAAACATTTTTGAAAAATGTGAATGCAGCGGGATTTGAACCCGCGCCTGTTGGAAACCGTGCAAGCGCTGTGACCGCTAAGCTATGTGTTCTACTACTAACTGCGTCTTATTTACGTTGTTAGCATCTTTATAGAGAGATTTTTACAGATTTCTGCTACCCGAAGACATTTTTATTTTAGCTTCACGCTTTCATCCCGTATAGCAGAGTAGATAGAAAGTACCTAGTGTCAAGACACTCTGTACTTCGCTTTCCACCGAAGTCGAGACATTGCGTGTTGAGTGGTGGAACTCAACGCCGCACTTTGTCTTTACCAGAGCGAGGAAGCGAAAATAATTTAAATATAATCACTCCCCTGAGTGGGGCTCGAATCCACAACCGGTCGCGCTTACATTCACACTGCGCCACGACCGGCCAAAGACTTATTAAGAAATAATCGTTTGGCAAGAGAGAATGCTATTTATTTTAGTATTTTATTATTTTTATACTATTATTCCACACTTATTATATATATGCATATGTATACACACATATATATATATATATATATATATATATATATATATAATTTAAACCTGTTATCAAATTTTAAAATTAAGTCTTCATCTTTAATAGCATTCGTTTCTTAAGTCATTATATACTTAAATCATTCTAAAATATATTTCCACTAAGATCTCGATGTACTTACTGCGTCTAAAATTAGCGAAGTGTTTATACGGCGTCGCCACTACACTGATACCTGTCAGTTGTTAGTAGAATGTTGGCATCAAAGATTAATATACTGAAAAGAACAACCACTCTCTTAACATTGTGCGTTCTAGAAATCGACTGCTATATGTATTGTTATATAAGTCCTAATGTTAAAGCTATATATATATATACATATATATATATATATATATATATATATATATATATATATATATATATATATATATATATATATATATATATATGTATATATATATAATTAAAAATCGATTTTTGGCACGAGATATCGGAGGACCGAGGAGGAGGAGGAGGAGGAGGAGGAGGATATCGGATATTGACCTATGTAAAAGTAAAACTCAACACATAAAAGTAAAACGTATGAGGAGAAGCCTCCCCCAGGTGGTATATAAAGAGGGTAATATTTTTTTCCAATGTCTACAAATAAGTACCGAATTTAAGCCATCGTGGTACACTGGGTCAGTATCTGGTTAAAGGCAATTATTAGCTGAGTAGGTCGAATCCTAGTCGGGAAATGATTACAATTAAATTTCTCTATTTCAAGTCTCTATTCTGCTAAGACGCGGCGTTAAGTTTCACCACTTATCACGAGATATTACGTATTCACTCCGAATAATCTACTTGGTGTAATAAATTGTGAAGCTGCTTATTATTATATTTTTTTTAGCTTCACGCTTTCATCCCGCATAGCAGGGTAGACAGAAAGTACCTAGTGTCAAGACACTCCGTACTTCGCTTTCCACCGAATACGAGTCATTGCGTGTTGAATGGTGGAGCTCAACGCCGCACTTTGTCTTTTTACCAGAGCAGGAAAGTGAAAATAATTTAAATATAAGCACTTTCCCGAGTGGGATAGAACCCACAACCGACCGTGTTTACAGTGAGACTCTGTCCCACTGCACCACGCCCTCTCTCACGCCTCTGCTTTATTACCTTCAGTATATAATATATATTTTTGTGAAATATTTTGTAATAGTAAATATTTTAATGTTAATTTAAATAATTAGTTTAAAATTAATATATACATAAGTGATCGCTTCTATAGTAAATAATCTATGCAAGGCCGGTATATTCGGGCTTACGCACCAGTTACGAAACCTCGCGCATCGGATATAGAACGAACTAAATATAATACAATCTTTTGTTAACTTTCTTTCTGTTGCCATCAAGAAGATTGTTTAATATATAAATTTATTGGATAAAAATGTCAGAACAGACAGAACGCGGCGTTAAAATCCGCAATTTAACAAGCGGCAAACGAAACAAATTAGGGTGGAGGAGTGTCTTGACACTATCTTCTTTCTATAATATGATATTATAAATGTAGAACTTATAAAATAATAATAATGTTGCTTAAGATGTTGTCTTTAGAAGATTTGTCCTTTGCAAAAACCATAAATTCAAGTCTGTCTGAACTTTCATACAAAATTATATGTTTATTTCAGTAATAAGCTTCAAGAGTTTTAATTTTTTAACAAATATCACGAGCTTTCGAGATTTCCTTCGAGCTTGAGGCAAAACAGCCGCTATGAGTCATCCGCAACGGCTTCCACGCCCACACCACACAATTGCACGTTAAAACGTAGAATTCGTTCTAAATATAACTTATATGGGTGCATACCCATATTGGAAAAAAATCATAAATTACTTATTTTACAGCCTTAATTTTTTTATCCTCTTATAGGGTAGTCAGAGACAATCTAGTGTCAAGACACTCCGTAGACGGCTTTCCGCCCGAAATTGACACTTTTCGTGTTGAGAACTCAACGCCCTACGAAATGAAAATAAATGTTAAATATAATTGTTTATTCCAATGAGAATCGAACCCTGTTCCTGGTCACGTGTAAATTAATAACCTAAATGACACGTTACTTGCCAACATTTTTCATATTATGCAAACGCAATCAAGCGATATTTAGTTTTACAATATAAGGCTAATTTAGAACTATTGTTAGAATTAAGTTAGATTTATTACTAAATAACAAATTACATACAGACTCGGCTCAAACCAGTCAATAATAATAATATAGGCAGAAATCCATACTATTATTACATATAGACTGATGGCACGAAATAATTTTAATAAAATCCAACCTTCTTCCAGTCTATTAAGGTTTAGATTCGGCTTTTGTCATTTTTAACTCGCTGGTTATTTACGTAGTTTTTAAAAGTACATTGAGACGTTTCAGCACGACCGCTGGTTAGCTATGGTTGGACTATACTAAATGAAATAAGAACACAAAACATTTTGTGCTCTTATCTGTCGTGCCGTTTTTTAAGAGCGTTAGAACTTATTATAATAATTTGATACTGTAAAAGATAGATAGACTTTCATTTAGAACTATTTAAGACAAATAAATCGTTACATTCTTGCTGTGTAGCTCCAACGATTTAGTCAGCACACGTCAAGGCAGCTCTCTGAGGGCAGATTTTTTGCAGACTTAATTGATATTTATCGTTAAATTACGACCAAATTTGCCTAAAATCCTTATAAATTGTAGCCTAAGTGTAATTCTGGTGTATAACCTATAATACTATAAAGTTTCATCGAAATCCATACAGTAGCTTTTTGTAAAATAGTAACAATATCGTTTGTTCATAGTCACTTGATTTACCATATCAAGGCAAGGTTTTCCTAACATCTAATTGGCATAGGCTTCAGAATTGAAAAATACGCAATTAATAATTGAGGTTTGACTAAATCGAAATACATATAACTTTTGTGCCAAGTTAATTTATTTTTTGCTTCAAATTATTCAAATCCACACACTTAGTATTCGGTGTAAATTTTTGGAGTGTTCCCTTGATAGTCTTTCGGCTCCATCATTAGATCGACTCCAGACTATTCATGTAATTAGTGCTTTAAAATACTTAATGAAATAATTAACTAACACACTATTCTACAGATTTTCTAAAGCTCCTCTTGACTTCCCTAAGACTCCAGCATCAAAACCTAGTTTCCTTGTCATGGGATCACGTTTGGAGTATATTTTTTCTAACAAAAACTAATGAAAACAGAAAAATGAGAGGTTACAATTAGAGGTGTACTATATAATCATTTCAATCTCTATTTGGTATTTTTTTTGTATGAACGAATATTTTGATGTATGATGTAATGTGTGAGGTCAGTTGTGGAGCAGTGTGAGAGCGTTTGACTGTAAACACGTTCAGTTGTGGATTCGATCTGAACACGGGAGAGTGATTATATTTAAATTATTTTCACTTCCTCGCTCTGGTAGAAGGCAAAGTTCGGCGTTGAGTTCTACTACTCATCACGCAATGTCTCGACTTCGGTGGAAAGCGAAGTACGGAGTGTCTTGACACTAGGTACTTTCTGTCCACCCTGCTACGCGGGATACATGCGTGAAGCTAAAAAAATGTGTAAAGTAAACCCAACAAAAAGGTAATTGCTGTAAACCATTGTGGAGTTGTCTTACCAGTCCTATTTCTTCATGCATCATCAGATCCCAAATAGCAGTTACACGCCATCCAGGTGTAAATTTTATATCACTGATGATAAACACAGGGTAACAGCTATAAATTGTCGAGGAGCTCCATTGACTATCTTTCGTTAATTAATTAACATTAATATTAACATTTTTGGGAAATGTACCGTTCGTAAGACGTTTGAAAACTGAAAAGGAGAATTCCCACTGAGAGGGAAGCAAACCAACTTCAGATACGTAGATGATACTGTTTTAATTACAAAATCTTTTAATCCAAAAATACTTTCCTGCAGAAACTAGAGATAGAGAGTTTAAAATGGGCGTCACTATCAATAAAGGGAAAACAAAAGTCATGATAGTGGACTGGCTGACATCAACAGCATAGGAGTTGAAATGGTCCAAAATTATCTAAGTTTTCAGGTATGCAACAATGGCAGCTCTGTATCGGATAAAACGACGAAGAGCACTGTCAAAGACACTACCCGGCGGAATTTCTAATTTTACATTTATTTATTAAGTATCAAATTTGTATTATTAAATACCGCTAACTATACCAACGTGAAGCTAAAATAAAACATTATATATAGTATATTTTGTATAGTAGGTACCACTTAAAACACAATGTCTCGAATTGGGCGGAAAATAGCCAACAGTGTGTCTTGACACTAGGTTGTCTCTGTAGTACATATAAAAACACTTTCTATGAAATAGACATAGATGTACAATGTTTTATGGGTTTAACGAGAAACGATCGTTCTAGTCACCTCAGGTAAAGTGACCATCGCCGCCCGCCCTCCGCCCTGCATAATAAACGGGAAAGCTACAGGCGCGCCGCCCTTTAAATACCCAATTAATGTTTATAAACTAGGAATAATAAAAGTGAACCTTATAATAGCCTTAAGGTAAAATAATAGAGACTGACTTAGATTTTATATTAAATTCAATGTAAGACTTACAAAAACGAAAAATAACAACATTTGGTTGATATTATTTGATACTTCGGCATTCATAGATACAACATCTGAGATAGTACTGAGATACCTAATTCTCTGTATTCCACTAATATTAAATTAGAGTCTTGTCTGGACTGTCTTGATACTATGATTATATATATATATATATATATATATATATATATATATATATATATATATATATATATATATATATATATATATATATATATATATATATATATATATATATATATATATATATATATATATATATATCCTTAATTTTGTCCTTGCCGATTGTTAGAATAGTATAGTAGTAGTTCAGTAGTAATTAGAGAGAACATAGAGTCAAGACGTTCTGTCTATTCGAAACGTTGTTTGGCAGAATTTTTTAAGATCCAATTTGCAGGGCCATACTTTATACATTAGACTGAGCTTATAGTCATTTATCTTCTTAGAAGTACTAAAAAATCTTTTATAAGACACGCTTCACTCCTTTATTCTGCATAACATAGTATACAGAAACAACTTAGTGTCAAGACACTCCGTTGACCGATTTGCGTTCAAGAAAGCAAACTCAACGTTGCGTTTCGTCTCACCAGGGCGAAAAAATGGAAACAATATTTAAATAGCAGGGTAGACAGAAAGTACCTAGTGTCAAGACACTCCGTACATCAATTTCCACCGAATTACGTGTTGAATGGTGGAACTCAACGCCGCACTTTGTCTTAACAGATCGAGGAAGTGACACATCACTAACAATTTAATATGAATTTTATATGTAAAAAAAAATAACAATTTAATATGAAATTTTAAATTCATTATACAATACACATGTATCGTTTCAGTTTGTGAATACGAACGGTGGAGTCGCATTCCAACGCAGAAATAGTCGGCCGTAGGCGTCACACCTTTACCTACCAGATTTATTTAGAAACGTATCGCTTTAAATTTACACGTGAAATGAGTTTGTCCACTAATTTTCCTTGCTTTTTAATTATAAATACTTATTGATAAATATATTAGTGTTACTTGAGTGAAATTTTAAAAATCCGCCAGTGTCAAGACACTCTGTTGATTGCTTATATATTAAATAAGTGTATCAAATAAATAAGAGAGTTGTACCAGGCTCTCATGAAACTAGAGGAGCTCCCTCTCTTTAGTCTCTATATACTACATATATAAGCAGCTTCACACGCCATCTCGTATAGCAGGGTAGTCAAAGAGAACCTAGTGTCAAGACACTCCGTTTATTTTAAAACAGTCAAGACAACAGAGTGGAGGCCAATTCAATCAAATTACAATGATGCAGCTTACAATACACGCGATCGGTTGTGGGATCAATTCCCAGGCGGTGGAATGTTTATATTTAAAATTTATATTAATTTCTTTGCTCTGGTAAGACAAAGAGCGGTGTTGAGTTCGCCACTCAATAGCCTATGTCTCTTGGACAGAAATTAGTTTATGGAGTGTCTTGACACTAAGCTGTTTCTGAATATCCTGCTAAGCGTGAAGCTAGATTAAATAGCGAATTAATTTTTTATCCAATATTAGATCGTTCTATATATCAATATATATACACGCGATCGGTTGTGGGTTCAATTCCCAGTCGGTGGAATGTTTGTATGAATGGCTTTCCAACATTAATAAGTAGTTAATAGAAAAAAAGTATTATAAGTTATAATATATGTGCATAAGTGTGGACATTTTTTATCGTATAGCGGAGTACGTTGATCTGGATGAACGATTTTGATAAAGTTTTTATAAGTCGTAGAAGCGGTATTTTTGATGTGTTTTAATAATAAATAGTATATAGACAAAAAAAACATTCGTATTTTTCTGTTCAATATCAATGTATTAACACGACCTCCTACTTATATTTTTAATCTTTTCAATATACAAAATTGACCGTTTTATAGTTTTATTATCAGTATAGATAATTTAATACAAAAGTCATCAATGCACCTATTGTCTTATTTTATTTTACTTTTTTTTTTAAACTACACGGTTTTTATCCCGCATAGCAGGATAGACAGAAAGTGCCTAGTGTCAATACACTTCGTACTTCGCTTTCCACCGAATGTCTCGGCATTGCGCGTTGAATGGTGGAAATCAACACTTTGTCTTTACCAGAGCGACGAAGTGATAATAATTTTTAATATAATCACTCCCCCGAGTGGGATTCAAACCCACAACCGGTCGCGTTTACAATAGATACAGACGCTGTCCCACTGCGCCGGCCGGCCTTAACATGTACCCTATTTTCATGCAAATAGTTGTATGAGTAATTTTTGTCGTGCGCCTTTTAATACGTCTGCGTTTCCCGACACCTCACCGCCGCCCACGTGTGAATGAAAATATTAAGTTGATCGGATATTCGGAGCGTGTGTCAGGATTGCTTTGTTCATTTTATTACGCATTCGTTACTAAAGGCTATTATTGTTGGTTGGATATTTTTTTTTAACAATTTCACGCTTCATCCCGCATAGCGGGTTAGTCAAGGACATCCTACTGTCTAGACACTCCGTTGACTGTCCAACCCAAATCTAGACACGATTGTTTGTATAGTGTATATGAATATAATTGTAAAATATATTATTTATTAAAATAATTTCTATATTAAAATAATTTAGTATATTTAATTTTCCTTTATTAACACTTGAAAAGAATCTTTTGAGATTAAATGAATTAAATGAAAAACTGATACTTGCAAGCGTTGTATTACGCAAATGGTCTATACGTGGCACACACATATATATATGTATATATATATATATATATATATATATATATATATATATATATATATATATATATATATATATATACATATCCTCACGCTTAAATCAAGATTAAAATTGTTTTTTTTGAATATGAATAGAAATGCCCTTTTCACCTAACAATACTGATTATTTAAAAAAACTTAAATATCAACCTTCTCTAACAGCTTTACGCTTAATACCCAGCCAGGTTTTAGATGGTGCCCAGGTGGAACTCAACGCCGCAATTTTCTGTATGTGTTTTATACATATAATGTTACATAAACCCGCAAATAGAATGACAGACGCTCAGGCATGCCCTGGACAAATTTATTCCAGAATTATATATTGTGAAATGTTTTTTTTTATATATATAGACGCTATAAACTTGATTCCTACGTGATAGATACCACCGTTCCATTATAACTGCCATATTTTTTTTTATTAGTTCACGCTTTTATCCCGCATAGCAGGGTAGATAGGAAGTACTAAGTGTCAAGACACTCCGTACTCCACTTTACGCCGAATTCGAGACATTTTGTGTTAAGTGACGGAAGTCAACGCCGCGCTTTGTCTTACCAGAGTGAAGTAATTATATTAGTGTTAATTATAATCAATCCCCTGAGTGGGAATCGAACTCACAGCTAATTGTGTTTACAGTCAGACGCTGTCCCACTGCGTCATGACCTGACTGGATCGTGTGTATTGGAATAATACGAATTCTTGATGATTGTTTCTCAAATTTCACCGTTAAAAAGTTTATTTATACTATATGAGTCACAAGGTCTTAGACAAAGCGCGGCGTTGAACTCTGCAACTCAATGTGTTATAAAATACAAAATCTCTGCTTTCGTTTGTTCCTTTTATATATATATTTATATATTATATATATATATATATATATATATATATATATATATATATATATATATATATATAATATATAAATATATATATAAAAGGAAAAAAAGGAAATATATATATATATGTGTTCATATTAAAAAATATTTGCCATTTCCAACTTTCAACATAAGTTCTTGATAGCGTGCAGCTGTGTTTATCATAATCTAAAACATGAACAACTCGTCTGGAATTTTCCCCATTGCAATTGCCAAATATTTAAATTGGTGGTGTACATATATATATATATATATATATATATATATATATATATATATATATATATATATATATATATATATATGACTCATGACACCAGTCAGTATGGCAAGACATGTCTGGATCACCGATGTAAGAAAGTAGAAAACGGAGTATTCTGACACTAGATTCTCTTTAATTATCCTGTCATATGGGATAAAGCGATATCAAAACAATACAACCGTACAGAGAAAATCAGTACACATATAACAAACTCTGTTAATCTTAGAAATTTCCAATAGTTTTGAGTTGAAATTATAAACTTAGCTGTTAAGAAAGCACAAGGAAAATATATTGAAATAAAAATAATAAAATCAAGATTAGAAGTATATGAAACACCGAACACAACCAACTATACAAAAGTCAACAAGTGAAGGAGTCCTGTGTGACTTTAATTTCCGACTTATATAGACATCGAACAAAGGAAGGGAAATCATAGTTAAAAAAGGAGGGTAGGTGTACTGTAATAATATTATTATACAAATGATTTCCTTTAAAATATAACATTTAAGATCGAATTACGTTAATTAATAATATTCAGAACTTATATATAATGTAATAGAAGGAAGTGGTAGGGTCTAAATGAAGTAGCGAGTAGCAGTCATATATAGGTAGATTGTGTTAATCTACTTAGACCCGACTAGATATGTGGATAACTATAAGATAACTAAGATTACTATGTCAGCACCTGCGCGTGCGCATCCAATCTGTCCGGAATGATAACTTTGCACCAGTTATCGCATCTCGATTTAGTTCCAGGTAACATTTAATACATAGCCCGGGGTTACTAAAATTAAATAAAGGGGACATCTTCGTACAGTATTTTGTTATATAGATTAATTTAATTAAATAATTATTTAAATATTTTAATTTTAATTAATTTATTTAACTTGCCGTTTCAAGCGATTAGTTTAAGTTAAAATTGTTAAGCCTAAATAATCCGCTTCACAGTGTTTGAAACATATTTAGGTATACAGATAATAATACAATATATAATCAGTATAGAGTAAATCTAAAATGGCCGCCGTAACAAAATGGCGGAATACATAATATTTTCAGATTATATTGTGCGGTATAGTGGGGCAGTGTCTAATTGTAAACGCGA
Organism: Dryadula phaetusa; assembly: GCA_032432895.1. Classification (NCBI taxonomy): domain Eukaryota; kingdom Metazoa; phylum Arthropoda; class Insecta; order Lepidoptera; family Nymphalidae; genus Dryadula; species Dryadula phaetusa. The sequence continues at coordinate 1,773,264 of JAOYRS010000002.1, forward strand.
TTGGTGATGATTGGTTGTGCGTTTATTTACGTATATATTATATATATACAGATTATAAATTAAAATAACATTACGAAAACAATACATTGCTTGTTTAGACGCGGAACTTAACCGCTCGCATTGTCTTATAAGAGCGGAGAAATGAAAATAATGAAATATACGTTTCACTGAGTGAAAATAGAACCCACATCCTACCGCGTTATCGATTCCCACTCGGGGGAATATTTCAATTATCATTTCACCACCCCGATAAGACAACACGCGGTGTTGAATTCCACCACTCAACACGCATTGTCTCGAATACAAGTGGAATGTGGAAAACGGAGTGTTTGACACTAGATTTTCTCTGACTACCCTGCTAACTACACAAAAACAATTTAAATGAAACTATTTTAAACGGATTAATCGCGTATATTTCGGTATTCGAAAATACATTTTTAGAAACCTGACGTTTCGTGCACTTTACAGTAGTCCGTGGTCACAGGTATACTACCAAAATATACGCGATTAATCCGTTTAAAATGATTTCATTTGAAATTTGTAAAAATCACGACAACCAAATATATTACTAACATAAAAAAAAATACTATAAAAATATACATCAGAATAAGAAACTCATGGCATTCACGCCTTGACGGTCTATAAAATTTATTTTAATCCTTCCCAATTCAGTCATAAACGAGTCACCGCCGCGCTCGCTGCCAGCATCCAAGTTATTTATGTTTTGTACAAACTCTACAGCACTAATAGTGTTGTATCACTAATAGTGTTGTATCACTATCTGTTATCATTAAAATCGTGACTATAATAGCGCGAGACCCTCATGTCACAATAGTACAGAGGCTGTCTGTAAACGCAATGGTGTAGGTTTAATTCCCCGCCTTGTAAGAAAACGTGGCGTTGTGTTTCAATAATATTTTTCAAAATGTCAAAATATCTCGAATTAGGGTGAAAAGTGGAGTGTCTAGACACTAGGTTCTCTCTGACTACCCTGTTAAGCGGGATACATATGAAGGGATATTAGGTTAGTGAATTCAATTCCCAATAAAGAATTCGATATATAAGGAGTATTTTGGAAGCCTATGATTTTGAATAATTCTTGGTACTGTTGGAAGCGTGACGTAGTATCAGTAACAAAATCAGTCAGTGTCACTGACTGACTCTGTTGAATTAAAGAAAAAAAATTAATCATGATTAATATTTTACTACTTTTAAAGTGTTATTCCACACTTAGTACTTCCCTACAAATACCCTAGAAACCCTATACCACTTTTCCAACCTTCAATTCGGGTTCAAATTCTCTAGTACCGCGTTTGAGTCTCTTAGCTAATAAAAATTCCAGTAGAACGGACATTTTTTGGGAATTACTGCATCGTATCAAGCGAAAGCTAATGAAATAATGTAAAAATGTAATATAATATTATATATATATATATATATATATATATATATATATATATATATATATATATATATATATATATAATATATTGCAATACTTGTAAATATATTAAATGAAACAGTCCAATTGGTCGGTGACATTATAAATATAGCTTTCTTAACTTCTAGCTTCCATGAATCATGAGTACGGAAAGCGCTCGGCCCACTTCCCTCGCACTGATATACCCCCAATGTTTTCCCACCTGCGCTTAGAAATCGGGACGAGTAAAGACGCGATCGAAAGTGCTTACCAAAAGTATAAATAGATTCTCTGTTTCCGTAACGTTTTTTTTTTCTTAAATTTTTAACTTTCAGACCATTTTTTTTGTGGTTCGTCACCCATAGTATTGTGTTACAGTTACAATTGCGTTGTCGGTCTTTAGATGGGAATAAACGCGCTTTCTGAAGGTATTCATGTCAATAAACACCCAAGTTAGACATAGTCAAGCTAAACCTAATAAACCGGAAAATTTAGTGATATTATTTTAAATATGAATAATCTTTTGGCTGTCAACTGAACTTGCAAGTAGAGCAAACGAAATTTTATTTATATTATAATGGTAAAAGAATTAACCCCCGTTTAGTATATCGTAACACCTACTGTAATCTGATTATAAATTTATCGTACGCTGTTAACTCCCATCAGTTATATAGAATGCACAAGATTGGTTACTTTCTAACTAACAAGTACAAAACATTATTGACTTTTAGCCTAGCTAAAATATTCTTTATTCAGTAATGATAAGCAATTTCCTATCTATTTAGTGTCAAGGCACTCAGTACTCCGTTTTTCGCTGAATTCGTGACATTGCGTGTTGAGTGGTAAAATACAACGCAGCACTTTGTCTTACCAGAGTGTGGAATTTGAAATAATTTAAATATAAACATTCCTCTGAGTGAAAATCAAATCCACGACCGATTGACATTATCAGCGTCAATTGATATTAAATTATCACCTCTGTCAATCTTATGGCAAGTTACAATCAGCTCAGAAGGCAGTTCTGCTGAGAAGAGAAATTTTTTTTTGCTTCACGCTTTTATCCCGCATAGCAAGGTAGACAGAAAGTTCATAGTGTCAACATACTCCGTACTTCGCTTTCTACCGAATTCGAGACATTTCGTGTTGAGTGGTGGAACACAACGTCGCTCTTTGTCTTCACCAGAGTCAGAAAGTGAAAATAATTTGAATATAATCACTCCCACGAGTGGGGAGAACCCACACCCAGTCGCGTTTACAGTCAGACGCTGTCACACTGCGCCACGACCGGCCTCAATTAGAAAATATTTATGTTCACATATGCCTATAAATTTCTATTAAGTTCTCGAGTCAACATTTAAAAGTAATTATTTCATATAAATGTCGTCGAAGTAAGTCTGAAATGACCAACATACAAACGATATAAATCGTTCTTCTCTCGTATAGAGAGCTTGTCGGAGAGAATTGTCGGAGATATTCTGTCGTCCAACTACAATGGGATATATTAAATAATTTAATAATAGTTCAAAAATATTCTTTAAATAAAACAAATTTAGTTAATACAATCCGCTGGTCGTAGCGCAATAGGTCAGTGTCTGACTGTAAACGCGATGGGTTGTTGGTTCGATTTCTACTCATTCTCATTTTCATTTCTTCGCGCTGGTAAGACAAAACGCAGCGTTGAGTCCGCCACTCCACATACAACGTCTAAAATTCGGCGGAAACCAGAGCACAGAGTGTCTTGATACTAGATATTTCCTGTCTACCCTGCTATACGAGATAAGAGCGATATCAATAAACGGTCTACAATAACAATATATATTTTATAAATATATATTTTTGGTCGTACAATTTTTTTTTTATATTTTTTCTCGTATAGACAGACAGACAGGTCTTGACGCAAGGTCTATGTTCTCATGTCTTTCATTCCAAATTTGAGATATTAAGTGGCGTAGCTCAACGCCGCATTTAATTAAAAAATACATTGAAAATATTTTAGCAATAATGTAAACTGAACGCGACTGTACCATTCGCTATGACTAATAATATTTACGCCTATGTATGTATGCACGTATGTGTGTATGTGTGTAGGTATATCTAATATCATAAAAATATCTTTCCATCTCAAAGATTTCTGCGTTACTCGACATGATATTACTGATCGATAAAAAATAGTTAATTAAGTCAAAGACGGATAAAAATTTTCATTTTTTTTAACTATCCAATAGTATAAAGGTCGGTGCAGTGAGCAGTGGGACAGTGTGACAGTAAACACCGTCAGGTCGTGGGTTCAATTTCCACTCGGGGGAATGATTATATATAAATTATTTACAATTCGTCGCTAACACGCAATGTCTCCACAAAATAAATTCCACGGGAAAGCGGGATACAGAGTGCCTTGACACTAGGTACTTTCTGTCTACCCTGCTATGCGGGATAAAAGCGTGAAGCTAAAATAAATAAAAAATGTATAGATTTATTTATAGCAACAAAACCTTTATTTTTGTGTTTAATATGACAGCGTATGTAAACGCGATCGGTTGTGGGTTCAATTCCCACGGGAATGATTATATTTAATTATTTTCATTCCCTGGCTCTGGTAAGATAAAGCGCGACTTTGAGTTCCGCCATTTAACGCGCAATGTCTCAAATACTGTGGAAAGCGAAGTAAAGTACCCTCCTATGAGGGATATGAGCGCAAAGCTATAAAAAACATATTACTTGCTATCTTTATAATTAATTTTATAAATAAATGGCATAAATATAAATAAATAAATTATAATATAAATTATAAATAAATTATAAATAATATAATAATAAATTATTTTTATAAATAAATGGCATTTGCCAAAAATACAAATTTAATATTAATAGATCAAAAAATAACTAATATACTTATATATGTATATATAAATATGTTATTTTTTCACTTAATTAATCATCATTTTAAATGAATCTATTTTAAACGGATTAATCGCGTGTATTTTGGTATTTGGTAGACCAACCTCCAAAAGATCTACCTGTCACCGCGGACTACTGTGAAGTGTTCGAAATGTCAGGTTTCCAAAAATATATTTTTGAATACCAAAATGTACGCGAATATCTGTATAAAATAGTTTCATTTAAAATGTGTAAAAAACCCGAAAATCAAAGATCTTCTTAATTAATCAACATCTTAATAATTAAGTTAACACATAGGTATTTAATAAAGAAAGGAGGAAAGGGAGCTTCAGCATCACATATGATATTGAGACGCTTTGCAGAAAATATAAATATTTTTGAATCGTCTTTGGAGATCAATAAAACTAAATATAACATTTATCTTATCAAGAAACTAAACTACCTAAATAATATTTAAGACCACGCATTGCCCAAATATTCAAGCAATGATTTCTATTCTAGCAAGTATCAAATCAGCGGTCACTATCAAATCAATCAGCTATATTTAGACTTATGTGATGTTTGTAAACATGCACCCGCCGCTGAGTGCTTGGGGTTAAATTAAAGATTAGAGAAAGTTCATTGTGAAGTTCAGTTCATTGGAAAGTCGACTGTGCGACTGCCAGATCGCCGTAGCAGCCTACCAGTAATCTGTAGGGCGGCGGTGTCCTGAAATGCCTCAGGATCCGTCTTAGCTCCAGCATGGCGCCTACCGGGCGCCACACGTGAAGGGATTTGCCAATTTTTTGGGCAAAACAAAGAAAAGAGAACCGCGACAGCGGCGTTAAGGCGGGCGTGTCTATAAAAGGCCGAGAGGGGGGTGCGCGGGGGTGGTAACACGATCCGCGAGCTCCAGCCGGCCGGCCGCCCTGGAGCCGCGGGCGAGGGCGAGGGCGGCGCCCCTCCCCCGCCCCGGCGGGCGGGAGAGTGGAGGGGGTAGGGAAGGGGGATAGGGGATCGGGAGCGCGGTTCGTGCGCCTGCGACTCCCGCTCCCGCTCTCACTAGTCGAACGGTGCCCGACCGGTAACGTAGCGCCGACTGCCGACCGAGAGACGAACCAGCGACAATGTCCGCCGTGGCGAAGACTTCCAAGTACACCTACCGCAGCAGCGGTGGCGGCACCACCGACGTCAACATCGAGTACAGCGCCGACCTGAGTGCTCTCTCCAGGCTGGAGGTACCGGCCGTGAGATCAGTGCAGTGTTTGTGAAGTGTTTTCGGACATGATAGAATATGTTGTATTTTTCAGGACAAGATTCGTCTCCTCCATGATGATCTGGAATCCGAAAGGGAGCTACGTCAGAGGGTAAGCCTTCGACCGCGCGAAATGTGATATGTGCGAGCACCGTGGCCATAGCAGGCGCGCAGGCGCAGGTGTGGGCGGGGCGGCGCGAGGCGGCCGCCGCGAGCACACCTCTATTAATACCGCCGCCCTCTATTACATTTCAATTTGTCCTTTTGAGACTTTTAAAATTAATTTTTACTAGAGTAATTAAATTAAGGCTTTATAAATGTAAAAATGTTTCTTTGAATACTTGTAAAATAACACTTCATTTATTTACTATTAATAATTTTAACTGATAATAGAAGTCCTTAAGTCATAATTAAGATGACATTTTTGATATACATATATGTGTATAATATTTAACAAATTATAAAATCGAATTCATCTTCATAAAGCTATACTAACATAAATTAAAATATATTTATAACAGATATTCATTAGAACGTATTTACATCAATCAGGTCAGTAATTTTTTTATCGATCATAAAATTATCGGTATATCGGGAATTGGCCAATTAATCAGCTCCCTGCTATAACGATTATCAAATCAACGAAGCACTAGCGTAACGTGAACGAGGTCGGGTTCTCGTCACCGAGATTCGCATGATCTATTTTAGTCGACTGGAGTGCGGGGCGGCACGGAGCGGCGCACGCGCCCGACCGCCCGCCCGACCGCCCGCCCGCCGCGGCGCCTTCTAGCGGACGATCGAAAGATATATTTAGGCGCGCAATACTTATTCTTCTAAACCTCAACATCCCGCTATTCGGTCTCAGTTTTGAAACTGGGCCAAACGATGCTCGTTCCCGCTGAGAATGTTACAATATTTAAATATAATAATAGACTGTGGTAAACTAGCGAAATGTCCGAGTCAGTCACTGTCGTGAGACGTGGTACCGTCTATTTATAGATACAATACTAAAATATGCGAAGGACACGTTACCGAACACGGTTTGTATTACACAACTTGAAAGTTATATAAATGCTTTCTTTACTGATTTATAGGGCATATTAAATTAATTACTGGCTGATGTGGAAGGCAACAAAGTTTTATATTGAAATAATACTTTTTTTTTATACTAACGTTTATTATCATAATAATTTCATACATCTAACTCTCCGTCAATAAAATATAAAGTATAGGTATATGAATAATTTAACATATGAATTATATTTCAGATCGAAAGGGAGAAGGCAGATTTGAGCGTGCAAGTCATCCAGCTCTCAGAGAGGCTGGAAGAGGCTGAAGGCGGAGCTGAAAGCCAGGTAAATTCCTTAAACATATATTTATGGTATTTTTATATAGTTTACAGTAGTTAAAGATTAATTATACAAAAAAAATATATATATAATATTATAATAGGAACTAAGGAAAACAAAAAAAATGGAAAAAATTACAACAAGTAGTTTTCAATGAAAAATTCAATTGGTTTCAATACGCTGGATTAGCAGCAGGAATACTTAATTTTAAACTCTAATTACTGTTACTTGCCTTGCGAATTTTTATGTACAGTTTATAACTGACTTATGCGAAATTCAATATGCCATGCGATAATCCATACTTACCTTATGTAAAAATAAAATGTTTCCTTTCAGGTTTTTGTCACAGATTATTATTTGTAAAAAAATATTAAAAAAAAAACTTGTGAAAAGTTTCCAAAAAAATTAATAAAAATAATAAAATTTATGTTCATTATATACACTATAATTTTATAAATATAGACTTAGGTAGCCATTATTAGCCAATAATTTTAATCAAATATGTTCCCAATTTAAGTTTTTTGGGGGCAAAATTTGAATGGTCTTCACATTTTTCAGTTCGAGATCAACAGAAAACGTGATACTGAATTGACCAAGCTCCGCAAGCTTCTTGAAGATGTACACCTGGAATCTGAGGAGACCGCTCACCTGCTTAAGAAGAAGCACCAGGAGATCGTGGTCGACTTCCAGGAACAGATCGACAAACTCACCCACAGCAAATCCAGGTGAGAGAAATGAATTAACATTGTGACCATAACTAACTAATTTCGATTTAAATATTAGAAATAAGTGCTACGCGCAAAATTGCGAAAAATGCTAAGCGTTAAATATATTGTCATCCATTTATCATTGTCATTTTACTTCCATACAACGAACGAACTTATACTAGGTGTTATATGACTGGACAAATAATTTCCTTGTCTCCAGAGTCGAGAAGGAGAAATCTAAATTCCAAGCCGAGGTTTACGAGCTCTTGGCCCAAGTGGAAAACTTGAGCAAGGAAAAGATCACAATCTCTAAGACTTGCGAAAAACTTGAAATCAACATCAGCGAACTCCACGTTAAAATTGAAGAGCTGAACCGCACAATCGTCGACATCACGTCGCACAAGCAGCGCCTGTCTCAGGAAAATGTTGAGCTCATCAAGGAAGTTCAAGATCTCAAGGTACAAATAGATTTTTATATAATTTTATAGATTTATGAAAATTACAGTCAGTTTAATGAAAATGCCAGTTACAATGTAACAAAATTAAATTTATTTCAGGTGAACATTGAAAACGTTGTGTACCTTAGGAGCCAGCTGGCCAGCCAGCTCGAGGACGCACGTCGCAAGCTCGAGGATGATGAGAGGAGGCGCTCTCTGCTTGAGGCCAACCTTCACCAGGTAAAATACTGTTAGATAAAATGATATTGGAAATTATATTAAAACTTTTTTTCATATTCTTAAAATATATTTTTATCATTGCGTAGGTGGAAATTGACTTGGAATCCGTACGTGTCCAATTGGAAGAAGAATCTGAAGCTCGTTTAGACCTTGAGCGCCAGTTGGTTAAGTCCAACGGTGAAGTTCAACACTGGAGGTCCAAGTTCGAGGCTGAAGCCGCGGCCAGGGCTGAAGAAATTGAAGAGATCCGTCGCAAGTACTCTGTGCGCATCCAAGAGCAGGAGGAGCAGATCGAAACCCTTATCGTCAAGATCAACAACGTCGAGAAGCAAAAGTCCCGTCTGCAGAGCGAGGTCAGTAATACCTCTTCGTAGCACAAAGTAATCTGCTGAATGACATATATCTTTTTTTATTATTATTGATAATATTCTACGGATTTTTATGTCCTTAATTTTATTTATAAGCCTCATAGAGAACTAAAAGCCTTTATGTATTGCGTAAGACAGCCAACAAAATCATATTATCCTTAACTCTTGACACTTATCTCAGGTTGAAGTACTCATCATCGACTTGGAGAAGGCCAACGGAACAGCTCGCGAGCTCCAGAAGAGGACTGAACAACTTGAACGTGTCAACATTGAAATCAAGTCGCGCTTGGAAGAGACTGTGCAACTGTACGAGCAGAGCCAGAGGGACCTCCGCAACAAGCAGACTGAAATCCAACGTATCAGCCACGAGCTCGACAAGACCCGCGAACAGAAGGACGCTCTCGGCCGCGAGAACAAGAAGTTGGGAGGTGAGCTAAATATATACTTGGATTTTTTAAATTGCAAGTATTAAATCCTTGCAAGCCTTGGAAACGTATATATCACTTTATACTAAAGTAGAAACCAAGCCGTAGTAGTGTTTGTTGTTATACATAACTATATCTGTGCCAAATTCCATACTCCTTCGTTCGTATAACTTTCGTTTAATTAAAGCGTTCCTTATAGCTGTTAATATTTAGATGTTTTAAATTAGGATATGTTTACAGATGAGTTGCACGATGCCCGCGCCACTGTCACGGAGTTGACCCGCCGTCTTCACGAGCTCGAGATCGAGCTGCGCCGTCTTGAGAACGAGCGAGAGGAACTCACCGCCGCCTACAAAGAAGCTGAAGCTGTGAGTGGTCACTTTACATTCGCGTCACACGAATAAAAAGACATACTGCGCTCTATATATTATGTATATACGTACACACTAAACTTCGAACTGCGACTTACGATTTCTTTTTTTTTTTTTATAATATATACTATATATACGTGGAAGCTACCTGATAAGACACCACATATTAAGGGATAAACTATTATAATAAAAAACTATTTTAAACATGCGAAAAAGCAATCAATCACGGTATGACGTCATAGTCAAAACGCCAAAAGATCAACATAACGTCTTCTCATACATATATATTATAGTTTATTTTTCTAATATATCGTTTTCACGAACACACAGTGGATATGGTTATAAGAACAACTGACGTCATCATAGCAAAAAAAACTAACGTAATGTGAAATACATTTTTATTGTATTTATTAGTTAATAATATTTAATTATTTTTATTGATAAAATATATTATTTTATATATATATATATATATATATATATATATATATATATATATATATATAAGTGTATAACTGGGAAATGTGGAACTGTATTTAATATTATATACAGCATGTTCTCGACTTGACACCGTGTAAACTTACTAATATAAAAAAAAATGATATTCATTTTTCAAATATTTAAAGGTATAACTAAAAATTGAGGCCGGTCGTGACACAGTTGGCCAGCGTCTGACTGTAAACGCGATCGGTTGTGGGTTCGACCCCCACTCGGAGGAGTGATTATATTTATAACTTATTTTCACTTCTCGCTTTGGAAAAAGACAAAATGCGGTGTTGAGTTCCACCATTCAACACGCAATGTCTCGAATTCAGTAGAAAGCAAAATACGGAATGTCTTGACACTAGATATTGCGGGATAAAAGCGTGAAGCCAAAAAAAAGAACAAAATTTTTCAAAATTTCTAAAAATAAACACCTTTATACAGCAAGAAATGTTATATTCGTATTCATTATTAATGATTTTTGGCACAAGTTGGCGTTGTGTTCACAGAATTCTAATTAATTTCTCAACTTCCACCGACAGTCATCTGCCAACAATTTAAGCCAAGCTTATTATAAAACTTATGAATAACACTATAAAAATGCAATCCAACTGATGCCAGATTGCAACAAAGTTAGAAGCCCGTGGAGAGATATTGTTTTTAAGTGTGAACATACAGGCTAATATATTACTGGCTCAGTTATTTTATTACTGGTTTTTGGTTTATTACAATTTTTAATAAAAAAATATTATATAAAAAAAGTACAAGACAAACATCCTGTATGTTCGAGCATTTTTAACCCTATAACAATCAATTTTGCACAAGCCCTCGGACTATTTTATTAGTATGAGAAGAGATCGGTCGTGGCACAGTGGTAGCGTCTGACTGTGAACACGATCGGTTGTGGGTTCGATTATCACTCGGGATATTTAAATTATTTTCACTTCCTTGCTCTGGTAATACAAAGTGCGGCGTTGAGCTCAACCACTCAACACGCAATGTCTCGAATTCGGTGGAAAGCGAAGTACGGAGTGTCTTGACACTAGGTACTTTTTGTCTACCCTCCTATGCGGAACAAAAGCGTGAAACTAATAAAAGAAATATACGTAACTATACTTTTAAAAATATTTCTATATTATCTAAAATTATAAAAAAAAACTACTTTTATGAAGAATTCCATGGATAATATATTAATTAAAGGAAATTTGTCATTTTTAACTTACCTTATATATATATATATATATATATATATATATATATATATTATATTATATTTCTAGACCGATTTATTTTAGATTCTTTTTATGTTCGATACAGTACAGATATCAGTAGTATTGATTCTATGATCTGGTATATTACCTTGATATAATTTCCACCTCCCTTTTTACGTATTTATAAAGAGCAAGATTTTATATAAACATATAACATTTTAGCAATATTAACGTAGCTCGTTGAATTATTTCTAAGCAAATGAAATATTTTTGTGAATATTTATAATATAATCTAAACAAACTATGCATTAAGAAAACACTAGAAGAGAGTAATCTTAAACATTTAATTACTTTACTTATTAATTATTATTAAAATATCTCAGAATACAGTAAAATGTCGGCAGAAAACCAAATCTATTTCAATTTATTTAAACAATAATAAAATATTAAACTGTAAAATATGATAGAAACATTAGAATTACTTGTATGTATATATAAATGAATATATGATACATTGGCAAAGTTTGTACGCGGGATATTAGAGTAGATGTTAAAGCAATATGTAACGTTACATAATGATTATGAACATAGCAACTCAATATAGGCCGGTCGTGGCGCAGTGGGACAGTACTACACTGGAAACGCGATCAATTGTGGGTTCGATTCCCACTCAGCGATGATTATATTTAAATTACTTTCATTTCCTCGCCCTACCATGACAAAGTATGGCGTTGAGTTCCGCTACTCAACACCCAATGTCTCGAATTAGGCGGAAAGCAAAGTACAGAGTGCTTGACACTAGTTACTTTATATCTGTCCTGCTATGCGGAATAAAAGTGTGAAGCTAAAAAAAACTAATATTAAAACCACTTTACTTTTAAATAATTATATAATTGTTTTGTATAGGGCCGTAAAGCCGAGGAGCAACGCGCCCAGAGGCTGACCGCCGAGTTCGGCCAGTTCCGTCACGAGGCTGAACGCCGCCTCCAGGAGAAGGAAGAGGAAATCGAGGCCATCCGGTAAGTTGAAATCGAGTTGTCGAACAAAGTAAAATTATATATGGGTTACTTATAATACAGAAAAACTTATCTATTTAAATTAATTTCATATATTTTATAATCTAATGAAATATAACAACGAGAATCCACATAACACAATTAAATTAAAAACAATTTAAACAATGTTCAACATTACTTAAAAGTTTTATAGATAAAAAACACAACACACTCCCATGCAATTGCTAACTTCATCGTACTGTAAAAAAAATATTGTATATAATAAATAAAAATAAAGTAAAGAAATATGGTTTCCAATCCAAACAATTAAACCAACTCATTATTTCCGGCAAAACTATTACGCCCGTTCTTTATTTATCATAAACTATTGGCAAGCAAATCGGTTAAAAATATCTCAATCCCCGATTGGTGCATCTACGCAATCGACTCGAACACACATTGGCATCGATATACTTTCGAAATGTACGGACGTCAGTGTTGTTTGCCCCCACGCAATATACGCTTACAAGCGGATAATTCTTCTTTTATAATTTCTACAACACACAAGCAAATTATATTTTGAAGAACCAACATGCCCCCAATCAAAGTTCCCGAACGCAATAAATGGACAAAACCTCCAACTGCTATATACGAAAACAATTACGGCTATGGAATTAATTTCTATCAGCCGATGATTGATTATATTACTGCGAAAGAACAAGGGTCTAGCGTGAGGCCTCCGCACCTGCCGTGGAGTAATGAAAGGGGCCTTGAAAAATACAGATTCGACAAACCAGTGAAGACGTATTCTGAAAGTGATGTGTTGAAATTGTCTCAGGAAGTGTCAGAAAGAGCTAAACGGGATCTTAACACTTTTAACGTCGGCAGAAGAACTCCGTTTACAGTTGTAGCAACAGCGGCAGCTGCAAATTTATCCAAGCATGTGGGCGTTAAAAGTGTATCGGTTAAAACACGCAAGAAAAAGGTGGAAAAGGAAAATATCAAAATTGAACGACAATATAAAAAAGATGAGTTAATGAAATCATTGGATTTATATAAAGTACAGTCAAATGTAGACGCTGAGCTTAAGAGTAAAGCTAAAATTTATCGCGGAAAATCAGCTAAAGCCATCGCTCAAACCTTATTGGAAGAAACGAAGACCAAAGTTGGTGAAGGAAAAATTAAGAAAATAGATATTAACGTAGGAAAGTTCGATTCCAGGGGCACTGTGCAATCAGGCAACATATCAAAGAACGTTATATCAGATTATTCAATGACAAGATCGCAAAATGCTTACGAAAATAAATTAGATGAAATAGCGGCAATTGCCATGAAAACACCGAAAGTGTGTGTTGTACAAATAGAAACAGAAATTCCAACAATAAATACGGAATATGTGCAAAAAATAAACGATTTGAAACAAACGATTAATCAATTTGAACAATTAAACACGAGTTTGCTTTGTGACCAGAGGTACAAACAACTAAATCCAGTACATATATATTGTCTTAATAATGTTAACATCTTAGAATAAAGTAAGATATTTTTTTTTATATTATTATTATGGCTCTTGTTCACAGCAAGCAAACCAGCATCGAAATCGAGCAGTTGAACGCTCGCGTTGTAGAGGCGGAGACCAAGCTGAAGACCGAAGTAACTCGCATCAAGAAGAAGCTGCAGATCCAGATCACCGAACTCGAGCTGTCTCTTGATGTCGCCAACAAGACCAACATTGACCTGCAGAAGACCATTAAGAAGCAATCTCTGCAGGTTTGACTCAAAATAATACAAATAAAGCAAAATAGTGAAGTACCTTGACTCTACATACTGTGCTACGCGGAAAAGCGTTAAACTGAAAAAGATGCTTTTGATTACTTTATATGAAGTTATTTGAATATTTTATTCTATTATTTAAATTATTTTATCCAGCTCACCGAGATCCAGGCTCACTACGATGAGGTCCAGAGACAATTGCAAGTCACCCTCGACCAATACGGTGTCGCCCAACGCAGAATCCAGTCTCTCACCGGTGAGGTTGAAGAGATCCGTGGCAACTACGAGCAGGTAATTATTAGGCCTTTAAAAACATTATGTTAAAAAATATTATTAATCAAAATTACATCAAATTTGTTATATTAACAATTCGTTTATTGCAGTATATAAATGTAATTTCTTTATTGAAATACTTTATTATTACTAATTAGCTAATTATAACTATTTTATCTTATTCGCTCTAGGCCCTTCGTGCTAAGCGCTCCGTTGAACAGTCCTTCGAGGAAGCGCAGACCCGCATCAACGAGTTGACCGTCATCAACGTGAACTTGTCCAGCAGCAAGGCCAAGATCGAGCAGGAACTCGCCGCCGTCGCTGCTGACTACGATGAGATCACCAAGGAGCTGCGCGTTGCCGACGAGAGATACCAGCGCGTCCAGGTAATGTTACAGAAATGGTTGAATATACCCAAAAATTAAGCCATGTTTTGGAGCATTAAGATGTTTTGTTACTTGATAAAATTTTATTATTCAAATTAATAATTTTAGACCGAGCTGAAACACACCGTGGAAATTTTGCACGAGGAACAAGAAAGGATTGTTAAAATTGAAGCTGTCAAGAAGTCTCTCGAAATTGAAGTCAAGGTAAATTTAGTCGTTTTTATATTTGCATTATGTGTTTATTTATTTAAGAGTATAATCAAAATTTAAAGGCAATAATACTTCAACCGGCATTTCTTGGAATTCATCCAAATTATATTTACCTCTATTATTTATTATGTTTTCTATAAATATTTTTTTTTTCTCAATTATAGAATAACACTATAAAAAATACTGAAATATTTTACAGAACCTGTCTGTCCGTTTGGAGGAAGTTGAAGCCAATGCTATTGTTGGTGGTAAGCGCATCATCAGCAAACTGGAAGCCCGCATCAAGGACATGGAACTGGAGATGGATGAAGAAAAGAGGAGACACGCTGAAACCATCAAGATCCTCCGCAAGAAGGAGCGTTCACTCAAGGAGATCATGATCCAATGCGAGGAAGACCAGAAGAACATCTCTCTCCTCCAAGATTCTTTGGAGAAAGTCACCCAGAAGGTATCCATCTACAAGAGGCAGTTGCAGGAGCAGGTTAGTTTTATTTTTCTACAGCTATAAATACTATACATTGTTTTGAATAATTATTTTAAAATTATGAATGTAATACATATATGTATTTAATTATTAACAGGAGGGAGTATCCCAGCAGAGCGTGACGCGGGTACGACGATTCCAACGTGAACTGGAAGCTGCAGAGGACCGCGCTGACGTCGCCGAGAGCAATCTGTCTCTCATCCGCGCCAAGCATCGCACCTTCGTCACCACCTCCACCGTGCCCGGATCCCAAGTGTACTTGGTCCAGGAGTCCCGCGCCCTCAGCTCGGAGTGAACCCACACCCTACCCCGTACCAGCATTTCTAACCACCAAGCATAAGGGGCAATTCCGGTCGGGTATTAACCTAGTCGTTCGTTAAGTGATGTTTAAGTTCCGTTGACGTCTACGGGACGGTCGTTTGCTGCGCGGCTCGCCCTAACTGTGTCTCAGGAGCCGCCCTCCGACCGACCGCCCCTTAACATTTTGTATTCTATATCATCAATAAAGGAACCAAAAACTCAGTAAGCTTTTTTTATTCTAATTGCGTAAGGTCACCGTTTCGTTATACCGTAATTAAGGTGCAGTAGTTTAAAGTAAAGAAATTATTTTATAATTATTTATTATATGTGAAACGCTATGTACGTTTGTAACTCTAATTAAAATATAAATGCTATTTATGTTACAGACTTAAATAAAACAAAAAAGGCAATAAAAATTCAAAAACAAAATGGATTTTTATTTTAAAACAACAATGCATACAATACGATTATATATATATATATATATATATATATATATATATATATATATATATTTGGCTGTAGTTTTAAATTGTACGCTCGCGTTACTTTGAAAGTGTTTTCGTCTAATAAACGAAAATATCTTATTTTTTTTATTTTATAGGTCTAATTTTGAAGGCAAACAAAAACTAAAGACTAGGGTCCGGGCGTGGTGCAGTGTGACAGCGTCTGACTGTGAACGCGATCAGTTTTAAGTTCTATTCTCATTCGGAGATTATATTTAAACTATTCTCACTTTCTTGCTCGTAAGATAAACTGCGGCGTTGAGCTCCGCCGCTCAACATGTATTGTCTCGAATTAGGTGTAAAGCTAAGTATGGATTGTGTTGGATTGGATGGATTGACATTAGGTACTTTATGTCAAAAGCGTAAAGCTAAAAAAACTAAGATTGTTTCTCTAAAAATATAAAGTCGCATTCAATATATTTATAATCCTTTGGTGGTTATAATTGGTAACATTTAACTTAAACTATCAATTACATTGTTTTGTATCAGTTATTATCGCTATTAATAAAATAAATTTAGTGTTAATGAAATTCAAAATTATTTCTTAATGCATATATTGAAAGGTTTGCTGAAAAAATCAACTCACAATCGATCAGCTAACAGAGTACAAAATAGAGCACGGAGTGTCTTGACACTAAGTACTTTCTAGTGTCAAGACACTCCGTAGCCAGTTATGCGGACGGAACATCTGTTCTGTTAATATACGACTTTGTGATACTTATCTATACAAATAAATGGGGAGTGTCGGGGAAACATGCTTAAACAATATTTTGTTGATCATTTTTGTCTGTCTGTCTTTTTTTTTGTTTCGCCTAAACTTCTAGAATGACTTGGCCAATTTTGACGGCATTATCACTGGCAATAGATTATGTAGTAAAAAGTAAACTAAACTAGTTTTACATTTTTATTCTGAAACTACAAAATAATGAAATATTAAAATCGACGATGACGTAAAATAATAATAATTTTTATTGTTCAGAAAGATTTGAAAAGGACTAGACTCGAGTGATGACTTCGAAGTCATCAGTTGGTAAATGGTGAAAATGTTGAAGTATACTGGCAGAATATTCGGAATTTTATGATTGTAGCTGCAACAGAGGTGTGTAGTGTCGGGAAAAGAGGATTTAGTAAAAACTTGTGATGAATGGTGGGATGATGAAGTGAAAAAGGCAGTAGAAAGAAAGAAGAAAACACACAGGACTATAAAGCCTGCTATGCGTTCGAGTAAGAATAAAAATATGAGAGAGATTAAGAAAAAGAATATAAATTGCAATATAGATTGGCGAACAACTTCCGGGAAACCCCGAAGTTCTTCTGGCGACAAGTAAATGATTCTCGGCGTTGTTCGGCAACCTGTAGAATGAATAGAGTGCTTTCTAACGATAATGACGTATTAACAGAACACATATTTTGCAACGATGGGTGGAGTTCTAAAAGAAGATGTATGAATGTGATGATGCCTGTCTCAACCGACAGCAATACGCTTCATGTAACAGACGGCGAAATCAGTATGCAAGAAGTGAAAAGTGCCATACGAAGTCTGAATGCGGTACTGGAGAGATGATCAAATATAAAGGGCCATGCTTCTTAGACCTCTTCTGTTTTCTATGCAATTTATGATGGAAAACTAAAGAGATCCCGGATGATCAGTGAGGCGCAGTCATCGTGCCTTTGTACCAAGGCAAAGGTTCATAGATAGACTACGCAAGCTATAGGACTATCAGTTTGAATAGCTTGGGCAGAAACATTTATTGTGAATTTTAAAGTGAATGAGGTGATATATCTAGGAAGTATGTTTAGTAGAGATGGAAGATACGAAATGAATATGGAAAGGTGTATTGCTGCCAGTAACAGAATTAACGATGCTCTTGCTGCATTGATGTGATGGCAACTTGTCAGCGTACCTGCACGTCGTACCCACACGTTGCCGTTCACAATGTAGTACTGATACCGAAGTCGTTATACGGCAGCGAAACGTGGGTGTGTCAAAAGCAGAATGAAAGAAAGACGGATGCAGTAGAGATGCGATCTTTTCGTCGGATATGCATCTTCGTCGGATAATCAGTTTAGCTGCCCGTATATGCAGCGAGCAGGTGTAAGTGCGAATGACATAGTAAGATTGAAGAAGAACGTGCTCAGATGGTCTAGGCACGTCGAGACAATGAGTGATGAAAGAATGGTAAGAAAGTTTTATGAAGCCAAGGTGAGTGGTACGAGAGATCGGGGGAGACCTCGGTTGAACTTCAAAAACACAGTATGGAAGATATTGGACAAGGCGAAATAGGTATGTAGGACCTTAGCGTTTGGCGCTCCGTTGTCTGTGACTATTTCGCAAGGGATAAAGCGTGAAGCTAAAAAAAAACAACGAGTGACAGACAAAAGAAACAGTTGGTTAAAAAACGAGCTTTACTTAAGAGCAAGATTACTTGCTTTAATAATTATTTAAAATCGCTTGATTAATCACAATAGCAATGAACTACAAATTCAAATCAAAATTTACGATGATTTACACAATTATCAGACTTATTTGTAGGGGTTTTCCGATATGCCTGAGGACGAGGCTAAAGAGCGCGAGGCTTTTGAGGCGCAGTACTATAATCTCGTGTCTTCCGGTCGAGCTTTGATTCAGATTAACATCAAGCAATCATTTCCTCCTCGTGACACTTTGGCTTCGATATACTCCGATGCAAATTCACACAAACTTAAAGTTCAATGGTGAATACCAGCACTGGCTTGGCTTTAGGGATACATTTAACTCGTTAATTAATTCAGATAATAGCGTCGATAATATTAATAAATTCCGTTACCTTCGAGTGTCTCTTAAGAACAATGCCACTTTAACGATAGCAGGATTAGATTTTGAAGCAACATGGGAAATTTTATGAGAACAACATGACAATAAGCGTGTCTTAAAAATCATCATTTTAATTCACTTTTTAATATAGAATCTTTTAATAAGGAATCCAGTGCAGGCTTCCTAAATAATTAATATACCTATATCTGAGAAGTATGTTCAGTAGAGATGGAAGATACGAAATTGATTCGGAACGTCAAACGTCTTGCCATTCCCAATGCAGTACTGATACCGACGTTGTTATACGGCAGCGAAACGTGGGTGTGTCAAAAGAATAATGAAAAAGAGATGAATGCAGTAGAGATGAGATCGTGAATGTCACAGTAAGAATAAAGATGAATGTGCTCAGGTAGTTTGGGCACGTTGAGAGAATGAGTGATGAAAGAATGGTAAGAAAGATTTATAAAGTAAAGTTCCGAGAGATCAGAGAGTCTCCTCTGATCTCTCGATTGACCTTCGAAAACACAATAGCAATGATACTGAAGGAAGGTCAAGGCATGTATGAAGAGATTAATAACTATGGACAAAAATTACTATGAAAACAAAAATCCTGTTGAAATACTCTCGAGCAAGTAGTTCATTCCCAAGGCTTGTTATAATTAAAATAAGATAAATATGCATCTATTTTACTAATACTGTATACATTTTCCGCAATTATTGGTTCTGTATTGTATCAGCGAATCAAAGTATTTATAGCCAACGAGTGGGCGAAGACACCGGCAGTCAATAATTATGCTAGAACTTGCATCTTGGCCAGACTGGAATAGGACGTCCAAATGCAATTTAATAATAAGTTAGAATAATTTGATTTGCCAAATATTATTAATAGGAAACTATGAATATGATTTCAAATTATTAATACAGTAATATATCTGTATAAAATATTATTAACACATTTAATATTTTCTTTGAATACTTTTTCAAAGTCGCAGTCTCTTTATTATCTTTAATTAATTAAATTGATATAAAACGAACAAATATCGTCAGTTGAGACAGTTCCATAAAAAATATCTACATTTTTTTTAGCTTCACTCTTTTATCCCGCATAGCAGTGTAGACAGGAAGTAGCTAGTGTCATGGCACTCCATAATTAACTTTCCTCCGAATTTGAGACATTGTGTGTTGAATGACGGAACTCAATGCCTCCTTTGTCCTACCAGAGCGTGGAAATGAAAATATTACGTTTTCTTGGTAAGTAATTTCTTGCTTATATCAGGAAATTATATTAAATATGATATATTTATTATGTGACTGAAAAGCTGTTAAGGTATTCAAAAATTATTCCTTAAAAATATAATATTTTTTTAATAATTGGTAACATGCAATTATCATCATCAGCAGATAGACGTCATCTGCTGGATATAGGTCTCCACTAAGTATATCAGTTGGAACAACTCCTTGCTTCCCGTAGACAGCAATTCCTCGCAAGTTTCACCAGGCCTTCGGCCCGCCTTCTGATTGAGTTGACAAAGTAGGGAAAATGTGTGAATATAAAATTATCTAAAGCCATTTTTGACGCATAAAATATATGTTGCTCAGCAATTTACTGGTACAAGTATATGTCAAAAATATAAATATATTATAAAAGTATTTTATTATTTTATTACTATAATGTTTTTGTAATCTATTTTAAAAAAAAAAATTGTTATTTTACTTAAAGGCTCCCTTATTCTGAGTAAAAAGCTGTCCAACGTTCTTCAATGACGCTTTTTCGAACAATCAACTTCCTGTTGGTTTTTTTTAAGTCTATATATATATATATATATATATATATAACAACAGCGTTTCAATGACGCGATCGATTGTGAGTTCGAAAATTATTTCATAATTCGTTCATTACTCAGGAAAGTTTATATATTATTAAAATTATTTTCATTTTCTCACTCTGGTATAACAAAGCGCGACATTGAGTTCCTTCACTCAACACACAGTATCTTGAATTCATCGAAAAGCAAAATACGGAGTGTCTTGACACTAGATACTTCCTGACTATCCTACTATGCGGGATAAGAGCGTGATGCTAAAAAAAACCTATATTATTTTATAATCAATTATTATGAAAAATATTTTTGTTTTGCTTTATTTAAACAAACAGCTTATAAAACTTTTATATGTATATATTACAACGACATCTATATTACACCTAAGGAAGTAGATGACAAAAGAAAAGCTCGCGGAAACTCCTCCAAAACTCCGATGAATGTGAATTGCACCGCTAGATGTCGATACTGATGACTCTGTGGAGATATTTATACTGTACGATTAAATGCCGTACTCAGAGATATGAATTATTATTAAATTAACATTAAATATGTATACGTACATATGTATACTGATGACTCTGTGGAGATATTTATACTGTACGATTAAATGCCGTACTCAGAGATATGAATTATTATTAAATTAACATTAAATATGTATACGTACATATGCATACTGATGACTCTGTGGAGATATTTATACTGTACGATTAAATGCCGTACTCAGAGATATGAATTATTATTAAATTAACATTAAATATGTATACGTACATATGTATACTGATGACTCTGTGGAGATATTTATACTGTACGATTAAATGCCGTACTCAGAGATATGAATTATTATTAAATTAACATTAAATATGTATACGTACATATGTATACTGATGACTCTGGGGAGATATTTATACTGTACGATTAAATGCCGTACTCAGAGATATGAATTATTATTAAATTAACATTAAATATGTATACGTACATATATATTTAAGATACATGAATGTTACCTAAATAGGATATAAGTTACAATATAGTATCAAATAATTTTGATAATTATGTACTTCAAAATGTCCCATTACATATTTCATTTAAATGTCTGTTATTTGAACATTAAGCTTTAATTTAAATATATTAAAAAAACACATTTAATATTTTAAATGTGTTTTTTTTAGTAGTCAGTTATTTTATTTTACCTGTTCCATATTTTTGATAAGCGTGATTAAGTAATATTTAAATAGCATGGGAGTGTGTGTGTGTTTGTTTGTTTTTCTTTATACAAAAGATGGTATGAAACACATGTGTTTTTTAGCCATTTAATGTGTTTCCAATACATAATTTTAAAAATTATGTTGTTTGTACATTACTTCACCCTGTACGTCGTACATTTTAACTATAAAAAATTTATACGCGTTACACTAATATTTAAAGATTCATTCACACGTGAATATAATATATTTTATAATAAAAGAAAACAATAAAGCTTTCGTTATGAAGTTGATAACCAATACGTTATTTACATCCCACGATATTGTAGCATGCCGGGATGCGCGTGCGCACCGCCCGCCCAGTCGCCGCCCGCCCTGCGCCGCACGCGCACCTATCCTCAACTCTACGCTACAGGTTAGTAAAAACCACATTATTACCTAATAGTCAACTAAAAAAATAATTAAATATACCTTAATGGGAATTAAATGGTTATTATATAGATTATTTTTTATTCTTTTTATGTTTTATGTAAAGTTTGAGCGGTTATTTTTGTACTGCAACGTCTCGGTGCATGCCGTCGCGCTAACGATACGGCATTTTGTTAGCTTTTACTGTTTTTATGGGAATTTTTTATATAATTAGCGATGTTAACCTTAATTTGTACTAAATATATCACAAGATTACTGTAATATATAATTTTTCTTCCATATTTTTTTTTCTATAAAGTGATATCATTATATATTTGTCTGAAAGAAAGCGCGGCGTTGAGATCCGCCGTACAACACGCATCAACGCAGCGAACGTAGTGACATGACACTAAATACTACCTGGCTAACCTGTAGACTGCTTACTTATGTTACTTTAATAAATATTTTCTAAATTGACACTTGAATTTTCTTAAATTCAAAGACATATCAACACTTTCACTCGATCTTGTCTAAAAATTTTTAATATAACGTATGCAGTTAAGAACATATAACTTGGATTATTTTCGTGAACCAATGCAGTGACCTATTTGTGGAGTTAAAAATATATATAATTAAATAAAATTGGAGTGTCTTCTTGTTTGTAATGTTAAAAAAAAACCTTTTTGCTTAATGCATATGTATGTATAATCTGTATATCAAAATATGATATTTTACAATTTTTATCTGTGTGTTTGTTCCGGTTAATCTGTAGAACGACTGAACCGATTTTAATGGGACTTTGACTTTGAATACTTTTATTTTACAATTATATGAGAAACACCCTGAGATTTTTAAACATTACGCAGTCGAAGTCGTGGGCATATATCGTATAATATAATACTATAGTTAGCCATCATGAGGCATTGGGACAGTGCTTGAAAGTATATACAATTATACTGTGTGTAAAGATTGTATTAAAATTGTGTTCATTTCCTCGTACTTGTAAAACAAAGTATTATATGCTTATATAATAGGATAAAAAGGAAATCTCTAGTGTCAAGACACTCCGTATTGCGCTTTTCATCGAATTCCATACATTCGTTTTTTCTTACCAGAGCGAAGAAATGACAATACTTTAATAATATAATCGTTCCCCCGAGCGGGGATCGAACCACTATCTATCACGTTTACATCTCTAGACCTTTATTTTATGGTCCTAAAATATGAATAGAGTGTATATGTATGTGTATGTGTATATCTACATATCTCTCTATCTATATATATATATATATATATATATATATATATACATATATATATAAATATACAAATACTACGTAAACAAAGAACTGCACTACATTACTCGACGTAGTGACTCATCACTCCCACAGTGAACTGTTTTGATCTATTTTCAGTGTAGCTACGGGAAGTGACTTCGCACTGCGATATATATTTTACTATAATTTAATAGTCGAAGACGAATGAAAGATGCAGCTTCGTTTTACCTTTTCCATAGGAATTTCCGGAAATCCCTTTTTAGTGCCCTTTAAAACGGATGCGCCAAATTTCAACTTTCTTACAGTAATTTGGTCTGTCGGTTAGTCGATAACGGTTTTTTGTATATATTGTCAACGTGTCAACGGGAATTTTGGGTATTTAAAAATAAAATATGACTTAACTATGTGTCAGGTAGTGTCGATGAGATGAGTGGATTTCTCGAAATTCCCAAGGAAACGAGAAATATCGGGATTATCCGATGTTGAATGTTATAACTAGTATATTTTTTTTTAAACTTCACCCTTTTTATCCCCATAGCAGGGTAGACAGGAAGTACATTGAGCATGGGAACTCAACGCCGCACTTTGTCTTACCAGAGCGAGGAAGTGAAAATAATTTTAAATATAATCACTCCCCCGAGTGTGGATCGAACCCACAACCGGTCGCGTTTACAATCAGACGCTGTCCCACTGCGCCACGACCGGCCTTTACATAGTATATGTTTGTTTGTATATCTATATATAAATTGTAATACATTTCATTAGCTTCCCCGAATGTATAATCCATTTAATACGATCGAACTGAATATTTCGCAGTAATTTACCCAAGTTTACCCAAATTCAACATTTGGGGTAACATTTATTCATGTACGTTATAATCCAATTCACTGATAACGTGCGTATTTGCGTGTTCAGAATTAAAAAAAAGTAAACAAACGATTCTCCTTGAAGCCTCTCGGACGAAAGATTTATTTAGCTTCACTAATTTATCCCAAATAGCTGGGTCAGAGACACTCCGTACTCTATTCAAGACATTGCGTGCTGGGTGGCGAAACTCAACGCTGCTTTTTGTCTTGACAGAGCGAGGAAATAAAAATAGCTAAACTATCATTCCCCCGTGTGGGAATCGAACTCACAACAAGATAGACAGAAACAATCTAAAGTCAAGACACTCCATTTAAATACGAGATATTACGTATCGAATAGCGGAACACAACGCCGCGTTTTCTCATGCCATCTAGACTATTGTTATTGCCATGGAAATAACGTTTTTACGTGTTTTTTTATGAAGCAAAGTTGGCAGACGCGAACCGGCAAGTGTGTCAAGTGCACGTTACGAAGCATTTATTTTGCATCGACTTTCGGAATTTTGTTTTATTTCTTACTGATTCTTGTATACAGTTTCAGTAAACATTGCCCGTTTATAAATGTTATAACTCGGGTTTATTTTTAATATAATTCTAAAATGAAAAAAATTAGATCGTGAGGCCTGAAGGCCTGAGGTCGGTCGTGGCGCAGTGGAACATAGTCTGACCGTAAATTCGATCGGTTATGGGTTCGATTTTCACTCTGTGGATTGATTATATATTTAAATTATTTTTATTCTCTCGCTTTGGAAAGAAAAATGCGGCGTTGAGTTCCAACACTTTATTCACAATGTCTTGAATTCGGTGAAAAACTAAGTACGGAGTATCTTGACACTAGGTGTCTCCTGTTTAGGCTGATATATGGGACAAAAGCGTCAAGCTTAAAAAAAAAGATACTCAAATATATGTAATGAGACAGGTCGTGGCACAGTGGGACAGCGTCTGCTGTAAACGCGATCGGTTGTGGGTGCGATCCCCACGCGGGGGAGTGATTATATTTAAATTATTTTCTTTTCCTCGCTCTGGTAAAAGACAAAGCGCGGCGTTGAGTTCCACCACTCAACTCGCAATATCTCGAATTTGCTGAAAAGCGATGTACGGAGTGTCTTAACACTAGGTACTTTCTGTCTACCCTGCTATGCGGGGTAAAAGCGTGAAGCTAAATAAAAATGTAATGGTTTAATCCTTTTATTATCTTATTAGAAGAATACTTATAAATATCAAAAATTCGGCCGGATAGAGAAAGGATTGTCTTGACAGCAGGTATTCTCTGCCTGCCTCATGCAGGATAGAGGTTAAAAGTGCTCTAAGAGACTACGGTCACCGGCTGCCATTTAAATATAAAAAGATGTTATTTAAAATTGTCCAATTGTTTTAGTATTTAGAAACGCTTGTAAGTTGAAATAATAATTGTTCGCGTGGCATTGGAACTGTATTGCCGCGGAGTGTGTCATCCGCTAACGACGAAACGACTCACGCGACTTGCGTAATTCCTTTAATTATAACAGAATATGTACTAATTATTATTAATTATAGACCTACAACTTCAGATCTAGTGTCTAAATTCTCCGTTCTCCATTTCCAACATGAATCGCGTGTTGAGCGACGGAACTCAACGCCACGCTTTCTCAAACTCTGAGCGGGAAATTGAAAATCATTTATTAATAATGTAATCATTTCCCTAAGCGCATAACCGAACTTTAAGTGGCGTAACTCAACACCGCTATATTTTACAATACAATATATAATAAAAACAAACTGACGCAATTTAATATTTTTATTATTGTATTCAAGAAATAAGAAAATTGCAATGTCTACCAAACATTCTTTAAGGGAAGGGCCTCGGTGAAGCGGGGAAGTGCAAATTGCATTTGAAGGAAAAATTTATAACGTGATTGACTGAAATAAGCGGAGCGAACGCTCAAACCGCGGATATTGGTGCGCTCCTCAGTTAGATTTTATAATATTTTACGAAACACGATTTCAAACCAAGCAATAGGTTATCGATGTTTTTTTATCATACATTTTACAATGTTCATTCGACCTGGTATGTACATAGTACACACTTGTAGTCTATTTTTTGAGCTTCACGCTTTTATCCCGCATAGCAGGGTAGACAGAATGATATGACAGGTACCTAGAGTCAAGACACTCTGTACTTTTTACGCCGAATTCGAGCCATTGCGTGTTGAATTGGAACTCAACGCTGCACTTTACCTTACCAGAACGTGGTATTGCATATAATCACTCCCCCGGGAATCGAACCCACAACCGTTCGCGTTAGCAGTCAGACGCTGCATTGTAATTAAACTTACAAATATTTTCATGTTAAACATTTATGGCGAAGCGATGCTAACACCTTATACTTTATTTTTTTTTTTAATTCTAAGAATTTTTCATTATATTTCTTATAAATATAAAATATTAGTCGTGGGACAGTTTCTGAATGTAAACACTCACTCGAGGGAAGGATTTTATTAAAAAAATATATTTTGGTTGGCCACGCCACGCAATGTCTTGATTTCGGTGGAGAAATTTCGTATGGAAAGTGTTCAACGTAGTGTTTTGACACTGGCCTGTCTCAATGTCTACTATGTGGGATAAATTGTGAAGCTATAAAAAAAATATAAAAAAAAAACAGGATATTGTTGACATAATTTACTTATTAAAAGAAAATGTTTTGCCTCTATTATTTGGTATGTTTAAATATGATATTATGTATATTCTTATATAAAATTATTTTATCTAAATGATAGCTGACAGGCGTTCGCAGCCAAACATTTTACAATTTATTTGGTGGTAGGACTCACGACCTCTATCATGAAAAAAACGATCCTATCTTTTCTCCCAGGGTATAGTGGTTCCGTTGGCTCTGGCTGCCGAAGCCATCCATCTCTATCTCCTTTCACTTCCATCACAAAGCCCATAACACATCTACAAGTCTAATGTTGGGGATGTCCATGAGCGAAGGCGGCCACTTACCATCAGATGGCCCTTCTGCTCGTTTGCTTATATAAGTTGTAACAAACGTATAAGAATTTCATCGTAGCCGGATGTAGAACGTATGGCTTAACGGTCAGAACGCTTGAACGGCTTCCAAGAGGCGTAGATTCGAATCCTAATACGTTCAAATTTTATGAGATTTTTCCAAAAAAATATTTTCTAATCCTAAATGTGGAAAAACTTATAAATATCTTACTAATCTCAAGTAAACGCACATTTTGACCAAAATATAAAAAAGTTCTAACTTACTATATACTAGAGCGAAACCGGTGTCATGCCAAATTTAAAAGATTTACTATTCGGCGGAACCCAACGCTGTGTTTTGTCTTAGACTTTACAAAACTACATAAAAGGAATTAAAATATAATGTTTTTAGTATCAATCATGTTTACAACGAGCCACTGTGCCACTAAGAGACGTCAAAACTCTCTTAGTATGTTTGTAACGACAGTCATAGTGGGAGAGTTGGCAGTATAATATTATCAAAATTTATTAAACAATCGATTGGCATGTTTAGTATGACGAGATGAAAGAAATATTTATTATTTTAAATGAAACTATTTTAAATGGATTAATCGCGTATATTTTGGTATTCGAAAATACATTTTTGTACACAAGACGTTTCGAACACTCTACATTAGTCCGTGGTCGCAGGTACTGTAAAGTGTTCGAAACGTCAGGTATCCAAAAATGTATTTTGGAATACCGAAATGTACGCGATTAATCAATTTAAAATAGTTTCATATAAAATGTGTAAAAATCGCGAAAATCAAAGATGTTATTATATTTATTATTGATTAGCGCTTTGATGTAACATCCATTTAGTACAGTTGGCAAGTCTGTTTTAATATTTATGAGGAATGGGTTCGATTCCCAGAAGATTTTTTTAAGATATAATACTTTCGTAGTCTGATGAACGTAAACGGAGTGTCAGGACTTTGTGAATGTATCGTTATTATTATATATATATATATATATATATATATATATATATATATATATATATATATATATATATGTTTTTTACCTGTACGCTTTTATCCCGCGTAGCAAAGTACCTAGTGTCAAGACACTTCATACTTCGCTTTCTGCTGAATTCGAGACATTGCGTCTTGACACTCAACGCCGCACATTGTCTTACCAGAGCGACGAAGTGAAATCAATTTAGATGTAACCACTATGAATGATATCTAACAGTCAAAATTTCGATTAATATATGTATTTAAAAACCTATATTATTTATATATAAATAAATATAATTGAAGTGTCTGTTTGTTATATTAAAGTAACCGCTTTTCACTAAATGCATTAAATTTTTGCACTTTTGTCTGTTTGTGTCGGCGAATCTCTAAAATAGTTAGACTGATATTGGTGTCTTTCACTAGCCGATAGCTGATGTAGTGTAATAACTTAAACGTCATTTACTTTTAGAATTATTAAATAAAAATCCAGAATTCCAATATCTTTTCTTACACACTCTCCGCAAGCCAGAATATTCGCAAAGAATATAATATTAAGATAGTTCAAATCACGTTATTCACAAATCGAGACATTGCATGTTGAGAGGCGGAACTCAACGCCGCGCACAGCCGTACCCACTCGTAAACTACAGTAAGACGCAGTGTTCTACTTGTATTTACATGTATTTCATTACAAATGCGTTTAAATACCGCTTTGATTACATAGGGTGTGCTCAGTGAAGACAATTACTTCCGTTTAGTCGAATGTAACGTATTTCAGATATCTCTATATGTAGCAAACGAACCGTTTGTGTGTACGTCAAAAAAAATGCAAAAAAAAAATTATAATATAAATATTATTAATATTTTTTTTAGTTTCACGCTTCTATCCCGCATATCGGAGTAGTAGACAGGAAGTTGCTAGTGTCAAGACACTCTGTACTTCGCTTTCCACCAAAATCGAGATTGGGTGTTGAGTGGTGGAACTCAACGCCGCACTTTGTCTTACCAGAGCGAGGTAGTGAAAATAATTTTAAATATAATCACTCCCCCGAGTGGAGATCGAATCCACAACCGGTTGCGTTTTGAGACACACGAGACAAAGCGTTAAGCTAAATTAAATATTATAATGAGCGATACAAAATATCGGAAGACCTTGATGAACCTTTAAAAATACAGTATCGATAATATTAATGGGAGGTCTTGTGAAAAGCATGAGGACCCCCCGAATGACTGTAGACCACGTGACCTCCTACGAATAAAGCCGACCTTATAAAATATATATTTTCATGAAAAACGTTCGGGTGACCATTTAATATATATCTGTATAATATATAGTAAATATGTTCACATTTATTTATTTATTTATATGACTGTAAGTAAAATTAAATAAAAATTAAATAAAATATGTTATGAACTTAGCAACGCCCTGTATAAACGGATATCGGCAGGAGCTGATACAAAAATAATTCAGTCAGGATGTCCCATTGCTGCCTCTATATTTAACTAGCGACTTCGAACGCACACGGTATTGTAAATATTAATATCGACTTGGTACTAAAATGCTCTCTGTCATTACATATGTATTATAAATGCTTTAAATGAAACTATTATTAACGGATTAATCGCGTATATTTTGGTATTCGACTTTACAGTAGCCCATGGTCACAGGTAGAGTGACTACTGTAAAGTGTTCGAAACGATAGGTTTCCAATATTTTTTTCGA
Source organism: Dryadula phaetusa (assembly GCA_032432895.1). Lineage (NCBI taxonomy): Eukaryota > Metazoa > Arthropoda > Insecta > Lepidoptera > Nymphalidae > Dryadula > Dryadula phaetusa. Next base: position 1,803,392 of record JAOYRS010000002.1, read on the forward strand.
ATACCAAAATAAACGCGATTAATCCCTTTAAAATAGTTTCGTTTAGAATGGGTAATCTCATTATTATAAATGAGTTTTCAAAGAAATCTTTCCCATGGTAAATTCATACGGTTTTATAATTGTATATTAATTATACTGCTCATAACAAGTGTTTACGTTCGTGGTCACAAAGTACACCATTTGTGGTAATAAATTTGGTGGTCACAGGTGACCATGGACTATTGTGTTCAAAAACCGAAAAATACCTGATTATTTTGGGTAAAAAACATTAATATTAAGTAAATGTGAGTGATATTGTACTTACAACCGTTCTGCAAATACTTATTCGTAGAAGAATTCATATTCATTCTCTTGTAATAAAAAAAAATTAGTAACTGTACATATAATTTTAGTATCGTCTAGTGACTTTGCTAACTAAAAATACAGGGTGATCCAATTACTGTAACATCCGGATGAACTGAAGTGACCTTTAAGGAAAAATAACCTGGGAGTTGAACCCTGAAAGTTGGCAGGCCGTCGGTAGAACTGTGCCAACGGGGTCATTAGAATAGTCAAATATGAACGTTTGTCGGGCTATATTTTTAGTTTTACTCATTAAATGGTGTATTTTTGGACTACTCGGTAAACACTTCCGTGTTTTAACGAGAATATGTACATACATACATACATATATACATATATATATATATATATATATATATATATATATATATATATATATATATATATATATATATATATATATATATATATATATATATATATACATATACACATACATGAGGCCGGTCGTGGTGCAGTGGGACAGCGTCTGACTGTAAACCGATGGGTTCTGGATTCGATCCGCACTCGGGGGAGTGATTATATTTAAATTCTTTTCACTTCCTAGCTCTGGTAAAGACAAAGTGCGGCGTGGAGTTCCACCACTCAACACGCAATGTCGCGAATTCGATGAAAAGCGAAGTACGGAGTGTTTTGACACTAGGTACTTTCGGTCTACCCTGCTATGCGGGATAAAAAGCGTGAAGCTTAAAAAAATATATATACATATATACATATATGCTTATATATTTATAATTATGAACAAGGCTATACTTTTTGGGATACAATATCTAAAATATGCAATACATTGCGTTCTCCCTTACTTTTCATACTTCACACTTCACACTTATCCCGCATAGCAGGGCAAGTAAAACGTATCTAGTGTCAAGACTCTACTTTTTCCTAATTTGAAACCGCATGTTGAGAGGCGAAACACAACGTCGAGCTTTGCCTTACCAGTAAAGAGTAATAAACTATTAAAAAATATGACAATCCCCCGGAATAGAACCTGCCACCAATGGCGTGTATAATGAAATGATGTACCACTGTGCCCATCAAGAACTACTCCGTCGACTGCTTTCCGACCGTAATTGAGATATTTTGTGTAGAGTGACGAACATCGCTGCACTTTTAACGGAGTGTCACGACACTAGGTTATCTCTGAATGCCCTACTCAGCGTGAAGCTGCTTGTAACAATCATTAGCATCTTTATATTTTAATTTTATTAGTTGACAAACAGATGTTTGAAAAACATATCACCCTTCATTTCAAATATCAAACGTGACCACGGACTACTGTAAAATGTTCGAAACGTCTGGTGTCCAAAAATGTATTTTCGAATACCAAAATATACGCGATTAATCCGTTTAAAATAGTTACACTTGAAAGCAGTCTTACTGCTAAATAGCCATCTTTTCCAGACTACCTACTGTCTAGATACTCCGTTCGCTGTTTTCCGTTTGATTTAATACATTATGTGCTATATGGCGGAATTAAACGCCGCGTTACCTTACCAGAGTTGAATAAATGAAAATATAATCATACTCCCACATGGGTCAATCTTGCAACAGTTAGACGCTGTGCTCTTTTTTTATATAGAAATAACTACCCGAATGTACCCTAGAGATCGAATGTACCCTACGTATCAAATGTACCCTATCGTCTGGCGTCCAGTGCATTAACTCGTCTGACCCGATTACCAGAGCCAATAACCTGGCGGGTAGAGTTGACGCGCCGGGAGTAGGGCACTTATTTTCGTGGTACAATCGACGTAAATAAGTCTCACTGTAAGCTGGTCTTTTGCTTTTAATAGTTATAACCGAGTATTATAAAGTAAGTAGATATATTGATTGATTATATTACTATGGTATATAGTGAGCTGAACAAAAAAGCTAATTTTACAAGATATTACCTGCTAAGAAAGGAAAAAACCGCCCGGTTTTTAACGCCGCATTTTGATAAATAATTATTTTTAACATTGTTATTATATATTATGTTTTTTCTAAATTTTTTTTCATTTAGTTTTTGCATTGCAAAAAGAGGACATTGGTGGAACTCAACGCCGCGCTTTATCTTTCAAGAACGATTTATATTTTTTTATCTACAATAATACTTTTTAAATTGTATATTGTATTATTTTTGTATTCTCTAACTTTTATACGTTTTAAAAGCATCTGTCTCAATCTTTACATTAGTCAAATAAAATATTTTGAACTCTCTAAGAATTTACGTACTGAACGCAGTCAACGGAGTGTCTTGACACTAAATTCTCTTTGACTATGCGGGATAATGTGTGCTATGTGTAATATGTGTGATAAACTGCTTATATATGTAGTATGTAGAGACTATAGAGAGAGAGCTCCTTTAGTTTCATACGAGCTTGGTACAACTCTCTTATATATTTGATACACTTATTTAAAATATAAGCAGTCAACGGAATGTCTTGACACTAACTTCTCTTAGACTATGCGGGACAATGTGTGAAACTGCTTATATATGTAGTATATAGAAACTATAGAGAGGGAGCTCCTCTAGTTTCATGCGAGCCTGGTACAACTCTCTTATATATTTGATACACTTATTTAATATATAAGCAATCAACGGAGTGTCTTGACACTAGGTTCTCTCCGACTACCCTGCTATGCAGGATGACGCATCAAGCGGTATCTTTTAATACTATTTAAAGTTCATTTACCTCAATAAAGCGGGGATAAAAATAACCTACTGTATCTAGTACGTGTAATAAATTAATAAGTAACTTAGGCTTGAATTTTTAAAAGGGTGAAAATTGTAAGTAACGTAATAAATATTTTAAGAGTAAATTGAAAACACTTTCAGCCTTTGTGTGTGAGAGGCGGAGCTTAGCGCCGCGTAAAGCGTAAAAACATAAATATGTATAATATTTCATCGTGTGTCGTTCTAACGAGAATTAAGTTTTGCAATCTTGCTTACTGTAATTTGAAATAGTGAGCCCACTGAACACAATGGTACTGCAAATGAACATATACATGGGGGTTTGATTCCCACTCAAATAAATAACCAAAATTTATTTAATTACTCCATTCTAGTAAAACAAAACGCGGCGTTGAGTTTGCCACTCTACCCGCAATATTTCGCTTTCGGGTGCGAAGCAGTTAACGGAGTGTCTTGACACTAGGTTGTTTCTAAATAATCTTCTAAGTGGGTTAATTTTATTGTATTATATGAATATTATTATATACTCAAATTTATTAATTTAGCAATCTAGCTTGTTCTTCATCTTTAGTATATAAATATAATAGAGACATTGTGAGTTGAATCGCGGAACTCAACGCCGCGTCTGTATTATCAGAATTGTTTAACACAAGTATGTATTTCTTCATGTATTGTTAGACTTTGATTAGATATAAATACAATAATAGACATTTTGATATAAATTTCGAACATTATATATATATATATATATATATATATATAACCTTTTTGCATAAATGCTTTATTTATTTTTCTGCTTTTTTATTCATATGTTAGGTAACATCCCCCATCATGGCTTCATACAGATATATACATACATACATGTAACACCATAAATCAATTTACATGGTTTATTTAGTCTATGGCTTCTAGCCTGCTAAGCGAGTTAGTTTCAATGCCGTACTACTTTTCATAGAGAAGATTCTAAAGATCTTTTGATTTTTTTCATGTCTTTTCCATAGTCTATGTAAAAATTATTTAATATTTTAGTCGGCTTAATCGTGTGTATTTTGTTTTTGCGTTAGGAAGGGGCTACTTGTGACCAGGGACTACAGGGTTTATATATTTTCGAATACCGAATTAGATACTAAGGTCTGCTTCTGAGTGAAAGATAGTGTCATAGGAGTTAAAGTTGGTGATTTGACAGTTAACTGTCTGTTGTACGCAGATGATGCAGTGCTAATTGCATCATCAGAATGCGAGTTACAGGCATTGGTCACCACTCTGAAAGAAGGATGTGAAAGTAATGGTCTAAACCTGAATGCGAGTAAAACTAAGATTCTTGTATTTGAAAGAGACGAAGAAATAACGGAATGCAAGATTATGGTAGATAGAAAGATATTAGAACAAGTGAATGAGGTGGTATATCTGGGAAGTATGTTTAGTAGAGATGGAAGATACGAAATGGATGTGGAAAAGCGTATTGCTGCCGGTAACAGGGTTAACGGTGCTCTTGCTGAATTGATGCGACGGCAAAACGTCAGCGTACCTGCACGTGTTGCCGTTGACAATGCAGTACTGATACCGACGTTATTATACGCCAGTGAAACGTGGGTGTGTCAAAAGAAGAATGAAAGAAAGATGAATGCAGTAGAGATGAGATCTCTTCATTGGATATGCGGAGTCAGTTTAGCTGACCGTATTTGCAGCGAGGAGATACGCAGAATGGCAGGTGAAAGTGCGAATGTCAAAGTAAGATTGAAGAAGAACGTGCTCAGGTGGCTTGGGCACGTTGAAAGAATGAGCGATGTAAGAATGGCAAGAAAGATTTATGAAGCCAAGGTGAGACCTCGGATGACCTTCAAAGACACGGTATCGAAGATACTGGAGGAAGGTCACGTAAAAAGGATGAGGACCCCCGGAAGGGCATGCGGGAAGAGGATAATGACTGTGGACGAGGCGAAAGAAGTATGCAGGGACCGTAGTGTATAGCGCTCCATGGTCTCTGACTACTCCGCCAGGGATAAAGCAGGGACTTAAAAATAAAAAATAAAAAGAAAAGTCTGCTTCAAAAATTTAACTACATTTTGGATCATAATGTTGATTTCGATTTCCGCCTTTTGACATGGATTGTCTCGTTTAATAGAGAATGCAGTATTTTGAGATTAGGCGGAGTATCACAACTTCTTCTAAGTTCGTTCGTGGCTAGTCTTACCACAACGGATAAATAATTTAAATTTAATATCTTCCCCGAGCGGCAATTGAATCCACAACCATCGTCCATTAGTCAGACGCTGTTCCACTGTGCCACTGACTGCTTTATTTCAAACTAATCCGTACCTAAAACCTTTTTAATGGAAAATGAATAAATTTAAATTATTTTCATTTCTTCATCATTTTCGAGTTCCGCCACTCAACACGCAATATCTCGAATTCCTCGGAAAGCGGAATACGGAGTGTCTTTATACTAGATACTTCCTGTATAGCAAATTCCTCTATATCCAAATGAAATTAAAATAAGAACAATTGTAATTACAAAACATCAAAAATCCTTTCTATAATACAAATGTTATTGTGACTGATGACTGTGATATTATTAGTTAATCCCAACGTTCAGAGACCTAACAGAATATGTTAGAGCTAATTCAATGGGGAAGCGCTTCCGCCACGATATTGGCCCTCTACCTCCCTTCAAAGCGATCGATCAACAATTCATAAAACCTATCAGTATAGGAAACTCAGTTAGAAATGCTTAAAAAATATTATAATTAGTGAAATTATTGAATTTTCTTATTAAACTATAATTCTGTTAAGACAAAACGCGGTTATGATTTCACACTAATGTCTCAATTTCGGGCGGAAAGCTGTCATTGGATAGTCTTGACACTAGGTTGTCTCTGACTACCCTGCTATGCGGGATAAAGGGCTTTTTAACTATGTAAAACACTCTCTCGAGTGGGGATCAAACCCACACCTGATCGCGTTTACAGTCAAACGTTGTCCCATTGCGCGCAATCGCCCTCACGTTATTTTGTTGTAAATTATTGTTAAAAGTTTTAAATAAAAAAAAACACAAATTCACACTTTCCTACAAAAGGATTATAATCAAAAAGATTATAATGTCAATAAAAGAAAGAATGTATTGTAATTCTACATATAAATTTGTCCGTCTGTCTGTTGTTTTGAGCTTATATCAATTTATTTTAACAATACGTCTTTCAAATTTTCCTTTAATTTTTAATGCACTTATTTGGGACAGGCAAAATGTTCTTTTTATAAACATGGATTATTTGTTTTTGTTTTATAAAAAAATGCTATTTTCAATATATTAAATTATTTATACTGAAATAAACCGTATTCTTAGAATGTTTATATTTTTAAAGTTTTTGCTTTATTGAACAACAGACAGACAAGACATAACCGAAAGTATATTAACTAGCATTACTATTTAATATTTATAATTTATATTATTAAAAAAAGACAGAAAGCGGAGTGTTTTATCACTAAATTCTATGTGTCTACCTTACTGCTATACGGAGACAGTATGAAGTGCTTCTTTAAGGTACAAAAATATGATGTATTGGATTACATTTAAATTATATACACTTTCTTCGCTCTGGCGAAGAAAAGCGATATATATAAATATAATAAAAAAAATCATAAATAGCGTATTTATATATATATATATATATATATATACATAAATATATATTTATATATATATATATATATATATATACATAAATTAAATTTTTCTTCCCCCCAGATTTAATTAATAAATATCTGAGCAGATATCAAAGGGGCTTCCGCGAACAAATTCTGAAATTCCCAATGAATATTTCTGATTGTTCCTCGCAATACGCTTTTCCATATCAAACGACGCCACGCTCACGTCTATTGTTTGACTCTAAAAATACTCGAGTTCAATCAAATCAATGAAATATGAAAAATACATGCATTCTTAAACTTACAAAAGGGACGTGTATAGTCACTAGCTGTCGCTAGCGACTTCGTCTGCATAATAGGCCTGGGAAAATATTATGGCATTCAAATATATTATATAACTCTATAAATAGAACATTTTAAATTATAAATATGTCACATGCGAAATAGGCGATATAATCTAAATCCGAAACAAAAACAGCTGATCGTGAGAGGGACAAATAATTGTTTCTAAGATATACAGATACTTTTAATATATTTTTGCAATAACCATTGTATTTCCTCAAATCGTCCCTACCTTAAGGTTTGTTCCTACTTAGACACCAGTAGTAAAGCCTAAAACTACATATAAACTTGCGAGTCCTAAAGATGATTATGAAAGTTTAACCTCACCCTGTCAAAAAAAACCGTTTACGAGGAACATTTTCTTTTATCCTGAAAATTCATGTCATTTCATACATCCACAAATGACGTTCCTTGTGGACCTTGGGGTCCACATGCGATTATACTCACTCACACGTGATATCATGATCCACATGTATTTGACTCATCTACACATGTCACATGGGATTTCATCCATTTACAAATGAAACCAAGATCCACATATGATTTCACTCAACCAAATATGACGTCATGGTCCATGTGTTATTTCAGTTATTCACACGTGACATCGTGATCCACATGCATTTTAACTCATGCACACTCGATATTATGGTTCACATGTTATTTCATTCATCTACACATGACACTATGGTTCACATGTGATTTCACTCATCCACACATGACATCATGGTCCACATGTGATTTTACTCACCCACACATGACATCAAGATCCACATGTAATTTCATTCATCCACACATGACACTACGGTCCACATGTAATTTCAGTCATCCACATATGACATCATGGTCCACATCTGTTTAACTGGAACCGCGATCGGTTGTGATTTCAAGTCCCACACGAGGAATTATTATATTTAAATTATTTTCATTTCCTCGCTCTTGTATAATAATGCGCGGCGTTAAGTTCTGTCAATTAAATATTTTCAGATTATTTTAATATCTCCGCTATGAAAAAAGCGCGGCGTTGAGTTTGCCATTAAACGACACTAGCTTGTCTTTGATTACCCTGAAATACGAGATAAAGCGTAAATCTGCAGTTAAAAACGTAGCGAGATTCGAACCTGTACCGTTTAGAAACCGTTTAATAGTCACCTTCGAGTAATCCTCTAGTATAATTATAGGTGTACAATAATTTCCAAAAGAGATTAATTGCAGTTCCATTTGCTTTACATTAAAACAACTGTATGTTAATGCAACTACAACATATAAATAAAGCAGTAAAAAATCGACATAAAGATGAGTATTTCAATTCATTTTAAATTACTTCAATCATAAAGGATGCACGTTTTGGTAAAGGTGTGAGATAATAGGGTATGTATACAAGTAAGACGGAACTTAGAGATTTGTTAAAAATATATAACGTGAATATTACGCTTTATGCCACATAGCATGATCAGAGAACCTAGTGTCAAGACACTCCGTTGACTTCTTATATATTAAATAAGTGTATCAAATAAATAAGAGAGTTGTACCAGGCTCGTATGAAACTAGAGGAGCTCTTTCTCTATAGTCTCTATATACTACATATATAAGCAGCTTCACGCGCCATCCCGCATAGTAGGGTAGTCAGAGAGAACCTAGTGTCAAGACACTCCGATGACTTCTTATATATTAAATAAGTGTATCAAATAAATAAGAGAGTTGTACCAGGCTCGTATGAAACTAGAGGAGCTCTTTCTCTATAGTCTCTATATACTACATATATAAGCAGCTTCACGCGCCATCCCGCATAGCAGGGTAGTCAGAGAGAACCTAGTGTCAAGACACTCCGATGACTGCTTATATATTAAATAAGTGTATCAAATAAATAAGAAAGTTGTACCAGGCTCGCATGAAACTAGAGGAGCTCCCTCTCTATAGTCTTTATTAGTCTCTACTACAAATATAAGCAGCTTCACACGGCATGGGTAGTCAGAGAGACCCTAGTCTCGAGACACTCCGTTGACTGCAAGCTAGATACAAAAGTAAAATACAAAACAAGTTACTAACAACATTAAGTATAATAAAAATCCTCTATTATTCTCGATAAATTGAGTTACCAGAGAGAATTTAGTGTCAAAACACTCTGTCGTCCATTTGCTACCAAAAAATCTAGACGTTTTAACATACACCTAAAGCTGTTAACAGCTTGTAGTTTGCAGTTATCTAATTCAAGCTCGAAGCGAATGGTTTGGTTTTATGCACGGCGCAAATCTTTCGTGGAATATTTCGTTCGAAGCCAGTAAAGCTTGTAAGATCACACAGCCCTTTAGCTTCACCTCTAGGCTATTTTCTCTAGAACTTTCCAATACTTAGCGGTTGGTTATATATAGCCCGTTCGATATAGACTGAATCAATTCAGCTAACCACGCGTAATGTCATACCATTGGATCTACATAACGAGATAACGATTGTGGATTATTATTATTATTATTTGAGCTTCACATTTTTATCCCGTATAGCAGAGAAAACAGAAAGTATTTAGTGTTAAGACACGCTTCTTTACTTTCCGCCGAATTCGAGACATTGCACATTGAATTGTGGACCTTAACGCCGCACTATGTCTTACTAGAACGAGGAAATGAAAATATTTTAAATATAATCAATTGCCCGAGTGGGATTCGAACCCATTACTGATAGATAGCGTTTACAATCAGACGCTGTTACACTGCACCACGTAAGGCCTCTACTATTATTTATTCTTTACTAAATGTCCCGCTGACGTGTTAATGGCGTGTTGTCTTGCCACGTGTATATTAAACCTAGGGATGTGGGTATTACAATTATTTTATTATTAAAATTTACCACCACCTCTATCAGTCTCTATTTCGTTACACGGTATACAAGCCTTTTGCTTTTTTGTACCCAAAAAAAATTTAAATCATTTATGACAGGAAAAATAAATATTTTATTTAAAACAAAAACAAACAACAAACATATTTAACAAACATATTTATAAAATATTTAATACTGTTTTCTCGAATAAAATGAATTCACCGCAGGCGAGGATTGATATTGTGAAAAATAATTATTTGGAAACTACTGAGGCCGGTCGTGGCGCAGTGGGACAGCGTTTGACTATAACGCAATCGGTTGTAGGTTCGATCCTCGCTCGGGGGACTGATTATATTTAAATTATTTTCACTTCCTCGCTCTGGTAAAGGACGAAGTGCGGCGTTGAGTTCCACCACTCAACACGCAATGTCTCGAATTCGGTGGAAATTGAAGCACGGAGGGTCTTGACTTCGTCGTCTTGACTAGGTGCTTTCTGTCTACCCTGCTATGCGGGATAAAAGAGTGAAGCTAAAAAAAATATTTGGTAAACTTGCAACCGGATAGTCACTCAATGCTACCGCTTTGAGCTTCTTGAATACTATTAGATTTGTGTTTAATTTTTTTCCCTTGACTTGTTAGCTGCATATAGCAGGGTAATGTTCTGAAGATTTAGTAGACAGACATACAGATCACCGTTTTCTACTTTCTGCCTAATTGTAAGTTAATAAAAATTACCAACTTAGGTAATTTTTTTATCTACACGCTTTTTATTCTATTCTAGCAGAAAAGACAGAAAGTACCAAGTGACACTAATATCAAGATGTTTTGTAGTTCGCTTTCCGCCGAATTGGAGACATTGCATGTTGAGTGGCGCAACTCAACGCCGCACTTTGTCTTACCAGAGCGTGTTTACAGTCAGATGCTGTCATTTTTTTATTATGAGGACTTGAGACAGGCACGTTGGACTTTGGAGCGGCATAGGGCTCCGGTAGCCCACTAAAACTTTACAGTCTTCCTCGACTACACTAGCCAGGTCCACCGGACCCGTAGTTAAAATAATATTGCTGGCGGAACTCAATACTTCGAATTTCCATTCCATTCATTCCATTGTTTGATAGAGAATGAAAATTATTTAAAAATAATTTTTTTCTTCAAACGGGAATCGAACTTCTTTCTCTAAAGAAATTTCTTTAAAAAAAAAAAAAGCGTAAAAAAAATCCTTTACAAATTTCCTAACATATGTTAGTAGTTATTTAAGCCATTCTAGAAGAAAACGACCGTATCCGAATGCAACCCAGATTGGTTGTGTATTCAATTCCCAATCGGGGGATTTTTTTATATTTTTAATTATAATCATTTTTTAATTCTGGTAAGACCGAACGCGGCGTTGAGTCCCGCCATTTAACACGTGATTGTGACTTGTCTACTGTTTCCATAATAATATGAGAGGGTAACGAAACAAAATTCCTTTAAGTAGACTCATTAACAATATTTTTATTACAAATATTATAAAATTATATAAAAAAGTATTGTTTAAAAAAATACTTGTATGATACATATAGAAAGAGAAGTGAATATCTCGAATTCAAGCGCAGATCAAACGGAGTGTCTTGACACTAAGCTGTCTCTGACTTCCCTGTTAAATAGAGATAAAGCGAGATAAAGCGAAGAATCTGTTCAACAGGTATTCGAATCCACTACCTGCGGTTTGAGTTGAATAATATATTTGGAAAAAATTAAAGAATGCATAATTAAAATCATATATTAAGTTTAATTGAAACCGTCTCGTAAAGAACGAAGGTCGGAGCAACGCGTCGGTTAGGAATGTTGCTCACGTATTTGTAAAAACTCACTCGATTCAAATTTGCATTGTATTGAACGCCTCAGGCGCAGTGGTTATACAGTATGCTTAATGGTTCACAGTTCATCCACATGTCAGGAGAATAATTATATTACAAAATTATGTTCATAAGCTCTGGAGTCATAAAACACGGCGTTCAGTTCCGCAATGCAACGCAGTGGAATGGGAGTAGTAGAAGGAGGAAATAAAAGAGATAAGGAGAGAGGAAACAGAGAACATACTGCTATACTAGATTCTTTCTGGCTTTGCATATTTGTAAGAGGTGCTAATTTGTTAACGCATACAAGTAAGCTGTGACCACGGACTACTGTAAACGTTTGCTTTCCAAAAATATATTTTCGAATACCAAAATATACGCAATTAATCCGTTTAAAACAGTATATCTTAATTTAATATATAAAGTGATTAAAAATCGCGTAAATCAAATATATTATTAATATACATTTTCAATATAAATTGGGAGCGTCAACATTTTTGACCAAACGCAGATTTCAGGTAACTCAAACAAGCAGTTTGCATTTAACGCTCTGAAACTGAGCATTCATGTGTTTATCCTGGCTATTTATAATAAGGAGTTAATTCTGAACGCATTCACTGAAACTTAATTTGAAAATATGTTAATAATTATGTCCATAGCAAATTCAATGTGGTGGAACAACGTCTTACTGTAAACTACTGGATATGTCTCCTAACCAGGAATTAGTATATTTGAATTAAAAGCGCGTGAAAGGGTATTCACTACTCGTTGTAATGTCTCGAACGGAGTGTCTTGACACTAAATTGTCACTAACTACCAAGCTAAGCGGGATGAAAAGGGAAGCTGCTATATAAATTTCACAAAATAATATCCCATTACGAAATCAATTAGATCAAAAGTAGACAGTAGTAGATTCTCTGGATATTTTCTCTGGATTTAACTTAACAATATTGCATTCAGAACCGGTGGTAATTCGTCAATAACACTGCCCGGTCGCGATGTATTTAATAAAGTTTATTATGAAAACCGTTTATGATACGCGCCTATATACTTTCCCTGATGCATTTGTCCCATGTCCATTTCTCTTTCTCTCATCTCCACGCTTTATTCCACGTAGCGGAGTAGTCAGTGAGAGACTAGTGTGAAGACACTCCGTTTACTGCTATCCATCCGAAATTAGGACATGGCATTCGTTGAGTGACCGTACTCAACTGTCTGTCCTGCCAGGGCGAAGAAATGAAAATAATTTTAAATGTTATCATGCCCCCTGATTGGGAATCGAACTCACTATCACATTAGCAGTTATCCGCTAACCTCCAAGACACGATACCTAATTACTTACTATATAAACCAAATAGGGTATCTGGCTATGTGAAATATCCAAGCTTTGCCCGTCAATTTATATGGGTCAGTATCGAAACGGCGTCTATTTTAAAACTAAAAACGGTAGTTCGTAATAAAAACATAAGGCGTTATTCATATAAATAGCCAGTATCTGTTCATATGTGGCAGACGCTTGCAACTCTTGAGTTCGGACGTAGCTAAACTGGATGCTGGCAAGTCGTCAGTGGCACCGGGATCGATTCCGTGTAAGGCTCAAACAATTACGCCGGTGGTAATTAAATTTTTTTATCTGAACAAGTGTGCAGTTCTGGTTGTTCTGGTTGACCTTACTCGTGTATTCTTATAAACACATAAGTCTATTTGCTTCACTGGTTTTTTATTGTAATATTCTACAATGTAATTTTACTACCGTAATTTAATATGTTATCGTTTTGTTTCAGGACTATCAATTGGAAACAAATATTTTAATCGTATGAAAACACGTTGATTGTTCTTAAACATGTCATCATATAGAAATTATGTGAGTATTTTATTATATTATATGTAAATATATATATATATATATATATATATATATATATATATATATATATATACAGATTGCACTGGCGATATTTTTTGTTATTATAATATTTAATCCCCCCTTATTTTCAATACATCGATAATATTAATGCATAGCTTCAAAGTGTTCATCATTCAGGTTGCTATTAATCAGTCGGCTGCAAGAGCGAAGGGCTCAATAAAACCCTTGTTCGTTATCTGCAAGCACATTCCGTCTGCTATTTATAAAGCGGTGTAAAGAACATCTTTATATCCGATAGTGTTGAGTGAGGATTATGGATTTGAAATTATTACGTGTTTAAATTTATCCGTTTATAGTATTAATTTAGTTTATCACTTTATAGTTGTTGAATAATTCGAATTCTTTTTTCTATTTTCCAGTATGATTCATCTGCATATGGAAAAAATAGGGAAGCTACAAGAACGTCCAACATATCCACCGACCGAGCAGCCTCTGTCACCGCAAAATACACATCTACCCCTTCCTACAAGTCGTCCAGTATCCCCGTGCTCAATGAGGCCCGTTCTACTCGGGAAGAAACGCCAATATCAACTATCGCCAATCGATATGCGAGCTACAACAAAACCGCAACTGCTGACAAACCAACATCTAAGTATGAAAGAAAAGATTATTCAAAACTGTCCGTTCCTTCATTAAATCCAAATCGAAGTAGAGATGTAAGTCCAGTATCTAAATATAGCATCAATAGAACGTCAAGGCAAAGCAGCCCAGAGAGAAGAATAACGAAGAATTTTAAAGACAAAAGCCAAGATTCAAGTTCTGCTGATCGCGACAAAGACATTCCAATTAAGACTGATAAGACTACAAGTTACAGTAGCCTATCAAACTATAAATTATATCCACGTACACCAAGTTACTCGAAGCCGAGTCCCGTTACCAGAGCAGAAAGCAAACCTGAGGTCACAGTGAACAGATATGCTATTGCCAATCGATTAGCATCATCGAGCTACTTAAGAAGTCCTACTCCCATCAAAAGAACTACCGTTTCGCCTATCAATCACCTTGAAACAATAAAACTGGAATGCGACAAACACAAGATAACAAATAGTATATTAGCTGAGGAAAAAATAGAAAAACAAAACGAAGATAGTAAAAATTGTAAACAGAATGGCACCGAAACTATAGTAGATGACGAGGATGGTGATGTTGAAAAAATTTCTGTTATAACTCGGCACACATCACCTACACCACCCGGCTCGTCAGCGTATGTCAGGATGCGAAGAGCTGATATGGCGAAAACAGTGGAAAAAATCATTGTTCGAAGTAGAAAAAGACCTGAAATGGTAGATAAAGAAATACAATCTGACAGATTAGATGATCCGACACGATCAAGCAGATTTGGCAGTACAAGTAGAACTAGTGTCACAAATTGGACATATTATTCGCCTAATTCAACAAATTACACAGGTTACGCAGGACGATATTCAACACAGTATTCAAATTTAAGAGATAATTGTAACAATGATAGAAGCAGTCGTAGTCGAAGCAAAGAGCCAGCACCAGTGGATGGTAAAACTTCCTGCTCTAACACAGAAGAAAATGATGCTGCAAAATCTCTATATAATCACGGCGACGAAAATACAAGGCTTGAACAGACAAAAGATACGTCTGAGATTATAATTAATGTCAATTTAAAATTAAAAAAGTCTAACAGCTCGCAATCTAGCGTGACTCCAACTGAATTACTAACACCTGAAATAACAATAACTAACAATCATCAGCTACCACCGCAACCACCGAAATCTGAAAGTGTTAGCAAAATTAAAAAATTAAAGCCTCGCAAATCAAGCACAGACTCGTCTTCAGACTCCACATCCTCTAAGAAAGTTGTTAAGAAAAGGAGTAAGTCAGTAAGCTCAACAGATTCAGAACAAAGCAGTGAGAAGAAGAATAATAAATCAAAAGATGTAGGTAAATCGACAAAGGGCTTGAATAAAACTTCATCTACAACAAATGTCCCTAATGGAACCTCGAAGCTAAAATATTGTAAATCAAGAGAAAGTAATAGTCCAGAATCTAGTGTGACGTTATCAACACAGTCTTCTATCAGTGAAGATGAAAATGTATTAAAATCGAAAATCAATGATGAAACCACGTTAATAAACGACAACACAAACAAACAAGTATCTAAAAACGAAGGTACTGAGGAAGCAAAATCATTTTTAATCAGAGCTTTGGCTCCAGTAACTAATTTGTTTAAATTAAGACATCAAGATAACAGTGAAAATTCTCGTTTAATAGAAAACACTACGAGCGACTTACCTAGTAAAGATAGTTCAAATTTAACTGATAGCGGATCGGTTAAAGGTAAAAATATAATAGCATCCAATGAGGATAGCTTGGTTAAATTAAAAGCTGTCAGACCAATTGAGTCTGGAGATAGAAACAGCTGGTTACAGTCGGACAGTGAAGAGAAGATGAAAACTGTTGACCGAGACAAACGTCAAGAATCAGTCATTGATAGCAAAAATGAAAGACAATCAATGTTTCCCAATACACCTGAGACGAACGATCAAAAAGTGCCACTCAAATTAAACTGCTTTACAGATGATGAAAAGCCTTGGTGGCTAGATAGTAATGCAAATATTCCTGAAGGAATTGAAAGACTCACCCCTCCTAGAAAATCTTCAAGTGACAGTGATAAAAGTGAAAAATTCAACGTGTATAAAATAAAACAAAACGAATCTGGAGACCGAAAAGACTGGAGGATGTCAAGTAACGATAATGTAATGAGTATTAGCAAACAGGACTCACAAAACAGCTTGCCTTTAAGCAAATCTGGTTCGGACCAGCGAAACTTCCAACTCAGGCGCATACGACACATCGAATCTGGAGAGCGTCCATGGTGGTTGTCTAGTAACAAAAACATTCCAGAGGGAATCGAGAAACTGCCAACACCCCCACCACAACCGGACAGCGACTCCTCAGACTCGGAAGAGGTAGAAGTTTACGTGCCATCTAGTCAGGTACCACCATTCCCCCTTCAATTACCTGACGACGAACCTCTCGGTGACAGAAGAAGTCCTGAAGGCTTGGAAACTCCAAACGACGACTATAGAATTGGACGGCGCTCTCCTTACGAAAATAATCGTCACTATCGACGAGAGTCAATAAATTTACCGTATCAAAAAGGTGCGAATAAATACATATCACGATATACGGATATCGACGACATATTGGGCACTTCGGGTCAGATTTACAGTCCATTCATGGATTCCATATTAGCCCGAAGGACCGGCCAGGTACCTTTTGACGATGACGAATGCGAGGAGATAGATGCCACCCAAGTACGGATCCACGACAGCACTGCGCAGATCCCCGTAATCAAGAAGCTTCGTTGCAGGTAAATAATTACGCAGAATTTTTTTTACCTTAATTCATTTCATAAGAAATAAAACATACTATGAACATTTAAGAAATTGCAATGGATTGTTGTTAAGCTTTATCATAAGGATTTTTTTGTATAGATTGAAGCACGAAAACACCTCGCAATCCTGAAACAGTGCGTATTATGGAAAACGCTATTATAATTTTATCAAATACAAATCCCTATACTAGCGATTCAACTATTCCATGCGAATATTGTTTTTTTTTAATTATTTTAGATATTTTACCACTCAGAAATTTCAGCTTAGAGAAAATTTTGATACTCAATCGGCGGAATGATTGTGTACATATTCATTCATATGCTCTGGTAATAGAAAGTGCGGAGTTGAGTTACGCGCAATTCAATATACAATGTCTCGATTCCGAACGGAGACACTAGGATGTCTATAACACCTCTGCTATGTGGATAAAGCGTGAAGAATAATCTTTAATTCTATTGTTAACATGAATAGGCTAGTTGCAATAATTTTCTGATATTGGGCTCGTTTTCTTTTCAGAAGTGAAATAATCGACTACAGAAATGAAGATCAGGTATGTCTTATAGTAAGAAACTATAAATTTTATTCTATGGAACATTGAAATGGTTATAGAAAATGTCAGCGTACTTCCTACCAAGCCATAGGATATATATATATATATATATATATATATATATATATATATATATATATATATATATATATATATATATATATATATATATATATATTATAGTCAGTTTGTACGGAATCCAAAAACAGGCAGACAATTATAAATATACAAGCAAGAATAAACGGTATAACAGGTATTTTCGCAAAAAGTACAATAATTCAACCTATTAGGCATTATTCCCTCGACTTCATCATACAAGTTCCATATTTATATTGCTAACGAAACGCGACTCCGCTCGTGGATTTTTTTAATAGATTTAAATTATAAATATCTTGTACTTTAAATCGAGATTGTTTCTTAAAAAAATACCCAAACACTTATCTTAAGTACTTCCTGTCTACCCTGCTGGGCGGGATTAAAGCGTGAATCCAAAAAAAATTACAAAATTCTTAAGAAAATATTTTAAAGTACATTAAAAATTCTGTTTAGATAATAAATCATAATAAAAGATTAAATGTTATAAAAGAATAAAACAAAAACAAACTAAATGATACAAAAATTATAATTAAATTTTAATTATTACATACTTTAAATTATATTCCTTATAACATTTAATATCTAAGCATTTTGTATGAGAAAATATTTTTTTTTATTTTTACAATTCTACTTACAATCTATTTTAAACAATCCCTGGACTTCTACAAATATGCCAGCTCCAGTTTCCAGCTCAATACGTACCTTCGGTACCTTTGAAATTCCCTTATTTCCCGCCTTAAGGGCAGGCAATGCACTTGTAGCTCTTCTGGTGTCACACGGGGTCATGGGCGTGATCATTGCCCTGCCTATCCTAAAAAAAAATATCCAAATCCATCCAGTCCTTTTCTAGTTTCAACGATACGTATATAGGTATAAATTTATTGAATATCCATGTATATGAAGTGCTTATAAGTAAGCTTGGACAGTATTTGAGAGATGAGAGTTCAAAAATTTTGTTTTTTTTATTATAACTGAATTTTTCCCCGCAACACACAGTGCCTTTGTATAAAAAACTGTAAATAAAACGGTGAATGGAGTGTCTTGACACTAAGTTCAATAGTACCTACGGGACGTAAGGCGTGAAGATGTTTTTTTTTAAATAAAAAAACAATTCAACGAACAAACAACAAAACGCATATGAGTGTATTTATTATACGTATAGCGAGCAGGTGGTATAATTGACCAAGTTTCGTACAAGAAGCTTTGTAGTGAAACTGTTAACCTTGATAAGAACGACAAAAACAACATATTTTTTTTGAACTTAAAGCGTCGCCTACAATAATTCAGAGTTAAGACACTCCGTTCTACACTTCCTGTCTGTATTCTAGATTTATTGCAGTGTTGGATTGTGGAACACAACGCCGCGCTTTGTATGTTCAGATAGAGGACATGAATTTATACAATAACATCACTATGCAATGATGGTTGTATTATAAAGAATATATTCGTAATGAAGCCGGTCGTGGCGCAGCGGGACAGCGTCTGACTGTATACGCGATCGGTTGTGAGTTCAATTCCCAATCAGGGAAGTGATAATGTGTAAAATATTTTCACTTTCTCGCTCTGGCAAGACAAAACGCAGCATTGAGTTCTACCCCTCAACCCGCAATGTCTCGAATTCAGTGGAAATATTAATATTATTGAGCCACTAATAAACTATTGTTAACTAAACGAACACTCACTTTTATTAACCTTTCCTTTATTATATATATATATATATATATATATATATATATATATATATATATATATATATATATATATATATATATTACATAACACACCAAACCTGGATTCGAACCCGGCATATGTAGCATATAATGCAGACCGACTAACCAAGTTATATATCGGGTGCACTGAACTAAGGCTATCCTTGAAACACTGGGAACAAACTCGGGAGTCGCCAGTCACATTTTAAGTGGGTGACGTCACACAGTCCGTTGATAGCTACCACTGAATGTAACTTCACTTATAGTTATTTTAAATATATATTAATATTAAAAATAATAATATTTATTTATAGGGATTTTTTGACGAAAATCTCGAGTTATATGAAGTTATAAGAACTTAGTTGCTTTGTAGACCTGTTGCTTTCTTTAATCATTATATATATATACAACCCTGTATAATAGGAAAAACCTAGTGTCAAGACACTCCGTTGTCTATATATTCGCATTAAAATTATTATCAAATGTCATAAACATAAACAATCGTGCATCGTCTACACTATTTATATTAAGCGTGACGTCACGAAAAAAAAAGCGTAATAATAAGAAATATTCATCCAAAACTAACGAATCTGCATATAGCTTCCTCGAACTTGTAACGTTCACTGTTCATCTCTTTCCTCCATACTGGACTGTCGAGGTGTTACCCCGCCAATTTAAATATACGTACAACACTTGTTATGTTAGCGATATTAGCGGTGTTTGTTACTTGGTTGGGTTGTATCAGTGTGAGGTAACTATACCTGAGGCACGCCGAGGGCAGTAGCACGCCATCCTCCGTCGGATGCAGTCGCGATACAAATCTAACGGATTAAAGTTAACAATGTGATTTATTTACAATATATTATAATTTAAAAAAAAAAAAAAAACGATTACACTCGGCGGAGTTTTTTTTTTTTCTTGTGAACAGGTAAGTGATGGTTTTTTTTTGATGTCATTAAAAAAACATACACACAAATAAGCCGATTTTTTTTCTCAGTTTCCAACTAAGATTGTATTGTTTTTAAGATTTCGTGTGTTCATGTAAGTAGCTAACTAGCTAAGTTGAATAATTTCCTGACAAAATTAGTTGTTATATAAATTTATTTTTCGTACTCCGCCATTATTTACTTATAAGTAAGTTTACAAAACAAGATGTGTCTGGTCGCCGGTCAATATACATATTATATATGTATATATATATATATATATATATATATATATATATATATATATATATATATATTAGAACGATTTTCAATAACTAATAACGTTAAACTAATAAATCATTATCCAAAACTGGCATAAGGCATTGTTCCCGAATGTCATATCTAACTAGATTTT
The DNA here is from genome assembly GCA_032432895.1 of Dryadula phaetusa. Lineage (NCBI taxonomy): Eukaryota > Metazoa > Arthropoda > Insecta > Lepidoptera > Nymphalidae > Dryadula > Dryadula phaetusa. Next base: position 1,824,035 of record JAOYRS010000002.1, read on the forward strand.
AACGTTTACGCAAAATTAATTATACTCGTAATGCAATTTGTGCGTTTGGTAGCCATTTATAACAGTAGTCACAGATTCAAATACCACTAAAGGAATTTGGGAAATAGATTTCAATTCTGAATATTCCAAAGGTTTGATATCTATTTTATAAAAAAAATAGGAAGCAACATTATAAATCGGTCACAAAAAAACTACATTATAATAATTAATTAATTATTTGAAATGTCAAAAGTATATATATATTAATCAAATCGGGGCTATGTAGTTTATTTTTACACAGATTATATTTAAATATTAAAATATCAAAGGAATAAGACCTCGAACTATGACATACGAATTGAAAGAAAATATGTTTTGAAAAAAAATTAATTTCAATTTTAATCTGGTCGCGGCGCAGTGGGACAGCGTCTGATTGTAAACGCGATCGGTTGTGAGTTCAATTCAAGTTGTGCGCTCTGGAGAGACAAAAAGCGGCGTTGAGTTCCGCCACTCAACACGCTTGAGCTTCGGTGGACAGTAGGAATTATATATGACTGAGTTCGGTTTCCATTAGAACAAAAGAAAAATATTTCAAACGGATTAATGGCGTGTATTTTGGTATTAGAAAATACATTTTTTTGGATTTCACAGTAGTCCGTGTATCTGTAACTATGGGCTACAATAGTGTTCAAAAAAATTTATATATATATATGTATATATATATATATATATATATATATATATATATATATATATATATATATATATATATATATATATATATGTGACATCAACGTTGCTAAGGTAACACATTTTTTACCTGTCACCAAGGTCACTATAAGTGATATAATAATCTAATACATATTAATTTTAGACTGCTGTTGAGACTGACATTTTAGGGTGTGATTATACACCCTAAAATGTCAGTTTCAACAGTAGTCTAAAAACTTAACTCGAGCTAAAACTCGACAAAGGCACTGCCAAAACACCTGTCGTCTACATCCGGTGACTGCCGCTTAAATGCACAGGTTTTTTTTAACATTTTTTTTATATTATTATTATTATTATAAATACTCTATCGTGGCGCAGTGGCACGCTGTGTAGCTGTATTGAGATAAGTTGTGGTTTCGATTCCCATTCAGCGATTTTAATTTCTTCGTTCTGTGTTCTCGGTGTCCTAACACGCAATGTCTCCAATTTGGGTAGAGATTGAAATACGGAGTGTTCTGACACTAGGTTCGTATGTGACTGCGGAAGTTGCATTAATAATATTATATTAAATATAACAGTATACCGAAATCGAGTTATTGTACATTTTTTCAATTTTGATTTTGGTTTCCATGGGAACAGATATTTTTACTCTCCCCCTTCTTGTAATGCAAGAAACCATTTAACAAATAATATTTTTAATTGACAAACGATAGTTATCAGTTCATGTCCCACTTGTGGAATTATTATATATATATATATATATATAACACCTGTCAATATAGTTTTGTTTGTTAATTGAACCTTACAAAAAGTCACTCTCGGAGGCCATAGCCTATACGATACACGGCAGCGCCATCACAAAGCGCTGACCGGCACAAAGGCACGTTGCCATGTCATTTAAATTGTTGACAGCTTAAATGGTCATACAAATAAGGGATGAAATTAAGTTTTTATACATAATTACAATAATATATTTGGCGAGTTTCTTACTTTGATCGTCTTTGCAATTTTCGCGTAGCGTTGTTAGTGACTTAGTGTCAAGACTCACAACACTCCGGATATCGATTTTCGCCTGTATTTAGGATATTATGTCTCATATGGCGGAACTCACCCACGCATCCTTAACAGGGTGAGGCAACAGAAATAATTTGAATACAATCTATGCATATTATGAAATAATAGAAACGTCACTTTATTTTCTACTCTTTGCAGGAATAATGCACAGCGTTGGCGGAACCCAACGTCGTGCTTTGTCTTACCAAATTGATGTAGTAGATATCGAACAGACAACCGTCGCGCATAACCAAATTCTTCTCGAATGCTCTAGGCTAGCTCCGACTACCCAACTATGCTCTTCAAACGGCAGTATTCATTTATATAATATATCTGTATCATAAAGTATTGCAGTGGGACAGCATCTGACTGTAAATGCGATCAGTTGTGGGTTCGATCCCCACTCGGGGGTGTGATTATATTTATAAAAATATTTTCATTTCCTCGCTCTGGCAAGGCAAAGTGCGTTGAGTTCCACCACTCAAAGCGTACAGCCTCGAATTCCGTGTAAAGCGAAGTACGGAGTGTCTTGACACTAGATACTTTCTGTCTATCCTGCTATGCGGGATAAAAACGTTAAGCTTAAAAAATAAAAGAATTGATTCACAAATTAATATCTCATAAAAAAAATTACAATTGCAAATTAAAAGTTTTATCAAAAATAGTACATCCGAAAATAGAATTTATTATTATTATCATTATAATAATTTTTAGTATTACAAATGGGGAAATTATATATATAAATAAATATATTTAAACATTATTTAAACGGTCAACCCGCCGCGGACGACCGTCTGTCCGTTGGAAAGACGTGTGACGGGTTATTTTTTTTCTTGATAACCGGTCGATATGGCGGAGTAGCCAAATGTATACTATTCTCATACAAACCGATACATACTTCATTCAATAGTATTGTTTAATATGAGAGATATAATTTTCATTGATTTATACCATTAATTGATTTTTAGCTTCACGCTTTTTATCCTGCATAGCAGGTTAGACAGGAAGTACCTAGTGTCAAGACACTCCGTACTTCGCTTTCCACCGAATTCGATATAGCGTGTTGAATGGTGGAATTTAACGCTGCACCGCAACGGGATATGATGATCTTTAGGTGGGATTTAAATCATAAATTTCGGCCTAAGACACTTTTTGAGGGAATCTCCAGTTCCTCAAACACACTAAAATTAGCCCCTCCTAGAGACGACTCCTCTACTCCCGCTAAGGGCTTTTAATTTTTTTTCTTATTATCTTGCTAAGTTACGAGGCCAGTCGTGGCGCAGTGGGACAGCGCCTAACTGTGAACGCGGTCGGCTGTGGATTCGATTCACACTCGGGGAATGGTTATATTTGCATTTCTGTGTTCTAGTAAGACGAAGCGCGACGTTGAGCGTTGAGTTCCGATAGTCAACACGCAATGTCCCGAATTTGGCGGAGTACGGAGTGAGTTGACACTAGGTACTTCCTGTCTACCCTGTTCTACGGGATAAAAGAGTGAAGCTAAAAAAATCCAGTTGTTGTAAAAAGACATGACTATAATTAAGGGTAGAGTAAACAGATCGCAACAGACGCCAAGCATCCGTGTAATACCAAGCAGCCTTAAAAAATACATTTTTAACTAATACTTGGTTTAAAATATACTAATTCTAACCAAGCAAATAAACTTCCAGTAGCATCTTAGCTTAAAGCTCTAATAAAAGCTAATAATCCTATATATATATATATATATATATATATATATATATATATATATATATATATATATATATATATATATATATATACTTACTCATAGCAGTTAAACAGGTTCCGGACGGACAGACGGACGGCAATAATTACCGCTATATCGAGACTATCACCATTAATAAATTATAACACGGCTATTGTTATTATATACGTATTCTCATAAGCAGAGTATTTGACTAGACGCGCGACGGTTACAGGTTCAATTTAGTTTTAAAAAATGTTTCTTATTATATTTTCTAATACTCTCCTCTCTACGTCTAGGATTCTACTGCGTTTGGGTCGAAATAGGAATTTATTTTTCCACTGTTTTGGTTGTAGAGTTACCATAACTTTTTTTTTTTCAAATCCATCTGGTAGTTACGTAGATTAACGCTTTCTAACAAACAAACAAGTATTAATACATAAGCAGTCAACGGAGTGTCTTGACACTCTCTCTCTGACTATCCTGCTATGCGGGATGGCGCGTGAAGCTACTTATAAAGAGGGCGCTCCTCTAGTTTCATGCGAGCCTGGTACAACTCTCTTATTTATTTGATACACTTATTTAATATATAAAGCAGTCAACGGAGTGTCTTGACACTAGTTTCTCTCCGACTGACCTGCTTTGCGGGATAGCGCGTGAAGCTACAAATATATATATTTTTACAACATATGTATATACATGCTCTGTAGATAACGTCGATGTCAAGGAAACAAATTCAATTTCCGCGCGTCGGTCGGTGTCTCATGTAAATATGACATATAATAAAAAAAAAATAAACGGGAAGCCAAAAGTCACAATTGTCAAGCTCTGTCGGATGTTACAACTTTACGATAAACAGCTTCACGTATTTTCCCGTAGTAAGTAGTTAGGTTCCATTTTCCGCTCAAAGTTTACACATTACCTATGGCGTAAGTGTAAATAATTAAATTAGTATAATAATTTCTCCAAGTGGAAATTGAACCTGCAACCTAGTGGCGGTTACGACTGGAGGTATATATATGTACATATATATTACACGTTATACGCCTCATAAACTTTCAAAATAATATTTTTTTGTAACAAAAAAATTAAATTTAGTTATATCCAGGTAAAAGTAGACTGAATCTCGACCTGTCTAAAATTATCACTTATTACTTACTATGAGCGCTTTAAATTTGGTTGATTTGAGAGAGCTTCATAAGCATAGGTGAGGGTTAAAGTGTATTTAAGAGGGGCCCTTAACTGTACACTTGTGGCGCAAGATTGGAACACGGTGAATATATGAAATACTAAGTACTTTCTTACCAATATTGATTTAATCAATGAAAAATCGCCCACTGATTGTAAGTAAATCTGTCAAGTAGCCTTCATATTATAATATTCTTTAACTGGGCTCGTTATTAAATAAAAAAATCTCAAGAAATATTGTACTGTTTAAATTTTCTTAGAAATAACTGAAACCTTATAAATGGAGCAATGGCTTAGAACAAGATAAACTAATAAGGGTTATAACTCACACCCAAGGTTTTATAACAAATATGTTTAACTTCTATCTAAAAATTAACTTTCTATGGATTTATTATTAATTTAATTTATTATTTATTAAATTGATACATAAAAAGTATACATCACGTATTTTCTATCAGCAGAGCGACTGTTTACGAGAAACCGCCTACAAGAAATCGAGATATTGTTTAGTTGCGGAGTTCAACGCCGCGTTCTATCTTACTGGAGCTGAGAAATGAACAACGAATTTGAACTTGTTAGCAAAGCAAGTATAAATATTAGGCGCTCTATTCTGTTCTCTATTCTTTACATATAAACGCTAAAGGTCTATCTTTAGCGTTTGTATGATCGATCCTCACTCGGGGGACTGATTATATTTGAAACTACTTTAATATTCCCCGTCTGGTAACAAAAAAAACGGAGTGTCATGACACTAGTTTCTCTCTGACTACTCTACTATGCGGGATACACGTCAATTTCAATGTTTATTTCACTTTATTTATCTTTTTTTTTTAGCTTTTATCCCGTATAGCAAAGTAGACAGAACCTAGCGTGAAGACACTCCATACTCCGCATTGCGTACAATTCGAGATATTACGTGTTGAGTGGCGGAACTTAGCGCCACGCTATGTTCTACCAAAGCGTGCACAATTTAAATGTAATCGTACCCCCGAATGGGAACCGAACTTGCAACCGATCGCATCCCACTGCGCCACGACCGTCCTATTAAATATATTTTTATTATAAGACTAACGCCGTACAATAGTCCATATGTATATTAAATAATGGACGTCATTTGTATCTACTCGTGTTTTAATAACTTATTTGAACAATAAGTATTGTATTAACGTAACTATAATAGTTAAGTTAGCTTTGACCTCGTGGGTAACGTTAACTATCGTTATTGTTGTTAACGAATAAAGTATATGATAAATAATTTTTAATTTTAACGATTTTTACACGTTTTAATCGAATATTTTGTAGTAGCCCGTGGTCAGTAGTCTGCCTGTGACCACAGACTACTATAGAGATCGTGTTTGAGGTCGGTCGTGGCGCAATGTGACAGCGTCTGACTGTAAATGCAATGGGTTGTGGGTTGGATTCCCACTCGGGGGAGTGATTATATTTAATTTATTTCCACTTCCTCACTCTGGTAAAGACAAAGAGCGGCGTTGAGTTTCACCACCAAACACGCGATATCTCGATTTCGGTGGAAAACAAAGTACGGAGTGTGTTGACACTAGGTAGTTTCTGTCTACCCTGTTATGTGGGATAAAAGCGTGAAGCTAAAAAAAAAGATCCGTTTAAAATATTTATATTTAAAACGTATTAAAGTCTTTTTTAAGTTTAAAAATTCATGTATTATATTTCAATTTATTTCAAGTAATTGATACTATTTAAAGAAAAAAAATGCAAGGACACGAGCGCCAACAAAAATGGATCGTTTAAAATTTTTACGAACCATTAACAATTATATAAATTTGAAGCCGGTCGTGGCGCAGTGTGACAGAGTCTGACTGTAAACGCGATCGGTTGTGGGTTCGATTCTCACTCGGAAGAAAGATTATATTTAAATTATATTTATTTTTTCATTCTGGTAATACAAAGTGCGGCGTTGAGTTCTGCCACTCAACACGCAATAGGTACTTTCTGTCAACCCTGCTATGTGGGATAAAAGCGTGAAGCTGAAAAAATAACAATTTATACACACAGATGGTCATTATCATTTAATTGTACCTAAATATTTGCTGTATTTTACATACAAGTAGCAAATGATGCGTAAATCACGGGTTGCCTTAGCAACGTGTATGTCAAAAACATAACATGTCTGCGTGTGTGTGTGTGTATTTATTGTATTTTCTTAGCTTCTCGCTTTTATCCCGCTTAGCGTAGTGAGTGGTGGAACTCAACGTCGCGCTTGGCCTTACCTGAGCGAAGAAGTGAAAATAATTTTAATAAGTCAAGATACTGCAATACTTTTCGATATCCATTTTCCTTCAGAGTGTATTAAATGTAGGCATCGTGTATTAGGAGTGCCATGTGTTTAATCAGGCCTGGTGGCAGTTAGCATGCCTCTATGTGTCATTGAAGCAGCGACTGACTGTAAACGCGAACGGTTATGGGTTCTATTCCCACTCAGATGAATGAATCATATTTATTTTTAGTAAAAGTAATGTAGTGTCTTTACACTAAGTTCTCTTTGTCTATTTTGTTTTAAAAGGATTCTCATACGTTTTTGTTTAATAAAGAAAAGTTTTAATTATATTTAAAATTTACTTAATTTAAATTACATTACCTTTAAAAAATTAATTGTATTATATTTAGAATTTACTCGTATTTTCATGTCTCCGCCATAAAACAAGGCGCTTGCGACGTTGAGTTACCCAATTAGGATGTAGTTCGTCACTAAAAAAAAAGAATTATTCAAACTACGCAAATAAAGAGAAATAGAGGGTGGAGAGATCTTGCTCTTTTAACTTAAAACGAAGATTGATTTTCAAGTCGTCTGATTGGTTCACAATATTCTTAGGATCATTGAAATTTTCTATTTTAACATATTTTAAATAAAAATTTAACTACTTTGAAACGGATCAATCGCGTATATTTTGGTATACATGGAAAATTGCAACATTTTCACGCTTTCGAACACGTTACCATTAGTAGCCCGTGGTCAATAGTAGAGTCTACAAAAAATATAACTAAATACATCAGAAATTATTATTTAAATCGATTTAACATAAAAAGTAATAAAACGATTTAAGCCTACGTACCACACACACACACATACACACGAACACACAAACAAACACAAAGCTCAGGGATAGTCATCGGCACGATATATTTCGTGTGAGTTGGCAATAAAATTATAATTTGATATATAACCATGATTTAACTGAGCGGAGGCCGCAACTAATTATAACTTAATCTCAATCAGCCTCACTCAAAGATGTCAATTAGACGTTTAACTAACATTACACCAATGTACGTGGATGTGGTTTATTCGTCATCACTCTGACTCTAAATGCGATTGATTTTTTTGCTTAAATTATTTCCGATTTTTTTAGCTTCACGCTTTTCCCCTTGCCGGGTAACCTGAAAGGACGGAGCTAAGCCAAATGCTATGGTCCTACATACCTTTTTCGCCTCGTCTACAGTCATCAATCTCTTCATATATGCCTCTTGGAGGAACCTCATGCTTTTTACGTGGTCTTACTCCAGTATCATCAATGCTGCGATTTTCAAGGTCAACCGAAATCTCCCTCGACCTCTCATACCACTCACCTTTGCTTGCATTTCTCTTTTCTTGCAAGTCAAAGCGCGGCGTTGTGTTCCGCCAACCAAAGGAGTATCTTAAAAATAGATTATGGAGAATACGTGGAGCTGTAAGTTCTTATAGAATTCATTCCGCAATACAATGTTTATATTCATTTTATGTAAAGGAAACCTTACATATGCCTCAGTACATTAAATCCTATTGACATCACACGTGTTGTTCGTTAATGTCTAAGAAGATTTGTAGATACAATTTGAAAAAATAAGGCTGTTTAAAATAGCAGCAACACGCTTTGTCCCACATTGGAAAGGTGGGACCATCCATACTTGCTTTGCGTTAGTTACAAAAGAATTTGTTAGCTTGTTTTCCTTTGCATTGGAAAACAAAACAATTTTTACAAGGATTACTGTATTTTATTTATAAAATATTTGAAATATTAAAAAAAAATCGTTAGTATTTTTAGTGTTATTTGAAAAATGTCGAGTTAGAAAAAAACATATAAAAATTTGAACGCTGCTGCCAATCTTGTTATAAGAGTATAAGAGTTTTGATGTAATAGGTTAAGAACGTATGGCTTAGCGGTCAGAGCGGTTTGACGGTAAACTAGAGTCGGCGATTCGAGTAATACTGCGTTCAAAGCTTTTAGCTTCACGCTTTTATCCCGCATAGCACGGTAGACAGAAAGTACTTACTGTCAACACACTCCGTACTTCGTTTTCCACCGAATTCGAGACATTGCGCGTTGAGTGGTGGAACTCAACACCGCTCTTTGTCTTTACCAGAGCTTTTATACGTTTTATAAAAAGTTTTTCCTTGCCATATATATGTGCTCATTTTTGCGAGAATAACGCGAACTGAGGAGTATTAAATTTGGCAAAGTTATAGTTTACATAGAGAAATAGTGCAGAATGTTAATATTATTTAAAAATAATACAATGTTTACATAAAGTAACATATTCGTTGCTAAGCAACGCGTCAACAGAGCATCTAGAGTTTAAAAATAATTGACCATAATATATTATATATTTAAAGGTATAATTTCAAAACGATATAGTGTCCTTAGATGTAAAGTGAGTCCGTCTGCGCAGGCATAATGGAGCACTATGTACACAATGCTATCTCCCTCACACATTAGGCTTCAGCCAATTCGTTGGAGTAAGACAACAATGGTATGGGAAAAGTGAGGGAATGCGTAGGCGCATACTAAGATACCAAAAAAATACTACTAAGTAATGTAACAACTTCTCACATATCGTGGGTTTAACAATAAAAAGAAACAATTTAATATTGAAAATAAACATTTTGGAAATTAGTATGTTAAAATGATTTTAGGAGCGTGAGAGTTTTAGATTTATTTAAAAAAAGTAGGGTAGAGAGAACCTAGTGTCAAGACACTCCGTTTGCCACTATCCATACTGATTCGAGCAATTGCTTTTTGAATGACGGTGCTCAACGCTGCGTTTTATCTTACAAAAGCAGAGAAATTGGAATATTAAATAACCCTTACAGCCATTGTCGCCCGATGGTCTTTTATTTCATAAATAATCTTTTTTTATATTAATTTACTTGAAAGTTAACAATGCGTTTTGTTCAGCCAAGAGGAGAAGAAGAAGTGGGAATCGAACCCACAACGCACCTAACTATCTACCTTATATATATATATATATATATATATATATATATATATATATATATATATATATATACTTTATTGGTTCCCAGTATTGGACATCTCGCACAAACTATTAACTTTAAATAAATCTAAATATTAATCGTAATTAAATAATTTTAATTTGAATTAAAAGTTGTATGAAGAAAAAGAAAGAAAAAGAAAAAAAGGTGTAAGAAAAAGAGCGAATAAACCCTTTTTTTTAATTAAATATCGAATAGCGTCCCACTGTGAATGCGACCGGTTGTGGGTTCGATTCCCAACTTAGGGGAGTGATTATAGTATAATTATTTTCATCTCCTCGCTCTGGTAAAGACAAAGCGCTGCGTTGAGTTGCACCACTCAATATGCAGTCTCGAATTCAATGGAAAGCAAAGTACCGAGTGTCTTGACACTAAATGCTTCCTATCTACCCTCCTATACGAGATTTTAAAAAACGTGAAATTAAAAAAAATAACTTATCTAGAATAAACACCATCTTCAACTAAATATCCGGTTTTTTTTTTTCATTATAAAAATCTAATCCAAAAGGTAAGAAAGTGACAATAGTATTAAAAAATCACTATTTCTTGATAGGACCGTATAATACAATTGGCAACTTGACACTTGCTAACTTAACTATTTCCATAATAAACATATAGATCCTTAATTGCGTCTTTGTTCTCAGATTTGAACCTGTTATCTACACAATTATGAATGAGATGTACTTGTACATAAATTTACTTGTAATTTTTACAAGAAATTGATTTTAAGAGAAAGAAGTGTTTTGACACTAGATTCTTTCAAATCAATAGAGTATGTGGAAAAAAGCGTAAAGCGTTTTTCATTTATTTTTTATTTCTATTCGAGAATGAGGGTTAAGAGGCTTATATATTTAATATTTTTATTATTTAAAAAAAAGATAAAGGCTAAAATAATATAACAATTACTTCTCATATAGCAGTGAAAATGGAGAGAATTATCACTCTAGTATCCTCTTTCTACCGAAATACGAAACATTGTATGTTGAGTTGCGTAACTCAACGCCTTTTTTTTCAATATTTGAAACGAATTTGAATATAATCATTCCCCCAGTCGGACTCGAACCGACGACTAAGCTATTTAACGTTATTATTGTTACTTTTGTATGTATGTATGTATGTAACATAAATATTGGTTTCGGTTAAACAGAGGGCAGAGCTCAGACATTGACATCGTTAAAACGCATTCCAAAGGGCCCCTTAAGCCTACCCAAGTCAAAAGTCCTAAATATATTAGCTTCTTTATGAGAGCTCCTTTCTGCAACGCAATATACATTCGGACAAAATTTTTTTCTATACAAAAAATTGGCAATAGTAATAAGAGAACCTAGTGTCAAGAAATCGAGACATTGTATATATATTGTAACACTTAAATTATTGTAGATTTGCAGGTAATATAAGTGGTTTTTTTTTAAACAATGTACGGCGTGTCACGGGAAATGGTCACGGTAATAGCTCTGTGAATCACCTTACAGTACTGACGTGACGTAATAATTGATATTTGCAATATGTTAGTTAAATTTTTAGTTACATTTGCAATTTCTTCAGGATTGTACTGACCTAACTGACATTTTTTTCTTTAATAATATATAAAATTAAATTTAATTGGAGTGTGTGTTTGTATTAAACATACCGTTTTTGTATTATATATATACCAAAAATAACAATATTTTTGGTTCACGCTTTTATCCCGCATTGCAGGGTAGACAGGAAATACCTAATGTCAAGACACTCCGTACTTCGTTTTCCATTGAATACGAGATATTGCGTGCCGAGTGGTGGAACTCAACGCCGCACTTTGTCTTACCAGAGCGATGATCTAAAAATAATATAAACATAATCACTCGACACTACGTCACGATCGACCAAAAATTTTTTATTTTCTAAATCTGAAACGGCCAGACCGATTTTGATGGGACTTTCACTGGCGGATAGCGGATGTAATAAGGAGTGACAGAGTCTATTTTCATTTTAGACTTATGAAGATAAATATCCAGATATGTTTAATTCAACGCGGACGTGTGTAATAGGGTTTCAACATAATATGATAATTATTAATATATATTTGCAACAGCTCGCCACATACCTGCCTCCGTGTTTACGGTGCTTAACCACCCAGATGTTAATCTTTCATAATTTACCGATTCTTACGAAAACTATGAACTACTTTTATTATGTTGGCTAACAACTAATTCATTTTTTTTTATTCTTTTATTTTAATTTTTGTATTGTAATGCATTTTTTTTCGTTTTATTGCGCAGTTGGTACACCTTACTCGAAATGGTAGATATGTGCCAGATTTAAGGAAAAAAATTGTTTTAGATTTTATTTCGCGTTCTAATTAGATGTAGTTGATTTTTTAAATAATTTAAATATTTTTGGTTATTGTATGTACCATTTATAAAAATGTTTTCTAATCCGAAGTGTGGAATAACACTTATAATAGTAAACTATATGTATCGGTTTTTTCGTAAACGCAATAGGTTGTAGGTTCGATCTTCACTCGGGGGAGTGATTATATTTAAATTATTTTCGCTCTCTTAAGACAAAGTGCGGTGTTGAGTTCCACCACACAACACGCAATGTTTCGAATTCGATGAAAAGCGAAGTACGGAGTGTCTTGACATTAAGTACTTTCTAACCTGCTTTGCGGGATAAAAGCGTGGATCTAAAATATTTAAAAAAAAACACTTTCAATCACTCCAATAAAATTGTTTACTAAAACAGCTTTGGTTTGTATACTTAGGTAATTAAAAAAAAATAGATTAAACGTCATAGATAACAATAAATATATAATATGAAAGGATCATCTTTCGCTAAGCGGATGGACACGCGCGGTTTAACACCAACAAGCATGTACGTGTGTTACGCAAACTTGCGACCCACTATTGCAATGAAATGTGCATTCTTGAGTGCGGTAATTTGATTATAAATTTTATACATATTTTCTTATGTTATCTTTACCTTAATTTTTATTGTATTTAAATGTTGGATAACTGACTGATCTTTTGAAAATATGAATCAGTAGTGTCAAGACACTCCGTATTTCGTTTTCCGCCAAATTCCAGATATTCTGTATTGAGTGGCGAAACCCAACGTCGCACTCAGTCTTATCTCTGGTAAGAGGAAGTGAAAACAATTAGGATATAACCACTCCCTGAATGGGAATCGAACCCACAACCGACCGCGATTACAGTGAGACACTGTCGCCGGTTGATGTGTTCCATTGTGTAATAACTACTGTGCTATTAGATCATTGTCGTAGGAGTCAGCATCATACTAGAAACCTTTGGTTATGGATTCGATTCCCATTCGGTGATCTTGTTAATATTATTTTAATTTTCATATTGTTTCATTAGCTGGTGATACAAAGTGTGGCGTTAAGCTCCGCCATTTAATTAACAAATTAAATTGATTGGATGTGGATAAATATATAACAAATTAATAGATGAAATTAGAAAAATCATATATATAAAATATAATAGAATCCATTATATCTACAAAATACTTTCAAATCCTTCACTGCGCTATTAGGTAGGTTTTTTTTAATACAAATAATTCCCGTGAATCGTAGTTAAGACTAAGGAAATAGCGCTTGGTGTCTAAAACTGTCACCTGTATCCAAAATTTGTATGGTTCTCGATAATTGTTATCGTTGCCACCTAGTGGTACAGCGTCCGACTGTGAACGCGGTATGTTGCAGGTTCAATATTTATAGAGGGAATTATTATATTTATATTTAAATATTAATAATGTATTGGGAATATTATATTTAAATTAATTTTATTTCTTTACCTTGGTTGGATGTTTTTTTTTCTTTTGGCTTCACGCTTTTAATCAGGAAGCACCTAGTGTTAGGACACTCTGTACTACGCTTCCCGCCGAATGAGACATGGCGTGTGGAATGGTGGACTCAACGCCGCGCTTAAAGGAATTAAAAATAATTTTATAAATAGTTATTTTCTCGAACGGGACTCGAACCCATAAAGTATCGCGTTTACAGCCATACCACGAACCAAATGTGTGTATATATATATATATATATATATATATATATATATATATATATATATATATATATATATATATATATGTGTATATATATATATATATTATACGCGTATATTTATTTCACTCACTCATCATCATTTATGGCTCAAACTTTTATAAAAGTGATTTACACGTTGTCAAGGCAACCCCTATTGTACGCGTCAACCAGCCAGCAAGGCTTAAATTTTCTGTTATAGCTTCCCGCTTTAAAGCAGCTTTACGCTTTATCCCGCAACACAGACAAGACAACCTAGTTTCAAGACACTCGGTTAACTCGGCTTTCGCTACAAAAATAAAAAATCGAGACATTACGTGTTAATTGGCGAACTCAACGTCGCGTTTTGTCTTCACGGAGCTGGAAAACGAATATTAATTTAAAACAATCATTCCGTCAAGGGGGATTCGAACCCACAACCAATCGCCACTGTCCCACTGAGCCGCGATAGTCAATACATACAATATGTCCCGTAGATCGACTTCTATTACACGCTCCGACTAGAATAGTGTATTTCTAAGAAGTTAGTGCTTATAACATGGGAACTTTAGACAAAGACCGCCACGCAACGCATCGTATGCTGTTAAACAGTTATTGCCATACATTATAGCCTATTCCTATTTAATTCATATGAAATTTTCTTATATTATTTTAAGAATAATATGTATATCCCTAAATAAAATAAAAGGCTAAATTACTCCTTATTATATCAGCTATCTGCATAGTCTTAGGGATAGGCAACGTTCAAATTGGATTCGAACCGGCAACCAATAGATGAATTTCTTCGCAACCTCCAAATGTTTGAAATCTAAAATTTAGTTAAAATTAATTTCAAGGTCCTGTTATATATGTATATATATATATACATATATATGAACCTGTTAAACCCAGGAGCTATTAAACCCGACAACTACACCACAGGGAAGCGTAATCAATACAAATAATCAATATGGCTACCACAGTATCATATTAATATAGATTAGTCGCTGTCTAACCACAAAACGTATTGGAATAAATTACAAATATAGAAATAATTTACAACTAGGAACATAATTTGAAACACAAACCACTATATGATCTCCGCCAAATATCTGATGATGGGTTCCGGTTCGATGTCATCTAAGCCAGCTTTCCCCATTCCCATTCATGCTTTTCCTCTTCCCCTTTCCTTTTCTCTCCAGCAAGGAATCTTCAACTCTACTGTTGTAGATGTCCGTGGGAGAAGGTGACCACTCACCATCAGATGACCCTTCTGCTCGTTTGCCTCCTTTTTCTATTAACAAGAAAACAAAAATTGTCTGAACAATAGATTTACCTTACATTAACAACTTAGTTTCAAGACACTACTCAATTTCTGCCTCAATTCGTATTTGAGTTGACTGGTGGAGCTCAACGCCGCGTAATATATTACGTCACGCAGATTTGAAATGAAAATTTAACTTCACGCTCTATCCATGACGGGGGAGTCAGTGATAACAGAGCGCCAAACGTTACAGTCCCTGCATATCTCTCGGTTTTTACGTGACCTTCCACCTTCCAATACTGTGTTTTCGAAGGTCAGCCGAGGTCACCCGACCTCTTATACCACTGACCTTTGCTTTGTAAATCTTATATATATATATATATATATATATATATATATATATATATATATATAGCCGTACATTTCCAATTGCTTAGTTTATTGACACCGGCATAGAATGAGTCAGGATCAAGTATCACTCCAATTATCTGCATAGTAAGCTAAATCTAGTTAAGATTATTGTCATCATATGCACAGTGGTTAGCCCCGATTGGTTGTGAGTTCTATTCCCATTCGAGGACATATATATATATTTTAAATTAGAATACAGTGCAGCATTAAAAAATCTAATCTAAAATTATCTAGTTTATTTTTGAAAAAAAAAAATAATCAATGTATGAAAGAACAATTATCACGGTACTATGCCGGAACATTAACGTTACTGATAGTGTGAATCGGCTTTATCGAATTCAAGATGGCATTAGTTGTCAGTGGTGTTTTGCTAAGGAAAGTATGGCGACTGTAATTTGTCCTGTCCTAATTTTGCATTTATAATGTGTCTACTAGAAAATTTTATTTTTTATATGTCATGATTTAGCATCGCAGGGTAGACAGAAAGTACCTAATGTCAAGACACTCCGCTCTTCGTTTTTCGCTGAATTCGAGATTTTGTAAGTTGAGTGACGGAACTGAACGCCGCAATTTGACTGATTGTTTTCAATTAATATAGATAATACATTTGGTTGTAAAATATATATATACGAATTAACATCCAAATTGTCCGATCATCGAAATAGTACCGGAAGTTAACAACGTGCGTCGAAAGCGAGCTCCGCGACAGACACTACATACTAAGTGGCCAGCATTGGTTTTGTGTAAAGGACACTGATTTTGTATATATATATATATATATATATATGTATATATGTATATGTATATAACATAAATGTATATATAATATAAATCTGCTTTTTGATTCTGCTAAGGATTTCTAGACTGAAGTAATGTGATACAGTGTTGATGCGTTAACAACGCGTTGCCATAGCAACGTGTTTCTTATTTTTTTTTATTTAATGTATCTATTATGCATTATTTATTATAAAAAAATAACTTTTTCTATATAAACTATAGCTGTGCCAAATTTCATATACCTCCGTTCGCGTAATTTTCGTGGAAACATATTAAAAAGCTTTTATCATCAGCATTATCCTGACCAGAGGCGAAGGACGGAGTGTCTTGACACTAGTTACCTGTCTATCTAACCCTATACGGGATAAAAGATTGAAACTCAAAAAATATATCCTAACGCCTTTATCATAACATACAAATGATATATACCGAAGTGTATGTCAAGACACTTCGTACTTCTCTTTCAACCGAATTCGAGACATTGCGTGTTGAGTGGTGGAACTCAACGTCACGCTTTGTTTAGCCAGAGTGAGGAAATAAAAAGACTTTAAATATAACCATTTCCTCACGTGGAAATCGAACCCACAACCGATCGCGTTTCCAGTCAGGCCTCAACTGATAACGATTGATTATTTTAAAGGATTTTTATCTTCTTGACCCCTTTTTCCTCTTCAAAATGACTTTCATATAGACCACCCACGCTCAAGGCAGGCAGGTGTGCCTTACAATATTTTGGGGCTCACCATGAACTTGACACTACCCACTAAACCCAATGAAAACCCTCACCACTAATATAACAGGTCACAAGATCACTCGCGCAGGCTTCTATGACGTCTGGGTAAACTTGCCTCTCGAACGAACCCAGCCCATGGAAGTCCAATCTTGGAGTAAGTCCAAGGATGGCTTAGTAAAATGCATTTTAGTCCAAAAAAACTCTTAAAATGAAATATTTATTAAAAAATCTCAAAAAAACAACGCAAACGTAATAATTGCACTCACTTGATATAATTATTATAAGCTTCACATTTTTCCAGACAAAAAGTACCTAGGGTCAAGACACACCGAACTTCGCTTTCCATTAAATTCGAGACATTGCGTGTTGATTGATGGAACTCAACGCTGCACTTTGTCTTTTACCAGAGCGAGAAAATGAAAATAATTTAAATGTAATAACTCCCCCGAGTGGAGATCGAACCCACAACCGATAGCGTTCACAGTCAGACGGTGTCCCACAGCGCCACGATCGTTCTCTAATATAATACTGTTATAATATTTAGGGTTGTCAAATGCTGAAAATCATTAACGAATATTATCTTTTATATATTTAATTTTTTTTCATTATAGGGTAGTGCCATTTAAAATATTAATAATGAATTATTTTTTTTGAATGTTTGTGCGTTTTTTCCCGACCACTCTGCCATGTGGGAGTATACTTGTATTTCTTCTATATTATTATTTTGAAAAATGAATCAGATATTTGATTGATCGATTTTTACATATTTTAAATGAATCTATTTAAAACGGATTAATCGTGTATATTTTGGTATTCGAAAATATATTTCGGGAAACCTGACGTTGTGAACAATATGGTCACAGGTAGACTGAATCTACGTCAGGTTTTCAAAAATGTATTTACCAAAATATAAGCAATTAATCCGTTTTAAATAGTTCCATGTAAAATGTTGAAAAATGAAATTATTTATTTATTCACAACACATAAATTGGAGATACGAGTAAATGTAATTCTGGTCAGATAAGACAAAAGTGTTTAAAAAACTATAATATATATTTTTGAGTAAATATAAAATATATGTACCTCGTAAATATAAAATATAAAAAAACAGCCTCAGATCTAAGTAATTATAAGAAACGATTATATTTAAAATTTATTATCATTTCTTCGCTTATGGTAAAACAAAGCCACTCAACACGCAATGTCTCTTCTGTGGAAAGCGGAGTACGGAGTGTCTTGACACCAGTTACTTCCTGTCTACACTACCATTCATTCATTACAAAAGGAATATTATAGTTAACTTTAATATAAGATTTTAAATTTTTTTTCTTATTTATTCTCTTATAATTATAATCAATCAATATAATTATAATCAAAAAAATGGTTACCGCCAGCCCTATCGTTGCGTGCGCGTCCACAATAGGCGGTTTTTTCTAGTATTACGTTGTGCGATGACGTCACTAGCTGACTGACTGAATACATCTAGTCACATCTCACTCGAAACAAATGACACTTTGTTTTTTTTTATATATTTTCGCTCGGTGCAATTACGCAAAGGGTTAGGTTACGCCAACTGTCTTGCAGATATACATATGTCACGTTTTAGCAGGATTAAAAATAAATAAATTGTTACTTCAATTTGAAGCTCTCCATTCTTTGTCAACCCAATTTCGAGACATTTTGTGTTAAACAGTGGAGCTTAACGCCGCGTTTTACACCACTGAAGCGTATAAATGAAAATAATTGACATGTTAAAAGGGGAAAATATATAAATATTCAATGTAAACGAGAAACATTTACATGGATGACAATTGGCATTCGAAGTAGGAGCTTGTTAATGTGACTGACTTAATTATGTGCAAGTAAATTCTAACTGAACTTTCTCGACTTGGCGTACAATTGTAACAATATTTCCACTTCAAACTATATATATATTTTTTACACTTCTTTGCTTACTACAGGGTGTTCAGAAATAATATTGTTTAATAAAATCTATATATTGATACTTTGGTACGAGAGGTCGGGAGAGATCTCGGTTGAGACAAAACACAGTATCGAAGATACTGGAGGAAATTCACGTAAAAAGCATAAGGAGCCCCCAAAGGGCGTGTACGAAGAGGGTAAAGGCACTGTGGACGAGGCGAAAGAGGTATGCAGGGACCGTAGCGTTTGTCTCTGACTACCCCGTCAGGTATACAGCGTGAAGCTAAAAAGAATATTCTAGAAGATAGTTTTTTTGACACTAGATTCACCGATGTAGACGGACGACGTCGTAGTCCGACTTGGCCGGTTGTTTTTTTCCAATCGCGTCTTCATGTCGCTCGCAAGTCGAGGTCCAACAGGTTCCACAGGGGATGCTCTTGCGATCATCGACAGTCCTCAGTTCGAAGAAAAAACTAAAAAAATAAAATACGCGTTTTTCGAATACCACGCTGACGAATAGATATAGCTGTCGAAATTGTTCTTAACAAACAAACAACGTTATATATTAATATGACAAACAGGTTGTGGATTCGATCCCCACTCGGGGGAGTGATTGTATTTAAATTATTTTCGCTTCCACACTCTGGTAAAAGACAAAGTGCGGCGTTGAATTCTACCACTTAACACGCAATGTCTCGAATTCGGCGGAAAGCTAAGTACGGAGTGTCTTGACACTAGGTACTTTCTGTCTATCCTGCTATGCGGGATATAAAGCGTGAAGTTAAAAAAAAAGAATACTTGGCAAATATTGTTTTAAAACACAATTTAAGACAAAAAAAAAACAAAAGAATTACCTTTAAAACTACATCAGTAATCATTAGTACATATAAACCGACCTCGTTAAATTATCGCCAGTCTGTACGCATGCACTATGCAAGCAGATCCATTCTAATTTGGGCGGTTGCTCAACTCCAGGCGCCCACGCTCGTTCCATAGTCGGGTGACGCTTTGTATTCTCACAATCACATAATAACTGCTATGAAATCTATATTGCGGCCGGTCGTGGCGCAGTTGGCAGCGTCTCAGCGTTGTGAGTTCGATGCCTAGCTCTGGTATGAGAAAGCGCGGCGTTGAATTCCGCCATTCAATACGCAATATCTCAAATTTGACGGAATGCGGTTTACGGAGTGTCCTGACACTAATTACACATTACACAGCTATGCGGAATAATAGCGCGAAGTGCAAAATAAAAATTCAAGTCTATATTTTGCCGCTTGAAATGTTGTATTACATATTACGAAAATATTTTATTCTCACTCGATCAATGATTATATTTAAAATTTATTTCCGTTTCCTAGCTCCAGTAAGACAAAGCGCGGCGTTTATTTCACCATTTAGCGCGTAATGTCTTGATTTCGGGAGGAACAGTAAACGGAGCGTGACTTGCTTGACACTAGGTAGCGGGTTGAAATATGAACCTGAAAAAAAAACACAAACAGTTATTAATAAATAGGTATTTTCATACATACAATATTAACTTATTCGTGTTTAATGGAACACCATATATAATATTTTAATTATTACAAAACGTTATTTCTCAGAGAGAATACAATGTCAAAACACTCCGTACTCCAATTTCCACCCAAAAAGTATGTATAAAATATTCGGTGATGAGCGCTGGAGCTAAACGCTGCTAAGGAATCGAATCCATATCCAACCAAGAACGAGATTGAGAGATGCTATTCCACTGTGTCACCTTGCTCTTGATTTTACTTAGAATTCATTAAAATTTAGATAGGAAAAGCAGATATAAGGAAATATAAAGGAAATATAAAAGGAAAAGCGGATATTATACATTTGTAAATATTTTATCTATATATTAATACGTGAAGAAAAATCTTTGTACGAAAATTACATGAACAGAGGAGTATGTAATTTGGCACAATTATAGTTTATAGGAAGGCTAATTCTAATTATTTTTTAAATAGCGCGTTAAAATATATATAACTATATTATATTCATGGTTTTTTAATAGATTTGTATAAAAAAAAAACAAAAAACACAAGAAATGAATTAGTAACTATAATACTAGCTCCATATAAAGTGACAACTGCGCTTTCCTGTACTTGAATAATTAAATTGATATTTCAGAATCGAATACATCAAGACTCGACTCGAGACTTGTTTTAAATATCGATTTTATAAATCCATCTTTGTAAAGGTCAGCATCGAATAAAAAAAGATTACTGTCGTTTTCACGTCCAGTTATTATTATAGAAAATTAAAATTACGAAATATATTTATACAGCTTTTCTATGTTCAAAATGTGATGTTTTCTACTTGCTGTTTTTTTTAGCTTCACGCTTTTATCCCGCATAGCCGGGTAGACAGAAAGTACCTAGTGTCAAGACACTCCGTACTTCGCTTTCCACCGAATTCGAGATATTGCGTGTTGAATGGTGCCTCAACGCCGCACTTTGTCTTTTACCAGAAAGAAGAAGTAAAAATAAATTAAATATAATCACACGCCCGAGTGGGGATCGAACCCACAACCGATCGCGTTTACAGTCAGACGCTGTCACACTGCGCCACGACCTATTGTTGACCCTGTATTTTGGACTCTTTTTTTTATCAATTCTAGTTCTTGTTTGGTCTGAACTTTAAATTACATCTTTTTTAATTTTTAATTTGTACGTTCAAATTCATTCAATGAATTATTTTATTTTTATTTCGAAGATAAAACAATTTTTTACATCTCTGCATTTACTAAGTTATTCCTTACAATATCAGCTATCTGACAGTGGAAATCCCGTTGAAATCATACCAGCCGTTTCAGAGATTAGCACAAACAGACAGACAGACAGACAAAAAATATTAGAATTGTTGTTTTGGTATACGTACTGTAATAATTTATTTTAATATTACAAACAGACACTCCAATTTTATATATTTGTATAGATTTCATATGTGATAAATATAAAAGGATCAGTAGCTGTAATTATATACTTAAAAACATTAACAATTAAAAAAAAATGAATTTGAATTAAGAAATAAATTTGAAATATTTCTAATAACCCTCTCTGGTAAGGCATACATACATACATTCCACTGCGTTGAATTTTGCAATTCAACACGTAATGTCTCTATTTGGGGGCGGAAACGCGGAGTGTCTTGACAATAAGGTCACTCTGACCACCCTGGTATACGGAGAGAAAAACAAAAAAAATATATTAATATAATAATTCCATACAAAACTATCGGTGAGATCGTGCGCGGCGTTCGGGTCGCAGGTCCGCACAACACACGACTGCGTTGTCGTGAGCCGTTATAGCTGTGCTTTGACTCACTGATCACTTTTATATTAAATATATGAATATTGTTAGGGCCGGTAGTGGCGCAGTGGAACAGTGTCTGACTGTAAACACGATCGGTAGTGGGTTCAATAACCACTCGAAGGAATTAATATGAATAAATTAATTTCACGCTCTGGTAAAACAAATCGAGTTGAGTTTTAATACTAGTATTACGGAGTGTCTTGACATTAGGTACTTCCTTCTACCCTGCTATGCGGGATGAAAGCGTTAAACTAAAAATAAATAAATATTTATATAAATGTTGGTGGAATACCAAATCAAACCCCTGTTATTATATTCTGTGTCCGATCACATTGAAATTTCTCAGCCATTTTAGATTTTTAATCCAAAATGGCTACCACAACAAAATGGTGAATTGCATATTTTTATACAGTTTGTATTTTTATATATAAAAATTGTACAAAATATCTTTGTTGTTCGGTTGTTTTAAAATATATATATCATATAAAAATATATATCTTTATATTTAATTTCTATTTTCTTAATATATATAGAGAAAAAATAGTAGTACATAGTTAAAAAGAATTCGTTGCTTGGAGATATACTAAAAATATATTTTAATAATTTTTGACCTTATATCACCTTCTGGGGAAGACGAACAAACTACCCATATGGCAGCAGATGGATTAAATATCGTCGGTTCAAGGTGTAAGCCTGTTACGTTCATTTTTTGTTTATATATATATATATATATATATATATATATATATATATATACACACCACTCAACACGGAATGTCTTGACACTAGGTTGTCTCTTACTACCCTGCGTAAAGGGTAAAGGTGTAATTTTTATATACTTTAATAAGCGGAGAATGATGCCAACGTCACTTTTCTTCTGATAGAAAGCCTTAAGTACCACGTACATTATGGAATATTTCTACATATATATATATATATATATATATATATATATATATATATATATATATATATATATATATATTGTTTCGGTTATCATCTGAAACGGCTGGACCGATTTTGACAAGACTTTCTCTCGGTAACTTATAGCTAATAAGGAATAACTTAGTATATACATAAATAAAAGAAACCAAAATATATATTAAATACTAAATTCATTCAATATTACCTCATACAACAAAAAACACCTAAAAGAAAACACGAACAAATCTAACACGGAACAGAGTGTTTTGACTCGACGTTCTCTGCTTATTTCACTTGCGGGATGCGTGAAGTGCGTGAAGCTGCTCAAAGAACCAACTACCCCATCAGTTATAACAGAGACACACCGCGCGGTCGACAAGTCCACGGGAGTATGGCACCTACGTTTCCCACTAATAGAAAGTACCCGCGCCACTAGGAAAGAGGTGGTCTAGATTTTTTCTAAATTACCACCGCAGTCTTCTTTTAAACTTTCATACTTGGATATTTTATTGCCGCAATATAGTGTGTTGGAAAAATATATATTACGCTCCTTTCTCACGAATCACCGGCCAGTGGAGGCTGTAACTAGCTATGATGTTAAGGTGTTGTGGAGCAGTAGGTGAACGCGATCGGTTGTGGGTTCGATTCTCACTCGGAGAGCGATTATAATTTAACCTATTTTTTTCTTATTTTACGCTCTAGTGAGACAGAATGCGGCGTTGAATTCCGCCACTTAATAAGCTATGTCTTGAATTCGGTGGAAAGCGAAGTACGGAGTGTCTTGAGTAGACAGGTTGTACTACTCTACTATGCGGAATAAAAGCGTGAAGCTAAAAAAATATCTGAAAGAACGTCGTTGTATAGTAGTGTTATGACACTCTACTGTCATTTACCGTTCGATTTATAGACATTGCGTGTGTTTTAATACATCGCGCTATGTATGTTAAGACTAAATAATAATATAAACCGTCTCCGAAGCTTTATATATATATATATATATATATATATTTGTTCTACATAACATAACCTACATATAAATACTATACCTAAAAAACTAATTTCAATACAAATTCACCTTTTTGAAATTCTCTAAAAGTCTTTGAATTTGAAACACAAATAAAAAGAAAATTTGCTTTCAAAAAAACAAATATTCTGAAATTCAATTCATAAGCACAAATGTACACGACATCTGTATTTTTTTTTAATTTTAGCTTTTATCCCGCTTAGCAGGGTAGGCAGAAAGTACCTAGTGTCAAGACACTCCGTACTTCGCTTTCCACTGAATTCGAGACATTGCGTATTGAGTGGTGGAACTCAACGCTCAACTCACTTTTTGTCTTTACCAGAGCGAGGAAGTGAAAATAATTTAAATATAATCACTCCCCCGAGTGGGGATCGAGCCCACAACCGATCGCGTTTACAGTCAGACGCTGTCCCACTGCGCCACGACCGGCCTGTATTCTAGAAGCCATAACTATGACCAACCGTATCTCCAACATCTCAACTTATCCACTGTTCCATTTCCAACAGTATTATTAGAATAGAATTACAATATTCAGCAAGCTATTCAGGGCGGAGTTAAAACGTCGAATAAACTAAATCCACCGCTTACTGCGGCTTATCCAATAATCACCAGGCGCCTTGCAGCTTGTTTCCTAGATAGTTAATTGCAATGGCACAGCAGGATAGACAGGAAGTACCTAGTGTCAAGACACTCTGTACTTCCCTTTCCTCCGAATTCGAGACATTACGTGTAGAAACTCAACGCCGTACTTAATGAAAGCGCCGGACTAGTGCAAGTGAGTGAGAATAATTTTAATATAACCATTTCCCCGAGTGAGAATCGAACCCACAACCGATTGCGTTTACAGTAACCATAATATAACTGGAAAACTGAAAGAGGTATGCTATAAACGTTCTTATTGGCAAAAAAATTATAACGATAGTACTATTTGTCATCTTAGAAGTATACTAAAGTCGAATATATTGAAACTCTCTATGTCTCTGCTCTCTGCTCTCTGTACTCTGTAAGGACAATGACTGTAATGTTTCGTAACTTTTTTTTATTTATTTATTTTCAATTTACACAATACACAATATACATTTTACACTAATTCAGCCAAACCATTGTAATAGTTTACTATATATATATATATATATATATATATATATATATATATATATGTCTAGTACGCATATAAACATATATTCACAAACACACACGCTCACACAAATAAATACACGTACATACACATACATACATGCATATATATATATATATATATATATATATATATATATATATATATATAGCTCAACTCTGTGTGTTGTGTCATTAATGAAATTGATTAATTAACTTGATAAAGCTTAAACATGATCACAAAGGAGTTTAATTTATTAGAGAAAGCCATTGATTTTATAGCTTCACGCTTCATTTCCCGGAGAGAACCCAGTGTCAAGACACTCCGTTGACTGCTTATTATTATTAAATGAGTGAATCAAATAAATAAGAGAGTTGTACCAGGCTCGCATGAAACTAGAGGAGCTCCCTCGCTGTAGTCTCTATATACTACATATATAAGCAACTTCACGCGCCATTCCGCACAGCAGGGTAGTCAGAGAGAACCCAGTGTCAAGACACTCCCTTAACTGCTTCCCGCTCAAAATTGAGTTTACGCGCGTTGAGTGAACTACACACGAGCTTCACATAAAGTAAACTTGAAATGTAATTACTTATGAAACGTGGGAATCGAACTCACAACCAACGGCGTTTACAGTCAAACGCTGCCCCATATCTACACAGATGTCCTCAGCTAATTATATCAAACGCCTTTGTTTCACGGATCCCATCTAGATCTTACAAGGTAGGGTGTATTTCTATAGTCCATACCGTGTTAAGATGTTTGTTTTGTTTGAACATTTATTAGTTAGTTGAAACCGCTTTGACGTTTTCTAGGTGAGCGTTTATATGCCAAAGTGTATGACGGCGTTTGAATGGAGTGTACGGTACGGTGTTTGTATGACCGCGGGCGGTAGCGGTAGCGTTCGAGACGTCCAGTGTCCATATTCCGGCTTTATTTTGCATAGCGTAGTAGATAGGAAATATCTAGTGTCAAAACACTCCGTACTCTGCTATCCGCCAAATTTGAGACATTGCATGTTGAGTGGCGTCAACGCCGCGTTTTGTCTTACCAGAGCGAGGAAATTAAAATTGATATATACATTCCCCCGAGTGGAGATCGAACCTACAACCGGTTGCGTGTACAGTCAGGCGCAGTTCTACACGACCGGCGGTGTGATTTTCAAACTGTCGATTTTAATTATTATTTTCTAGCTTCACGCTTTTCATCTCGTATACCAAGTTAGGGTAGCAGTATCTTCTTCATAAACTTCGCACTGCGTTCTACGCCGAATTCTAGGCATTGCATGTTAAATGGCGAAAATGAACGCCGCAATTTGTCTTTTGAGAGCGGAGAAATAAAAATTATTTTAACACCACCATTTATAACAAACCCACAACCGATCGCGTTTACGGTCAGACGCTGTCCCACTGCGCCACGATCGGTCCCCATTTTTTTTCTATATTATAAATGTAATTTAATCAACATATTCCAACAAATTTATGCTTTATGACATTACAAAAGTGGTTTACTAATAAATTTCCTAACACACTTCCCATACAAAACGTCCGTATAGCTTTAAAATCCTACGGACTAAAATCAAAAGTGTCTCGAGCCCATCTTCTAATACGAAACAGGCGTGATGAATTGTGGAAAGATCGTTCAGGGCGTCGACCGCAGCGGGAATGCGTCCCTCGGCACATAATGTCGATACGCGACTCCTCTCCTAGTTTTGTTTTACTGGAAACCATATATATACGTTAGTTTAAAAAATAATCCACTATATACATATATGTATTGTAAAATGAAAATAAGATTTAAAATAATATAATAATAATGTAATATTTTGCGTAATTTAACACCGCATTTGATCAGAACAAACATTTAAAGTTATATGGAAAGCATGAAGCTGATAACAAATATAAGTTATACTGTACACTTGGGATAAGAATAAATGAATTAATATTTCTCGAATTTCAAGGCATTGCGTCTTGATTGGCGGAACTGAACGCCGTACTTTATCTAGTCACAGTAATTTAAAACTAATGAAATTCTAATGAAATTAATTAACTACATGTAAACTTTTATCAATAATAAAGTAATTATCTAGATAATAGTAAATATGATACGATTTTAAAAAATGAATATATATTGCGTAACTCAACGCCGCACTGACCAAAACAAATATTTATTTATTAAGCAATTAATATACAATATTAACGCATATTTCTCTCTTGTTTAAAATTAATATTTTAAAACTTATTTTACAGCTTTATTTAAAGTTTATTTTTTTCGTTAGCTAGTTACCGGACTACTTTTAAAATAAACGACCCGTTTGTTCTTACAATGTATTTATACGATAATAAAAAAAACGCTTGTGACTCCGATTATCACACGATTGGTCGTGGGTTCGATTGCATCGAAATTATTTCCATTTCTCCGCTCTGTTAAGACAAATCGCAGCGTTCAGTTACGCCACTCAACGCGGCTAGTGAAAGTTGCAATTATACGATAAAAAAGGTTAAACTACAAAATAATATTGAAATATAATATAATATAATCATCCATTAATATCGCCATTAGGCTAAGTATACAATGCCTCTGCCTTTGTGTCTGTTTGTATGTACACGCTAATCTCTGAAACTACAGGTTAGGTGTGGGTTTTGGTAATGCAGTTTTCAAAGCTTTTAACCCTTATTTAGAAGCTTGAAAACGTACTATAATTCTGTAGGGTTGCTGGTCTCCATCATGAGACATCGAAAAGACCGGTCGTGGCGCAGTGTGTCAGCGTCTGACTGTAAACACGATTGGTTGTTGGTTCGATCTGCACTCGGGGGAGTGATTATGTTAAAATTATTTTCACTTCCTCGCTCTGGTAAAGAGAAAAAGCGGCGTTGAGTTCCACCACATAACACGCAATGTCTCAAATTCGGTGGAAAGCGAAGTATAGAGTGGCACAACTAGTATGAGATATATACGTACAAAGTATATACATTATCAATATTTACTATAAGACGCGAAGAACTATAAGAAGCAAGCAATGCTTGATATTATTTTCTACACTTTCCCAATGTTATTTTTCCCAGAATTTCCGGAAATTATTGGATTATATATACATGAATTATTATAGGTTTTCCAAGTGTGTTTTAAAACAATATGAATATTTGATTTTTTATTGTAAACTGAAGTATATTGTAGGCGCAGTTAAGCCGATTACTTCAAAGTTTGCATTCAATTCGGCCCATACAAAATGAATGGTTTTTTAGATTCCCGCTCGGAGTAGTGATTATATTATTTCCTCGCTCAGGCTAGAACGGCGTTGAGTTCTGCCTCTTAAAACGCACCTCGAATTCGGCAGAAAGCGAAACATGGAGTGTCTTATGATTAGGTATGCGGTATATCCCTGCTATGCGGGATAAAAGCGTGAGATATATATATATCGTAAGTGTGGTTTTGTATGCAATTTAATATTATATTATATTTTTAATTTTCCCATATAGCGGAGTACTCAAAAAGTATCATACTAAGTGGCTTAATGGAAATCAATTAACATGAAAATGTAAAATCATTTTATTGACACAGCCACCCCATATACTATTAACGCTTTAAAAGCTATCAATATGTTATATTTATTGAAAATTTAATAAAGCACGGAACAGTCAGTACGTATCTCATATCACGTACCTAGGGAGTATATTTATTGAACATTTCTAATAAAGTCGAGGTCGATCGTGGCACAGTGTGGCAGCGTCTGACTGTACGCGATCGGTTATGGGTTCGATTTCCAGTGGGGAGTTATTATATTTGTATTATTTTCACCTCTAAGATCTGGTAAAGTAAAGGGCGCCGTTGAATCCCACCAGTCAACACGCAATTTCTCGAATTTAGTGGAAAGGGAATTACGGAGTGTCTTGACACTAGGTACTTTCTGTCTACCCTGCTATGCGGGGTGAAAATGTGAAGCTAAAAAAACAATACTGCAGTCTTGCCTAGCGATGTATTTTCTTTAAATTTAAAATTGTGCTTATATATTATAAAAAGCCTACAATATACGAGTCTATAGAAATACTTTAAATACAGTATCTGAATTCGTCTGTAAACGCGATTGGTTGTGGGTTCAATTACCAGTGGAGTAAATGATATTGTTTAAAAAATATTTTTGAAAATACATATAAAAATTTGAACGTAGCGGGATTCGAACCCTGGAAACAGTCCCAGCGCATTACAACTTTGTACAGATATTTGTAAAAATCTCTCTACAGAGATGCTATTAACATAAATAACATAACAATCGTATAGGAATTTCGACGTAGCTGGTAGTAGAATGCATGGCGCGGGTTCGAATCGCGATGCGATCAAATTTTTATACGTTTTTTCAAAAATATTTTCTAATCCTAAGTATGGAATAACACTATAAAAATAGAAACACTTTAAAAATTGATAATGTTTAAAGTTTATTTTCAATGTCAAGATTTTCAAGAGGAAAGCAATCAACGGAGTGTCTTGACATTTGGTTGTCTCTGACTTATTTGACAAAACTTCTATTATATCGTTTTTCCTTGCTTTTTTCATTATAAATAGTTATTTAGAAGTAAAGCCACGTGAAAGTTCAGGGTACACCACGTGAGATCATCTATTTTATTCCTTTTTTTATAACGTATTTATTTAGTTTTTTTAGCTTTTATCCCACATAGCATGGTAGACAGAAAGTACCTAGAGTCAACATACTCCGTACTTTCCACCACCACTTTCCACCAAATTCGAGACATTGCGTGTTGAGTGGTGGACCTTTTTGCTTTTGTTTTGTTTTAATTTTTGCTCTCAAGTACTCAGTGTCTAGACACTAAACTTTCCCTGCTCTACATGGAAGGCAATCTTCCTACACTCTACTACACTCTAGTGTTTAGAAGCTAACCTTTGCAACATCTAGTCTATTATCACTTGAAATGTCGTCGCAAGGTCACTCATTCAATTCCAATTGAGTGTGATTACAATTTGTCTCGTTACAAAGAACCTACACTGTATCTGATGTGGATGAAATCATCGCTTGTTGTAATAACTTAATCGATTTGTAGGGCTGTGTTAGTATATTTTTTTTTAGCTTCACATTTTTATCCCGCATAGCAGGCTAGACAGATAGTGCCTAGTGTCAAGACACTCAGTACGTCTCTTTCCATCGAATTCGAGATATTACGTGTTGAGGAAGTGAATTATATTAAATGTAATCACTTCCCTAAGTGGGAATCGAACCCATAACCGATAGCTTCTACAGTTGGGAACCGTCAAACTGCACCACGATCGGCAACCTCAGTCTCAGTTTTATTAAAAAACAATATAAATAAATAGAAAATATTTTTCTGCATTTCGTAGTATCAAGACACTCCGTTATAAATTTCTACCAGATGTCGTGTGATGGAACTCAACGCCGCAATTTGTTTTACGAGAGCATGATAGGCTCGATTTCATTTCTATTTTAGTTATTTTTCGTTTGTTTTTTTTATTATTTTTTTTATATTTAAAAAAAATAGAGTTATTTAGTAGATTGTAGATAAAATATTCCCTCGAAGTGATGTACAAATTAGAAATTAAGAAAAAAATGAAGTTACACACCTACATACATGCACGCACACTTTATTATATATTTTTCTGGATTGTTCTTTATTTATTTTTTTTATACATTAAATGTTGACAGAATGATATTTTAACATTTTGTTAAATATAAGCGCATAAATATATGTCAATTATGGTTTTAAACAGCAATAATATAGGTTACAAGCGCAGGTTCTAAGTTCATTGACTTACTTATACAAAAAAATACGAAATCGTTTATTTGGTAAAGGATAAAACACATTCGGCCAAAACACCACGAAATTTCAAATTGTTAGAATATCAAATTTAATAAAACCTTATATTGGTCGACGCGATAAAAATAAAAGGCAATTTCACTCTTTATCTTGCATAGCAGGTTAGAAACAAGCCTAATGTCAAAACACTCCGTTGTTTGTTTTCCGCCTAAAATTGAGACACTGTATTGAGTAGCGACCTCAATGACATTCATTATCTTACTGCAGAGAAATAAAAAATAAATAAATGCAATAACCCTTCCACCGAGTGGTATTCGAACCCACAACCCCCGTTTACAGTCACACGCTGGTCCACTGCACCACGATGCTCTCGATAAAGATAGTAAATACAATAGAGAGAGCATGGTGTTTATAGTTTTTTTTTTCTATGAGTTGTTCTGAAATGGTGCGAGCGAGACGGTTGTGGGTCAAGAAACCGGATCGTCTGACTACTTGCTGATACCTCGATGCAACTGCTTGGAAATAATATAAAACTCGTGTTTTATCTACAACTTTACTTTTTTTTAATAAATATAATGAAAAGTCTATATTAAAAAGTGTTTTTTTTTTCAATGTTAATATTGGTTATCTACATATTCGAAAAACTGTTATATTTATTAAAAATATTCATATATAAAATTCATATGTATATATATATATATATATATATATATATATATAACATTATATTTAAACTAAGCGAAAATGTCGAAAAAAAAAAACTTCGCCGACATTTTAATGTCACATTGAAAAAAAAAACTTTTACACTCGTATTAAATTAAATGTCAAATAAGCATATCATATTTATGAAACAGATAACAATTAAAGCGTCTCGATACACGCAATAAAATTACAACATATATAATATTTACAATATATTTTAAAAACTAAGCAAAGCTATTCATATTATACCGAGCGGCGACCAGACACGCGTAACGCGACGCGGCCGGCGGACGCGTCGGCCGAATGGCAAAAGTCGTTGACAAGAAAAATCGGCTTGAACGTTTCCCGCGCTTATCAATGTCACACGCGCGAGCTGTCACACTCACACGCTATGTTTTTCTGTTGCAGTTAAACGAAAATGTGAACAAATGTGTTATTTATTGGATATAGGATTAATTAAGTTAGGTAAGAGAAGATTTTTAACTATGCCTATGAGAGAGCTCGCTACAGACGGTTTGGTGTGCCGTGTACAGTTTGTAAAGGATATAGATCCTTTTGTTGATTATAACGTGCGTGAACCATCTCGGCCATTATATCATACATTTAACACTAGGATCCCCCTTTCTTACCAAATTGGTGCTGTGCTACATTTACTGAACGCTCCACACAGAGTAAGTGTTTAGTTTTAATTGAAATTAATTTTAATTTTTAATTATTAATAAGCAATTATGTGATTGGTTATATATAAGTGTGAATTAATTTTAAATATTTCACCATTGTTACGCTACATTTTGAGTGTATATCATCCACTCAACATGTTTAATATATATAAACAACTATGTATAGTATAGGTATAGAGTTAGTAATGCAGCTTACTCACCGGTATTCGCTAAAATTATCTCTTCCAAATGTTTGCCCACGCGCAGGTGAGAGGTGATATGGCTGCATTATCCGAATCTCAACTAAATTATATATATATATATATATATATATATATATATATATATATATATATATATATATATGTATATAGATCGTATGTATGTAATATGACTTTCAAATCAACCTTTCCTGTACTGACAATACTGACATTTTTATTCTAAATGACAGTACACTGGATAAATGTTGTGTTCTTTAATAATAGGTGAAGTCATCATATATTCATAATTTTTTTTTAATATTTGCTTATCGTATTTTGGTAGTATTGAGTTTTTATTTAACGAATTATTTAACTGTGTTACGTACGTACGATCAATGTCAATTATCGTTATCTGTGCTGTGTTCTATAAACGGGTATAAGTAAAAAAAAAACCTAAGACTTCAAAATGTTCTTCTAGTTTTTGATAATGTTTCCAGTTGTCTACTGTTATTTCATGTCTTCGAAAAATATATATATATATATATATATATATATATATAAATTAAATGTCGTGATTTTTTCTGCCTCACATTGGTTTCCACATCGATAATAACAATAGTATACAATGTACAATTTTACATATACTTTAATGTATTTCTATGTTGATGTGGTAAGACAAAGTGCGGCGTTGAGTTCCGCTGAACAACACGCAATAAATCAAAATCAAAAAGCGTGAAAATACATTTCTAACAAAAGGCCTTGAAACAAAATTATTTTGATATGGGAAAACGTGAATTAATAATATAAATTAAATTTTTCTAGAATATACCTTGTTAACTGAACGCACAGAACAAATTTATTTTCTATCTATAGTTAAAATAATGGTATGGTATATAAATATTTTCACAATGAGCCGTCATCGTAGATAAGCCAGGCCTCTGAATCTGCGAATTCTAACGGCCGGCGTTGCTCCATATAAAACATTCAAGTAATTTACTATGTAAATACACTTGTCGGATTGAAAATATCGCTAAGCCTTATATTTGCATATAAAAAACGGGGTATAGAGCATGTGTGACCTAAAACTCTATTATTTAGGACGGAGAAATTGATCACTTAGAGATAAATAATAATTTTTATATGGAATAACACGATGTCTAACAAGATCTTTGATTTTTACACATTTTAAATGAAACTATTTTAAACAGATTAATCGCGTATATTTTGGTATTCGAAAATGCTTTTTTTTGTAAACCTGTCGATTCGAACAATACAATACAAATGGGTGCAGATTGATATAATTATTTTTTGTACTTATCGACAGACGAATGCCACCTCAGTCTACCCGTGTGTGTGACCACGGACTACTGTAAAGTGTTCGAAACGTCAGATATCCATATATTTTATTATGAAAATTGGCAATTCTTGGTGTTAGGTCACTTCTGTTTGTACGATGACTGGCTAATAAAAAAAATTCAAAAAAAATCTATTGAATCAATATAAATGATTTTAAACAGATTTCAATAATAATCTGATATGATTTAAACATTTTAGCTAATTTAAAATTCCTTATCGATATTAGACCGTGCGAAAACATAATTTTCCATATTGGAAATACTTGTTATGAAAAGTCTAATTTTGTTGTTTGAGTTGTCTCAGTACGCGTTGCTTAGCAACGTGTACGTTACTTTATATAAACAGGTGTGTTTGTTACATTTTTTTTAATTTGTTATTTACTTTTTTCTATGTAAACTATAAGTGTCCCAAATTACATACTCTATAAGCGTTTTTTTTAGGTTTTTCTTAATACTATGTTATTATAGGTTCATATAAAGATGAACAATTATAAAATATCCCATATATTGGCAGTAGAGTGTCCGCTTTCGCCAACCACAGTAACTTTATACAAGGTTGGAAGCATTAATTAATAAATAATAACAATTTCAATGGGTTTTAAATTAATTCGATACACACTCAGTGGTCTCTTTATATGCGAATATTATCAATTCTATTTTGTTATTGAAAAAAAGTGCTGAGTTTAACTCCGCTATCCGCACACTGGGGTATCTCTGATTACATTAAATAATATAATATGTTTTATTTTCATAACAAAACCAATCTGGTATAATTGCGTTACAAAAATAGAATTAAATTAACAAGTATCTTTGAGACGGCTAATTGTGACCTTAGTAATAAAGTGGTACGTCAAATGATATACAATGGCAACAAGTTTAACTTGACTCAGGCCGAGACAAAAGATGTACGAATGTATGTAAACCATAGAACTTATACTTAGTATAATATGGTATAGTATAGTATAGTATAGTATAGTATAGTATAGTATAGTATAGTATAGTATAGTATAGTATAGTATAGTATAGGTCAGTGATTCTCAACTACTTTGCAAACACTTGAGAAAATTAAGATAGATATATAAATACTGCAACGGGACTACGATGACGGTATACGCGATTGGTTGTGGATTCAATTCCCACTCGGAATGATTACTCCGCTCTGGTAGGATAAAGTGTTGAGTTCGACAGTCAACACGCAATGTCTCGATTTCAAGTGGAAAGCAGTCAACGGAGTGTCTTGACACTAGATAATATATTTTATATAATATTTTCATTTAAATAATAATCAATTAATGCATATTGCATTAAATATGTCATTTTCTATATTATTAAACATACTTAAAGAGAATTTTGTTTTTTTTTTTAAATTGCACGAAAGTTGAGAACCACTGCTTTATACTATAACATACGAAGTACCTGTTGAGCAAACCCGACTCACCGTTACATGGGTTGCTGTAAAAAAAAACACACACAACACAATTATAAAAATGTTTCATACAACAAAGTTTACTGGTTCTCATCTCGAGTAGGAATTTAGAGGACGATTGCTTTACGCGGATTTGATGCCGCTACCCATGTTGTAATTCGATACAACTATTTTGCATATAGAGCTAATATAGTCGGTTATGTGAAGCGTAGAGATATTTACTTAACATTCTTTTCGCTGACTTTGTGTTTACGAAAATTGACGTGGACGACCCACGTAACTCAACGCCGTGTTTAGTCTTCCAGAATGGGGAAAAAGATAGCAAATGTATAACCGACCATATTATTCTTGTTGTGAGATCGGACATAATTCCAAAATTACTTACTTCT